>CM062368.1:55126700-56430700 GCA_031216125.1 Dalbergia cochinchinensis | reverse complement strand
TTACTCAGAAAATGAGGATTGTGGGCCCCACATATTCTCAAGGGGATGTTTTGAGAATAATAAGGGATTGTTTGTGTTATGTGTGTTAATAGAGCAGAAGAATCTCAATTTTGAGTTCCGACGCACGAAAAGACCAAAACGCCATAGGCTGCTTTTAACTCCGATGTGCGTGCCGACTGAGCCCGAACCTCACTAAAATGTTTTAAAATGTGTTTTTAAGCCATGATTAACCATTGGTTAAGCTCGGGTGGCCTTGGGCAGTTTTTAAGTGAAAGTACGATTTTGCCCTGCTTTTGGCGCTTTGAATTTCAGGATTTTCGATTCATATATCGAAACCTAAGCAATATTAGGCTCAAATTAAAGCTTATTAAATTCTAAATATTAATCTAGATTCAAAATTATGTATTTAGATTGATTAGAACCCAAAATTGCTCAAAAACACCCAAATTGCTTACTAATTCACTTAAGCCCTTAACCGTAAATTCTCTAAATTACATGAATACCTTGCCTACACCTAAATAATGCATGGAACACACAAATTTCACTTCTTTGGGCTGTAATGCACGAAATTATTGATGCCATTATGCAGCTGAATTATTTCCAAAAGTTGCACTAAAACAAAATGCCAAAATGTCACCATAAGAGACATAATTCCTTAATTTCATACAACTTTGTCTAAAATGATTTTTCCTCCATTATTACTCCTGAAAAATTCTGACAACTACCTCCTCATTTTGGCCAATTAGAAGCCTCAAAATCTTCTATAAATAGGCTTGCTTGAGTGGTCTTGGAATGCTTGGTTCATAACTAGTTTTTAGGAGCACCAAAAACTTTCTTTCTTCCTCCTCTTTGGCTGAATTCTTTCTTCAATTTTTCAAAGAGATTTTGTGTCATTTCACTTCAAGAAAATCAAGTTCTCTTCCTCTTCTTCAACTCAGATTAGGTAGGGAGTAGTTTCTAAATTTATTTCTATGCTTTGAGGAGTTGTGTTTTTAGCTCAAAATGATGAAATTATGAACTTGCCTTAGCTTTTCATTTTGGTTTTCCTCTTCAATTTTTCTTTAACCAATTCAACCATATGGCCTAGGTGGAACTAAGATGATGGCTTGATGATGAGGACCTTGAGGGTGGGTTGTAAATCCATCACGAGTTAGGCCTCTAAAGCTTGAAAATTCCACTTGATGCAAAACCTTAAAGAATAATGCTTTATGATGCTAAAACAAAGATTTTTAGTTTAGAACTTGAAAGATGTATTTTTTTTTCCTTTTATGTTTTATTTCTTGTTAAGATATGTATTGAGTTGAATTTATAATTCTTTTAAAGTCTTGAAGGAGCTCTAGTAAAGAAACAAAATGAATTTGCATCCATGATTAAGTTTATGCTTTGCATAACCATGTTTACCTTCTATGTCATCACTAAATTTTCAAGAATGAATAAATGAACTTGCATTTCTCATGTTTAAATTCCAAGCTTGTATTTCATGTTTATGTTTCAAGTCATCACTTAATCTTTCAAGATAATTAAGAGGTTGCATCTCATATTTAATTTATGCTCTCACTATATTTTATAATGGCTAAAAGAATCAACGCATGACATGTTTATTTTATGCCATCACCTAAAGATCCTAGAGCTTAAAGACTTGCCCATGTATCACAAGCAAAGAAATATGATTATTGGAGTTAAAGAATTTATTCTTTAAAAAGTCTTGAGATTGGAGCTTAAAAGATGTAATAATAATTCTCTTCTCCCTCTCTGGTCCTGTGCGGACTACCGCCTCCGGTTTCTTAATATTCTCTTCTCCTCTATCGGTCCTGTGCGGACTACCGCCGCTCCGGTTTCTTAATATTCTCTTCTCCTCTCTTGGTCTGTGCGGATTACCGCCGCTCCAGCTTTCTTGTATCATGTTTATATTTCAAGTTCTTGCATCATGTTTAATTTTCAAGTCATCACCTTAAATCTTAAAGATAAAGAAATGGAATTGCATATCATGTTTATAATTCCAAGCTATCACCTTATAAAGATAAGATTAAAATAAGGTTGCATAGCATGTTTATAATTCTAAGATGTCACCTAAATCTCTAAAGCTCAAGACTTACTCCTTTTATCTTAAGTGAGAATTTTAATTGTGAAGATCCTCCCAAATTTGACAAAAGAACTAGTTTCTAAATGAGTTTTAAGGCTTTGCAAGGATTTTACGGGGAACTAGTATTTTATATGCACTTAAAATATGATTCTATGTAATTGCATGAGGTTCATGATTCGCCACCGATCCGAGTTTATTATCAATGTGTGATAATGATTTGATATGATTGAAGTTGTGATAATTATGGTTTATTGTTAAGAGAATGATTCATAATTGGTTTAGTAACTAATTAGTTCTATAATTGATAATTCTATGTAAGGATTGGATGCTTATTAAGTACTTGATATCATTGAATGATTTGACTTGCATGTTATAGTTGCTTGTTGCAAATAATAAGAATGCTTATACATGAAATGTTCTTATGTAAAATTCACCTTTGTTGCTAGAAGAGAGTGTATCATTGTAAAAGTGTAATTTGGAAAGGTTCTGCGTAAGGAAAGACTTGGTATTTAAGCGTGTCCATTGTGACCCACCTCTCTTTCTGGGAATCTCCCATATGCATGATTACAGTTGATATATATTATTCTAGCTTAAGACTATAAATGAGAAAATGTTATGATGTTTATGAATTGTATTATGATATAACATGCAAAGATTTAATGGTGACTTAAACTTATAAGAAAATGATCCTTTGGAACCATCGGACTATAGGTGGTGAAAAGGTGATTTTAGCCCCTAACCCGTTCTCTCAAAAGGGTAGAGTCGGGACTTTAGCTTATCAAAGGGATAAGTATATGCTAGTGACGACTAGTAAAGTATGAGCTCATAACCTAAATTACTCCCAAAAGGGTGGAGTATAGGGTGGCCCAAGGAAAATAATGATGATGATAAGATTTTAAGTCACCTAAGGCACTAAAGAAATGAAATATGTGCCTTTGTGTCCATGTGTAGCTAATATTATATGACGTTCTTTTATGCATGTTATTTTGATAATGATGATGAGGAATATGATGTAATGATAAAGGAAAAGTTCATTGTAAATATGACATGTTAAGAATAAGATGCATTATAAGACGCATGATTAAAAATTGACGAACCTCGGTTAAGTATTTGTCCGAACTTAAAATGAATCTTTGCATGCTCACTATTTTAGAATAATCCCGAGGTTCCTGGGGACTTTGATGATGACACTGTAGAAGGAGGTACCTTACTGAGAATTCTTTAGCAAGATTCTCACTCCCTTTTCTTTATTTCCGTCATTGTCTCCAGATTCAAATGGCGACTTTCGTCCTGTTCGTTGATACCCCTACTTGGGAATTCCACTATGATCCGGTGCATCGCTCATATCATTTTGAAGGGAGGTGCGCAGTTCGTGTTTTTATTTACATAGGTCGTCCATTTGCACATCCTGTCCCTAGTTATCGATTTTCTCCTACTTCTCCCTATGGCGATGAAATGGTTTTCGAACATGCACGCCCACTTGATGAAAGGATGTTACGTTCTTATCCCGCTTCATCTGCTGTCCATGGATTTCAGTATGTTCGAGACGAGATATTTCCAAACTGATCCTTCAGAGGACACTCCTACTCATGTATATTCTGAGAGCTCTGCTCCTACTCCCACACGTGTAAGAGAGGGTAGTGAGGAAACAGTTGTTCAGCCGAGGTTAGCGAGAAGGCCGTCCATGCGACCCCAGCCTGGTGCATCTCGTGTGTCGCCTCCCGAGGGAGCTCATCGATGGATCGGATTTATTCCCCATTTTCAGGACAGTGGCCATAGAAGGTTCTTAGTAGACTTATGTGTGATCATGCACCCTAGTTTTAGGATAACCTTCCCGGCTTATGGAGTTATCTAGTTTAGGGGCATGAATTTCCTTAAGTATATTTTCTTTTATGGGTTTGCATAAGATAATGATGTATGAACATAACCCACCCTTTGAGTGAGGTTATTGTATGTAAATATATGCTATAATGTGCTTATGGATGTTATATGATGGAGCCTAAGTGATATGATGTGATATATTCTTAAACGTCTTATTATACTCCGCTTACTCGTTCACGTTGTACTCGGCTCACGTTTTCAATTATGTGTTTAAAAAAAAAAAAAAAGGCTCGTAATTTCACTAAGTATTTTCAAATTATGAAGAAAGAACCAAAGCAAGGTGTAAAGTCTAGTCATTAATCAGATTCAACCTAGGTGTATCTGGTTAATTACTAGGGTGTTACATTTTGGTATCAGAGCAGTTCGATTCTCATGGAGCCTGAGGATTGGACTAGCTATGCTTCTAAAGCATAATACGTTAGTGACGTCATGTGTAGATGTTTATCATTAGGATGAGCTTGGGGAGTAGAAATACATGACTATTTGTATGTTGAAAGTGCCATGGTAACTTGCTCACTTTGCATGGAATATTGGGCCTGATCACCTCAGTGTTGCAGTTTTGTGTGTATAGGGACCAATGGCACGTCGACAATGGACTAGGAGCGCAAAGACAAAATAATCACGACAACGAGACAGTGAAGCACTCGCGACGTAGCAAGGACCATGAGAATGATGATGGAACGAATGGATCAGGATCGTCAAGCCAATATGAATCAGCGACATGAGATTCTGAACATGCCTGCTTTGGGAGTTTCGTAACACAAACCCACCGGTTTTCAAGGGGACACTGAATCCAAATATTGCACATGACTGGATACGGAATATTGACAAGGTCTTTCCTGTAGTCCCATGCTCGGAGGAGCAAAAGGTCACCTTCGCTACTCATATGCTTGAGGGTGATGCGGTTTACGGTGGGCGTGTGTTCGAAGACTCCTGGAGACGACCGATGTGGACATTGATTGGGAACTATTCAAGGTCCATTTTTACGAAAAGTACTTTCCAGAGTCAATTAGAAATGCCAAGGACATTGAATTCATGCAACTTGTCCAGGGAATATGAATGTGGCCCAAGACAATCGCCAGATTTGAAGAACTCATTAAGTTCTCAAGAATGTACCAAGGAAATCCTGATGAGTCTTGAAATGCATTAAATACGAGTCGTGGTTGAAGGCGGAACTTAATGTGGCAGTTGCACATTTGGAGATTAGGGATTTCTCTACCCTAGTTAACAAATGTCGGATTATTGAAGAAGGTCAGAGAAAACTAAACACCCCAAAGTCAGATAATATTACCAAAAAGTTGACACCTCAAGGTCAGCAGTTCAAGAGGCGAATCGACCTCCATTTCCCCTCAATCAAGACCACAAGGGACACAAAGAAATTTTCAACAAGGTAGGCCATACAACAACAATCGCTATAATAACAACCGCTACAACAATAACCCCAGTAACAATCGCAACAACAACAATAACAACAATAAAGGGAAAGCACCACAAAGAGGTCCAGTAGTACCTCCACGGCCTGCGCCATCCATGGAATGTCCCAAGTGCGGCAAGAATCATGGGAGCATGCCATGTCGAGCCGAACAAACGTGTGCTATCGATTGTGGAAAACCAGGTCATTACTCCCGAGAATGCACTGAAAGGAACCCGCCAACCCCAATCCCAAGCCACAATACCAGGGAAGGGTATTTCTTTGTTAATCTTGAAGAAACAACGAAGTCACGAAATCTCGTGGAAGGTAAGGGTAATATGCATGGTAAAGACTTAATTGTACTATATGATTAAAGCGCTTCTCATTCTTTTATCTCCCATTCATGTGTTAAAAACCTTAATTTACCTATGACTGAGCTTCCTTTTGACCTTATTGTTTCTACCCCGACTGGAAAACCCGTTAGGACTTGTAAATGTTGTTTAGATTGTAGTTTTATTATAGATAATAGATCCTTTGTTTTAGATCTTATTTGCTTACCCATGCGAGGTTTAGATGTGATTCTTGGCATGGATTGGCTTGAGGCCAACCGTGTACTGTTAAACTGTTATGAGAAAACCATCACTTTTCTTCCTATTCCTATTGAACCTAAGAAACCCATAAGTCTTTACATAACTGCTGTGTGGAAATGGACTGTGGTAAGGGTGAGAGTAAAGGTTACATTTTCTTAGCCGCTAGTGATGTAGACTTTGAGCAAAGTATCGATGAGATACCAATAGTAAGAAATTATCCCAAGTATTTCAGATGAGATACCAGAGATTCGCCCCAAGAGAGAGAAACAATTTTCCATAGAGTTGCTTCGGGGTGCGGGACCTATATCCATAGCCCCATACAGGATGTCCCCATTAGAATTGACCGAGTTAAAAACTCAATTGGAAGATTTATTGGAGAAAAAGTTTGTTAGGCCTAGTGCATCAGCTTGGGAGCCCTGTGTTGTTTGTAAAGAAAAAGGATGGGAGTATGAGGATGTGTGTAGATTATAGGCAGTTGAATAAAGTAACGGTGAAAAACAAGTATCCTCTCGCCTAGGATCGATGATTTGATGGACCAACCGAAAGGTGCGGTAGTGTTTTCTAAGATAGATTTGAGGTCAGGCTACCATCAAATTAGAGTGAGAGATGAAGACATACCTAAACGGCCTTTCGTGACTCGACACGGCCATTTTGAGTTTGCGATAATGTCCTTTGGGTTAACTAATGCTCCAGCTATTTTTATGGATTACATGAATAGGATCTTTCGACCCTATTTAGATCAGTTTGTAGTTGTCTTTATAGATGACATTCTCATATATTCTAAGACCCATGAAGAGCATGAATGCCACCTAACCATAGTACTAGAGATCTTGAAGGAAAAGAAACTATATGCCAAGATTTCCAAGTGTGAGTTTTGGTTGGATAAGGTGCAATTTTTAGGGCATGTAGTATCTAAGAAAGGAATTGTCAGTAGATCCTAGTAAGGTAGAAGCGGTAGTAAACCTGGGAAAGACCAACCACCAGAATCAAGTAAGGAGCTTTTTGGGTTTAGCCGGTTATTACCGTCGATTTATCAAGGGATTTTCCCAGATTTCCTACCTTTGACCAAGGTGACTAGGAAGAACACCCTTTTTCATGGACCGGAGTGTGAAAAAGAGCTTTCAAGAGTTAAAACACAAGCTAACCTCGACCCTGCTTTAGTGTTACCCGACCCCAATGTGCCTTTCGAGGTGTATTGTGATGCTTCAAAAAAGGGTTTAGGTTGTGTATTGATGCAGGATAGGCAAGTGGTGGCCTATGCATCAAGACAACTCAAGCCACATGAGGCAAACTACCCTACCCATGACCTTGAGTTAGTCAGTCGTGTTTGCTCTACAGATTTGGAGACACCATTTATATGGAGTTAAGTTTGAGGTGTTTTCCGATCACAAGAGTTTGAAATATCTCTTTGATCAAAAAGAGCTAAACATGAGGCAAAGGCGATGGATGGAGTTCTTGAAAGATTATGATTTTGGATTGAACTACCATCCTGGTAAAGCTAATGTAGTAGCCGATGCTTTGAGTAGGAAGTCCTTACAAGTGTCCCGCTTGATGGTGAAGGAGGTTGAATTGATTGAGCAATTTAGGGACTTAAACCTAGGAATGACTTTGACCACTAAGGGCATCGAGCTTGTCATCTTAGAGTGACAAGTGAGTTCAAAGAAAGGATTGTTCAAGCTCAAGGGGACGATCTTTGAGTTTCAAGAGACTTTAGGGCCAGTGAAGGCAGGAAAGTTGATAGGTTTTACCCAAGGAATGGACGATTTGTGGAGGTTTAAAGGTCGAATATGTGTATCTGCTAGTGGTGGCCTCCGAAAGGATATTTTGGAGGAAGCCCATAAGAGCCATTTTACCCTTCATCCTGGTGCCACCAAGATGTATCAAGATTTGAAGAAGATGTTCTGGTGGCCTGGAATGAAGAAAGATGTGTGCACATGGGTGAGTAAGTGCTTGGTGTGTCAAAAGGTGAAGATTGAACACCAAAAACCCTCTGGAATGCTGCAACCTCTGTCGATCCTCGAGTGGAAGTGGGATAGTATCTCCATGGATTTTGTGACTGGATTACCAAGGACCCAAATGAATCATGATACCATATGGGTAATCGTGGATCGATTGACAAAGTCAGCCCACTTTTTACCTATTAAGGTGACTTATTCCTTGGATAGGTTAGCACAATTATATATTCAGGAGATAGTGAGGTTACATGGGGTGCCGTCGACGATAATCTCGGAGCGAGATCCGCGATTTACGTCGCGATTTTGGGAGCCTTTCAAAAGGCATTTGGTTCAAAGTCGTGTCTAAGCACGACCTATCACCCCCAAACAGACGGTCAATCTGAAAGAACTATCCAAACCTTGGAGGATATGTTAAGGGCATGTGTTTTAGATCAAAGGGGAAGTTGGGATAAGTACCTGCCACTTATTGAATTTGCATATAACAATTGATTATCATGCAAGTATCGGTATGGCACCGTATGAGGCCCTCTATGGACGGAAATGTCAATCTCCCTTATGTTGGTATGAACCCGGAGAGCAAAGTTTACTTGGACCTGATATTGTGAGGAAACAACGGAACAAATCAAAAAGATTAGGGATAAGATTCTTACCGCTCAAAGTCGACAGAGAAAAACTATGCGGACAAGCGGCGAAAACCGCTAGATTTTCAAGAAGGGGACCACGTGTTCCTAAGGATCACCCCACCACAGGCATAGGCCGAGCAATAAAAGTAAAGAAATTGAGCCCAGATTTCTTGGTCCGCTTGAAATCCTTACCAAAGTAGGACTGTAGCCTCACCGTATAGCCCTACCCCGAGTCTATCCAACCTTCATGATGTTTTCCATGTCTCTCGCTTAAGAAAGTATCAATCGACCCGAGTCATGTACTAGAGCCGTAACATGTACAATTAAGAGATAACCCGACATTTAACTTACTACCCACGAGAATCGTCGATCGAGGAGTTAAGCGGTTAAGGAACAAGGTCAGTACCCTGGTCAAAGTAGCATGGGGACAGGGTGAAACCGAAGAACTTACATGGGAGCTGGAATCAAACATGAAAGCACAATACCCGAAGTTGTTCTCGGTAACGAATTCCGGCGAAATTCTTTTTAAGGAGGGAGTAATGTAACGCCTAATTTTACTGTAATTTTTACTGTCATTAGAAATTACTCAATTCTTGAATTACCGTAGGTAATTATTACATAAGATTTGAGGCCGAACAATCCTCAATAAAGGAATATAACATTAGAAGAGAGGTTAGGAACGATTCATGCAGAGTCGCAAATCCTCAATTTCAGACGTATAAAATGACCAAAATGTCCCTGAAGTTATTTTACTCGGAAAATGAGGATTGTGGGCCCACATATTCTCAAGGGGATGTTTTGAGAATAATAAGGGATTGTTTGTGTTATGTGTGTTAATAGAGCAGAAGAATCTCAATTTTGAGTTCCGACGCACGAAAAGACCAAAACGCCTCAATTTGCTTTTAACTCCGATGTGCGTGCCGACCGAGCCCGAACCTCACTAAAATGTTTTAAAATGTGTTTTTAAGCCATGATTAACCATTGGTTAAGCTCGGGTGGCCTTGGGCAGTTTTTAAGTGAAAGTACGATTTTGCCCTGCTTTTTGGCGCTTTGCGAATTTCGGGATTTTCGATTCATATACGAAACCTAAGCAATATTAGGCTCAAATTAAAGCTTATTAAATTCTAAATA
Organism: Dalbergia cochinchinensis; assembly: GCA_031216125.1. Taxonomy (NCBI): domain Eukaryota; kingdom Viridiplantae; phylum Streptophyta; class Magnoliopsida; order Fabales; family Fabaceae; genus Dalbergia; species Dalbergia cochinchinensis. The sequence continues at coordinate 56,421,026 of CM062368.1, read as the reverse complement.
TTAATCTAGATTCAAAATTATGTATTTAGATTGATTAGAACCCAAAATTGCTCAAAAACACCCAAATTGCTTACTAATTCACTTAAGCCCTTAATCAGTAAATTCTCTAAATTACATGAATACCTTGCCTACACCTAAATAATGCATGGAACACACAAATTTCACTTCTTTGGGCTGTAATGCACGAAATTATTGATGCCATTATGCAGCTGAATTATTTCCAAAAGTTGCACTAAAACAAAATGCCAAAATGTCACCATAAGAGACATAATTCCTTAATTTCATACAACTTTGTCTAAAATGATTTTTCCTCCATTATTACTCCTGAAAAATTCTGACAACTACCTCCTCATTTTGGCCAATTAGAAGCCTCAAAATCTTCTATAAATAGGCTTGCTTGAGTGGTCTTGGAATGCTTGGTTCATAACTAGTTTTTAGGAGCACCAAAAACTTTCTTTCTTCCTCCTCTTTGGCTGAATTCTTTCTTCAATTTTTCAAAGAGATTTTGTGTCATTTCACTTCAAGAAAATCAAGTTCTCTTCCTCTTCTTCAACTCAGATTAGGTAGGAGTAGTTTCTAAATTTATTTCTATGCTTTGAGGAGTTGTGTTTTTAGCTCAAAATGATGAAATTATGAACTTGCCTTAGCTTTTCATTTTGGTTTTCCTCTTCAATTTTTCTTTAACCAATTCAACCATATGGCCTAGGTGGAACTAAGATGATGGCTTGATGATGAGGACCTTGAGGGTGGGTTGTAAATCCATCACGAGTTAGGCCTCTAAAGCTTGAAAATTCCACTTGATGCAAAACCTTAAAGAATAATGCTTTATGATGCTAAAACAAAGATTTTTAGTTTAGAACTTGAAAGATGTATTTTTTTCCTTTTATGTTTTATTTCTTGTTAAGATATGTATTGAGTTGAATTTATAATTCTTTTAAAGTCTTGAAGGAGCTCTAGTAAAGAAACAAAATGAATTTGCATCCATGATTAAGTTTATGCTTTGCATAACCATGTTTACCTTCTATGTCATCACTAAATTTTCAAGAATGAATAAATGAACTTGCATTTCTCATGTTTAAATTCCAAGCTTGTATTTCATGTTTATGTTTCAAGTCATCACTTAATCTTTCAAGATAATTAAGAGGTTGCATCTCATATTTAATTTATGCTCTCACTATATTTTATAATGGCTAAAAGAATCAACGCATGACATGTTTATTTTATGCCATCACCTAAAGATCCTAGAGCTTAAAGACTTGCCCATGTATCACAAGCAAAGAAATATGATTATTGGAGTTAAAGAATTTATTCTTTAAAAAGTCTTGAGATTGGAGCTTAAAAAGATGTAATAATAATTCTCTTCTCCCTCTACTGGTCCTGTGCGGACTACCGCCGCTCCGGTTTCTTAATATTCTCTTCTCCCTCTTGGTCTGTGCAAGTGACTACCGCCGCTCCGGTTTCTTAATATTCTCTTCTCCCTCTCATCGGTCCTGTATGCGGATTACACGCTCCAGTTTCTTGTATCATGTTTATATTTCAAGTTCTTGCATCATGTTTAATTTTCAAGTCATCACCTTAAATCTTAAAGATAAAGAAATGGAATTGCATATCATGTTTATAATTCCAAGCTATCACCTTATAAAGATAAGATTAAAATAAGGTTGCATAGCATGTTTATAATTCTAAGATGTCACCTAAATCTCTAAAGCTCAAGACTTACTCCTTTTATCTTAAGTGAGAATTTTAATTGTGAAGATCCTCCCAAATTTGACAAAAGAACTAGTTTCTAAATGAGTTTTAAGGCTTTGCAAGGATTTTACGGGAACTAGTATTTTATATGCACTTAAAATATGATTCTATGTAATTGCATGAGGTTCATGATTCGCCAACGATCTGAGTTTAGTATCAATGTGTGATAATGATTTGATATGATTGAAGTTGTGATAATTATGGTTTATTGTTAAGAGAATGATTCATAATTGGTTTAGTAACTAATTAGTTCTATAATTGATAATTCTATGTAAGGATTGGATGCTTATTAAGTACTTGATATCATTGAATGATTTCTGACTTGCATGTTATAGTTCTTGTTGCAAATAATAAGAATGCTTATACATGAAATGTTCTTATGTAAAATTCACCTTTGTTGCTAGAAGAGAGTGTATCATTGTAAAAGTGTAATTTGGAAAGGTTAAGCTAAGGAAAGACTTGGTATTTAAGCGTGTCCATTGTGACCCACCTCTCTTTCCTGGGAATCTCCCATATGCATGATTACAGCTTGATATATATTATTCTAGCTTAAGACTATAAATGAGAAAATGTTATGATGTTTATGAATTGTATTATGATATAACATGCAAAGATTTAATGGTGACTTAAACTTATAAGAAAATGATCCTTTGGAACCATCAGACTATAGGTGGTGAAAAGGTGATTTTAGCCCCTAACCCGTTTCTCTCAAAAGGGTAGAGTCGGGACTTTAGCTTATCAAAAGGGATAAGTATATGCTAGTGACGACTAGTAAAGTATGAGCTCATAACCTAAATTACTCCCAAAAGGGTGGAGTATAGGGTGGCCCAAGGAAAATAATGATGATGATAAGATTTTAAGTCACCTAAGGCACTAAAGAAATGAAATATGTGCACTGGGTCCATGTGTAGCTAATATTATATGACGTTCTTTTATGCATGTTATTTTGATAATGATGATGAGGAATATGATGTAATGATAAAGGAAAAGTTCATTGTAAATATGACATGTTAAGAATAAGATGCATTATAAGACGCATGATTAAAAATTGACGAACCTCGGTTAAGTATTTGTCCGAACTTAAAATGAATCTTTGCATGCTCACTATTTTAGAATAATCCCGAGGTTCCTGGGACTTTGATGATGACACTGTAGAAGGAGGTACCTCATCGAGAATTCTTTAGCAAGATTCTCACTCCCTTTTCTTTATTTCCGTCATTGTCTCCAGATTCAAATGGCGACTTTCGTCTGTTCGTTGATACCCCTACTTGGGAATTCCACTATGATCCGTGCATCGCTCATATCATTTTGAAGGGAGGTGCTGTGATTCGTGTTTTTATTTACATAGGTCGCCCATTTGCACATCCTGTCCCTAGTTATCGATTTTCTCCTACTTCTCCCTATGGCGATGAAATGGTTTTCGAACATGCACGCCCACTTGATGAAAGGATCTTACGTTCTTATCCCGCTTCATCTGCTGGTCCATGGATTTCAGTATGTTCTGAGACGAGATATTAAAACTGATCCTTCAGAGGACACTCCTACTCATGTATATTCTGAGAGCTCTGCTCCTACTCCCACACGTGTAAGAGAGGGTAGTGAGGAAACAGTTGTTCAGCCGAGGTTAGCGAGAAGGCCGTCCATGCGACCCGACTGGTGCATCTCGTGTGTCCCTCCCGAGGGAGCTCATCGATGGATCGGATTTATTCCCCATTTACAGGACAGTGGCCATAGAAGGTTCTTAGTAGACTTATGTGTGATCATGCACCTAGTTTTAGGATAACCTTCCCGGCTTATGGAGTTATCTAGTTTAGGGGCATGAATTTCCTTAAGTATATTTTCTTTTATGGGTTTGCATAAGATAATGATGTATGAACATAACCCACCCTTTGAGTGAGGTTATTGTATGTAAATATATGCTATAATGTGCTTATGGATGTTATATGATGGAGCCTAAGTGATATGATGTGATATATTCTTAAACGTCTTATTATACTCCGCTTACTCGTTCACGTTGTACTCGGCTCACGTTTTCAATTATGTGTTTAAAAAAAAAAAAAGGCTCGTAATTTCACTAAGTATTTTCAAATTATGAAGAAAGAACCAAAGCAAGGTGTAAAGTCTAGTCATTAATCAGATTCAACCTAGGTGTATCTGGTTAATTACTAGGGTGTTACATTTTGTGGTCATTCAAGCTTTCAATCAAACTTTTCAAGACAACATGTCTTACACCACCTTACCTATGCTTTGGAAATTCAAGATTAGAGAATATTTTCTTCTTTTTTGACATGGAATGCATGGTTTTTTCCACTCCTTTATAGCCCAAAATTTTGTGATTTTATTCATTTAAAAGGTTTGGAAATAAGCTACATTGTTAGCCATACCTTAGGACATGCATAGCTAGACTTTTTACCATGCTGTGAATGACTAACACCATGCTTTGAACAAAGATATTTCCTCCCCCATGTGGCTGTAAAGTGGCCGAATGCTTCCCCCCAAAAGGCCACCATCATTTCAATTCATTTTACTTCTCTATAAATAGGTAGCTTAGGGAACTTGAAGCACCTTTGTTCATTTTACTAAAGCTTAGAGTTTAGAACACTTTGAGGTTTTCTCTTAAACTTCCAAGAGTTCTTCAAGCTCAAGTTCTTCCTCTTCTTTTTGAAAACCACAAGGTAGGGGACTTTTCTAAATATGTTTTTCATTTCTATGTTGTATCTTGTTGGGAAATGATGAAAGGTGGAACCTCCATGTTGCTTCTTCATTTTCGGTTTCTTCCTTTTCTTTTCCTTTCATTTTCGGCCTCAAGGCCTTGAGCATGATGGCTTGATGATGAGTGCTCTCTAGAGGTGACCATGAGTTCATCTCACATGAGGCCTCTAAAGCTTGAGTTTTTCTCAAAGAAAGGTTTCATCTTTTACAAGTTTAGTTGAACATGGGGTTATGTTTCTCTTGAATGTTTAAACTTCTCCTTTCTCCTTTAATGTTTCGGCCATGAGGGCCTAAACCCATGAGAAAAATGAAAGCTTGATGATGAGGTTGTCATGAGGGTGCTTGTCACTTAACAACCTCTAAAGCTTGAGTTTTCTTAAGAAAAGTTTATTATTTCCAAGTTTTTCTCAAGAAATAGTTGTGTTTCTCTTGAACCTTTGAAAACTCCATCTCTTTTCTTTGAGGTTTCGGCCATGAAGGCCTTTGGAACTTGAAAAAAATGGTAGCTTGATGATGAGGGCTTCATGTTGATGTATGTCATATGAACAAAACTCTAGAGCTTGAACTTGGTTCCTAGACCAAGTATGTTTTCGGTTTTATTCCTTTATGTTTACCATGAGTTTGATTTTGGTGGAAGTTTAAAGCATAGTAAAATACTCAATGATGAAGACTTGAGATGTTGGTGTTTGAATCATCAAGATCTAGGTCCCTAGAGTTCAAAAATGGTTTATTCTTCTTGATGAAGATTCGGCCATCTTCAAGTTTTTAAGGACATGATTCATTTTAAGTATTCTAGTACTAGTAGTTCTCTTTTCTTGTGAGGATGAGGTTTGGGTTGGAACTATGTTCTTTTTAAAAGTCTTGCAAGAGCTCTAGACAAGATAAAAGTAACTTGCATTCACGTTTACTTTATGCTTTGCATAGAATGTTTATTTGTATGCTATCACTAAACCCCAAGATAAGGAATGAACTTGCATAATGTACGTTTAAATTCCAAGCTTTGCATCCCATGTTTATATTTTAAGTCATCACGTAAGAACTTAAAGATGTAAAACGAGAGCTTGCATATCACCTAAAATATTCTCGAAGCCTTTCTATTTCGGCCTTAAAGTCGATTGTTGCTGGGCCTAGAGCACTAAAATAAAGAATGGAACTTGCATATTTACTTTGAGCCTTGCACATTTAATTTCAAGTTCTTGCATTTCATGTTTACTTTGAAGCTCTCACTTTACTCTCTAACGAAGAATAAAATGGAATGCATAGCACGTTTACTTTTATGTCATCACCTAAGAGACTAGAGCTCAAAGACTTGCCTTTTTCATCTTGAGAAAAGTTAAATCAAGAAGGTATCTTCTTGAAATGCATTCGGCCATGTGATGATGAAAGCTCTAGGATGAGTTTTTCATTAGTTACAAGAGCCTATAGTTTATGTTTTAAGTTTTCCCTAAACATAAGTGACATTTGAAAATATTTTGAGTATGTTCTTATATTTAGAATTTCAACCATGAGCAAATTTAAAGAGTTGCTGCCCTATGTATTTCATGAAAGTTCTTGACAAGTTAAATTGATTTCCAAGGTATTTTTGAAGTCCCAAAATTGTTCCAAGAGAAACTAGTTACCTTTGTACATGAAAAAGAAAGTTTACACATGATTTGATGACTTACCAATTTCGGTTCTGCCATGATCATTTCCAGCACCTTAAATTATGTTTTGGGTGGTCTAAATATGTTTGAATACCTTGCCAAGTATATGCTAATTGTTCTAGACATTTTAGAGCATGTTTGGTTACTTTAATTGCTTGAAATGTGAATTCTAGAACCCCATAGGTACAGAAAATATGAATTCTGTCCAGATTGATCAACATCCATAGAATCACATTATATGATGTCTAGATCAGTGAGAGTGACTCATAATTGGCTTAGGTATTAATTGTTGCATCATAGAAAAAGTTAGATGTGAGAAAGGGTTTAAAACGCATCTTCTAGAACACCGTAATTCATCTAATACAAGCTTACTGCCAATGCTGTCCAGCCATGATTAATTGGGTTTTAGGACTTAATAACTCATGGTAATGAGGTTAATCAATCCCTTATAGGTATAAGAAAATAATTTGGAAGTTTGAGGTTACCCGATTTAGGGATTTTTACCTTAAGGGATGATTATGTGCCTCTCATTTAATGATGAATTGATGTGTTAGCTCATGACGTATGTGGTGCCATGTGAACCATTACTCTTATGTGATGGTTTATAATCTCATGTTTTTGCTTCTTTAAAAGGACCTTAGAGATGCCGAAGTGGTAATTATGTATTATGCATTAATTATGTGGCATTTTGAAGCAACATGTTAAACTTAGGGTGACTTAAAATATGAGAATGTAATCCTTTGAAACCACCAAACTAAGGGTGGGGACAATGTGATTCTAGCCCCCTAAACCCGTACTTGAAGTCGGGAAGTTGACTTATCCCAAGGGATAAAAGTCTAGATACTAGTGACGACTAGTGTGGCATGAGCTCATAGTCTAGAGATTTCTCAAAAGGGAGAAATATTAGGGCGGCCCCAGTTTAAGTAAAAGTTTTAATGTCACCTAAGTAACCAAGATAAGTCACCATGTGCCAAGTACCAAGTTATATGATTTATGTTCTATGATCCAAGTTGTATGATTTATGTTCGATGATCCAAGTTATATGTTTTACGTTCTATGATCCAAGTTATATGATTGAAGTCCCACAATTTATTTCCCATGATTTATGTAAATACAAGTGATATGTTAAAAGGAACGGATCTCGGAAATGGAGACTTTAGAAAACTCATAATTGAACCAATATATGTCCATGGTTTTATAAATAACTCGAGATTCCTGGAGACGTAGATGATGACACCAAGGATAGGAGGAGAACCCTACTGAGTTTCTTTAGTAAGAATCTCACTCCCTTTATCTCTTTCTTTCCATTACGTCTTCAGAGCGAGATGGCGACGTTCGTGCTGTTCGTTGACACACCCCGGTGGGAAGTCCACCATGACCCGGAGCATGGGTCATTCCATTTTGAGGGCCGATGTACTGTGCGCATCTTCATATTTTTGGGACGGCCGTTTGCACACCCCGTATATAGTTATCGCTTCTCCCCGACATCCCCCTATGGTGACCCCATGATTTTTGAGCTTGCACGGGCACGACATAAGAGGAACCTACGGACCCACTCTGCCGGTTCAGCTGACATACCAGAGTATGTGCCACTATCGCAAAGACTTTCGGAAGAGGGCCTCAGAGAGGATTCCCCCATGGACCATGAGGACTCTGCCCCCACTCCGCCTCGACGACCGATGGGCAGCGAGGAGACGATCACTCAGCGTCAGAGGGCTTCGGTGCTCGGACCGTGACCCCGGCGTGGACGACACGTTTAGTCACAGGGCATGCCTACACCCGTCGAGCTCCGCCCGTGGATTGGCTACGTTCCTCCGTACCCGTGATTCTGCTGTAGAGATTGGAGGGTAGCCCTTAGTGCACGCATGACACGTAGTATGGATGAAACCTCTTTTGTGTTGAGGTTATCCACCTTAGGTTGCATGTGGGTAGGGATGTTTCTTTCTAGTTCTTTTCCATGTATTCTGTATTTCTATTGTATTCCTGTTTATTATGTACTTGAAGAGTCCTGCCCCGTAGGGTAGGCATATTATATATGAAGTATTTCAGTTGTGATGATGTTATGATTCGGAGCCACTTCTATGTTTATATTTCTGCACTTTATGATACCGACCCGGTAAGATACGCGCGGCTTCTATTTTAAGTAATGTTTTGAAAAAAAAATTGGCTCGTATTTTCGTTAAGCTATTTTTCCAAGTAAACAGAACCATGACAGTAAGTAATGACTAATATTTGGCCTAAGTACGTACTAGTAGTATTGGGTCGAATATTAGGGTGTTACAAGAAGAAGAAAAGAAGTTCCAAAAAGATTCAAGAGAAGCCATGAACACATAACTAGATTAACAACTTAAAGGAAATAAACTCTTGAAAGAAAATCCCTACCAAGTGATTTGGAGGTTGAGATGAGTGAAGAGGATAAAGAACTTGAAGAACTTGAACACTTGAACTTTGAGGGAAAATGGAAACTTTGAAGTGCTCTTTGAAAACTTACACTTAGCAAATGAACCCAAAATGATACAAGTTCACCCAAGCATGCTATTTATAGAGAAATGAAATAAAATGAGAGGTGTAAATGGGAGAGAGGGCTTCGGCCATTACAACACAAGGAGGAGGAAATATCTTCTTCAAGGTATGGTTCAAGGCATGGTAGAAAGCATGGCTAGGTATGGGTTCAAGTATGGGTGCAAGTATGGGTGCATGGGTCAAGCATGGTTCTTTGAGTGAGAAACAAATCAACATGTGATGTAAATGGCAGAGAGGTGGCCGAAAGTGCATCATCCATGGGGGAGGGTTTCTTGCATTTTAATTGTGGTTTAGAGTTGTGTTTAGGTATTTCTTTGATTAGGATTAAGATTAGGAATTTGTAAGAAAGTGTTTAGGTGAGAAAATGGGTAATCAAGCTTGTCAAGACATGTTTAAGGAGTGGTCTTGCATCATTAGTGAGTTATAAACTCATTTTAGTGCATAAACAATTCTAGACACAATTCCATGATTTAAGGAATTGAAGAGAGAAAATGCTATTCAAGATTCCAAGATTGGAATCTTGAGTTTTAAAAAGAGATTTAAATCTGATCTAAGCAATTTTAGGTTCTAATCAATTTTAATAGCTTATTTTGACTCTAGATTAATTATGAAAATTAATTAATCTTCGATTAGAGCCTAATATTGCTTAGGTTTGCTTAATTACGTCATTAAGCTCAAAAATACTATTCTAGGGGCAAAATCATAATTTTGCACTAAAACTGCCTGGGACCACCAGGATTTAAACAGACGCTTTTAAACATGTAAAAACATTATTTTAAACCTTCGGGGAAAGTTTCGGGCTCAAACGGCACCTTTACTTGCGTAAAAACACTATAGGGGTATTTTGGTCATTTTGACCCGAAACTGCAGAAAATGAGACTTTCGCCTCCGAAACCATTCAAGGGCCATCCAATCCTCTTCAAATATTGAGTTGGCCTTTCAAGGACTGCCGGTTCGGCCATCCTCGAATTCCGAGCAGAAAATGACCTTAGGGGCATTTTGTAACACCCTAATATTCAACCCAATACTACTAGTACGTACTTAGGCCAAATATTAGTTGTTACTTACTGGCATGGTTCATCTTCTTGAGAAAATAGACTTAACGAAAATACGAGCCAACTTTTTTTTGAAATCGTTACTTAAAATAGAAGCCGCGCGTAACTTTATGAGTCAGTATCATAGTATACGGAACGATAACATACGAATGGCTCCAAACCATAACATCGAACATAACATCAATCATAACTGAAATACCTCATAGATAAAATATGCCTACCCTACAGGCGTGACTCTTCAAGTACATAGTAACATGAATACGGCGTAAAAATGTAATACATGGAAAAGAACTGGAAAGAAGCATCCCTACCCATGTGCAACCTAAGGTGGATAACCTCAACACAAAAGAGGTATCATCCATACTATGTGACGTGTGTGCACTAAGGACTACCCTCCAATCTCCATAGCGGACTCACGGCACGGAAGAACGTAGCCAATCCACGGGCCGAGCTCGGCAGGTGCAGGCATGCCCTGTGACTGAACGTGTCGCCCACGTCGGGGTCGTGGTCCGGGCACTGAAGCCCTCCGACGCTGAGTGACTGTCTCCTCGCAGCCTATCTGGCGCCGAGGCGGAGGGGGGGCAGAGCCTCCTGGTTCATGGGGAATCCTCTGAAGGGTCCTCCTCTCGAGTGCCGCGATGATGGCATCGCATCGCGGCACGTCCACTGAACCGGCAGAGTGGGTCCGCAGGTTCCTCTCATGTCGTGGTCGTGCCTGCTCAAAGATCGCGGGGTCACCAGAGGGGGATGCTGGGGAGAAGCGATAACTGTACAAGGGGTGTGCGAATGGCCGTCCTAAAAACATGAAGATGCGCACAGTACACCGGCCCTCAAAATGAAATGACCCATGCTCCGGGTCATGGTGGATCTCCCACCGTGGCGTGTCAATGAATAGGACGAAGGTCGCCATCTCGCTGACAAGACGTAATGGAAAGGAAAAGATAGAGGAGTGAGATTCTTACTAAAGAAACCCAGTAGGGTTTTCCTTCTATCCTAGGTGTCATCATATACGCCTCCAGGAATCTCGGGTTTATTTATAAAATAATGGACATACATAGGTTCAATTATGAGTTTTCCAAAAATCTCACTTTCCGAGAATCCGTTCTTTTTAACATGGCACTTGTGTTACATAGGCTATATACTAAAATCATAGACATAAATCATGTATCTTGGTACATAGAACATAAATCATATAATCGTACATGGAACATAAATCATATAACTGGTACATGGAATATAAATCATATAACTCGTACATGGTATATAAATCATATCACTAGTACATGAAACATAAATCATGTAACTGGTACATGGAACATAAATCATATAATCAAGTTACTTAGGTGACATAAGAACCTTTACTTAATCAGGCGCCATGATATTTCTGCCTTTTGAGAAATCTCTAGGTTATGAGCTCATACCACGCTAGTCGTCACTAGCATCTAGACTTTATCCATTTGGATAAGTCAACTTCCCGACTTTAAGTACGGGTTTAGGGGGCTAGAATCACATTGTCCCCACCCTTAATTCGGTGGTTTCAAAGGATTGCATTCTAATGTTCTAAGTCATCCTAAGTTTAACATGTTTCTTTAAGATGCCACATAATTAATGCATAACACATAATTACTACCTCGGCATCTTTAAGTCCTTTTTAAAGAATAATAATAACATGTTAATACACGCTATCACATAGGGATAATAGTTAACATGGCACCATACACGTCATGAGCTAACACATCAATTCATCATCAAACTTAGAGGCGCATAATCATCCCTTAAGGTAAAAATCCCTAAATCGGGTAACCTCAAACTTTCCCATTACTTTCTAGTATATTTATGGGATTGATTAACCTCATTACCATAATCCATTAGGTTCTAATTCCTAATTAATTATGGTTGGACAGCCTTATGTAGTTGTTCATATTTGATGAATTACGTGTTCTAGAAAATGCGTTTTAAGCCCTTTCTCGCATCCGACTTTTTCTATGGTGCAATAATTAATACCTAAGCCAATTATGAGTCACTCCCACACATCTAGACATCATCTAATGTGATTCTAAATATTTTATCAAGGCTGGGCAGAAACTCATTTTGCCATTCTTTATAGTTCTAGAATTCACATATTAAGCAAACAAAGTCACTAATAATGCTTTAAAGAGTCTAGAACAATTATCACATACTTGGCAAGGTATTACAACATATTTAGACCACCCAAAACAGAATTTAAGGTGCTGGAATTTACTAAGGCAGAACCGAAATCCTTAAGGCATAAAATCATGAGAAAAACCTTTCTTTCAACCATATAACTTGCTAGTTTCTCTTGGAACCTTTTGGGACTTCAAGACTATGTAAGATCAAAGTTTATTTTGCCAAAACTCATCATGGAACACCAAGGGCAGCAGCCATTTCAAGCTTGCTCTTGGCAAGGATTTAAAACTTAAAAACATGTTTAAAACCTTGGTTAAGTGCATCAAAGCTTAGAAAAATTCTAAGACATGCATTATGGGCCCTTGTAGTTAAATGAAACTCATCCTAGAGCCATTTACACCACATGGCGAATGATGTTCAAGGAGATACCTCCTTGATTTAAATTCTTTTCTTAAGATGAAATGGGCAAGTCTTTGAGCTCTAAAGTTTCAAGTGATGACATAAAATAAACGTGCTATGCATTTCATTTTATAGTCCTTTAGAAAATAAAGTGATAGCACAAAGTAAAGATGAAATGCATCTCCATTCTTATTCTTAGAGTTTAGTGATGACTTGAAATATAAAATGAGATGCAAAGCTTGAAACATAAACGTGCATTGTGCAAGTTCATTCATTATCTTGGGTCTTAGTGATGGCATAAGAAATAAACGTGCTAATGCAAAGCATAAACGTAAACGTGGATGCAACTTCTTTTATATCTTGTTTAGAGCTCTTGCAAGACTTTAAAGGAAACAAGGTTTCAACCCATAACTCATCCTCACAAGAAAAGAAAACTAAACTCATGACCAACATGGAAGAAAGTAATCAAATATGCTTGGCCTAGGGACCAAGTCTATGCTCTAGAGCTTTGTTCATGTGACATACATCAACATGAAGCCCTCATCATCAAGCTACCATTTTTCTAAGTCCCAAAGGCCTTCAAGGCCGAAAACTCAAGGGAAAAGAAATGAGGTTTTCAAGGTTCAAGAGAAACATAACTATGTCTTGAGCAAAACTTGAAAATAGTAAACTTATTTTTTTTAGAAAACTCAAGCTTTAGAGGTTGTTCATGTGACAAACATCATCACACAACTCTCATCATCAAGCTCCTCATATTTCAAGTCCAAGAGGCCTTCATGGCCGAAAACTAACAAAAAGAAAAGGAAAGTTTCAAGGCATCAAAGAAACATAACTCATTCTTTGACCAAGACTTGAAAAGAGAAACCTTTCTTGGAAAAACTCAAACTTTAGAGTTTGATCATGTGACAAAGGCCAACATGAAGTGCTCATTACAAAGCTACCATTTTTCCAAGCTCTTTAAGCCTTCATGGCCGAAAACATCAAGGAACAAAAGCTCAAAAAGAGTTTTCATGAAAAACATAGCCTTGTCTTAACCAAGACATGAAAAAGATGAAACTTTTCTCAAACAAAACTCAAGCTTTAGAGGTCTCATGTTAGGATGAACACATGGTCATCCCAAAAGAGCACTCATCATCAAGCTCTCCTCATTTTGGTCTAGAGGCCGAAAATGAAAGAAAAAGGAGAAAGGATGGAACTTTTTCTTAAGAAAGGTTCAAGCTTTAGAGGCCTCACTTTAAGATGAACTCATGGTTTCATCTTTGAGAGCACTCATCATCAAGCTCTCACTACCATGGCCTTAAGGCCGAAAATGAAAAGGAAGAGAAAAGAAGAAACCGAAAATGTTTGAGAGAAAAACTTGCTAACAACACAACTTTCAAACAAGATAAACATTGATCATGAAAGTAAAAGAAAGCATTCTTGAAGAGCTCCCTACCTTAGAGTTTGAGATTTGAGAGGAAGTGAAGAAGATGAAGAGGTTGGAGAGGATGAGCTCTTGAACTTGAGAGAAAGGAACTCAAAGTGCTCTAACTCAAAGCTTTAGTGAAATGAACAAAGGTGCTTCAAGTTCCCTAAGCTACCTATTTATAGAGAAGTGAAATGAATTGAATATTGGAGGCTTTTTGGGGGGAAGAATTCAGCCACATTTCAGCCACAAGGAGGAAGAAATATCTTTGTTCAAAGCATGGTGTTGGTCATTCAAAGTATGGTGAAAAGTCTAGCTATGCATGTCCTAAAGCATGGCTAGAATGTACCTTATTTTCCAACCTTTAAAAATGCATGAAAATACAAAATTTTGGGCTGCACAAGGGTGAAGAAAACCGTGCTCCTCATGCCCAAAAAGAAGGGAAAATTTTCTAGACTTAAATTCCCAAAGCATAGGTAATGTGTTGTAAGACATGTTGTCTTGAAAAAGTTTGATAGAAAGCTTGAATGACCACAAAAACAAATCATTCTTTTTGAATTTGAAAGACATAATTTAATTCATTTTAGAAATGAATTGAAAACCTTGATTGACCATATAAAATATTCTTTGAGTCTTGAGTGACAATTTTTCTTGAAAGTTGATCATTGATTGAAAGTGTTCAAGACACATGTCACAAGATAGCTTGAACACATAGACTAATTTTTTTGATGATTTCTAGAGAAAATGGTGCCATTCTTGGCAGCCTTGGGGAGGAGAAATATCTCCTTAAACCATGTTCTAGAAGTGTGTTTTGGTGTGACATAGATTAGGCTTAGGATTAAAAATTGCTAAGTAAGTACTTAGGTGCACTAATAGGTTAATTAAAACCATAAATCCCTAGGTTTAGAGGTGGTCTAGAAGGATTAGAGAGTCAACACCTCTAGGACTAGTGATGTGAGTGTGACAACTTGTCTCAAAAAGAAAAGTTGATGTGAATAGTGGAAACACTATTCGACACTATTCACATATTCTTTTTCCTTTTTAAAGAATAAGACTATGATGAGATTTGAATTTTGCCTAAGCAATTTTAGGTTCCAATTAATTCTAAATGATGGTTTTGGCTCTAGATTAATTATGGAAATTAATTAACCTTTAATTAGAGCCTAATATTGCTTAGGTTTGGAGTTAAACGGCTCATTGAGCCGAAAATGCAATATGCAGGGGTAAAATCGTAATTTTTACCAAAAGTTGCCCGGGATCTCCGGGACTTAAACCGACATAGTTTATGCCTTAAAATCATTGTTTTGAACCTCAGAACAAAGTCCGGGTCAAAACGGAACTTAATACTGCCTTAATGCATTACGGGGTATTTTGGTCATTCTGTGAAATCTCAGAAATGAGGTTTTCCCGCTTTGTTAGGCACTCATGCTCATACAATCCCCTTCATATAACATATGAACCCTATGAGGATGGCCAAAGCCGGCCGTCCTCGTGTTTTGGGTAAAAATGACCTCAGGGGCAATTTGGTCATTATGAGAGTTTAGCGAAAATCGGGGCGTTACACATTTTGGTCATTTTCCTCTCAGATAGAAAAATCGGGGCGTTACACCTCGCCACACATGATGAGCCGAGACATTGACGTTTGTGCTAGGTGCTACGAGGTGAATTTGTGAGGGGGAGGGAGTGTGTGTCAATTATTTATGTTTATCCATATATTACATATTATGGAGTACTGTATTTGTCATAACTCTTGTCAGTAGTATTATGTTTCTATGTTATGGTGCAAATGTGAGACGATTAGTACTTGTTTTGATTATATTATTATATGCTAATGTTATAACTTGTGCTACTTGTGATTTGCTTTATTCTCTTTCTTCGACATATGGAGTGTCAATGTTAATCAATTTGTGTACACAACTTATGTTTTGTATTTAAAAAAAAAGAAATTTACCCGTATTTTTACTAAAGTAATTTTCAAAAGCTTAAGTTAATGACTTGAACAAAAGAGTAATAACTAATAATTAACTTAAATGCGTCCTAGGCATATTGGGTTAAATATTAGGGTGTTACATTTTGGTATCACAGCAGTTTAGTTCTCATGGAGTCTAAGGATTGGACTGACTATGCTTCTTAAGCATAATGTGGTAGATATGTCATGTGTAGTCACTCTGTAACGCCCCAATTTTTACTGTAATTTTTACTGTCATTAGAAATTACTCAATTACTGAATTACCGTAGGTAATTATTACATAAGATTTGAGGCCGAACAATCCTCAATAAAGGAATATAACATTAGAAGAGAGGTTAGGAACGATTCATGCGAGAGTCGCAAATCCCGAATTTCTGTACGTATAAAATGACCAAAATGTCCCTGAAGTTATTTTACTCAGAAAATGAGGATTGTGGGCCCTACATATTCTCAAGGGGATGTTTTGAGAATAATAAGGGATTGTTTGTGTTATGTGTGTTAATAGAGCAGAAGAATCTCAATTTTGAGTTCCGACGCACGAAAAGACCAAAACGCCAAGTAATTGTTTTAACTCCGATGTGCGTGCCGACTGAGCCCGAACCTCACTAAAATGTTTTAAAATGTGTTTTTAAGCCATGATTAACCATTGGTTAAGCTCGGGTGGCCTTGGGCGATTTTAAGTGAAAGTACAATTTTGCCCAGTTTTTGGCGCTTTGCAATTCGGGATTTTCGATTCATATACCGAAACCTAAGCAATATTAGGCTCAAATTAAAGCTTATTAAATTCTAAATATTAATCTAGATTCAAAATTATGTATTTAGATTGATTAGAACCCAAAATTGCTCAAAAACACCCAAATTGCTTACTAATTCACTTAAGCCCTTAACCGTAAATTCTCTAAATTACATGAATACCTTGCCTACACCTAAATAATGCATGGAACACACAAATTTCACTTCTTTGGGCTGTAATGCACGAAATTATTGATGCCATTATGCAGCTGAATTATTTCCAAAAGTTGCACTAAAACAAAATGCCAAAATGTCACCATAAGAGACATAATTCCTTAATTTCATACAACTTTGTCTAAAATGATTTTTTCCTCCATTATTACTCCTGAAAAATTCTGACAACTACCTCCTCATTTTGGCCAATTAGAAGCCTCAAAATCTTCTATAAATAGGCTTGCTTGAGTGGTCTTGGAATGCTTGGTTCATAACTAGTTTTTAGGAGCACCAAAAACTTTCTTTCTTCCTCCTCTTTGGCTGAATTCTTTCTTCAATTTTTCAAAGAGATTTTGTGTCATTTCACTTCAAGAAATCAAGTTCTCTTCCTCTTCTTCAACTCAGATTAGGTAGGCGTAGTTTCTAAATTTATTTCTATGCTTTGAGGAGTTGTGTTTTTAGCTCAAAATGATGAAATTATGAACTTGCCTTAGCTTTTCATTTTGGTTTTCCTCTTCAATTTTTCTTTAACCAATTCAACCATATGGCCTAGGTGGAACTAAGATGATGGCTTGATGATGAGGACCTTGAGGGTGGGTTGTAAATCCATCACAAGTTAGGCCTCTAAAGCTTGAAAATTCCACTTGATGCAAAACCTTAAAGAATAATGCTTTATGATGCTAAAACAAAGATTTTTAGTTTAGAACTTGAAAGATGTATTTTTTTCCTTTTATGTTTTATTTCTTGTTAAGATATGTATTGGGTTGAATTTATAATTCTTTTAAAGTCTTGAAGGAGCTCTAGTAAAGAAACAAAATGAATTTGCATCCATGATTAAGTTTATGCTTTGCATAACCATGTTTACCTTCTATGTCATCACTAAATTTTCAAGAATGAATAAAGGAACTTGCATTTCTCATGTTTAAATTCCAAGCTTGTATTTCATGTTTATGTTTCAAGTCATCACTTAATCTTTCAAGATAATTAAGAGGTTGCATCTCATATTTAATTTATGCTCTCACTATATTTTATAATGGCTAAAAGAATCAACGCATGACATGTTTATTTTATGCCATCACCTAAAGATCCTAGAGCTTAAAGACTTGCCCATGTATCACAAGCAAAGAAATATGATTATTGGAGTTAAAGAATTTATTCTTTAAAAAGTCTTGAGATTGGAGCTTAAAAAGATGTAATAATAATTCTCTTCTCCTCTATCGGTCTGTGCGGACTACCGCCGCTCCGGTTTCTTAATAATTCTCTTCTCCCTCTACTGGTCCTGTGCGGACTACCGCCGCTCCGGTTTCTTAATATTCTCTTCTCCCTCTACTGGTCCTGTGCGGATTACCGCCGCTCCAGTTTCTTGTATCATGTTTATATTTCAAGTTCTTGCATCATGTTTAATTTTCAAGTCATCACCTTAAATCTTAAAGATAAAGAAATGGTATCAGAGCCTGCACCTCTCCTAGTACGGTGTGGTTCGGGGACGAACCAGGCGGAAGCTGGTGGGCATGTAACGCCCGGGGATCGCGAAGTCGGGGAGTGATCGCCGGTGCAAAGAGGCACGGACAAGGAGCGGCTCCCGGCAGACTTCGAAAGCGGAGGGGTACATGAATGAACCGATTACACACCCGAATGAGAGGGATCCTAAGACTGTATAGGTATGGGACTATACAGTTGAGGAGGGCTTATATGAATTGATTTGTACTACCTATACCAACAAGATGCATCTTCTTTTCGGTAGCCCAAACTGAAAGAACTTCATAGTTAAGCGTGCTTGACTTGGAGTAATTTTGGGATGGGTGACCTCCTGGGAAGTTTTCCTAGGAAGCGTGCGAGTGAGGACAAAGCATGCTGAAAAGACCCGTGTTGGTTTGTGGGGACAGTCGTCAATCCATAAAGCAGCAGGGGATGTTACAAATGGTATCAGAGCAGTTCGATTCTCATGGAGCCTGAGGATTGGACTAGCTATGCTTCTAAAGCATAATACGTTAGTGACGTCATGTGTAGATGTTTATCATTAGGATGAGCTTGGGGAGTAGAAATACATGACTACTGTATGTTGAAAGTGCCATGGTAACTTGCTCACTTTGCATGGAATATTGGGCCTGATCACCTCAGTGTTCTTTGTTTTGTGTGTATAGGGACCAATGGCACGTCGACAACGGACTAGGAGCGCAAAGACAAAATAATCACGACAACGAGACAGTGAAGCACTCGCGGCGTAGCAAGGACCATGAGAATGATGATGGAGCGAATGGATCAGGATCGTCAAGCCAATATGAATGAGCGACATGAGATTCGTGAAGATGCCTGTTTCGGGGAGTTTCGTAAGGCAAACCCACCGGTTTTCAAGGGGACACTGAATCCAAATATTGCAGATGAATGGATTCGGAATATTGAGAAGGTCTTTCTTTGTAGTCCCATGCTCGGAGGAGCAAAAGGTCACCTTCGCTACTCATATGCTTGAGGGTGATGCCAGTTCCTGGTGGACAGGTGTTCGAAGACCCCTGGAGACGACCGATGTGGACATTGATTGGGAACTATTCAAGGTCCATTTTTACGAAAAGTACTTTCCGTAGTCGCTAGAAATGCCAAGGACATTGAATTCATGCAACTTGTCCAGGGAATATGAATGTGGCCCAAGACAATCGCCAGATTTGAAGAACTCATTAAGTTCTCAAGAATGTACCAAGGAAATCTGATGAGTACTGGAAATGCATTAAATACGAGTCGGGGTTGAAGGCGGAACTTAATGTGGCGATTGCACATTTGGAGATTAGGATTTCTCTACCCTAGTTAACAAATGTCGGATTATTGAAGAAGGTCGAGAAAACTAAACACCCCAAAGTCGATAATATTACCAAAAAGTTGACACCTCAAGGTCAGTTCAAGAGGCGAATCGACCTCCATTTCCCCCTCAATCAAGACCACAAGGGACACAAAGAAATTTTCAACAAGGAAGGCCAAACAACAACAATCGCTATAATAACAACCGCTACAACAATAACCCCAAAGAATAATCACAACAACAACAATAACAACAATAAAGCGAAAGCACCACAAAGAGGTCCAGCAGTACCTCCACGGCGTGCGCCATCCATGGAATGTCCCAAGTGCGGCAAGAATCATGGGAGCATGCCATGTCGAGCCGGAACAAACGTGTGCTATCGGTGTGGAAAACCAGGTCATTACTCCCGAGAATGCACTTTGAAAGGAACCCGCCAACCCCAATCCCAAGCCACAATACCAGGGAAGGGTATTTATCGTTAATCTTGAAGAAACAACGAAGTCACGAAATCTCGTGGAAGGTAAGGGTAATATGCATGGTAAAGACTTAATTGTACTATATGATTCTGGCGCTTCTCATTCTTTTATCTCCCATTCATGTGTTAAAAGCCTTAATTTACCTATGACTGAGCTTCCTTTTGACCTTATTGTTTCTACCCATTGGAAAACCCGTTAGGACTTGTAAATGTTGTTTAGATTGTAGTTTTATTATAGATAATAGATCCTTTGTTTTAGATCTTATTTGCTTACCCATGCGAGGTTTAGATGTGATTCTTGGCATGGATTGGCTTGAGCCCAACCGTGTCTTCGTTAAATTGTTATGAGAAAACCATCACTTTTCTTCCTATTCCTATTGAACCTAAGAAACCCATAAGTCTTTACATAGCTGCTGGGAAATGGACTGTGGTAAGGGTGAGAGTAAAGGTTACATTTTCTTAGCCGCTAGTGATATAGACTTTGAGCAAAGTATCGATGAGATACCAATAGTAAGAAATTATCCCAAGTATTTCGGATGAGATACCGAGTTTCCCCAAGAGAGATAGAATTTTCCATAGAGTTGCTTAGGGTGCGGGACCTATATCCATAGCCCCATACAGGATGTCCCCATTAGAATTGACCGAGTTAAAAACTCAATTGGAAGATTTATTGGAGAAAAAGTTTGTTAGGCCTAGTGCATCACCTTGGGAGCCCTGTGTTCTTTGTAAAGAAAAAGGATGGGAGTATGAGCATGTGTGTAGATTATAGCCAGATGAATAAAGTAGCGGTGAAAAACAAGTATCCTCTCGCCTAGGATCGATGATTTGATGGACCAAGCTGAAAGGTGCGGTAGTGTTTTCTAAGATAGATTTGAGGTCAGGCTACCATCAAATTAGAGTGAGAGATGAAGACATACCTAAAGCGGCCTTTCGCACTTTTCGTCACGCCATTTTGAGTTTGCGATAATGTCCTTTGGGTTAACTAATGCTCCAGCTATTTTTATGGATTACATGAATAGGATCTTTCGACCCTATTTAGATCAGTTTGTAGTTGTCTTTATAGATGACATTCTCATATATTCTAAGACCCATGAAGAGCATGAATGCCACCTAACCATAGTACTAGAGATCTTGAAGGAAAAGAAACTATATGCCAAGATTTCCAAGTGTGAGTTTTGGTTGGATAAGGTGCAATTTTTAGGGCATGTAGTATCTAAGAAAGGAATTGCCGTAGATCCTAGTAAGGTAGAAGCGGGAGTAAATCGGGAAAGACCAACCACGATGAATCAAGTAAGGAGCTTTTTGGGTTTAGCCGGTTATTACCAGTCGATTTATCAAGGATTTTCCCAGATTTCCCTACCTTTGACCAAGTGACTAGGAAGAACACCCTTTTTCATGGACCGGAGTGTGAAAAGAGCTTTCAAGAGTTAAAACACAAGCTAACCTCGAGCCCTCTTTTAGTGTTACCCGACCCCAATGTGCCTTTCGAGGTGTATTGTGATGCTTCAAAAAAGGGTTTAGGTTGTGTATTGATGCAGGATAGGCAAGTGGTGGCCTATGCATCAAGACAACTCAAGCCACATGAGGCAAACTACCCTACCCATGACCTTGAGTTAGGCTCCGTCGTGTTTGCTCTAAAGATTTGGAGACACCATTTATATGGAGTTAAGTTTGAGGTGTTTTCCGATCACAAGAGTTTGAAATATCTCTTTGATCAAAAAGAGCTAAACATGAGGCAAAGGCGATGGATGGAGTTCTTGAAAGATTATGATTTTGGATTGAACTACCATCCTGGTAAAGCTAATGTAGTAGCCGATGCTTTGAGTAGGAAGTCCTTACAAGTGTCAGTTTGATGGTGAAGGAGGTTGAATTGATTGAGCAATTTAGGGACTTAAACCTAGGAATGACTTTGACCACTAAGGGCATCGAGCTTGTCATCTTAGAGTGACAAGTGAGTTCAAAGAAAGGATTGTTCAAGCTCAAGGGGCGATCTTTGAGTTTCAAGAGACTTTAAGGCGGTGAAGGCGGGAAAGTTGATAGGTTTTACCCAAGGAATGGGCGATTTGTGGAGGTTTAAAGGTCGAATATGTGTACTGCTAGTGGTGGCCTCCGAAAGGATATTTTGGAGGAAGCCCATAAGAGCCATTTTACCCTTCATCCTGGTGCCACCAAGATGTATCAAGATTTGAAGAAGATGTTACGGTGGCCTGGAATGAAGAAAGATGTGTGCACATGGGTGAGTAAGTGCTTGGTGTGTCAAAGGTGAAGATTGAACACCAAAAACCCTGCGGAATGCTGTAACCTGTGTCGATCCCTCTGTGGAAGTGGGATAGTATCTCCATGGATTTTGTGACTGGATTACCAAGGACCCAAATGAATCATGATACCATATGGGTAATCGTGGATCGATTGACAAAGTCACCCCACTTTTTACCTATTAAGGTGACTTATTCCTTGGATAGGTTAGCACAATTATATATTCAGGAGATAGTGAGGTTACATGGGGTGCCGTCGACAATAATCTCGGACCGAGATCCGCGATTTACGTCGCGATTTTGGGGAGCCTTTCAAAAGGCATTTGGTTCAAAGCTGTGTCTAAGCACGACCTATCACCCCCAAACAGACGGTCAATCTGAAAGAACTATCCAAACCTTGGAGGATATGTTAAGGGCATGTGTTTTAGATCAAAGGGGAAATTGGGATAAGTACCTGCCACTGATTGAATTTGCATATAACAACAGTTATCATGCAAGTATCGGTATGGCACCGTATGAGGCCCTCTATGGACGGAAATGTCAATCTCCCTTATGTTGGTATGAACCCGGAGAGCAAAGTTTACTTGGACGTGATATTGTGAGGGAAACAACGGAACAAATCAAAAAGATTAGGGATAAGATTCTTCTTGCTCAAAGTCGACGTAAAAACTATGCGGACAAGCGGCGAAAACCGCTAGATTTTCAAGAAGGGGACCACGTGTTCCTAAGGATCACCCCCACCACAGGCATAGGCCGAGCAATAAAAGTAAAGAAATTGAGCCCCAGCTTTCTTGGTCCGTTTGAAATCCTTAGCAAAGTAGGACACAGTAGCCTCACCGTATAGCCCTACCCCGAGTCTATCCAACCTTCATGATGTTTTCCATGTCTCTCGATTAAGAAAGTATCAATCGACCCAAGTCATGTACTAGAGCAGAACATGTACAATTAAGAGATAACTGACATTTAACTTACTACCCACGAGAATCGTCGATCGAGGAGTTAGCGAGTTAAGGAACAAGGTGTACCACTGGTCAAAGTAGCATGGGGACGAGGTGAAACCAAGAACTTACATGGGAGCTGGAATCAAACATGAAAGCACAATACCCCGAGTTGTTCTCAGTAACGAATTCAGGCGAAATTCTTTTTAAGGAGGGAATAATGTAACGCCCCAATTTTTCTGTAATTTTTTTGTCATTAGAAATTACTCAATTACTGAATTACCGTAGGTAATTATTACATAAGATTTGAGGCCGAACAATCCTCAATAAAGGAATATAACATTAGAAGAGAGGTTAGGAGCGATTCATGCGAGACTTGCAAATCCCGAATTTCTCTACGTATAAAATGACCAAAATGTCCCTGAAGTTATTTTACTCAGAAAATGAGGATTGTGGGCCCCACATATTCTCAAGGGGATGTTTTGAGAATAATAAGGGATTGTTTGTGTTATGTGTGTTAATAGAGCAGAAGAATCTCAATTTTGAGTTCCGACGCACGAAAAGACCAACACGCCCCTGCGGCTGCTTTAACACCCATGTGCGTGCCGTGAGCCGAACCTCACTAAAATGTTTTAAAATGTGTTTTTAAGCCATGATTAACCATTGGTTAAGCTCGGGTCGCCTTGGGGCGTTTTTAAGTGAAAGTACGATTTTGCCCCGTTTTGGGCGGTTTGCGAATTCGGGATTTTCGATTCATATACAAAACCTAAGCAATATTAGGCTCAAATTAAAGCTTATTAAATTCTAAATATTAATCTAGATTCAAAATTATGTATTTAGATTGATTAGAACCCAAAATTGCTCAAAAACACCCAAATTGCTTACTAATTCACTTAAGCCCTTAACGGTAAATTCTCTAAATTACATGAATACCTTGCCTACACCTAAATAATGCATGGAACACACAAATTTCACTTCTTTGGGCTGTAATGCACGAAATTATTGATGCCATTATGCAGCTGAATTATTTCCAAAAGTTGCACTAAAACAAAATGCCAAAATGTCACCATAAGAGACATAATTCCTTAATTTCATACAACTTTGTCTAAAATGATTTTTTCCTCCATTATTACTCCTGAAAAATTCTGACAACTACCTCCTCATTTTGGCCAATTAGAAGCCTCAAAATCTTCTATAAATAGGCTTGCTTGAGTGGTCTTGGAATGCTTGGTTCATAACTAGTTTTTAGGAGCACCAAAACTTTCTTTCTTCCTCCTCTTTGGCTGAATTCTTTCTTCAATTTTTCAAAGAGATTTTGTGTCATTTCACTTCAAGAAATCAAGTTCTCTTCCTCTTCTTCAACTCAGATTAGGTAGGGAGTAGTTTCTAAATTTATTTCTATGCTTTGAGGAGTTGTGTTTTTAGCTCAAAATGATGAAATTATGAACTTGCCTTAGCTTTTCATTTTGGTTTTCCTCTTCAATTTTTCTTTAACCAATTCAACCATATGGCCTAGGTGGAACTAAGATGATGGCTTGATGATGAGGACCTTGAGGGTGGGTTGTAAATCCATCACAAGTTAGGCCTCTAAAGCTTGAAAATTCCACTTGATGCAAAACCTTAAAGAATAATGCTTTATGATGCTAAAACAAAGATTTTTAGTTTAGAACTTGAAAGATGTATTTTTTTTTCCTTTTATGTTTTATTTCTTGTTAAGATATGTATTGGGTTGAATTTATAATTCTTTTAAAGTCTTGAAGGAGCTCTAGTAAAGAAACAAAATGAATTTGCATCCATGATTAAGTTTATGCTTTGCATAACCATGTTTACCTTCTATGTCATCACTAAATTTTCAAGAATGAATAAAGGAACTTGCATTTCTCATGTTTAAATTCCAAGCTTGTATTTCATGTTTATGTTTCAAGTCATCACTTAATCTTTCAAGATAATTAAGAGGTTGCATCTCATATTTAATTTATGCTCTCACTATATTTTATAATGGCTAAAAGAATCAGCATGACATGTTTATTTTATGCCATCACCTAAAGATCCTAGAGCTTAAAGACTTGCCCATGTATCACAAGCAAAGAAATATGATTATTGGAGTTAAAGAATTTATTCTTTAAAAAGTCTTGAGATTGGAGCTTAAAAAGATGTAATAATAATTCTCTTCTCCCTCTACTGGTGCTGTGCGGACTACCGCTGCGGTTTCTTAATAATTCTCTTCTCCTCTCTCTGGTCTGTGCGGACTACCGCCGCTCCGGTTTCTTAATATTCTCTTCTCCCTCTCCGGTCTGTGCGGATTACCGCCGCTCCAGTTTCTTGTATCATGTTTATATTTCAAGTTCTTGCATCATGTTTAATTTTCAAGTCATCACCTTAAATCTTAAAGATAAAGAAATGGTATCAGAGCCTGCACCTCTCCTAGTACGGTGTGGTTCGGGGACGAACCAGGCGGAAGTGAGTGGGCATGTAACGCCCGGATCGCGAAGTCGGGAGTGATCGCGGTGCAAAGAGGCACGGACAAGGAGCGGCTCGGCAGACTTGAAGCGGAGGGTACATGAATGAACCGATTACACACCCGAATGAGAGGGATCCTAAGACTGTATAGGTATGGGACTATACAGTTGAGGAGGGCTTATATGAATTGATTTGTACTACCTATACCAACAAGATGCATCTTCTTTTCGGTAGCCCAAACTGAAAGAACTTCATAGTTAAGCGTGCTTGACTTGGAGTAATTTTGGGATGGGTGACCTCCTGGGAAGTTTTCCTAGGAAGCGTGCGAGTGAGGACAAAGCATGCTGAAAAGACCCGTGTTGGTTTGTGGGGACAGTCGTCAATCCATAAAGCAGCAGGGGATGTTACACACTCTATCAATAGGATGAGCTTAAGGATTAGAAATGCATGACCACTGTATGTTGGTATGTGCCATGGTAACTAGTTTACTTTACATAGAGTACTGAGCCTGATCACCTCAATGTTTGTTGTTTTATGTACATAGGAACCAATGGCATATCAACAACAGAATAGGACCTCAACTCCTTATGTTCAGGACAACAAGACTACTGAAACCCTCCGAGAGGTAGCTAGGACCATGAGGGCAATGTTCGAAAGGATGGACCGTGACTGCTACCCTGACACACATTATGGTCCCAATGCTGCTGAAATCCCCGAGCATGCCCATTTCGGGGAATTTCGCAAGGCCAACCCACCTCTATTCAAGGGAACCCTGAATCCAAATTACACTGAAAAGTGGATTAAGAGCATGGAGAAGATTTTCACTGTGATTCCATGCATAGAGGTGCAAAAGGTAACTTTCACCACATACATGCTGGAAAGAGATGCCGGATTCTGGTGGATCGGTGCTCACGGACTGCTGGAAGCAACCAGTATCGAGATCGACTGGGAGCTATTTAAAGCTCACTTTTACAAGAAGTACTTCCCGGAATCAATAAGGAATACGAGGGACATTGAATTCATGCAATTGACTCAAGGAGACATGAGTATTATTGATACTCAGTACATTGCCAAGTTCGAGGAACTCATCAAATTCTCAAGAATGTATCAAGCAAATCCCAACAAGTACTAGAAATGTGTTAAGTACGAGTCCGGGCTGAAGGTCGAGATCAATGTTGCAGTGGCCCATTTGGAGAT
The DNA here is from genome assembly GCA_031216125.1 of Dalbergia cochinchinensis. NCBI lineage: Eukaryota > Viridiplantae > Streptophyta > Magnoliopsida > Fabales > Fabaceae > Dalbergia > Dalbergia cochinchinensis. Next base: position 56,394,362 of record CM062368.1, on the reverse strand, counting down.
CAGGGACTTCCCTATCCTGGTCAACAAATGCCGCATCATTGAAGACGGCCAAAAGAAGCTGGGCACAGCAAAAGCCGACAACTTTGCAAGGAAGCTAATACCACAAGCCCCAAGGTTCAAGTCGCAGAACCGACCACTTTTCCAACCACAATCAAGGCCTCAGTCCAGGCCACCATTCCATTCACAAGCCCCCTGAAAAGAGTTTAGCCATGGCAAACTAAGCGGCAGCCAAGGGAAGGCCCTTCAAAGGACCCCAACCATACCCCCGAAGCCTACACTCGCCGGTGTATGCTCCAAGTGCGGGAAGCCTCATGGAGATCTACCCTACCGAGCGGGCCTGGGTGTGTGTTACCGATGCAGGAAGCCCGGCCACTACTCACGAGAATGCATAGAGAGAAACCCGACAACCCCTAACCCCAAGCCACAACGCCAAGGGAGAATCTTCACCCTCAACGCTGAAAAGACGACGACGTCACGAAACCTCATGGAAGGTAAATGTGAAATGCATAGTAGAACCTTAATTGTACTATTTGACTCTAGTGCTACCCATTCGTTCATATCCTATTCCTGTGTTGAGTCCTTGAATTTGCATGTGTCAGAACTTCCCTTTGATTTACTGTTTCTACCCCTACTAGAAAACTTGTTAGGACTTATAGGTGTTGTCTAAACTATAGTTTTATTGTTGAAAATAGATCATTTGTCTTAGATTTAGTTTGCTTACCTATGCAAGGTCTGGACATAATTCTTGGCATGGATTGGCTTTATGCCAACCATGTGATGTTAAACTGCTACGAAAAGACTATCACATTTCTTCCTATTCCCAATGAACCTAGAAAACCCCAAAGTATGTATATAAATGCTGTAGAAATAAACTATGGTAGAGGAGAGAATACGGGCTACATTCTTCTGGCCGCTAGTGAGGTGGACTTTGAGCAAAACTTTGATGAGATACCTATTGTGAGGGATTATCCCGAAGCGTTCCTAGATGAGATACCTGAGTTTCCTTTCTTAAGAGAGATAGAATTTTCAATAGAATTGCTTCCAGGAACGGGACCTATATCCCTAGCACCTTATAGAATGTCCTCTGTGGAACTCATCGAGTTAAAAATCCAGTTCGAGGATTTAATAGAGAAGAAGTTTGTGAGACCCAGCGCATCACCGTGGGGAGCCCCGGTGCTGTTTGTGAAGGAAAAGGATGGGAACATTAGGTTGTGTGTTGATTATAGGCAGTTAAATCGAGTGATAGTGAAAAATAAGTACCCTTTGCTTAGGATTGATGATCTGATGGATCAATTGAGATGAGCAACGGTGTTTTCTAAGATTGATTTGAGGTCAAGGTACCACTAGATTAGAGTAAGGGATGAGGATATACCAAAAATGGTCTTTTGTACTCGTTATGGCCACTTTGAGTTTACCGTAATGTCCTTTAGATTGACAAATGCTCCGGTTGTGTTCATGGACTACACGAATAGGATCTTTAGACCCTATCCAGATCAGTTTGTGGTCGTCTTTATAGATGACATACTCATCTACTCCAAGACCCACAAGGAGCATGAATGTCATTTGAGGATAGTATTGGAGATCCTGAGAGAAAAGAAACTATATGCCAAGCTGTCTAAATGCGAATTTTGGATGGAAAAAGTGAAGTTTTTAGGGCATGTAGTGTCAAAAGGAGGCATTGCTATTGACCCTAGTAAGGTGGAGGTTGTGATGAACTGGGAGAGACCTACAACAATAATGGAGATTAGGAGCTTTTTGGGTTTGGCTAGATATTACGGTCAGTTTGTTAAGGGATTCTCCCAGATCTCTTTACCCTTGACCAAGCTTACTAGGAAGAATGTCTCTTTTACTTGGACCCCAAAGTATGAAAAGAGCTTCCAAGAGCTGAAATAGAAGTTAACCTCAGCCCTAGTTTTAGTATTGCCTAACCCCAATGTACCATTTAAGGTGTATTGTGACGCTTCTGAGAAAGACTTAGGTTGTGTATTGATGCAAAATAGGCAAGTGGTAGCCTATGTGTATAGATAACTTAAGCCTCACGAGGCAAACTATCCTACCCACAACCTTGAGTAGCTGCCATAGTGTTTGCTCTGAAGGTATGAAGACACCACTTGTACAGAGTAAAATTCAAGGTGTTTTCCGATCACAAGAATTTGAAATACCACTTTGATCAAAAAGAGCTAAACATGAGGCAAAGAAGGTGGATGGAGTTTTTATGGAGTGCTGTATTTGTCATAACTCTTGTCAGTAGTATTATGTTTCTATGTTATGGTGCAAATATGGGACAATTAGTACTTGTTTTGATTATATTATTATACGCTAATGTTATAACTTGTGGTATTTGTGATTTGCTTTATTCTCTTTCTTCGACATACGGAGTATCAACGTTAATCAATTCCTGTACGCAGCTCATGTTTTGTATTTAAAAAAAAATTTACCTGTATTTTTACTAAAGTAATTTTCAAAAGCTTAAGTTAATGATTGGAATAAAAGAGTAATAACTAATAATTAACTTAAATGCGTCCTAGGCATATTGGGTTAAATATTAGGGTGTTACAAAGTATCTTTTTATGACTGAAAATCAAGCAGGTTGTATAACCATGACCAAAGCTTCAAGAAAACAACAAAAGCTATGATTAAAGTCACTTAAGGCCAAAAAATGATTTTAACTGATCCATATCATGCCTTAAAAAAAGAACTTACTGAAAAATTATTCCATGAAATATGTTGAAAGAATATGATCTATCACGCTTACATTTCAACAATATTTCTTTCAATATCTCTTCAACAGATTTTCTTCAAATTGGTTTGTCACATCAAAAAAAGGGAGATTATTAGCTCTAGAACCCAAGCAAGATGCGCTAAGTAGTTTTGAGTGACAACAAATCCAATTTAAAGAAAATGTTTTGAAGAATAACTAATGGTTTTCTTGAGTTTCTTATAAGTTTAAAACAGGATTCTATCATTTAGCAAGAGCAAGGCTTACTCAAATAAGGATAGAATTCACTCTATACGTGTAAACATGTTTATCTCAGGTTAAGAGGTATGAACTAAAAAAGAGTAAAAATTATATTCTTATTCAAACTTAAGATAGCTAATGATTTGAAGAAGAAATCAATAATGCAAGAAGCTGAGTTTCAAGACTTCAAAAAGTAGCACAGGACATCAAAAAGTACATTTACAATGAAGTTACCAAGCAATCTCTGAAGACCAAACGTTACTCTATCTTCAATCAGCACAATCGCAAATTTTTCATCATCAAAAAGCTTGGATTAAATATTAGAAGATCAAAGGTTCTTCAAGGATCTGATACCACCCGTCAGAAAGCTCACTTCACTATGGAGCGTTGAACGTTACTGGAAAAGGAGAGAAATTTGAATTTCAAATTTGAATTTGAATTTGAAAGAGTCAAATCCCGATGTCAGAACTGGCTAATCATCTCTTTTTCCTTTGAAGTCAACTACCCAAAAGTCTTAGTCGAAAAAGTTCAGAAACCATGGTTTAAAAAGTAAGAAGAACTTTTGAAGGACATCAGAAACCTCTATTCCATAATGGCTTTTGCAAACTAATCTGGCTGACAGACAGGCTACACTTTTAGACTATCTTTTCAAGACACAAATAGAAGATCAATGTGTGTCCCTGGAAGATCTAATCAAAGGCAACGGTCACAAAGAAAACCTTCTATAAATAAGAGATACTTTGCTCGAACATAAAGAGAAAGACTTCGTGCATAAACAAAAAACTCTAGAAAATCTCTCCTCATCTCTAGTAAGATTTATATCATCAATGTAATCAGATTCCTTATTTGTACATAATCTTCTTTCTACTTAAATAGATTTATATTCTTCCTCGGAAGAAACGATAGAAAGAAGTCATTCAAGCTTTCCCAAAATCATTTTCAGGTATATGTTAAGAAAACTTGTGTGTAGGTTAGTTTGCCCAAGCACAAAACCTTCATATTATAACGCCCCGATTTTTCCCGTGTACAAATAGCCAAAATGCCCCTGAGGTCATTTTAATAGGAAAATAAGGATAGGCAGCCCCAGCCATCCTCAAAAGGTTGTTTTAATATTGAACGGGGATTTTGTGTGTTATGTGTATAAATAGAGTAGAAAAATCTCATTTTTGGGTTTCTATACATGAAATTACCGGGTACCCTGGTAATAATTTAACATGGGATTAGTTACCGACTGAACCTGGGAATTTGGGATGTCGTTTTCACAGGCATTCAGCATCTAAACATAGTTAGGTCAATGTATGTATCTCCACCACCTCATGGCCGAGCTCTGCTACCTCATGGCTGAGCTCTGCTACCTTTACCTCATGGCCGAGCTCCACTACCTCATGCCCGAGCTCTGCTACCCCATGGCCGAGCTCTGCCATCTCATGGTCGAGCTCATCCTTCACACTTTGGTCGAGCTATGTTTTTCTCTTAGCCGAGCTCTACTCCCCTCTTGGCCGAGCTCCACTGAGATCCCTTTTCCGTTAACAGCAATTAGCTCTATTTGTTTTAGATGAGAGAATGTCTGTGTGATTTACCCATACAAATACTGTGATTTAGTCACATATATACTCAAAGAACCATACCTTGTGCCATACCTTGAGCCATGCTTACACCATACCATGAAAAGAGATTTTTTCTCTCTCTTCCCTCCCATGGTCGGCAAAACACACCCCCCTCTCACCATCTCATGTTGAATTTTTCTATAAATACAAGAAAGCTCTCCAAAAAGCCATTTGCTCTTTTTCTTGCAAACCTCAAGTTCTCAAGTTTTCTCTCTAATCCTCGAGAGCTCTCTTCTTCTTCTTCATTCTTCAAGAGCCACCACCCTCCACCACTCCTCAACCCCAAACCACCTCTCAACAACCATAGATCTTCCTCTCAACACTTAACCTCTCCATTTCCAAGATAAAAAACCAAAGACAACCTTTCTTCCTTCTTTTCCCTCCTTGGCCGAAAATCACCTTGAAGCTCCAAGGAAGATTTGTTCCTCTCATTTCATTTCCAAGACCAAGCTTTTCTCTTTGCAAGAAACACATCTTTGGTAGGGATTTTTATGTTAAGTTCTTCTTCTTTCTCTTGTTCCTTCTTTTTCAATTTTAAGCTTCTTCTTCTCCTCCATTTGCCTTTGTTTTGATGTTGTTTAATGGTTAGAAATGTAACGCCCCAATTTTTTTTGTGTACGAATGACCAAAATGCCTATGAGGTCATTTTACTAAGAAAATGAGGATCGCCGGCCTTGGCCATCCTCTAGAGGATGTTTTGATATTGAAAGGGGATTATGTGTGTTATGTGTGCCAATAGAGTAGAAGAATCTCATTTTTTGAGTTCCGATGTGCAAAATGACCAAAATACCCATGTGGCTAATTAACACAGAATTAAGTGTCGATTAAGCCCGAACTTCACCCAAAAGTTTGAAATGATGTTTTTAAGTGATGTTTAACATCTGGTTGAGCCCGGGTAGTCCCGAGAGGTTTTTGTGAAAAATTACTATTTTGCCCCCGACTAGTGCATTTTGGGTCTAATGGATACGATTAAGCTCTAATTAAAGATTAGTAAATTCTAATTACTAATCTGGAGTCAAAAGAATTAATTGAGGATAATTAGAACCTAAGATTGATTAGAGAAACTCAAAATCCTTTTCTTGATTTAAGACTTTATGTCACATTTTCATGAATAGTAAAATCCCTGTTCCAATTTCCTTAAATTATGGAAATGGTCACATGATGAGATTCCTCCCTAACAAAGGTAGATTTGCATTAATCAAGCAAGAACACTCCTTAACCTTGTCTTGAGTAGCCTTGATCATTTACTTTCTCACCAAGACCACCTAATTACAACTCCTAATCAATTACCTAATCAAACCTATTCCCTAAACCATGTCATAACACAAATGAAATAAGAAAATCTCCTCCCTAAAACCCCTTAATGAAACTGGCCACACCCTCCTCCATTCATTCCATCACATGTTGAAATTTTACACACTCAAAGAACCATGCTTAAGGCCATACCTAGCCATGCCTTGAACCATACCTAGCCATACCCAAAGCCATGCCATTCAAAGAGATATTTTTCTCTTCCTTGCCCTTCAAAAGGTTACCGGCCACTCCCCCCATTGCACCCCTTTGTGTTTCATTTTTCTATAAATAGTCATCAAGGGAAGCTTGCAAGAACACTTGCTCATATTTGCAACTTCAAGTTTTCTTTCTTTAAGCTCAAAGAGTTCTTCTTCTTCTTCTTTAATCTTCCAAGAGCCACCACACTCCACCACTTCTCAATCCCAACCACCACACAACCACCATAGATATTTCCTTAAACACATAACCTCTCCACTTCCAAGTTTAAACCAAAGGCACATATTCCTTCCTTTTTCTCCTTCTTAGCCGAAAACCATCACTAAAGCACCAAGGAAGATTTGTTCTTCTCATCTCATTTCCAAGACCAAGCCTTTCTCTTTTTCAAAGAAAAATACCTTTGGTAGGGAGTTATTTTAAAGATTTCTATTCTTTTCTTTTGTTTTATGTAACACCCTTTTAATTACCATACTTTACTTGAGTATCAATACAGTAATTAGAAAAGTATTATGTATCTTCATAATCTATACTAGTCGAAAGAAGCGTAATCAAATAATTCAGACACATATATGGCTAAACTCGTATATACATATATAAACATCATTTTTAAGTTTGCAATATGTACATTGTACCGAGAAACACACTAGTTAATGTCTAAGCTAGTCAGGAACTCAATTCACAAAAAGAAAAAAAACACCTCCAGTATCTAGTTTAACCTGCTCAAGGTCGAGGTCCAGTAAAATTTTATACAACCAGAATTGGACATCATAAAATTTAATTAGATCAAATCTGCAGGCTAGCAAGGCTCTAGTACTAAACTACCACTATATACATAACAGGAGTCCCTGAAGCCCTCACATCCTACTAGATAAAACCATTGGCCATCGATATGATAGCCTCACCTCCACCAGGGGCATTAGGACCCTCAGGAGGGTTAGAATCTGAAGACGAGGAAGAAGGGGAATCATCTGCTGGAGGGGTCTTTGGTGGTGTAAGCGGGACATCAAATATCACAGGATGTGCCAAGTGGAGAGACACACCATCACAAGGGAAAGCCGGGTCAAAATCAGATGTAAATACAGAGGTACTGAAAGAACAGCTAAAAAACACATAAGCACGAACTTGCGAGTAACCCACTACATAAAGAGAGTCGAGAACAGGATCATAATGCCACACCCACTGTGGCAAGTCAAGGTAAAATACTAGTGACGGCATCTGCTGGATCTGAATAATACAAAGTAAATAAAACCATAGGGATGAGAATATTATAAAATTCTCAGTAGGGTACTCCCTCTAATGTGAACATAATATAATCTGTAAATTCATTCATATTGAATTAATCATGCCAAATTATATGCATAAATACTAATGTGTATAATTCATATAAAGTCGAATGCAAAATGGTAATAATCAAGTGTTTTTATCTCGTAACTCGTGGAATTCAACTTAGTGCAATTATCTCTTTAAAGTAACATAGGGAAGGCTTAATCTCATATCAAGTGGTATCGGTTGTAACGCCCCAATTTTCTTTGTAATTTTCTTGTCATTAGAAATTACCGACCATCAGAGGTAATTATTACATAAGATTTGAGGCCGAACAATCCTCAATAAAGGAATATAACATTAGAAGAGAGGTTAGGAGCGATTCATGCGAGAGTCGCAAATCCCGAATTTCTGTACGTATAAAATGACCAAAATGCCCCTGAAGTTATTTTACTTAGAAAATGAGGATCGTGGGCCCGCCTATTCTCAAGGGATGTTTTGATGATAATAAGGGATTGTCTGTGTTATGTGTGTTAATAGAGTAGAAGGATCTCAATTTTGAGTTCCGACGCGCGAAACGACCAAAACGCCCCTGTGGCTGTTTTAACTCCAATGTGCGTGCTGACTGAGCCCGAACCTCACTAAAATGTTTTAAAATTTGTTTTTAAGCCATGATTAACCATTGGTTAAGCTCGGGTGGCCTCGGGCAGTTTTTAAGTGAAAGTACGATTTTGCCCTTTTTTTGGCGATTTGCAATTTCGGGATTTTTGATTTGTATACTAAAACCTAAGCAATATTAGGCTCAAATTAAAGCTTATTAAATTCTAAATATTAATCTAGAGTCAAAATTATGTATTTAGATTGATTAGAACCCAAAATTGCTCAAAAACACCCAAATTGCTTACTAATTCACTTAAGCCCTTAACCGTAAATTCTCTAAATTACATGAATACCTTGCCTACACCTAAATAATGCATGGAACACACAAATTTCACTTCTTTGGGCTGTAATGGACAAAATTATTGATGCCATTATGCAGCTGAATTATTTCCAAAAGTTACACTAAAACAAAATGCCAAAATGTCACCATAAGAGACATAATTCCTTAATTTCATACAACTTTGTCTAAAATGATTTTTCCTCCCTTATTTCTCTTGCAAAATTTCGCCAACTACCTCCTCATTTTGCCCAATTAGAAGCCTCAAAATCTTCTATAAATAGGCTTGCTTGAGTGGTCTTGGAATGCTTTGTTCATAACTAGTTTTTAGGAGCACCAAAAACTTTCTTTCTTCCTCCTCTTTGGCTGAATTCTTTCTTCAATTTTTCAAAGAGATTTTGTTTCATTTCACTTCAAGAAATCAAGTTCTCTTCCTCTTCTTCAACTCAGATTAGGTAGGGAGTAGTTTCTAAATTTATTTCTATGCTTTGAGGAGTTGTGTTTTTAGCTCAAAATGATGAATTATGAACTTACCTTAGCTTTTCATTTCGGTTTTCCTCTTCATTTTTTCTTTAACCAATTCAGCCATATGGCCTAGGTGGAACTAAGATGATGGCTTGATGATGAAGACCTTGAGGGTGGGTTGTAAATCCATCACAAGTTAGGCCTCTAAAGCTTGAAAATTCCACTTGATGCAAAACTTTAAAGAATAATGCTTTATGATACTAAAACAAAGATTTTTAGTTTAGAACTTGAAAGATGTATTTTCCAAGCTTGTATTTCATGTTTATGTTTCAAGTCATCACTTAATCTTTCAAGATAATAAAGAGGTTGCATCTCATATTTAATTTATACTCTCACTTTATTTTATAATGGCTAAAAGAATCAACGCATGGCATGTTTATTTTATGCCATCACCTAAAGATCCTAGAGGTCAAAGACTTGGCCATGTATCACAAGCAAAGAAATATGATTATTGGAGTTAAAGAATTTATTCTTTAAAAAGTCTTGAGATTGGAGCTTAAAAAGATTTAATAATAATTCTCTTCTCCCTTCACCGGTCCTGTGCGGACTACCGCCGCTCCAGTTTCTTACATCATGTTTATATTTCAAGTTCTTGCATCATGTTTAATTTTCAAGTCATCACCTTAAATCTTAAAGATAAAGAAATTGGAATTGCATTTCATTCCACCTTGTGAAGGGAGGTGCGCAGTTCGTGTTTTTATTTACATAGGTCATCCATTTACACATCCTGTCCCTAGTTATCGATTTTCTCCTACTTCTCCCTATGGCGATGAAATGGTTTTCGAACATGCATGTCCACTTGATGAAAGGATGTTACGTTCTTATCTCGCTTCATCTGCTGTCCATGGATTTCCAGAGTATGTTCCCGAGATGAGATATTCTGAAACTGATCCTTCAGAGGACACTCCTACTCATGTATATTCTGAGAGCTCTGCTCCTACTCGCACACGTGTAAGAGAGGGTAGTGAGGAAACAGTTGTTCAGCCGAGGTTAGCAAGAAGGCCGTCCATGCGACCCCAGCCTGGTGCATCTCGTGTGTCCCCCCCTAAGGGAGCTCATCAGTGGATCAGATTTATTCCCCTATTTCCAGGACAGTGGCCATAGAAGGTTCTTAGTAGATTTATGTGTGTTCATGCACCCTAGTTTTAGGATAACCTTCTCGGCTTATGGAGTTATCTAGTTTAGGGGCATGTATTTCCTTATGTATATTTTCTTTTATGGGTTTGCATAAGACAATAATGTATGATCATAACCCACCCTTTGAGTGAGGTTATTGTATGTAAATATATGTTATAATGTGCTTATGGATGTTATATGATGGAGCCAAAGTGATATGATGTGATATATTCTTAAACGTCTTATTATACTCCCCTTACTCGTTCACGTTGTACTCGGCTCACGTTTTCAATTATGTTTTTTAAAAAAAAATGGCTCGTAATTTCACTAAGTATTTTCAAATTATGAAGAAAGAACCAAAGCAAGGAGTAAAGTCTAGTCATTAATCAGATTCAACCTAGGTGTATTTGGTTAATTACTAGGGTGTTATCAGTAGTGGAGTCATTCCACGAGAACTATTGATTACTAGGACATGAGCTCATTCCTATATGTCGATACGTCTATCGACTCATCAAATTCCTAGGAAGCTCTTACCTTTGCCTTCCCCTCTTAACCACACAAGCCTTGTTTCTATTTTCCCCGTATGTTAAAACAATTGCACAACTAAAAATCATGTTATTTTTCTTTTCTTTTCCTTTATCCTCACAATAATCACATAGTGTACTTCTCTTTTCAAAGATCTACACATTAGATCACAGGTAGGCATACAATTAGGTTGGAGTCTCATCCATATCTCATCAACATTTCTTTTAAACAATTAACATGCATTAACATGGTATATACTTGCATCTAAAGCCATTCTATCATTAGTTCAAGGCATTCTTACCATTTTTAGCAATCGTTGATTTATCACTCTAGAATTCAAAATTAATTTCCATATCAAACTACCAATTAAAGAGTCAAAAAAGCTCCCTATGACACCTCCATATGTCTAAAAGACCCTATAAAATTTTCATAACAATAGAGTTCTATAACCATGTCACTAAATTTTACAAATTTAGTGGTCACAGCACACCTTTTCACAGCCTAGGACAAGGTTCTCCTAATTTTTAAATTTATCATATGATGGAATCAACCCAAGATAAACTTTACAGGTACAATTCAAGATGTTTTTAACCCCCTATACAAATTTCAGAAGAGAAATCACTCATTTACTATGATAATAAAATCATACAAGTTTCCTGCTTCAGATTCAGAAATCTAGTCAGCATGAGTACTAATTCGGTTCTTTATTTTTCTCAGGGAGTTAAAGTATTTATCATTCACCACAAAATTTTTCAGAGTTTCCTTAGGATGTTAGCTTCAACCTATAATTTTTACAGCTCATAAAAATGAACACAATTGTACCAGAAAATTCATGCACAAACCCTGCCCTGTTGAAATCCGAAAATCCAGCAAATCAATTCAAAATCTCTTATGATAAAAGTGATTTTTCCACAACACCAAACACCCCACCAAAATTAGTACATCAATACCAACATATTATCAACCAAAAAAATCAAAAATTTCGGGCAGAACCAGCAAGAACTTCTCAGAATAAATTTTGAAACAAAAGAGAGCAAATAAACCCTACTTTGAGAGCTTTTGAGTTCCTTGCTTCAAAAGTGCTCTACTTGACCTCCCTTCACCTTGAGAGCTCCTAATCACACACCAAACCTCCCCTAGGCAGTGAGGAAATGAGGGACCAAGGTGAAAATTGATGGAGAATTAGAATTCTGATCAGTTAGAATTGTAGAGTTTGAGGTGTAGAACAACTTTGATGAAGGAAACTTTTGATTTTAAGGACTCTAGGCTAGTATATATGGAAATCAAAACCAAGATGAAGCTCTTGGCTATGGAGGAAATGGAGCTGCTGTCTTCTTAAAGATATGGTCGAGAATGAGCTTCTTAAAGAAGCCAAAAATGAAGTTTATCTTGTATTAAAGAAATGAATAAAATATATTATGTTTAGATAATTACAAAGCCAACAAAGTAAAATGAATGGTTGTGATTCAATCTTGTAATTCAATATTGAATCTTAACCATTCATTTGATTTGAAGGGATAGGTTTATTTGTTTTGTAGAGATCTAACTAGTTTTCGGTGTTAGAAATCACACACCGAAATTTCACCGAACGGGTGAAACAGTGTACCCAGGTAATCAAACATTGCCCGAAAAATATTTTCGGGTATAAAATCTTTAATTTTATCTATTTCTAACCATAATCATATAATTTCTCAATTTTGGGCATCTCCAAGGCCCAATTCTAGGATTTCGGCTGTCCCGGTGGACCGTGGGGCCTGCAAAACACTATTCATATATTTTTTTTTTTTTTGCTTCCTTGAATCCTTCTCATCATTTCTACATCTATCAAAATCTTAAAATTCTCATTAATAAAACCACATTTAATTTCTAGAGAGAATTAGGGTGTTACATTTTACTCTTGGATTGAGATGTTATAATGTTGATACTTTTTTCCTCCTCTTCATTTTTGGCTCTTTATTTTCCTTTCTCCTTCCTTTTCTTTTTCGGCCATAATGGCCTTATTATTGAAAAACCATGGCTTGATTATGAGGATCTTGGATTTGGTTGTAAGGCCATCATTTATTTGACCTCTAAAGCTTGAAGGTTTCACTTTTAAGAGTTTTTAGCAAATAAAGACATTATGTTGTTTTGAATAGTTAAATGGTAGTCTTGAGCCTAGGACTCAAAGAGATAATAAATGAAGTGCATTCATATTTATATTTTAAGTGCTTGCATCTTATATTTACATCACCTAAATAATTAATCTAAAAGCCTATCTATTTCAACCTTAAAGTTGATTGTTGATTTAGAGTGAATACTCTAAGGGACTTAGAGCACTAAAATAAAGAATTGAACTTGCATTCATATTTACATTTCTTGCCTAGCATGTTTACTTTTCAAGTCATCACCTAAACTTAAAGATTAAAAATAGAAGTTGCATTTTCATATTTATATTTAAGCTTTGCATTCATATTTATATTCTCTTGCCATGACCTAAATAATTAATCTCGAAGCCTACCTATTTCAACCTTAAAGTTGATTGTTGATTTAGAGTGAATACTCTAAGGGGCATATAGCACTAAAATAAAGAATTGGACTTGCATTCATATTTACATTTCCTTGCCTAGCATGTTTATTTTTCAAGCCGTCACCTAAACTTAAAGATTAAAACTAGAGTTTGCATCTTCATATTTATATTTAAGCTTTGCAAATCACTATTTATGTTTCTCTTGCCAGCACCCTATAATGCCAAGATTAGAAATGAAGCTTGCATTGCACGTTTAAATTTGTGTCATCACTTAATTAATCTAGTGCTCAAGACTCATCCGTTCAACTCACATGAGAACTTTGACTCATGAAATATATATCTTATTAAATGTAAACATCCTTTTATTAAGCTCTTTAATTATGCTATTGATCTAAGGATATTAATTATGTTACCAGAAGGATAAGAATTGATTATGAGGGCATTCCTTGATCTAGAATTAATTCTAAGAAAGACTAGTCACTAGAAATGCTTGCTTCACAATTTTGTATTCTCTTAGGGAATTAGATTTTGGTTTTGGTTCAAAACTTTCCAGAATTGATGTATGTTGTTCAGAGCGCTCTTAACATGCAAAAATGGTTATTAATGGGTATGCTAATCATTGGTGATAATTAAGGAAAGCTTAGTAACTAGAAAGAACCGAAAAATGTAAATTCTAGGACTCTTTAAAATGAAAACATACTTTCTGTTACAGCATGTGGTACTTAAGTGAAAATGACATTTAACACTTAGTAAATATATAGGAATCACCCATAATTGGCTTAGAAATTTATTCTAGCATCATAGGAAAAATCGGTAATGAGAAAAGGTCAAAAACGTATTTCATAAGAATGCCAAAAAGGTTCATTTCATTTTATTTCAAAATCTATCCAAATTTGCTTGGTAATGCTCTTAGGTTAATAATAAATGAGAATGCTCGTATTTAATCCCTTAGATGCATAAAACGAAAAATATCAAAGTTGGGTTTACCCGATTTAGAGGTAAAATCATTTATGCAGCAAAAAAAGCACTTATCCTGTAAAATGTTGTGATTTTTCTTATGCTTGAGAATTATGTGAAATTGATGCCCTACATGTTTAGTTGTTTGATTTTGAAAATTGATATGGCATGCTATGATTTCACTCAAAATGTTTTAAAGTTGCATATGTTCAAGTAATGTGAAGAACATAAGAAAAGTATATGATATGGTTGTGAATTTGCATCTTAACATAACATGCTAATATAAAGGTGACATAAAAATATGTGGAAATGATCCTCTAGACTCCCATGGCTGAGCTCTCTGCTACCCTATGGCCGAGCTTTGCCATCTCATGGCCGAGCTCATCCTTCACACTTTGGTCGAGCTCTGTTTTTCTCTCAGCCGAGCTCCACTCCCCTCTTAGCTGAGCTCCACTGAGACCCTTTTTCCGTTAACAACAATTAGCTCTGTTTGTTTTAGATGAGAGAGTGTCTGTGTGATTTACCCGTACAAATGCCGTGATTTAGTTACATATACACTCAAAGAACCATACCTTGAGCCATGCCTACACCATACTATGAAAAAAGATTTTTTCTCTCTCTTCCCTCCCATGGCTAGCCAAACACACCCCCCCTCACCTTCTCATGTTGAATTTTTCTATAAATACAAGGAAGCTCTCCAAAAAGCCATTTGCCCTTTTCCTTGTAAACCTCAAGTTCTCAAGTTTTCTCTCTAGTCCTCGAGAGCTCTATTCTTCTTCATTTTCTTCTTCTCCTTCTTCATTCTCATTCTTCAAGAGCCACCACCCTCCACCACTCCTCAACCCCAAACTACCACTTAACCACCGTAGATCTTCCTCTCAATATTTAACCTCTTTATTTCCAAGATCAAAAATCAAAGACAAACCTCTCTTCCTTCTTTTCCCTCCTTAGCCGAAAATCACCTTGAAGCTCCAAGGAAGATTTGTTCCTCTAATCTCATTTCCAAGACCATGCTTTTCTCTTTGCAAGAAACACATCTTTGGTAGGGATTTTTATGTTAAGTTCTTTTTCTTTCTCTTATTCCTTCTTTTTCAATTCCAAGCTTCTTCTTCTCCTCCATTTGCTTTTGTCTTGATGTTGTTTAATGGTTACAAACCATGGCTTGATGATGAGGATCTTTGATGTTAGTTGAAAATCCATCATTTGCTTGACCTCTAGAGCTCAAGGTTTCACTACTTGGTTTTAAGAGTTTTTAGAAAATGAAAGATTATGATTTTTGTTATCACTTGATTTTATAGGTTCAAGACCTAACCCTTTGAACTTAAGGTTGATCGGTGTTTTAGAGTTTGTACTTTAAATAGGAGTCTTAAGCTTAAACCTTAAAGAACTAAATAAAAATATGTTGGGTTTTCCTTTGATGGTTTTCTTTGAGCTTGATGATGAGTCTAAGAGGACAAGGTTCTTGGAACTACAATGATGAGAGACTCTAAATCTCATGCTCGTTGAGTAAGATTGATGGATGTTTTAGAGTAATCACTCTAAATAGGAATCTTGAGCCTAGAGCCTAAAGGAGTAATAAAATGAAATGCATTCATATTTATGTTTCAAGTCCTTGCATTTCATATTTATATTCAAGTCTTGCACATCATATTTATTTTCAAGTTGTCACCTATAGCTTGAAGATAAGAAATGAACTTACATCCCATATTTATATTTCTTGTCTAGAATGTTTATGTTACAAGCCATCACCTAAACTCAAAGATTAAAAATGAACTTGCATTATCATATTTAAATTTGAGCCTTGCATATCATGTTTATATTTCCATTGTCAACACCTTATTATGCTAAGATTAAAATAAGACTGCATTTGCATATTTAAGTTTATGTCATCACCTAAAAATCTAGAGCTCAAGGCTTACCCCTTTCAATTTACTTAGGAATTTTGGTTCCATGGGCATTCACCTCGTAGAGGTGTTTTGATTTCAAAAAGAAAGTAAAATAAGGTTCAAAATGATTTTAGAAGGGAAGAGTAACACAAGGAATGTTTAAAACTTAAATTTTCGAACTTTGAAGTTACTGATAATCGATTACCAGGAGGATATAATCGATTACCAGAGTGGTCTACAATACTCGAGTATGAACTTTTGGCCTGAGTAATCAATTACAACATCATGTAACCCAGAACACATTCTTGGACTCTAATAATCAATTACCATTCCATGTAATCGATTACTCAGATGTTCTTGAGGCCTAGACAAAGGTCATGTAATCGATTATCAGAGCCCTCAACCTTCCTCTTTTAAAAACTTCGAAGTGTAATCGATTACAAGGCTCATGTAATCGATTATCAGAACCTAAAATGTACAAATAAGTATTTTCCCTACTTGTATAACATGAATCTATAATCTTGTATGACATGAATCCATGATCTTGTATAATTTGAATCTATGATCTTATATGGCATGGATTATGATCTTGCATGACTACTCCTGGATCATGAGCATACTTATTTGAATTAGAAATTCATTAGAAGGCATTTGCAATAACTATGAACATGCTTGTGTGATTTGGTTGAGATGCATAATTATGAGCAATGACATGTTGAGAAATAAGTTATGTACCATGCATCTATACATATATGTTAATATTAAAGGTGATATAAGACACATGGAAATGATCCTCTAGACTCCCCGAATTAAAGGTTATAAGAGGTGATCTAGATAGGAAGTGATCCTTTGGACTCCCCAAATTAAAGGTTATGAAAGGTAATCCTAATGCCCTCTACCTCGCACTTTAAGAGTTGGGTGTTTAACTTATCAAAAGGGGTAAGATTACGCTAGTGACGACTAGTGATGTATAAGCTCATAACTTAGAACTCTCAAAAGGGAGAGTAATAGGATAGCCCTAAGGAAAAAGAAAGAACAGCTTAAGTCACCTAAAAGATAAGATACAAAAATTCATGTTATGTTTACTAAGTTCCATGAACATCATTATGTTGTATGTATTATATGTTACCCCTCACATTGACATGCATTTCGTGATGAGCTATGATGCATTCATAATATTTAAGAAGCATGTTAAAATGAACGGGCCTTGGTAAATGATATTTTAGAACTTAAAAGTTGAACTTTATGCATGCTCACTATTTTATAATGAAACCTGAGGTTCCTGAGGACGTAGATGATGTGATGGGATAGGAAGACACCCTACTGAGATTCTTTAGAAAGTTTCTCACTCCATCTATCTTTTCTTTCCATCGCATCTTCAGAGGTTGATGGCAACGTTCATGATCTACATTGACGCACCTACTTGGGAGATGCACTACAAAGCCGCTCATCGGTCATTTCATTTTGTGGGTCATTGTGCAGTCCGCCTTTTGTCCACATGGACTGTCCCTTCGCACACCTAGTCTCCAGCTTCTGGTTCTCTCTTGCTTCCCTCTTCGGTGATGACCTCGTCTTCGAGCTTGTATGCCCTCACGATGAGTGGACTCGCCGCACTCCACTGACCGCCTCTGCCATCCACGACTTCCCAGAGTATGTGCCTCACTCCCCCACGGACCATTTAGAGACAGACCCTTCCAAGGACTCCGCTACTCAAGTACCCTCTAAGAGTTCTTCACCCACTGTGCCCATGGATCTTGGCGAGGGTAGTGAGGCCACCGTAACGCAGCCAATCTGCGGAGGGCGTATGAGGATAATACCCTGCCGTGGGATCCATGTTCAACCTGCGCACCGTTTGCCCACCTTGGCGAATTGGCTTAGTAGGTTGGATATGTTCCTCCCTCGTGGGGCGGGCAGCAGTAGGAGGCGGCACCGTTGTTTTAGTGCTCGAGCATATGGTAGCATAGGAATAGCCCCATTTTTGTTTTAAGGGTTATCAACTGTAGATGCACTAGGGTAGGCGAAGGTTTGTGGTTTATGTATTTCCTATTTTTATGTATTTTTGGATGACTATACCTATCACTACTATCTAAACTCGATGCATGGCTAAAATTTATATATATATATGTATATATATATATATATATATATGATGGTTGTTATGTTACGATCTTATGCCTTATTCTTCACATGAATGGTTTATTATTATTTGTATACAACCCACACGACGTAGTGTTATTATATCTTGTGACTCACGTTTTCATCTCTTATTTCAAAAAAAAAATTACTTTTATTTTCACTAAGTATTTTCTAAAAACTAGAATTAAGAACTGGAACAAAAGAGTAACGGCTAATAATTAACTCGAATATGTCCTAGGCATGTTAGGTTAAATATTAGGGTGTTACATGTACCCTCGATCCGGTAGTGTTTGTTGTGAGATATCTTAGAAAAGCTTATGTAAAACTACTTGCAATGTGAGAGTGAGATGATATTACTGATCAGGTTTAGCTTGGAGAGTCTAGTTAAAGACTACTTTCAACGGGACAGTGATAGTTGGTTTACTTGTCACAGTTTAGCTTGGAGAGACTAGTACAAGACTACTAGGTTTAGCTTGAAGAGGCTGGTGAATAACTACTCAGGATTGTGGCAGTAAGGGTTGTCTACTAGTCACTTGTGTTAGCTTGGAAAAGCTAGTACAAGACTACTTAGTTCAGCTTGAGAAAGCTGGTGAATAACTACTGGTTAAGCTTGGAGAGGCTAGTGAATCACTACTCAATTTGTGGCAGCAATGGTTGTTTGTTAGTCACAAATGAGAGCTTGGGAAGATTAATGTAAAGACTATCCAGTTGTTCTTTCTCAAGTTGAGAAAGTTATTTTTAGTGGAACCTCAACATTTATTGAGTACTGGATATAGGCAGTTTTGGCCGAATCATTATAAAAATATCTGTCTTATCTTCTTCTGCTTGCACTCTTTTATCTTTCTCCGTCGTGCCTTTTTCGTTGAACTCAAAATAATATAACACTTTAAGGCTTTATGCAATGTATCATTTATTTCATAAATCTACTTTCTGAAACTACTAACTGCATTTCCACTGCACTACAAGTTTTATGCTTGATAGTGTTGTTTCAAATGTTTCAGATATGGAAAAGAAACAAGCACGATTCGCCCCCTTCTTATGCACATTTCCACCTACACTAGGGATATAATATTAATATATGTAACTTGCAAATAAAATAATAAAGAAAATAAATAAAATATCTTTTATTAATGAAAATATAACTAACAATAAAGGTCCAATAAATGGCTTAGGGCACAATCGCTAACACATGCAATCAAGGGGAGGTCATCTACTACTTTTGACGGACATTATGGTTCTAGGGTATTCTGTTATATTTCTAGGTTTTTAATTACATTTGCAAGTTTTAGGTTAAGGATTTTGTAACTATGTTTCTATTTTCATTCCTTATAGTTTATATTCCTGTTTTCCGACTACTGGGTGTATTTTAATTATCCTTTGTACTTGTATCATGGTTTGGACATGATCTTGTTAATCTTTCAGTACTTTATATATTTAGGTAAATCATGGTTATGGCAAATTCTAGTATTAATGATTCCGACTTACCTTGTCGATTTCAAAATAATTGTCATTTTTTGACTTTTTCATATTTCAGAATATCTATTCACTTACAATATCTAGGTAACATTAACTTTTTTCTTCCATTTATAACGTCAGTATAAATGTTAATTAAGTAATGAAAACATTTACCAAGATGAGTAATAATAATTATAGACGGATAATTTTGTCAACTCATAATTTTCTACATTTACCAAGATGTTTTCTTTATTTTTCTTAATATGTGTATTGGTTTGAATTTTTCTGATTATTGAAAGCGGATGAAGTATTACTTAATGTGCACTCAGTTAAATTTAATCATTAATAGCTATATAACACGTATCATTTCGCGCTACGAACTCATGTTTCAAAAAGTAATTTGTATTAAAAAAAATGACGAAACCTCGACATTAGTCCCTAATGTAACATCCTAATTTTTAACCCAATACTCTAAAACATACTTAGGTTAATCATTAGTCTATTACTTCATAGTTCTCAATTTTACTTAGAAATACTTAGTGGAAAATACGGGTAGAATTTTTTTTGAAATACAAAGTGAGAGCCGCGTGATGCGATATAACATGTAACGGACAAAACATACATCTCATAACGTTATAGCATAAGGCACATAAAGGCACATCATGAGAAACACTGAATATCACCTCATATATATATATATATATATATATATATATATATATATATATATAACTTGCCCACTTATAAGTGTGGGACTTAATTTAGTACAACACGAGTAATACAATTAAAAAGGAAATACAAGAGAAAGTGCAACGGAAACTATAAAAGCAACTCCCCTACCCAAGTGCAACTAACGGGATGACCTCTAATACAAAAGAAGGTTCATCTCCATCTAAGTGGTGTGTGCTCTACCCGGGTACTCCATCGGTTGATCGTCACCTCCTACTGACGTCCATCTCGCGAATGAGGCAAATATTCGGGAAACTGGGCGAGCTCCTCGGGCGTAAAGAGGCGAAACGGGGATCGAGAGTGACCCTCATGGTATGGCCATATCTCCGGTCGCCGTTCAAGCCGTGGCTGAGTCACGGTATCCTCACTGCCCTCCCTTATCAATGGAGGAGAGGGGGCAGAGCTCTAGCTATACGGATGGGTAGGCGGGCTCTCGGACGGGTCGGTCTCCGAGAAGTAGGTCCGGGGCACGTAATCGGGATAGTCTCGCATGGCTGAGGCGGCGGTGTACATGCGGAGCACTCTCTGCAAATCATGCGTCTGTGGCAGCCTCAAAAACCCGCTCGTTGTCGCCATAGGGTGCAGTCGGGGAGAAGCGATGGGTGTGCACGGAATGAGCAAAGGGGCGTCCTATGAACATGAAAACCCGCACCGTGCACTGTCCCTCAAAATGGTATGACCCGTGAGCCGGGTCATAGTGCACCTCCCATGTCGGGGTGTCTACGAATACCACAAATGTCACCATCTGAAGACGTGACGGAAAGAAGAGATAGAGGGAGTGAGAATCTTGCTAAAGAATCTCAGTAGGGCCTTCTACTACCTAGGTGTCATCATCTACGTCCTCAGGAACCTTGGGTTTAATTATACAAAATGACTGAGCATGCATTAAGTCCATTTTTAAGTTTCAAATCATAGCTTAGCCAAGGTCCATTCATTTTAGGATGATCTTAATGTCATGAATGCAGCATAATAGAGAATGTATACATGGCGCTACCTAATGGACATACATAAATCATATCGTCAAGCATCATCATACTTAGTGGCATAAAGTGGCAATAGTGACATAATCATAATCATGAAACTTCTCTTCCTTATGGGCCACCCTAAAAGACAAGCGCTCTGGGGGTGCTCGGCCGAACTGGTGTCACCCAGAACGTGTCACATCTCTAGGTTATGAGCTCATACCTTAACTAGTCGTCACTAGTTCTTACTTACCACTTAACGATAAGCGTATCATAAATCATAAATCCCGACTATCTGAGTACGGGTTAGGGGGCAATCTTCTTAGGGGTGCTCGGCCGAACCGGTGTCACCTAAGAGTATAAATTAGTACCGATGTCACATGAGTTCTATGGAGGTGCTCGGCCGAACCGGTGTCATCCTAGAACCCATCTTAGCACCTTAATTTTCAAAATCTCTTTAAGTCCCCAAATTCATCGGGAATTCGGCGGCACGATGGCATTATGCCGAATTCCTTCCAAATTTGCTTTATGCCACATAAACGTATATCCTCATGAATTCCTCATAGGAATAACATCATCATCATTTACATACCACATGCCTCATCATAGAACATTCAAACGCTTACCCTTACGGTAGCTTATGCTTTGACCCTTACGGATCTTAATCTTGAGATATAGTTCTCTAACATCTGTCGTTCATAATTAATCATCATTCCTAATTCTCATATTCATTCTCGAATCTGAAAAGCATAGGGCAGAATTTCTGTCTTGTGGTTACGGGGTTCTAGAACTTTCGTTTTAGACCCTTTCTCGGTTCCGTCTTCGCCTAAGGCGCTATAAATTAAATCTAAATCAATTATGAGACATTCCTATGCTTAAGAACTAATTATAAATCACATTTATCATGTTGTAACATTGCTGGGCAGAATCCGAAAAACTAAATGTTCTAAGAGTTCTACATTTGTATTTTTACGGTTTTCTAGTTACTAGTTTCCCTATAGGTGCCAAAATTCAATTCTAATCCAAATGTTACCAAGTTTTTCATGTCTAAACAATCCTAATCTTATTATGTTCCCATTAAAACAGTTTGGATAAGCTCCAAAAACAAATGGGTCTAAACTATGTTAAATTCTAGCTTTACGGTATTTATAGTTAGCTAGTTTCTTACCTATCATGCATAGAATCGTTTCTACATCATCATATGATATTTTCACACATTCAAACACATCAAAACATCATCATACAGCCACAAGCTCATCATGACAGTACCGAAAACATCTTACTTCAATAAGAGAACTAAATTGACATTTCTAGGTACATAAGTTAACTAGTTTCTCTTAGAATCAATTTAGAATTTCTAGAACTCTTTGCAAATCATTTTAATTCATTGAGAGGCTAAGAGAAGCCTTAGGTCAGTGACCAAAATATATTTCATCTTCTAAGAGGGAATAAAGTCATATCTCATGATAACGTAACCTTGTAAAGATTGTAAAACTTTTAAGAAAAACTTAGAACATAGACTATTAGTCCTTGTAGCTAGATGAAAACTCATTGCGAGTCCATCATCACTACTTGGCCGAAAACATGCATTCAAGGAATGCATTCACATTAAACTTTAACTTGAAATGAAATGGGCAAGTCTTTGAGCTCTATGTTCTTAAGTTATGACATAAAATAAACGTGCTCATGCTTTTCGTTTTTAATCTTGCTTACAAAATAAAGTGATGACTTAAGATAAATATGCAAGGCATAAACTTAAACGTGCAAGCTTGAAAGTAAATATGCAAGGTTCAATTCTTTATTTTAGTGCTCTTGGCCCAACAACAATCGACTTTAAGGCCGAAATAGAAAGGCATTCGAGAAATTAATTAGGTGATAATACAAGTTCAATTCTTTATTTTAGTGCTCTAGGCCCAGTAACAATCGACTTTAAGGCCGAAATAGAAAGGCTTTGAGAATTAAATTAAGTGATGATGCAAGTTCCATTTTAATCTTTATGTTCTTAGGTGATAGCTTGGAAGTAAAGGTGCATAACAAGAATATAAATGTAAATGCAAGCATAAAATAAATTATGCAAGTTCATTTTATTTTTCTAGAGTTCTTAATAAGACTTTAAAGGAACTTAAACCTCAACCCAAACTCATCAAACCAAGATAAAGTAAAGTCTAGAGTTCTTAGAACTCAACATAACTTTTTTAGAAAATCAAAACATTTTGCATGTAAAAGAAAAAGGAAATGGCCGAAACTTCAAGGAAAAAAAAGAACATTTTGAAACTCTAGAGTCCATGATCTTGATGATATATTAACACCAACATCATGAGACCTTATCATTGAGTCCTTAGAACCATTTTAAAACATCATCAAAGTTAAAGATTCCAAAAGTTAAAGAAAGGAAGAACTAGAAGTATTTTACTCAAGAACAAAGATCAAGCTCTAGAGTTTGTTTCAAGTGATGAACATCATCATGAAACTCTCATCATCAAGCTCTCATTTCTTTGAACTTCAAGGCCCATGGCCGAAAATGAGAAAGAAAAAAGGAGAAGAAAAGAAGTTCTAAAAAGAATCAAGAGAAACTATGAACATAAAGCTAAAACAAGAACTTTAAAGAAAGAAGTACTTGAAAGAAAATCCCTACTTGATGTGATGAACTTGAAGATGGAAGAAGAAGATGAAGATGATGAAGAAAATGGAGAGCTCCAAGAACTTGAAGAACACAAGAGCTTTGAGAGAAAAGAAAAGCTTTGAGTGTTCCTAAACTTAGCAAATGATCTAAAAGTGGTACAAGCTCCTCAAGGCATTCTATTTATAGAGAAATGAAGCAAATGGATGGTGCATGGAGGGGGAGGAGCTTCGGCCATCAGATTGGGAGGGAGCCCATGAGTTCCATGAGGTGAGATAATGTGGTCTTGAGGCATGGTGAGGTATGGTTCAAAGTATGGTGAGGTATGGTTCAAGGTATGGCTTCAAGCATGGTTCTTTGAGTGAGAAACAATTCAACATGTGTGGTAATTGAGAGAGAGAGGCCGAATGTGCATCAGCCATGGGGGGAGGATTTCTTGCATTTTAATTGTGGTTTAGAGTTGTGTTTAGGTGTATCTTTGATTAGGATTAAGATTAGGAATTTGTAAGAAAGTGTTTAGGTGAGGAAATGGGTAATTAAGGTTGGCAAGACATAATTAGAGAGTGTTCTTGCATCATTAGTGAGTTATAAATTCATTTTAGTGTATAAACA
This sequence comes from Dalbergia cochinchinensis, assembly GCA_031216125.1. Taxonomy (NCBI): domain Eukaryota; kingdom Viridiplantae; phylum Streptophyta; class Magnoliopsida; order Fabales; family Fabaceae; genus Dalbergia; species Dalbergia cochinchinensis. The sequence goes on along the minus strand of CM062368.1, from coordinate 56,370,058 downwards.
ATTCTAGACACAATTCCTTAATTTAAGGAATTGGAGAGAGAAAATACTATTCAAGATTCCAAGACTAGGAATCTTGAGTTCTAAAAAGGGATTTAAGTTTAATCTAAACAATTTTAGGTTCTAATTAACTTTAATAAATTATTTTAACTCTAGATTAATTAGGGAAATTAATTAATCTTCGTTTAGAGCCTAATATTGCTTAGGTTTGCTTAATTACGTCATTAGGCTTAAAAACACTATTCTAGGGGCAAAATCGTAATTTTGCACAAAACTGCCCGGGACCACCGGGACTTGAACAGAGACCTCTAGACACATGAAAACGTGTTTTTAAACCTTTGGGGAAAGTTTCGGGCTCAAATGGCACTTCTACCCGCGTAAAAACGCTATAGGGGTATTTTGGTCATTTTGACCCAAAACTGCGAAAAATGAGATTTTCGCTTTCGGAAGCATTCAAAGGCCATTCAATCCCCTTCAAACATTGAGTTGACCCTTTGAGGATGACCGAGTTGGTTACCCTCGAATTCGGGTCAGGAAATGACCTCAAGGGCATTTTGGTCATTTCCCTCAGACAGAAAAATCGGGGTGTTACACCTAAAAATATTTTGTATGGGCAGGTTGGTCCCTAACAAAAATAAATCAATTTCGAGGTCCCTTTCAATTGCAATATATGGATACATTAGTTCCTAGTCATATGCAATTGGTAAATTAATAGTTAAATATCACCCTATCTCACCCCACTCAACTACTTGACCTAAACTCCCAATATCGCCATGTCTCCATCCCCACCTCCCCTACCCACATTGAATATAATGCTTGATTACTTGAAACACTTTCTTATTCTTGGGCTTTGTTATAATTCAAAACATGTTTTTTAATTTTTATTTATACATTGTAACGCCCCGATTTTCTGTCTAAGAGGAAAATAACCAAAATGCCCCTGAGGTCATTTTCTACCCGGAATTCGAGGATAGCCGACTCTGTAACACCCTAGTAATTAACCAGATACACCTAGGTTGAATCTGATTAATGACTAGACTTTACTCCTTGCTTTGGTTCTTTCTTCATAATTTGAAAATACTTAGTGAAATTACGAGCCATTTTTTTTTTTAAATACATAATTGAAAACGTGAGCCGAGTACAACGTGAACGAGTAAGTGGAGTATAATAAGACGTTTAAGAATATATCACATCATATCACTTAGGCTCCATCATATAACATCCATAAGCACATTATAGCATATGTTTACATACAATAACCTCACTCAAAGGGTGGGTTATGTTCATACATCATTATCTTATGCAAACCCACAAAAGAAAATATACATAAGGAAATACATGCCCCTAAACTAGATAGCTCTATAAGCCGGGAAGGTTATCCTAAAACTAGGGTGCATGATCACACATAAATCTACTAAGAACCCTCTATGGCCACAGTCCTGGAAATGGGGGAATAAATCTGATCCACTGATGAGCTCCCTCGGGAGGGGACACACGAGATGCACCCAGTGAGGAGTCGCATGGACGGCCTTCTTGCTAACCTCGGCTGAACAACTGTTTCCTCACTACCCTCTCTTACACGTGTGGGAGTAGGAGCAGAGCTCTCAGAATATACATGAGTAGGAGTGTCCTCTGAAGGATCAGTTTCAGAATATCTCGTCTCGGGAACATACTCTGGAAATCCATGGACAGCAGATGAAGCGGGATAAGAACGTAACATCCTTTCATCAAGTGGACGTGCATGTTCGAAAACTATTTCATCGCCATAGGGAGAAGTAGGATGTAACATCCTAATTTTTAACCCAATACTCTAGAACATATTTAGGTTAATCGTTAGTCTGTTACTTCATAGTTCTCATTTATCTTTGAATTACTTAGCGGAAAATACGGGTAATTTTTTTTTTGAAAAACAAAGTGAGAGTCGCGTGATGCGATAAGCAGTAAATCATGTATGGTAAACGAATGTCTCACAACATCATAACATAAGGCACACCATGAGTGTAACACCCCGATTTTTCTGTCCGAGGGAAATGACCAAAATGCCCCTGAGGTCATTTCCTGACCCGAACTCGAGGGTAACCAACTCGGTCATCCTCGAAGGGTCAACTCAATGTTTGAAGGGGATTGAATGGCCTTTGAATGCTTTCGGAAGCGAAAATTTTCGTTTTCATGCAGCTTTAGTCAAAATGACCAAAAATACCCCTATAAGCGTTTTTACGCGGGTAAAGGTGCCGTTTGAGCCGGAACTTTCCCAGAGGTTTAAAAACATGTTTTCATGTGTCTAGAGGTCTCTGTTCAAGTCGGTGGTCCCGGCAGTTTTAGTGCAAAATTACGATTTTGCCCATAGAATAGTGTTTTTGAGCTTAATGACGTAATTAAGCAAACCTAAGCAATATTAGGCTCTAAACGAAGATTAATTTATTTCCCTAATTAATCTAGAGTCAAAATAATTTATTAAAGTTAATTAGAACCTAAAATTGCTTAGATTAAACTTAAATCCCTTTTTAGAACTCAAGATTCCTAGTCTTGGAATCATGAATAGTGTTTTCTCTCTCCAATTCCTTAAATCAAGGAAATGAGTCTAGAGTTGTTTAAACTCTAAATTGAGGATTTAACCCTCTAATGGTGCAAGACCACTCCTTAATTATGTCTAGACCACCTTAATTACCCATTTACCTTACCTAAACACTTTCTTACAAATTCCTAATCTTAAGCATAATCAAAGATACACCTAAACACAACTCTAAACCACAATTAAAATGCAAACTAATCCTCCCCATGGGCTGATGCATTTCGCCAGCACCTTTCCCCATTGACCACATGTTTAATTATTTTCTCACTCAAAGAACCATGCTTGAGCCATACCTTGAGCCATACCTCACCATGCTTTGAACCATACCTCACCATACCTCAAGAACACATTATCTCACCTCATGGAACTCATGGAGAGCCTCCAATCTGCACCCTCATGGCCGAAACCTTCTCCTCCATGAGCTCCTCCATTTGTTTCATTTCTCTATAAATAGAATGCCTTGAGGAGCTTGCACCACTTTTAGATCATTTGCTAAGTTTAGGAAACACTCAAAGCTTTCCTTTTCTCTCAAAGTCTTTGTGTTCTTCAAGTTCTTGGAGTTCTTCAAGTTCTTCATCATCTTCATCTTCTTCTTCCATCTTCAAGTTCATCACACCAAGTAGGGATTTTCTTTCATGTATTCTTTCTTTAAAGTTCTTGTTCTAAGCTTAAAGTTCATAGTTTCTCTTGATTCTTTTTAGAACTTCTTTTTCTTCCCTTTACCTTTTCATTTTCGGCCATGGGCCTTGGAGAACAAAGGAATGAGAGCTTGATGATGAGAGTTTCATGATGATGTTCATCACTTGAGACAAACTCTAGAGCTTGATTTTTGTTCTTGAGCAAAAGTGTTTCTAGATTTTTCCTTTCTTGAACTTTTGAGAACCTTAACCTTGATGTTGTTTCAAAATGGTTCTAATGACTCAATGATGAGGTCTCATGATGTTGGAGTTTGTATATCACCAAGATCATGGATTCTAGAGTTTCAAACATTTCTTTTCTTTCCTTGAAGTTTCGGCCATTACCTTTTCCTTTTCATGCTAGATGTTTGATTTTCTAAATATGGTATGTTGAGTTCTAAGAACTCTAGACTTTTACTTTGTCTTGGTTTGATGAGTTTGGGTTGAGGTTTAAGTTCCTTTAAAGTCTTGTTAAGAGCTCTAGAAAGATAAAATGAACTTGCATAATTTATTTTATGCTTGCATTCATATTTACATTCTTGCTATGCATCTTTACTTTCAAGCCATCACCTAAGAACATAAAGATTAAAATGGAACTTGTATCATCACTTAACTTAATTCTCAAAGCCTTTCTATTTCGGCCTTAAAGTCGATTGTTGTTGGGCCTAGAGCACTAAAATAAAGAATTGAACTTGCATTATCACCTAATTAATTTCTCGAATGCCTATCTATTTCGGCCTTAAAGTCGATTGTTGTTGGGCCAAGAGCACTAAAATAAAGAATTGAATCTTGCATCTTTACTTTCAAGCTTGCACGTTTAAGATTATGCTTCGCATATTTACTTTCAAGTTTACACGTTTAAATTATGCCTTGCATATTTAATTTCAAGTCATCACTTTACCTTGAAAGCAAGATTACAAATGAAGAGCATGAGCACGTTTAGTTTATGTCGTAACTTAAGAACCTAGAGCTCAAAGACTTGCCCATTTCATTCCAAGTTAAAGTTCAATGCAAACCACACTTTGAATGTATGTTTTTCAGCCAAGTAGTGAAGATGGACTTGCAATGAGTTTTCATCTAGCTACTAGGGCCAATAGCCTATGTTTTGAGTTTTCCTTAAGGTTTGACAATTCTTTATAAGGTTATGTCATTATAAGTTGTGATTCCAATCTCTTTTAGGGGATGGAATATGTTTTGGTCGGTGACCTAAGGCTTCACTTAGCCTCTTGATGAATTAAAATGTTTTGCAAAGAGTTTTAGAAATTCTAAATTGATTCCAAGAGAAACTAGTTAACTTATGTACCTAGAAATGTCAATTTAATTCTCTTATTGAGGCAAGATGTTTTTCGGTTCTGATGTGATGAATGTGATGCTGTATGATGATGTTTTAATGCGTTGGAATGTGTGAAAATATCATGTGATGATGTAGAAGCGAACCTATGCATGATAGGTAAGAAACTAGCTAACTAGAAATACCGTAAAGCTAGAATTTAACATAGTTTTGACCCATTTGTTTATGGAACCAATCCAAACTGTTTTAATGGGAACATAATCAGATTTAGATTGTTTAGACATGAAAAACTTGGTATCATTTGAGTTAGAATCAAAGTCTAGCACCTACGGGAAACTAGTAACTAGAAAACCGTAAAAATGCAAATGTAGAACTCTTAGAACATTTAATTTTCTGGAATCTGTCCAGCACCCTTACAACATGATAAACATGATTAATAATTAGTCCTTAAACATAGGAATGTCTCATAATTGATTTAGATTTAATGTATAGCGCCTCGGCGAAGACGGAACGAGAAAGGGTCTAAAACGTAAGTTCTAGAACCAGTAATAACAAGTTAGAGACTCTGTCCTATGCTATTCAGATTTAAGTATGAACATGAGAATGAAGAATGATGTTTAATATGAGCCTTAGGGGCATAAAAATATGAGCGACGGATATTAGAGAGCTATATCTCAAGATTAAGACTCTACAGGGTCAAAGCATAAGCTACCGTGAGGGTAAGCGTTTGAATGATGTATGATGATGCATGAAGTATGCTAATGATGATGATGTTATTCATATGAGGAATTTATGAGGTTATATGTTTATGTGGCATAAAGCAAATTTGGAAGGAAATTCGTGTAATGACCGTTTTGGCCGAATTTCCGACAAATTTGGAAGGAAACTGGTGTAATGACCATTTTGGCGCGAATTTCTGGCAAATTTGGGGACCTAAAGAGATTTTGAAAATTAAGGTACTAAGATGGGTTCTAGGATGACACCGGTTCGGCCGAGCACCTCCATAGAACTCATGTGACATCGGTACCATTTTATACTCTTAGGTGACACCGGTTGCCGAGCACCCCTAAGAGTTTTGCCCACAACCCGCACTCGGATAGTCGGGATTTATGATACGCTTATCGTTAAGTGGTAAGTAAGAACTAGTGACGACTAGTTAAGGTATGAGCTCATAACCTAGATGTATGACACGTTACGGGTGACACCGGTTGGCCGAGCACCTGATTCGATTGTCTTTTAGGGTGGCCCATGAGGAAGAAAAGTTCATGATTATGATTATGTCACTAAGTTTTGTCCCATATGAATGTTACTATTGCCACTTTATGCCACCAACGATGATGATACTTGATGTTATGCTTTATGTATGTGCATTAGGTAGTGCCATGCATACATTTTCCATTATGTTGCATTCATGACATTAAGATCATCCTAAAATGAACAGGACCTTGGCTAAAGTATATTTTGAAGTTTAAAATGAACTAAATGCATGTTCGATCATTTCATATAATTAAACCCAAGGTTCCCGAGGGCGTAGATGATGACACCTAGGTAGTAGGAGGCCCTACGAGATTCTTTAGTAAGATTCTCACTCCTCTATCTCTTTCTTTCCGTCACGTCTTGAGATGGCGGCGTTCGTAGCATTCATGGACACCCCGACATGGGAGGTGCACTATGACCCGACTCACGGGTCATACCATTTTGAGGGGCAGTGCACGGTGCGGATTTTCATGTTTGTAGGACGCCCCCTTCGCTCATCCCGGGCACACCCATCACTTCTCCCGGCGCACCTATGGCGGCGGCGGCGGGTTTTTGGCGTGCGGCGTGCGCATGACGAAGAGTACTCCGTGAGCACACCGCCGCCTTAGCCATGCGAGATTATCCCGACTATGTGCCCGGACCTATTTCACGGAGACCGACCCATCCGAGGACCCGCCTACCCATCCGTATAGCGAGGACTCTGCCCCCTCTCCACCACAGATAAGGGAGGGCAGTGAGGATACCGTGACTCAGCCACGGCTTACGCGACGACCGGAGATGCGACCATACCGTCGGGGTCACCCTCGATCCCCATTCCGCCTCTTCACGTCCGAGAGCTCGCCCGATTTCCGGATATACGCCTCGTTCGCGAGATGGACGCCTTGATGAAGGTGACGATCGTCCGATGGGTACCCGGTTAGAGCACACACACCACTTAGATGGGGATAAACCTTCTTTTGTTTAGAGGTTATCCTATTAGATGCACTCGGGTAGCGGAGTAGATTATGTTTATGTTTTAGGTTGTATTTCCCTTGTACTGAATTAAGTCCCACACTTATAAGTGGGCAAGTTATATATATATGAGATTATATTCAGTGATGTTCATGATGTGCCTTATGTTATGATGATTGTAAGACGATTGTTTTACTTTGCATGGTTTACCGCTTATCGCATCACGCGGCTCTCACTTTTATTTCAAAAAAAAAATTACCCGTATTTTCCGCTAAGTAATTCAAAGTTAAATGAGAACTATGAAGTAACAGACTAATGATTAACCTAAATATGTTCTAGAGTATTGGGTTAAAAATTAGGATGTTACAATGAGTAACACTGAAGATCATCTCATATATATATAATTTGCCCACTTATAAGTGTAGGACTTAGTTTAGTACAGGGGAAATGCATAAAAGAAAATACAATATGAAACACGAACATAATCTACTCCCCTACCCGAGTGCACCTAATAGGATAACCTCTAAACAAAAGAAGGTTTATCCCCATCTAAGTGGTGTGTGCTCTAACCGGGTACTCCATCGTCGATCGTCACCTCATCGACGTCCGTCTCGTGAACGCAGGCAAGTATCCGGAAACCGTGCGAGCTCCTCGGGCGTAAAGAGGCGAACGGGATCGAGTGACCTCGCGGTGTGGCCGCATCTCCGTCGTCGTGCAAGTCGAGTGGGTCACGCGGTATCCTCACCGCCCTCCTCATCAATGGTGGAGAGGCGAGCTCATTTATGCGGATGAGTAGGCGAGTCCTCGACGGTCGGTCTCTGAGAAGTAGGTCAGGACGCATGTCGAGATAGTCTCGCATGGCTAGAGGCGGCGGTGTGCATGCGGAGCACTCTCGTCATGCGCGACGCGCGACGCCAAAAACCCGCTCGCCGCCGCCATAGGGTGCGATCGGGAGAAGCGATGGGTGTGCACGGGATGAGCAAAGGGGCGTCCTACGAACATAAAAACCCGCACCGTGCATCGACCCACAAAATGGAATGACCCGTGGTCCGGGTCATGGTGCACCTCCCATGTCGGCGTGTCCACGAACACCACGAACGTCGCCATCTGAAGACGTGACGGAAAGAAAGAGGTAGAGGGAGTGAGAATCTTGCTAAAGTATCTCAGTAGGGCCTCCTACTACCTAGGTGTCATCATCTACGTCCTCAGGAACCTTGGGTTTATTTATACAAAATGACTGAGCATGTATTAAGTTCATTTTAAACTTTAAAATATATTTTAGCCAAGGTCCATTCATTTTAGGATGATCTTAATGTCATGAATGCAACATAATAGAAAATGTATGCATGGCACTATCTAATGCACATACATAAAACATAACATCAAGCATCATCATTCTTGGTGGCATAAAGTGGCAATAGTAACATTCATATGGGACAAAACTTAGTGACATAATCATAATCATGAAACTTCTCTTCCTCATGGGCCACCCTAAAAGACAATCGAATCGGGGTGCTCGGCCAACGGTGTCACCCAGAACGTGTCATACATCTAGGTTATGAGCTCATACCTTAACTAGTCGTCACTAGTTCTTACTTACCACTTAACGATAAGCGTATCATAAATCATAAATCCCGACTATCTGAGTACGGGTTAGGGGGCAAAACTCTTAGGGGTGCTCGGCCGAACCGGTGTCACCTAAGAGTATAAAATGGTACGGATGTCACATGAGTTCTATGGAGGTGCTCGGCCGAACCGGTGTCATCCTAGAACCCATCTTACTACCTTAATTTTCAAAATTTCTTTAAGTCCCCAAATTTGTTAGAAATTCGGCGGTACAACGGTCATTACACCGAATTTCCTTCCAAATTTGTTTTATGCCACATAAACATATAACCTCATAAATTCCTCATATGAATAACATCATCATCATTAGCATACTTCATGCATCATCATAAAACATCCAAACGCTCATCCTTACGGTAGCTTATGCTTTGACCCTTACGGGTCTTAATCTTGAGATATAGTTCTCTACATCCGTCGTTCATATTTTAAGCACCTAAGGCTCATAATTAAACATCATTCATAATCCTCTCATTTTACTTTTAAATCTGAATGGCATAGGGTGGAAATCCTAACATGTGAATACGGGGTTCTAGAACTTACGTCTTAGACCCTTTCTTGGTTCCATTTTCGCCGAAGGCGCTATGGATTAAATCTAAATCAATTATGAGGCATTCCTATGCTTAAGGACTAATTATTAATCATGTTTATCATGTTGTAAGGGTGCTGGACAGAATCCAGAAAATTAAATGTTCTAAGAGTTCTACATTTGCATTTTTACGGTTTTCTAGTTACTAGTTTCCCCATAGGTGCTAGAATTCAATTCTAACTCAAATGATACCAATTTTTTCATGTCTAAACAATCTAAATCTGATTATGTCCCCATTAAAACAGTTTGGAAAGGTTCCATAAACAAATGGGTCAAAACTATGTTAAATTCTAGCTTTACGGTATTACTAGTTAGCTAGTTTCTTACCTATCATGCATAGGATCGCTTCTACATCATCATATGATATTTTCACACATTCCAACACATCAAAACATCATCATACAGCATCACACTCATCACATCAGAACCGAAAACATTTAACTTAAATGAGAGAGTTAAATTGACATTTCTAGGTACATAAGTTAACTAGTTTCTCTTGGAATCATTCTAGAACTTCTAAAACTCTTTGCGAAACATTTTAATTCATCAAGAGGCTAAGTGAAGCCTTAGGTCACTGACCAAAACATATTCCATCCCCTAAAAGATAATAAAATCACAACTTGTGATGACGTAACCTTATAAAGATTTGTAAAGCTTTAAGGAAAACTTAAAACATAGACTATTGGTCCTAGTAGCTAGATGAAAACTCATTGCAAGTCCATCATCACTACTTGGCGAAATTATGCATTCAAGGAATACATTCACATTTAACTTTATCTTGGAATGAAATGGGCAAGTCTTTGAGCTCTAGGTTCTTAAGTTATGACATAAACTGAACGTGCTCATGCTTTTCGTTTTTAATCTTGCTTACAAAGTAAAGTGATGACTTAAAATTAAATATGCAAGCCATTAACTTAAACGCAAGCTTGAAAGTAAATATGCGAGGCATAAACTTAAGCGTGCAAGCTTGAAGGTAAATATGCATGGTTCAATTCTTTATTTTAGTGCTCTTGGCCCAACAACAATCGACTTTAAGGCCGAAATAGATAGGCATTCGAGAAATTAATTAGGTGGTAATGCAAGTTCAATTCTTTATTTTAGTGCTCTAGGCCCAACAACAATCGACTTTAAGGCCGAAATAGAAAGGCATGGAGAATTAGATTAAGTGATGATACAAGTTTCGTTTTAATCTTTATGTTCTTAGGTGATAGCTAGAAAGCAAAGATGCATAGCAAGAATGTAAATATGGATGTAAGCATAAAATAAATTATGCAAGTTCATTTTATCTTTCTAGAGCTCTTGACAAGACTTTAAAGGAATTTAAACCATAACCCAAACTCATCCAAACAAGGTAAAGTCAAGCTTAGAGTTCTTAAAACTCTACATAATATTTTTAGGAAATCAAACCATGAAACTTAGAAAATTAATGGATTTGGCCGAAATCATCAAGAAGAAAAGGAACATTTTAAAACTCTAAAGTTCATGATCTTGGTGATATATTAACACCAACATCATGAGTCCTCATCATTGAGTTCATAGAGCCATTTTAAAACATCATCAAAGCTAAAGTTCTTAAGAGTTCAAGAAAAGAAAAACTAGAAACATTTTTGCTCAAGAACAAAGATCAAGCTCTAGAGTTTGTTTCAAGTGATGAACATCATCATGAAACTCTCATCATCAAGCTCTCATTCCTTTGTTCTCCAAGGCCTATGGCCGAAAATGAAAAGGAAAAAGGAGTGGAAATGAAGTTCTAAAGAGAAACAAGAGAAACTATGAACATCAAGCTTGAAACAAGAACTTTAAAGAAAAGAATACATGAAAGAAAATCCCTACTTGGTGTGATGAACTTGAAGATGGAAGAAGAAGATGAAGAACTTGAAGAACTCCAAGAACTTGAAGAACACAAAAACTTTGAGAGAAAAAGAAAAGCTTTGAGTGTTTCCTAAACTTAGCAAATGATCTAAAAGTGGTGCAAGCTCCTCAAGGCATTCTATTTATAGAGAAATGAAACAAATGGAGGGAGCTCATGGAGGAAGAGGTTTCGGCCATGAGGGTGCAGATTGGAGGCTTTCCATGAGTTCCATGAGGTGAGATAATGTGTTCTTGAGGTATGGTGAGGTATGGTTCAAAGCATGGTGAGGTATGGCTCAAGGTATGGCTCAAGCATGGCTCTTTGAGTGAGAAAACAATTTAATATGTGTGGTAATTAGAGAGTGATGGCCAATATGCATCAGCCCATGGGGGAGGTTTCTTTGCATTTTAATTGTGGTTTAGAGTTGTGTTTAGGTGTATCTTTGATTATGCTTAAGATTAGGAATTTGTAAGAAAGTGTTTAGGTTAGGTAAATGGGTAATTAAGGTGGCCTAGACATAATTAAGGAGTGGTCTTGCACCATTAGTGAGTTAAATCCTCAATTTAGAGTTTAAACAACTCTAGACACAATTCCTTGATTTAAGGAATTGGAAAGAGAAAACACTATTCAAGATTCCAAGACTAGGAGTCTTGAGTTCTAAAAAGGGATTTAAGTTTAATCTAAGCAATTTTAGGTTCTAATTAACTTCAATAAATTATTTTGGCTCTAGATTAATTAGGGAAATAAATTAATCTTCGTTTAGAGCCTAATATTGCTTAGGTTTGCTTAATTACGTCATTAAGCTCAAAAACACTATTCTAGGGGCAAAATCGTAATTTTGCACTAAAACTGCCCGGGGCCATCGGGACTTGAACAGAGACCTCTAGACACATGAAAACATGTTTTTAAACCTCTGGGAAAAGTTCCGGGCTCAAACGGCACCTTTACCCGCGTAAAAACGCTATAGGGGTATTTTGGTCATTTTGACACGAAACTGCGAAAAACGAAATTTTCGCTTCCGAAAGCATTCAAAGGCCATTCAATCCCCTTCAAACATTGAGTTGACCCTTCGAGGACGACCGAGTTGGTTACCCTCGAGCTCGGGTCAGGAAATGACCTCAGGGGCATTTTGGTCATTTCCCTCGGACAGAAAAATCGGGGTGTTACATTACTCCCCTCCTTAAAAAGAATTTCGCCCTCGAAATTCGTTACCTTGGAAAAGCTCGGGATACTTGTCTTGCATTTCTGACTCTAGCTCCCATGTAAACTCTTCGGATTTGTCGCGTCCCCATGCTACCTTTACCAATGGACCAGACTTGTTCCTCAGCTGCTTGACTCCGCGGTCCACGATTCTCGTAGGGGGAAGATTGAAAGTTAGGTCGTCCCTTAACTGAACATGCTCTGGTTCTAAAACGTGGCTAGGGTCGGACTCATACTTCCTTAACTGAGAGACGTGAAAGACGTCATGAAGATTTGAAAGATTAGGGGGTAAGGCTATTTTGTAGGCAACTGTTCCTATCCTTTGAAGAATTTGGAAAGGACCAAGGAATCGGGGGCTCAACTTTTTGATTTTCATGGCTCTCCCTATGCCTGTAGTGGGGGTAATCCTAAAGAACACATGTTCTCCCTCTTCGAATTCCAAGGGCTTGCGCCGCTTGTCCGCATAGCTCTTTTGTCTACTTTGAGCAGTGAGCATCCTATCCCGGATCCTCTTGATTTGTTCCGTCGTCTCCCTCACTACATCAAGTCCTATTATGGTTTGTTCTCCGGACTTATACCAACATAAAGGTGATTGGCACTTCCTCCCATACAATGCCTAAATGCGGTGCCATATCGATGCTCGCGTGATAACTATTGTTATACGCAAACTCGATCAAAGGCAAGTACTTATCCCAACTTCCCCTTTGGTCTAACACGCAGGCTCTTAGCATATCCTCTAGGGTTTGGATCGTCCTTTCGGATTGTCCGTCTGTTTGTGGGTGGTAAGCAGTGCTTAAGCATAGCTTTGAACTAAACGCCTTTTGAAAGGCTCCCCAAAAACGTGACGTAAACCACGGATCTCTATCCAAGATTATCGTCGACGGTACTCCATGCAATCTTACGATCTCTTGGATGTATAACTGAGCCAATTTATCTAAAGAGTATGTCACTCTAATAGGTAGAAAGTGTGCCGACTTGGTTAGTCGATCCACTACCACCCAAATAGCATCATGGCCAGCTTGGGTTTTAGGCAATCCCGTCACGAAATCCATAGATATGCATTCCCACTTCCACTCGGGGATTGACAGGGGTTGCAACAAACCTGAAGGTTTTTGGTGCTCGATTTTCACTTTTTGACATACCAAGCACTTGCTAACCCAGGCGACTACATCCTTCTTCATTCCGAGCCACCAAAACATCTTCTTCAAGTCTTGGTACATCTTGGTGACACCGGGATGAATGGTGAAATAGCTTTTGTGAGCCTCCTCCAAGATCTTTTCTCGGAGGTCACCATCTTGGGGTACGCAGATCCTTCCCTCAAATCTCCATATCCAATCATCACCTCTTTCGAAACCTTTCAACTTTCCCGCCTTAACAGCATCTATGATCTCTTCGAACTCCTCATTCTCTCGTTGTGCTAACATGATCCTTTGCTTAAATCCACTTGTTACACTAAGATAGCACATCTTTATCCCTCTATCGGTTGCTGACATCCCTAGATTCATATCCCTAAACTTCTCTATCAATTCAACTTCTTTGATCATCATGTAGGACAGGTGTAACGACTTTCGGCTCAAGGCGTCGCTGACTACATTAGCCTTGCCGGGGTGGTAACTTAAACCGAAATCGTAGTCTTTGAGGAATTCCATCCATCTTCTTTGCCTCATGTTTAACTCCTTTTGATCAAAGAGGTACTTGAGACTCTTATGATCAGAGAAAACTTCAAACCTTACACCATACAGATGGTGTCTCCACATCTTTAAGGCAAACACTACGGCGGGTAATTCTAGGTCATGGGTGGGGTAGTTAGCCTCGTGAGGCTTGAGTTGTCGTGATGCATAGGCTACCACTTGCCTATTTTACATCAGCACACACCCTAGTCCTTTGCCCGAAGCATCACAATATACTTCGAAGGGTACATTGGGGCTAGGTAAGACTAAGACTGGGGTCGTGGTTAACCTTTCTTTAAGCTCTTGAAAACTCTTCTCACATTCGGGGCTCCACTCGAACGGGGCATTCTTCCTAGTGAGCTTGGTCAAGGGTAGGGCTAACTGGGAAAATCCTTTGATAAACCTACGGTAGTAGCCTGCTAAGCCCAAAAAGCTCCGTATTTTCGTTACGGTGGTCGGTCTATCCTAATTCACTACGGCTTCTACCTTACTAGGATCAACGGCTATGCCTCCTTTCGACACAACGTGCCCTAAAAACTTGACCTCCTCCAACCAAAATTCACACTTAGAGAGTTTTGCATACAGCTTTTTCTCCTTCAAAATCTCCAAAACTATCCTCAAATGACGCTCATGCTCCTCGTGGTTCTTTGAATAGATGAGTATATCATCTATGAAAACGACCACGAACTGATCTAAATAGGGTCTAAAGATCCTATTCATGTAATCCATAAATACTGCAGGAGCATTTGTCAACCCAAAAGACATCACCGCGAACTCAAAGTGTCCATACCGAGTTCTAAAGGCGGTCTTTGGTATATCTTGATCTCTCACTCTAATTTGGTGGTATCCTGACCTTAGGTCGATCTTGGAAAACACTACCGCTCCTCTCAATTGGTCCATGAGATCATCAATCCTAGGCAAAGGGTATTTGTTTTTCACTGTCACACGATTTAATTGCCTATAATCTATGTACAACCTCATACTCCCGTCCTTCTTTTTCACAAACAAGACCGGGGCTCCCCATGGTGAAGCACTAGGTCTTATGAAGCTTTACTCTAAAAGTTCCTCAAGTTGGGTTTTAAGCTCGGCTAGTTCTAGGGGTGACATTCTATAGGGGGCAATGGAGATTGGTCCCGCTCCATGAAGCAACCCAATGGAGAACTCCATTTCTCGCTCGGGAGGAACTCGGGTATATCTTAGGAAATACCTCGGGATAGTCTCTCCTCTTGGTATATTCTCTAAATTCTGCTCAAAGTGTACTTCGCTAGCGGCTAGGAGAACATATCCCTTAGTCTTTTTCCCACTACAGTAGACCTCTACGGCATTGAGATAGAGTTTCAAAGGTTGACTTATTTTACTAGGGGGAGAAGGAAAGATAACTGTTTTGGTGTCACAGTCTAACAATACACGGTTGGCGTGAAGCCAATCCATGCCAAGAACTACTCCTATACCTTTCATGGGTAAACAAATTAAATCCACAACATATGATCTATTTTCTGTGGTGAGGTGACAATTTAGGCAACAATAACAAGTATTCACAGGATGATTTGTGGGGGTAGAGACAATAAGATCAAAAGGAAGTTTGGAAGTTTTCAAATTTAGAGCCTCGACACTAGCATAAGAAATAAAAGAATGTGTTGCACGAGTCATAAAGTCTGATTAAGGTCCTACCATCTATTTCGCACTTACCTTCTATGAGACCGTTGGATGTGTCCGCCGTCCACATTGAGGGTGAAGACCCTCCCTTGGTGTTGCGGCCTAGGGTTCGATTTGTCGCCCTCCGTTGTTGCATCTGTTGGCGTAGTGGCGGGACTTCCCGCACTTGAAGCACACGTTTTGTCCAGCTAAGCGAGGGCGGTTGCCATGATCTTTCCCGCACTGGGGGCATATTATTGCCGGTGTAGGCCTAGCAAAGGTGGCGGGGGCTCCTTGGGGCGTCTTGTTCTTGGTCCCACTTGATCCTCCTTGGTTGTTTCGGGGGCCGCCCGACCCTCCTTGTCGGTTGTTGTTGTTGTTGTTGTTCTGGAATTGTGGTCGGTATGGTTGCTTGGGTTGTTGGTGGAAGGGGGTTCTTTGTTGTTGTTGTGGTTTGAACTGGTTGGTTTGGTAGGGATTATAGTGATTTCGGGATTGGTTTGGATATTGGGGCTTAAATTTTGGGGCTTGAGGTGTTAGCCCCTTGTTCCGTGCTGCCCTTGCAGCATTGATTTTCTTTTGTCCCTCTTCCATGATCCGGCACTTGTTGACTAGGGTTGGGATGTCCCTAATCTCCATGTGCACCACAGCATAGTTGAGCTCTGCCGTTAGTCCGGCCTCATACTTGACGCACTTCCACACCTCATCGGGGTTTCCTTGAAACACCCTAGAGAACTTGATCAGCTCCTCGAATTTCGCCGTGTACTAGGCGACAGTAGACCCTCCTTGGGTCAGTTGCATGAACTCAGTGTCCTTTGCATTTCTCACCGATTCCGGAAAGTACTTCTCATAGAAGTAAGTCTTGAAACGACTCGATTGACAATGATGCGAAGCTTCTAGCGATCTTGGTGCGGTCCACCAAAACTCGGCATCCGATTCCATCATATAGGCCGCAAAGGTGACCTTCTGCTCCTCCGAGCAAGCCACCACAGAGTAGATCTTTTCCATATTTTTGATCCACTCATCAGCTTGGTCGGGGTCCATGGCTCCTCGGAAGGTTGGCGGGTTCGCCTTGCGAAACTCACCAAACCTTGCTTGCTCGACCATCTCAGCAATAGGGGGAGCACGTCCAGTACCCCCTTGTTGGTTCATTCTCTCGAACATTCGTTCCATGGCTCTTGCCATGTCACGAACAGCAGCAGCAGTGGCATCGCTTTGGTCCCCCTCGGTCGGGGTCCTAGGTTGTCTCCTTGGTGCCATTGGTCCCTAAACACATGAGACAATAGACACTGAGGTGATCAGGCTCAATATTCCATGTAAAATGAGCTAGTTACCATGGCACACGCAAGTAGACAAGGGTCATGCACTTCTATCCTATAGCTTATCTCTAACTAAGCACTACGCATGACATAGCTATCGTACTACGCTTTAGAAAGCATAGTCAGTCCAATCTTCAGGCTCCATGAGAATCGAACTGCTCTGATACCATAATGTAACATCCTAATTTTTAACCCAATACTCTAGAACATATTTAGGTTAATCGTTAGTCTGTTACTTCATAGTTCTCATTTATCTTTGAATTACTTAGCAGAAAATACGGGTAATTTTTTTTTTGAAAAATAAAGTGAGAGCCGCGTGATGCGATAAGCAGTAAACCATGTATGGTAAACGAATGTCTCACAACATCATAACATAAGGCACACCATGAGTAACACTGAAGATCATCTCATATATATATAATTTGCCCACTTATAAGTGTGGGACTTAGTTTAGTACAGGGGAAATGCATAAAAGAAAATACAATATGAAACACGAACATAATCTACTCCCCTACCCGAGTGCACCTAATAGGATAACCTCTAAACAAAAGAAGGTTTATCCCCATCTAAGTGGTGTGTGCTCTAACCGGGTACTCCATCGGTCGATCGTCACCTCCTACTGACGTCCGTCTCGTGAACGAGGCAAGTATCCGGAAGCGTGCGAGCTCCTCGGGCGTAAAGAGGCGAGCAGGGGATCGAGAGTAACCCCCGCGGTGTGGCCGCATCTCCGGTCGTCGTGCAAGTCGGGGCTGGGTCACGGTATCCTCACTGCCCTCCCTCATCAATGGTGGAGAGGGGCGAGCTCGCCAGACGGATGAGTAGGCGGGTCCTCGGACGGTCGGTCTCCGAGAAGTAGGTGCAGGGCGCGTGTCGGGATAGTCTCGCATGGCTAGAGGCGGTGTGCATGCGAGCACTCTCTCATCATGCGTCTGCGCGACGCTCAAAAACCGCTCGTCGTCGCCATAGGGAGCAGTCAGGGAGAAGCGATGGGTGTGCACGGGATGAGCGAAGGGGCGTCCTACAAACATGAAAACCCGCACCGTGCACTGCCCCTCAAAATGGTATCACCCGTGAGCTGGGTCATAGTGCACCTCCCATGTCGGGGTGTCCACGAACACTCTGAACGTCGCCATCTGAAGACGTGACGGAAAGAAAGAGATAGAGGGAGTGAGAATCTTGCTAAAGAATCTCAGTAGGGCCTCCTACTACCTAGGTGTCATCATCTACGTCCTCGGGAACCTTGGGTTTATTTATACAAAATGATCGAGCATGTATTAAGTTCATTTTAAACTTAAAAATATATTTTAGCCAAGGTCCATTCATTTTAGGATGATCTTAATGTCATGAATGCAACATAATAGAAAATGTATGCATGGCACTACCTAATGCACATACATAAAACATAACATCAAGCATCATCATTCTTGGTGGCATAAAGTGGCAATAGTAACATTCATATGGGACAAAACTTAGTGACATAATCATAATCATGAAACTTCTCTTCCTCATGGGCCATCCTAAAAGACAATCGAACTGGGGGTGCTCGGCCGAACCGGTGTCACCCAGAACGTGTCATACATCTAGGTTATGAGCTCATACCTTAACTAGTCGTCACTAGTTCTTACTTACCATTTAACGATAAGCGTATCATAAATCATAAATCCCGACTATCTGAGTACGGGTTAGGGGGCAAAACTCTTAGGGGTGCTCGGCCGAACCGGTGTCACCTAAGAGTATAAAATGGTATCGATGTCACATGAGTTCTATGGAGGTGCTCTGCCGAACCGGTGTCATCCTAGAACCCATCTTAGTACCTTAATTTTCAAAATTTCTTTAAGTCCCCAAATTTGTCGGAAATTAGTGACAACGGTCATTACACCGAATTTCCTTCCAAATTTGCTTTATGCCACATAAACATATAACCTCATAAATTCCTCATATGAATAACATCATGATCATTAGCATACTTCATGCATCATCATAAAACATCCAAACGCTTATCCTTACGGTAGCTTATGCTTTGACCCTTACGGGTCTTAATCTTGAGATATAGTTCTCTACATCCGTCGTTCATATTTTAAGCACCTAAGGCTCATAATTAAACATCATTCATAATCCTCTCATTTTACTTTTAAATCTGAATGGCATAGGGTGGAAATCCTAACATGTGAATATGGGGTTCTAGAACTTACGTCTTAGACCCTTTCTTGGTTCCGTTTTCGCCGAAGGCGCTATGGATTAAATCTAAATCAATTATGAGGCATTCCTATGCTTAAGGACTAATTATTAATCATGTTTATCATGTTGTAAGGGTGCTGGACAGAATCCAGAAAATTAAATGTTCTAAGAGTTCTACATTTGCATTTTTACGGTTTTCTAGTTACTAGTTTCCCCATAGGTGCTAGAATTCAATTCTAACTCAAATGATACCAAGTTTTTCATGTCTAAACAATCTAAATCTGATTATGTCCCCATTAAAACAGTTTGGAAAGGTTCCATAAACAAATGGGTCAAAACTATGTTAAATTCTAGCTTTACGGTATTACTAGTTAGCTAGTTTCTTACCTATCATGCATAGGATCGCTTCTACATCATCATATGATATTTTCACACATTCCAACACATCAAAACATCATCATACAGCATCACACTCATCACATCAGAACCGAAAACATTTAACTTAAATGAGAGAGTTAAATTGACATTTCTAGGTACATAAGTTAACTAGTTTCTCTTGGAATCATTCTAGAACTTCTAAAACTCTTTGCGAAACATTTTAATTCATCAAGAGGCTAAGTGAAGCCTTAGGTCACTGACCAAAACATATTCCATCCCCTAAAAGATAATAAAATCACAACTTGTGATGACGTAACCTTATAAAGATTTGTAAAGCTTTAAGGAAAACTTAAAACATAGACTATTGGTCCTAGTAGCTAGATGAAAACTCATTGCAAGCCCATCATCACTACTTGGCGAAATTATGCATTCAAGGAATACATTCACATATAACTTTAACTTGGAATGAAATGGGCAAGTCTTTGAGCTCTAGGTTCTTAAGTTGTGACACAAACTAAATGTGCTCATGCTTTTTGTTTTTAATCTTGCTTACAAGGTAAAGTGATGACTTAAAATTAAATATGCAAGGCATAACTTAAACGTGCAAGCTTGAAAGTAAATATGCGAGACATAAACTTAAACGTGCAAGCTTGAAGGTAAATATGCATGGTTCAATTCTTTATTTTAGTGCTCTTGGCCCAACAACAATCGACTTTAAGGCCGAAATAGATAGGCATTCGAGAAATTAATTAGGTGATAATGCAAGTTCAATTCTTTATTTTAGTGCTCTAGGCCCAACAACAATCGACTTTAAGGCCGAAATAGAAAGGCTTCGAGAATTAAATTAAGTGATGATACAAGTTCCATTTTAATCTTTATATTCTTAAGTGATAGCTAGAAAGCAAAGATGCATAGCAAGAATGTAAATATGGATGTAAGCATAAAATAAATTATGCAAGTTCATTTTATCATTTCTAGAGCTCTTGACAAGACTTTAAAGGAATTTAAACCATAACCCAAACTCATCCAAACAAGGTAAAGTCAAGCTTAGAGTTCTTAAAACTCTACATAATATTTTTAGGAAATCAAACCATGAAGCTTAGAAAAAATTAAGGAATGGCCGAAATCTTCAAGGAGAAAAAGGAACATTTTAAAACTCTAAAGTTCATGATCTTGGTGATATATTAACACCAACATCATGAGTCCTCATCATTGAGTTCATAGAGCCATTTAAAAACATCATCAAAGCTAAAGTTCTTAAGAGTTCAAGAAAAGAAAAACTAAAAACATTTTTGCTCAAGAACAAAGATCAAGCTCTAGAGTTTGTTTCAAGTGATGAACAACATCATGAAACTCTCATCATCAAGCTCTCCTTCCTTTGTTCTTCAAGGCCTATGGCTGAAAATGAAAAGGAAAAAGGAGTGGAAATGAAGTTCTAAAGAGAAACAAGAGAAACTATGAACATCAAGCTTGAAACAAGAACTTTAAAGAAAAGAATACATGAAAGAAAATCCCTACTTGGTGTGATGAACTTGAAGATGGAAGAAGAAGATGAAGATGATGAAGAACTTTGAAGAGCTTGAAGAACTTGAAGAACACTAGAACTTTGAGAGAAAAGAAAAGCTTTGAGTGTTTCCTAAACTTAGCAAATGATCTAAAAGTGGTGCAAGCTCCTCAAGGCATTCTATTTATAGAGAAATGAAACAAATGGAGGGTGTGAATGGGCTGATGCATTTTCGGCCAAGAGGTGCAGAATTGGAGGGTTCCATGTGTTCCACGAGGTGAGATAATGTGTTCTTGAGGCATGGTGAGGTATGGCTTAAGGTATGGTGAGGTATGGTTCAAGGTATGGCCTCAAGCATGGTTCTTTGAGTGAGAAAATAATTAAACATGTGGTCAATGGGGAGTGGGCTGTTCGGCCATGTTGCAGCCAAGGGGAGGATTAGTTTGCATTTTAATGGTGGTTTAGAGTTGTGTTTAGGTGTATCTTTGATTATGCTTAAGATTAGGAATTTGTAAGAAAGTGTTTAGGTAAGGTAAATAGGTAATTAAGGTGGTCTAGACATAATTAAGGAGTGGTCTTGCACCATTAGAGAGTTAAATCCTCAATTTAGAGTTTAAACAACTCTAGACACAATTCCTTGATTTAAGGAATTGGAAAGACAAAACACTATTCAAGATTCCAAGACTAGGAATCTTGAGTTCTAAAAAGGGATTTAATGTTTAATCTAAGCAATTTTAGGTTCTAATTAACTTTAATAAATTATTTTGACTCTAGATTAATTAGGGAAATAAATTAATCTTCGTTTAGAGCCTAATATTGCTTAGGTTTGCTTAATTACGTCATTAAGCTCAAAAACACTATTCTAGGGGCAAAATCGTAATTTTGCACTAAAACTGCCCGGGGCCACCGGGACTTGAACAGAGACCTCTAAACACATGAAAACATGTTTTTAAACCTCTGGGGAAAGTTCCGGGCTCAAACGGCACCTTTACCCGCGTAAAAACGCTATAGGGGTATTTTGGTCATTTTGACCAAAGCGCGAAAACGAAATTTTCGCTTCCGAAAGCATTCAAAGGCCATTCAATCCCCTTCAAACATTGAGTTGACCCTTCGAGGATGACCGAGTTGGTTACCCTCGAGCTCGGTCGAGAAATGACCTCAGGGGCATTTTGGTCATTTCCCTCGGACAGAAAAATCGGGGTGTTACATAGGAGAAAATCGATAACTAGGGACAGGATGTGCAAATGGACGACCTATGTAAATAAAAACACGAATCAGCAGACCTCCTTCAAAATGATACGAGCGATGCACCTGATCATAGTGAAATTCCCAAGTAGGGTATCAACGAACAGACGAATATCGCCATCCGAACTGGAGACAATGACGGAAATAAAGAAAAGGGAGTGAGAATCTTGCTAAAGAATTCTCGATGAAGGTACCTCCTTCTATGTCATCATCAAAGTCCCGGGAACCTCGGGATTATTCTAAAATAGTGAGCATGCAAAGATTTATTTTAAGTTCGGACAAATACTTAACCGAGGTTCGTCAATTTTTAATCATGCGTCTTATAATGCATCATAATCTTAACATGTCATATTTACAATGAACTTTTCCTTTATCATTACATCATTTTCCTCATCATCATTATCAAATAACATGCATAAAAGAACGTCATATAATATTAGCTACATGTGGACATAGTGCACATATTTCATTTCTTTAGTGCCTTAGGTGACTTAAAATCTTATCATCATCATTATTTTCCTTAGGCCACCCTATACTCCACCCTTTTGGGAGTAATTTAGGTTATAAGCTCATACTTTACTAGTCGTCACTAGCATATACTTATCCCTTTTGATAAGCTAAAGTCCCGACTCTACCCTTTTGAGAGAACGGGTTAGGGGGCTAAAATCACCTTTTCACCACCTATAGTCTGATGGTTCCAAAGGATCATTTTCTTATAAGTTTAAGTCACCATTAAATCTTTGCATGTTATATCATAATACAATTCATAAACATCATAACATTTTCTCATTTATAGTCTTAAGCTAGAATAATATATATCAATCGTAATCATGCATATGGGAGATTCCCAGAAAGAGAGGTGGGTCACAATGGACACGCTTAAATACCAAGTCTTTCCTTAGCCAGAACCTTTCCAAATTACACTTTTACAATGATACACTTTCTTCTAGCAACAAAGGTAAATTTTACATGATAACGAACATTTCATGTATAAGCATTCTCATTATTTGCAACAGCAAAGAACTATAACATGCAAGCCAGAAATCATTCAATAAGCATCCAATCCTTACATAGAATTATCAATTATAGAACTAATTAGTTACTAAACCAATTATGAATCATTCTCTTAACAATAAACCATAATTATCACAACTTCAATCATATCAAATCATTATCACACATTGATACTAAACTCAGATCAGTGGCCGAATCATGAACCTCATGCAATTACATAGAATCATATTTTAAGTGCATATAAATTACTAGTTCCCCGTAAAATCCTTGCAAAGCCTTAAAACTCATTTAGAAACTAGTTCTTTTGTCAAATTTGGGAGGATCTTCACAATTAAAATTCTCACTTAAGATAAAAGGAGTACGTCTTGAGCTTTAGAGATTTAGGTGACATCTTAGAATTATAAACATGCTATGCAACCTTATTTTAATCTTATCTTTATAAGGTGATAGCTTGGAATTATAAACATGATATGCAATTCCATTTCTTTATCTTTAAGATTTAAGGTGATGACTTGAAAATTAAACATGATGCAAGAACTTGAAATATAAACATGATACAAGAAACTGGAGCGGCGGTAATCCGCACAGGACGATGAGAGGGAGAAGAGAATATTAAGAAACGGAGCGGCGGTAGTCCGCACAGACCGATAGAGGAGAAGAGATTATTAAGAAACCAGAGCGGTGGTAGTCCGCATTGCAGAACGATAGAGGGAGAAGAGAATTATTATTACATCTTTTTAAGCTCCAATCTCAAGACTTTTTAAAGAATAAATTCTTTAACTCCAATAATCATATTTCTTTGCTTGTGATACATGGGCAAGTCTTTGAGCTCTAGGATCTTTAGGTGATGGCATAAAATAAACATGCCATGCGTTGATTCTGTTAGCCATTATAAAATATAGTGAGAGCATAAATTAAATATGAGATGCAACCTCTTTATTATCTTGAAAGATTAAGTGATGACTTGAAACATAAATGTAACACCCCGATTTTTCTGTCCGAGGGAAATGACCAAAATGCCCCTGAGGTCATTTCCTGACCCGAACTCGAGGGTGACCAACTCGGTCATCCTCGAAGGGTCAACTCAATGTTTGAAGGGGATTGAATGGCCTTTGAATGCTTTCGGAAGCGAAAATCTCGTTTTCATGATTTGGTCAAAATGACCAAAATACCCCTATAGCGTTTTTACGCGGGTAAAGGTGCCGTTTGAGCCCGGAACTTTCCCCAGAGGTTTTAAAAACATGTTTTCATGTGTCTAGAGGTCTCTGTTCAAGCCCCGGTGGTCCCGGGCAGTTTTAGTGCAAAATTACGATTTTGCCCCTGGAATAGTGTTTTTAAGCTTAATGACGTAATTAAGCAAACCTAAGCAATATTAGGCTCTAAACGAAGATTAATTTATTTCCTTAATTAATCTAGAGTCAAAATAATTTATTAAAGTTAATTAGAACCTAAAATTGCTTAGATTAAACTTAAATCCCTTTTTAGAACTCAAGATTCCTAGTCTTGGAATCTTGAATAGTGTTTTCTCTCTCCAATTCCTTAAATCAAGG
Organism: Dalbergia cochinchinensis; assembly: GCA_031216125.1. Classification (NCBI taxonomy): domain Eukaryota; kingdom Viridiplantae; phylum Streptophyta; class Magnoliopsida; order Fabales; family Fabaceae; genus Dalbergia; species Dalbergia cochinchinensis. The sequence goes on along the minus strand of CM062368.1, from coordinate 56,345,556 downwards.
AAATGAGTCTAGAGTTGTTTAAACTCTAAATTGAGGATTTAACTCTCTAATGGTGCAAGACCACTCCTTAATTTTGTCTAGACCACCTTAATTACCCAATTACCTTACCTAAACACTTTCTTACAAATTCCTAATCTTAAGCATAACCAAAGATACACCTAAACACAACTCTAAACCACAATTAAAATGCAAGAAACTCTCCTCCCTTGGCTGATGCATTTCGGCCAGCCCACTCCCCATTGGCCACATGTTTAATTATTTTCTCACTCAAAGAACCATGCTTGAGGCCATACCTTGAACCATACCTCACCATACCTTAAGCCATACCTCACCATGCCTCAAGAACACATTATCTCACCTCATGGAACTCATGGATGTCTCTAATTCTGCACCTCATGGCAGAAACACATCAGCCCACATACACACTTCATTTGTTTCAATTCTCTATAAATAGAATGCCTTGAGGAGCTTGCACCACTTTTAGATCATTTGCTAAGTTTAGGAAACACTCAAAGCTTTCTTTTTCTCTCAAAGTTTTTGTGTTCTTCAAGTTCTTGGAGTTCTTCAAGTTCTTCATCACCTTCATCTTCTTCTTCCATCTTCAAGTTCATCACACCAAGTAGGGATTTTCTTTCATGTATTCTTTCTTTAAAGTTCTTGTTCTAAGCTTAATGTTCATAGTTTCTCTTGATTCTTTTTAGAACTTCTTTTTCTTTCCTTCACCTTTTCATTTTCGGCCATGGGCCTTGGAGAACAAAGGAATGAGAGCTTGATGATGAGAGTTTCATGATGATGTTCATCACTTGAAACAAACTCTAGAGCTTGATTTTTGTTCTTGAGCAAAAGTGTTTCTAGATTTTCCTTTCTTGAACTTTTGAGAACCTTAACTTTGATGTTGTTTCAAAATGGTTCTAATGACTCAATGATGAGGTCTCATGATGTTGGAGTTTGTATATCACCAAGATCATGGATTCTAGAGTTTCAAACATTTCTTTTCTTTCCTTGAAGTTTCGGCCATTACCTTTTCCTTTTCATGCTAGATGTTTGATTTTCCAAATATGTTATGTTGAGTTCTAAGAACTCTAGACTTTTACTTTGTCTTGGTTTGATGAGTTTGGGTTGAGGTTTAAGTTCCTTTAAAGTCTTGTTAAGAGCTCTAGAAAGATAAAATGAACTTGCATAATTTATTTTATGCTTGCATTCATATTTACATTCTTGCTATGCATCTTTACTTACAAGCTATCACCTAAGAACATAAAGATTAAAATGGAACTTGCATCTTCACTTAATTTAATTCTCGAAGCCTTTCTATTTCGGCCTTAAAGTCGATTGTTGTTGGGCCTAGAGCACTAAAATAAAGAATTGAACTTGCATTATCACCTAATTAATTTCTCGAATGCCTATCTATTTCGGCCTTAAAGTCGATTGTTGTTGGGCCAAGAGCACTAAAATAAAGAATTGAATCTTGCACATTTACTTTCAAGCTTGCACGTTTAAGTTATGCCTTTCATATTTAATTTCAAGTCATCATTTTACTTTGTAAGCAAGATTAAAAATGAAAAGCATGAGCACGTTTAGTTTATGGCGTAACTTAAGAACCTAGAGCTCAAAGACTTGCCCATTTCATTCCAAGTTAAAGTTTAATGTAAACCATACTTTGAATGTATGTTTTTCGGCCAAGTAGTGAGGGTGGACTTCCAATGAGTTTTCATCTAGCTACTAGGACCAATAGTCTATGTTTTAAGTGTTCCTTAAAATTTTACAATTCTTTATAAGGTTATGTCATTATAAGTTGAGATTCCAATCTCTTTTAGGGGATGGAATATGTTTTGGTCACTGACCTAAGGCTTCACTTAGCCTCTTAATGAATTAAAATGTTTTGCAAAGAGTTTTAGAAATTCTAGATTGATTCCAAGAGAAACTAGTTAACTTATGTACCTAGAAATGTCAATTTAATTCTCTTATTGAGGCAAGATGTTTTCGGTTCTGATGTGATGAATGTGATGCTGTATGATGATGTTTTAATGTGTTGGAATGTGTGAAAATATCATGTGATGATGTAGAAGCAAACCTATGCATGATAGGTAAGAAACTAGCTAACTAGAAATACCGTAAAGCTAGAATTTAACATAGTTTTGACCCATTTGTTTATGGAACCAATCCAAACTGTTTTAATGGGAACATAATCAGATTTAGATTGTTTAGACATGAAAAACTTGGTATCATTTGAGTTAGAATTGAATTCTAGCACCTACGGGGAAACTAGTAACTAGAAAACCGTAAAAATGCAAATGTAGAACTCTTGGAACATTCAATTTTCTGGAATCTGTCCAGCACCCTTACAACATGATAAACATGGTTAATAATTAGTCCTTAAACATAGGAATGTCTCATAATTGATTTAGATTTAATGCATAGCGCCGTAGGCTAAAAACGAACCGAGAAAGGGTCTAAAACGTGAGTTCTAGAACCCCGTAAAAACAAGTTAGAGATTCTGCCCTATGCTATTCAGATTTAAGTATGAACATGAGAATGAAGAATGATGTTTAATATGAGCCCTAGGGGCATAAAATATGAGCGACGGATATTAGAGAACTATATCTCAAGATTAAGACCCGTGAGGGTCAAAGCATAAGCTACCGTAAGGGTAAGCGTTTGGATGATTTATGATGATGCATGAAGTATGCTAATGATGATGATGTTATTCATATGAGGAATTTATGAGATTATATGTTTATGTGGCATAAGGCAAACTTGGAAGGAAATTCGGTGTAATGACCGTTTTGGCCGCCGAAATTCCGACAAATTTGGAAGGAAACTCGGTGTAATGACCGTTTTGGCCGCCGAATTTCCGACAAATTTGGGGACTTAAAGAGATTTTAAAAATTAAGGTACTAAGATGGGTTCTAGGATGACACCGGTTCGGCCGAGCACCTCCATAGAACTCATGTGACATCGGTACCATTTTATACTCTTAGGTGACACCGGTTCGGCCGAGCACCGCTAAGAGTTTTGCCCCCTAACCCGTACTCAGATAGTCGGGATTTATGATACGCTTATCGTTAAGTGGTAAGTAAGAACTAGTGACGACTAGTTAAGGTATGAGCTCATAACCTAGATGTATGACACGTTACGGTGACACCGGTTCGGCCGAGCACCCCCAGTTCGATTGTCTTTTAGGGTGGCCCATGAGGAAGAAAAGTTCATGATTATGATTATGTCACTAAGTTTTGCCCCATATGAATGTTACTATTGCCACTTTATGCCACCAATGATGATGATGCTTGATGTTATGTTTTATGTATGTGCATTAGGTAGTGCCATGCATACATTTTCCATTATGTTGCATTCATGACATTAAGATCATCCTAAAATGAACGGACCTTGGCTAAAGTATATTTTTGAAGTTTAAAATGAACTAAATGCATGTTCGGTCATTTCGTATAATTAAACCCAAGGTTCTGAGGGCGTAGATGATGACACCTAGGTAGTAGGAGGCCCCATCGAGATTCTTTAGTAAGATTCTCCCTGCCTCTACCTCTTTCTTTCCGTCACGTCTTCAGATGGCGACGTTCGTGGTGTTCGTGGACACGCCGACATGGGAGGTGCGCCATGACCCGGACCACGGGTCATTCCATTTTGTGGGTCGATGCACGCAGTTAGAGTATTCATGTTCATGGGTCGACCCTTCACTCCCCTGTACATTCCCATCGTTTCTCCCCCGTCTCACCTTTTGGTGATGACCTAGTGTTCGAGCGCCAGACGTCCCGAGAGGAGAGGCTACGTCGTACTCCACCTTCCGCATCCGCCGTTCGAGACTACCCAGTATGTGCCGGGTGCCCATCGTCCTTCTCGGAGATGGATCCTTCCGAAGACTCGGCCACCCAGATACCCTCCGAGGGGTCTTCCCCCTCCATACCTATGGACTTTGGAGAGGATAGCGAGCCCACCGTGACTCAGCCGAGGCGTGCACGACGACCGGAGATGCGGCCATACCCTGGGAGTCGTATTGGATCCCCACTCTGCCTCTTCACGCGCGAGGAGCTCGCTCGGTTCCGGATATCTGCCTCGATTACGAGATGGTCGCCAGTAGGAGGTCGAGGATGGCCCGAGTTAGAGCACACACCACATAGATAGGGATAAACTTTCTTTTGTTTAGAGGTTATCCTATTAGATGCGCTCGGGTAGGGGAGTAGATTGTGTTTATGTTTTAGGTTGTATTTCCCTTGTACTGAATTAAGTCCCACACTCATAAGTGGGCAAGTTATATATATATATGAGATTATATTCAGTGATGTTCATGATGTGCCTTATGTTATGATGATTGTGAGACGATTGTTTTACTTTGCATGGTTTACCGCTTATCGCATCACGCGGCTCTCACTTTTATTTCAAAAAAAAAAAATTTTTTCCCGTATTTTCCGCTAAGTAATTCAAAGCTAAATGAGAACTATGAAGTAACAGACTAATGATTAACCTAAATATGTTCTAGAGTATTGGGTTAAAAATTAGGATGTTACAATAAACATGAAATACAAGCTTGGAATTTAAACATGAGAAATGCAAGTTCATTTATTCATTCTTAAAAATTTAGTGATGACATAGAAGGTAAACATGGTTATGCAAAGCATAAACTTAATCATGGATGCAAATTCATTTTGTTTCTTTACTAGAGCTCCTTCAAGACTTTAAAAGAATTATAAATTCAACCCAATACATATCTTAACAAGAAATAAAACATAAAAGGAAAATACACCTTTCAAGTTCTAAACTAAAAATCTTTGTTTTAGCATCATAAAGCATTATTCTTTAAAGTTTTGCATCAAGTGGAATTTTCAAGCTTTAGAGGCCTAACTTGTGATGGATTTACAACCCACCCTCAAGGTCCTCATCATCAAGCCATCATCTTAGTTCCACCTAGGCCATATGGTTGAATTGGTTAAAGAAAAATTGAAGAGGAAAACCAAAATGAAAAGCTAAGGTAAGTTCATAATTTAATCATTTTGAGCTAAAAACACAACTCCTCAAAGCATAGAAATAAATTTAGAAACTACTCCCTACCAAATCTGAGTTGAAGAAGAGGAAGAGAACTTGGTTTCTTGAAGTGAAATGAAACAAAATCTCTTTGAAAAAATTGAAGAAAGAATTCAGCCAAAGAGGAGGAAGAAAGAAAGTTTTTGGTGCTCTTAAAAACTAGTTATGAACCAAGCATTCCAAGACCACTCAAGCAAGCCTATTTATAGAAGATTTTGAGGCTTCTAATTGGCCAAAATGATGAGGTAGTGGACGGAATTTTGCAGGAGAAATAAGGGAGGAAAAATCATTTTAGACAAAGTTGTATGAAATTAAGGAATTATGTCTCTTATGGTGACATTTTGGCATTTTGTTTTAGTGCAACTTTGCGCAATAATTCAGCTGCATAATGGCATCAATAATTTCGTCCATTACAGCCCAAAGAAGTGAAATTTGTGTGTTCCATGCATTATTTAGGTGTAGGCAAGGTATTCATGTAATTTAGAGAATTTACGGTTAAGGGTTTAAGTGAATTAGTAAGCAATTTGGGTGTTTTTGAGCAATTTTGGGTTCTAATCAATCTAAATACATAATTTTGACTCTAGATTAATATTTAGAATTTAATAAGCTTTAATTTGAGCCTAATATTGCTTAGGTTTCGGTATATCAATCAAAAATCCCGAAATTCGCAAAACTGCCCAAAAACAGGGGCAAAATCGTACTTTCACTTAAAAACTGCCCGAGGCCACCCGAGCTTAACCAATGGTTAATCATGGCTTAAAAACACATTTTAAAACATTTTAGTGAGGTTCGGGCTCGGTCGACACGCACATCTGAGTTAAAACAACCAGGGGCGTTTGGTCATTTCGCGTGTCAGAACTCAAAATTGAGATCCTTCTGCTCTATTAACACACATAACACAAACAATCCCTTATTATCTTCAAAATATCCCCTTGAGAATAGGTGAGGCCCACGATCCTCATTTTCTGAGTAAAATAACTTCAGGGGCATTTTGGTCATTTTATACGTCTGAAATTCGGGATTTGTGACTTTCGCATGAATCGTTCCTAACCTCTCTTCTAATGTTATATTCCTTTATTGAGGATTGTTCGGCCTCAAATCTTATGTAATAATTACCTACGGTAATTCGGTAATTGAGTAATTTCTAATGACAAGAAAATTACAGTAAAAATTGGGGCGTTCATGCACTTCGGCGGTTCTCGAAGGGTCAGCTCAATGTTTGAAGGGGATTAGATGGCCCTTGAGTGGTTTCGAAAACAAAAATCTCGTTTTCTGCAGTTTCGGGTTAAAATGACCAAAATACCCCTATAGCGTTTTTACGCGGGTAAAAATGCAATTTAAGCCCGAAACTTTCCCTGAAGGTTTAAAATGATGTTTTCATGTGTTTAGAGGTCTCTGTTCAAGTCCCAGTGGTCCCGGGCAGTTTTTGTTCAAAATTACGATTTTGCCCCTAGGATGATGTTTTTGAGCTTAATGATGTAATTAAGCAAAGCTAAGCAATATTAGGCTCTAATCGAAGATTAATTAATTTCCATAATTAATATAGAGTCAAAATAAGTTATTAAAATTAATTAGAACCTAAGATTGCTTAGAGAAACTCAAAGCTCTTTTCTAGTTTTAATTCTTTGAGAAAGGAATCTAGAAAATAGTATTTTCTCTCTCTAATTCCCTAAATCAAGGAAACATGTTGGCATTGGATTCCAAGTTAATGAAGTTTGACTTCATTAATTTAGAGAGACCACCTCCTAAATCTAGTCTTGCAAGTATCTAATTAATCATTACCTCACCTAAACACTTACTTACAAATTCCTAATTCTAAGCCTAATCAAAGACACACCTAAACACACTCCTAAACCACATTAAAGGAGATGATTTCTCCTTATTCTTGGTTGAACAAGGCAGCATCCATACCTCTCTAAATTCATCACATGTTGATTTATTCTCACTCAAAGAGCCATACGTTGAACCATGCTTAAGCCCATACTTGAACCCATACTTGGCCATACCTTTGAATGACCATAACCATACCTTGAATGAGATATTTTCCTTCCCTCAAAAGCCATGAAACTCATGGCCTCTACGTCCTTCATTCACTTCTTCATGTTTCAATTTTCTATAAATACATATCTAAAGAGAACTTGGTGCCATTTGCTCATTCTCTCAAGCTAGCTTCAAGAATTGTCTTAAGTTTCTATCAAGAGTTTCTTTTCCTCTCATTTTCTCCACCTTCTTCAAGAACTCAAGAGTTCTTTCTTCCTCTCATCTTCTTTATCCTTTCCACCACCACACAACCACCATTAGATCCTCCTTAAAACACTTAGTCATATCATTCTCAAGATCAAACTCAAGAAGCACAACTTCCTTTCTTTTTCTTCTCTCTTGGCCGAAACTTCCTTCAAGCCTAGGGCAAGATTTTTCTCCCATTCTCCTCTCAAAACCAAGCCTTGTTCATTCTCCAAGAGACATACCTTTGGTAGGGATTTTCTTTCAAGTGTTTCTTTCATTTAAATTCTTAATCTAGTTATGTGTTCATGGTTTCTCTTGAATCTTTTTGGAACTTCTTTTCTTCTTCTCTTCCTTCTTCATTTTCGGCTATGAGCCTTTGAAAACAAAGGAATGAGAGCTTGATGATGAGGGTTTCATGATGATGTTCATCACTTGAACAACCTCTAGAGCTTGATCTTTGTTCTTGAGTTAAAAATGTCTATAGTTCTTTCTTTCTTGAACCTTGAAATCTTTAACTTTGATTATGTCTTAAAATGGTTACATGAACTCAATGATGAGGAACCATGGTGTCAATATTAATACATCATCAAGATCATGGTCTCTAGAGTTTCAAAATGGTTCTTTCTTGCTCTTAAGTTTCGGTTTCTTTTCTTTCCTTTTTCTCTAAAATTTCAGCCAACAATTGTTGGATGAACCCTCATGATAGCTTGATGATGAGAGCTCTAGTTGGTGACTTTATGTTCACCACAAAGAAATCTCTATAGCTTGAGTTTTCATAAAGGTGTTATAAAGTTCATTTATGGTTATATTTTCAAGGAATGTTATCTTGAGTTCTAAGAACTCTAGACCTCACTTTATCTTGTCATGATGAGTTTGGGTTAAGGTTTAAGTTCCTTTAAAGTCTTGTATGAGCTCTAATAAGATATAAATAAACTTGCATATTTATTTTGAGGTGGCACTCATGTTTATATTCTTGCTTTGCATCTTTATTTTCAAGTCATCACCTAAGCACTCAAAGATTAAAACAAGACTTGCATTATCACCTAATTAATTCTCAAAGCCTTTCTATTTCGGTCTTAAAGTTGACTGTTGCTGGGCCTAGAGCACTAAAATAAAGAAATGAACTTGTATTGCATATTTATTTCAAGTCTTGCATATTTACGTTCAAGCCTTGCATATTTACTTCAAGTCTTGCATATTTAAATTTCAAGTCTTGCATATTTATTTTAAAGTTCTCACTTTACTTTGTAATGAAGAATAAAAATGAAGTGCATAGCATGTTTATATTTTGTCATCACTTAAAGACCTTAGAGCTCAAAGACTTGCCCATTTTATCTCAAGTTAAAGTTTAATATGGAAGCATTCTTTGAATGTATAATTTCGGCCAAGTAATAATGATGAGCTTGGAATAAGTTCCATCTAGTTACAAGGGTCAACAACCTATGTTCTAGGATTTTCTTTATGCTTGATGAGTTTTATAAAGTTATGACCAACAAGATTTATCATTTTATTCCTCTTCTAAAGAAGAATTAAATTGGTTACTGACCTAAGGTTGTTTTTACCCTCTTGATAAAATAAAATGGTTTGCAAAGAGTTTTAGAAGTCCTAAAATGACTCCAAGGGAAACTAGCAACTTATATGTTTTACAAACGTAAAATTATGTGTCTTTTTGGACTTGAACAATTCGGTTCTGCCTTGATATTTTGTTGCTGTATGATGATGTTTTGATGTGTTAGAATGTGTGAAAATGATATATGATGAGGTAGGAATACTTCTATGCATGTTACGGAGAAACTAGCTTCATAGAAAAACCGTAAAGTTGGAATTTAACTCGTGTTTAACCCTTTAATCTTAATCAATGCCAAAACTGTTTTAGTATGATAACAATCAGTTTAGGATTGATTAATCATGAAATATTTGGTTATATTTGAAGTAGGATTGAATTTTAGCACCTATAGAGAAACTAGTAACTAGAAAACCGTAAAGTGCAATCCTAGAACTCCTAGAACATTTAATCTCTGGATTCTGTCCAGCAACCTCATAATATGGAAAACATGGTTTATAATTAGTTCTTAGGCATAGGAATGCCTCATAATTGGTTTAGATTTAATTCACAGCGTCTTAGGCGAAGACGGAACCGAGAAAGGATCTAAAATGTAAGTTCTTGAACCTCGTAAATCATAGATGTATAACTCGCCCTTAGAGAATGGTGCTGCCCAGATTTATTAAAGGACATAAATGATAGTAAGATTTGTTAGAAGAGAATCCTTAGGAGCATAAGAGGTTGATAGAGACTAATAGAATAATTACATCTCAAGTTTATGGCCCGTAAGGGTCAAAACATAAGATACCATAGGATCAAGAGCATGATGAGTTTCAATGTCACATGTGAACGTATGTTTTATTTGAGAATGATTATGTAAACGTATGGAATTATGATTGAGGATGCATGTCTTATTTGTTTATGTGGCATAAAGTAAATTTGGAAGAAATCTGGTGTGCTGCTATTGCGCTACCGAATTTCTGACAAATTTGGGGACTTAGAAAGTTTTTGAAAAGAAAAACCTATGAGATTTTCTTTATGAGATATGAGGTACTAAGATGAGTTCTTGGATGACACCGGTTTGGCCGAGCACCCCCAAGAAATGCCCCCTAGCTTGTACTAGATAGTCAGGAATTATGATTATGATACGCTTATCGGGATTGACAAGTAAGAACTAGTGACGACTAGTTAGGTATGAGCTCATAACCTAGAGATGTGACACGTTCTGGGTGGCACTGGTTCGGCCGAGCACCCCCAGAACGAATGTCTTTTAGGGTGGCCCATGAGGAAGTAAAGTATGATGATTATGTCACAAAGTTTTCCCTATATGAGATTTCAATTGCCACTTTATGCCACTATTATGATGTTCTTAATGTTATGATTACTATTCTTGCAGTAAATAGAGCCATGCATACATTCTTTACTATATTGCATCCATGACATTAAGAATCATACTAAAATGAACGGACCTTGGCTAACTATGTTTCAAAACCTTAAAAATGAACTCAATGCATGCTCACTTATTTTATACACTAAACCCAAGGTTCTTGAGAACGTAGATGATGACACCTAGGTAGTAGGAGGCCCTACTGAGATTCTTTAGCAAGATTCTCACTCCTTCTATCTCTTTTTTCCGTCACGTCTTCAGATGGCGATGTTCGTGGTTTTTGTGGACACCCCGATGTAGGAGCTGCACTATGATCCGGAGCACGGATCATACCATTTTGAGGGTCAGTGCACAGTTCGTGTCTTCATGTTCATTGGACGAGCCTTCACCCACCCTGTGCATACCCATCGCTTCTCCCCGACAGCACCCTACGATGACGACAAGCGGGTTTTTTAGCACGCGCGTACGCACAACGAGAGAGTGCTCCGCATGCACACCACCGCTTCAGCCATGCGCGACTACCCCGACTACGTGCCCCAGACATACTTCTCGGAGAGCGACCCGTCGAGGGACCCGCCTACCCATTTGTATAGTGAGAGCTCTGCCCCCACTCCACTACTGATGAGAGAAGGCAGTAAGGACACTGTGACTCAACCTCGGCTAGCACGACGACCGGAGATGTAGCCACATTGTGGGGGTCACTCCCGATCCCCGCTTCGCCTTTACACGCCGAATGAGCTCGCCCGGTTGTCGAAGTCCGTGCCTCGCTCGCGGGATGGACGTCAGTAGGAGCTAGTGGATGACCGATGGAGTACCTGGGATGGTGCACACACCACTTAGATGAGGATAAGCCTTCTTTTGTTTAGAGGTTATCCCTTTAGTTGCACTTGGGTAGGGGAGTTTACTTTTATGCTTTCCGTCGCATTTTCCTTTGTATTTTCTTTTTAGATGCATTCGTTTCATATTGTACTAAACTAAATCCCACTCTCCATAAGTGGGCATATCATATTATATAAATATACAATTGAGTTTTATCGTGATGTGCCTTTACTTGCTTTATGTTATGATGTTTATGAGATGCTTGCTTTATTTCCTTACGTGCTTCATTACTTATCGTGTCGCGCGGCTCTCACTTTGCTTTTATAATTCAAAAAAAAAATTTACCAGTATTTTCCGCTTAGTATTTTAAAGTAAAAAGGAAACTATGACGTAATAGACTAATGATTAACCTAAATATGTTCTAGAGTATTAGGTTAAAAATTAGGATGTTACATACATCATTATTGAATGTTAATTGCTTTATCTTTTTCTTGCTTTTTTGACATAGAGATGCTTTCTATATTATTAATAAGGAGATTTTTCTAGTACCCTATAAAGTTCATAGGTACTAGTACCTTTTAGATAATTTGTGGTTGAAAATTTACCACATGTCCCCCTAACTAAATTTATTAATATTTTAAATACTTATAATTAAATAACAATCCTTAGATTCAAAAGAGTACTGGTACACTTAGGGTACCAAAGCAAAACTTATTAATAAATTTACAATTAAAATAAAAAAATTAATGATACTTCTTAGGGTAAGAGCAGGGAAAAAGAAGACTTAAGTGAGAATAAGGTTAAGGGAGGTTGTAATCATGATTACCGATTAATTTAGAGGTTATAAATAATTAGGGACCATTATGTCCATATGTTGCAAATGTGAGAGATCTAAAGAGTAATTTATTTTTGTTAAGGACTAAACTATCCATTGATAATATTGCCATGGACAAATTTGGGAGTTCAATAATAAAAAAAATTTACCTAATTTTCATTAAAGTAATTTCATAAAGTGATGAAGTTTTCTGTAAAGAAAAATATAGCAACTAGAAGAACAATGTGACCTAAACATAAACTGGAACTAGTAAGGTGCTACATCAGTCGAATGAATTATAGAAATGTCTTGTTGCATTGTTAAATGGCTATATAAACCATTCTCCCAACTACATTTCCAGAACCTGTAATGCCCGAAAAGTTATTTAAAAAATTAATTTACTCTTTATTAGTGAGATTTTTAAAAATTTGACAGTTTTAGCAATAATAAGGATAGTCCAATGGGCGTGTTAAAAAAAAATTTGGGCCGGGCATGAATAGTGACCTTGTAGGCCTCGCGAGCCGTCGAGATAGCCAAAACCCTATATGCAGGACCAGGAAATGGCCGAGACTGAGAAAAGATAGAGTTAAGTTTAGAAATAGTTAGAAATGAAGATTTTATACCTAGAATTAAATTTCAAGTAATATTTGATTACCCGGGTATGGTGTTTCACCCATTCAATAAAATTTTGATGTGCGATTTCTAACACTGAAAGATAGTTTAATCTTTATGAAAGGATAATGTCTATCTTTTAGGGCCAAGTGTAAGGCTAAGATTTAATCTTGAATTACAAGATCAAATCCTAGTCATTCATTTTATTTTCTTTAGGAAGAATTAGGATATCATTTTAAATAAATACTTAACACCAACATGAGATAAATACAAGACCAAATAGCCTTATCTCTCCATAATTAACATTTTGGCTAGCCAAGAAGAACAAGCAGCCACCATTTTTGTTTCCTTCAAAAGCTTGGAACTTGATCCAAATCTCCAAACTCCTAGCCTAGACTTACTAAAACCATAAACTTCCTTCACTAAACTTGTTCCACTTATCAATGCCCATCCAACTACTATTTCTCATCTTGATACCTCATACTGTACTGCCTAAGGAAGGGTTTGGTGTTAGGCTGGAGGCCTTAAAGTGAGAAAAATCACTCTTAGAATATCCTTGGGAGCCAAGATCTCTAAAGCTCCAAAAGTAGGATATTTTGAACCTTTTTCTTTTCAGATCTATTACTACCATTTAATCACCGATTTAATTTGATACTTTTGATTGTATTGGTTGATAATATATAGATATTGATATGTCTAATTTGGTGGAGTTTTTAAATGATGTTAAAAAACCTTTTTTGTCAAAAGAAGTTTTGAGCTAGTTGCTGGTTTTTTGGTTGTCACAAGCAGGAATTAGTCATAAATTTTCTAATGTATTTGTAGATATTTTTATGAGCTATAAATTTTATATGTTGAAGTTACCTAAGTCAACTTCATAATTTTTCTTGGATCATTTTAAAGAATCTTACTATCTTAAAAAAATCAAGAACTGTGACTATACATTTTCCTGTTGAATTGCTAAACTTGAAGCTGCAAATTTTGCTAATTTTGTTACCATTTGAAATTTTCTACAAGGTGTTGGAAACATCTTAAGGTTTAACCATGAATTTTATTATGAGTTTAGGAAGTCATTTGCCAAGGTTAAAAATTTGGGAATTCTGGCTTTGAGCTAAGATTTGGTGGTCTCTGACCACCAAATTTGTAGAATTTTATTAACATAGTTAGAAAATGACTCTTGCTCTTAAATTTTTGCAAGGCCTTTTGGACACATTGAAATGTCATAAGTAATTTTTGTAGCCTTTGGATTGATTGTTTGATATGCAAATTAAATTTTACCATATAAAAGTGGAATCTGCCAATGTACTGAAAATAAACCAAAGCCTTGAATTGATGATATAATGACTTGTGATTTAAGCATGATGTGTATGAATACATTGTAGGTAGAAAAGCACATGAAAAAGGGTGGTTGAATTATGTTTTGCCTTTTCTTTCATTGGTGAAGTTCGGAAAAACTTCATCAAAAGCTATCAGGTTGTGAACTTGTAGCACAAAGAAAAATAGCATTAGATACTTCAGAAAGTGAACTTTCTGAACTAAACAAGTAATAGAAAAACGGTAGTCTTTTTAAAATAGACACTGATACAAGAATAGATATGTAAATAAAATAAGAGATAAGGGAGAAGAAGATACAACACAAGAGATTGTATACTGGTTCAGTCAAACCTGCTTACATCCAATTCTCAAGAATCATTGAGTTTCACTAACTCTTTCTGCAACTTGAGAAAGAACAAAGATAGTCTTTATAATAGCCTCCCCAAACTATGTTCAGTGACCAGTAGACAACTCCTACTATCTCAAATCAAGTAGTTATTCATCAGTCTCTTCAAGCTGAACCGAGTAGTCTTATGCTAGCCTCTCCAAGCTAAAACCATGACCAGTAAAAACTCTTTTACTGCCATGTTGCAAGTAGTCTTTAATAAGCCTCTTCAAGCTATCTCACACTGATCATTTTGGATACAAAGGTTATATGTTTGGGTTGCCACATTTACATTGAAAGATCTTGAAATACTTGAATGACTTCTTTCTAGATATTCTTTCTTAGAAGAACGTATAATCAATGAAGGATGTAGAAAGAAGATTTTATGAACAAGGAAAGGATTACAAGCAGTAATGAATATTACAAAAGAATGAAGCGAAAACTTGGAAGCATTTTAGCTCTTTTTCTCAACATTAAGTCATATTCTTTGTAAGCATAGCATCTTTATTTATAAAGGTCTTCCTTGTAACCATTGCCTTTGATAAGATCTTCCAGGGACACATGTTGATCTTCTATTTGTGTCTTGAAAAGATAATCTGGAAGAGTAGCCTGTCTGTTTGTCAAATTAGTTTGCAGAAGCCGTTGTGGAATAGAGGTTTCTAATGCTCTTCAGAAAACTGCTTTCACTTTCTAAATTTTTTCTTCTAGAACTTTTGGATAGTTAACTTCAAAAGCAAAAGAGATGATCAGCCAGTTCTGACACTGGGATTTGACATTTTCAAATCCAAACTTAAATTTGAAATTCAAATTTCCCTCAATTTCCTTATAGATTTGCACTGTTTTACTAAGTGTAAGCTTTCTAAAGTACAGTATGTAATGCCCCGCTTTATCAAGCTATGTTAAGATTACCAAAATACCCCTAGGTAATTTTTATACATAATTCGAGGTCAAATAATTCTCAATAAAGGAATATAACATTAGAGAAACATCATAGGAGACTTGTTTAGCGATTCCTGCGAAAGTCGCAAACCTCGATTTTTCTGTACGTGTAAAATGACCAAAATGCCCCTGAGGTCATTTTTACCTAGAAAGTCAAAGATAACCAATCTAGATTATCTTTGAGGGGTTAGTTTAAGGCTTGATGGGGATTATATGTGCCTTAGAGGTAAAAATCTCAATTCTCAATTTTTACCGTAAGTAAAATTACTGTTTTATCCCTGCAGTAATTTTTCATGAAATTACATAATTTCTGAATTCGATTTTCACTCAAAGATTCAAAATAGCTATTTCAAGTATGATTTGAGATTGTCCAATATTTACTGAGTGTTTTTATGTGAAATTACCTTTTTACCCCTAGTTGTGGTAAAATAGGTTTACTTGTGTAATTAAGGTAGTATTAAAACTCTATTTGAACTCAAATTGATTTTATTCATTAACCTTGAGTTTAAAATTAATTACCCAAGGTTAAAAATAATTACTTGAGGTAATTAGAGTCAAGATTTACCTAAGATAAATTTAAATTACCTTTCCTTGTCTTTTTAGAAGCTCATAAAGTTAGTGATGTTTTAGGTCAAAATTAAAATTACGGTTTCGGTAAAATCTTGTACATTTACATTTTTTTATCCTAAGATTAGAACCTAAGTTACAAATTGGTTTTTACACATTTGAAATTAACCTCATTTACTAGCGTAAGATTTCTCTTTTTACCTTGTCTTGATTTGTCCTAAACACTTGACCTTTTACCGTTTTCACTAACCTATCAATTACTGATCTTTTACCTAAGTAAATACACATCTAATACATGATTTATCACTTATAAAATAACACCAATCTGATCATGAAAGCATCAGAAACCAGCACCATGATCAGCCCAAATAACCATATTTTATTGCTTTTCTTTCAACATGAAAACATATCCAACATGACACCATACCTTTAGCTTTCTTTTTCATTATTTTTTTGGCTAAATATAATCAAAAGAAATCCATCCATGTTCAGCCTCATCAGCCATGATTCCTTGCCTCCCATTTACATAATATTTTATGCATTTTCAAGCCATGATACATGAACACAATTATGACTACACATTATGCTTTCTTTCTCTATGTTTCTTTATTTGTAAATGAAGTTAAAATCCCATTTTTCCAGCCTTAGATGCACGGTTTTATGGCCTTCCTTGGCCTATAAATAAGAGCTCTTCCATTGCTAAAATGTTCACACAAACATCCATAGCCTTGGTGCTTAGTTACTTGATAGTTTTCTTGATCAAAGTTTGCTCAAAGTTCTCAAATTCTCTCAATACTTCAAGCTTTCTTCTTCTTCCTTATTCATATTCAAGAGCCTCCATTCCCAACCTCTAACCAAGCTCTAAACCTCAAGCATACACATTCCAACCATAAACCAACTCCTAGACACATAACCTTTCCATTATCAAACACAAATCACAAGAAAAATCCTTCCTCCATTAGCTCTTGTCTTGGCAAGCCATCATCATCATCTAGAGGAGATTTTCTTCTTTTCACTTCTTAAGACATCAAGCTTTAACATTTGAGAACAAGAAACAACTTGGTAGGGATTTTATTTCATGTTCTTTCCTTTATTTCCTCCTAATGACTTCTAATTTATGGCTTAATGATAAGACTATGGAATATGGTTCTTGGGATCTTGATAATAAGGACTCTAATGCTAACTTCCTTTATTTAAGATTGATTGAGGTTAAAGAGTTTAATTCTCTAAAAGTTTTGAGCTTAACAAGATAATCAAATGAAACTATATCCATTGTTTATGTTTCAAGCTCTTGCATATCATATTTAAATTTCAAGCCTTGCATAATCATATTTAATTTCAAGTCATCACCTTAAATCTTGAAGATAATAATATAAATTTGCATTCTCATGTTTAAATTCAAGTAATGCATTTTATGATTCAAGTTATCACTAAAGATCTAAAAATAAGCTTGCATATTCATATTTATATTTCAAGCTTTGCACAATTATATTTATATTTCAAGTTTTGCATCTTCATATTTATATTTCAAGTTATCATTTTAATTCTTGAAGATAATAATATGGACTTGCATATTCATATTTACTTTCAAGTTATCACGTAAATTATAAAGACCTAAGAATGAATTACATCTTCATATTTATACTTCAAGCTTTGCATAATCATATTTATATTTCAAGTATTGCACATCATATTTATATTTCCAAGATATCACTTTTTAATGATAAAAATGGATTGCATAGCATGTTTATGATTCTTGCCATCACCTAAACCTTTAAAGCTCAAAACTTACCTCTTTAATCTTAAATAGGAATTTTATTTTTGTGGATATATTTAAATTATGTTATTTCTAACCTCTTGATGCTCTTGATATTAAGGTTGGCTTATTTTATTTCTAAGGCTTTGATATTGTCTTTAAGCTACTTAAATAATTTTGTTAGAGTTAGAAATCTAAAGATGTTTGAATTTATGCTTTTCTCAAGCTTTATGATTTGAAAATTATGCTACTGACCTGATTTAAATAAAATAGTTAGGATATTGATTTAAAGGCTTTGAATGTTTATAAATTACTTATAATTGATGTAAGAATTGTTTTTAGCATTTTTGTGATAAACTAGTAGATAAAAAGGATCAAAATCGTAATTCTACAAAGCTTTAGACAATGAATTTTCTGAATTAATTCCTCACTGATTAGATACTGATCATATGTTTTATATACCTTAGAATTATTAGTATTAGATGTAAAAATTGTTTTTGGTATCTTAGAGGTTGAAAAGGATAATTATAAGTGTTAGTTTTGACCGTTTTGTAAAATGTAGAAAGTTGTGTTTCTAAACTATCAATTATGTAATTTTGATGAAAGGATTTTAATTAGGGTTAGTAATAATATATGATGTTATTATGTGTTCAAAATACTATTTATAATGCTTAGAAAAAGTTTTACAAGTATTGGTTTTTGATAAGTGTCAAAATAAGTAACTTTGTACTTTGACCCCTATAATGTGTTAAATTTAGTCTATGGCCCTAAAAGGTTTTTATGATGAGTTTTGATGGTTTCTAATAGTTATATGCCTCTTGAATTGTATTGGTTAATGTTAGAGATCTTTAATTTATTAGTAGATGTTAAAAAGGGGTAATTATGTTTTGACCCGTAATCTTTGAGAAATTGTGATTTGACCCTTTGGGGCTTAAACGTAAATATTGACAATATCATGAGATGAATGTGATTGATGTTTTGTGAAGAATGAGTTGATGTACTGAAATTTATATGGCTTATGGATATTTGCAATGACATATGATGCATGTTTATGCGATTTACATTATGGCATGTTATAATTATGTTTGATTCATTGATATGCACATGAAATAATGAATCAATGAGTTATAATTGTGATATTCATGTTTACATCTTCATATAATATGCCAAGATTAAAGGTGACATAAGACACATGGAAATGATCCTCTAGACTCCCCGAATTAAAGGTTATGAGAGGTGATCCGAATAGGAAGTGATCCTTTGGACTCCCCGAATTAAAGGTTATGAAAGGTGATCCTAATGCCCCCTATCCCGTACTTTAAGAGTCGGGAATTTATCTTATCAAAGGGAAAAGAATACGCTAGTGACGACTAGTGAGGTATGAGCTCATAACCTAGAACTCTTGAGAAAAGAGAGAATTATAGGGCGGCCCCCAAGGAAAAGAGAATGAAGAAGTTTAAGTCACCTGTAAGAATAATGATCATGATGTTCTTTATATCATATGCATCGTTTTATGGATTTTATGATATTATATGAAATTGACATGCATCCATGACTAATATGTTGCATTCATGACATTAAGATTCATGCTAAAAGATACAGGCCTCGGCTAATGATATTTAGAACTTAATAAATGAACCTTATATATATATGTTCACCATTTTCATAATTAAACCCGAGGTTCTGGGGCGATAGCGATGACACTTGTGTTAGAGTCGGGAAGCCCTACTGAGACTCTTGTATAAGTTTCTCATCCCTTTTCTTTTCCGTGTCGTCTCCAGACAAGCATGATGAAGTAGTTCGTGGCTTTGAGTAATGGTGTAACACCCCGATTTTTCTGTCCGAGGGAAATGACCAAAATGCCCCTGAGGTCATTTCCTGACCCGAACTCGAGGGTAACCAACTCGGTCATCCTCGAAGGGTCAACTCAATGTTTGAAGGGGATTGAATGGCCTTTGAATGCTTTCGGAAGCGAAAATTTCGTTTTCCTCAGTTTCGGGTCAAAATGACCAAAATACCCCTATAGCGTTTTTACGCGGGTAAAGGTGCCGTTTGAGCCCTAACTTTCCCAGAGGTTTAAAAACATGATTTCATGTGTCTAGAGGTATCTGTTCAAGTCCCGGTGGTCCCGGGCAGTTTTAGTGCAAAATTACGATTTTGCCCCTGGAATAGTGTTTTTAAGCTTAATCGCGTAATTAAGCAAACCTAAGCAATATTAGGCTCTAAACGAAGATTAATTTATTTCCCTAATTAATCTAGAGTCAAAATAATTTATTAAAGTTAATTAGAACCTAAAATTGCTTAGATTAAACTTAAATCCCTTTTTAGAACTCAAGATTCCTAGTCTTGGAATCATGAATAGTGTTTTCTCTCTCCAATTCCTTAAATCAAGGAAATGTGTCTAGAGTTGTTTAAACTCTAAATTGAGGATTTAACTCTCTAATGGTGCAAGACCACTCCTTAATTATGTCTAGACCACCTTAATTACCCATTTACCTTACCTAAACACCTTCTTACAAATTCCTAATCTTAAGCATAATCAAAGATACACCTAAACACAACTCTAAACCACAATTAAAATGCAAACTAATCCTCCCCATGGGCTGATGCATTTTCGGCCACATGCTCCCCATTTGACACATATTAAATTGTTTTCTCACTCAAAGAGCCATGCTTGAGCCATACCTTGAGCCATACCTCACCATGCTTTGAACCATACCTCACCATACCTCAAGAACACATTATCTCACCTCATGGAACTCATGGAGAGCCTCCAATCTGCACCCTCATGGCCGAAACCTTCTCCTCCATGAGCTCCCTCCATTTGTTTCATTTCTCTATAAATAGAATGCCTTGAGGAGCTTGCACCACTTTTAGATCATTTGCTAAGTTTAGGAAACACTCAAAGCTTTCTTTTTCTCTCAAAGTTTTTGTGTTCTTCAAGTTCTTGGAGTTCTTCAAGTTCTTCATCTCCTTCATTTTCTTCTTCCATCTTCAAGTTCATCACACCAAGTAGGGATTTTCTTTCATGTGTTCTTTCTTTAAAGTTCTTGTTCTAAGCTTAAAGTTCATAGTTTCTCTTGATTCTTTTTAGAACTTCTTTTCTTCCCTTTACCTTTTCATTTTCCGGCCATGGGCCTTGGAGAACAAAGGAATGAGAGCTTGATGATGAGAGTTTCATGATGATGTTCATCACTTGAGACAAACTCTAGAGCTTGATTTTTGTTCTTGAGCAAAAGTGTTTCTAGATTTTTCCTTTCTTGAACTTTTGAGAACCTTAACTTTGATGTTGTTTCAAAATGGTTCTAATGACTCAATAATGAGGTCTCATGATGTTGGAGTTTGTATATCACCAAGATCATGGATTCTAGAGTTTCAAACATTTCTTTTCTTTCCTTGAAGTTTCGTCCATTACCTTTTCCTTTTCATGCTAGATGTTTGATTTTCTAAATATGGTATGTTGAGTTCTAAGAACTCTAGACTTTTACTTTGTCTTGGTTTGATGAGTTTGGGTTGAGGTTTAAGTTCCTTTAAAGTCTTGTTAAGAGCTCTAGAAAGATAAAATGAACTTGCATAATTTATTTTATGCTTGCATTCATATTTACATTCTTGCTATGCATCTTTACTTTCAAGCCATCACCTAAGAACATAAAGATTAAAATGGAACTTGTATCATCACTTAACTTAATTCTCAAAGCCTTTCTATTTCGGCCTTAAAGTCGATTGTTGTTGGGCCTAGAGCACTAAAATAAAGAATTGAACTTGCATTATCACCTAATTAATTTCTCGAATGCCTATCTATTTCGGCCTTAAAGTCGATTGTTGTTGGGCCAAGAGCACTAAAATAAAGAATTGAATCTTGCATCTTTACTTTCAAGCTTGCACGTTTAAGATTATGCTTCGCATATTTACTTTCAAGTTTACACGTTTAAATTATGCCTTGCATATTTAATTTCAAGACATCACTTTACCTTGAAAGCAAGATTAAAAATGAAGAGCATGGGCACGTTTAGTTTATGTCGTAACTTAAGAACCTAGAGCTCAAAGACTTGCCCATTTCATTCCAAGTTAAAGTTTAATGCAAACCACACTTTGAATGTGCGTTTTTCGGCCAAGTAGTGAAGATGGACTTGCAATGAGTTTTCATCTAGCTACTAGGGCCAATAGCCTATGTTTTGAGTTTTCCTTAAAGTTTGACAATTCTTTATAAGGTTATGTCGTTATAAGTTGTGATTCCAATCTCTTTTTGGGGATGGAATATGTTTTGGTCAGTGACCTAAGGCTTCACTTAGCCTCTTGATGAATTAAAATGTTTTGCAAAGAGTTTTAGAAATTCTAGATTGATTCCAAGAGAAACTAGTTAACTTATGTACCTAGAAATGTCAATTTAATTCTCTTATTGAGGCAAGATGTTTTCGGCTCTGATGTGATGAATGTGATGCTGTATGATGATGTTTTAATGTGTTGGAATGTGTGAAAATATCATGTGATGATGTAGAAGCAAACCTATGCATGATAGGTAAGAAACTAGCTAACTAGAAATACCGTAAAGCTAGAATTTAACATAGTTTTGACCCATTTGTTTATGGAACCAATCCAAACTGTTTTAATGGGAACATAATCAGATTTAGATTGTTTAGACATGAAAAACTTGGTATCATTTGAGTTAGAATCGAATTCTAGCACCTACCGGGAAACTAGTAACTAGAAAACCGTAAAAATGCAAATGTAGAACTCTTAGAACATTTAATTTTCTGGAATCTGTCCAGCACCCTTACAACATGATAAACATGATTAATAATTAGTCCTTAAACATAGGAATGTCTCATAATTGATTTAGATTTAATGTATAGCGCCTCGGCGAAGACGAACGAGAAAGGGTCTAAAGCGTAAGTTCTAGAACCCGTAAAAACGAGTTAGAGATTCTGTCCTATGCTATTCAGATTTAAGTATGAACATGAGAATGAAGAATGATGTTTAATATGAGCCTTAGGGGCATAAAAATATGAGCGACGGATATTAGAGAGCTATATCTCAAGATTAAGACCCGTATGGTCAAAGCATAAGCTACCGTGAGGGTAAGCGTTTGAATGATGTATGATGATGCATGAAGTATGCTAATGATGATGATGTTATTCATATGAGGAATTTATGAGGTTATATGTTTATGTGGCATAAAGCAAATTTGGAAGGAAATTCGATGTAATGACCGTTTTGGCCGAATTTCCGACAAATTTGGAAGGAAACTTCGGTGTAATGACCGTTTTGGCCGAATTTACGGCAAATTTGGGGACTTAAAGAGATTTTGAAAATTAAGGTACTAAGATGGGTTCTAGGATGACACCGGTTCGGCCGAGCACCTCCATAGAACTCATGTGACATCGGTACCATTTTATACTCTTAGGTGACACCGTTCGCCGAGCACCCCTAAGAGGTTTGCCCCCTAACCCGTACTCAGATAGTCGGGATTTATGATACGCTTATCGTTAAGTGGTAAGTAAGAACTAGTGACGACTAGTTAAGGTATGAGCTCATAACCTAGATGTATGACACGTTCTGCGTGACACCGGTTCGGCCGAGCACCGATTCGATTGTCCTTTAGGGTGGCCCATGAGGAAGAAAAGTTCATGATTATGATTATGTCACTAAGTTTTGTCCCATATGAATGTTACTATTGCCACTTTATGCCACCAATGATGATGATGCTTGATGTTATGTTTTATGTATGTGCATTAGGTAGTGCCATGCATACATTTTCCATTATGTTGCACTCATGACATTAAGATCATCCTAAAATGAACGGACCTTGGCTAAAGTATATTTTTGAAGTTTAAAATGAACTAAATGCATGTTCAGTCATTTCGTATAATTAAACCCAAGGTTCCTGAGGACGTAGATGATGACACCTAGGTAGTAGGAGGCCCTACTGAGATTCTTTAGCAAGATTCTCACTCCCTCTACCTCTTTCTTTCCGTCACGTCTTCAGATGGCGACGTTCGTGGTGTTCGTGGACACGCCGACATGGGAGGTGCGCCATGACCCGGACCTCGGGTCATTCCATTTTGTGGGTCGATGCACAGTTAGAGTATTCATGTTCATGGGTCGACCCTTCACTCCCCCTGTGCATTCCCATCGTTTCTCCCCCGTCTCACCTTTTGGTGATGACCTAGTGTTCGAGCCAAGACGTCCCGAGAGGAGAGGCTACGCCGTACTCCACCTTCCGCATCCGCCGTTCGAGACTACCCCGAGTATGTGCCCCGTTGCCCATCGTCCTTCTCGGAGATGGATCCTTCCGAAGATTCGGCCACCCAGATACCCTCCGAGGGATCTTCCCCCTCCATACCTATGGACTTTGGAGAGGATAGCGAGCCCACCGTGACTCAGCCGAGGCGTGCACGACGACCGGAGATGCGGCCATACCCTGGGAGTCACCCTCGATCCCCATTCCGCCTCTTCACGTCCGAGGAGCTCGCCCAGTTTCCCGGATATCTGCCTCGTTCGCGAGATGGACGCTAGTAGGAGGTGACGATCGTCCGATGGAGTACCCGGTTAGAGCACACACACCACTTAGATGGGGATAAACCTTCTTTTGTTTAGAGGTTATCCTATTAGATGCACTCGGGTAGGGGAGTAGATTATGTTTATGTTTTAGGTTGTATTTCCCTTGTACTGAATTAAGTCCCACACTTATAAGTGGGCAAGTTATATATATATGAGATTATATTCAGTGATGTTCATGATGTGCCTTATGTTATGATGATTGTGAGACGATTGTTTTACTTTGCATGGTTTACCGCTTATCGCATCACGCGGCTCTCACTTTTATTTCAAAAAAAATTTCCCGTATTTTCCGCTAAGTAATTCAAAGCTAAATGAGAACTATGAAGTAACAGACTAATGATTAACCTAAATATGTTCTAGAGTATTGGGTTAAAAATTAGGATGTTACAAATGGTCGTGGGAGCTTTGCTATAGAACAAGAGATTTAACGAAGATAGTTTCTCATTGGATATGTTCCTTTAGAGTGATTGCTTCTTATTTATCAGTTTGTATTTCTAATTATGGATATGTATGTCCTTACGTTTATAGGACATCATTATTATGATACACTTATTGATATGATATTATTATTTGAGTTATGTTATGGCATGATTGTATTATGTGTTTACTTGTCATTTGTTTCTAACACTTCTCTTATGCAGAAAAGGTGAACGATGTTAGATACTTAGGATGCGCGGCTCACGTTTTGGTATTTAAGTTTCAAAAAAAAAAAATTTACTCATATTTTCACTAAAGTATTTTAAAGAAGTTGAGTTAAAATCTGGAGCAAAAGAGTAATAACTAATAATTAACTTAAACGCGTCCTAGGCGTGTTGAGTTAAATATTAGGGTGTTACACAGTAATCTCTCCTCGATGAGATATAAGTCTTCTTCTCTTCAATCACTGTTTATTGATGATCTAATCTTTACGAATATGAGGATTGAAGATAGTAGTGTATGGTAAAATGTGCACGAGAAGGGGCTTTCAATCGTGCTTTGCATCTTTTTGCATTTTCTGAAATACTTGAAAACAAATACTATCAAGTGTAAAACTTGTAGTGCAGCGGAAACAATGTTAGTGATTTCAAAAAGTAGATTTCTGAAGCATCATTAATAAATGCTCATCAAGAAATAAATAATAGAAAGATGAACATTTGTCAGCTAATAAACAAATAACAAGGTACAATAAGAAGAGAAAAGGAGATTAGAGAGAGAGAGAAAATGGACACAATGGTTTTATACTGGTTCGGCCAAACTGCCTACATCCAGTACTCAACAACTGTTAAGGTTCCAATTAAACAATTTTCTCAACCTGAGAAAGTAAAATGGATAGTATTTACATTAGCCTTCCTAATCTCTCACTTGTGCTAGTAGACAAACTCAGAAATTGTCACAAGTTAAGTGTTCTTTTACCAACCTCTCTAGACTAAAACTGAGTAGTATTGTATTAGCCTCTCCAAGCTAACCTAAGTAATATTATACTAGCCTCTCCAAGCTAACCCATGATTAGTAGCAATCTTTACTATCACATTGAAAGTAGTCTTGACACTAGCCTCTCCAAGCCTAACTCGTGATCAGTAGCTACATCTACTATCACGTTGAAAGTAATCTTTAACTAGCCTCTCGAAGCTAAATCGTGAGCAAGAGCAACCTCTGCTATCACGTTGCAAGTAGTTTTACAAGACCTCTCTATGCTATCTCACAAATGATCACTACTGTTCGAGGATACAAAGGTTAAGTGTTTGGGTTGCCACTCAACTTAACCTACAGTCAAGTTTCCATAACATATACATGAAAAGTTCCTAGGAAAACTTGAATGACTTCCTTCTATCACTTATTCCCTAGGAAGAGCATAAATCTAATTAAGAATTTACAAGGAAGATTTTCTTACACTTCAAGGATAAAAACTGATTACATGATATATACTGAATATTCTAGGAAGTGGAAAGAGATTTTTGTAGAGTTTCCTCTCTTGAATCTTCAAATCTCTCATTGGCCTTTAAGCACAACATCTCCATTTATAGAGGTCTTCCTTTGTGACCGTTCCCTTTAATCAGTTCTCCAAGTGTAACACCCTAATATTCGACCCAATACTACTAGTACGTACTTAGGCCAAATATTAGTCATTACCTATTGTCATGGTTCTTTTCACTTGGAAAAATAGCTTAACGAAAATACGAGCCAATTTTTTTTTTTTTAAATATTACTTAAAATAGAAGCCGCGCATATCTTACCGGGTCGGTATCATAAAGTGCAGAAATATAAACATAGAAGTGGCTCCGAATCATAACATCATCACAACTGGAATACCTCATATATAATATGCCTACCCTATGGGGCAGGACTCTTCAAGTACATGGTAAACAGGGATACAACGGAAATACAGAATACATAGAAAAGAACTAGAAAGAAACATCCCTACCCACGTGCAACCTAAGGTGGATAACCTCAACACAAAAGAAGTTTCATCCATACTACGTGTCGTGCGTGCACTAAGGGCTACCCTTCAATCTCTAAAGCAGAATCACAGGTACGGAGGAACGTAGCCAATCTACGGGCGGAGCTCGGCGGGTGCAGGCATGTCCTGCGACTGAACGTGTCGTCCACGCCAGGGTCGTGGTCCGGGCACCGAAGCCCTCCGACGCTGAGTGTTGTCTCCCTCGCGCCATCGGTCGCGAAAGGCGGAGTGGGGCAGAGCCCTCATGGTCCATGGGGGAGTCCTCCACAGGGTCCTCTTCCGAGTGCTGCGATAGCGGCACATACTCCGGTATGTCCGCGGAACCGGCAGAGTAGGTCCGTAAGTTCCTCTCATGTCGTGGCCGTGCATGCTCAAAGATCGTGGGGTCACCATAGGGGGATGTCGGGGAGAAGCGATAACTATATATGGGGTGTGCAAACGGCCGTCCCAAAAACATGAAGATGCGCACAGTACATCAACCCTCAAAATGGAATGACCCATGCTCCGGGTCATAGTGGACCTCCCACTGGGGTGTGTCAATGAACAGCACAAATGTCGCCATCCCGCTCTGAAGACGTAATGGAAAGAAAGAGATAGAGGGAGTGAGATTCTTACTAAAGAAACTCAGTAGGGTTCTCCTCCTATCCTAGGTGTCATTATTTACGTCTCCAGGTATCTCGGGTTGTTTATAAAACCGTGGGCATATATTGGTTCAATTATGAGTTTTCTAAAGTCTCAATTTCCTAGATCTGTTTCTTTTAACATATTACTCGTATTTACATAAATCATGGGGAATAAATTGTGGGACTTCAATCATATAACTTGGATCATAGAACGTAAAACATATAGGTTGGATCATCGACATAAATCATATAACTTGGATCATAGAACATAAATCATGTAACTTAGATCATGGAACATAAATCATATAACTTGGAATCATAGAACATAAATCATATAACTTGGTACTTGGCACATGGTGACTTATCTTGGTTACTTAGGTGACATTAAACTTTCACTTAAACTGGGCCGCCCTCATATTTCTCCCTTTTGAGAAATCTCTAGGCTATGAGCTCATACCACACTAGTCGTCACTAGTATCTAGACTTTTATCCCTTGGGATAAGTCAACTTCCCGACTTTAAGTACGGGTTTAGGGGGCTAGAATCACATTGTCCCCACCCATAGTTTGGTGGTTTCAAAGGATTACATTCTCATATTTTAAGTCACCCTAAGTTTAACATGTTTCTTTAAGATGCCACATAATTAATGCATAACACATAATTACCACTTCGGCATCTCTAAGATTCTTTTAAAGAAGCAATAACATGAGATTACAAACCATCACATAAGAGTAATAGTTCACATGGCATCACATGCGTCATGAGCTAACACACCAATTCATAATTAAATGTGAGGCACATAATCATCCCATAAGGTGGAAATCCCTAAATCGGGTAACCTCAAACTTCCAAATTGTTTTCTTACACCTCTAAGGGATTGATTAACCTCATTACCATGATTTATTAAGTCCTAAAACCTAATTAATCATGGCTGGACATCCTTGGCAGTAAGCTTGTATTAGATGAATTATGGTGTTCTAGAAGATGCGTTTTAAACCCTTTCTCACATCCGACTTTTTCTATGATGCAACAATTAATACCTAAGCCAATTATGAGTCACTCTCACTGATCTAGACATCATATAATGTGATTCTATGGGTGTTAATCAATCTGGACAGAATTCATATTTTCTGTACCTATGGGGTTCTAGAATTCACATTTCAAGCAATTAAGGTAACCAAACATGCTCTAAAATGTCTAAAACAATTAGCATATACTTGGCAAGGTATTCAAACATATTTAGACCACCCAAAACATAATTTAAGGTGTTGGAAATGATCATGGCAGAACCGAAATTGGTAAGTCATCAAATCATGTGTAAACTTTCTTTTTCATGTACCTAGGTAACTAGTTTCTCTTGGAACAATTTTAAGACTTCAAAAATACCTTGGAAATCAATTTAACTTGTCAAGAACTTTCATAAAATACATAGGGCAGCAACTCTTTAAATTCACTCATGGTTTAAATTCTAAATGTAAGAACATACTCAAAAAAATACTTTCAAATGTCACTTATGTTTAGGAAAAACTTAAAACATAAACTATAGGCTCTTGTAACTAATGAAAAACTCATCCTAGAGCTTTCATCATCACATGGGCGAATACATTTCAAGAGAATACCTCTTGATTTAACTTTTCTCAAGATGAAATGGGCAAGTCTTTGAGCTCTAGTCTCTTAGGTGATGGCGTAAAAGTAAACGTGCTATGCATTCCATTTTATTCTTCATTAGAGTGTAAAGTGAGAGCTTCAACGTAAATATGAAATGCAAGAACTTGAAATTAAATGTGCAAGGCTCAAAGTAAATGTGCAAAACTTGAAAGTAAATATGCAAGTTCCATTCTTTATTTTAGTACTCTAGGCCCAGCAACAATCGACTTTAAGGCCGAAATAGAAAGGCTTCGAGATTATTTTAGGTGATATGCAAGCTCTCGTTTTACATCTTTAAGTTCTTAAGTGATGACTTGAAATATAACATGGAATGCGAAGCTTGGAATTTAAACGTGCATTATGCAAGTTCATTCCTTATCTTGGGGTTTAGTGATAGCATAGAAAGCATAAAGTAAACGTGAATGCAAGTTACTTTTATCTTGTCTAGAGCTCTTGCAAGACTTTTAAAAAGAACATAGTTCCAACCCAAACCTCATCCTCACAAGAAAAGGAAACTACTAGTGCTTGAATACTTAAAATGAATCATGACCATAAAACTTGAAGATGGCCGAATCTTCATTAAGAAGAATAACCCATTTTTGAACTCTAGGAACCAAGATCTTGATGATTCAAACACCAACATCTCAAGTCCTCATCATTGAGTATTTTACTATGTTTTAAACTTCCATCAAAACCAAACTCATGGTAAACATAAAGGAACAAAACCGAAAACATACTTGGTCTAGGAACCAAGTTCAAGCTCTAGAGTTTTGTTCATGTGACATACATCAACATGAAGCCCTCATCATCAAGCTACCATTTTTTCAAGTTCCAAAGGCCTTCATGGCCGAAACCTCAAAGAAATGAGATGGAGTTTTCAAAGGTTCAAGAGAAACACAACTATTTCTTGAGTAAAACTTGGAAATAATAAAAAATTTTTAAGAAAACTCAAGCTTTAGAGGTTGTTCATGTGACAAACATCAACATGAAGCCCTCATCATCAAGCTACCATTTTTCCAAGAAACATCAAGAAACAAAAGTTCCAAAAAGGTTTCATGAAAAACAC
The DNA here is from genome assembly GCA_031216125.1 of Dalbergia cochinchinensis. NCBI lineage: Eukaryota > Viridiplantae > Streptophyta > Magnoliopsida > Fabales > Fabaceae > Dalbergia > Dalbergia cochinchinensis. Next base: position 56,315,830 of record CM062368.1, on the reverse strand, counting down.
AACCTTGTCTTGACCAAAACTTGAAAAAGATGAAACTTTTCATAAACAAGATTCAATCTTTAGAGGTCTCATGTTGGGATGAACACATGGTCATCTCAAGAGAGCACTCATCATCAAGCTCTCCTCATCTTGGCCTTGAGGCCAAAAATGAAAGAAAAAGGAGAAAGAATGGAACTTTTCCTTAAGAAAAGTTCAAGCTTTAGAGGCCTCACTTTAAGATGAACTCATGGTTTCATCTTGGAGAGCACTCATCATCAAGCTCTCATGTTCAAGGCCTTGAGGCCGAAAATGAAAGGAAAAGAAAAGGAAGAAACCGAAAAATGAAGAAGCAACATGGAGGTTCCACCTTGCATCATTTCCCAACAAGATTCAATATAGAAATGAAAAACATATTGAGAAAGGTTCCCTACCTTGTGGTTTTTGAAAAGAAGAGGAAGAACTTGAGCTTGAAGAACTCTTGGAAGCTTGAGAGAAAACCTCAAAGTGCTCTAAACTCTAAGCTTTAGTAAAATGAACAAAGGTGCTTCAAGTTCCCTAAGCTACCTATTTATAGAGAAGTAAAATGATGGTGGCGTTTTCGGGAATTCGGCCACTTTACAGCCACATGGGGGAGGAAATATCTTTGTTCAAGGCATGGTGTTAGTCATTCAAAGCATGGTAAAAAGTCTAGCTATGCATGGCCTAAGGTATGGCTAACAATGTAGCTTATTTCCAAACCTTTTAAATGAATAAAATCATAAAATTTTGGGCTGTAAAGGAGTGGGAAAAACCATGCCTTCCATATCAAAAAAAGAAGAAAATATTTTCTAATTTGAATTTCCAAAGCATAGGTAAGGTGGTGTAAGACATAATGTCTTGAAAAGTTTGATTGAAAGCTTGAATGACCACAAAAACAATTCATTCTTTTTGAATTTGAATGACATAAATATTTTTAATTTAGAAATGAATTGAAAACCTTGATTGATGTATGACAAATTTTCTTGGAAGAGAAAGCATTGAAAGGAAATGTGAATAGTGAAAATATTATTCATAGTTGCTTTTTCTTTAAAGAAAGGAAAGAATTAGAATTGAGTTGCAAATTTTCCTAAGCAATTTTAGGTTCTAATTAACCTTAAATAATTATTTTAGCTTTAGATTAATTAAGAAAATTAATTAATCTTTCATTAGAGTCTAATATTGCTTAGGTTTGAGTTAAATAACTCGTTAGGCTTAAAATGCACTAAGCAGGGGTAAAATCGTAATTTTTACCAAAAGTTGCCCGGGACCTCCGGGACTTAGACCAACATGGTTCATGCCTTAAAACATCATTTTTGATCTCGGAGCAGTCGGCCTGAGTCGAAACTTAAAACGGCCTTAAATCAAGTTAGGGGTATTTTGGTCATTTGTGCGCAGAAATCTCAGAAATGAGGTTTTTCTGCTCCGTTGGACATTCACAATCATACAATCCCCTTCATATAACATATGAACCCTATGAGGATGGCCAAAGCCGGCCGTCCTCGTGTTTTCGGGTAAAAATGACCTCAGGGGCATTTTGGTCATTTAAAAGTTTAGAGAAAAACGGAGCGTTACATTACTCCCCTCCTTAAAAAGAATTTCGTCCTCGAAATTCATTACCTGAGAAAAGCTCGGGGTATTGGGCTTGCATGTTGGACTCCAACTCCCATGTGAATTCTTCAGTTTTTCCGCGTCCCCACACGACTTTGACCAATGGTACGGTTTTATTCCTTAACTGTTTGACTCCTCGGTCCACAATTCTCGAGGGAGGTAGGTTAAATGTCTGGTCATCCCTTAATTGTACATGTTTTGGCTCTAGTACATGACTTGGGTCATACTGATACTTTCGTAACTGGGAGACATGGAAAACATCGTGGAGATTGGATAGATTTGGGGGTAGGGCTATGCGATATGCTACAGACCCTACTCTATTGAGGATTTCAAATGGGCCTAGGAACCTAGGGCTTAGCTTTTTCACCTTCATAGCTCGACCTATGCCTGTGGTAGGAGTTATCTTGAGAAAAACATGTTCCCTTTCTTGGAACTCGATCGGCTTTCGCCGCTTATCCGCATAGCTTTTCTGTCGGCTTTGAGCAGTGAGAATCCTATCCCGTATTCTCTTGATTTGTTCCGTTGTTTCCCTCACTATCTCGGGCCCAATTAGGCTTTGCTATTCAGGTTCGTACCAGCATAGGGGTGATTGACACTTGCGTCCATAAAGGGCCTCATACGGTGCCATGCCAATGCTCGCATGACAACTATTGTTATATGCAAATTCGATCAGCGGCAGGTACTTGTCCCAACTTCCTTTCTGGTCTAGAACACACGCCCTAAGCATATCCTCCAAAGTTTGGATTGTTCTTTCGGATTGGCCATCTGTTTGTGGGTGGTAAGCCGTACTCAAGCACAGCTTTGAACCATACGCCTCCTTAAAGGCTCCCCAAAATAGTGACGTAAACCGCGAATCCCGATCCGAGATTATCGTCGATGGAACTCCATGTAGCCTCACAATCTCTTGGATATACAGTTGTGCTAACCTATCCAAGGAATATGTCACTTTAATAGGTAAAAAGTGGGCTGACTTTGTCAATATATCCACTATTACCCATATAGCATCATGATTCGCTTGGGTCCTTGGTAGTCCAGTCACAAAATCCATCGAGATGCCATCCCACTTCCATTCGAGAATAGATAGGGGTTGCAACATTCCAGAGGGTTTTTGGTGCTCTATCTTCACCTTCTGGCACACTAGGCACTTACTAACCCATGTGCAAACGTCCTTTTTCAAACCGGGCCACTAGAACATCTTCTTTAAGTCTTGGTACATCTTGATGGCACCAGGATGAATTGCAAAATTACTCTTGTGGGCCTCCTTGAGAATCTTCTTCCGAAGGCCTCCACTATCAGGTACGCATATGCGTCCTTCAAACCTCCACATACCATCTCTCCCTTGATCAAATCCTTTTAACTTGTCAGCTCTTACTGCGTCTAAGGTTTCTTGGAACTCAACATTCTCCCGTTGGGCTTGAACGATACTTTCCTTAAATTCACTCATCACACTAAGGTGGCAAACCTTCATGCCCTTAGTAGTCAGGGTTATTCCTAGGTTTAGGTCTCTAAATGCTTCAATTAATTCAGCTTCCTTAACCATCAAGTGGGGACAGATCACGAGGATTTCCTACTCAGGGCATCAGCTACTACATTAGCTTTTCCTGGATGGTAGTTCAATCCAAAGTCATAATCCTTCAAGAACTCCATCCATCTCCTTTGCCTCATGTTTAGCTCTTTTTGATCAAAAAGGTACTTTAAACTCTTATGATCGGAGAACACTTCGAACCTTACCCCGTACAGATGGTGTCTCCAGATCTTTAGAGCAAACACAATGGCGGCCAATTCTAGGTCATGGGTGGGATAATTGGTTTCATGTGGCTTGAGTTGCCTTGATGCATAGGCTACCACTTGCCTATTTTGCATCAAGACACAACCCAAACCTTTACCGAAAGCATCACAGTATACCTCGAAAGGCTCCTTAGGGTTGGGGAGAACTAGGACAGGGTCGAGGTCAACTTATGTTTTAGCTCTTGAAAACTTTTCTCACAGTCTGGGGTCCATACAAAGGGGGTGTTCCTAGTAAGTTTGGTCAATGGTAACGAGATCTGAGAAAATCCTTTGATAAACCTACGGTAATAGCCAGCTAATCCCAAGAAGCTCCTTATCTCGGTCACTGTCTTAGGTTGTTCCCAATTCATCACGGCTTCCACCTTACTAGGATCGACTGCAATTCCACCTCTAGACACTACGTGCCCTAGAAATTTTACTTCTCCCAACCAGAACTCACATTTAGACAACTTGGCATAGAGTTTCTTTTCCTTCAAAATCTCTAATACCGTGACTAGATGTTGCTCATGCTCTTCGTGGGTCCTTGAATAAATGAGTATATCATCTATAAAGACAACCACAAACTTATCCAAATAGGGTCTGAAGATCCTATTCATGTAATCCATGAAAACAGCTGGAGCATTGGTCAATCCAAAAGATATAACCGCAAACTCGAAATGTCCATATCGAGTACGAAAAGCCGTCTTGGGTATATCCTCATCCCTAACCCTAATCTGATGATAGCCAGACCTCAAGTCGATCTTGGAAAACACCACTGCACCTCTCAACTGGTCCATCAAATCGTCAATCCTAGGAAAAGGGTACTTATTTTTCACCGTAACTTTATTCAATTGCCTATAATCGACACACATCCTCATACTTCCATCTTTCTTTTTCACAAATAACACCGGGGCTCCCCACGGTGATGCACTTGGCCTAATGAAATTCTTTTCTAAAAGATCCTCTAATTGGGTTTTCAACTCGGCCAATTCCAAAGGGGGCATTCTATATGGGGCTATGGATATAGGTCCGGTACTTGGGAGTAACTCTATTGAGAACTCAATTTCTCTCTTAGGGGGAAATTCCGGGATTTCATCTGGAAATACTTCGGGATAATTTCTCACTACAGGTATCTCCTCGATACGTTGCTCAAAGTCAACATCACTAGCGGCCAAAAGAATATAACCTTTTTCACCCTTACCTGACTTAGGTCTCTGACATTTAAGTATATCCTCACGTTTTTCCTAGGTTCAGGGGGAATGGGAAGAAAGGTAATGGTTTTCTCATAACAGTTTAACAGCACACGGTTAGCCCAAAGCCAATCCATGCCCAAAATTATATCTAGTCCTTGCATGGGTAGACATATGAAATCTAGAACAAACGGTCTATTCTCTAGAATGAAACCACATTCCAAGCAACATTTGCTAGTCCTAACTGGTTTCCCTGTAGGGGTTGAGACAATGAGATTAAAGGGGAGTTCGGACATGTTCAAACCTAGGGTCTTTACACAAGAGTATGACATAAAGGAATGGGATGCGCCAGAATCATACAGTACAATTAGGTTTTTACCATTCATTTCGCACTTACCTTCAACGAGATGCAGGGGCGTCGTCGCCTCTCCCGCATTGAGGGTAAAGACCCTTCCTTGACGTTGCGGCTTGGGGTTGGGGGTTGGCTGATTCCTCTCAGAACAATCCTTGGAATAGTGTCACGGTTCTCCGCATCGGTAGCAAACATCTAGTCCGGCCCGACACGGCAAGCTTCCATGGGTGCCGCACTTGGGACACTCGGCATGTGGGGTGGAAGATGTCCCTTGTGGTGTCTTCCCTTATTATTTGCGGGCTTGTTTTTGTTCTTTGTTTTGGTTGTTGTTGTTGCTCCTCGGTTTGAAGTCCTTTCGAGGTCCCTGAGGCTTGGACCCGGATTGAGACTTCTGTTGGGGTTGGGACTTGTGGTCCCTTCTTCTTGAACTGCTGGCCTTGAGGTGCGACTTCTTGTTCTTTGGAGTTGCTAGACCTTGTCGCGTTCAACTCCAGCTGCCGTCTTGATTATGCGGCATTTGTTCACCAGGTTGGGAAGTCACGATTTCTAGATGGCGCGCTACCTTGAGCTTCGCTCTCAATCCGCCGTTACTTAATACATTTCCAATACTCGTCGGGGTTGGCCTGGTACATCCTCGAGAACTTGATGAGATCCTCGAATTTGGCGATATCTTTGGGCAACCGTCAGATTCTCTTGGAACAATTGCATGAACTCCACCTCCTTAGCATTGCGGATGACTGCGGGAAATACTTCTCATAGAAGTGAGCCTTGAATATCTCCCGATTGATGGCCTCATTAGCGCTTCCGGCTGACCTCACGGACTCCGAGTCCACCCGGCAAAGTGGCGTCACCTTGAGCATATCGTGGCAAACCTCACCTTTTGCTCCTCAGAACACGGTATCACGCCGAAAATTTTTTCCATGTTCCGAATCCACTCCTCGGCATGGTTTGGGTTAGCTTGATTCCCTTGAAGGTGGGTGGATTCGGCCTACGAAATACCCGAAAGCGAACATGCTCTGGAATCTCAGCAGTAGGGGGAGCTGGTACGGCATTCTCGCGTTGATCCATCCAATCAAACAGTGCCATGGCTATAGCCATTTGGCGGATAAGCGGCCGATTGCATTGTCTTGGTCGGCATTTGGCATAGTCCTGGGTTGTCGTCGCGGTGCCATTGGTCCCTATACACACAAAGCGGCAACAGAGTTGATCGGGCTCAATCTTCCTAGTAAAGTGAGCAAGTTACCATGGCACTTGCGTGCAACGGCAGAAGTCATGTGTAACTTAATCCTAAAACTCCTATTCATGACATCTCTGGCGGAATATGCTTAGAAGCATAGCAGTCCAACCCTCAGGCTCAGTGAGAGCCGAGCGACTCGATGCAAAATGTAACACCTAATATTCGACCCAATACTACTAAAATGCATTACCTAGGCCAAATATTAGTCATTACCTACTGCATTGTTCTTTTCACTTGGAAATATAGCTTGACGAAAATACGAGCCAATTTTTCTTTTTAAAAAAACATTACTTAAAATAGAAGCCGCGCATATCTTACCGGGTCGGTATCATAAAGTGCAGAAATATAAACATAGAAGTGGCTCCGAATCATAACATCATCACAACTGGAATACCTCATATATAATATGCCTACCCTATGGGCGGGACTCTTCAAGTACATGAGTAGCAGGGGATCTGTGAAATCAGAATACATAGAAAAGAACTAGAAAGAAACATCCCTACCCACGTGCAACCTAAGGTGGATAACCTCAACACAAAAGAGGTTTCATCTATACTATGTGTCGTGCGTGCACTAAGGGCTACCCTTCAATCTCTAAAGCAGAATCACGGGTATGGAGGAACGTAGCCAATCCACGGGCGAAGCTCGGTGGGTGCAGACATGCCCTGCGACTGAAAGTGGCATCCACGCCAGGGTCGTGGTCGAACACCAGAAGCCTCCCAAGGCCGAGTGTTGTCTCCTCGCTGCCCATCGGTCGTGAAGGCGGAGTGGGGGCAGAGCCCTCATGGTCCATGGGGGAGTCCTCTACAGGGTCCTCATCCGAGTGCTGTGATAGCGGCACACACTCCGGTATGTCTGCGGAACCGGCAGAGTGGGTCCGTAAGTTCCTCTCATGTCGTGGCCGTGCATGCTCAAAGATCGTGGGGTCACCATAGGGGGATATCGGGGAGAAGCGATAACTATATCACGGGGTGTGCAAGCGGCCGTCCCAAAAACATGAAGATGCGCAGATTACATCGGCCCTCAAAAATGGAATGACCCATGCTCAGGGTCATGGTGGACCTCCCAGGGTGTGTCAGCGAGCGACACGAATGTCGCCATCCGCTCTGAAGGCGTAATGGAAAGAAAGAGATAGAGGAGTGAGATTCTTACTAAAGAAACTTCGGTAGGGTTCTCCTCCTATCCTAGGTGTCATCATTTACGTCTCGGGTATCTCGGGTTGTTTATAAAACCGTGGGCATATATTGGTTCAATTATGAGTTTTCTAAAGTCTCAATTTCCGAGATCCGTTTCTTTTAACATATCACTCGTATTTACATAAATCATGGGGAATAAATTGTGGGCTTCAATCATATAACTTGGATCATAGAACGTAAAACATATAGGTTGGATCATCGACATAAATCATATAACTTGGATCATAGAACATAAATCATGTAACTTAGATCATGGAACATAAATCATATAACTTGGAATCATAGAACATAAATCATATAACTTGGAATCATAGAACATAAATCATATAACTTGGTACTTGGCACATGATGACTTATCTTGGTTACTTAGGTGACATTAAACTTTAACTTAAACTGGGGCCGCCCTCATATTTCTCCCTTTTGAGAAATCTCTAGGCTATGAGCTCATACCATACTAGTCGTCACTAGTATCTAGACTTTTATCCCTTGGGATAAGTCAACTTCCCCGCTTTAAGAAATGCGGGTTTAGGGGGCTAGAATCACATTGTCTCCACCCATAGTTTGGTGGTTTCAAAGGATTACATTCTCATATTTTAAGTCACCCTAAGTTTAACATGTTTCTTTAAGATGCCACATAATTAATGCATAACACATAATTACCACTTCGGCATCTCTAAGGTTCTTTTAAAGAAGCAATAACACGAGATTACAAACCATCACATAAGAGTAATAGTTCACATGGCATCACATGCGTCATGAGCTAAAACACCAATTCATCATTAAATGTGAGGCACATAATCATCCCATAAGGTAGAAATCCCTAAATCGGGTAACCTCAAACTTCCAAATTGTTTTCTTATACCTCTAAGGGATTGATTAACCTCATTACCATGATTTATTAAGTCCTAAAACCTAATTAATCATGGCTGGACAGCCTTGGCAGTAAGCTTGTATTAGATGAATTACGGTGTTCTAGAAGATGCATTTTAAACCCTTTCTCACATCCGACTTTTTCTATGATGCAACAATTAATACCTAAGCCAATTATGAGTCACTCTCACTGATCTAGACATCATATAATGTGATTCTATGGGTGTTAATCAATCTGGACAGAATTCATATTTTCTGTACCTATGGGGTTCTAGAATTCACATTTCAAGCAATTAAGGTAACCAAACATGCTCTAAAATGTCTAAAACAATTAGCATATACTTGGCAAGGTATTCAAACATATTTAGACCACCCAAAACATAATTTAAGGTGCTGGAAATGATCATGGCAGAACCAAAATTGGTAAGTCATCAAATCATGTGTAAACTTTCTTTTTCATGTACCTAGGTAACTAGTTTCTCTTGGAACAATTTTAAGACTTCAAAAATACCTTGGAAACCAATTTAACTTGTCAAGAACTTTCATAAAATACATAGGGCAGCAACTCTTTAAATTCACTCATGGTTTAAATTCTAAATATAAGAACATACTCAAAAAAATACTTTCAAATGTCACTTATGTTTAGGAAAAACTTAAAACATAAACTATAGGCTCTTGTAACTAATGAAAAACTCATCCTAGAGCTTTCATCATCACATGGCCGAATACATTTCAAGAGAATACCTCTTGATTTAACTTTTCTCAAGATGAAATGGGCAAGTCTTTGAGCTCTAGTCTCTTAGGTGATGGCGTAAAAGTAAACGTGCTATGCATTCCATTTTATTCTTCATTAGAGTGTAAAGTGAGAGCTTCAACGTAAATATGAAATGCAAGAACTTGAAATTAAATGTGCAAGGCTCAAAGTAAATGTGCAAAACTTGAAAGTAAATATGCAAGTTCCATTCTTTTAGTGCTCTAGGCCCAGCAACAATCGACTTTAAGGCCGAAATAGAAAGGCTTCGAGATTATTTTAGGTGATATGCAAGCTCTCGTTTTACATCTTTAAGTTCTTAAGTGATGACTTGAAATATAACATGGAATCTGAAGCTTGGAATTTAAGCGTGCATTATGCAAGTTCATTCCTTATCTTGGGGTTTAGTGATAGCATAGAAAGCATAAAGTAGCGTGAATGCAAGTTACTTTTATCTTGTCTAGAGCTCTTGCAAGACTTTTAAAAAGAACATAGTTCCAACCCAAACCTCATCCTCACAAGAAAAGGAAACTACTAGTGCTTGAATACTTAAAATGAATCATGACCATAAAACTTGAAGATGGCCGAATCTTCATTAAGAACAATAACCCATTTTTGAACTCTAGGAACCAAGATCTTGATGATTCAAACACCAACATCTCAAGTCCTCATCATTGAGTATTTTACTATGTTTTAAACTTCCATCAAAACCAAACTCATGGTAAACATAAAGGAACAAAACCGAAAACATACTTGGTCTAGGAACCAAGTTCAAGCTCTAGAGTTTTGTTCATGTGACATACATCAACATGAAGCCCTCATCATCAAGCTACCATTTTTTTTTCAAGTTCCAAAGGCCTTCATGGCCGAAACCTCGAAGAAATGAGATGGAGTTTTCAAAGGTTCAAGAGAAACACAACTATTTCTTGAGTAAAACTTGGAAATAATAAACTTTTCTTAAGAAAACTCAAGCTTTAGAGGTTGTTCATGTGACAAACATCAACATGAAGCCCTCATCATCAAGCTACCATTTTTCCAAGTACCTTAGGCCTTTATGGCCGAAACATCAAGAAACAAAAGTTCCAAAAAGGTTTCATGAAAAACATAACCTTGTCTCGACCAAAACTTGAAAAAGATAAAACTTTTCACAAACAAGATTCAATCTTTAGAGGTCTTATGTTGGGATGAACACATGGTCATCTCAAGAGAGCACTCATCATCAAGCTCTCCTCATCTTGGCCTTGAGGCCAAAAATGAAAGAAAAAGGAGAAAGAATGGAACTTTTCCTTAAGAAAGGTTCAAGCTTTGGAGGCCTCACTTTAAGATGAACTCATGGTTTCATCTTGGTGAGCACTCATCATCAAGCTCTCATGTTCAAGGCGTTGAGGCCGAAAATGAAAGGAAAAGAAAAGGAAGAAACCGAAAAATGAAGAAGCAACACGGAGGTTCCACCTTGCATCATTTCCCAACAAGATTCAATATAGAAATGAAAAACATATTGAGAAAGGTTCCCTACCTTGTGGTTTTTGAAAAGAAGAGGAAGAACTTGAGCTTGAAGAACTCTTGGAAGCTTGAAAGAAAACCTCAAAGTGCTCTAAACTCTAAGCTTTAGTAAAATGAACAAAGGTGCTTCATGTTTCCTAAGCTACCTATTTATAGAGAAGTAAAATGATGGTGGCCTTTTGGGGGGGGAATTCGGCCACTTTACAGCCACATGGGGGAGGAAATATCTTTGTTCAAAGCATGGTGTTAGTCATTCAAAGCATGGTAAAAAGTCTAACTATGCATAGCCTAAGGTATGGCTAACAATGTAGCTTATTTCCAAACCTTTTAAATGAATAAAATCATAAAATTTTGGGCTGTAAAGGAGTGGAAAAAACCATGCCTTCCATGTCAAAAAAAGAAGAAAATATTTTCTAATTTGAATTTCCAAAGCATAGGTAAGGTGGTGTAAGACATAATGTCTTGAAAAGTTTGATTAAAAGCTTGAATGACCACAAAAACAATTCATTCTTTTTGAATTTGAATGACATAAATATTTTTAATTTAGAAATGAATTGAAAACCTTGATTGATTTATGACAACTTTTCTTGGAAGAGAAAGCATTAAAAGGAAATGTGAATAGTGAAAATACTATTCATAGTTGCTTTTTCTTTAAAGAAAGGAAAGAATTAGAATTGAGTTGCAAATTTCCCTAAGCAATTTTAGGTTCTAATTAACCTTAAATAATTATTTTAGCTTTAGATTAATTAAGAAAATTAATTAACCTTTCATTAGAGTCTAATATTGCTTAGGTTTGAGTTAAATAACTCGTTAGGCTTAAAATGCACTAAGCAGGGGTAAAATCGTAATTTTTCCCAAAAGTTGCCGGGGACCTCTGGGACTTAGACCAACATGGTTCATGCCTTAAAACATCATTTTGATCTCTAGAGCGAGTTGGTCGTGATCGAAACTTAAAACGGCCTTAAATCAAGTTAGGGGTATTTTGGTCATTTGTGCGCAGAAATCTCAGAAATGAGGTTTTTCTGCTCCGTTGGACATTCACAATCATACAATCCCCTTCATATAACATATGAACCCTATGAGGATGGCCAAAGCCGACCGTCCTCGTGTTTTCGGGTAAAAATGACCTCAGGGGCATTTTGGTCATTTAAAAGTTTAGAGAAAAACGGGGCGTTACACCAAGTGACACGTGTTGATCATCAGTTGTGTCTTGAAAAAAACAGCCAGAAGAGAGGTTGATAGATCTGTCACATCGATTACAGATGCCATTGTAATGTTGATTTTTCTGATCTTCCATCAGAAACTACTATTCTACTTCCTGAACTCCTCCTTTGTGAAGCCAAGGTGGTTGATCAATCAGGCAGAAAAGATGACGTACCAGTTTTGAAACTGGGTTTGACTCGAACATTTGAAATTCAAACTTTAAATTTCCTTCATTTTCCTATAGCATTTTGTGCTCCTACTTACAGGGGAGCATTCTGATAAGCATAATCAGTTCCTTGATGAAAAATTCACTTTCTAATCTTCAACTCAATCTTCTTTGCTGATAATTTCGTTGCAATAAAGATAATTGAAGAGTAAGTAACACATTGCCTTGGACATGCATTGATTTCTTCATCTTGAGTGTACTTTCTAATGTCAGTGCTATTTTCTAAACTCTCAAATCTTGGATTCTTGTGGCATTAAGAATTTTTCTAATTGTTAGCTATCAAATGCTTAGATAAGCATATAATTTCACTTCTATTTCATTTCGAGATCTTGTAATATAAGATAGACATGTTTACACATGCATTGTGAAACATATTCTCATTTAAGTAAGCCTTGCTTTTACTAAATGATAGAAACTAGTTATAATCTTACAAGAAACTCAACAGAGACATCAGTTGTTCTTCAAAGCATTTTCTTTAAATTGGCTTTATTGTCATTCATAACAAATAGCGTAAAGGGTTACTGGTACTAACAATCTCCTGCTTTTTTATGATGACAAACCTATTTGGAGAAAAAAATTTGAAGAGATAATTGAAAGAAATATTATAGAAATATAAACAAGATAAATATATTCTTTCAATATATCATCAAGAGAGGTTTTCAAGAAGTTCTTTTCTTAAGGCATGATATGGATCATATAAAAGCATTTTTGGCCTTAAGCGACATTTAATTATAGTTGCTATTGTTCCGCTTGAAACATAGATAAAGCTTAACACATTTTCTGAGAAGGTATCAGAGCAATATGTTAAAGAGAAAATAATTATACCATGAATACACAACCAGCTTGATTCTTTTGTTGAAGGAAGGAACTTTTTGAAGATCTTCGTGCTTGAAAAACTTAACAAGAGACACTTGTGATATATTATCTTCACTATATCCATTTTCAGCACGTCTTGATCCAAATGAAATTTTGAAAGAAATGCTCAAGGATATGACAAACGAAACAGAGCGTTCGTAATTTTGGAAAACAAACTGATGCTTATGTAGTTTCTGATACTCAAAGAAAACTTAAGAAGGATAAGATCAACATATTGCTATTCAAGGTTTCTAAAGCTCATTAGGGATCAATCCCTGAATTTGCAAGAAAGAACTTTTATACTGAGCTATGAAACTTTTCCCATAAGAATCAGATTATAAAAAGAGATTTTTGTAACACCCTAATATTTAACCCAACAAGCCTAGGACGCGTTCAGATTAATTATTAGTCATTACTCTTTTGTTTCAGTCTTTAATTCTAGTTTATTTAAAATACTTAATGAAAATATGGGTAAAATTTTTCTTTTGAACATTAAAAAAATACAAGCTGTGCGACTTAAGGAGTTGCGTCGTACAGTTATGCATACTAGTCCAAAAGGAAGTAAAAGTATCATAAGTAAATACAAATCAGGCCATATCACAACATCATGTATTGACAATAATAGGTAATTCATCACATAACATAAGTATTAATGTAGCAATAGGCCCACCATTAAAGGATAGGGCAATACATTCATCCATAAGAACATGAAAAGGAAATAGCAAAAAGGTACAGCTAGCCATGAAATAAAAGGAGGCGATTGTCTACGTGATACGTGCACCAGTCCTTTGATGAGATCCACAGTCGCCTCCTACTGCTGTTCACGAATGAAATCATTGTCCTCTGAAGATGCGATGGAAGAAAGAAAAAGAGGATGAGAATCTTATAAAGAAACTCAGTGGGAAAACACCTCCTAGCATGTGTCATCATCTACGTCGTCAGGAATCTCGAGTTTCTGTATAAAGTGGTGAGCATGCATAAGGTTCAATTACTAAGTTCCAAAAATTTATTATTCAAGGCTCATTCATTTTAGGATGGGTCTTAATGCATAGATGCAATATGATGAGTCATACCAATGCTTCAGACAATTCATCACAACATGCAGGATGCACCCTATACTAGCATGATCATCCTCTCAACGATTTTAGAGGTGACTTAGGTTTTTATCTATTTTATCTGGGGACTGCCCTATAATTTCTCCCTCTCAGGAGATTCTAGGTTATGAGCTCATACCTCACTTGTCGTCACTAGCTTATACTTATCCTCTCGATAAATATGCTTATCCTCTCGATAAGCAAATTCCCAGCTCCATCTCCGAGTACAGGATAGGGGGCATAGAAATACTTATCCTCTCGACAAGTACGCTTATCCTTTCAATAAAAAATTCCCTGGGATCACCTTATGCTGAGCCCCACTCGTTTACGAAAGGATCATTTCCAAGTGTTGTAAGTCACCTTTAACCATGACATGTTTGATGGCGATGCAATGCAATCACAACTTGTTAATCAATATGCCATGCTCATAAGTCTTTTTAAATCATGCATCTTGATCAATGAGTATAATCATAACATTTTATGCAATTTGTCACACAAGCATGCTTCAAATTCATTGTATATATATATACACACCTACAAGCATAGTTGTACCGAAATAAATATGCTCCTATCTAATATGCCAGAAGTCAAGGACCGGACTCAGCTAATGCACAAGCTATGCATACAGGACATATATATTCATCAAACTATAAATCATCATGTTCATAATCCAAGAATAAGCATACAAGATCACCAAATCATGTTGTTCAAGTAGAGAAACATTTATCCATACATTTCAGGTTTTGGTAATCGATTGCATGAGCCTTGTAATCGATTACATCACAAGAATTTTCAAAACAGTAAAGTTTAAGGCTCTAGTAATTGATTACATGAGCCTTGTAATAAATTACCACCATTGAAGATGCATTCTGGGTTTCAAGATCATATGCGTAGTCGATTACATGCAAGGGTAATCGATTACTAGGGTTAAGAACACATTCTGGGTTTTCTAGGACAACGTGTAATCGATTACATGAAGTGGTAATAGATTACACGGGCTAAAAATTTGGATCAGTATGAAAGACCATTACGTAATCGATTACATTACCCTCATGATCGATCACCAGTGACCCAAAAATAAGAAAACTCAAGTCTTGACATCTCTTTATTGTAACATCCTCCTAAGTACAACGTCATCCTTAAGTCATCACATCAGACTCGAGAGTTGTTACTTTTAAATTAGTGGGCCTTTCTTAAATATCTATAGCCAGTTTGATTGATTTGCGAGAAAACTATGTCGTAGTTCTATTGAAATATATATAGCAAGGAAAACCAAAACATTTATTTAATACAAGGTTAAGTACACCAGGGAAGTTCTTCTATGAGCTTAACACATCTGTTCTCTATTACATTTACATATATATAACCACAATAAAGTTACGATAAAATAAACACATCAACTACTAAACTACTGCAACTCCAGTATAGTTTTTCTTGTAGTGTCTTCACCATTCTTCGGATAAACCTGGAGACAACACAGGAACACACAAAATAGGGGTGAGAATTATACAATTCTCAGTAGGGTAACTCCCCTAATACACAATCATAATGTCATCGTCATCGCCCCAGCCACTTTGGTTTATTAAAAAAAAAGTGATCAAGCATTATATAATAACGGTTCATTTTTAAAGTTCCAAATCATATTTTTGAAGTAGGTTATTTTTAAGAATCAATCACTTGTACACATTTATCATAAGCTCATAATCATAGTAAATGATGTCAATCAAAATGATTTGATATGATTCAAATATGTATATACCAAAAGTAGAGAAATTATCTTTAATTGTCTTTGATAAATCGAAGAAGATCTCATCTGTCTCTATTTGCCCTCGACAAGTCGAAAGGATCTCATATCTCTTTATTTGTCCTTGACAAGTCATAGAGGATCTCATGTTTCTTATTTGCCCTTGACAAGTCATAGAGGATCTCATTTTACTTATGCATTTCATTCACCTATAAGCATTCATTCACATTGTGATTTCAATCACGCCTCATATACCAATCTTTACTTTCTCTAGTATGCATTTATACATCACAAGTCACATGACCAAATATTTAACATCAAGTATTCATGTCATACTAGAACCAAACTACCATTACATTACCAATTCAAGTCTTTGGTTCATTTCCAGCAATTTGGCAGATTTCACACCATTGTGGCACAATTTATTTCCATATCAAACAATCAATTCAGAGGCTATAAAAATTCTAAATGACACCTCAATGTGTCCAAAAAGTTTCATAAAAATTTCAGGGTAAATAGAGTTCTCTAAATATGTTAACAAAATTAGACAAATTTGGTGGTCAGAGACCACTGATTCTCAGCTAAATTCCCTAATTCCATAATTTTTAACCCTAGCAAATGAAACCAGAAAATTGGGAATAAAATCCTGGTAAAACCTTAAGATGTCTCTAATACTTTGTAAAAATTTCGAAGGAAAAATCAATCATTTACTTTGGTAACAAAAATATACAAATTCGTAGGTTCAGTTCCAATAGTTCAAGCACCATAGGTACAATTTCAGTTCTTGACTTTTTAAACATAGCAAATGTGACCACAATACCTCAAAAGTTTTACTGACGATGCCTTAACATGTTAGCTAGACCATATAAAATTTTCAGCTCAATCTAAAGCCTCTAACTAGGTCAGAAAATTCGTGATCAGTGGCTGCCTGTATAAAAACCGAAAATCTAGCTATCACTCAACATCTTTCTGACAAAATTGATTTTTTTCCAACACCAAACCAATCCACCTATGTAAATACATCAATATCTAAGTGTAACATCACATAAGAACCAGATTTTATCACATTGAAACAAGCCAAAATCAGCAAGAACAGAAATCACAAGAACAAGTCACAAAAACCCTACCCTTGGAAGCTAATGTCTCTTTGTCTCTTGTACACTTCAAGATAGATGTTCTCCACCCCAAAGCTCTTGAAACACACTCAAACCCTCCTCAAATCAGTGATGAGTGAGGTACTAAAGTGAGGTTTTGGAGAATCTAATCGGTTGTATTTGTGGAGATTGAAGTGTAGAACAAGTTTACTTAAGGAAGTTTTTGATTTTGAGTAGGTTAGGCTTATGATTTTGAGCTTAGAAATCAAATTCTCAAGGTTGTTATCAAGAAGGCAATGGAGTTTCTGAAGTTATGCTTTCTGTTCGTGAATGTTACTAGCTTCTTAGAGAAGTTTTAGTTTGTATTTATCTTTATAATCAATGCTTGAATATTATATATTAAAGTTAGATATTTCCTAATCTAATAAAGAAAAATGGATGGCTAGGATTAATCTTGTAATTCAAGATTAAATCTTAGCCATTCATTTAATATAAAGGGATAAGGTTCTTTATTTTGTAAAGATTGAAATAGGTTTTGGTGTTAGAAATTGCACACCGAGAAATTTCACGAGCAGGTCCCAATTCTAACCATAATCATATAATTTCTCAATTTCGGGTATCTCTGGGTCCCAATTCTAGGAGTTTACTTTGTCTACTGTGGCTGCGAGCCCATAAAATACTATTCATATTTTTGTTTTTACAAATCCATTGGATCATCCTCATCATTGTTCAAACTATCAAATTTTTGAAATTATGACTAATAAAGCTCAAATTAATTTTTTAAATAATTTTTAGGGTGTTACATTTATCATTCCAAAATATTTTTCAAACATAAAGCAAGCGTTCCCTTAGGATTAAACTCCCATTTCACCTCCTTTGAGATCTTTGATCTTTCAAAACTCCTTTACACATTTTGAAATTTAAGATCCATCATCAACAAGGTTATTTCTCTAGTTTTAATGCCTAAGACCCATATTTAGAGTTTCCACTCTAAATTACCAATCAACTTTAAGGTTGAAAGGGGTAAACCTTGGACTTAAGAAAATCTAAGTGATGCAAGCTCATTATTAATATTTAAGACTTGTTTGACAACTTAGAAAATAAAATATGATGGTATTTCCATTTCTCTAGTTTTAATGCCCAAGACTCCTATTTAGAGTACTCACTCTGAAATACTGATCAACTTTAAAGTTAAAAGGCATAAGTCTTAAACTTTTGGAAAATCATTTAGTAATATCATAACCAACATCAAAATCCTCATTATCAAGCTATGGTTTTGAACATTCAAAAAGGAAGACATTTCAAAGGAACCATAAACATTTCATCCACATCTCATTTTTTGATACCAAAACAAAGGGAAACAAAACCTTGGACTTTCGGGGTCAAGCAAATGATGGTAAGGCAGCCAACATCAAAGATCCCCATCATCAAGCCATGGTGTTTAACCATTTAACAAAAAGAAAACAAGAACAAATAGAGAAGAAGAAGAAACCCAAAACCGAAAAAAGAGAAGAACAAAGAAAAGAACTCAACATAAAATCCTTACCAAGGTTGTTCCTCTTGTAGAAAGAGCTTGATCTAAAGTGGAGTTATGGTGATTGGAGTTGATAGGTGGTGGTGGAGGGTGGTTTCTTTGAAGAAAAAGGAAGAAGAAAAGTTTAGAGAGCTTAAGAGAATTCTTGAACTCAAGTTTGCAAGAAATGAGCAAATGGTATTTGTGGCTTGCCTTGAGATTGTATTTATAGAGAAATTTCAACATGTGAAGGTGAAGAAGGGGAAGAAGGTGCCGCGCCCTCTTGGAAGAACTTGGGGACCAAGTTTCATTTTTAATGTAGGTTAGGATATGTAATAGAGGTAGATTTAATTAAGAAAAAGGTTAGAAATGGGCAATTAGGTGTTTAGGCGGATGATCATGCATTTAGTCATTTCAAGACTATGGCTAAAGAGTGGTCATAAACATTAAGTTCATTTAAGTTAAATTAAACTCAATAAATTTGAATTTCAAATGCCAACATGTTTCCTTAAATCATGGGATTGTACACTATTCACTTTTTGACTTGAAGAGCATTTGATTCTAGAAAAGGATTTAACTTTCTCTAAGTAATCTTAAGCTCTAATTAACCTCAACTAATTATTTTGACTCAAGATTAATAATTAAAATTAATTAGCCTCTAATTAGAGTCTAATATTGCTTAGGTTTTGTTAATCATGCAATTAAACTCATTATGCCCTTAATTATGAGCAAAATGGTAATTTTATAGAAAACTCCTCGGGATCCCCCGGGTTTATAGAGATGTTATACAGTCCTTAGAAACAACATTTCAAACCTTCAAGTAACATCTGGGTTCAATCGGCAATAGTCCTGTGCTAAATTACCACAGGGGTACTTTTGGTAATTTCACATACGGGACAAACCAAAGATTGAGGTTTTCGCCTCTAACACAAACCAAAACACTTCTAATCTCCTTCAATTTTAAACTAACCTTTTGAGGTTAGCCTGGACCAGCTATCCTAGATTCCCAGGTAGAAATGACCTCAAGGGCATTTTGTCATTTGTGCACAAGGAAAAAACGGGGCGTTACAATTTTCAAAACAAAGGATATATGATCTTTTAAAAATAGGTTTTGTAAACACATAACACATATTAACACATTACTCTTCGAGAGATCTCTGAAGCTTGTTAACTGATCTTGGTCTTTTTAACACATTTAAGCGCAAGTTTCTGAAGACAAGTCAGAAACTATTTACAACCATACTTTGATCAAGTTATGCACAACACTTTAGAAAGACATCTCTTATGAGAGTAAAGGATAAAGAAAATGATTAAGCTCATCATGAAGACACAGCATATTAAACTAGTATTAGAGCAACAACCAACTTGTGCTCCTAAAGATACTTGGCCATAACTAATCACAGAACACATGTAAGCTAATATCCAAAGTGAATGAATAAACATGTCAAAGCATACGCATTCAAGATAAGAAGCAAACATATAATAGAGAGATATATAATTAGCTAAGCTTACAAAGAGTATTGATATGATTCAGAGCTTAAGAAGAAAACAGGGCATGAACCATGAAAAACATATATGCATCAAAAGCATAAAGGAAATGATTCATATAAAAAGATAGAAGAAAACAATGTTAAGAGATATACAAAAGAAGTTACAAAAAAAAATGCTAAACAAAAAGAGTCTCTGGGCTCCCCCTCAGCATTAGCTCTCCCTAAGTATTTCAGCATAGCCTTCATAAGCATAGCTCCCCCTAAATCCCATTGGCACATGATTTTCTTCCATCTACACTTCTCCCCATTTTGGCATCATCAAAAAGGAGATGTACCAGGAAACACGCACTGCAAAAACTGAACATCTAAACTTGTAGATCTTTCATCTATCTGAGCTGAGCACCATGTTCTGACAAGATTACCTCAAATCTATCCTATGTGGAGGAAATTTCTCTTTGATTTTGCACGATGACCTGATAGCTTGCTGAGGTTACAGTTGAGGATGGAGGTGGTAGATTGATAAGAACAGGAGCAACTCTAGGAGATGGCTCTAGAATATCTAGGGGTACGGTGTCCCCTAATCTTAGTGAGTCAGCCTTAGTTTCATCTTGTACAACAGATGGAGGCTAAGAAGGTTGTTCATGCGCATTTGCAGATATGGCAGTGGCAAAAGCAGAGGCGGCGAGGGAGCGGCATAGGCTCAAAAATGCTTGACAACAATGTCTAACATCTGAGTTGAGGAAAGAACAGG
The DNA here is from genome assembly GCA_031216125.1 of Dalbergia cochinchinensis. Taxonomy (NCBI): domain Eukaryota; kingdom Viridiplantae; phylum Streptophyta; class Magnoliopsida; order Fabales; family Fabaceae; genus Dalbergia; species Dalbergia cochinchinensis. The sequence goes on along the minus strand of CM062368.1, from coordinate 56,295,389 downwards.
ATCAACTCGAGCTGGAGTAGAAGAAGTAGGAACATCCTAAACCAAAGCAGTAGCATCAGCTTCTAGAATAGAAGGTGATGTGCCTTTAGATGTTCTATTCTCTTCTTCTTCCATTGTGGTACAATAGGAACAAGAGTAAAACATATTGCGTAGTTCTCCTCATCAAGTTCTTCAATAATAGGCTCCATCTGAGGTTCTTTAGGTATGGGCCTAGAATTGGACATAGCACATAGTCTGGCCTTCTCACTGCTCAAAAGACTTTCCTCTTCTTCAGATGATGATGTTACATCCTATTTTCTTCTTCTTCTTGATTATCATTCAACACAATTACATGATACCTCTCCTCCTAATATTTTTTAACTTCCTCCCATAGAACAGTAACACTTGACACACTTGTTGCATCTTAGCTCAATCTCCTTTCTGCTGATAACCTTTTCAGGTTTGGTCACAGCTTTTGATGCTTGAGTGGCTGCCTCCTCTCTTCTTTTTGTCTTTCTTTCATAATGTTGCATTAAGGGGACATCATCTTCTTCATATTCACTTTTAGGGAGGACAAGTTTTCTTTTCCCTTTATCCTTTTCTTGGTTAGACTTAGACTTCTGAGAGGCTTCTCGAGTTTGTTCACCTCTTATTTTAGGACTTATAACACCCCGATTTTTTTCTTTCTCTGTATAAATGACCAAAATGCCCCTGAGATCATTTTTATCAGGAATTGAGAAAAGCTAGTTCGGGCAGACCTCAAATAGATATTTTAAGGCATAAAGGGGATTAATTGTGTTATGTGCTTTATTGGAGACAAAAATCTCAATTTTTGGCGTTTCCATGCCAAATGACCAAAATACCCCTATGGTCGTTTGACGCAGAATGAAGTACCGATTGAACCTGGACTTCACCCAAAAGTTTGAAATGATGTTTTTAGGAAATGTTTACTGCCTGTATAAGCCCGGGCAATCCCGGGGAGTTTTGTGTAAAATTACCATTTTGCCCCTAACTAGTACATTTTGGGTCTAATGATATGATTAACGAAACCTAAGCAATATTAGGCTCTAATTAAAGATTAATTAATCTTGAGTCAAAATAATTAATTGAGGTTGATTAGAGCTTGAGATTGCTTAGGGAAACTCAAAATCCCTTTCTTAATTCAAGACTTTGTGTCATGTCAATAAAAATAGTATTTTCTCTTTCCAATTCCTTAAATTAAGGAATCATGTTGGAGTTTGAAATTCAAACTAATGAAGTTTAATTACCCTAATTGAGCAAGACCATTCCCTAATCTTGTCATGCAAAGCCTTGATTACTTGTTGCTAGCCCAAATACTCCATTAACAATTCCTAAAGTGCCTAATCAAGTTTATCTCTAAACTCAACTCTTAAAAATAAAAGAAAGAAAATATCTCTTTCCATCCATACCTTCCTCATGGCTACCCATACCTCCCCCCATGCCTCCATGATGGCTAGCCACTCCTTGCCCATACCCTTCCATGTGTGATTTCTTTATTTAAACACCCAAACACACAAAATCTCATATTCTTCCCATTCACTTTTTTTGGCCAAAGTCTTGTGTCCAAAAAACTTGTCTCAAATCCTCTCTTCTCCCACTTCTCCAAAGCTTCTCTTTTCTTTTCCACCACCATAAGAACCACCACTCACCACCACCCCTCAACCTCAAACCACCACAAACCACCCTCAAGAAACACAATCTTCCCACCTCTAAACACAAGAAACCAAAAGAAACCTTCATTTCTTTTATTCTCTTCTTGGCTGAATTCTTGGAGCACCCCAAGGAGGACTTGTTCTTCTCATTCTCCCATCAAGACTAAGCCCTCTCTTTTCTCTTCAAGAAGATAACTTTGGTAGGGAGTTGTATTCTTTTCTTTTATTGTTTATCTCTTGGTTTGTAAAGATTCAATGTTGATTCTTCTTTTCTTCTCTAATTTCTTTTTGGTTTTTGCTATTCCTTTTCCTCCTCTTTGATTTTTGGCCAAATGGCCTACATTTGGAAGAAACCATGGCTTGATGATGAAGATCTTGAGTGTTGGTTGTAAAACCATCATTTATTAGACCTCTAAAGCTTAAAGGTTTCACTTTTGAAAAGGTTTTTTAGCAAATAAAGAAACTATGTTGTTGTTGTAAGAATAATCTTGAGCCTGGGACTCAAATAGATAAGCAATGGATTGCATTCATATTTATTTTTCTTGCTACCACCTTAATAATTAATGTCAAAGCCTACCTATTTCAACCTTAAAGTTGATTGTTGATTTAGAGTGAAAACCCTCAGGGGCCTAGAGCACTAAAATAAAGAATTGAACTTGCATATCATATTTATTTTTCAAGTCATCATCTAAAACTCAAAGATAAGAAATGAACTTGCATCTCATGTGTAACGCCTGGGATTGCGAAGTCAGGGAGTGATCGTCGGTGCAAGGAAACACGGACAAGGAGCGGCTCCTGGAAGACTTCGAAAGCAGAGGGGTACATGAATGAACCGATTACACACCCGAATGAGAGGGATTCTAAGACTGTATAGGTATGGGACTATACAATTAAGGAGGGCTTATATGAATTGATTTGTACTACCTATACCAACAAGATGCATCTTCTTTTCAGTAGCCTATCACTAAAGAACTCCATAGTTAAGCATGCTTGACTTGGAGCAGTTTTGGGATTGATGACCTCCTGGGAAGTTTTCCTAGAAAATGTGTGAGTGAGGACAAAGCACGCTGAAAAGACTGGTGTTGGTTTGTGGGGACAGTTGTTAATCCATAAAGCAGCAAGGGATGTTTCGTAAAATGTTTCATTGTTTGTTTTCAGAAAGTCTCATAAAAATTAAGGATAGATTTTGAACAGAATATGAAATATCTCATAAGACATCAAGAGGTTTTTAATAGAATATCTCATACACATTTAATAGATTTTAACAGAATATCTCATAGGACACTAGGAGATTTTTCACGCAGAATATCTCATAGGAAAGATCTATGTCTATTGCTTGGTGATTGTTTAACTATTTTGCTAGATAAACTCTTGAAATATGTTTGCAATTATATGTGTGAAATCTGAAATTTATTCTCAAGATGCATATATATAAGTTCGATAAATGTAAAAGATGTCATGGATAAAAGTCTTATGAATTGATTGAATTGATATAAAAGATTTAACTATGTATAAGAAGAGATTTTTGGTTCCTTAAAAGAATAAGATACTTGGAGATTTTACCAGAATATAACCAGAAATAATTTTATAAATTTTGAAAGATTGGTATTTCAATGTGCGATGCTAAAGTTTCATGAAAATGATGGGATTTTGATGTATAGAAGAAAAACCCTGAAATCTATATAAGACATTTGATTTAATTTCCTGAAAGTGTTAAGAATTACTAAGTAAGAAGTCCTGTAAGTTTCTGTAATGAATAAATCTCATAAAAGATTAGTAGACTTTGCAGAAATTCTCATCACAGATTAACAAATTCTAAGGAAAAATCGCATAACAGTTTAACATGTTTTATAGAAGATCCTCATAAAAAGTTTAGTCATTTTCTTTCTGAAAAATCTCAAAAAAGGTTTACTAGATTTTACTGATAAATCTCATAAAGATTGAAGAGAGATTTCAAACAGAACATCTTATATGAAACCAGGCTCTGATACCATTTGTAACATCCCCTACTGTTTTATGCATTGATGACTGTCCCTACAAACCAACACGGGTCTTTTCAGCATGCTTTGTCTTCACTCACATGATTTCTAGGAAAACTTCCACCCATCCCAAAACTGCTCCAAGTCAAGCATGCTTAGTTCTTTAGTGATAGACTACCGAAAAGAAGATGCATCTTGTTGGTATAAATAGTACAAATCAATTCATATAAGCCCTCATTAACTGTGTAGTCTCATACCTATACAATCTTAGGATCCCTCTCATTTGGGTGTGTAATCTGTTCATCCATGTACCCCTCCGCTTTTGAAGTCTTCCAGGAATCACTCCTTGTCCATGCCTCCTTGCACCGGCGATCACTCCCGGACTTCGCAATCCCCGGGCGTTACATCATGTTTACATTTCTTGTCTAGCATGTTTATGTTTCAAGCCGTCACCTAAACTTAAAGATTAAGAATGAACTTGCATTTTCATGTTTAATTTCATGCCTTGCATCTTTACTTTTTCTTGCCATCACTTTATAATGATAAGATTAAAATGGAACTTGCATTAGTATGTTTATGTTTATATCATCACCTAAAGATCTAAAGCTCAAGACTCAACTCTTTCAACTTAATCTTGAAACTATGGCCATTTACCTTTACAACAATGTTTTGATTTCAAAGTGAGTGTTGGAACAAGGTTCAAAATGGTTTGAGAAGGAAGGAATAACTTAGAAGATGTTTTAGACTGAAAATTTCGTATTTTAAAGGTACTAATAATTGATTATAAGGCCCATGTAATCGATTACCAGAGAGCTTTGCCATACTCATATGTGAACTTTTTGCCTGTGTAATCGATTACACGTGCTGGAACTCTAGTAATCGATTACAAGGCTCATGTAATCGATTACCAGAGCCCCTAACTTTCTTGTTTTAAAAATTTGAAGCTGTGTAATCAATTATAAGGCTCATGTAATCGATTACCAAAAGCCAAAGTATACAATAAATATTTTCCCTACTTGAATAACATGAAGCCATGATTTTATGTTGCTTAAATCTATGATTTTATATGATATGAATCCATGATCTTGTTTATACATGAATCTATGAGTTTGCCTGACATAAATTGATGAGATATGTATGACTATTCATGAATCATAAGAATGTTTATTTTATGAGGCATGGATCTCTAGAGATAGAACCCATCCTTTGCATGTTATAGTTTCATATGGAACATTAGAGATGCATATGCTAGAGATATATGAAGAACTAGGTGTGATTATTCTTGAATCATGGAATATTATGATGTGTTGATGCATGAACCATGAATGGATATGTTGTATGACATTGATAACTTGATTTGATTTTGAACTCGGAATGAGAAAGTACATGCACTATTAGTCCTTGTGGCATAGCAAATTTGAAGGAAATTTGGTGTACCACCATTATGCTGCCGAATTTCCATCAAATTTGAAGACTTAAGAAAGTTTTTGAAAACTCCATAAGATTTTAAATGTGACATAATACTAAGACGCGTTCCTTTCGCTCCGGTGGGGAGAAAGCAAATCCGTGAGGGTCTTGACATTGAGCTTGCCAAAGCAGACAACTCGCTGCATACTAGACACCAGTAAAGCGTTTCAAAGAAGGAAATATTCCTATGGACTCCCCTAATTAAAGGTTATGATAGGTGATCTTTATGCCCCTTAGCCCGTACTCTTGAAGTCGGAATTATTATTATGTTACGGTTATTAGAGGATAAGTAAGAACTAATGACGACTAGTTAGGTATGAGCTCATAACCTAGAACTCTCACAGGAGAGATTAATAGGGTGGCCCTCACAGAGAAGGATAAGAAATTTACTCCATAGAGAGGGATGAGAAGTTTAAACCCCCACAGAGAGGGGTGAGATATTTAAGTTACCTAAAGAATAAAAAAGAAAGAGATCATGCTAGAAGAGTTTGCATTCTTTATTACATGATGTTTAATTGTGGCATATAGTATGTCATGTTGCATCCTTGCATTAAGACGCATTCTAAAATAGACGGGCCTTGGATAACAATATTTGAAACATAATAATTGAATCTTATGCATGCCCACTGCTTCATAAAAAAATCCGAGATTCCTAAGGATGTAGATGATGACACTTGTTAGGAGGTGAATTCCCTACTGAATTTCTTTTATAAGATTCTCATCCCTTCTTTCTTTCTTCCATCACGTCTTTAGAGGACGATGGCTTTGTTCGTGAGTAGCAGTAGGAGATGACCATGGATCTTATCAAGGACCTATGCACTGTCACGTGAATAATAGCCTCCTTTTGCTCTAGAGGCTATCTGATTAGATGCAAAGGGTGTGGACACCCTGACTAGTTATGACTGTTATTTCTTTTTATGTTTTTATATGATTGTACTATCCCGACCATTATTGGTGGGCATAACTCCATTATGTTAAAGTACTTATATAATGTGAACCTCTGATAATATTTACGAATGTCTTCATGATGTTGTGTTATGTTTTGAGTCTTGCTTTAATTCTTGTATGCTTATGATGAGTCTTGTTCCTTATTGGCTTTTTGGGCGTACCATACGATATAGTTCCCTTAAGTTACGCGGCTCAAGATTTGTTTTAAATTTCAAAAAATAATTTACCCATATTTTCCGCTACATATTTTAAAGGAACATTTTAAAGGACGAGACTAAAAGAATAATAGACTAATGGTTAACCTAAATACGTTCTAAGAGTATTTGGTTAAAAATTAGAATGTTACAGGGCTCTACCTTGTTAGCTCAGCTATTTGGAAGGTTGACCTCTTTCTTGAAGTTCTGAAGTAGGAAGGTGTGAAGATGATTCCTTCCACCAGCTCATACCTTTCGGTGTCAAGAGAGAAGTCCAACCATTGAAGCACCTTTGTCAGAAGAATGCCATAAGGAACACAAGCAATTCTTCAAGTTTCCTTTATTGCAACACTCATCATGTAGTCAAGAATGAGCATAGGCAGGTTCACTTTTATTTTTGCCATTAGGTAATAAAGAAGCATGCAATCCGTTCTAACAAGAGCATATGTGCTGCCAATCCGTGGAAAGATAGGGAACTGAACCACTATATATACTATCCTTGCCCTAGTGCTCAACATAGTAGTGGTAATCCCATTGGACTTATGGATAATAGAATCAGTGAGATACATGGACATGTCTCCTTTATTTACACCAAGAAATTTCACCCAGTCTGGTGAGGATTTGCAGATGATCCCCTCACATGAAGCTTTGATGATTTTGCCAAGACTAGAAGCTGTGATCTTGATGAGTAATCTCTGATCATACCCCTAACATAGGATGGTGATGGTCTCTCCAGATGAGAATTAAAGGCATTAACCAAAGTGGAAAGATAAATTCATTTATTTCTAGAAAATCCTCCCACTTTTGGAAAGTAAAGACTTCATCAACAATGGTGACTTCTTCACATAGGTCTTTTCTCAAAGACTTTCCAGGTGCCATTTTTCTAGGCATGAAGAATCTTTCGTAGTGATCTTGCATGCCAGTGTCATCATACCTGTGAAAGGATGATTTTACTAAGGTTGAGTGAGCCACACTCTTTTCTTTTGCCAATGAAGTGGTATATGAGTATGTTTAAAAAGATGAGATTGAAAGAAGAAACTCAAAGAGGGTTAAAGAAGAAGGGGAGAAGACGGTTCATAGGTAAAGGTGAGCAGTTACAGAAGCAGAGATGAGGGTTTGAGGAAAGACAGTTGTGGAAAGAAAGAAAACTGTTGAGGTTACAGAGAGATATATGTGAAGATGAAACTGTAAAGTGCATGGGGTTAAAGGTGAAAGAAAGAGAGGTGACTTGTTCAAGAAGATAAAAGTAAAGATAACGTGTAAGACGTGGGGGTTTTAGAGATGTGACATAACTGAAGGCAAAGCAACATGGGAGAAAGAAACTTAGTCCGAGTGGAAAAAATCCCACCTTTGCATCCTTCTTTCAGAAAGAGAGTTTTCTGACTCTTTATTTCACTTTCTGAAGAAGTTACTTTCTGAAGCTTCACTTTCTGAAGCTTCAATGTTTTCTTTCTAACCTTCTGAAGAACCTTCATAAATTATCATAGACTCATCTTCCTGTTCTGGATTTAATGCTCCCATATAATCATCATTCTTTGATCCTCATATTCTTCTTTTTGACTAACCAATCTTCTTTCTGAACACACCATCTTCTTTCTGATCTTGCAAACTAATAAACCGTTCCTTACAAAGATTTGTGGTCTTGCAAGCTGACATTTGATATACCTGCTGATATTCTTGATCTTGCAAACTGTGCTTCTTATGTTCTTGCAAACTGACATATATCATTTTCAAGAGAATATACCTTTTCTGATTGCTTTACTAGATCTTCAGAAGGGAGTTATGAAGAGGAAATTCCCAGAGATGTTTTATGCATGAATGCTAATGCAGGTATGAAAACATTTAGAAAAGGAGAATGCTTTTTGAAAAACTAAAAAATATTCAAGAGATCTTTAGCAATAGATATCATGAATACTTCTTAAAACGAGGTATTCAGTGAACACATCTATTTACTCAACATCTCCATTTTAAACAAGATAACACAAAGAAAGGATTTTGCAAAGCAAGCTAGGATTTAGAGTACTGAACAAATTCTTGATAAGGTAAATAGCATAGTATTATCTCAGAAGATAGGATAGTGAATTACCTCAAGAGATGGTCTTTCAGCTGATTTCTTATCCGTAGTATTTGGGTGCAAAGATCTTAGCATCACTTGTGCTATTTTCTTCTAGCCTTTTTCTCTTGTGTGGCCATGCTTGCCCTAATGATACCAGCCTTATCCAGATTGTTCTTGAACTTCCTCTTAGTATAAATGATGATGTTTTAAACATGATGTGTAGACTTTGCCTTTCTTTCGAGCTTTGGTAAGCATATTCAACATAGCCTCCACCTGACTTTGATAACTCAAAGCTTTTTCAATATATCTAGATACAAAGATGGTAATGAAAGCACAATTGATGAATAACCAAGGGATGACTTGGTTCTCATACCCTTGGTAGACACTACAAGAATTTAGAAAATAGAAGACTATCTTTAAAATAGAAACTTTCATGAAGTTACTATACATTCAGATCCTTCAGCTTCTATGTTATCTTCATAATGCTCATACCGTATTTCAGAAAGATTACTTTTTGATCATCTTGGATGGTCCGAGCATACTTTTTGAAGTGTTGAGGTTTTGAAGTTCACTTTTCTGAAGCTTTAGCTTTCATCTGCTAGCTTTCTGGAGTTTCCTTGAGATACATATTCTGAGAGCTTTCTTCAAGATTGTCAACAAAGTCTTCCTTAAGCTTTTCATCATCACCATACTTGAGAGATTCTTGAGAAGTTTATCTTTCAGGTTTTGTGATAACTCTTAGATTCAAGTCATGATATCTGGAATGATCACTATCTGTTTGCTTCTTGAAACTTTATCCAAAGAAACATTCCACACATGCCTACAAGAGGAAAAATGATTTTGGTACCCAGACTTTCATAGATCCTTTTCGGTTAACTTCAGAGAAAGAGATTTTTCCAACCTTTCAGATGGAATTCTTTTTCAAGAATCATTTGTTGTGAAGATATCTCTTTATACAGCTTGAAGAAAGGAAACAAAAGATATATATATATATATATATATATATGAAGTTGCATAGTTCTTTCTCCTTCTGTTTCCTCTGTACATCTCAGTCCAATTTTTTGAATCTACAGATGCTGACCATTTTCATAAAAACATAGTTTTTGAAATATATCAAATAAAATAAGTCAGATCTTTGGATGTCATGAAGTCCTCTCAAGGATACAGAAGAATTTTTTGACATGTTCATATAGCTTTTGGAGGCTTCAGAAATATATAACTTGAGAAGAGTAGACTCTCTTTGAAGTGTCTTTTTTTCAGCTTTTCAACTTCAGGCTTGACCTTCTCAAGTTTTCATGGCAACTTTATGAGCTTTTTGGCTGGTTTGAGATATACATATGAATAGACATGATAACCTTATAGCAACTTATCACATGAAGCAAATAAAATATTATAACAAGGGTGAGACGCAGAAACATTTACCTCACTTGTTACTGATGATGTTCTTAAGCCATGAAGCACAGAATGACAACAAGTTTTAGCACATTAATGATGATGTAACACTTGAGAGGGTGTTATAGAACCGATATTGTGAAGCAACATATTGACAGTTAATTCTTTCACCATGATTAGCAAGGAATGATTGATTAGGCCTAGTAAGACTAGGCGTTTGCCATCGTTAGACATGTGCAGTGCAGTGCACCGCAATCCTGGAAAGTATGAAACCACTTTCACTAAATTTGTTTATCTTGCATCGTAAGTTGTATGTTCTTCTCCATATAATTCAAGAGAAAGTAAAAAAATTGGGATGATACCAACAAAACTTAAAAGAAGATCTAAGCCCACCCTAGTAGAACCTTAAAGAAAATTTTGAATAATTTGGAAGCAAAGAGCACATGGCTTCACCTTATTCATTCACTAGCTAATGAACATGAGAATGACTTTCTTGAGAAAAAAGGAATGTACAAAATTGGTGATAAGACAGGATTCCTGACTCATTTTTTACTTTCAACAACTTACAGATCAAGAAACATATCTAGAATATACGATATAATGTACCTAGAGAGGAATCAAGGGACATTATGCAGTGTGTGTAATATTAACAACCCTGTTCAGTCTCTCTAGAATTCCACTAGCTTTCCTCTTAGCCCTTGATGTTCCGTTCTGTGCAAGCTCAGAGATTGTACTGTAAGTGTTCTCCTCTTCCTTTATTTCCTTCAACTTGGATCTATCATACAAACAAACAGTTTGAAGGATTGCTATGCAGTTCTCCTTGTTGCGCTCACAGGAGCTCTCTCTTATAATGCTTAGCAGGCAAGGAACAGCCCCAAGCTCTCCCATGTTCTGAACAGCCTTCTGATGAGTTGAAAGCAATGCAAGGATAGCTAGCAATTCATCCACATGAATCCGGCACTTGATCTTTGACACAATCACCCTCACTGCGCCATCCTTCACTGCCCTTGCCTTGTTCTCATTAATGACACATAAAGTAAAAATTGCTGAAGCAACATCTTTCATGGCTAAGGAATGCCCTTCTTCTAAGAGGTCAATTAATGGCTTTAAGGCGCCAGATTTTCCTATAAGATCTTTGTTGGAGTCTAAAGCTGACAAAGTGAAAAGGGCAGCTGCAGCATTGCTTCTGGTTTCAATTGTTCCAGATCTCAATGCCTTCATAAGGAGTGGAATTACCATAGGAGTTTCAGCTACTAGCTTCTTGTTGTTGTCATGAATTGAGATATTGAGAACTGTTGTGATTACATCTTCTTGGAGATCAGGGTGAATACCAGTAAAAGAATCACTCCCACAAATCGGCTTGAGCAATTGGGGAATGGCATCTACAGAATCACAAAAAAGAACTCGGAAGGAAGGGTGTTTCTTTGTTAACAAGCGAAGTTCTTTTGCAGCTGCTTTCTGATCAAATAGGGCTGAAGACATTTTTTCAAGTAGACAAAGAAAATGGTCATGGTCAGCTTTTGTAACACCTTCCTCATTATCATAGTTTACAGTGTTGGACAATTCAAGCCCTTGATTTTTAGACCATTGTTCTATCATTTCCCTTATTAGGTGATTTGGGGTAAGGACAGTGTGTGAGAGGACTTGATGGGTTCGAGGGCAAGTCCTATTTCCAGCATTCAGCCATTTTTGAATGAAAGGTCTATCATATGTCTGCATAATTGAAACAAACAAAGACGGCATATGTTAAATACCAAATGAGGGAAACAAATTAATCATGGAACAAAATTAGAAGGGGGAACAAATTCTGCTCAATCTTCAATTAGTTTCCAATCATCACTGATTCACTCAACCAATCTGAAAGAATCAATGAACAGAAAAAAGGGTAGGGACAAAAAGCAAAAAAAACAAAAAAGTAGTTGTGGGTGGGGGAAGGCATCACTGTAGAAATTTGGAAAAAGAAAAAGCCAAGAACACTAGAATTTAATTATTCTCCTTGAAACTCAGTCAAAAGTTCTACACAAAGCCACAATCACCACCGCCAGTCACTCAAGAATCGCATTTATATGGACAAAATATTATTCTCTCTTCACTTCCCACTCTTTCTCTTTCCTTCCACAATGGCTAGCATTGATATATTATCCAATTGATCTTTTTCTTTTTCTTTTGCCTCATTTAGTTTCTTTGAACGTACATTTGAAACCATATTGCAGAAAAACTAAAAAATAAAGGGAAGATCACGGAAATTCCAGCGGATCAAACAAAAAGTACTTGAAATCACACCTCCATTGACAGAAAATGTAAAACAATCACAAAGAATAATCTAGTGCCTTCCACATTGAAAAAGAAAACGTAAAACAAGAGAAAAAAGTTTGGATTGAAAGAAAACGAGAACGAAAGGAAGGACTAGACAATCACAAAGAATAATCAAGTGCCTTCCAAATGTTGGAATGATATATCTTCCTATAAATGCAGGAAAAAGAATTAAAACAATATGAACCATATTATATATAAACTTCATTAACTAGAAAATACTTATCTCTAAGATTCTGGATGAGAAAAGAACTGAATATATTCCTTTTCTATCTTTCTTACACCTTTTAAGCCATCTAATAGAGAATAAAGTACAGAAATTCCAACAAAAGAGATTGACAAAAGGCCAGACCCAGAATCTTTATCTTCACTTTAATTGAATTTAATTTCAAAAAATAACAGAAACCCATTTTTGCTAAGAACTTTTTATCCCTTGTTTGCCATAGTAGGCTCACTAAGTCTTGTATTTTTTTTGGGTACCAGGATATTCCAAAATGAGAATTAAAATAAGATTCAAGTTTTTTTTTCTTCTTTTGTTTCCATCATTTTCTCAGAAACAAAACACAACAAATTTATTATTGCAGTCCAAATTCTGACACTAACCTGACCAGAAGCCACAATGACAGGATCTCTCATCAATTCATGGGAAAGGGGACACTTGAATTCATCTGGGCAGGTCACAGTCTTGGGCAGCTTCAAAGATAATGATGAACTCCTTCTGAGCTTCAACTCCTTGAGAACACAAAGAGCTTCCTTGGCTTGATCAATGGTCTCAGTGCTGCAATCCTCATCATCAACAATAGACTTCACCAGCCTCTGCAGCTCCTTCTTCAACTCTATGGTCTTCTTCACCAGCACCCCCGGATCAGAGTCCAACACCCCAGGCTTGGCCATGTGATAAATGATCCAATGGATCAGAGCCTAACTTAGACTTTTCTAAACCTTGAACAAACCCAAAAAGCGTTGAATTTGGCTCAGAGAATGGAGAAGCAGAGAATATCAGTGGAAATTCCCAGCTTCATGTTCTCTGTTTCTCCCTCTTTTACGTAATGCTTCTTCTTTTCTTTTAAATATGTGTCTCTCTCTGCAGGGCGTTTTGGCTCCTTCTGTTTATTACTCTGCTGGCTTCTATTCTCTGGAAGACTGAACAGTTGAGAGCAAAACCAGGACATTACCATAAAGACACAAACTCAAAACTTTGCTTTCCCTTACTCCACTTTAAATTCTTTTAATATCTCACGTCATTGGTTTAAGCATAATTGACCCCCAAGTCACTCATTCAGAAATATTTGAATAGGCAAAAAAAAGTAAATGTTCTTATTAGTCTTATCCTACAAGTTTTCCATGGGCCATTTGCTTCATTTTACTATAATTTACCGAATCAAAATGATTAACTATATTACACTTTCATGAAGAAAAAAAATACCAACAATAAATATATTTTATCTCCCTAAATTTTAAGTCATGTATAATTTATTCTTGATTTTTTAAAATATACATCACAACACTCTAAATTTTTTAAACTGTGTAAAATACTCCTCGATTTAATTTTAACAACTAATAAAGATAAGATTTATGTGGACTTAATCTCATTGAAGTTTCTAATTTGTGATAATCGGCACTTGATCGTGCATACTATGTGTAATAACCCCTTTTTTTATTATGTACAACAATATACCCTACTATGACTTAAATTTTTGGGGGGTCTTTTATATAATTTAAAAAGTTCAATGTCGTAATGTACCGTTGGAAAAGTATGATTTTTTGCATAATTTAAAAAATTTAGAATGTTACAATATAATATTTTAAAAAATCAAAATTTAAATGATACATTATCTAAAATTCAGGACCTAAAATGTATTTAATTCAAAAAAAATTATTTTAAACTTTTAGAAATAAAGAATGTAAGGATTATACGATACTAATGAAAGATTGGAATCTTAGCTTAATTAAGGTGGTTGACATGACATAAAGTAAAGTTTTAAGTAAAGATTATAAAGGGGGTTAATTTAAAATCAACAGAAGATGTAATTATGCGTTGATATATTAATAAAAAAAATTGAATTTCAAATTTTTCTTTTCTCTCTCTCTCTTAATGCATCGGCACCAAATTGAACAGCCATTGAAAAAGTTTGATTGTTTTGAAAAACTACTGGGTTTGTTAAATTTCTTAACCGACATGTCAAGAGAAATTAATACAGTTTGACTTCTTAAATACTTTCTACGATTTATTATAATCGTAGATTTTTGACAATATCTCTTTATTTATAATATTTAGATTGTATTAATTTTTTCTTCTATTTATATTTTTAATATAAATATATTATTAGATAGTTAATATATTTAACAAAATAAATAATAATAACTGTAAAATAATAATTTTATCAATTCATATATTTATAATCCTGACTTATGCAATGCATAGAGAGATAATAAAAAATAGTTTGTTAATTATTATAAAAATAAATAATAATTTATTTAAATATATTTTATAGAAATTTCAGTATATAAATTTATCTTAAAATAATTTAATAGTTAAATAATTAAATAAGTGGATAAAATAAAAATATATAATTCTATTTTATATCTTATATTGAATATCATGTTTATAAAGTTATAAATATCTTGACAGATAACCTATAACTAACAATAAAAAGTCTATTTTATGAAAAATTTGCACATTTTGAAAGTTAAAATTATTGAATAAAGAAAGAGAATAAATAAATAATTTTACTATATTATGAGCCATTTATAAGGATAACAATAAATATCCATAAGAAATGGGATATGTCTTATGCCTCCAATTGCTATTTAGAATTTTATCTCTCATCCTCATCCCCATCCCATCCCCTTACAGATCCCTATTTCCCATTTCCTGTGTGAATTTTGAATCCTTATGATATTTAAGAGTTTATTAAAAAATTTTAAAAAAAGAAAAACTTTAAAAATATTTTACAATTTGAAACATAAATATCCATAATAACATATACTATTAATGCAACATCATCCAAATTAAAATTATATATATATATATATAATACAAATAAAATAAAAATAATTAAAAATAAATGTGCTTATCCTCGTCCCTATCCTGCTTAACATACTTTACTTAAATCCCATCGATTATTTGTATAAAGGCAAAATATGTCTCAATTCCTTTCCCATTGTGGACAATTCTGGTGTGTACTCATTTTTAATTTCTTTTTATCATCTCTAGCCGTTTATATCTTTTTAGTAAATTAAAATATTTAATTTATAAAAATATAAAAATATATTTTCTAATTAATAAAAATAATGCATAAATTTGATTTATATGATTTTAATTACATGTGCTTTCTTGATACATCCTTTTAATAAATTAAAATATCAATTTTAAAATATATGTTATAATTAATGTGTAATAATTAGTAAAAAATCATATATAATTCTCATTTATATAATCTTAATTATTAGATTAGTATATCAATTATAATATTATTCTCATTAAAAAATAATATAATTATTTACTTTTTAAAAGTTAATAAATATTTAATATCATTATCAAAGAATTGTAAATTATGGAATTGATTTTTTAAAAAATATTGTAGTGTTAAAAAATTGAAGGTATTTCTTTTTAAAAAAATTAGTGTGAAAAAATTATGAAATTGATAGATTAGAATGTTCAAGTTATAAAAAATTAAATGGGATAGAGTGATACAGGTAGATAGAAATTTTTTTTTTATGATGACTTTCAAAAGTTTTAAATTTGAAGTTAGAAAATTTTTCCCTAATCCCGTGTTCATTTAGAATTTTGCCTCCATTATCATCCACATCCCCATCACGGTTCACATTCCTCATTTTACGTGGAGATGTGAATTCACGATATTTATGGTTTATTAAAAAATTTCAAAAAGAAATTCTTTTAAAAATACTTTGAAAAAATATAAATGTCTATAATAACAAATACTACTAATGCAACACAATTATAATAGTTTTGTTATCATTAATACTATAATTATATATATATATATATACATAAATTTTATGGTATAATATATTGAATTATAATTTTTTTTATGATATTTTTATTTTTATATTGCTTTTGTTAACGATAGAGAGATATAAAGGTATGATTAAAAAAATAATTAATAATTAGAAGGTAAATTAAATTGAAAAACTCACTTTAAGTGTTAAAATTATAAAAATAATAGAGCATAATTTTTTTATGAATAACAAATAGAAGACTTTTTATGTAATAAGTCTTAAATATTAGTATTATATCAATTATTATCATATTTGATTAAAAATAAATTATTATATCAGTATTATAATGGATCTTAAATATTTGATTAAGAATAAATTTGGTAGAAATTGAATTTTGAATTATTATCATATTAAAATCAATCAATTAGCAATTCATTGATAATTTGACCTATTTTCTTTGAAAAATACTGATTTTGAAACTTATTATTTTAAAATATTTTATTTATAATTTTTTATATTACCTTCATAATGTGAGGCTATTTATAGTTCTTAATTTAATTGTAGATCATAATTATATTGACATGAGTTCTCTCTTAGTGCAAATTATAATCTTTAATGATTGTAATATTTGATTCTTTAACGATTGTAATATTTGATTTTATTTCATATGAAAAATAATTACTAATTAAATTATGAATTAAGTTTAAAAAAAATTTAGACATAAAGATTGAGAAAAATGAGGCCTGAATCATTGTATAAATAGTATGTCTCTAAATCATTATATGAATGACACGTGTAATACTTTCTATGAAATGAGTCTGAAATATTAATATAATAGATTTATTAAAATAATTTTTTTATTTTCTTAATATATGTGTTGTTTGGTTTTTCATAATTGTTTAGAAACGGAGGGAATAATTATTTGAACAACTATAAAAGTCAGACATTGCACTGACCAAATTTGGATTAATCAAAATTAAAATTTTGGAATTGTAAAAGACCAATTTTGCATTCTTGTAAGTAATATTTTAAAAATAAAACCAGATATTGAACACACGAAATTTGCGGTTCATAAATACAATATTTTGACCTCTTAGTTTTAAAGTTAAGTTGTAAATAAATCATAATCAAATTTAAAAAGTTTTTGAGACATGACTAATTCACAATTTTTCTTAGTTCAACTAACTATATTAATCAATTTAATTGCGTTAAAAGATTAATTGCTTATGTAACAGTTTCTTTTTTTTTTCCAATAAGACCACGGGTATTTGAATCCTATTTACAGGAATCTAACTAAGATTTGATGGAGATTCATGGAAAGGTAAGGGCCTGTTTAGTTTGAATTTTCAGTTTCTAATTTTTATTTTTTATTTTTTATATTTTATGAAGAAAATATTAAAAATTTTGAAAATTATATATTTTAATTTTCAATATTTCTTTCATAAAATTTTGAAAGCTGAAAAAATTGAGATTATGAAAACTGAAAATTGAAATCAAATATACTTGTAAAGGTTCCTTGATGAATTTTTTTTTTTTTCCATTTTCATTACTTGAATCTTATCAAGACATCTAATTGAGGGCCAAGGCTTCTATTATCTTGATCGACCCACGTTTGAATGTAATGGTTTCTGTTGAATAATTTGTTTATGCACTGAGTTATGTTGTTTATGATATTTTTGTTGTATCTATTATACAAGATGAATTATTAAATATTTAGTGATTATTAATTTTGTTACTAATATTTAAGACTTTATAAGGCATAATTATATTGAAAAAAAAGAATATTATCGTAGCATCCATTTATAAAACGTAACGTTATCAAACAATTTAATTATGACACTAATCACATAAAAAAAGTAAAATTTGTTGTGATTACTATTTACTTTACATATATATATATATAATCTAAAAGGACACTCACATGACACAGCAACCTATATTTTAAGTACACAGAAAATAAATACCAGTAAATCAATGTGTAACAAATCAACAATTAGAAGAGAAGCGTAAAATGGACAAAAAATCTAAGGTAGGGTTTGTTAGACCTCAAGGCTAAGTGGAGATAGCCGCAAAGAATGAGAGCATTAGGAGGAGTGGTCGAAAGAATGGAAGAAATAGGAGGTTGAAGGGATTTTGAATAGCAGAATATTGTGGTATTAATTCTCTCTTGCTCTCTGATTTTCTCCCCTCTGATTGCTTCTTTGTTCTCTTCCCTTGACTCCATTTTTATCTACCTTATTCGCAGGTACTTGAATCTTCGCAACAGTGGAGACTACCAATTGATACACTCACCTTATAGCTTACTCATTTACATACACAACCCATACTTATTATAGTGATTTTAGTCAATTTATCTTGCTTCTTATTTCCTTACACTGAGAAAACTCCAAATTACTCGTCAATATTTTTACATCTATACCCACTTGAGGTATATTCGGTAATTATTACACAATGGGGGAAAACGTTCATCTAAAAAACTAGTTTAGCCAAATAAATGTATTGTGGTAGAAGTCTACATTTCAAATAAAACGGAAAAAAGCACTAAATTTTAATGCATGATAACTTATCTACGAATTGATTAATTACAACAATCGAATAAATAAATGGTCGGTGAATATTATAAACATTTAATATCTCAATTTATCTCTAATCGTAATAGCAAGTAAATTATGCATATTTACCAAAAAGTGCAAGTAAATCATGCTATTAGATTTATAATTAAGTGAGCACGCACAATTTCGATTAACCCTTTACTACTTCACCATTATCAAGCCCTGCATTTGAACATGAAGGTGTTGAATTGAATGCAGAATGTTGCTCAACGTCTCAGCCCCTTCAAACAATGCAGCTAAACAGTGCTTCGATTAAAGTATAATATATTGTTTTGGCAGAAAATAGAATAAAATACAAGTGATATTGCAGATTAAAAATGAAAATTTAAGGGTATTATTGAATGGGATTGCAGACAAGTAGGCCTGTGGGCACTGGCCAGCATGACAGATAAGTGATAGTTCACCGGTCCCCACATACAATTTTCATTTCTTGTTATGTAGCTTGGGGGAAAAAAAAATATTAGAACAATAAATATATTAGCATATGATTGATGGAAGGAGAAATCCGTAGTGCAGCGAGACAGAGGGAGTAGGTGGGCCCCCCATGGTCCATCCTGCACGCAATCACGGACTCCATGGCCTAAACAGCTGGCACGACGCGTGGGTAAAACTTCCTCTGTACTCGTCTCCGGCTCAGGGTTCCATTCGCCTGCATCCAGCCTATCCTAAATGGGTGTACCCGCTTGCACACGTGGCCGTAACCTGTGAAGTTGTACACGTAGGGTCTGAGAACGAGACACGCGTCATTCTTCGTGTCATTCTCCGGAAAGAATTCTGAGATGGTGAAACACACTGGTCCCACAATAATTTCGAACGACTCGACCGGCCTTGTGATTTTAAGAGGCTGAGAACCGGGTCAAATAAACCGAAACGGTTTAGATGCATTTTTTTACTGTTTATTAGATTCTCTTATTGCATGGCACGTGATGTAATTTGTTATGAAGTTAGTATCATAGCTGGTACATAAATGGTATTTTTTCCACTTCAAGATATCTATCATTTTTAGACAAGTATAAATATTAAAAAATAGTAAATATATTAATAATATAGTAAAACATAGTGAATAAATTAATATATTTTTATTAAATGAAATATTTTTAAAAACCTAATAGTTAGTAAATGGGATTTTATTAGAAAAATAAATAAATATTGTATTGAATGTAAAGTTGTCTATAAGAATGAAGAGATATTTTGAAATATAAAACTATCTGAAAATAGAAAAATATTCTAAAAATAGACATAGACGTCAATTATGTCACTCAAAATGGAGAAATACTATGACCATAAAAAAAAACTCATGCTTTGAGAAAAAAAGAAATGATTTGCTTTGTTCGATTTGATTATTTACATATTACTCATTATATTAAAAATACAGAAAAAATAAGATACAATAATAATCCACAAATTAATGTATCAATTAATAAACAGAATAGAACAAATCATTTCTCTTGCTCTCAAAGTACCTTAAAAATTTGTGTGTTTATGAATTAAAATTATAAAAATAATATGTTTAAATCCCTATTTTTACTCTTCAATTAAATATGCTTTTTATGTTAAAATGACAGTTTAATAGAATAAAACAGAATTTTGGTTCCTAAAAGATTTTGGTTTAAATAGTTTAGTCCTTGAAAGATTGATTGCATACTCTTAAGTGCCCCAAATATTTGAAATTATCACATTTCAGTCCTCGAAAGTTCAATCCATAAATTTTAATCCTCCAAAGATTTGGTATTATAACACTTTAATCTAAAGAAAAATTATAACAATGAACCAAAGTGTTATAATGCAAGTCTCTAGGGACTCTAGTATATGGATTTTTCTTTTGGACTGAAGTGTTTGTAAAAATAAAGTGTATGCCTTAAACTTTTGGGAATTGAAGTGCTATGATTCCAACTCTTTTGGGGACTTAAGTATATGCAATTGATCTTTGGATACTAAAATATTAAAACAAAAATCTTTCACGAACCAAAGTGTGGATTTACTCTAATTTCTTTGCATTGAGTTTTTATACCGTCATCCAATCCAATCATTCCATTTGCACGATTTTTCAAGTAATGATGTTTGAGTTGATCACTTTTATTAATATAGTAATACATAATTGAATTAAAGTATAAAAAACTCTTTATATTGACCTTTTTATATGGTTAATACATAGAAATTAAACTTTTAAAAGAAACCATAAATAATTTTAGGAGAATTTGTTGGTGTACTTTTGGCATGAAATACTTTTGTTTTACTAGAAGAAAAAAGTTGGACTATAAGCAAATATGATGCTAACCTAAAGATAAAATAATAATGTAATGAAAAATTATCACTTCTTTCTTTTGTTGCTTTATAATCCCTCATAGGGGTGTAAGCGGACAAATCTGACTCAACCAACCCAATCAATTTGAACTGAATCAACGTGTTTGGTTTGGTTTGATTCGAGTAGAAACTGATCAAACCAATGTTACATTACTATATATGCACACACACACACACACACATGTATGTATGTATATATTTGTTTTTATTTTTTATACTTTACTCACTAAGAAAGTGAGACACAATACAACACAACCCTAGCCCACTGTAAAACTAACACTCAACACATCCTCCTCTTCTCTTTCTCTCTGTTCGCGCCACCCATCCCACCACCATTGTAAACCACACTACAGATCACCAGTCATTAGTGCTCACTTCATTCATCGGCATCAACACCATCATTGCACCTATAGCAGATCATAGCGAGGCCTCGCTTCCACCATGGAGCTCAAGTCCGTCACCCCACCTTTCCGAGGTACTGTTTGTAACGCCCCGATTTTCTGTTTGAGAGAAAAATGACCAAAATGCCCCTGAGGTCATTTTCTGCCCCGAATTCAAGGATAGCCGGCCCGACAGTGCTCGAAGGGTCAACTTAATGTTTGAAGGGGATTAGATGGTCCTTAAGTGATTTTGGAAATGATAATCTTATTTTCTGCAGTTTCGGGTCAAAATGACCAAAATACCCCTGTAGCGTTTTTACGCGAATAAAAGTGCTATTCGAGCCCAAAACTTTCCCCAAAGGTTTAAAATAATGTTTTCATGTGTTTAAAAGTATCTGTTTAAGTCCTGGGCAGTTTTTGTGCAAAATTATGATTTTACCCCTGGAATAGTACCGTTTGAGCTTAATGATGTAATTAAGTAAACCCAAACAATATTAGGCTCTAATAGAAGATTGATTAATTTTCATAATTAATCTAGAGTCAAAATAAGTTATTAAAATTAATTAGAACCTAAAATTGCTTAGATTAAACCTAAATCTCTTTTTAAAACTCAAGATTCCTAGTCTTGGAATCTTAAATAGTATTTTCTCTCTCCAATTCCTGAAATTAAGGAATTGTGTCTAGAATTGTTTATACACTAAAATGAGTTTTTATCTCACTAATGAAGCAAGAGCACTCCCTAACCTTGTCTTGAAATCCTTAATTACATCCTTAGTCACCTAAACACTTTCTCACAAATTCCTAAACTTAAGCCTAATCAAAGACACACCTAAACACAACTCTAAACCACAATTAAAAAGAGATTTTCCTCCCCCTTGGCTGATGCACATTCAGCCATTCCTCCCCCCATTTCCATCATATGTTTGAAATTTCAAACACTCAAAGAACTATTCCTTGAACCATGCTTTGAGTCATACCTCACCTTACCTTGAGCCATACCTCACCATGCTTCAAGGACACAATATCTCACCTCATGGAACTCATGGGGCTACATGCTTGGCCGAAACCTCCTCCCTCCATTACACCTCTCATTTGTTTCATTTCTCTATAAATTGCATGTTTGGATGAACTTGAATCACTTTTAGTTTATTTGCTAAGTTTGAGTTTTCAAGAGCACTTTGAGCTTTTCTTTTTCTCTCAAGTTCAAGAGTTCCTCTTCTTCAACTTCTTCATCTTTTTCACTCATCTCAACCTCAAATCACTTAGTAGGGAATTTGTTCTAAGTGTTTCATTCATTAAAATTCTTATTTAGTAATGTGCTTTATGGTTTATCTTGAAACTTTTTAGAACTTCTTTTCTTCTTCTTTGTTTTTGGCCAAGAGCCTTTGAGAACTTGGAAATGAAAGCTTGATGATGAGGATTCTATGATGATATTTATCACTTGAGTAACCTCTAAAGCTTGATCTTGGTTCTTGAGTAAAAGATGTTTTTGGTTTCTTCCTTTATTATTCTTGAGAAACTTAACTTTGATGATGTCCTAAAATGAATATATGAACTCAATGATGAGGGCACATGATGTTGGTGTTAATACATCATCAAGATCATGGTCTCTAGAGTTTCAAAATAGTTCTTTTCCTTGCTCATGGTTTCGGTTTCTTTCCTTTTCTTTCCTCTAAGTTTTCGGCCATCCTTGTTGATGGTTCAACATGATAGCTTGGTAATGAGAGTTTTTAGATGATGACTATATGTTCATCATAATGAGACCTCTAAAGCTTGATTTTTCATAAAAATGTTATATGGCTCACTTGTGGTTTTACTTTAAGAAATGTTATTTTATGTTCTAAGAACTCTAAAGTTCACTTTATCTTGCCATTATGAGTTGGGTTAAGGCTCATGTTCCTTTGAAGTCTTGCAAGAGCTCTAGTAAAGAATATAAAATAAACTTGCATCCATGTTTAAATTTATGCTTTGCACCTCATATTTACTTTTCTATGTCATCACTGAACTCTAAAATTTAAAGAAAAGAACTTGCATTACCATGTTTAAGTTTCAAGCTTTGCATTTTACATTTATATTTCAAGTCATCACTTAAATCCTAAAAGATAAAATGAACTTGGATATTTACTTTCAAGCCTTGCATATTTACTTTCAAGTTTTGCATATTTATTTTCAAGCCTTGCATATTTATATTTCTAGCACCTTATATTTATATTTCAAGTTCTTGCATCTCACATTTACCTTGAAGCTCTCACTTTACTTTATAATGAAGAATAAAATGGGATGCATAGCATGTTAAAATTTTGTTATCACTTAAAGACTCTAGAGCTCAAAGACTTGCCCTTATTATCTCAGGTTAAAGTTTGGTTATGGAAACATCCCATGGATACATATTTCAGCCATGTGATGAGGATGAGCTTGATATGGGTTTCATCTAGTCACAAGGGTCAACAATCCATGTTCTAAGATTTTCCCTAGGCCTTAAGAGTTTTATAAGATTATTACCAACAAGATTTATGAGTTAAACCTCTTTTAAGCATGCTTTGAATTAGCTACTGCCCTATGGTTATTTTTAGTCTCCTTTTATAAAATAAAATGGGTTTCAATGAGTTTTAGAAGTCCTAAAAGCGATTTCAAGAGAAACTAGTAACTTGTATGTATTAAGGACATGATTTTTCAATAATGCTTGAGCGTTAATGTTTCGGTTCTGCCCTTGTGTGTTTGCTGCTGTATGATGTTGTTTTGGTATGTTAGAATGTGTAAAAATTATGTATGTTGAGGTAGGAACCCCTCTATGCATGTTAGGAAAGAAACTAGTCTTATAGAAAAACCGTAAAGTTGAATTTTAGCATATTTTTGACCCGTTTATTCTTAGCCACTACCAAAACTATTTTAGTGTGATAACATTCAATTTAGGATTGTGTAATTATGAAAAACTTGGTAACATTTTAGGTAGGACTGATTTCTAGCACCTATAGAGAAACTAGTAACTAGAAAACCGTAAAAGTGCAATTCTAGAACACTTAGATTAATTAATTTCATGTTTCGTCTAGAAACCTTGTAATACAGTAAACATGGTTTATAATTAGTTCATAGGCATAGGAATACCCCATAACTAGTTTAGATTTGATTTATAGTGCCTTAGGCGATGACGGGACGTAGGAAGGGTCTAAAACATAGTTTCTAGAATTCCGTAATTGCAAGATTTAGAGATTGACAATCTGTATGGAGTTGTTTGGTTTTGCTCCTAAACATAAAAATTAATGACGATAATTAGTTGTGAACCCATAAGTGCATAAAAGGTTAATAGCGAATGTTAGAATAATTATATCTCAAATTTAAGCTTCGTAAAGGTCAAAGCATAAGACACCATAGGTTTAAGAGCATAACGAGCTTTAGTGTTTCATGTGAATGCATGTTTTATTATCAGAGTAACTTTAGCATGTGATCTCCTATTAGAGTATATAATGTTGATGTGTTGACCCTCATGCTATGATGCCTTATGAAAAAATTACGATGTTATAATGCGTATGATGTTTATGATGCCTATGGTGCATATGATGATTATGACGCTTACGACAAATATGATTATGAATGACTATGTATATATATGAATGTGCCATAAAGCAAATTTGGAAGAAATTCAGTGCGCTGCCGTTATGCTGCCAAATTTCTGACAAATTTGAGGACTTAGAAAGTTTTCAAAAATATATGAGTTTTTGAATGTGACATATCATCGTAAGAACGTTGCTCGGGACTACGATACGTAATACCCCAGAAACAAATCCTTGAGGGGGACGGCGATACGTAACGCCCCACAGAGGACAATATTCGCTGTGTACTTGATACCGGTGCGACGCATTTCGTTATGATTATTATTATTGTGATTACGCTTATCAGAGGATAAGTAAGAACTAGTGATGACTAGTTAAGGTATGAGCTTATAACCTAGAGAAGATTTTAGGATGATCCCTATGTTGCAGTACGATGCTTTGAATGTTATCTGATTCTGAAAGAGAAATGTTTTACATGAAAAGAATATGCCACTTTATGCCACCTGCATGATGTTGATATCTCTATGAATGTTTAATTGATTTACCGATGCATCTTCATGCATTCATGCTTTATTATGCTACATCCATAACACTAAGATTCATCCTAAAAGAAACAGACTTTGGATAATTAAGTTTAAAACCTAATAAATGAAGTATATGCATGCTCACCTTTTACAAAGAAACCCAAGGCTCCTGAGGATGTAGATGATGTCACTTAGATAGGAGGTTGTCCTATTGAGATTCTTTAGCAAGATTCTCACTCCCTCTATATCTTTTTTCCGTCACTTCTTCAGATGGTGACATTCGTGGTCTTCATGGATACCCCAATGTGGGAGGTGCACTATGATCCAGAGCATGGATCATATCATTTTGAGGGTCGATGTGCTGTTCGCGTTTTCATGTTTGTCGGACGACCCTTCGCTCATCTTGTACACACCCACCATTTTTCCTCGAGATCACCCCATGGCGACGATGACCGGGTTTTGAGTGTGCCTGCACGCACAATGAGAGGGTGCTTCACATGCACACCGCCGTTTTGGCCATGCGCGACTACCCTGACTACGTGCTTCGTATGTATTTCTCAAAGATCGAACCGTCGGAGGACCCACCTACCCACGTTGATAGCGAGAGCTCAGTCCTACTCCGCCGCAAATGAGAGAGGGCAGCGAGGAGACTGTTATGCAGCCGAGATTGGCTCGGAGGCCATCTATGCGCCCACGTCGTGGAAGTTACTTGCAGTTCTCTGGCATGCCCATTCCTGCCAAGCTCTGACCGTGGATTGGATATGTCTCACCCTTTCTGGGACCCTAGCAGTAGAGGCCCGTGGGTAGAGATAGTGCATACACCACATAGATGAGGATAAACCTTCTTTTGTTTAGAGGTTATCCATTTTAGATGCACTTGGGTAGGGGAGTTTTCTTTTTCACTTTCTGTTGCATTTTCCTTTTTGTTGTATTTTCATTTCGGATGTATTTGTTCCTATGTTGTACCATCTAAGTCCCGCTTCTCGTAAGCGGACATATTATATATATATGCAGTTAGTTTATCATGATGTGCAATTACATGCTTTATGTTCTGACGTTCATGAGATGTTTGTTTACTCTTGTGTCTCGTTTCTTTATGTGCCTCATCGTTTGTCGTGTTGCACGGCTCTCACTTTGCTTTTACCTTTCAAAAAAAATTTTACCTGTATTTTCCACTAAGTATTTTGAAGTAAAGAGGAAACTATGACGTAATAGACTAATGGTTAACCTAAATATGTTCTAGGAGTATTAGGTTAAAAATTAAGATGTTACACCATTGTGGTCGACAAAGAAGGAGAAAGCCATAGTGGGTATGGTAGAAAATGGCAAGGCAAAGGCAGAGGGACTGGCCCTAGGTGGCAGTGATAGCAAAATAGTGTTAATGCAGTTCGATTTTCTTTCTATTTTTCATTCTATGTTTTGGATTTGGAATGTGTTATGGGACCATTGGAGTATTTTGATTTTGTTCTATGGAGTTTTGATGGCTACTTTTTGGTTTTTGATGCGTGACTGATAAAGGGCATTTATGCCACTTATTTTACTTCTAAACCTCATTTTTTCACATGAGTTTAACTATGTTATTGATATAAATAATTAGGATTTTTGACTTATTCCTCATTGTGCATTCTTGATAGAATCATTGACTATTGCACTAATTTTGGAATAATTTGTAATTACACTCTATTATGCTTAACTTGTCTCTTTGAATATAGTTTTGTGTATAGGAGCTTTGCATCAAGTACAAATGTCAAGAACAAGGCTGGGAACTCTTAGGAAGGACTTTGGAGCTAAAAAGGAGCAAAAAGCATGGAAACTCATCCTCAAGTGAGTGCTATAGCGCTCGATAGAGTCAATATTTTAGGGATTGTCATAGACTTTACTAAAGTTTTTGACTTAGATTTTAGGTTGCTAGGTTTCTCTCTCTACATCTCTCTATATCTTCTCTATTTTTCTCTCTCTAGGAATTCCATAGGTGAGTTTGCTTTGTTCTTATGGATTGTGACAAGGATCCTTACTATTATTTTCATGTACACTTTTAGATTCATTGTTATAATCGTTTAGAGATGGAGTAGATTTTTTTCTAGTGTAAGAGTTTCTAGATAGATTGGGATGATGTTTGAGACCCCTTGTTTATATTTAATGTATTAGTTTTCTCAATGTTCTACAATTTCTATTCTTATAATTATTGTTGCAATTATTACAATTTTTATTGGAATAACTATTTTGGCGATCATCATTTAGGGAAACTCTTTGGGCATAAATTGATGGATCCATTAGTTTATGTTTGAGGAGAATGTTAGAATTAACTTTCCGATTAACGGTTAGGCTATTGCAATTAGTTTATTAAATCAATGTGATTTCTAAATAAATTGAGATCTCATTTATTAGTTATTTGCTTTGATCAAATTCTAGAGGTTGATTGATCACTAGTAGTTTTGTCAGTAATTTATTACTAATAGCCACTAATGGGTTCAATATTTTGGTCAATAATAATTAAATTTCAATCTTAGGAATGCCATGCACTAGTACCTCTTTATTATTGGTATTACCATTTAATTTTAATTGTTTCAATCTTAATTCTTAAAAACCCACCAATTTTCTAACTAAGTGACATAACCTCCTTGAGAGATGACCTAGGTTGTGCCATTTACTATATTTTTTGTGCAACTTAACATTAAAATAAATTTCTAATTTGAGTTGGTAGGCAATAAAATTGCTTCAAATTTTGGTGCCAAGGAGGCATTAGAACTTAGTTGTTCATTTTACTTTATTATTTTAATTGTTTTATCTTTTTTTTCTTTGTTGTTGATTTTAGTTATATTCAAAAAACATTTGTTCCCTATATATATGCTCCTGCCTATTGGCAATTTGATACCTCTTGATTGTGAAATTGAAAAAACCTTGAGGCGGATTAGGCAGGCAAAGCATCAACAAGAGGAACTTTCTAAGCGTTCTAATCCTCTTTTTCCTGTTTCAGGTGATATAGCAAATATGTGAGACCGCAATCAGGCACTTAGGGTCTGTTTGGTTTGAATTTCCAATTTTCAGTTTTCATTTGCAATTTTTCAATTTTTCAGATTTTTTTGAAGAAAATGTTGAAAATTCTGAAAACTATGGGCTTGTTTGGCTTGATTTTTGTAACGCTTCGATTTTTCTATTTGAGAGAAAAATGACCAAAATGCCCTTGAGGCCATTTTTCGCCTCTAATCGAGGATAGCCGGGCCGACAGTCCTCGAAGGGTCAACTCAATGTTTGAAGGGGATTAGATGGTCCTTGAGTGGTTTCGAAAACGAAGATCTTGTTTTTTGCAATTTTGGGTCAAAATGACCAAAATACCCCTATAGTGTTTTTACGAAGGTAAAGGTGCCGTTCGAGCTCGAAACTTTTCTCGAAGGTTTAAAATGATGTTTTCATGTTTTTAAAAGTATTTAGTTGAGTCCCGGTGGTCCCATGCACTTTTGCAAAAAATTATGATTTTGCCCCTGGAACAGTGCTGTTTGAGCTTAATGATGTAATTAAGCAATCATAAGCAATATTAGGCTCTAATTGAAGATTAATTAATTTACATAATTAATCTAGAATCAAAATAAGTTATTAAAATTAATTAGAACCTAAAATTACTTAGATTAAATCTAAATCTCTTTTTAAAACTCAAGATTTCTAGTCTTGGAATCTTGAATAGTGTTTTTTCTCTCCAAATCCTTAAATTAAGGAATTGTGTTTAGAATTATTTATGCACTAAAATGAGTTTTTGTTTCACTAATGAAGCAAGAGCATTCCCTAATCTTGTCTTGAAACCCTTAATTACATCCTTAGTCACCTAAACACTTTCTCACAAATTCCTAAACTTAAGCATAATTAAAGACACACCTAAACACAACTCTAAACCACAATTAGAAGAGAGATTTTCCTCCTCCCTTGGCTAATGCAATTTGGCCACCTCTCCCCCTCATTTCCATCACATGTTTGAAATTTTAAACACTCAAAGAACCATACCTCAAGCCATACCACACCATACCTCAAGCCATGCCTCACCATACCTTGAACCATACCTCACCATGCTTCAAGAACACAACATCTCACCTCATGGAACACATGGGGTGGCCGAAAACTCCTCCCTCTTTTACACCTCTCATTTGTTTCATTTCTCTATAAATAGCATGCTTGAATGAACTTGAATCACTTTTAGTTCATTTGCTAAGTTGGAATTCTCAAGAGCACTTTGAGCTTCTCTTTTTCTCTCAAGTTCAAGAGTTCATCTTCAACTTCTTCATCTTCTTCACTCTTCTCAACCTCAAGACACTTGGTAGGGATTTTGTTCTAAGTGTTTCATTCTGTAAAGTTTTTATTTAGTAATGTGCTTTATGGTTTCTCTTGGAGCTTTTGGGACTTCTCTTCTTCCTCTTTGATTTTCGGCCAAGAGCCTTTGGGAACTTGGAAGTGAGAGCTTGATGATGAGGACTCCATGATGATATTCATCACTTGTGTAACCTCTAAAGCTTGATCTTGGTTCTTGAGTAAAAGATGTTTTGGTTTCTTCCTTTCTTATTCTTGAAAAGCTTTATTTTGATGATGTCCTAAAATGAATATATGAACTCAATGATGATGACACATGATGTTAGTGTTAATATATCATCAAGATCATGGCCTCTAGAGTTTCAAAATGGTTCTTTGCCTTCCTTATGGTTTCGGTTTCTTTCCTTTTCTTTCTTCTAAATTTTTGGCCATCATTCCTTTTCTTTAAGTTTTTGAGCTTCCATTTTTAAAGGAATGTTAACTTGATTTGTTCTTTTAGTCCATTTCCTTAGAGCTTGATGATGAAGTTCACACCATATGGTTTCTTTGAGAACCTTCGTACAAGAACTCTAGAGCTTGCTTTATCTTGCTATGATAGGTTCGGGTTGAGGTTTAAGTTCTTTTAAAGTCTTGTAAGAGCTCTAGTGAAGAACATAAAATGAACTTACATTCATATTTATTTTCCTTGCCTAGCATATTTAATTTTTGGCCATCACCTAAAATGTAACATTCTAATTTTTAACCCAATACTCTATAACATAATTAGGTTAATCATTAGTCTATTACGTCATAGTTTCCTTTTTACTTTAAAATGCTTAGTGGAAAATACTGGTAAATTTTTTTTGAATTATAAAAGCAAAGTGAGAGCCGCGCGACACGATAAGCAATGAAGCACGTAAGGAAATAAACAAGCATCTCATAAACATCATAATATAAAGCAGGTACGGGCACATCACGACAAATTTGAATTGCATATATATATATGATAAGATATGCCCACTTATGAAGAGTAGGACTTAGTTTGGTACAACATGAAACGAATACATCTAAAAAGAAAATACAAAGGAAAGTGCGACGGAAAGAATAAAAGCAAACTCCCCTACCCAAGTGCAACTAAGGGATAACCTCTAAACAAAAGAAGGTTCATCCTCATCTAAGTGGTGTGTACTAGCCCGGGTACTCCATCGGTCATCTGCTACCTCCTACTAACGTCTATCCCGTGAGCGAGGCACATACCCAGCAAACTGGGCGAGCTCCTCCGACGTGTAAAGATGAAGCGGGGATTGGGAGTGACCCCCACGACGTGGCCGCACCTCCGATCGTCGTGCTAGCCGAGGCTGAGTCACGGTATCCTCACTGCCCTCTCTCATCAGTGGTGGAGTGGGCGAGCTACCTGTCTGCATGATGGGTAGTTGGGTCCTTTGACGTGTCAGTCTCCGAGAAGTATATCCGGGGCACATAGTTGGGGTAGTCGCGCATGGCTGAAGCGGCGGTGTGCATGCGGAGCACTCTCTTGTTGTGTGAACATGCGCGCTCGAAAACCCGCTCGTCGTTGCCGTAGGGTGCTGTTGGGGAGAAGCGATGGGTATGTACAGGGTGAGCGAAGGGTCATCCAATGAACATGAAGACACGAAGCGTAGATCGACCCTCAAAATGGTATGATCCGTGCTCCGGATCATAGTGCACCTCCCACGTCGGGGTGTCCATGAAAACCATGAACGTCGCCATCTAAAGACGTGACAGAAAGAAAAGATATAGGGAGTGAGAATTCTTAATAAAGAATCTCAGTAGGGCCCCCTACTACCTAAGTGTCATCATCTACATCCTCAGGAACCTTGGGTTTAGTGTATAAAATAAGTGAGCATGCGTTAAGTTCATTTTTAAGCTTTTAAAATATAATTAACCAAGGTCCATTCATTTTAGAATGAATCTTAATGTCGTGAATGCGATATAGTAATAGATGTATGCATGGCACTACTCAATGCAAGAACATCAATCATAACATCAAGAAGCATCATAATGGTGGCATAAAGTGGTAATTGAAATCTCATGTGGGGAAAACTTTGTGACATAATCATCACACTTTACTTTCTCATGGGGCCACCCTAAAAGACATTCGTTCTGGGGGTGCTTGGCCGAACCGGTGTCACCCAGAACGTGTCACATCTCTAGGTTATGAGCTCATGCCTAACTAGTTGTCACTAGTTCTTACTTATCAATCCTGATAAGCGTATTATAATCATAATCCCGACTATCTAGTACGGGTTAGGGGGCATTTCTTGGGGGTGCTTAGCAGAACCGGTGTCACCCAAGAATAGAACATACATTTGCATCTAACATTGGAACTCATTATGCTTTTGATCCTACGGTATCTTTATGCTCGACCCTTACGGGCCTTAAACTTGAAATGTAATTATTCTATCATTCTTTATCAACCTTTTATGCACCTAAGGATTCTTTTCTAACAAATCTTACTATCATTTATGTTCTTTAATAAATCTGGGCAGCACCATACTCTAAGGGTAGAGTTATATATCTATGATTATGGGGTTCTAGAACTTACGTTTTAGACCCTTTCTCGGTTCCGTCTTCGCCTAAGGCGCTGTAAATTAAATCTAACCAATTATGAAGCATTCCTATGCCTAAGAACTAATTATAAACCATGTTTGCCATATTATGAGGTTGCTGGATAGAATCCAGAAATTAAATGTTCTAAGAGTTCTAGGATTGCACTTTTACGGTTTTCTAGTTACTAGTTTCTCTATAAGTGGTAAAATTCAATCCTACTTCAAATGTAACCAAATTTTTCAGGATTAATCAATCCTAAACTGATTGTTATCATACTAAAACAGTTTTGGCATTGATTAGGATTGAAGGAGTCAAATACACGTTAAATTCTAACTTTACGATTTTTCTATGAAGCTAGTTTCTTTCCTAACATACATAGAAGTGTTCCTACCTCATCATATATCATTTTCACACATTCTAACACATCAAAACATCATCATACAGGAACAAACACATCAAGGAAGAACCGAACTGTTCAAGTCCAAAAAGACACAT
This sequence comes from Dalbergia cochinchinensis, assembly GCA_031216125.1. Lineage (NCBI taxonomy): Eukaryota > Viridiplantae > Streptophyta > Magnoliopsida > Fabales > Fabaceae > Dalbergia > Dalbergia cochinchinensis. The sequence goes on along the minus strand of CM062368.1, from coordinate 56,262,695 downwards.
AATTTGACATTTCTAAAGCATATAAGTGCTAGTTTCCTTGGAATCATTTAGGACCTCTAAAACTCTTTGCAAACCATTTTATTTTATCAAGAGGCCAAAACAACCTTAGGTCAGTAACCAATTTAATTCTTCTTTAGAAGAGGATTAAAATTATAAATCTTGTTGGTCATAACTTTATAAAACTCATCAAGCTTAAAGAAAATCATAGAACATAGGTTGTTGGCCCTTGTAACTAGATGGAACTTATTCCAAGCTCACTATTATTACTTGGCCAAAATTATACATTCAAAGAATGCTTCCTTATTAAACTTTAACTTGAGATAAAATGGGCAAGTCTTTGAGCTCTAAGTTCTTTAAGTGATGACAAAATATAAACATGCTATGCACTTCATTTTTATTCTTCATTACAAAGTAAAGTGAGAACTTTAAAGTAAATATGCAAGGTTTGAAATTTAAATATACAAGACTTGAAGTAAATATGCAAGGCTTGAAAGTAAATATGCAGGACTTGAAAGTAAATATGCAAGGCCTGAACGTAAACATGCAAGACTTGAAATAAATATGCAATGCAAGTTCATTTCTTTATTTTAGTGCTCTAGGCCCAAGAATAACTCGACTTTAAGGCCGAAATAGAAAGGCTTTGAGAATTAATTAGGTGATAATGCAAGTCTTGTTTTAATCTTTAAGTCCTTAGGTGATGACTTGAAAGTAAAGATGCAAAGCAAGAATATAAACATGAGTGCAACCTCAAAACAAATATGCAAGTTCATTTATATCTTATTAGAGCTCATTCAAGACTTTAGAGGAACTTTAACCTTAACCCAAACTCATCATGACAAGATAAAGTGAGGTCTAGAGTTCTTAGAACTCAAGATAACATTCCTTAAAAATATAACCATAAATGAACTTTATAACACCTTTATGAAAACTCAAGCTTTAGAGATTTCTTTGTGGTGAACATAAAGTCACCAACTAGAGCTCTCATCATCAAGCCATCATGAGGGTACATCCAACAATTGTTGGGTGTACTTTTGGCATGAAATACTTTTGTTTTACTAGAAGAAAAAAGTTGGACTATAAGCAAATATGATGCTAACCTAAAGATAAAATAATAATGTAATGAAAAATTATCACTTCTTTCTTTTTTGTTGCTTTATAATCCCTCATAGGGGTGTAAAGCGGACAAATCTGACTCAACCAACCCAATCAATTTGAACTGAATCAACGTGTTTGGTTTGGTTTGATTCTGAGTAGAAACCGATCAAACCAATGTTACATTACTATATATGCACACACACACACACACACATGTATGTATGTATATATTTGTGTTTATTTTTTATACTTTTCTCACTAAGAAAGTGAGACACAATACAACACAACCCTAGCCCATGTAAAACTAACACTCAACACATCCTCCTCTTCTCTTTCTCTCTGTTCGCCACCCATCCCACCACCATTGTAAGCCACACTATGAGATCACCGCCATTAGTGCTCACTTCATTCATCGGCATCAACACCATCATTGCACCTATAGCGAGATCATAGCGTAGGGCTTTGCTCCACCATGGAGCTCAAGTCCGTCACCCCACCTTTCCGAGGTCTTGCTTTGTAACGCCGATTTTGTTTGAGAGAAAAATGACCAAAATGCCCCTGAGGTCATTTCGCCTTCAATTCAGGATAAGCTCAGGCCCGGCCTCGATTAGCTCGAAGGGTCAACTTAATGTTTGAAGGGGATTAGATGGTCCTTAAGTGATTTTGGAAATGATAATCTTATTTTCTGCAGTTTCGGGTCAAAATGACCAAAATACCCCTGTAGCGTTTTTACGCGAATAAAAGTGCTATTCGAGCCCAAAACTTTCCCCGAAGGTTTAAAATAATGTTTTCATGTGTTTAAAAGTATTTGTTTAAGTTGGTGGTCCTGGGCAGTTTTGTGCAAAATTATGATTTTGCCCCTGGAATAAATGTACCGATTTGAGCTTAATGATGTAATTAAGTAAACCCAAACAATATTAGGCTCTAATAGAAGATTGATTAATTTTCATAATTAATCTAGAGTCAAAATAAGTTATTAAAATTAATTAGAACCTAAAATTGCTTAGATTAAACCTAAATCTCTTTTTAAAACTCAAGATTCCTAGTCTTGGAATCTTAAATAGTATTTTCTCTCTCCAATTCCTGAAATTAAGGAATTGTGTCTAGAATTGTTTATACACTAAAATGAGTTTTTATCTCACTAATGAAGCAAGAGCACTCCCTAACCTTGTCTTGAAATCCTTAATTACATCCTTAGTCACCTAAACACTTTCTCACAAATTCCTAAACTTAAGCCTAATCAAAGACACACCTAAACACAACTCTAAACCACAATTAAAAAAAGAGATTTTCCTCCCCCTTGGCTGATGCACATTCAGCCATTCCTCCCCCCATTTCCATCATATGTTTGAAATTTCAAACACTCAAAGAACTATTCCTTGAACCATGCTTTGAGTCATACCTCACCTTACCTTGAGCCATACCTCACCATGCTTCAAGGACACAATATCTCACCTCATGGAACTCATGGGGGTACATGCTTAGCCGAAACCTCCTCCCTCCATTACACCTCTCATTTGTTTCATTTCTCTATAAATTGCATGTTTGGATGAACTTGAATCACTTTTAGTTTATTTGCTAAGTTTGAGTTTTCAAGAGCACTTTGAGCTTTTCTTTTCTCTCAAGTTCAAGAGTTCCTCTTCTTCAACTTCTTCATCTTTTTCACTCATCTCAACCTCAAATCACTTAGTAGGAATTTGTTCTAAGTGTTTCATTCATTAAAATTGTTATTTAGTAATGTGCTTTATGGTTTATCTTGAAACTTTTTAGAACTTCTTTTCTTCTTCTTTGTTTTTGGCCAAGAGCCTTTGAGAACTTGGAAATGAAAGCTTGATGATGAGGATTCTATGATGATATTTATCACTTGAGTAACCTCTAAAGCTTGATCTTGGTTCTTGAGTAAAAGATGTTTTTGGTTTCTTCCTTTATTATTCTTGAGAAACTTAACTTTGATGATGTCCTAAAATGAATATATGAACTCAATGATGAGGGCACATGATGTTGGTGTTAATACATCATCAAGATCATGGTCTCTAGAGTTTCAAAATAGTTCTTTTCCCTTGCTCATGGTTTGGTTTCTTTCCTTTTCTTTCCTCTAAGTTTTCGGCCATCCTTGTTGATGGTTCAACATGATAGCTTGGTAATGAGAGTTTTTAGATGATGACTATATGTTCATCATAATGAGACCTCTAAAGCTTGATTTTTCATAAAAATGTTATATGGCTCACTTGTGGTTTTACTTTAAGAAATGTTATTTTATGTTCTAAGAACTCTAAAGTTCACTTTATCTTGCCATTATGAGTTGGGTTAAGGCTCATGTTCCTTTGAAGTCTTGCAAGAGCTCTAGTAAAGAATATAAAATAAACTTGCATCCATGTTTAAATTTATGCTTTGCACCTCATATTTACTTTTCTATGTCATCACTGAACTCTAAAATTTAAAGAAAAGAACTTGCATTACCATGTTTAAGTTTCAAGCTTTGCATTTTACATTTATATTTCAAGTCATCACTTAAATCCTAAAAGATAAAATGAACTTGGATATTTACTTTCAAGCCTTGCATATTTACTTTCAAGTTTTGCATATTTATTTTCAAGCCTTGCATATTTATATTTCTAGCACCTTATATTTATATTTCAAGTTCTTGCATCTCACATTTACCTTGAAGCTCTCACTTTACTTTATAATGAAGAATAAAATGGGATGCATAGCATGTTAAAATTTTGTTATCACTTAAAGACTCTAGAGCTCAAAGACTTGCCCTTATTATCTCAGGTTAAAGTTTGGTTATGGAAACATCCCATGGATACATATTTCAGCCATGTGATGAGGATGAGCTTGATATGGGTTTCATCTAGTCACAAGGGTCAACAATCCATGTTCTAAGATTTTCCCTAGGCCTTAAGAGTTTTATAAGATTATTACCAACAAGATTTATGAGTTAAACCTCTTTTAAGCATGCTTTGAATTAGCTACTGCCCTATGGTTATTTTTAGTCTCCTTTTATAAAATAAAATGGGTTTCAATGAGTTTTAGAAGTCCTAAAACGATTTCAAGAGAAACTAGTAACTTGTATGTATTAAGGACATGATTTTTCAATAATGCTTGAGCGTTAATGTTTCGGTTCTGCCCTTGTGTGTTTGCTGCTGTATGATGTTGTTTTGGTATGTTAGAATGTGTAAAAATTATGTATGTTGAGGTAGGAACCCCTCTATGCATGTTAGGAAAGAAACTAGTCTTATAGAAAAACCGTAAAGTTGAATTTTAGCATATTTTTGACCCGTTTATTCTTAGCCACTACCAAAACTATTTTAGTGTGATAACATTCAATTTAGGATTGTGTAATTATGAAAAACTTGGTAACATTTTAGGTAGGACTGATTTCTAGCACCTATAGAGAAACTAGTAACTAGAAAACCGTAAAAGTGCAATTCTAGAACACTTAGATTAATTAATTTCATGTTTCTGTCTAGAAACCTTGTAATACAGTAAACATGGTTTATAATTAGTTCATAGGCATAGGAATACCCCATAACTAGTTTAGATTTGATTTATAGTGCCTTAGGCGATGACGGGACGTAGGAAGGGTCTAAAACATAGTTTCTAGAATTCCGTAATTGCAAGATTTAGAGATTGACAATCTGTATGGAGTTGTTTGGTTTTGCTCCTAAACATAAAAATTAATGACGATAATTAGTTGTGAACCCATAAGTGCATAAAAGGTTAATAGCGAATGTTAGAATAATTATATCTCAAATTTAAGCTTCGTAAAGGTCAAAGCATAAGACACCATAGGTTTAAGAGCATAACGAGCTTTAGTGTTTCATGTGAATGCATGTTTTATTATCAGAGTAACTTTAGCATGTGATCTCCTATTAGAGTATATAATGTTGATGTGTTGACCCTCATGCTATGATGCCTTATGAAAAAATTACGATGTTATAATGCGTATGATGTTTATGATGCCTATGGTGCATATGATGATTATGACGCTTACGACAAATATGATTATGAATGACTATGTATATATATGAATGTGCCATAAAGCAAATTTGGAAGAAATTCAGTGCGCTGCCGTTATGCTGCCAAATTTCTGACAAATTTGAGGACTTAGAAAGTTTTCAAAAATATATGAGTTTTTGAATGTGACATAATACTGTAAGAACGCGTTCTGGGGGACGGCGATACGTAATACCCCAGAAACAAATCCTTGAGGGGGACGGCGATACGTAACGCCCCACAGAGGACAATATTCGCTGTGTACTTGATACCGGTGCGACGCATTTCGTTATGATTATTATTATTGTGATTACGCTTATCAGAGGATAAGTAAGAACTAGTGATGACTAGTTAAGGTATGAGCTTATAACCTAGAGAAGATTTTAGGATGATCCCTATGTTGCAGTACGATGCTTTGAATGTTATACAGTTACAGAAAGAGAAATGTTTTACATGAAAAGAATATGCCACTTTATGCCACCTGCATGATGTTGATATCTCTATGAATGTTTAATTGATTTCTGCCTGATGCATCTTCATGCATTCATGCTTTATTATGCTACATCCATAACACTAAGATTCATCCTAAAAGAAACAGACTTTGGATAATTAAGTTTAAAACCTAATAAATGAAGTATATGCATGCTCACCTTTTACAAAGAAACCCAAGGCTCCTGAGGATGTAGATGATGTCACTTAGATAGGAGGTTGTCCTATTGAGATTCTTTAGCAAGATTCTCACTCCCTCTATATCTTTTTTCCGTCACTTCTTCAGATGGTGACATTCGTGGTCTTCATGGATACCCCAATGTGGGAGGTGCACTATGATCCAGAGCATGGATCATATCATTTTGAGGGTCGATGTGCTGTTCGCGTTTTCATGTTTGTCGGACGACCCTTCGCTCATCTTGTACACACCCACCATTTTTCCTCGAGATCACCCCATGGCGACGATGACCGGGTTTTGAGTGTGCCTGCACGCACAATGAGAGGGTGCTTCACATGCACACCGCGTTTGGCCATGCGCGCGACTACCCTGACTACGTGCTTCGTATGTATTTCTCAAAGATCGAACCGTCGGAGGACCCACCTACCCACGTTGATAGCGAGAGCTCAGTCCTACTCCGCCGCAAATGAGAGAGGGCAGCGAGGAGACTGTTATGCAGCCGAGATTGGCTCGGAGGCCATCTATGCGCCCACGTCGTGGAAGTTACTTGCAGTTCTCTGGCATGCCCATTCCTGCCAAGCTCTGACCGTGGATTGGATATGTCTCACCCTTTCTGGGACCCTAGCAGTAGAGGCCCGTGGGTAGAGATAGTGCATACACCACATAGATGAGGATAAACCTTCTTTTGTTTAGAGGTTATCCATTTTAGATGCACTTGGGTAGGGGAGTTTTCTTTTTCACTTTCTGTTGCATTTTCCTTTTTGTTGTATTTTCATTTCGGATGTATTTGTTCCTATGTTGTACCATCTAAGTCCCGCTTCTCGTAAGCGGACATATTATATATATATGCAGTTAGTTTATCATGATGTGCAATTACATGCTTTATGTTCTGACGTTCATGAGATGTTTGTTTACTCTTGTGTCTCGTTTCTTTATGTGCCTCATCGTTTGTCGTGTTGCACGGCTCTCACTTTGCTTTTACCTTTCAAAAAAAATTTTACCTGTATTTTCCACTAAGTATTTTGAAGTAAAGAGGAAACTATGACGTAATAGACTAATGGTTAACCTAAATATGTTCTAGGAGTATTAGGTTAAAAATTAAGATGTTACACCATTGTGGTCGACAAAGAAGGAGAAAGCCATAGTGGGTATGGTAGAAAATGGCAAGGCAAAGCGAGAGGATCGCCCTAGGTGGCGTGATAGCAAAATAGTGTTAATGCGATTCGATTTTCTTTCTATTTTTCATTCTATGTTTTGGATTTGGAATGTGTTATGGGACCATTGGAGTATTTTGATTTTGTTCTATGGAGTTTTGATGGCTACTTTTTGGTTTTTGATGCGTGACTGATAAAGGGCATTTATGCCACTTATTTTACTTCTAAACCTCATTTTTTCACATGAGTTTAACTATGTTATTGATATAAATAATTAGGATTTTTGACTTATTCCTCATTGTGCATTCTTGATAGAATCATTGACTATTGCACTAATTTTGGAATAATTTGTAATTACACTCTATTGCGTTTAACTTGTCTCTTTGAATATAGTTTTGTGTATAGGAGCTTTGGATCAAGTACAAATGTCAAGAACAAGGCTGGGAACTCTTAGGAAGGACTTTGGAGCTAAAAAGGAGCAAAAAGCATGGAAACTCATCCTCAAGTGAGTGCTATAGCGCTCGATAGAGTCAATATTTAAGGGATTGACATAGACTTTTACTAAAGTTTTTGACTTAGATTTTAGGTTGCTAGGTTTCTCTCTCTCTACATCTCTCTATATCTTCTCTATTTTTCTCTCTCTAGGAATTCCATAGGTGAGTTTGCTTTGTTCTTGCGGATTGTGACAAGGATCCTTACTATTATTTTCATGTACACTTTTAGATTCATTGTTATAATCGTTTAGAGATGGAGTAGATTTTTTTTTCTAGTGTAAGAGTTTCTAGATAGATTGGGATGATGTTTGAGACCCCTTGTTTATATTTAATGTATTAGTTTTCTCAATGTTCTACAATTTCTATTCTTATAATTATTGTTGCAATTATTACAATTTTTATTGGAATAACTATTTTGGCGATCATCATTTAGGGAAACTCTTTGGGCATAAATTGATGGATCCATTAGTTTATGTTTGAGGGAGAATGTTAGAATTAACTTTCCGATTAACGGTTAGGCTATTGCAATTAGTTTATTAAATCAATGTGATTTCTAAATAAATTGAGATCTCATTTATTAGTTATTTGCTTTGATCAAATTCTAGAGGTTGATTGATCACTAGTAGTTTTGTCAGTAATTTATTACTAATAGCCACTAATGGGTTCAATATTTGGTCAATAATAATTAAATTTCAATCTTAGGAATGCCATGCACTAGTACCTCTTTATTATTGGTATTACCATTTAATTTTAATTGTTTCAATCTTAATTCTTAAAAACCCACCAATTTTCTAACTAAGTGACATAACCTCCTTGAGAGATGACCTAGGTTGTGCCATTTACTATATTTTTTGTGCAACTTAACATTAAAATAAATTTCTAATTTGAGTTGGTAGGCAATAAAATTGCTTCAAATTTTGGTGCCAAGGAGGCATTAGAACTTAGTTGTTCATTTTACTTTATTATTTTAATTGTTTTATCTTTTTTTTCTTTGTTGTTGATTTTAGTTATATTCAAAAAACATTTGTTCCCTATATAAGGCGTTCCCTGTCTATTGGCAATTTGATACCTCTTGATTGTGAAATTGAAAAAACCTTGAGGCGGATTAGGCAGGCAAAGCATCAACAAGAGGAACTTTCTAAGCGTTCTAATCCTCTTTTTCCTGTTTCAGGTGATATAGCAAATATGTGAGACCGCAATCAGGCACTTAGGGTCTGTTTGGTTTGAATTTCCAATTTTCAGTTTTCATTTGCAATTTTTCAATTTTTCAGATTTTTTTGAAGAAAATGTTGAAAATTCTGAAAACTATGGGCTTGTTTGGCTTGATTTTTGTAACGCTTCGATTTTTCTATTTGAGAGAAAAATGACCAAAATGCCCTTGAGGCCATTTTCTGCCCGGAATTCGAGGATAGCCGGCCCGACAGTCCTCGAAGGGTCAACTCAATGTTTGAAGGGGATTAGATGGTCCTTGAGTGGTTTCGAAAACGAAGATCTTGTTTTTTGCAATTTTGGGTCAAAATGACCAAAATACCCCTATAGTGTTTTTACGAAGGTAAAGGTGCCGTTCGAGCTCGAAACTTTTCTCGAAGGTTTAAAATGATGTTTTCATGTTTTTAAAAGTATTTAGTTGAGTCCCGGTGGTCCCATGCACTTTTGCAAAAAATTATGATTTTGCCCCTGGAACAGTGCTGTTTGAGCTTAATGATGTAATTAAGCAATCATAAGCAATATTAGGCTCTAATTGAAGATTAATTAATTTACATAATTAATCTAGAATCAAAATAAGTTATTAAAATTAATTAGAACCTAAAATTACTTAGATTAAATCTAAATCTCTTTTTAAAACTCAAGATTTCTAGTCTTGGAATCTTGAATAGTGTTTTTTCTCTCCAAATCCTTAAATTAAGGAATTGTGTTTAGAATTATTTATGCACTAAAATGAGTTTTTGTTTCACTAATGAAGCAAGAGCATTCCCTAATCTTGTCTTGAAACCCTTAATTACATCCTTAGTCACCTAAACACTTTCTCACAAATTCCTAAACTTAAGCATAATTAAAGACACACCTAAACACAACTCTAAACCACAATTAGAAGAGAGATTTTCCTCCTCCCTTGGCTAATGCAATTTGGCCACCTCTCCCCCTCATTTCCATCACATGTTTGAAATTTTAAACACTCAAAGAACCATACCTCAAGCCATACCACACCATACCTCAAGCCATGCCTCACCATACCTTGAACCATACCTCACCATGCTTTAAGAACACAACATCTCACCTCATGGAACACATGGGCTGGACAAATTCCTCCTCCCCCCATCACACCTCTCATTTGTTTCATTTCTCTATAAATAGCATGCTTGAATGAACTTGAATCACTTTTAGTTCATTTGCTAAGTTGGAATTCTCAAGAGCACTTTGAGCTTCTCTTTTTCTCTCAAGTTCAAGAGTTCATCTTCAACTTCTTCATCTTCTTCACTCTTCTCAACCTCAAGACACTTGGTAGGGATTTTGTTCTAAGTGTTTCATTCTGTAAAGTTTTTATTTAGTAATGTGCTTTATGGTTTCTCTTGGAGCTTTTGGGACTTCTCTTCTTCCTCTTTGATTTTCGGCCAAGAGCCTTTGGGAACTTGGAAGTGAGAGCTTGATGATGAGGACTCCATGATGATATTCATCACTTGTGTAACCTCTAAAGCTTGATCTTGGTTCTTGAGTAAAAGATGTTTTGGTTTCTTCCTTTCTTATTCTTGAAAAGCTTTATTTTGATGATGTCCTAAAATGAATATATGAACTCAATGATGATGACACATGATGTTAGTGTTAATATATCATCAAGATCATGGCCTCTAGAGTTTCAAAATGGTTCTTTGCCTTCCTTATGGTTTCGGTTTCTTTCCTTTTCTTTCTTCTAAATTTTTGGCCATCATTCCTTTTCTTTAAGGTTTGGAGCTTCCATTTTTAAAGGAATGTTAACTTGATTTGTTCTTTTAGTCCATTTCCTTAGAGCTTGATGATGAAGTTCACACCATATGGTTTCTTTGAGAACCTTCGTACAAGAACTCTAGAGCTTGCTTTATCTTGCTATGATAGGTTCGGGTTGAGGTTTAAGTTCTTTTAAAGTCTTGTAAGAGCTCTAGTGAAGAACATAAAATGAACTTACATTCATATTTATTTTCCTTGCCTAGCATATTTAATTTTTGGCCATCACCTAAAATGTAACATTCTAATTTTTAACCCAATACTCTATAACATAATTAGGTTAATCATTAGTCTATTACGTCATAGTTTCCTTTTTACTTTAAAATGCTTAGTGGAAAATACTGGTAAATTTTTTTTGAATTATATAAGCAAAGTGAGAGCTGTAGCGACACGATAAGCAATGAAGCACGTAAGGAAATAAACAAGCATCTCATAAACATCATAATATAAAGCAGGTACGGGCACATCACGACAAATTTGAATTGCATATATATATATGATAAGATATGCCCACTTATGAAGAGTAGGACTTAGTTTGGTACAACATGAAACGAATACATCTAAAAAGAAAATACAAAGGAAAGTGCGACGGAAAGAATAAAAGCAAACTCCCCTACCCAAGTGCAACTAAGGGATAACCTCTAAACAAAAGAAGGTTCATCCTCATCTAAGTGGTGTGTGTACTAGCCCGGGTACTCCATCGGTCATCTGCTACCTCCTACTAACGTCTATCCCGTGAGCGAGGCACATACCCAGCAAACTGGGCGAGCTCCTCCGACGTGTAAAGATGAAGCGGGGATTGGGAGTGACCCCCACGACGTGGCCGCACCTCCGATCGTCGTGCTAGCCGAGGCTGAGTCACGGTATCCTCACTGCCCTCTCTCATCAGTGGTGGAGTGGGGGCAGAGCTTTCGCTGTACAGATGGGTAGTTGGGTCCTTTGACGTGTCAGTCTCCGAGAAGTATATCCGGGGCACATAGTTGGGGTAGTCGCGCATGGCTGAAGCGGCGGTGTGCATGCGGAGCACTCTCTTGTTGTGTGAACATGCGCGCTCGAAAACCCGCTCGTCGTTGCCGTAGGGTGCTGTTGGGGAGAAGCGATGGGTATGTACAGGGTGAGCGAAGGGTCATCCAATGAACATGAAGACACGAACTGTGCACTGACCCTCAAAATGGTATGATCCATGCTCCGGATCATAGTGCACCTCCCACGTCGGGGTGTCCACAAAAACCACGAACGTCGTCATCTAAAGACGTGACGGAAAGAAAAGATATAGGGAGTGAGAATTCTTAATAAAGAATCTCAGTAGGGCCCCCTACTACCTAAGTGTCATCATCTACATCCTCAGGAACCTTGGGTTTAGTGTATAAAATAAGTGAGCATGCGTTAAGTTCATTTTTAAGCTTTTAAAATATAATTAACCAAGGTCCATTCATTTTAGAATGAATCTTAATGTCGTGAATGCGATATAGTAATAGATGTATGCATGGCACTACTCAATGCAAGAACATCAATCATAACATCAAGAAGCATCATAATGGTGGCATAAAGTGGTAATTGAAATCTCATGTGGGGAAAACTTTGTGACATAATCATCACACTTTACTTTCTCATGGGGCCACCCTAAAAGACATTCGTTCTGGGGGTGCTTGGCCGAACCAAGTGTCACCGAGCGTGTGTCACATCTCTAGGTTATGAGCTCATGCCTAACTAGTTGTCACTAGTTCTTACTTATCAATCCTGATAAGCGTATTATAATCATAATCCCGACTATCTAGTACGGGTTAGGGGGCATTTCTTGGGGGTGCTTAGCAGAACCGGTGTCACCCAAGAATAGAACATACATTTGCATCTAACATTGGAACTCATTATGCTTTTGATCCTACGGTATCTTATGCTCTGACCCTTACGGGCCTTAAACTTGAAATGTAATTATTCTATCATTCTTTATCAACCTTTTATGCACCTAAGGATTCTTTTCTAACAAATCTTACTATCATTTATGTTCTTTAATAAATCAAGCAGCACCATACTCTAAGGGTAGAGTTATATATCTATGATTATGGGGTTCTAGAACTTACGTTTTAGACCCTTTCTCGGTTCCGTCTTCGCCTAAGGCGCTGTAAATTAAATCTAACCAATTATGAAGCATTCCTATGCCTAAGAACTAATTATAAACCATGTTTGCCATATTATGAGGTTGCTGGATAGAATCCAGAAATTAAATGTTCTAAGAGTTCTAGGATTGCACTTTTACGGTTTTCTAGTTACTAGTTTCTCTATAAGTGGTAAAATTCAATCCTACTTCAAATGTAACCAAATTTTTCAGGATTAATCAATCCTAAACTGATTGTTATCATACTAAAACAGTTTTGGCATTGATTAGGATTGAAGGAGTCAAATACACGTTAAATTCTAACTTTACGATTTTTCTATGAAGCTAGTTTCTTTCCTAACATACATAGAAGTGTTCCTACCTCATCATATATCATTTTCACACATTCTAACACATCAAAACATCATCATACAGGAACAAACACATCAAGGAAGAACCGAACTGTTCAAGTCCAAAAAGACACATAATTTGACATTTCTAAAGCATATAAGTGCTAGTTTCCCTTGGAATCATTTTAGGACCTCTAAAACTCTTTGCAAACCATTTTATTTTATCAAGAGGCCAAAAACAACCTTAGGTCAGTAACCAATTTAATTCTTCTTTAGAAGAGGATTAAAATTATAAATCTTGTTGGTCATAACTTTATAAAACTCATCAAGCTTAAAGAAAATCATAGAACATAGGTTGTTGGCCCTTGTAACTAGATGGAACTTATTCCAAGCTCACTATTATTACTTGGCCAAAATTATACATTCAAAGAATGCTTCCTTATTAAACTTTAACTTGAGATAAAATGGGCAAGTCTTTGAGCTCTAAGTTCTTTAAGTGATGACAAAATATAAACATGCTATGCACTTCATTTTTATTCTTCATTACAAAGTAAAGTGAGAACTTTAAAGTAAATATGCAAGGTTTGAAATTTAAATATACAAGACTTGAAGTAAATATGCAAGGCTTGAAAGTAAATATGCAGGACTTGAAAGTAAATATGCAAGGCCTGAACGTAAACATGCAAGACTTGAAATAAATATGCAATGCAAGTTCATTTCTTTATTTTAGTGCTCTAGGCCCAGTAACAATCGACTTTAAGGCCGAAATAGAAAGGCTTTGAGAATTAATTAGGTGATAATGCAAGTCTTGTTTTAATCTTTAAGTCCTTAGGTGATGACTTGAAAGTAAAGATGCAAAGCAAGAATATAAACATGAGTGCAACCTCAAAACAAATATGCAAGTTCATTTATATCTTATTAGAGCTCATTCAAGACTTTAGAGGAACTTTAACCTTAACCCAAACTCATCATGACAAGATAAAGTGAGGTCTAGAGTTCTTAGAACTCAAGATAACATTCCTTAAAAATATAACCATAAATGAACTTTATAACACCTTTATGAAAACTCAAGCTTTAGAGATTTCTTTGTGGTGAACATAAAGTCACCAACTAGAGCTCTCATCATCAAGCCATCATGAGGGTACATCCAACAATTGTTGGCCGAAAATTTTAGAGAAAAGAAAGGAAAGAAACCGAAACTTAAGAACAAAAAGGAACCATTTTGAAACTCTAGAGACCATGATCTTGATGATGTATTAACATTGACACCATGGGTCCTCATCATTGAGTTCATGTAACTATTTTAAAACATCATCAAAGTTAAAGATTTCAAGGTTCAAGAAAGAAAGAACTATAAACATTTTTAACTCAAGAACAAAGATCAAGCTTTAGAGGTTGTTCAAGTGATGAACATCATCATGAAACCCTCATTATCAAGCTCTCATTCCTTTGTTTTCAAGGGCTCAAGGCCGAAAATGAAAAAGGAAGAGAAAAAGAAAAGAAGTTCCAAAAGATTCAAGAGAAACCATAAAACACATAACTAGATTAAGAACTTAAATGATAGAAACGCTTGAAAGAAAATCCCTACCAAGTGATTGGAGGTTGAGATGAGTGAAGAAGATGAATAACTTGAAGAACTTGGACACTTGAACTTTGAGAGAAAAAGAAAACTTTGAAGTGCTCTTTGAAAACTTACACTTAGCAAATGAACCCAAAATGATACAAGTTCACCCAAGCATGCTATTTACAGAGAAATGAAACAAATGAGGGGTGTTTGGGGAGGAAATGGTTTTGGCCATTACAGCCACACGAAGGAGAAAAATATCTTCTCCAAGGCATGGTGGGAAGCATGGCTAGGTATGGGTTCAAGTATGGGTGCAAGTATGGGTCAAACATGGTTCTTTGAGTGAGAAATAAATCAACATGTGATGGAATTGGGGGAGGGATGGCCGAAACATGCATCAGCCATGGGGGAGGATTTCTTGCATTTTAATTATGGTTTAGAGTTGTGTTTTAGGTGTATCTTTGATTAGGATTAAGATTAGGAATTTGTAAGAAAGTGTTTAGGTGAGAAAATGGGTAGTCAAGGTTGTCAAGACATGTTTAAGGAGTGGTCTTGCATCATTAGTGAATTATAAATTCATTTTAGTTCATAAACAACTCTAGACACGATTCCATGATTTAAGGAATTGGAGAGAGAAAATACTATTCAAGATTCCAAGATTGGAATCTTGAGTTTTAAAAAGCGATTTAAGTTTAATCTAAGCAATTTTAGGTTCTAATTAATTTTAATAGCTTATTTTGACTCTAGATTAATCATGGAAATTAATTAATCTTTGATTAAAGCCTAATATTACTTAGGTTTGCTTAATTACGTCATTGAGCTCAAAAACACTATTCCATGGGCAAAATCGTAATTTTTTCAAAAACTACCCGGGACCACCGGGACTTAAATAGACGCTTTTAAACATGTAAAAACATTGTTTTAAACCTTCGGGGAAAGTTTCGGGCTCAAATGGCACCTTTACCCGCGTAGAAACGCTATAGGGGTATTTTGGTCATTTTGATCCGAAATTGTAGAAAATGAGATTTCGTTTCTGAAATCACTCAAGGATTACCCAATCCCCTTCAAACATTGAGTTGGCCCTTCGAGGATGGCCGGGATGGCTTTCATCGAATTCCGAGCAGAAAATGACCTCAGGGGCAGTTTGGTTATTTTCCTCTCAGGCAGAAAAATTGGGGCGTGACATAAAATGTAAAGATTAAAACAAGAGTTGCATTTTCATATCATCTAATAATTAATCTCGAAACTTGCCTATTTCGGCCTTAAAGTCGATTGTTGTGGAGTCTAGAGCACTAAAATAAAGAATTGAACTTGCATTCATATTTATATTTCAAGTCATCACTTAAATCCTAAAAGATAAAATGTACTTGCATATTTATTTTTAGGTCTTGCATATTTATTTTCAAGTCTTGCACATTTATATTTCTAGCACCTCATATTTATATTTCAAGTTCTTGCATCTCATATTTACTTTGAAGTCCTCACTTTACTTTATAATGAAGAATAAAATGGGATGCATAACACGTTTATATTTTGTCATCACTTAAAGGCTCTAGAGCTCAAAGACTTGCCCTCTTTATCTCAAGTTAAAGTTTGACCATGGAAACATCCCCATGGATGCATATTTCGGCCATGTGATGATGATGAACTTGATGAGAGTTTCATCTAGTCACAAGAGCCAACAATCTATGTTCTAAGACTTTCTTTAAGGCCCTAAAAGTCTTATAAAATTATTACCAACAAGGTTTATGAGTTAAAACCTCTTCTAAGCATGTTTTGAATTAGCTACTGCCCTATGATTATTTTTAGTCTCCTCTTATAAAATAAAATGGGTTTCAATGACTTCTAGAAGTCCTAAAATGATTTCAAGAGAAACTAGTAACTTGTATGTATTAAGGACATGATTTTTGAATGATGCTTGAGCTTTTATGTTTCGATTCTACCTTGATATGCTTGCTAATGTATGATGATATTTTGATATGTTAGAATGTGTGGTTGATTTTAAGAAAGATGATGGAATAATGTAAAAAGGGTCTTTGGAATGAAAGTGTAGTTTTAAGAATGTTAAAACTTGAGTTTTTCGCCATTATGGGTTACTAGTAATCGATTACAAGGCTTATGTAATCGATTACCAGAGTGCCTTGCATGTCCAGATATAAATTTTTGGCCAGTGTAATCGATTACCAGATGATGTAATCGATTACAGAATGCCCTGGGAAACCCAGAACATGTTTCTGGACCCAAGTAATCGATTACTACTCTATGTAATCGATTACTCAGGTGTTCTTGAGACCCAGAATGCATTTTCAACCGAGGTAATTGATTACAAGGCTCATGTAATCGATTACTAGGACCACAAACTTCCCTATTTTGAAAAATTGAGCCAAGTAATCGATTACAAGGCCCATGTAATTGATTACCAGTATCTAAAATGTGTAGATAAGTGTTCCTTCCTTCATGTTTTATTATGGGCATAACTTGAGCATGTGATATCATATTAGAGTAAATGATGTTGATATGTTAATACTCATACTATGATGCCTTATGAAAGAATTATGAAGTCATGATGCATATGATGATTATGATGTTTATGGCACATACGATTATGAATGACTATGAATATATATATGAATGTGGCATAAAGCAAATTTGGAAGAAATTCGGTGCGCTGTTGTTATGCTGCCAAATTTCTGACAAATTTGAGGACTTAGAAAGTTTTCAAAAAGGATATGAGTTTGAATGTGACATGGTACTGTGAAAACGCATTTTGGGGGATGGTGATACATAACGCTCCAGAAACAAATCCTTGAGGGGGACGGCGATACGTAACGCCCCAAAGAGGACAATATTCACTGTGTATTTGATACTGGTGCGACGCATTTTGTTATAATTATTATTATTGTGATTACGCTTATCAGATGATAACTAAGAACTAGTGATGACTAGTTAAGTATGAGCTCATAACCTAGAGATGATTTTAGGGTGATCCCTATGTTGCAGTACGATGCTTTGAATGTCACATAGTTATAGAAAGAGAAATGTTTTTACATGAGAAGAATATGCCACTTTATGCCACTTGTATGATGTTGATATCTCTATGAATGTTTAATTGATCTTATGCTTATTGCATCCTCATGCATTCATACTTTATTATGCTGCATCCATAACATTAAGATTTATCCTAAAAGGAACGGACCTTGGATAATTAAGTTTAAAACCTAATAAATGAAGTATATGCATGCTCACCTTTTTCAAAGAAACCCAAGGTTCCTGAGGATGTAGATGATGACACCCAGGTAGGAGGTTGCCCTACTGAGATTCTTTAGCAAGATTCTCACTCCCTCTATCTCTTTTTTCTGTCACGTCTTTAGGTGGCGACATTCGTGGTCTTCGTGGATACCTCGACGTGGGAGGTGTACTGTGATCCAGAGCATGGATCAT
This sequence comes from Dalbergia cochinchinensis, assembly GCA_031216125.1. NCBI lineage: Eukaryota > Viridiplantae > Streptophyta > Magnoliopsida > Fabales > Fabaceae > Dalbergia > Dalbergia cochinchinensis. The sequence continues at coordinate 56,244,857 of CM062368.1, read as the reverse complement.
ATCATTTTGAGGGTCGATATGTTGTTCGTGTTTTCATGTTTGTCGGATGACCCTTCGCTCATCCTATATATACCCACCGTTTCTCCTAGACATCACCCTATGGCGACGACGACTGGGTTTTTGAATGCACCCGTACGCACAACGAGAGGGTGCTCTGCATGTGCACCGTCACTTCGGCCATGCGCGACTACCTTGACTACGTGCCCTGTATGTACTTCTTAGAGACTGACCCATCAGAGGACCCACCTACCCACATGTATAGCGAGAGCTTAGCCTCCACTTCGTTGCAGATGAGAGAGGGCAGCGAGGAGACTGTCACGCAGCCGAGATTTGCTCGGAGGCTATCTATGCGCCCACGTCATGGAGGTCACTCACAGTTCTCTGGTGTGCCCGTCCCCACCAAGCTCCGACCGTGGATTGGATATGTCCCACCTTCTCCGGGACCCCAACAGTAAAGGGCCGTGGGTAGAGATAGTGCACACACCACATAGATGAGGATAAACCTTCTTTTTTTTAGAGGTTATCCATTGTAGATGCATTGGGGTAGGGGAGTTTCCTTTCATGCTTTCTGTTGTCTTTTCCTTTCTGTTGTATTTTTATTTCGGATGTATTTGTTTTCTATGTTGTATCAACTAAGTCCTGCTTTTCATGAGTGGGCATATTATATATGTATGCAGTTGGTTTTATCATAATGTGCAATTACGTGCTTTATGTTCTGACATTCGTGAGTTGTTTGTTTACTCTTGTATCTCGCTTCTTTATGTGCCTCATCGTTCGTGGCTCTCACTTTGCATTTACATTTCAAAAAAAAAAATTTTACCTATATTTTCCGCTAAGCATTTTAAAGAATAGTTTAAAGAATGAGACTAAAAGAGTAATAAACTAATGATTAACCTAAATACATTCTAGGAGTATTGGGTTAAAAATTAGGAAGTTACAATTTTCTAGTTTTCAGTTTTCATTTTCATTTTTTCTAGATTTTGTAAAAGAAATACTGAAAATTCTGAAAAAATTATAAATTCTATTTTTTGGTTTTTATTTCCAATTTTTAAAATTTCCTTCACAAAATCCTTAAAACTGAACAACTGAAAATGAAAACTAAAAACTAAAACCAAATAGCCCCTTAGGGAGCTTATTGCTCTTGATTTTACCCAGTAACCTTTGGCCATTACATACCCTAGACTTGATAATGATTTTAAGCTTAAGGGGTATATGGTTCATGCTTTGCCCAGGTTCTACGGGTTATCTGGGAAAGACCCACATTGGCATTTAACGAAGCTACACATGGCATGCTCTAACATGAGACCTAATAGGGTGGAGGTGAATAATGTAAAACTTAGAACATTCTCCTTCTCCTTAGAAGGTGTTGTAAAAAATTGGTTCTTCAATTTGCTAGATGGAATAGTGAATAGTTAGACGAGATTGAAGAGGATTTTTCTTGAGAGATATTTCCCTGCCTCTTAAGTAGCTTGTAACATCCCCTGCTGCTTTGTGGATTGACGACTATCCCCACAAACCAATACGAGTCTTTTCAGCATGCTTTGTCCTCACTCACACACTTTCTGGGAAAACTTCTCAGGAGGTAGCCTATCCCAAAATTGCTCCAAGTCAAGCATGCTTAACTGTGGAGTTCTTTAATGATGGGCTACCAAAAAGAAAAAGCATCTTGTTAGTATAGGTAGTATAAATCAATTCATATAAGCACTTCTTAACTGTCTAGTTCCACACTTACACAGTCTCAGGATTTCTCTCATTCAGGTGTGTAATCAATTTATTCATGTGTACCCCTCTGCTTAAAAGTCTGTTAGGAGCCACTCCTTGTCCGTGCTTTCCTGCACCGACGATCACTCCCTAACTTTGTCACCGAGCGTTTATAGCTTCCATAAAAAAGGAGATCTCTAGAATCTGATAATTTGATGATACCCTACATAAGTATTGGGAGCATTTCAAGCTCCTTTATAAAAGTTACCCCAACCATCAAATCTTAAAACAACTCCTCCTCTAGTACTTTTATGAAGGGCTAGTACTTGCTGATAGATGTCTGATTAATGCTATTAGTAGAGAGGTACTCCTAGATAAGACCTTGGCAAAGGCTAGTGCTTTGATTGACAATATAGCTAAAATTTTTTAGTAGTTTGGTTCTAGGACTACAACCAGTACTAAGGGCCTTCATGAGTTAGCCAACCAAAGAATCCAGTGTTAGTCCAGACTTTATAGATACTTTTTGGGCTCATGAAGCAATTCATAGTTACCTAGGCAACAACTCTAGTGGTTCTCAAGGTCTGTGGCATATGTACTTAAATTGACCATCACACTGATATGTGCCTAGCATTATAGGATGACTAAACCACTTGGGTAGCAATAATAAGCCCTTTCTAGAGTCTGCCTCAGAGACAGCAAGGCCAATTTCCATTTGGGAACACATATAATCCAAATTGGAAGAACTATCCCAATTTGAAGTGGGGAAATAATTCTCAACAGCAGGGTCAACTTTCTTAGTAGAAGTATCAATCACCTCATTAGAGGCAATAGGCCCTTCCTACCCCTCTATCCTCAGATCCTACTATGACTGAGATGATAAAGATGATGATGGAGAATGTAACACCCTAAATATTAGTTAAAAATTAATTTGAGCTTTATTAGTTATAATTTCAAAAATTTGACAGTTTTAACAATGATGAGGACGGTCCAACGGTTTTGTAAAAAAAAAAATGTGAACAGCCGAAACCCTTGATTCGAGACCCGAAACCCTTGATTCGAGACCCGAAAGTGCCCGAAATTGGGAAAACATGGGAATAAGATTAGAAATAGTTAGAAATAAAGATTTTATACCTAGAATTAATTTTCGGGCAATATTTGATTAACCAGGTATGATGTTTTACCAATTCAGTAAAATTTCGGTGTGCGATTTCTAACACCGAAAGATTATTTAATCATTATAAGTGGAGGATGTACATCCATTTGAGACAAGTGGAAGGCTAAGATTTAGTCTTGACTTACAAGATTTAATCTTAGCCATCCATGTTACTTTCTTCTAAAGAAATATGCATTTATGTTATATGAATTGAAAAGCTAAATTAGGATAAATACAAGACAAACTTCCTTATCACTCCACCAAGCTTTCTCGGGCAGCATCTTCAAACCAGCCACCCTCCATTGTTGCTTCACCAAAACCATGGAAACTTGATTTCAAACCCTCAAAACCTAGTCTAAACTTTATAAAACCACAAACTCCTTTTACAAAACTTGTTCTACTCATCAATACTTACAAAACCAATCGATTAGAATTTTAAATAATCTCCAAGCTGAACCCTGAGCTATCATTCTCTACTGTTTAAGGAAGGATTAGGTGCTGTTTGGAAGGCTTGAAGTGAAGAAAAATCATTTTTGAAAGATCCCTTGGTGTTAGAAGCCTTAAAGCTTCACAAGTAGGGTTTTCTTTGATCTTTTCTTTCCAATTTTATGCTGGACTTTTCTGATTGTGTTTGGTCCGAAATTTTTGATATATTGGTTGACAATATGATGATATTGATGTGTTAATTTTGGTGGAGTGTTTGGGGTTGTGGAAAAATCATTTTTATCAAAAGAGATTTTGAAGTGGTTTGCTGGATTTTCGATTTTCCTGCTGGCAGTGATTGTTCACAAATTTTCTGAGGGAGTTGTGGGTGTTTTCATGATTTATAAAAATTATATGTTGAAATTAACATCCTAGGATAGTTCCATGAATTTTCTTGAGCTCTGGTTTTGACTCCTAATGCCTTGAGAAGTTCAAGAACCAAAGTGGTAACTATGCTACCTAAAATGTTGTATCTGAAGCTGTGAACTTGTGAGATTTTATTAACCTAGTAAATGATCGAATTATGAGCTGAAATTTTTACAGGATATTAGAAACATATTGAAGTTTTACCAAGATTTTTATTTAGAATTTTCTGGGTTCAATTGATAGGGTCAAAAATTATGAATTTTGGTTCTTGAGCTGAGGTTGGATGTTTTCTGACCACTAAATTTTTAGAATTTTGTTAATATAGTTAGAAAACTCTAATTACCCTGAACTTTTTACAGGACCTTGGTGATACATTGTGGTGTCCTTGATAATTTTTATAGCCTCTGAAATGATTGTTTTATGTGCAAATAAATTCATGCCACAATAGTGTGAAATCTGCCATTGTGCTGAAAATAAATTGATGTTTTGAATTGATGAAATGAAGGCATTTTGTACTAGTATGACATGAGTACCTAAATATGAGGATGAATAATTGAGCATGTGAACTTATTGATGAGGTTAGGTACACATAGATATGAATGATTATTACAATTGCTTATATGCAAAAGAAAAGCATAAGATTATGTTTCTTGGACTGGAGAAAGTAAATCCAGTTTGTTAGGGAAAGTAAACCTAACTACCAAGAAGAACATAAGATTTATAATCCTTGTGCTGGAGAAAGTAAATCCACTCTGTCGGGAAAAGTAAACCTGACTACCCTTGAATTGAATCGGGGAAAGTAAACCTGGCTAGGAATAGGTCTGTGTGAGAATTGGAGAAAGTAAATCCAATGATCATGTATAGGAATGAGCTCAGTCCTGAAAAGTAGTCTATTACCCATTATTGTCATACTGGGGATGGCGGTACGTAACGCCCAGATGTGACAAGATTAGTCAACGGTCAAGGCAAGTTTAAGAAGTAAACTTTCTAAGAAATCCTTTGTCTTATATGCCGAGTGAAGAAGTTTAGTATCGATATTGAGACCAATATATTTAAGTGGAAAGTTTAGTAGTATATGATGTTGAGTAGTATGGTATATGTATATTAAGTGATTGAATGTTAAAAGTAACCCACTTCGGAAGTATGATTTGGAACTTTAAAAATAACCATTATTATATAATGCATGACCACTTTTTCTTAATAAATCGAAGTGGCTGGGCACGATGACAATGACATTATGATTGTGTATTTGGGGGAGTTACCTACTGAGAATTGTATAATTCTCACCCCTATGTTTTTGTGTTCTCGTGTCGTCTCCAGGTTGATGCAGAAAATCAAGAGACTGCTAGGCAAAAGAACTCGGAAGTGCAATAGTGTAGTAGTTAATGCTTTTATTATGTTGTATTTAGTGGAATGGATATGTATGTATATATGTTAGAGGACAAAGGTGTGTTAAAGCTCACAAAAGAGCTTCCTTTATGTACTGAACGTTGTATTAAATAAATATTTTGGTTTCATTGCTATATATTTCAATAGAATTATGACCAAGTTATCTCGCGAATCAATCCAAATGGCTATAGAAATTTAAGAAAGGTCCACTAATTTATAAGTAACAACTCTTGAGTATGATGTCATGACTTAAGGATGACATTGTAACATCCTAATTTTTAACCCAATACTCTAGAACACACTTAGGTTAATCATTAGTCGGTTACATCATAGTTTCCTTTTTACTTTAAAATACTTAGAGGAAATACTGGTAAATTTTTTTTCTTGAATTATAAAAGGAAAGTGAGAGCCGCGCGACACGATGAACAATAAATCATGAAAGGAAATAAAGTAAGCATCTCACAACATCATAACATAAAGCATGTAAAGGCACGTCACAATAAAACTGAACTGCATATTTATATAATATGATATGCCCACTTATGAAGAGTGGGACTTAGTTTAGTACAATAGGAAACGAATACATCAAAGAGAAAATACAAGGAAAGTGCGACGGAAAGCATAAAAGCAAACTCCCCTACCCAAGTGCAACTAAAAGGATAACCTCTAAATAAAAGAAGGTTTATCCTCGTCTAAGTGGTGTGTGCTCTATCGGTCATACGTCTCCTCCTACTGACGTCCATCCCGGGAGCGAGGTACATATTCTGGAAACTGGGCGAGCTCCTCCGGCGTGTAAAGGCGAAGCGGGGATCGAGAGTGACCCCCACGACGTGGCCGCATCTCCGGGCATCGTGCTAGCCGTGGCTGAGTCACAGTGTCCTCGCTGCCCTCTCTCATCAGTGGTGGAGTGGGGGCGGAGCTCTTGCTGTACGGATGGGTAGGCGGGTTCTCCGACGGGTCGGTCTCCGAGAAGTAAGTCCAGGGTACGTAGTCGGATAGTCACTCATGGCTGAGGCGGCGGTGTGCATGCGGAGCACTCTCTCATTGTGCGTACGCGCGCACTCAAAAACCCGCTCGTTGTCGCCGTAGGGTGCAATCGGGGAGAAGCGATGGGTATGTACGGGGTGAGTGAAGGGACATCCAATGAACATGAGACTCGCACCGTGCACTGTCCCTCAAAATGGTACTATCTGTGCTCTAGATCATAGTGCACTCCCCACGTCGGGGTGTCCACAAAAACTACGAATGTTACCATCTGAAGACGTGACAGAAAGAAAAGATAGGGGGAGTGAGAATCTTGCTAAAGAATCTCAGTAGGGCCTCCTACTACCTAGGTGTCATCATCTACGTCCTCAGGAACCTTGGGTTTAGTATACAAAATAAGTGAGCATGCATTAAGTCCATTTTTAAGCTTTGAAGCATAGTTAGCCAAGGTCCATTCATTTTAGTATGATTCTTAATGTCATGGATACAACATTTTAAAGAATGTATGCATGGCTCTACTTAATGCAAGAATAATAATCATAACATTAAGAACATCATAATGGTGGCATAAAGTGGCAATTGAATTCTCATATGGGAAAACTTTGTGACATAATCATCATACTTTACTTCCTCATAGGCCACCCTAAAAGAATCATTTTGGGGGTGCTTGGCTGAACCGGTGTCACCCAGAATGTGTCACATCTCTAGGTTATGAGCTCACACCTTAACTAGTCGTCACTAGTTCTTACTTATCAATCCTGATAAGCGTATCATAATCATAATCCCGACTTATCCAGTACGAGCTAGGGGGCATTTCTTGGGGGTCCTCGGCCGAACCGGTGTCACCCAAGAATACATCTTGGTACCAATGTCACATGAGTTCTCTGGAGGTGCTCGGCAGAACCGGTGTCATCCGAGAACTCATCTTAGTACCTCATAAATAAAATCTCATAGGTTTTCAAAAACTTTCTAAGTCCCAAAATTTGTCCGAAATTCGGCAGCATGACAGCAGCATGCCGAATTTCATCCAAATTTACTTTATGCCACATAAGTCAGTCAAACATGCATCCTCCATCATACTTCCATGCATTCACATAATCATTCTCATACGTTCACAAGCAACATTAAAAATTCGTTATGCTCTTGATCCTACGGTATCTTATACTTTGACCCTTACGGGCTTTAAACTTGAGATGTAATTATTCTACCATTTTCTATCAACCTCTTATGCACCTAAAGATTTACTTCTAACAAATCTTACTATCAATTATGTTCCTTAGTAATTCTGGGCAGCACCATACCCCAAGGGCAGAGTTACACATCTATGATTACGGGGTTCTAGAACTTATGTTTTAACCCCTTTCTTGGTTCCGTCTTCGCCTAAGGCGCTATAAGTTAAATCTAAACCAATTATGAGATATTCCTAAGCCTTTGAACTAATCGTAAAACATTTTTACTACACTATAAGGGTGCTGTACAGAATTAGAAAATTAAATCTTCTAAGAGTTCTAAAATTGTATTTTTACGATTTTCTAGTTACTAGTTTCTCTATAGGTGCTAAAATTCATTCCTACTTCAAATGTAATTAAATTTTTCATGATTATTCAATCCTAAACTGATTGTTATCATACTAAAATAGTTTTGGCATTGATTAAGATTAAAGGGGTTAAACATACGTTAAATTCTAACTTTATAGTTTTTCTAGAGAGCTAGTTTCTCTCCTATCATGCATAGAAGTGTTCCTACCTCATCATACATAATTTTCACACATTCTAACACATCAAAACATCATCACACAGTAGCAAGCTCATCATGGCAGAACCGAAACGTCAAGTCCCAAAAAGATGCATAACTTGACATTTCTAAAGCATATAAGTTGCTAGTTTCCCTTGGAATCATTTTAGGACTTCTAAAACTCTTTTGCAAACCATTGTATTTTGTCAAAGAGGCTAAACACACCCTTAGGTCAGTAACCAACTTGATCCCTCCTTAAGAGAGGATTAAATTCATAAATCTTGTTAGTCTTAACTTCTTAAAATTCATGAGGCTTAAAGAAAATCTTGAAACTTAGATTGTTGGCCCTTGTAGCTAAATGAAACTCACTCCAAATTCATCATCACTACATGGCCGAAATTATGCATTCAAAGAATGCTTCCATATTAAACTTTAACTTGAGACAAAATAGGCAAGTCCTTGAGCTCTAAGGTCTTTAAGTGATGACATAATTTAAATATGCAAGGCTTGGAATTTAAATATGCAAGGCTTAGAATTTAAATATGCAAGACTTAGAATTTAAATATGCAAGACTTAGAATTTAAATATGCAAGGCTTGGAATTTAAATATGCAAGACTTAGAATTTAAATATGCAAGACTTAGAATTTAAATATGCAAGGCTTGGAATTTAAATATGCAAGACGTAAAGTAAATATGCAAGGCTTGGAATTTAAATATGCAAGACTTAAAATAAATATGCCATGCAAGTTCATTTCTTTATTTTAGTGCTCTAGGGCCAGCAACAATCGACTTTAAGGCCGAAATAGAAAGGCTTTGAGAATTAATTAGGTGATAATGCAAGTCTTGTTTTAATCTTTGAGTCTTTAGGTGATAACTTGGAAATTAAAGATGCAAGACAAGAATATAATCATGTGTACAAGCTCAAAATAAATATGCAAGTTCATTTATATCTTATTAGAGCTCATTCAAGACTTTAAAGGAACTTAAACCTCAACCCAAACTCATTATGACAAGATAAAGTGAAGACAAGAGTTCTTAGAACTCAAAATAATATTCCTTAAAGAAACAAAGTCATAAGTGATCTATATAACATTTTCATGAAAACTCAAGCTTTAGAGATTTCTTTGTGGTAAACATAAAGTCACCATTTAGAACCCTCATCATCAAGCTATCATGTTGGAAAGGAAAGGAACCGAAACTTTTAAGAAGAAAAAGGAAACATTTGAAACTCTAGAGACTATGATCTTGATGATGCATTAACACCAACATCATGAGTCCTCATCATTGATTTCATGTAACCATTTTAAAACATCATCAAAGTTAAAGATTTCAAGGTTCAAGAAAGAAAGAACTATAAACATTTTTAACTCAAGAACAAATATCAAGCTTTAGAAATTGTTCAAGTGATGAAAATCATCATGAAACCTCATCATCAAGCTCTCATTCCCTTGTCCTCAAAGGCCCATGGCCGAAAATGAAGAAAACAAAAGGAGAGGGAAAGAAGTTCTAAAAAGACTCAAGAGAAACCATAAACACATAGCTAGAATAAGAACTTAAATGAAGGAAACACTTGAAAGAAAATCCCTACCACGTGACTGAAGATTGGGATGAGAGAAGAGGATGAAGAACTTTGAAGAACTTGGACACTTGAACTTTGAGAGGAAAGGAAACTTTGAAGTGCTCTTTGAAAACTTACACTTAGCAAATGAACTAAAGGTATTTCAAGTTCACTCAAGTGTGCTATTTATAGAGAAATGAAACAAATGAAAGGTGCAAGAGGGAGAGAAGGTTTCGGCCAAGCAAGGCAGCCCCATGAGGTCCATGAGGTGAGATGTTGTGATCTTGAGGCATGGTGAAGTATGGTTCAAGCTATGGCTCAAGTATGGGTCAAGCATGGTTCTTTGGGTAAGAAACAAATCAACACGTGATGCAAATAGGAGAGAGATGGCCGAAGGTGCATCAGCCATGGGGGAGGGTTTTCTTGCATTTTAATTGTGGTTTAGAGTTGTGTTTAGGTGTATCTTTGATTAGGATTAAGATTAGGAATTTGTAAGAAAGTGTTTAGGTGAGAAAATGGGTAATCAAGGTTGTCAAGACATGTTTAAGGAGTGGTCTTGCATTATTAGTGAGTTATAAACTCATTTTAGTGCATAAACAATTCTAGACACAATTCCTTGATTTAAGGAATTGGAGAGAGAAAATACTATTCAAGATTCCAAGATTGGAATCTTGAGTTTTAAAAAGAGATTTAAATCTAATCTAAGCAATTTTAGGTTCTAATTAATCTTAATAGTTTATTTTGACTCTAGATTAATTATGGAAATTAATTAACCTTCGATTAGAGCCTAATATTGCTTAGGTTTGCTCAATTACGTCATTAAGCTCAAAAATACTATTCTAGGGGCAAAATCATAATTTTGCACTAAAATTGCCCGAGACCACCGGGACTTAAACAGACGGTTTTAAACATGTAAAAACATTGTTTTAAACCTTCAGGGAAAGTTTCGGGTTCAAACGGCACCTTTACTCGTGTAAAACGCTATAGGGGTATTTTGATCATTTTGACTTGAAACTGCAGAAAATGAGACTTCCGCTTCCGAAGCCGTTCAAAGGCCATTCAATCCCCTTCAAACATTGAGTTATTCCTTCGAGGACTTCTGGGCCGGCCATCCTCGAATTCTGGGCCGAAAATGACCTTAGGGGCATTTTGGTCATTTTCCTCTCAGACAGAAAATCGGGGCATTACAGACGTTATAATTGGGAGGATGTTATAGAGAAAATGTAGGAAATAAGAAAGGAAATTTCCTAGCCGAGAGAGGTAATGACTCAAATTAAGAATAATCAGAGTCAGTAGCCCTTAGTGCCTAGTTACCTTCTCAGATTGTGCCTAATCCATAAGGAAATGTCTGCGCAATCACCTTGAGGTCTAGGACGAAAATGATTGAGGTGACAAGGCCTGCAAAGGAAGAAAGGAAGGATCAAAATTAGCCTAGAATAGTTTCTGGTAAGCTTCGCATCACTCAAACAACATTGTCGTGCTCAATAGAAGGTTCAGATGGAGAACTGGCACCAAAGCACTTATCGGATGAGCACTGTAGCAATCACATAGCGCACAACAATCACATAGCGCCGTAGTGCTCAGCCGAGACTGAGCAAGCAATAGCGAGACCTTCTGGAGAGTGCCGTAGTGTTCAGTCATCGTTGTAGCACTCAATAGAGGCTTTCAAAGATAAAATCTTTACTCCTCCATTGCCATTCCCTCAAAGGATCTATCCTAAGAAAGCAATTGCACTAGAATTGGATTTAGAAACTTGGGAAACCTTCCAAAAGGTGTAGGTTGTAGATTGAAAAATGCACGAGAAGGGAGAGTTGAATTGTGCTTTTACTTTTCCTTCTTTTTTGTTTTTGTAAAGCTTTAAACAAAAACTATCAAGTGTGAACTTGAAGTGTAGCGGAAGTAATGTTAGTGAATGTTAGAAAGGTACTTTCTGAACTTAAAATAAAGATTCAAAAATTGATATAAACGTGTTTTTCAAAAAAGCTTTGATAATAGACATAGAACAAAAAATAAAAGAAGTTCAAGGGAAGGAGAGATACTGTACAAAAGATTTTATACTGGTTTGACCAATTCTATCAACATCCACTTCTCAACAACTTGTTGAGTTCCACTTATCAACTCTCTCTCAACCTCGAGAAAGCCAGATAGTCTTTCAATAGCTTTCTTAAGCTATCTTACATGACTAGCAGCTCACTCTACTATTACTCTTAAGTAGTCTTTGAATAGCCTTTTCAAGCTACCTCACAATAATCACTACTAGATTAGGGTACAATGATTTTTGTGGGTTGGTTTACTCCAACTATCAAACACTCAAGTTTTCTTGAGATGAAACAATGTATGAGCTGAAAATGTGGGTGACTTCTTTCTAATAGTTCTTCCTTGAAAGAAGATGTTATCTAATAAGAACTTAGAAAGAAGATTTTTAAAGAGGTAGAAACTAATTACAAGCTGTAATGATTCTACAAAAGATGAAGGAGAGCTCTAAAGTTTTCAAAGTAGGGCTTTTGAACCTCTTTTACTTCAAATCTATTTTCATGCCTTGCTCACTGATTTGGCTAAATGTTTTTCCTTGTGTTGGTTGATAATATATGGATATTGGTGTATTAATTTTGGTTGAGTGCTTGGATGATGTTAGAAGACCCATTTTGGCAAAACAATTTTTGAATCATGTTGTTGGAATTCTCAGATTTGTATTGATAGGTTATGGTTCATGAATTTTTTGATGTATTTATAGATGTTTTTATGAGCTAGAAAAATTATATATTGAAGCTAAAATTCTAAGGCAACTCCATGATTTTTCTTGGGTCTAAAAAATGGCTTTTACTATTTTCTAAAAATATGAAACCAAGATTGTTGTTGTCTGGACAGCCAATTATGGAACACTGAATTTTGATAATTTTGTTACCATAGCAAATGATTAGTTTTTTCTTTGAAATTTTCATACGGTATTGGGGACATGTTGAAGTCCAAACTTCAATTTTTGTATCATTTGATATGATCATTTGATTAGGTAATAAAATTAGGAATGGCTATTGTCTGTAAATCGGGGTTTCTGACCTCTGAATTTGTCTAGTTTTGTTAGCATAGTTAGAGAACTCTTTTTGCTCTGAAATTTTTGTGGAACCTTGTGAACACATTAAAGTGTCAAGTAATTTTTATAGCCTCTGAATTATTTTTTTGATGTATAAGTTAATTGATGCTACAAGGGTGTGAAGTCTGCCGATATGCTATATTTAGGCTAAGGCCTTATATTGGTGATATAATGACTCTTAATTCAAGTATGATAAGTATGAATGCATCCTATTTAGTTTAAAGATTGGTTTATGAGAGTGAATGAGAATTTCATTGTAAACGAATGTCTATATGTGGCTTATGCATGCATTTGAGAAACGAAAGATACATGATGTAGTTATATGAGAAAAGAAAATGTATAAATTTCAATCATGCATGTTCTGACATATAGAAAAAATAGAAATAAGACTTATGTTGAATAAGGGGAAGGAAAAAAGAGGAAATTCCTTAGAGATATTACAAGTCAGTAGATGTATTGGCTAGGAATAGATCTTGCGTGATTCAAAAGCAGAAAAAATGAAGTTCGATGATCGCGTATAGGAATGAGCTCAGTCTTGATTAAACAGTCTATTTCTTATGTGTGGTGTTATCCACTATAAATACCAATTAATTTAAACTAAGTCTTTCCTATGTCGATGAAAAGAGAAAAATACATTGAATTAAGTTCTAGGGCCATAAGAAGATCCATGGAAAAATACACTGAATTTACTATTACTGCATTTGTCATATGCATAAGCATATTTTATTAAATTATTTGTCTAGAATGAATTACTATGATCTTGAATGTTATGAAACATATGTTCTAAGTGATTGATTATTAAAAGCTACCCACTTCGAAGGGATGATTTTAGAACTTTGAAATGAATCTTTAATATGTATTGCATGATCATAATTTCTTGATAAACAAAAGTGGCTGGGGCAATGACGATGACATTATGATTGTGTAATTGGGGAGTTGCCCTACTGAAAATTGTATAATTCTCACCCCTATATGTTTTTGCATTCTTATGTCACCTCCAGGTTTATCCAGAAAACAATGGGGCTACTACGCGAAAGGACTTGGGATTGCCGTAATTTAGTAGTTGATATTTTTATTTTACTACACTTGGTTGGAGTTATATGTATATAAATGTAATAGGGAACATATATGTATTAAAGCTCATCGAAGAGCTTCCTTTTGTAATTAGCTATCCATTCAATAAATGTTGCATTTTTTTGTTGTGTATTTTAATAGAATTACACTTAGTTATTACACGCATTAATCGAGCTTACTATAGATATTTAAAAAAAGTTTGCTAATTAATAAGTAACAACACTTGAGTACGATGCCATGACTTAAGAATGATATTGTACTTGAGAGAATATTACATCAACTGTGAAACTTTTCTCATAAGTATCAGAGTGTGAATGGAATTTTGTAAAACAAAGCTTAAAACATATACTCTTCAAATAAGTTTGTCCACTTATATATATAGCATAGCATGTACTTAAGCATCAATATAACAAGTACTAAAACATTTATATATATAAGAGCATTTAGGGAAAATATTATAAAACAAAACTTTAAGACCTAAGTTCATGCTTTTTAGGAAAACTCACTGATACATATGAAATAGAACATAACACATTTTATGACATATAAGCATAGCACATTTGAGAGGGTTCTAAAGCTCACAAACTGATCTTAGTTGTATATGTATTTGAAGATGTTCATGAGAAGGGGGGTTGAATCGTGCATTGATACTTTTTCTCATTTTTTGAAGCTTTTGAAAATAATAACTATCAAGTGTAAAATTTGAAGTGTAGCGGAAACATAGGTAGTTGCTTCAGAAAGTAAGGTTTTTGAACCTTGTTAAATAAAATGCTTTTTATTCAAAAGTGTATATATATATGATGACCAGTAAGAAGATCCAACAGAAATAAATAAAAAGTAGATAAAAGAGAAAGAGAGAGATAAGACACAAGGAATTTTATACTGGTTCGGCCAACTTACCTACATCCAGTACTCAACAACTGTTGAGATTTCATTATAACAACAACTTTCTCAACCTGAGAAAGTAAAGATGGACAATTTTTACATTAGCCTTCCCAAGATATCATTCGTGGGCATCAAAAATCATTTATCGCCATAGATTTGAGTAGTTATGTACTAGCCTTTCCAAGCTAACATGTGTAGTCTTATACTAGTCTCTCCAAGCTAACCTATGATCAATAGCCACCCCTACTGTCATGTTGAAAGTAGTATTGTACTAGCCTCTCCAGGCTAACCTGTGAATAGTAGCCACCCCTATAGTCACGTTGAAAGTAGTCTTGGCATTGGCTTCTCTAAGCCAAACCATGAATAGTGGCAGCCTCTACTATCATATTGAAAATAGTCTTGCTTTAGCCTCTCCAAATTGCAAGTAGTCTTTCTCCAGCATCTCCAAGCTGCAAGTAGTCTTTGACTAGCCTCTTCAAGCTAAACCGTGATAAGTAAGAACATCTTACTATCATGTTGCAAGTAGTTTTGTAGTAGCCTTTCCAAACTATGTCTAACACTGATCACAAATGATCAAGGATACAAAGGTTAAGTGTTTGGGTTGCCACTCAAACTAACCTACACTCAAGTTTCCTTAAAGATGGTACATTTAAAATAAACCTAGGAAATAAGAGCGACTTCCTCCTATTACTTCTTCCTTCAAAAGGGCATAAATCTAATAAAGAGTGTAGAAGGAAGATTTTCTTTACACTTCAAAAATAAATCTGATTACATGATAGAGATTGAATATTCCAGGAAGTAGGAAGAGATTTTTGCAAAGTTTCCTTTCTTGAATCTTCAAATCTCTCATCTGTCTTCAAGCTTAACATCTCCTTTTATAATGGTCTTTCTTTGTGGCCATTGCCATAGACCAGTTCCTCAAGTGACATGAGTTGAACATCAGTTGTGTCTTGAAAAGAACAACTAGAAGAGAGGTTGATAGAACCTATCATATCAATTCCAGAAGCCATTGTAAATATGAGATTTCTTATTTTCCTTTAGAAACTACTTTTCTATATTTTGAGCTTGCTTTCTAAACCCCTCTTTCATGAAGCCATGGTGATTGATCATATAGGTAGAAGAGATAACTTACCAGTTTGAAACTAGGTTTGACTTGATTATTTGAAATTCAAATTTTAAATTTCCCTCTATTTCCTATGGCATTCTTTGCTACACACAAATGTGAGCTTTCTGAAGTATGCAATCAGTCCCTTGAAGAGTTTTTCACTTTCTGATCTTCAATCAAATCTTCTTTGCTGATTATATCTTTGCGATTGTGATGATTGAAGATTAAGTAACACGTTGCATATTGACATATTTTGATTTCTTCATCCTAAGAGAATTTTTTGATGCCCTATGCTACTTTCTAAAGTCTCTTTCCTTGGTTTCTTGTAGCGTTGCAAACTTCTTCACATTGTTAGCTATTAAAAGCTTAGATAAGGATATAATTTTACTTCTATTTCGTAACAAGACTTGTAACATGTTTACACATGCATAGTGAAATATATATACTCATTTGAGTAAGCCTTGCTCTTGCTAAATGATAGATACTTGTCATAAACTTACAAGAAACTCAAGAGAAACATCAGACGTTCTTCAAAGTATTTTCTTTGAATTGGTTTTGTTGTCATTCAAAACACATGAGCACATAGGGTTCTAGAGCTAACAATCTCCCCCTTTTTGACGATGACAAACCAATTTAAAGAAAATCTTTTAAAGAGATAATTGAAAGAAATATTATAGAAGAGTAAACATGATATGCATATTCTTTTAACAATCTCCCTCTTTTTCTTAAGGCATGATATAAATCATATAAAAACTTTTTAGCTTTAAGTGACATTTAATCAAAACTGCTATTGTTTCGTTTTAAGCATAAGACATACTTAATCGTACTTTCTGATCATTGAGAGTAGATATTTAAGAGAAAGATGTTTACGCTGTGGATAAACAACTAGCTTGACCATTTGTCAAAAGAAAGGACTTCTGAAGATTCTCATGGTTGAAACATAATAGTAAAAACTTGTGATATTTTATCCTAACTAGATCTGTTTTCGGTAAGTCGTAATCCAAAAAAAAATATTGAAAAGAATGCTCAAAGATATGAAAAATGAAACAAATCATTCATAATTTTTTAAAAACAGATTGAAGCTTATGTAGTTTCAGATGCTCAGAGAAACCATAAGAAGGATAGGATTAACATATTGCTATGTAGAGTTTCTAAAGCTCATATGAGAATCAATCCCTGAATAAGCAGGAAAGAGCTTTTTGAACTGAGCTATGAAACTTTCCCATAAGAACCAAATCATGAAAAAGAAAATTTTCAAAACAAAAGATGTATGATCTTTTATAAAACAAGTTTTATGAAAACAAAGGCACATTATTCTTTGAGAGATTTCTGAAGTTTCTTAATTGGTCTTGATCTTTTTATCATGTGTAAGTTCAGGTTTCTGAAGACAAGTTAGAAACTATATGCAACCAGACATTGATCAAGTTATACCTAAAACTTTTAGAAAATCATTTCTTACAAGAGTAAATAGAAAAAAGAAAATAATTAAGCTCATCACACATATCAAGACTCAACATATTAAAATGAGTATCAAGCCACAAACTTGTGCTCCTAAAGATACTTTGCCATAGCTTATTATAAAACATATGTAAGCTCATATTATGAATAAATAGATCAAATTATACGCATACCAGCAAACACCTAACAGAGAGAGATATAACTAGCTGAGCTTAGAAAGAGCATTGATATGAATCAGAGCTTAAAGAAAACATGAAGCATGATAAATATGTATGCATCAAACACATGAGCTAAAGAGAATATATAAAAGACATAAAAGAACATAAAGAGATCATGATAAAAGAAACTTATATAAACATAAAACATGTTTAAAGATATACAAAAGGAAAGTTTCATGCTAAAAAAAAGAATGCTAAAAAAAAATTCTGTGGGCTCCCCCTCAGTATATCTCCCCCTGAATCCTTTAGTCTATCCTTTATATTAGCATTTCTCCCCCTAAGTCCCTGAGGCATGAATTTTCTTCAATCTATACTTCTCCCCTTTTTGACATCATCAAAAAGGAGGTGTGCCAGAAAACCAAGGACACCATATTTAACCTCTTTACCTCAGTTCTTGTAGGATATCAGAAGTATTTTGAACAATCTGGCACAGAAGATCATCATGATTTTGAGACCTTTCTTTTAGATTTTGAGATGTTTCTTCCAGATTGTCCAATTTGGTAGAAATATTTTGTTGATTGTCTAACAATCTCCAAATTCCAAGATAACGAAAGTTCGGAGGAGGTTCCGTTTGATGACGACCAGAGGAAGGTTGATCACCACCTTGATCTTGAGCTAGTTGATGTAAAGGTAGAAACATAGTGAAAGGTTATTTAGCATGAGAGGGAGAAGAATTACTAGCAGGAGCAAGGGTAGTTTTAGGTGCTATACTTCCTGCAAAGTTGGGAAGATATATCTTCATGCATCTTGATCCTGCTTCTTTGATCAGTTCCAGATTTGAGGGTTTAGATAAAGGGATAGTGTCACCACTAGATATTGTGTCCGAAGAAGGCTTTGTAAAGTCTTCAAAACTATTGTCTAGAGTGATCATACGCCTTTTTGAACCCCTTTCCTCGACAGTGAGATCTTTGTTAGGTTTCTTTAGAGTTTAGAAGTGAGATATGGCATATTCAGTTCCAACCATATACTCAAACCATTCATTTTCCAAAGGATATTTCACATACTCAAATACTATAGTCATCAAAAATCCATAGGGCACAGAAAATGAAGAATCTCTGGAGGCATAATCAATCATATGATCCAAAATCATATGAGGTAGGCTAACTTTCCTCTTAGATAGGAGATAGGATAGTAGCATACAATCCAGCCTTCCAGAAGAGGCATAGTAGTGAGCCTTTGAAGAAGAATGCATTGAATAAGAGTAAGAAACTTTCTTGCATCCGTATTAAACATACCAGTAAATATCTTCTATGGTAGAAAGCTTGGGTAACCAGTGAGACTAATGGAAACATCTTCATGTGAGATCATAAGAGGGATAAACTAATATTTTTCAGATAAGATTACAAGACCCTCATTAGGAGCGTGGATGATATTGGAGAGATCGGTGGTGGCAACTTCTATATCAATGCCTTTGATATACCAAGTTACTAATGAATCAGTTGCGAGTAAAAGGCGGTTACCACTTTGGTGAAGATTTTGTCTGTCGTGTTGATGAACTCTTCTTATCCTTGGAAAGAAACGACTTCTAACAGAATGGCAATATGAGCCATTAAATCGTAGCTTAGACATTTTCTAGGCGCTATTTGACGATGAACAAAATTATTAGCATAATTGTGTAAAACCCTAAAAATTATTTTTAAAATTATTTTGGGCTTTATTAGTCATAATTTCAAATATCTGATAGACGTAGTGATAATGAAGAGGACTCAACGAACGCAAAAAAAAAGATGAATAGTATTTTACGGGCCTCGCGGGCCGTCAGGACAACTGAAACTCTTGATTCGGGACCCAAAGGTGCCCGAAATTGGGAAAACATGGGAATAAGGTTAGAGATAGGTTAGAAATGAAAATTTTATACTTAGAAATAAATTTTGAGTAATATTTGATTACCCGAGTATGGTGTTTCATCCGTTCGGTGAAATTTCTGTGTGTGATTTCTAACACCAAAAGCTATTTTATTCTTTACAAATAAAGAAGCTTATCCATTTATATTAAATGAATGGCTAAGATTCAATCTTGAATTACAAGGTTCAATCTTAGCCATCCATTTTATTTTCTTAGATTAAGATTATCTATATATATATATATATATTATTCATGTATTAAATACAAGATAAACACAAATTTTCCTTCTCCAACAAGCCAAGAATTTTGGCCAGCAAGAGTAAGAACAATAGCCTCTATTGCCAAGAGCTTCTACTTGATTTTCCAACCTCAAAACACGAGCTTAGAGCTGGTAAAACTTGCAAACCCCTTCACTAAAATTGTTCCACATCTCAACACCCACAAATATAACCGATTGAAATTTCGATTCTCCACTAATTCTCACTTGGATCCCTCACTTCCTCATTGTTTAAAGGAAGTTTGGTTTTTGATTGGGAGTCCTCAAAGTGAAGAGAAATCAAGTAGAGCATCCTTTGGAGCATAGATGTAACATCCTAATTTTTAACTCAATACTCTACAACATATTTAGGTTAATCATTAGTCTATTATGTCATAGTTTCCTGTTTATTTTAAAATACTTAGTGGAAAATACAGGTAAATTTTTTTTGAATTATAAAAGCAAAGTGAGAACTACGCGACTTGACGAACGATGAAGCATGAAAGGAATGAAACGCAATCCAAATAAACATATCATAAACATTCAATCATAAAACATGTAAATGCACAGAATAATATAGCAAACTGCAAATGTGGATATATATATTATGCCCACCCAAGAAAGGCGGGACTTAGTTTAGTACAACATAAAGCGAATACAACTGAAATAGAAATACTTGGAAAATAAAAGTACCACAGAAGGCATAAAAAGAAACTCTCCTACTCTAGTGCGCCTACAAATAGATAACCTTAAGGCAAAAAGAGGCTATCCTGGTCTAGTCAGAGCTCGAGCACTGGGGCACGGCTGTCGTCTCCTACTGCGGGCCTCTCTAGAAGGAGGGACGTATCCAATCCATTGGGCTATCTCTGCCGGGGTAGCTATGCGCTGCATCGACCGGGCATGAGCTCCACGGTGGGGAATCATCCTCACCCGTCCTCTACGTATCGTTTGAGTGACAGAAGCTGTGCTACCCTCCCCAAAGTCCATCAGTACAGTGGGGGAGGATCCCTCGGAAGGTACCTGAGTGGCAGAGTCCTCTGAAGGGTCCGTCTCGGAGAATGATGAGGGGGAGCGGGGCACATACTGCGGGTAGTCCTGGATAGCAGAAGCTATTGGTGGGGTGCAACAGATCTGCTCCTCTTGAGGGCATGCACGCTCGAACACTAAATCATTGCCGAATGGTGAGGCAGGAGAGAATCAGTGAATATGTACAGGGTGACTGAAGGGCCATCCAACGAACATGAATACACGAACGACATAGTGACCCACAAAATGGTATGACCTGTGGTTCGGATCATGATGCACCTCCCATGTCGGGGTGTCCACAAAAATCACAAACGTCGCCATCTGAAGACGTGATGTAAGAAAAAGATAGAGGGAGTGAGAATCTTGCTAAAGAATCTCAATAGGGCCTCCTACTACCTAAGTGTCATCATCTAGGTCCTTAGGAACCTTGGGTTTAGTGTATGAAATAAGTGAGCATGCAACAATCAAGAACCTTGGGTTTAGTGTATGAAATAAGTGAGCATGCAACAAGTTCATTTAAGCTTCTAAACATAGTTAGCCAAGGTCCGTTCATTTTAGAATGATTCTTAATGTCATGGATGCAACATATTAAAAAATGTATGCATGGCAATACTTAGTGCAAGAATACTCATCATAATATCAAGCAACATCATAACAGTGGCATAAAGTGGCAATTGGAATCACAGGTGGGGACAACTTTGTGACATATTCATCATACATTACTTTCTCATGGGGCCACCCTAAAAGACATTCGTTCTGGGGGTGCTCGGCCGAACCGGTGTCACCCAGAACGTGTCACATCTCTAGGTTATGAGCTCATACCTAACTAGTCATCACTAGTTCTTACTTATCCCTTACCGATAAGCGTATCATAAATAAATCCCGACTCTCTAGTACGGGCTTAGGGGGCATTTTCTTGGGGGTGCTCGGTCGAACCGATGTCACCCAAGAATACATTTTGGTACCGATGTCACATGAGTTCTTGGAGGTGCTCGGCCGAACCGGTGTCATCCAAGAGCACATCTTAGTACCTCATCTCTTTTAAAGAAAATCTCATAGGTTTTTTCAAAAAAGTTTCTAAGTCCCCAAATTTGTCGAAAATTTGGCAGCATAACAGCAGCACGCTGGATTTCCTCCAAATTTGCTTTATGCCATGTAAACAAATAGAACATGTATCCTCAATCATAATTTCATACGTTGACATGATCATTCTCAAATAAAACATACATCCTTGTGTAACATGAAACTCATTATATTCTTGAACTTACGGTATCTTATGCTTTGACCCTTACGGGCCTTAAACTTGAGATGTAGTTATTCTATCGTTCTCTATTAACCTCTTATGCACCTAATGATTCACAACTAATAATTCTTACTGGCATTTATGATCATTAATAAATCTGGCCAGCATCATACTTTAAGGGCAAAATCACATCTGTATGATTACGGGGTTCTAGAACTTACGTTCTAGACCTTTTCTCGATTCCGTCTTCGCCTAAGGTGCTATAAATAAAATCTAAACCAATTATGTGGTATTCCTAAGCCTTTGAAATATTTATAAATCATGTTTACTATGTTATAAGGGTGCTATATAGAATCAGAAAATTAAATGTTCTAAGAGTTCTAGAATTGCGTTTCTACGGTTCTCTAGTTGCTAGTTTCTCTATAGGTGCTAAAATTCAATCCTACATCAAATGTTACCAAGTTTTTCATAATTAAACAATCCTAATCTGATTATTATCACACTAAAACATTTTGGGCAGAAACCAAAAATAGATGGGTCAAAACTATGCTAAAACTTGACTTTATAGTTTTTCTGTTAGACTAGTTTCTTTCCTGACATGCATAGAAAGGTTCTCAGCTTATTATACATAATTTTAACACATTCCATCATACCAAAACAGCATCAGTCAACAACAAATATACCATGACAGAATCGAATTCATATATGTTCATATCATGCATAAAATTTCATTCCTAACAAGCATGAGTTACTAGTTTCTCCTTGAATCGTCTTAGGACTTCGAAAACCCTTTTGCAAAATATTTTATCTTGTGAAAGAGGCTAAGAATAATCATGGGGCAGCGACTATTTTAAAACATTCTTGGAAGAGGTTTAATTCATAAATCTTGTTGATCATGACCTTATGGAACTCTTAAAAACATAGGAAAACTTTTGAACAAAGATTGTTGCCCTTGCAAGTAGATGAAACTCATTTTGAGTTTATCAACATCACATGGCTGAATTTACATCCTTAGGGATGTTTCCATAATCAAACTTTAACTTGAGATAATGAGGGAAAGTCTTTGAGCTCTAGGTTCCTTAAGTGATGACAAAATATGAACGTGTTATGCATTCCATTTTATTCTTCATTATAAAGTAAAGTGAGAGCTTTAAAGTAAATATGGAATGCAAGAACTTGAAATTAAAAATGCAAGGCACAAAGTAAATATGTGAAACTTGAAAGTAAATATGCAAGTTCAGTTCTTTATTTTAGTGCTCTAGGTCCAGCAACAATTGACTTTAAGGCCGAAATAGAAAGGCTTCGAGATTCATTAGGGGATATGCAAGCTCTCATTTTAAATCTTTAAGTTCTTTAAGTGATGACTTGAAATATAAACGTGCAATGTGTAACACCCCGATTTTTCTGTCTGAGGGAAATGACCAAAATGCCCCTGAGGTCATTTCCTGACCCGAATTCGAGGGTAACCAACTTGGTCGTCCTCGAAGGGTCAACTCAATGTTTGAAGGGGATTGAATGGCCTTTGAATGCTTCCGGAAGCGAAAATCTCGTTTTCCGCAGTTTCGGGTCGAAATGACCAAAATACCCCTATAGCGTTTTTACGCGGGTAGAAGTGCCGTTTGAGCCTGAAACTTTCCCCAGAGGTTTAAAAGCACGTTTTCATGTGTCTAGAGGTCTCTGTTCAAGTCCCGGTGGTCCCGGACAGTTTTAGTGCAAAATTATGGTTTTGCCCCTAGAATAGTGTTTTTGAGCTTAATGATGTAATTAAGCAAACCTAAGTAATATTAGGCTCTAAACGAAGATTAATTAATTTTCCTAATTAATCTAGAGTCAAAATAATTTATTAAAGTTAATTAGAACCTAAAATTGCTTAGATTAAACTTAAATCCCTTTTTAGAACTCAAGATTCCTAGTCTTGGAATCTTGAATAGTGTTTTCTCTCTCCAATTCCTTAAATCAAGGAATTGTGTCTAGAATTGTTTATACATTAAAATGAATTCATAACTCACTAATGATGCAAGAACACTCTCTAATTATGTCTTGCCAACCTTAATTACCCATTTCCTCACCTAAACACTTTCTTACAAATTCCTAACCTTAAGCATAATCAAAGATACACCTAAACACAACTCTCACCCCCATTGACCACATGTTGAATTGTTTCTCACTCAAAGAACCATGCTTGAGGCCATACTTTGAACCATACCTCACCATGCCTCAAGACCACATTATCTCACCTCATGGAACTCATGGTCTCCCTCCAATCTGCATGGCCGAAGCCTCCTTCTCCATTTGCACCCTTCATTGCTTCATTTCTCTATAAATAGCTTGCTTAGGTGAACTTGTATCATTTTGGGTTCATTTGCAAAGAGTAAGTTTTCAAAGAAACACTTCAAAGCTTTCTTTTCTCTCAAGTTCAAGTTCTTCAAGTTCTTCATCTTCTTCTTCCATCTTCAAGATCATCACACCAAGTAGGGATTTTCTTTCATGTATTCTCTTCTTTAAAGTTCTTGTTTCAAGTTTGATGTTCATAGTTTCTCTTGTTTCTTTTTAGAACTTCTCTTCTACTCCTTTTTCCTTTTCATTTTCGGCCATAGGCCTTGGAGTTCAAAGAAATGAGAGCTTGATGATGAGAGTTTCATGATGATGTTCATCACTTGAAACAAACTCTAGAGCTTGATCTTTGTTCTTGAGCAAAAATGTTTCTAGTTCTTCCTTTCTTGAACTCTTGAGAACTCTATCTTTGGTGATGTTTCAAAATGGTTTTAAGGACTCAATGATGAGGTCTCATGATGTTGGTGTTAATATATCATCAAGATCATGGACCCTAGAGTTTTAAAATGTTCCTTTTCCTTCTTGAAGTTTCGGCCACTTCCTTTTCTTTTACAAGCTAAATGTTTTGATTTTCCAAAAATGTTATGTCGAGTTCTAAGGACTCTAGACTTTACTTGATCTTGGTTGATGAGTTTGGGTTGAGGTTTAAGTTCCTTTAAAGTCTTGTTAAGAGTTCTAGAAAGATAAAATGAACTTGCATAATTTATTTTATGCTTGCATTTATATTTACATTCTTGCTATGCACCTTTACTTTCAAGTTATCACCTAAGAACATAAAGATTAAAATGGAACTTACATCATCACTTAATTTAATTCTCGAATGCCTTTCTATTTCGGCCTTAAAGTCGATTGTTGTTGGGCCAAGAGCACTAAAATAAAGAATTGAACCTTGCATATTTACTTTCAAGCTTGCACGTTTAAGTTTATGCCTTGCATATTTATTTCAAGTCATCACTTTATTTTGTAAGCAAGATTAAAAATGAAAAGCATGAGCACGTTTATTTTATGTCATAACTTAAGAACCTAGAGCTCAAAGACTTGCCCATTTCATTTCAAGTTAAAGTTTAATGTGAATGCATTCTTTGAATGCAAGCTTTCGGCCAAGTAGTGATGATGGACTTGTAATGAGTTTTCATCTAGCTACAAGGACCAATAGTCTATGTTCTAAGTTTTTCTTAAAGCTTTACAAATCTTTACAAGGTTATGTTATCATGAGATATGACTTTATTCCCTCGTAGAAATGATTTGCAAAGAGTTCTAGAAATTCTAAATTGATCCCAAGAGAAACTAGTTAACTTATGTACCTAGAAATGTCAATTTAGTTCTCTTATTGAAGTTAGATGTTTTCGGTACTGTCATGATGAGCTTGTGGCTGTATGATGATGTTTTGATGTGTTTGAATGTGTGAAAATATCATATGATGATGTAGAAACGATTCTATGCATGATAGGTAAGAAACTAACTAACTAGAAATACCGTGAAGCTAGAATTTAACATAGTTTAGACCCATTTGTTTTTGGAACTTATCCAAACAGTTTTAATGGGAACATAATCAGATTAGGATTGTTTAGACATGAAAAACTTGGTAACATTTGGATTAGAATTGAATTTTAGCAGCTATAGGGAAACTAGTAACTAGAAAACCGTAAAATTGCAAATGTAGAACTCTTAGAACATTTAGTTCTCTGGATTCTGTCCAGAAATGTTACAACATGATAAATGTGATTTATAATTAGTTCTTAAGCGTAGGAATGTCTCATAATTGAATTAGATTTAATTTATAGCGCCTTAGGCGAAGACGGAACCGAGAAAGGGTCTAAAACGTAAGTTCTAGAACCCCATAACCACAAGTTAGAAATTCTGCCCTATGCTTTTCAGATTTGAGTATGAACATGAGGATTAGGAATGATGATTAATTATGAGCCCTTAGGTGCATAAAATATGAACGACAGATGTTAGAGAACTATATCTCAAGATTAAGACCCATAAGGGTCAAAGCATAAGCTACCGTAAGGGTAAGCGTTTGAATGTTCTATGATGATGCATGTGGTATGTAAATGTTGATAATGTTATTCATATGAGGAATTCATGAGGATATATGTTTATGTGGCATAAAGCAAATTTGGAAGGAATTCGGCGTAATGCCATCGTGTCAATTCTGATTTAATTTGGGGACTTAAAGAGATTTTGAAAATTAAGGTACTAAGATGGGTTCTAGGATGACACCGGTTCAGCCGAGCACCTCCATAGAATTCATGTGACATCGGTACCAATTTATACTCTTAAGTGACACCGGTTCGGCCGAGCACCCCTAAGAGAATTGCCCCCTAACCCGTACTCAGATAGTTGGGATTTATGATTTATGATACGCTTATCATTAAGTGGTAAGTAAGAACTAGTGACGACTAGTTAAGGTATGAGCTCATAACCTAGAGATGTGACACGTTCTGGGTGACACCGGTTCGGCCGAGCATCCCCAGAGCGCTTGTCTTTTAGGGCAGCCCATGAGGAAGAGAAGTTTCATGATTATGATTATGTCACTAAGTTTGTCCCATATGAATGTTTCTATTGCCACTTTATGCCACTAAGTATGATGATGCTTAACGATATGATTTATGTATGTGCATTAGGTAGCGCCATGCATACATTCTCTATTATGTTGCATTCATGACATTAAGATCATCCTAAAATGAATGGACCTTGGCTAAAGTATATTTTAAGTTTAAAATGAACTCGATGCATGCTCACTTGCTACGAAAATAAACCCAAGGTTCCTGAGGACGTAGATGATGACACCTAGGTAGTAGGAGGCCCTACTGAGATTCTTTAGCAAGATTCTCACTCCCTCTATCTCTTTTTTCCGTCATGTCTTCAGATGGCGACGTTCGTGGCATTCGTGGACACCCCGACATGGGAGGTGCACTATGACCCGGCTCACGGGTCATACCATTTTGAGGGACAGTGCACGGTGTGGGTTTTCATGTTCGTGGGATGCCCCTTCGTTCATCCCGTGCACACCCATCGCTTCTCCCCGATTGCACCCTATGGCGACGACGAGCGGGTTTTTGAGGGCGCGCGTACGCATGACTAGAGAGTGCTCCGCATGCACACCGCCGCCTTAGCCATGCGAGACTATTCCGATTACATGCCCCGGACCTACTTCTCGGAGACCGACCCGTCTGAGGACCCGCCTACCCATTCGTATAGCGAGAGCTCCGCCCCCTCTCCCCCACTGATAAGGGAGGGCAGTGAGGATACCGTGACTCAGCCACGGCTTGCACGATGATCGGAGATGCGGCCACACCGCGAAGGTCACTCTCGATCCTCGTTCTGTCTCTTTACGCCCGAGGAGCTCGCCCAGTTTCCCGGATATGTGCCTCGCTCGCGAGATGGACGTCAGTAGGAGGTGACGATCGACTGATGGAGTACCCGGGTAGAGCACACACCACTTAGATGGAGATGAACCTCCTTTTGTTTCAGAGGTCATCCCATTAGTTGCACTTGGGCAGGGGAGTAGTTTATGTTTATGTTTATGTTGTATTACCTTCCATGCATTCCTTTGTACTAAATTAAGTCCCACACCTATAAGTGAGCAAGTTATATATATATATATATATATGAGGTGATATTCAGTGTTGCTCATGATGTGCCTTTATGTGCCTTATGCTATGACGTTATGAGATGTATGCTTTGTCCGTTATATGTTATATCGCATCACGAGGCTCTCACTTTGTATTTCAAAAAAAATTTACCCGTATTTTCCGCTATGTATTTCAAAGTAAAAATGAGAACTATGAAGTAACAGACTAATGATTAACCTAAGTATGTTCTAGAGTATTGGGTTAAAAATTAGGATGTTATACAATGCAAGGCTTGAACTTAAACGTGATAATGTAAGTCCTTTTCTTTAATCTTTAGAGTTTAGTGATAACATAGGAAGGTAAATATGAGATGCAAGAGCTCGAAATATAAATATGAGGTGCTAGAAATATAAATATGTAAGTTCATTTTTATATCTTTACTAGAGCTCTTACAAGACTTTAAAGGAACTTAAGCCTTAACCTGAATTTATCACAACAAGCTAAAGTAAACAAAATATCATTCCTTGAAGCAAGATCATAAATAGCATTTTTGTTAAAACTCAAGCTCTAGAGGTCTCATTGTGATGAACACATGGTCATTATTTAGAAACTCTCATCATCAAGCTTTCATGTTGAACCATTAATGATGGCCGAATTTTTGGAGAAAGAAAAAGGAAAATGGAGCCGAAGCCATGAACAAGAAAAGAACCATTTTAAAACTCTAGAAACCATGATCTTGATAATGTATTAACACCAAGATCATGTGTCCTCATCATTGAGTTCATACACTTATTTTAGAACAACATCAAAGTAAAGTTTCAAGATAAAAAGAAAGAAACTAAAAACACCTTTTCCCTCAAGAACTAAGATCAAGCTTTAGGGGTTGCTCAAGTGATGAACATCATCATGCAATCCCCATCATCAAGCTCTCATTTCCAAGCTCACTATAAGCCCATGGCCGAAAATGGAAGAAGAATCAAAGAGGAAGAAAGAAGTTCTAAAAGATTCGAGAGAAACTATAAAGCACATAACTTAAACAAGAACTTTAATGGCTAAAACATTTAAAACAGAATCCCTACCAAGTGAGATGATGTTGAAGAGGATGAAGAAGATGAAGAAGAACTCTTGATCTTTGAGAGAAAAGGAAAAGCTTTGAGTGCTCTAAACTTAGCAAATGAACTAAAGGTATTTCAAGTTCACTCAAGTGTGCTATTTATAGTGAAATGAAACGAATGAAAGGTGCAAAGGGGGAGGAGGGGTTTCGGCCAAGGCAAGCAACCCATGAGGTCCATGAGGTGAGATGTTGTGATTTTGAGACATGGTGAGGCATGGTTCAAGGTATGGTGAGGTATGGTTCAAGGTATGGCTCAAAGCATAACTCAAGGAGTATTTAAAATTTAAATCATGTGATGAAACTTTAGATGATGTGGCCGAAATGCATCAGCCATGGGGGAGGGATTTCTTCCATTTAATTATGGTTTAGAAGTGTGTTTAGGTGTGTTTTAGATTATGTTTAAGGTTAGGAATTTGTAGGAAAGTGTTTAGGTGAGGTAATGGTTAATTAGAGGCTTGTAAGACTAGGTTTAGGAGGTGGTCTTGCTAAATTAATAGAGTCAATCTCCATTAACAAGGAATCCAATGCCAACACAATTCCTTGATTTAGGGAAATTGGAAAGAGAAAATACTATTCAAGATTCCAAGACTAGGAATATTGAGTTTTAAAAAGAGATTTAGGTTTAATCTAAGCAATTTTAGGTCTTAATTAATTTTATTAACTTATTTTGACTCTAGATTAATTATGGAAATTAATTAATCTTCGATTAGAGCCTAATATTGCTTAGGTTTGCTTAATTATGTCATTAAACTCAAACGGCACTATCCTGGGGCAAAATCGTAATTTTGCACAAAAACTGCCCGGGACCACCAGGACTTAAACAGACGCTTTTAAACACATGAAAACGTTGTTTTAAACCTTCGGGGAAAGTTTCAGGCTTAACGGCACCTTTACCCACGTAAACACGCTATAGGGGTATTTTGGTCATTTTGACCCGAAACTGCAGAAAATGAGATTTTCGCCTCCGAAACCACTCAAGGGCCATCTAATCCCTTTCAAACATTGAGCTAACCCTTCGAGGACTATCGGGCCTGCCATCCTCGAATTCCAGGCAGACAATGATCTCAGGGGTATTTTGGTCATTTTCCTCTTAGACAGAAAAATCGGGACGTTACAATAGAGCTTTCAAAGTAGGGTTTTCCTTAGACCTTTTTTTCAAAATTTATATTGAACTTTCTGATTGAGTTTGGTCCAAAATTTTTGATTATATTGCTTGATGATATATGGTTATTGACGTATGAATTTTGGTAAGGTGTTTGGATAAGGTTAGAAAAATCATTTTGTCAAAAAAAGTTTTGGCTAGGCTACAGGATTTTTGATTTGGCTGCAGGTAGGGAAATTTCATGAATTTTTAGACATATTTATGGTCATGTTTGTGCAAGTTGGGAAAATTATATGTTGTATATAACATCTTAAACTAACTACATGAATTTTCTTGAGCACTAGTTTTAAGGTATACTGCCCTAAAAAAATTAGAGACCGAAAGAGTACCTATGTTGTCTGGATTATTAAAACTGATGCTATGAAATTATCTAATTTTATTACCATAGCAAATGATTGATTCTTACTTTGAAATTTTTACAGGGAGTTGATAACACCTTGAAGTGTAACCTTGAATTTTATTTTATTCAGTCATTTACTTTGGTTAAAATTTATGAGAATCCTATTCTGAGTTATGAATAAGTGGTCTCTGACCACTAAATTTGTATAATTTAGTGAATATGGTTAGAAGAGTTTGCTCGCTATGAAAATTTTATAGGGCCTTTTAAACACATTGAGGTATCATGGGGAATTTTTGTGGCCCTTAAATTGGCCATTTGATAGAGAAATTAAATGTCGTTATTGAAATGGTAAATCTGCCAAGGTACTGGAATGGTGAGAATGTCTTAAATTAATAATAGAATGACATTTAGTCCAAGTATATGTCATATGAATACATGTTAGCTACTTTAAAGATTTGTCTATAAGGCTTGAATGAGACTCCAATGTAATTGAATGCCTACATGTGATCTAAGCATGCCTTGGAAAAAAAAATAAAAGTACATGATAAAGTTATGTGACAAAAGATATGAGGAAAATAGAGACAAGACTTATGTGGGTTATAGAGGGGAGGCAAAAATAAGGACTTCCCTAAGAATTTTATGAGTTGGTAGACGTATCGGTTAGAAATAGAACTGTGTGTGATTCAGAAATGGAAAAAAATGAAGTTCGATGATCACGTATAGAAATGACCTCATGTCCTAGTAGTCTATTGTTCATTGTGGAGACATCCAGTATAGATACCACTCAATGTGAAATTAAGCCTTCCCTATATTAATGAAAAGAGACAACTGCATTAAATTGAATTCCATGGATTACAAAAGAAAAACGCATGATTACTACCATTTTGCATTTGACTTTACATGAATTATGTACATTAATATTTATGTATATGATTTAGCATGATGATTTCTATATGAATGAATTTACTAGTTATATTTTGTTTACATTTGAGGGAGAACCCCACTGAGAATTTTATAGTATTCTTATCCCTACGGCTGTATTTATTTTGTATTATTCAGATCCAGCAGATGCCATCCTTAGTGTTTTACCTTGACTCGCCACAGTGGGTGTGGCATTATGATCCTGCTCTCAACTCTCTTTATGTTAAGTACTTCTGTATTTGTAGTTGACTTTGACCCTGCTTTCCCTTATGATGGGGCACACCTAGTGATATTTGATATTCCGCATGGACCACCAGCACCCCTTCTTGCAGATGCTCCCTCTTCATCCTTGTCTTCAGACTCAGACCCACTTGAGGGTCCTGATGCCCCTTGCAGAGGTGAAGATATCATACCGATGACCAATGGTTTCATCTAGTAGGACGTGAGATCTTCAGGGACTCCTGATGTGTATATAGTGGTAGTTTAGTACTACAAACCCACTAGCCTGCAGATTGATCCTATTAAATATTGTGAGGTCCATTTATGTTTGTATAAAATTTTGTTAGGCCTCGACTTTGAACAGGTTAGACTAGATATTGGAGGTGTTTCCTTTTGTGAACTGAGTTCCTAACTAGCTTAGAAGTTAACTAGTTTGTTTCCCAGTACGATGTACATATTGCAAACCTAAAAGTGATGTTCATATATGTATATACGAGTTTAGCAATATATGTGTCTAAATTACTTTATTTCATTTCTTTCGACTAGCATAGATTATGAATGTAAGTAATACTTTTCTAATTACTATATTAACACTTGAGTAAAATATGGTAGTTAGGAAGGTGTTACATAGTGTTGTTGATGATAAGATTTATCAAACATAAGGGGTGTTCCTTGATCAGTAAAATTTCCTCTGAAATTCTTTCCCTTAGCCATGTTAACTGTAACACCCCGATTTCTCTGTCCGAGGGAAATGACCAAAATGCCCCTGAGGTCATTTCCTGACCCGAGTTCGAGGGTAACCAACTCGGTCATCCCCGAAGGGTCAACTCAATGTTTGAAGGGGATTGAATGGTCTTTGAATGCTCCCGGAAGCGAAAATCTCGTTTTCCGCAGTTTCGGGTCAAAATGACCAAAATACCCCTATAGCGTTTTTACGCGGGTAAAGGTGCCGTTTGAGCCCAGAACTTTCCCCAGAGGTTTAAAAACATGTTTTCATGTGTCTAGAGATCTCTGTTCAAGTCCCGGTGGTCCCGGGCAGTTTTAGTGCAAAATTACGATTTTGCCCCTAGAATAGTGTTTTTGAGCTTAATGACGTAATTAAGCAAACCTAAGCAATATTAGGCTCTAAACGAAGATTAATTTATTTCCCTAATTAATCTAGAGCCAAAATGATTTATTAAAGTTAATTAGAACCTAAAATTGCTTAGATTAAACTTAAATCCCTTTTAGAACTCAAGACTCCTAGTCTTGGAATCTTGAATAGTGTTTTCTCTCTCCAATTCCTTAAATCAAGGAAATGTGTCTAGAGTTGTTTAGACTTTAAATTGAGGATTTAACTCACTAATGGTGCAAGACCACTCCTTAATTATGTCTAGACCACCTTAATTACCCATTTACCTTACCTAAACACTTTCTTACAAATTCCTAATCTTAAGCATAATCAAAGATACACCTAAACACAACTCTAAACCACAATTAAAATGCAACTAAACCTCTCCCAAATCTGATGCACATGGCCGAAATTCTCTTCCCCATTGGCCACATGTTTAATTATTTTCTCACTCAAAGAACCATGCTTGAGGCCATACCTTGAACCATACCTCACCATACTTTGAGCCATACCTCACCATGCCTCAAGAACACATTATCTCTGTAACATCCTAATTTTTAACCCAATACTCTAGAACATATTTAGGTTAATCATTAGTCTGTTACTTCATAGTTCTCATTTAACTTTGAATTACTTAGCGGAAAATACGGGTAAATTTTTTTTTTGAAATAAAAGTGAGAGCCGCGTGATGCGATAAGCGGTAAACCACGTATGGTAAGACAATTATCTCACAACATCATAACATGAGGCACAACATGAACATCACTGAATATCATTTCATATATATATAATTTGCCCACTTATAAATGTGGGACTTAGTTTAGTACAGGGGAAATGCATAAAAGAAAATACAACGTAAAACATGAACATAATCTACTCCCCTACCCGAGTGCACCTAATAGGATAACCTTTAAACAAAAGAAGGTTTATAGTCACGGTATCCTCACTGCCCTCCCTCATCAATGGTGGAGAGGGGGCAGAGCTCTCGCTATACGGATGAGTAGGCGGGTCCTCGGACGGGTCGGTCTCCGAGAAGTAGGTCCGGGGCACGTAATCGGGATAGTCTCGCATGGCTAAGGCGGCGGTGTGCATGCGGAGCACTCTCGTCATGCGTCCGCGCACGCTCAAAAACCGGGTCGTCGTCGCCATAGGGTGCAGCCGGGGAGAAACGATGGGTGTGCACGGGATGAGCGAAGGGGCGTCCTACAAACATGAAAACCCGCACCGTGCACTGTCCCTCAAAATGGTATGACCCGTGAGCCGGGTCATAGTGCACCTCCCATGTCGGGGTGTCCACGAACACTACGAACGTCGCCATCTGAAGACGTGACGGAAAGAAAGAGATAGAGGGAGTGAGAATCTTGCTAAAGAATCTCAGTAGGGCCTCCTACTACCTAGGTGTCATCATCTACGTCCTCAGGAACCTTGGGTTTATTTATACAAAATGACTGAGCATGTATTAAGTTCATTTTAAACTTTAAAATATATTTTAGCCAAGGTCCATTCATTTTAGGATGATCTTAATGTCATGAATGCAACATAATAGACAATGTATGCATGGCACTACCTAATGCACATACATAAAGCATAACATCAAGCATCATCATTCTTGGTGGCATAAAGTGGCAATAGTAACATTCATATGGGACAAAACTTAGTGACATAATCATAATCATGAAACTTCTCTTCCTCGTGGGCCACCCTAAAAGACAATCGAACTGGGGGTGCTCGGCCGAACCGGTGTCACGCAGAACGTGTCATACATCTAGGTTATGAGCTCATACCTTAACTAGTCGTCACTAGTTCTTACTTACCACTTAACGATAAGCGTATCATAAATCATAAATCCCGACTATCTGAGTACGGGTTAGGGGCAAAACTCTTAGGGGTGCTCGGCCGAACCGGTGTCACCTAAGAGTATAAAATGGTACCGATGTCACATGAGTTCTATGGAGGTGCTCGGCCGAACCGGTGTCATCCTAGAACCCATCTTAGTACCTTAATTTTCAAAATCTCTTTAAGTCCCCAAATTTGTCGGAAATTCGGCACAATGGTCATTACACTGAATTTCCTTCCAAATTTGCTTTATGCCACATAAACATATAACCTCATAAATTCCTCATATGAATAACATCATCATCATTAGCATACTTCATGCATCATCATAAATCATCCAAACGCTTACCCTTACGGTAGCTTATGCTTTGACCCTTACGGGTCTTAATCTTGAGATATAGTTCTCTACATCCGTCGTTCATATTTTAAGCACCTAAGGCTCATAATTAAACATCATTCATAATCCTCTCATTTTACTTTTAAATCTGAATAGCATAGGGTGGAAATCCTAACATGTGAATACGGGGTTCTAGAACTTACGTTTTAGACCCTTTCTTGGTTCCGTTTTCGCCGAAGGCGCTATATATTAAATCTAAATCAATTATGAGGCATTCCTATGCTTAAGGACTAATTATTAATCATGTTTATCATGTTGTAAGGGTGCTGGACAGAATCCAGAAAATTAAATGTTCTAAGAGTTCTACATTTGCATTTTTACGATTTTCTAGTTACTAGTTTCCCCATAGGTGCTAGAATTCAATTCTAACTCAAATGATACCAAGTTTTTCATGTCTAAACAATCTAAATCTGATTATGTCCCCATTAAAACAGTTTGGAAAAGCTCCATAAACAAATGGGTCAAGACTATGTTAAGTTCTAGCTTTACGGTATTTCTAGTTAGCTAGTTTCTTACCTATCATGCATAGGATCGCTTCTACATCATCATATGATATTTCCACACATTCCAACACATCAAAACATCATCATACAGCATCACACTCATCACATCAGAACCGAAAACATTTAACTTAAATGAGAGAGTTAAATTGAGATTTCTAGGTACATAAGTTAACTAGTTTCTCTTGGAATCATTCTAGAACTTCTAAAACTCTTTATAAACATTTTAATCCATCAAGAGGCTAAGTGAAGCCTTAGGTCACTGACCAAGACATATTCCATCCCCTAAAAGATAATAAAATCACAACTTGTGATGACGTAACCTTATAAAGATTTGTAAAGCTTTAAGGAAAACTTAAAACATAGACTATTGGTCCTAGTAGCTAGATGAAAACTCATTGCAAGTCCATCATCACTACTTGGTCGAAATTATGCATTCAAGGAATACATTCACATTTAACTTTATCTTGGAATGAAATGGGCAAGTCTTTGAGCTCTAGGTTCTTAAGTTATGACATAAACTAAACGTGCTCATGCTTTTCGTTTTTAATCTTGCTTACAAAGTAAAGTGATGACTTAAAATTAAATATGCAAGGCATAAACTTAAACGTGCAAGCTTGAAAGTAAATATGCGAGGCATAAACTTAAACGTGCAAGCTTGAAAGTAAATATGCATGGTTCAATTCTTTATTTTAGTGCTCTTGGCCCAACAACAATCGACTTTAAGGCCAAAATAGATAGGCATTCGAGAAATTAATTAGGTGGTAATGCAAGTTCAATTCTTTATTTTAGTGCTCTAGGCCCAACAACAATCGACTTTAAGGCCGAAATAGAAAGGCTTCGAGAATTAGATTAAGTGATGATACAAGTTTCATTTTAATCTTTATGTTCTTAGGTGATAGCTAGAAAGCAAAGATGCATAGCAAGAATGTAAATATGGATGTAAGCATAAAATAAATTATGCAAGTTCATTTTATCTTTCTAGAGCTCTTAACAAGACTTTAAAGGAATTTAAACCATAACCCAAACTCATCCAAACAAGGTAAGGTCAAGCTTAGAGTTCTTAAAACTCAACATAATATTTTTAGGAAATCAACCATGAAACTTAGAAAATTTATGGATTTGGCCGAAATCATCAAGAAGAAAAGGAACATTTTAAAACTCTAGAGTTCATGATCTTGGTGATATATTAACACCAACATCATGAGTCCTCATCATTGGGTTCATAGAGCCATTTAAAAACATCATCAAAGCTCAAGTTCTTAAGAGTTCAAGAAAAGAAAAACTAGAAACATTTTTGCTCAAGAACAAAGATCAAGCTCTAGAGTTTGTTTCAAGTGATGAACATCATCATGAAACTCTCATCATCAAGCTCTCATTCCTTTGTTCTCCAAGGCCTATGGCCGAAAATGAAAAGGAAAAAGGAGTGGAAATGAAGTTCTAAAGAGAAACAAGAGAAACTATGAACATCAAGCTTGAAACAAGAACTTTAAAGAAAAGAATACATGAAAGAAAATCCCTACTTGGTGTGATGAACTTGAAGATGGAAGAAGAAGATGAAGATGATGAAGAACTTTGAAGAGCTTGAAGAACTTGAAGAACACTAGAACTTTGAGAGAAAAGAAAAGCTTTGAGTGTTTCCTAAACTTGGCAAATGATCTAAAAGTGGTGCAAGCTCCTCAAGGCATTCTATTTATAGAGAAATGAAACAAATGGAGGGAGCTCATGGAGGAAGAGGTTTCGGCCATGAGGGTGCAGATTGGAGGCTTTCCATGAGTTCCATGAGATGAGATAATGTGTTCTTGAGGTATGGTGAGGTATGGTTCAAAGCATGGTGAGGTATGGCTCAAGGTATGGCTCAAGCATGGCTCTTTGAGTGAGAAAACAATTTAATATGTGTGGTAATTAGAGAGTGATGGCCGAATATGCATCAGCCCATGGGGGAGGTTTCTTTGCATTTTAATTGTGGTTTAGAGTTGTGTTTAGGTGTATCTTTGATTATGCTTAAGATTAGAAATTTGTAAGAAAGTGTTTAGGTAAGGTAAATGGGTAATTAAGGTGGTCTAGACATAATTAAGGAGTGGTCTTGCACCATTAGTGAGTTAAATCCTCAATTTAGAGTCTAAACAACTCTTGACACATTTCCTTGATTTAAGGAATTGGAGAGAGAAAACACTATTCAAGATTCCAAGACTAGGAGTCTTGAGTTCTAAAAAGGGATTTAAGTTTAATCTAAGCAATTTTAGGTTCTAATTAACTTTAATAAATTATTTGACTCTAGATTAATTAGGGAAATAAATTAATCTTCGTTTAGAGCCTAATATTGCTTAGGTTTGCTTAATTACGTCATTAAGCTCAAAAACACTATTCTAGGGGCAAAATCGTAATTTTACACTAAAACTGCCCGGGGCCACCGGGACTTGAACAGAGACCTCTAGACACATGAAAACATGTTTTTAAACCTCTGGGGAAAGTTCCGAGCTCAAACGGCACCTTTACCCGCGTAAAAACACTATAGGGGTATTTTGGTCATTTTGACCCGAAACTGCGGAAAACGAAATTTTCGCTTCCGAAAGCATTCAAAGGCCATTCAATCCCCTTCAAACATTGAGTTGACCCTTCGAGGATGACTGAGTTGGTTACCCTCGAGTTCGGGTCAGGAAATGACCTTAGGGGCATTTTGGTCATTTCCCTCGGACAGAAAAATCGGGGTGTTACACTTTCTAACCCCTAAAGGAACTTTTGTATCTTATCCTAGATTCTTCTTCTTCATCTGAGTTCAAAGCCTTCACATAACCATCATTCATTGATCTTTCAGAGCTTCTTTTTGACCAAACAACGTTCGTTTAAACATATCTTCTTTTTTCTGATCAATCCGTCTTAGTACTAAGCAACCTGATTCCTTTCTAATCTTGCAAACTGATACACCATTCCTCACAGAGATCTATGGTCTTGCAAATTGACTTTTGAATCACATACTGGTAGGACAAATCTTATATACTGATCTTCTGAGGTTCTTTTAAATTGATAAGTAGAGTCTTTAGGAGGATGTGTACTTTGATGATTTTAGATTGCTTTGCTTGATCTTCAAAGGAGAGTCTAGAGAGACCACCTAGAGTTTTATGCAAGAATGCTTGTGCATATATGAAAACTTAAAAACCTTTTTAAAGCTAGTAAATAATCAAGAGATCTTCAGCTATAGATATTGTGATTACATCTTGATACACGATCTTCAGTAAACACATCTATTTACTAAGCATCTCCATTTTTTTAAAAAAAGAAAAGAAATTTTTCACGAACAAACTTGGATAAAGAGTGCTGATCGGATTCTTGTAAGGATACATAGCATAACATTGTTTCAGATGAAAGGAAGGCAACTTACCTGAAGAGATAATGTTGCAGCTGAATCCTTATTTGCAACATCTGGGTTTAAAGATCTTAGTATGCTTGGGCCATTCTCTGTGCATGGATTTTCTTGCACTTGATGATGTCAGATTTATCCAGATAGTCTTTGGGCTTCCTGTTAGAATAGATGATAATTTCTTGAAGATAATGAGTAGACTTTGCCTTTCTCTTGAGCTTGGTTAGCATATTCAGCATAGCTTCCATCCAACTTTGATAATACAAAGCTTTCTTAACATATATAGATACCATGGTGATGAAGGAAGCACAACTGATAAAAATCCAAGGAATGACTTCGTACTCATCCCCTTGGAGATACTCTAAGAACTTTGACAACAGAAGATTATCTTTTAAAACTAAACTCTCACAAAATTACAGTACATTCAAATTTTTTAGCTTCTATATTGTTTTTAAGCTATTCATGTTGTATTTCAAAAAGATCACTTTCTGATCATCTTGAATGGTCTGAGCACATTTTCTGAAAGACTGAAGTTCTGGAGCTCACTTTCTGAACCATTTCGCTAGCTTTCTGTGGTTACTTTGAGATAGAAAATCTCAGGACTTTCTTTAAAATAATCGAGATTATCAGCAAAGTCTTTTATAGGTTTTTCATCATCATCATGCATAAGAGATCCTTGAGAGGATTATCTCTTAGGACTATGACAACACTTAGAATCAAGGTTTGATATCTGGAAAGATCAACATCAAAGTGCTTCTTTAGCTTTTCAGTCAAAGGGATATTTTTAGATATACTTGCAAGAAGGAGTATGACTTTTGGTACCCAGACTTTCATGGGTCCTTATAAGTTAGTTTTAGATGAAGAGAAATTTTTTAAACTTTCTAAAAAGAATCCTTTTCAGGATTCATTTGTTGTAAAGGTATCTCTTTAAACATCTTGAAAACCAAAAGATATCATATAGATGGAATTCCATAGATTTTTCTTCTGCTGTTTCACCTGTATATCTCAATCCAGTTTCTCTGAAATAAAAGATACTGACTATTTGTTACAAAAAAATGGTTTTTGAATATGTCTAATAAACATGAGTTTGATCTTAGAATTCCATGAAGTCGTCTTGGGGATTCAGAAGAAGAGATCATATGGTTTCTTAGAGGCTTCAGAATCATACAATTTGAGAAAGTAAACTATTTTTGGAGTATTTCTCTCTTTCAGCTTTCTACCTTTAGACTGTCCCTTCTCAGGTGTTCATGGAAACTTTATGAGTTCTTTAATAGGTTGAGATATATAGATGAACAAGCTTGACATCGTTCTAGCAACTCATCTCATGATGAAAATAAATGACAGAGATAAGATGCTGAAACTTCTACTTCATGAGTCTCTGATCTTTAGCTATGAAGCACAAAATAACAACTAGTTTTAGCACAACAGGTCCTTCTGACCAAGACTTTCTAGATGATTTGTATATTCTTCCTTTTTTACATAGGGATATATTGATTAAGAGCTGAACAGATACATGATGTGTGACATTGCTGCCATAAGCAAATATTCTTTCTCAAGATGATCTTTGTCTTGATTTGTCATTCATGAGATTGATATCCTTTTGATATAGTCAATACAGACTTCAGTCATAAACCACAGATAGAGAATTTATCTCTAAAACCAATCTTAGATAACAATATCAGATTTTTCTACTTTACAAAGAAGTTTTAGCAATTTTCATTGCTTCAACATTGTAAAACATCTGACATGTTACAAATGGGATCAAAGATATCTTGATACAAGTTGAGATCCTTCAACATCATGTACTGATTGTCTCATATAGCCTTTCTTATGTAACAACCTATACATAGGTAACATATATAGATCAAGCTTAAGGCTTAAAAGAGGAGAGACTTAACTTGATTGAAATGCTAAACTTTCTCCTTTGAAAGATTCTTGTCAGTAGGTCTCTTTTGAGTCCATTTCATCAAATGAGCGAACTGTACCATAACTAGAGTCTTGCCAGTAAAGGATAGTCAGATAGTAGATCGATCTTGTGAAGAGGAAGTAGTCCATTCTATCCCTTAGATCTTTGTCCTCTGCAAACATTGGATTGCTTAACCCCACAGAGGCTAGGCTTTGATACCACTTGTATGTGAAGATGTGCATGAGAATGGGGGATTGAATCGTGCATTGATCCTTGTTCTCATTTTCTAAAGCTTTTGAAAATAATAACTATCAAGTGTAAAACCTGAAGTGCAGTGGAAACAGAAAGTAAGTTTTTGAACCTTGTCAAATAAAACACTCTTTTTTCAAAAGAAGAGATAGAAAGCAATATATATATATATATATATATATATATATATGACTAGCAATAAGAATATCCAACAAAGATAAATAAAAACGAGATTAGAAAGAGAGAGGGAAAGAAAGATAAGACACAAGGAATTTTATACTGGTTCGGCCAACCTACCTACATCTAGTACTCAACAACGGTTCAGATTTCATTATAAGAACACCTTTCTCAACCTGAGAAAGTAAAGATGGATAGTCTTTACATTATCCTTCCTAAGCTATCATCCATGGGCTTTAGAAATCACCTATCGCTATACATTTGAGCAGTTCTGTACTAGCCTCTCTAAGCTAACCCGTGATCAGTAGCCACCCCTACTATCACATTGAAAGTAGTATTGTACTAGCCTCTCCAAGCTAAGATGAGTAGTATACTAGCCTCTCCAAGCTAACATAAGTAGTATTGTACTAGCTTTTCCAAGCTAACATGAGTAATCTTGTACTAGCCTTTCCAAGTTAACCTAAGTAGTCTTGTACTAGCCTTTCTAAGTTAACCCGTGAACAGTAGCCACCCCTATAGTCACATTGAAAGTAGTCTTGACACTAGTCTTTCCAAGGAAAACTGTGAGTAGTAGCAACCTCTATTATCACATTAAAAGTAGTCTTGCTCCAGCCTCT
The DNA here is from genome assembly GCA_031216125.1 of Dalbergia cochinchinensis. NCBI lineage: Eukaryota > Viridiplantae > Streptophyta > Magnoliopsida > Fabales > Fabaceae > Dalbergia > Dalbergia cochinchinensis. The sequence goes on along the minus strand of CM062368.1, from coordinate 56,203,462 downwards.
CCAAGCTACAAGTAGTCTTTGACTAGCCTCTTCAAGCTAAACTAGGATAAGTAAGAGCATCTTATTATTGCATTGTAAGTAGTTTTGCAGTAGGCTCTTCAAGCTATGTCTTGTACTGATCACTAACGGATCAAGGATCAAGGATGCAAAGGTTAAGTGTTTGGGCTGCTACTCAAACTAACCTGCACTCAAATTTCCTTACAGATGGTACATTTAAAATAAACTTGGGAAACGAGAGTGACTTCCTCCTATTACTTCTTCCTTCAGAAGGGCATAAATCTAATAAATAGTGTAGAAGGAAGATTTTCTTTACACTTCAAGAATAAAACTGATTACATAATAAAGATTGAATATTCTAGAAAGTAGGAAGAGATTTTTACAAAGTTTCCTCTCTTGAATCTTCAAATCTCTCATCTGTCTTCAAGCTTAACATATCCTTTTATAATGGTCTTTCTTTGTGACCATTGCCATAGATCAGTTCCTCAAGTGACATGTGTTGAGCATCATTTGTGTCTTGAAAAGAATAGCTAGAAGAGAGGTTGATAGAACCTGTCATATCGGTTCCAGAAGCCATTGTGAATATGAGATTTCTGATCTTCCTTCAGAAAGCACTTTTCTACTTTTTGAGCTTACTTTCTGAACTCCTCCTTCATGAAGCCATGGTGATTGATCATATAGGTAGAAGAGATGATCTACCAGTTTGAAACTGGATTTTACTTGATTATTTGAAATTCAAATTTCACATTTCCTTCCCTTTCCTGTAGCATTCTTTGCTACACACAAATGTGAGCTTTTTGAAGTACGCAATCAGTCCCTTGAAGTGTTTTTCACTTTCTGATCTTCAATCAAATCTTCTCTGCTAATTATATCTTTGCGATTATGATGATTGAAGATTAAGTAACACGTTACATATTGACATATTATGATTTTTTCATCTTGAGAGAACTTTCTGATGTCCTATGCTACTTTCTGAAGTCTCTTTCCTTGGTTTCTTGTGGCATTACAAACTCCTTCACATCGTTAGCTATCAAAAGCTTGGATAAAGATATAATTTCACTTCTATTTCATAACAAAACTTGTAACATGTTTGTACATGCATAGTGAAATATATATATACTCATTTGAGTAAGCCTTGCTCTTACTAAACGATAGATACCTGTCATAAACTTACAAGAAACTCGAGATAAACATCAGACGTTCTTCAAAGTATTTTCTTTGAATTGATTTTGTTATCATTCAAAACACATGAGCACATAGGTTTCTGGAGCTAACAGTTTCAGAGCATGCAGGAATAAATTTCTGAAGACTGTCAGAAACTATCCATAATTGTATTTTGATCAAGTTCTACAAAACTTTTTGAAAATATCTCATATGTAAGTCAAAGAGAATGTGTTTCATAAACAGCAATATTGTTAGGCACATCATACATATTGAGGCATATCAGATAGATACGAGTATCAGAGCAACAATTGAGAGATTTTGTGGTTTAAAAGATACTTCTCAGTGCTAATCACAAAAACACATGATATCCTAGCGTGCTAAAGAAGAAGCAAATTAGAGCACACGCATAAGAGATAAGAAGCAGATGTCTATCAATATGATACATGATTAGATAAGCATAATAAGTAGACATCGATATGTATCAAAGCAAAACAAAATAGAACAAAACCATAGCATAAGATAGATATGTATCAGAGACAAATAGAAGGCATAAGCATGATTTTTGAATACATATGACGAGTTGTATAAAACAAGATAAACTATCTGTCAAAAAAATAACAAAAAAAATTCAAAACAACAAAAGACTATGCATGCTAAAAAAAACAATCTCTAAACTCCCCCTCAGCATAAGCTTCCCCTGAATTCCTCAGCATAAGCTCCCTCTGAATTCTATAGCACTTGATTTTCTTCATGTCTTTTCTTCTTCCCCTTTTGACATTAGCAAAAAGGAAGTGTGTCAGGAATTAGAAACACCATCTTCAGTTTTGACGTTACAGAATCTGAAGCTACAGTTTTTCGACTTATCTGAGCTGGGTGCCATGCTTTATAATTGTTGCCTCAAGTCTATCCTGTCTAGAGGCAATCTTTCTCAGATGCTGTAGGATGATTTAATGGAACTGAAAGCTTACTGGAGGCTCAGTTGATAACGGATAAGTCAGGTTGACGGGTGTAGATGTTGATAGAGCAGTCCTTGGAGAGGGTTCAAGAATGTCTAGGGGTATGGTTTCCCTTGACTTAGGCGATTCATCTTGAGTGTCAGCATGTGCATCAACAGGAGATGGAGAGGATGAAGTGTGATTATTAGTAGAAGCAGAAGCAGAAGCAGAAGTGGAGGTAGGCTCAGGAATAGTGGAGGTAGGAGCTGACGCAGAAACATCAGCTTCTTGAACTAAAGGAGCTTCAGCTTCGGGTATCCTACCTTTTCTTCTTCCACTAGAGTAATATAGATGGAGGAAGGGGTTGAGACACCTGTAGGATGAAAGTATATTCAAGTTTAGGTTCTTCCTCATCAGGCTCCTCAACAATGGGTTTTAAGTTGGAGGAGAGCTCATTGACAAAGAAGTTTAATCCATCCAAACCTTCTTCCTCAGACTGTGGCTTTTGGTCTAGTGATTTTGTCATGATTTCGAGCATTTGACTTACAGTCATAAAATCATCACTGTTATCGTATGTTTTCTCCTTAGGAATAGTAGGGATTGGAAAAGAGGTGAACCCAAACTATTGGGACATGGGCCTTGTAGCTGATCTTCGATAACTACAAAGGGTTCAGGGTCAACATGTCTTATTTTGTTACTTGAGCCTTGAATTTCGTTAGCCTCTTCCAGTTTTCTTGCCTCCTCTAATTTCCTTTTCTCTTATACAATACGTTGTTCCTTGAGGATTAGGTTTGCTTCTTTTTCATCTTCCAAGGATTCAGATTCTTTGGATTCTGCTATGGTCTACTCTCTTTGACACATATCCTTTAAGATGAGTGATAGCTCTTGATACCTCCTTGAGCAGATTTTGATAATTCTGATCTACATTTTTCCTCTGTATAGGAAGTTTGTTAGGTTTTTCTTGAGTAAGCTCACTTTCAGAGGTCTCTATTTCACTTTCAGAAGGCTTCTAAGTTGTTATGAGCTTTTGCTTTTTGATTGATCCTTTCTTGCCCTTTTGAAACATCTTGGCCAAGACCTTTTCAGATTTTGTGTCTATTGAATTTTGCTCAGCTTCTTCTAAACTTTTAGGGCTGCTTTTAAGGAGGGCAAACTTCCTCTTAGTTTTTCCTTTCTTCTATTTATCAATCTTCTTCTTGGCTTTGATAACTGCTTTGACTGATCTGGCCTCATCAATCAAAATACTTGGTTTTCTGGAGCTAATTTTTACAAGTATAGACTGATTTTTCTTCTTAGTTATAAAGGAATTGTTGGTTTAGTCCATATACAGAAAGGATTCAAACCACTATTTAGTAAGATAGTATTAGACGTGTTGAAAGATCTTTGTCAGTAGCATCCTATATGGTACTCTGGTGGTTCTTCTCTTCCCTTTGGTAATGGCACTGAGCATGTAGTCCGTTATCATTTTTGGCTAATTTACCTTTTGTTTGGTCATTAGGAAGTAAAGTAACACATAATCCATCCATAATAAAACATCTGTACTTCCTCTATTGGAAAGAATAGTAAACTGAACCACAGTAAACACTTTTCTTACTCTTGAGCTATGCAAGGCAGTAGCAATATTATCTGGTTTGTGTTGAGTAAAATTAGTGAGGAATTTTGACATTTCTTCTTCATTTACCCCAAGAGATTTAGACCATTTTTCCTCCACTAAAAAATTGACTCCGACAGTAAGAGCCTTAACCATAACAGATAAGTCAGATAACCCTATCTCCATGAGGGTATCCCTGATGGTGGTTTTGAGGGTGGTTCAGTTCTTTGCCTCAAGAAAGGAGTAAAAAGTAGTGATTATTCTTGGAAATACCCTATCAGAAATGTCTAGAAAGTGTTCCCAACCTTGAAAGATAAACACTTCCCTAAGTATCTAGACTTGATTTAATAAGGAGTTGTTCAATCTTTTTCTAGATGTTATTGTTCTTCGAGAAAATTCCTCCTCATAAATCTCCGGCATATAAGGTTCATTATACATAATGAAAGGCCCTCGCTTTGATGAAGACCTATCGATTTCTTTTCCTTCAGCCATTAATAGGGATGTTTGAAAGGAAAAAAAATTGAGTTTTAAAGAAGATTAAAGATAAGAAATGGATGAAGATTAAAGATAAGAAATGGATGAAGTCTATGTGAGATGGAGAGCAATTCAAGTTGTAGAGATTAGGGTTTGAGAGAGAGAAAAGTTATGGTTATAGAGATGAGAATTACGAGAAAAGATGAAACAGTTGAGGTTGCATGTTTAAGATTGAAGATGAAGGTAAATGTGATATATAAGGAGTGGGGATTATTTAAGTGATGTGACGCGAGTGACTGAAGGTGAAGTGACGTGGGAGAGAGAAACTCAAAGGAGTGGGAATTATCTCACCTTTTCTTCCTTTGAAGACACTCCACATACTTATATAGGCTCATCTTCATTTACTGAATGCCGCGAGCCCATATATTTTTTGTAACATTCTAGTATTTAACCCAATACGCCTAGGACATATTAAAGTTAATTATTAGTTATTACCCTTTTGTTTCATTCTTTAAATTTTACTTTGTTAAATACACAGCGGAAAATAGGGATAAATTTTTTTTTTGGAAACTTAAAACAAGACGTGATCCGCGCGCGCTAACATAAGTCCTATCATTTGCCAAGAACACAGTATATCGTAAAGAGTAACCACAGCATTCATAACTATGAAATACATATATTATACGTTATAACATAGTTCATACATGATAGTTCAGCAAATACTAACAATGTAGACAAGAAAACATAAAGGCGGAGTTACACCCATCTACGTGGGTTGAGCTTTCGTATAAGATAAATACATAAAAGCAAGGAAGTACATGGAACAACATGACATAAGCTACTGGTAAAAGCTCCCTTCTATAACCCTATGAATACTCCTAATCATAGACATCCTCATCAAAAGATCAAATGAGAATAGAGGGATCTACATGTGCAAGCTTAAGCACTCTGTTGGGTCCTCCGCTAACTCCTACTGACGTCCATCCCACGAGGGGGGCACATACCCAATAAACTGAGCAAGGTCCTCTGGCATAGGAAGATGAAGTGGGGGTCGGATGTGACCTCCACAATGTGGTCGCATCTCCGGTCATCATGCCAACTTGTGCTGGGTCACAGTATCCTCACTGTAACATCCTAATTTTTAACCCAATACTCTAGAACATACTTAGGTTAATCATTAGTCTGTTACTTCATAGTTCTCATTTTTACTTTGAAATACTTAGCGGAAAATACGGGTAAATTTTTTTTTTGAAATACAAAGTGAATATCATCTCATATAGGCACATTATGAGAAACACTGAATATCATCTCATATACATACATAACTTGCCCACTTATAAGTGTGGGACTTAATTTAGTACAAAGGAATACATGAAAGAAAATACAACATAAACATAAACATAAACTACTCCCCTACCCGAGTGCATCTAATGGGGTAACCTCTAAACAAAAGAAGGTTTATCCTCGTCTATGCAGTGTGTGTGCACTAACCTGGGCCATCCACAGCCTCCTACTGGCAACTATCCCTCGAGCGTGGCACGTAACCAGGAAACTGAGCAAGCTCCTCCGGCGAGAATAGGCGGAACGGGGCTCGGGAGTGACTTCCACGGCGCGGCCTCATCTCCAGTCATCGTGCAAGCCTCGGCTGAGTCACGGTGGGCTCGCTACCTTCCCTAAGGTCCATGGGTATGGTGGGGGAGGATCCTTCGGAGGGTACCTGGGTTGCCGAATCCTCAGAAGGATCCGTTTCCGAAAAAGACGACAAGCAACGGGGCACGTACTGGGGGTAGTCTTGAACGGCGGACGCGGACGGTGGGGTACGGTGAAGCCTCTCCTCTCGGGGACATGCACGCTCGAACACCAGGTCATCGCCAAAAGGTGAGACAGGGGAGAAACGATGGGAATGTACAGGGGGAGTGAAGGGTCGACCCATGAACATGAATACTCTAACCGTGCATCGACCCACAAAATGGAATGACCCGTGGTCGGGTCATGGTGCACCTCCCATGTCGGCATGTCCACGAACGCCACGAACGTCGCCATTTGAAGACGTGACGGAAAAAAGAGATAGAGGGAGAGAGAATCTTACTAAAGAATCTCAGTAGGGCCTCCTACTACCTAGGTGTCATCATCTATGTCCTCAGGAACCTTGGGTTTATTTTCGTGGAAGCAAGTGAGCATGCATCGAGTTCATTTTAAACTTTAAAATATACGTTAGCCAAGGTCCATTCATTTTAGGATGATCTTAATGTCATGAATGCAACATAATAGAGAATGTATACATGGCGCTACCTAATGCACATACATAAATCATATCATTAAGCATCATCATACTTAGTGGCATAAAGTGGCAATAGAAACATTCATATGGGACAAGCTTAGTGACATAATCATAATCATGAAACTTCTCTTCCTCATGGGCCGCCCTAAAAGACAAGCGCTCTGGGGGCGCTCGGCGGAACCGGTGTCACCCAGAACGTGTCACATCTCTAGGTTATGAGCTCATACCTTAACTAGTCGTCACTAGTTCTTACTTACCACTTAACGATAAGCGTATCATAAATCATAAATCCCGACTATCTGAGTACGGGTTAGGGGACAATTCTCTTAGGGGTGCTCGGCCGAACCGGTGTCACCTAAGAGTATAAATTGGTACCGATGTCACATGAGTTCTATGTAACACCCTAGTAATTAACCAGATACACCTAGGTTGAATCTGATTAATGACTAGACTTTACTCCTTGCTTTGGTTCTTTCTTCATAATTTGAAAAAATACTTAGGTGAAATTCTGAGGCCATTTTTTTTTTTAAACACATAATTGAAAGCGTGAGCGAGTACAACGTGACCGAGTAAGCGGAGTATAATAAGACGTTTAAGAATATATCACATCATATCACTTAGGCTCCATGATATAACATCCATAAGCACATTATAGCATATATTTACATACAATAACCTCACTCAAAGGGTGGGTTATGTTCATACATCATTATCTTATGCAAACCCATAAAGAAAATATACTTAAGAAATTCATGCCCCTAAACTAGATAACTCCATAAAAGCGGAAGGTTATCCTAAAACTAGGGTGCATGATCACACATAAATCTACTAAGAACCTTCTATGGCCTTTGTCCTGGAAATGGGGAATAAATCCGATCCTTTGATGAGCTCCTCGGGAGGGACACCACGAGATACACCAGGCTAGGAGTCGCATGGGCGGCCTTCTCGCTAACCTCGGCTGAACAGCTGTTTCCTCACTACCCTCTCTTACGTGTGGGAGTAGGAAGCGAGCTCTCAGAATATACATGAGTAGGGTGTCCTCTGAAGGATCAGTTTGAGAATATCTCGTCTAGGGAACATACTGCAAATCCATGGGCTGAGATAGAGCGGGATAAGAAACGTAACATCCTTTCATCAAGTGGACATGCATGTTGAAAAAACCATTTTCATCACCATAGGGAGAAGTAGGAGAAAATCGATAACTAGGAGACGGGGATGTGCAAATGGGCGACCTATGTAAATAAAAACACTGAACTGCGCACCTCCCTTCAAAATGAATCTGGCGATGCAGGATCATAGGTAAATTCCCAAGTAAAGTATCAGCGAGCAGGGACGAATGTCGCCATCGAATCTGGAGACAATAGCGGAAATAAAGAAAAGGAGTGAGAATCTTGCTAAGGAATTCTGGTAAGGTACCTCCTTCTCGATGTGTCATCATCAAAGTCCCGGGGAACCTCGGGATTATTCTAAAATAGTGAGCATGCAAAGATTCATTTTAAGTTAGGACAAATACTTAACCGAGGTTCGTCAATTTTTAATTATCGTCTTATAATGCATCTTATTCTTAACATGTCATATTTACAATGAACATTTCCTTTATCATTACATCATATTCCTCATCATCATTATCAAAATAACATGCATAAAAAGAACATCATATAATATTAGCTACACATGGACACAGTGCACATATTTCATTTCTTTAGTGCCTTAGGTGACTTAAAATCTTATCATCATCATTATTTTCCTTGGGCCAATACCCTATACTCCACCCTTTTGGGAGTAATTTGGGTTATGAGCTCATACTTTACTAGTCGTCACTAGCATATACTTATCCACTTTTGATAAGCTAAAGTCGAAACTCTACCACTTTTGAGGAAAGCGGGTTAGGGGGCTAAAATCACCTTTTCACCACCTATAGTTTGATGGTTCCAAAGGATCATTTTCTTATAAGTTTAAGTCACCATTAAATCTTTGCATGTTATATCATAATACAATTCATAAACATCATAACATTTTCTCATTTATAGTCTTAAGCTAGAATAATATATATCAGCTGTAATCAAATGCATATGGGAGATTCCCGAGGAAAGAAGCGGTGGGTCACAATGGACACGCATAAATACCAAGTCTTTCCTTAGCTAGAACCTTTCCAAATTACACTTTTACAATGATACACTTTCTTCTAGCAACAAAGGTGAATTTTTCATAATAAAGAACATTTCATATATAGCATTCTTATTATTTGCAACAACAACTATAACATGCAAACAAGGAAATCATTCAATGATATCAAGTACTTAATAAACATCCAATCCTTACATAGAATTATCAATTATAGAACTAATTAGTTACTAAACCAATTATGAATCATTCTCTTAACAATAAACCATAATTATCACAGCAATCATATCAAATCATTATCACACATTGATACTAAGCTTCGGATCAGTGGTAGAATCATGAACCTCATGCAATTACATAGAATCATATTTTAAGTGCATATAAAATACTAGTTCCCGTAAAATCCTTACCAAAACCTTAAAACTCATTTAGAAACTAGTTCTTTTGTCAAATTTGGGAGGATCTTCACAATTAAAATTCTCACTAAGATAAAGGAGTAAGTCTTGAGCTTTAGAGATTTAGGTGACATCTTAGAATTATAAACATGCTATGCAACCTTATTTTAATCTTATCTTTATAAGGTGATAGCTTGGAATTATAAACATGATATGCAATTCCATTTCTTTATCTTTAAGATTTAAGGTGATGACTTGAAAAATTAAACATGATGCAAGAACTTGAAATATAAACATGATACAAGAAAGCTGGGCGGTAATCATACAGGATAGAGGGAGAAGAGAATATTAAGAAACAGGCGGCGGTAGTCATACGGAGGACAATAGAGGGAGAAGAGTATTATTACATCTTTTAGCTCCAATCTCAAGACTTTTTAAAGAATAAATTCTTTAACTCCAATAATCATATTTCTTTGCTTGTGATACATGGGCAGTCTTTGAGCTCTAGGATCTTTAGGTGATGGCATAAAATAAACATGTCAAATGCGTTGATTCTTTTAGCCATTATAAAATATAGTGAGCATAAATTAAATATGAGATGCAACCTCTTAATTATCTTGAAAGATTAAGTGATGACTTGAAACATAAACATGAAATACAAGCTTGGAGATTTAAACATAGAAATGCAAGTTCATTTATTCATTCTTGAAAATTTAGTGATGACATAGAAGTTAATCATGGATGCAAATTCATTTTGTTTCTTTACTAGAGCTCCTTCAAGACTTTAAAAGAATTATAAATTCAACCCAATACATATCTTAACAAGAAATAAAACATAAAGGAAAATACATCTTTCAAGTTCTAAACTAAAAATCTTTGTTTTAGCATCATAAAGCATTATTCTTTAAAGTTTTGCATCAAGTGGAATTTTCAAGCTTTAGAGGCCTAACTTGTGATGGATTTACAACCCACCCCTCAAGGTCACTCATCATCAAGCCATCATCTTAGTTCCACCTAGGCCATATGGTTGAATTGGTTAAAGAAAAAAATTGAAGAGGGAAAACCAAAATGAAAAGCTAAGGTAAGTTCATAATTTCATCATTTTGAGCTAAAAACACAACTCCTCAAAGCATAGAAATAAATTTAGAAACTACTCCCTACCTGATCTGGAGTTGAAGAAGAGGAAGAGAACTTGGTTTCTTGAAGTGAAATGAAACAAAATCTCTTTGAAAAAAATTGAAGAAAGAATTCAGCCAAAGAGGAGGAAGAAGAAAGTTTTGGTGCTCCTAAAAACTAGTTATAGACAAAGCATTCCAAGACCCTCAAGCAAGCCTATTTATAGAAGATTTTGAGGCTTCTAATTGGCCAAAATGATGAGGTAGTGGACGGAATTTTGCAGGAGAAATAAGGGAGGAAAAATCATTTTAGACAAAGTTGTATAGAAATTAAGGAATTATGTCTCTTATGGTGACATTTTGGCATTTGTTTAGTGCAACTTTTGGCAATAATTCAGCTGCATAATGGCATCAATAATTTAATCCATTACAGCCCAAAGAAGTGAAATTGTGTGTTCCATGCATTATTTAGTGTAGGCAAGATATTCATGTAATTTAGAGAATTTACGGTTAAGGGTTTAAGTGAATTAGTAAGCAATTTAGGTGTTTTGAGCAATTTTGGGTTCTAAACAATCTAAATACATAATTTTGACTCTAGATTAATATTTAGAATTTAATAAGCTTTAATTTGAGGTTAATATTGCTTAGGTTGTTATCTGAATCAAAATCCCGAAGTCGCCATTGCTGCCCAACGAGCGAGAATCGTACTTACTATAAAAATTGCCGGGAGCCACGAGCTTAACCAATGGTTAATCATGGCTTAAAGCACATTTTAAAACATTTTAGGTTCGGGCTCAGTCGCACGCCTTATCCAGTTAAACTTGACCCTTGAGAAGCGTTTTGGTCATTGCTTGTCGGAACTCAAAATTGAGATCACTGCTCTATTAACACACATAACACAAACAATCCCTTATTATCCTCAAAATATCCCCTTGAGAATAGGTGGGGCCCGATCCTCATTTCTGAGTAAAATAACCAGGGGCATTTTGGTCATTTTATCGTCTGAAAGTCGGGATTTGCGACTCGCATGAATCGTTCTAACCTCTCTTCTAATATTTATATTCCTTTATTGAGGATTGTTAGGCCTCAAATCTTATGTAATAATTACCTCACGGTATGATAATTGAGTAATTTCTAATGACAGTAAAAATTACAGTAAAAATTGGGGCGTTACATTCTATGGAGGTGCTCGGCCGAACCGGTGTCATCCTAGAACCCATCTTAGTACCTTAATTTTCAAAATCTCTTTTAAGTCCCCAAATTTGTCGGAAATTCAGCGGCATAATGGCATTACGCCGAATTCCTTCCAAATTTGCTTTATGCCACATAAACATATATCCTCATGAATTCCTCATATTAATAACATTATCATCCTTCACATAACACATGCATCATCATAGAACATTCAAACGCTTACCCTTACGGTAGCTTATGCTTTGACCCTTACGGGTCTTAATCTTGAGATTTAGTTCTCTAACATCCGCCGCTCATATGTTATGAACCTACGGGCTCATAATTAATCATCATTCCTAATCCTCATGTTCATACTCAAATTTGAAAAGCATAGGGCAGAATTTCTAACTTGTGGTTACGGGGTTCTACAACTTACGTTTTAGACCCCTTCTTGGTTCCGTCTTCGCCTAAGGCGCTATAAATTAAATCTAAATCAATTATGAGACATTCCTATGCTTAAGAACTAGTTATAAATCACATTTATCATGTTGTAACATTGCTGGACAGAATCCAGAAAACTAAATGTTCTAAGAGTTCTACATTTGCATTTTTACGGTTTTCTAGTTACTAGTTTCCCTATAGGTGCTAAAATTCAATTCTAATCCAAATGTTACCAAGTTTCTCATGTCTAAACAATCCTAATCTGATTATGTTCCCATTAAAAATAGTTTGGATAAGTTCCAAAAACAAATGGGTCTAAACTATGTTAAATTCTAGCTTTACGGTATTTCTAGTTAGCTAGTTTCTTACTTATCATGCATAGAATTGTTTCTACATCATCATGTGATATTTTCACACATTCAAACACATCAAAACATCATCATACAGCCACAAGCTCATCATGATAGTACTGAAAACATCTAACTTCAATAAGAGAACTAAATTGACATCTCTAGGTACATAAGTTAACTAGTTTCTCTTGGAATCAATTTAGAATTTCTAAAACTCTTTGCAAATCATTTTAATTCATCAAGAGACTAAGAGAAGCCTTAGGTTAGTGACCAAAATATATTTCATCTTCTGAAAGGGAATAAAGTCATATCTCATGATAACATAACCTTGTATAGATTTGTAAAGCTTTAAGAAAAACTTAGAACATAGACTATTAGTCCTTGTAGCTAGATGAAAACTCATTGCAAGTCCATCATCACTACTTGGCCGAAAACATACATTCAAAGAATGTGTTCACATTAAACTTTAACTTGAAATGAAATGGGCAAGTCTTTGAGCTCTAGGTTCTTAAGTTATGACATAAAATAAACGTGCTCATACTTTTCATTTTTAATCTTGCTTACAAAATAGAGTGATGACTTAAATTAAATATGCAAGGCATAAACTTAAACGTGCAAGCTTGAAAATAAATATGCAAGGTTCAATTCTTTATTTTAGTGCTCTTGGCCTAACAACAATTGACTTTAAGGCCGAAATAGAAAGGCATTCGAGAAATTAATTAGGTGATAATGCAAGTTCAATTCTTTATTTTAGTGCTCTTGGCCCAACAACAATTGACTTTAAGGCTGAAATAGAAAGGCTTTGAGAATTAAATTAAGTGATGATGCAAGTTCCATTTTAATCTTTATGTTCTTAGGTGATAGCTTGAAAGTAAAGGTGCATAGCAAGAATGTAAATATAAATGCAAGCATAAAATAAATTATGCAAGTTCATTTTATCTTTCTAGAGCTCTTAACAAGACTTTAAAGGAACTTAAACCTCAACCCAAACTCATCAAACCAAGATCAAGCAAAGTCTAGAGTCCTTAGAACTCAACATAACATTTTTAGAAAATCAAAATATTTAGCATGTAAAAGACAAGAAAGTGGCCGAAACTTCAAAAAGGAAAAGGAACATTTTAAAACTCTAGGGTCCATCATCTTGATGATGTATTAACACCAACATCATGAGACCTCATCATTGAGTCCTTAAAACCATTTTGAAACATCACCAAAGATAGAGTTCTCAAGAGTTCAAGAAAGGAAGAACTAGAAACATTTTTGCTCAAGAACAAAGATCAAGCTCTAGAGTTTGTTTCAAGTGATGAACATCATCATGAAACTCTCATCATCAAGCTCTCATTTCTCTATTCTCAAGGGCTCATGGCCGAAACAAGAAAGAAAAAGGAATAGAGAAGAAGTTCTAAAAAGAAAACAAGAGAAACCATAAACATCAAGCTTTAAAGAAGAACATTCATGAAAAGAAATCCCTACTTGGTGTGATGATCTTGAAGATGGAAGAAGAAGATGAAGAAGATGAAGAACTTGAAGAACTTTGAAGAGCTTGAAGAACACTAGAACTTTGAGAGAAAAAGAAAAGCTTTGGAGAGAACTAAACTTTGCAAATGATCTAAAAGTGATGCAAGCTCCTCAAGGCATTCTATTTATAGAGAAATGAAGCAAATAGAGGGGTGTGTGTGCTGATGAAGGCTTCGGCCATTGTGTGCAGAATTGGGGAGAAAAATATCTCTTACAAGGCTTGGTTGAAGGCATGGTGAGTTATGGGTTCAAGTATGATGAGGTATGGTTCAAGGTATGGCCTCAAGCATGGTTCTTTGAGTGAGAAACAATTCAACATGTGTGGTAATTGAGAGAGAGAGGACCGAAATGCATCAGCCATGGGAGGAGGGTTTCTTGCCTTTTAATTGTGGTTTAGAGTTGTGTTTAGGTGTATCTTTGATTAGGATTAAGATTAGGAATTTGTAACAAAGTGTTTAGGTGAGAAAATGGGTAATTAAGGTTGTCAAGACATAATTAAAGAGTGTTCTTGCATCATTAGTGAGTTATAAATTCATTTTAGTGTATAAACAATTCTAGACACAATTCCTTGATTTAAGAAATTGGAGAGAGAAAACACTATTCAAGATTCCAAGAGTGAAATCTTGAGTTTTAGAAAAGAGATTTAAATCTAATCTAATCAATCTTAAGTTCTAATTAATTTTAATAATTTATTTTGACTCTAGATTAATCATGGAAATTAATTAATCTTCGTTTAGAGCCTAATATTGCTTAGGTTTGCTTAATTACATCATTAAGCTCAAAAACACTATTCTAGGGGCAAAATCATAATTTTGCACTAAAACTGCCCGGGACTGTCGGGACTCAAACAAATGTTTTGAAATATGTAATAACATGGTTTTAAACCTCTGGAGAAAGTTTCGGGCTCAAACGGCACCTTTACCCACGTAAAACGTTATAGAGGTATTTTGGTCATTTTGACTCGAAACTGCGGAAAATGAGACTTCCGTCTCCGGAACCACTCAAGGGTCATTCAGTCCCCTTCAAATATTGAGTTGGCCCTTCGAGGACTGCCGAGTCGGCTATCCTCGAATTCTGGGCCTAAAATGATCTCAGGGGCATTTCGGTCATTTTCCACTCAGATAGAAAATCGGAGCGTTACATTGAGGATTCTTGAACCATGATTGCAAGAAATGAACAAATGATGTAATAAGAGTTTTCTTGCATGTGTGTTTATAGAAGAATTGGAACATCAGAGGATGAAAAAAGAGGGAAGAGGCTGCAACTTTCTTGGGAGAACTTGGGGGGCAAGTTCCTTCTTAATGTAGGTTAGGATGTGTATTAGAGGTAGATTTAATCAGGAAAATAGTTAGGAATGAGTAATTAGGTGTTTACATTGATAATCATGCATTTACGCATTTCAAGATCATGATTAAAGAGTGGTCGTAAGCATTTAAAGGAGTTAACTTCATTTAATTTGAATTAAACTCAATTATTTTGAATTTCAAAAACCAACACAATTCCTTAAATTAGGGAATTGGAGAGAGAAATTACTACTCATTATGACATGACATAATGTCTTGGATTATGAATAGGATTTTGAGTTTCCTTAAGTAATCTTAAGTCCTAATTAACCTCAATTAATTATTTTGACTCAAGATTAATAATTAAAATTAATTAATCTTTAATTAGAGCCTAATATTGCTTAGGTTTTGTTAATCATGCAATTAAGCTCATTATGCCCTTAATTAGGGACAAAACGGTAATTTTTCATAAAAACTCCCCAAGACCACTTGGGGGTTTATGCTGACCTCATACAATCCTTAAAAACAACATTCCAAACTTCTGAGTGAAGTCCGGGCCTAATCACTAATTAATTCTGTGTCAATTAGCCGCAAGGGTATTTTGGTAATTTCGCTCGGAAAAAACCAAAAACTGAGATTTTCACCTCTAACATCATGCATAACACAATTAATCCCCTTCAATCATAAAACTAACCTCTCGACGTTAGCCGAGACTGATTGTCCTCAATTCTCGGGCAGAAACGACCTTAGGGGCATTTTGGTCATTTGTACATAGGGAAGAAAAAAATCGGGGCATTACATTTATGTTCTGGAGCTTACTTTTTATAGGTTTAGCTTTCATCTGCTTGCTTTCTAGGGTTTCCTTGAGACTCATTTTCTTAATGCTTTCTTCTAGCTCTTCAAGATCATCAGCAAAGTCTTTCTTGTGCTCCTTGAACTTGATGTGAATAAAATCTTCAATGCATAGCGTCCGCTTATTGTACACTTTGTAAGCTTTAGAGAAAGAAGAATATCCTAGGAAAATGCCATCATCAAACTTTGGATCAAACTCTGCAAGTTTATCCCTGGTGTTAAGGATAAAACATGATGAGCCAAATATGTAAAAGTATGAAATATTGGGTTTTCTACCTTTTCATAGCTCATAGGAGTTTTCTTGAGAATTGGCCTTAGAAAGATACTGTTTTGTATATAGCAAGAGGTGTTTGCAACCTCTGCCCAAAAACCTTTTGATAAACCATGTTTCTAATAGCATTGCTTAGGCCATTTTTTGCAAGCTTTTGTTTTTACTTTCAATTATTTTGTTAGGGAGTTCTAGGTGCAGAAAACTTGTGAAGGATCCCATAGTTTTCACAAAAGTCTTCAAAAATATGATTCTCAAATTCTCCTCCAAGATTAGATATGATGGAGCTGATTTGGGAATCTTTTTCTATGTAAATAGATTTTGCAAAAACTTTGAATCTTTCAACCACCTCATCCTTAGAAGCTAGAAAGATAACCAATGTGAATCTTAAGTAGTCATCCACTATGACAAGACAATATCTCTTTCCAGCAAGAGTTGTGTAACACCTTAAAAATTATTTAAAAATTAATTTGAGCTTTATTAATTATAATTTAAAAAATCTAATAGTTTTAGTAAAGATGAGGACAGCCCAAAGGATGTGCAAAATGTAACACCCCGATTTTTCTGTCCGAGGGAAATGACCAAAAATGCCCCTGAGGTCATTTCCTGACCTGAGTTCGAGGGTAACCAACTCGGTCGTCCTCGAAGGGTCAACTCAATGTTTGAAGGGGATTGAATGGCCTTTGAATGCTCCCGGAAGCGAAAATCTCGTTTTCCGCAGTTTCGGGTCAAAATGACCAAAATACCCCTATAGCGATTTTCGTCGGGTAAAGGTCTTTATTTGAGCAGGAACTTTCCCAGAGGTTTAAAAACATGTTTTGTAACACCCGATTTCTCTGTCAGAAATGACCAAAATGCCCTGAGGTCATTTCGACCGAACTCGAGGGTAACCAACTCGATCGTCCTCGAAGGGTCAACTCAATGTTTGAAGGGGATTAAATGGCCCTTGAATGCTTTCGGAAGCGAAAATTTCGTTTTCATTTAGTCAAAATGACCAAAATACCCCTATAGCGTTTTTACGCGGGTAAAGGTGCTGTTTGAGCCCGGAACTTTCCCCAGAGGTTTAAAAACATGTTTTCATGTGTCTAGAGGTCTCTGTTCAAGTCGGTGGTCCGGGCAGTTTTAGTGCAAAATTACGATTTTGCCCTAGAATAGTGCTTTTGAGCTTAATGGCGTAATTAAGCAAACCTAAGCAATATTAGTCTCTAATCGAAGATTAATTTATTTCCCTAATTAATCTAGAGTCAAAATAATTTATTAAAGTTAATTAGAACCTAAAATTGCTTAGATTAAACTTAAATCCCCTTTTTAGAACTCAAGATTTCTAGTCTTGGAATCTTGAATAGTGTTTCTCTCTCCATTTCCTTAAATCAGGAAATGTGTCTAGAGTTGTTTAGCCTCTAAATTGAGGATTTAACTGACTAATGGTGCAAGTCCACTCCTTAATTATGTCTAGACCACCTTAATTACCCATTTACCTTACCTAAACACTTTCTTACAAATTCCTAATCTTAAGCATAATCAAAGATACACCTAAACATAACTCTAAACCACAATTAAAATGCAAAGAAACCTCCCCCATGGGCTGATGCATATTAAGCCATCACTCTCTAATTACCACACATATTAAATTGTTTTCTCACTCAAAGAGCCATGCTTGAGCCATCTGATATGCACCTCACCGTACTTTGAACCATACCTCACCATACCTCAAGAACACATTATCTCACCTCATGGAACTCATGGAAAGCCTCCAATCTGCACCCTCATGGCTGAAACTTCTTCCTCCATGAGCTCCCTCCATTTGTTTCATTTCTCTATAAATAGAATGCCTTGAGGAGCTTGCACCACTTTTAGATCATTTGCTAAGTTTAGGAAACACTCAAAGCTTTCTTTTTCTCTCAAAGTTTTTGTGTTCTTCAAGTTCTTGGAGTTCTTCAAGTTCTTCATCATCTTCATCTTCTTCTTCCATCTTCAAGTTCATCACACCAAGTAGGGATTTTCTTTCATGTATTCTTTCTTTAAAGTTCTTGTTCTAAGCTTAATGTCCATAGTTTCTCTTGATTCCTTTTGGAACTTCTTTTCTTCTCCTCATTCCCCTTTATGTTTTTCGACATGGGCCTTGGAGTTCAAAGAAATGAGAGCTTGATGATGAGAGTTTCATGATGATGTTCATCACTTGAAACAAACTCTAGAGCTTGATCTTTGTTCTTGAGCAAAAGTGTTTCTAGTTTTTTCTTTTTTGAACTATTGAGAACTTTAATTTTGATGATGTTTTAAAATGGCTCTATGAACTCAATGATGAGGACTCATGATGTTGGTGTTAATATATCATCAAGGTCATGAACTCTAGAGTTTTAAAAATGCATCTTTCTTTCTTGAAGTTTTCACATTCCCTTAATTTTCTAAGTTTCATAGTTTGATTCCCAAAGATATTATGTTGAGTTCTAAGAACTCAAGCTTGACTTTACCTTGTTTAAATGAGTTTGGGTTAAGGTTTAAATTCCTTTAAAGTCTTGTTAAGAGCTCTAGAAGATAAAATGAACTTGCATAATTTATTTTATGCTTGCATTCATATTTACATTCTTGTTATGCATCTTTACTTTCAAGCTATCACCTAAGAACATAAAGAATTAAAATGGAACTTGCATCTTCACTTAATTTAAATCTCAAAGCCTTTCTATTTATTAAAGTCGATTGTTGTTGGGCCTAGAGCACTAAAATAAAGAATTGAACTTGCATTATCACCTAATTAATCTCTCGAATGCCTATCTATTTCGGCCTTAAAGTCGATTGATTGTTGTTGGCCAGAGCACTAAAATAAAGAATTGAATCTTCCACATTTACTTTCAAGCTTGCACGTTTAAGATTATGCCTCCCATATTTACTTTCAAGCTTACGTTTAGAATTATGCCTTGCATATTTAATTTTAAGTCATCACTTTACTTTGTAAGCAAGATTAAAAATGAAAAGCATGAGCACATTTAGTTTATGTCATAACTTAAGAACCTAGAGCTCAAAGACTTGCCCATTTCATTCCAAGTTAAAGTTTAATGTAAACCATACTTTGAATGTATGTTTTTCGGCCAATGGACTTCCAATGAGTTTTCATCTAGCTACTAGGACCAATAGTCTATGTTTTAAGTGTTCCTTAAAGTTTTACAAATCTTTATAAGGTTATGTCATTATAAGATGTGATTCCAATCTCCTTTAGGGGATGGAATATGTTTTGGTCACTGACCTAAGGCTTCACTTAGCCTCTTGATGAATTATAATGTTTTGCAAAAAGTTTTAGAAGTTCTAGAATGATTCCAAGAGAAACTAGTTAACTTATGTACCTAGAAATGTCAATTTAACTCCCTCATTTAAGTTAGATGTTTTCGGTTCTGATGTGATGAGTGTGATGATGTTTTGATGTGTTGGAATGTGTGAAAATATCATATGATGATGTAGAAGCGATCCTATGCATGATAGGTAAGAAACTAGCTAACTAGAAATATCGTAAAGCTAGAATTTAACATAGTTTTGACCCATTTGTTTATGGAACTTTTCCAAATTGTTTTAATGGGGACATAATCAGATTCAGATTGTTTAGACATGAAAAACTTGGTATCATTTGAGTTAGAATTGAATTCTAGCACCTACGGGGAAACTAGTAACTAGAAAACCGTAAAAATGCAAATGTAGAACTCTTAGAACATTTAATTTTATGGATTCTGTCCAGCACCCTTACAACATGATAAACGTGATTAATAATTACTCCTTAAGCATAGGAATGCCTCATAATTGATTTAGATTTAATATATAGCGCCTTCGGCGAAGACGGAATCAAGAAAGGGTCTAAAACGTAAGTTCTAGAACCCCGTAAATACAAGTTAGAGAACTTGTCCCATGCTTTTCAGATTTAAGTATGAACATGAGGATTAGGAATGATGTTTAATTATGAGCCTTAGGTGCTTTAAAATATGACAGCGGATGTAAGAGAACTATATCTCAAGATTAAGACCCGTAAGGGTCAAAGCATAAGCTACCGTAAGGGTAAGCGTTTGGATGTTTTATGATGATGCATGAAGTATATTAGGGTCAGATTTATGATACGCTTATCGTTAAGTGGTAAGTAAGAACTAGTGACAACTAGTTAAGGTATGAGCTCATAACCTAGATGTATGACCGCGTTACGGGTGACACCGAGTTGTTGTAAAGCACCCGATTCGATTGTCTTTTAGGGTGGCCCATGAGGAAGAGAAGTTCATGATTATGATTATGTCACTAAGTTTTGTCCCATATGAATGTTACTATTGCCACTTTATGCCACCAATGATGATGATACTTGATGTTATGTTTTATGTATGTGCTTTAGGTAGTGTTATGCATACATTTTCTATTATGTTGCATTCATGACATTAAGATCATCCTAAAATGAATGGACCTTGGCTAAAGTATATTTTTGAAGTTTAAAATGAACTAAATGCATGTTCAGTCATTTCGTATAATTAAACCCAAGGTTCCTGAGGACGTAGATGATGACACCTAGGTAGTAGGAGGCCCTCTTCGAGATTCTTTAGTAAGATTCTCACTCCCCTACTATCTCTTTCTTTCGTCACGTCTTGAGATGGCGGCGTTAAATGGCGTTCATGGACACTCGAGCATGGGAGGTGTGCACTATGACCCGACTCACGGGTCATACCATTTTGAGGCGTGCGGTGCGGATTTTCATGTTCGTAGGGCGCGCCGCTCATCCGTGCACACCCATCACTTCTCATTGCACCTATGGCGGCGGCGAAGCGGGTTTTTGGCGTCTTGCGTCATGATGAAAGAGTGCTCGTAGCACGCCACCTAGCCATGCGAGATTATCCCGACTTCGTGCCCGGACCTACTTCCGAGGCAGAGCCGTCCGAGGACCCACCTACCCATCCGTATAGCGAAGAGCTGCCCCTCTCCACCACGGATGAGGAGGCGGTGGGGATACCGTGACTCAGCCACGGCTGCGCCACGGCGGCCGGAGATGTGACCATACCCTTGGGTCACCCTCGATCCCGTTCCGCCTCTTCACGTCAGGAGCTTGCCCGATTTCCGGATATACGCCTCGTTCGCGAGATGGGCCTTGATGGAGGTGGCGATCGTCCGACGGAGTACGGTTAGAGCACACCGCACTTAGATGGGGATAAATCTTCTTTTGTTTAGAGGTTATCCCATTAGGTGCACTCGGGTAGAGGTAGATTATGTTTATGTTTCATGTTGTATTTCCTTTTATGTATTTCCCTTGTACTAAATTAAGTCCCACACTTATAAGTGGGCAAGTTATATATATGTGAGATTATATTCAGTGATGTTCATGATGTGCCTTATGTTATGATGATTGTGAGACGATTGTTTTACTTTGCATGGTTTACCGCTTATCGTATCACGTGGCTCTCACTTTGTATTTCAAAAAAAAATTTTACCCGTATTTTCCGCTAAGTATTTCTAAGTAAAATCGAGAACTATGAAGTAACAGACTAATGTTTAACCTAAGTATGTTCTAGAGTATTGGGTTAAAAATTAGGATGTTACAGTTTTCATGTGTCTAGAGGTCTCTGTTCAAGTCCCGGTGGCCCCGGGTGTAACATCCTAATTTTTAACCCAATACTCTAGAACATATTTAGGTTAATCGTTAGTCTGTTACTTCATAGTTCTCATTTATCTTTGAATTACTTAGCGGAAAATACGGGTAATTTTTTTTTTTGAAAAACAAAGTGAGAGCCGCGTGATGTGATAAGCAGTAAACCATGTATGGTAAACGAATGTCTCACAACATCATAACATAAGGCACACCATGAGTAACACTGAAGATCATCTCATATATATATAATTTGCCCACTTATAAGTGTGGGACTTAGTTTAGTACAGGGGAAATGCATAAAAGAAAATACAACATAAAACATGAACATAATCTACTCCCCTACCCGAGTGCACCTAATAGGATAACCTCTAAACAAAAGAAGGTTTATCCCCATCTAAGTGGGGTGTGCTCTAACCGGGTACTCCATCGGTCGATCGTCACCTCCTACTGACGTCCGTCTCGTGAACGAGGCAAGTATCCGGGAAACTGTGCGAGCTCCTCGGGCGTAAAGAGGCGGAACGGGGATCGAGAGTGACCCCCGCGGTGTGGCCGCATCTCCGGTCGTCGTGCAAGTCGGGGCTGGGTCACGGTATCTCACCGCCCTCCTCATCAATGGTGGAGAGGCGAGCTCGTATGCGGATGAGTAGGCGGGTCCTCTGGACGGTCGGTCTCAGAAGTAGGTCCGGCACGCATGTCGGGATAGTCTCGCATGGCTAGGGCGGCGGTGTGCATGCGGAGCACTCTCTCATCATGCGTACGCGCACGCTCAAAAACCCGCTCGTCGTCGCCATAGGGTACAGTCGGGGAGAAGCGATGGGTGTGCACGGGATGAGCGAAGGGCCATCCTACGAACATGAAAACCCGCACCGTGCATTGCCCCTCAAAATGGTATGACTCGTGAGCCGGGTCATAGTGCACCTCCCATGTCGGGGTGTCCACGAACACTATGAACGTCGCCATCTGAAGACGTGACGGAAAGAAAGAGATAGAGAGAGTGAGAATCTTGCTAAAGAATCTCAGTAGGGCCTCCTACTACCTAGGTGTCATCATCTACGTCCTCAGGAACCTTGGGTTTATTTATTCAAAATGACTGAGCATGTATTAAGTTCATTTTAAACTTAAAAATATATTTTAGCCTAGGTCCATTTATTTTAGAATGATCTTAATGTCATGAATGCAACATAATAGAAAATGTATGCATGGCACTACCTAATGCACATACATAAAACATAACATCAAGCATCATCATTCTTGGTGGCATAAAGTGGCAATAGTAACATTCATATGGGACAAAACTTAGTGACATAATCATAATCATGAAACTTCTCTTCCTCATGGGCCACCCTAAAAGACAATCGAACTGGGGGTGCTCGGCCGAACCGGTGTCACCTAGAACGTGTCATACATCTAGGTTATGAGCTCATACCTTAACTAGTCGTCACTAGTTCTTACTTACCACTTAACGATAAGCGTATCATAATTCATAAATCCCGACTATCTGAGTACGGGTTAGGGGGCAAAACTCTTAGGGGTGCTCGGCCGAACCGGTGTCACCTAAGAGTGTAAAATGGTACCGATGTCACATGAGTTCTATGGAGGTGCTCAGCCGAACCGGTGTCATCCTAGAACCCATCTTAGTACCTTCATTTTCAAAATTTCTTTAAGTCCCCAAATTTGTCGGAAATTAGTGACAACGGTCATTACAGCGAATTTCCTTCCAAATTTGCTTTATGCCACATAAACATATAACCTCATAAATTCCTCATATGAATAACATCATCATCATTAGCATACTTCATGCATCATCATAAAATATTCAAATGCTTACCCTTACGGTAGCTTATGCTTTGACCCTTACGGGTCTTAATCTTGAGATATAGTTCTCTACATCCATCGTTCATATTTTAAGCACCTAAGGCTCATAATTAAACATCATTCATAATCCTCTCATTTTACTTTTAAATCTGAATGGCATAGGGTGGAAATCCTAACATGTGAATACGGGGTTCTAGAACTTACGTCTTAGACCCTTTCTTGGTTCCGTTTTCGCCGAAGGCGCTATGGATTAAATCTAAATCAATTATGAGGCATTCCTATGCTTAAGGACTAATTATTAATCATGTTTATCATGTTGTAAGGGTGCTGGACAGAATCCAGAAAATTAAATGTTCTAAGAGTTCTACATTTGCATTTTTACGGTTTTCTAGTTACTAGTTTCCCCATAGGTGCTAGAATTCAATTCTAACTCAAATGATACCAAGTTTGTCATGTCTAAACAATCTAAATCTGATTATGTCCCCATTAAAACAGTTTGGAAAGGTTCCATAAACAAATGGGTCAAAACTATGTTAAATTCTAGCTTTACGGTATTACTAGTTAGCTAGTTTCTTACCTATCATGCATAGGATCGCTTCTACATCATCATATGATATTTTCACACATTCCAACACATCAAAACATCATCATACCACATCACACTCATCATATCAGGACCGAAAACATTTAACTTCAATAAGAGAGTTAAATTGACATTTCTAGGTACATAAGTTAACTAGTTTCTCTTGGAATCATTCTAGAACTTCTAAAACTCTTTGCGAAACATTTTAATCCATCAAGAGGCTAAGTGAAGCCTTAGGTCACTGACCAAAACATATTCCATCCCCTAAAAGATAATAAAATCACAACTTGTGATGACGTAACCTTATAAAGATTTGTAAAGCTTTAAGGAAAACTTAAAACATAGACTATTGGTCCTAGTAGCTAGATGAAAACTCATTGCAAGTCCATCATCACTACTTGGCCGAAATTATGCATTCAAGGAATACATTCACATTTAACTTTATCTTGGAATGAAATGGGCAAGTCTTTGAGCTCTAGGTTCTTAAGTTATGACATAAACTAAACGTGCTCATACTTTTTGTTTTTAATCTTGCTTACAAAGTAAAGTGATGACTTAAAATTAAATATGCAAGGCGTAACTTAAACGTGCAAGCTTGAAAGTAAATATGCGAGGCATAAACTTAAACGTGCAAGCTTGAAGGTAAATATGCATGGTTCAATTCTTTATTTTAGTGCTCTTGGCCCAACAACAATCGACTTTAAGGTCGAAATAGATAGGCATTCGAGAAATTAATTAGGTGATAATGCAAGTTCAATTCTTTATTTTAGTGCTCTAGGCCCAACAACAATCGACTTTAAGGCCGAAATAGAAAGGCTTCGAGAATTAAATTAAGTGATGATACAAGTTCCATTTTAATCTTTATGTTCTTAAGTGATAGCTAGAAAGCAAAGATGCATAGCAAGAATGTAAATATGGATGTAAGCATAAAATAAATTATGCAAGTTCATTTTATCATTTCTAGAGCTCTTGACAAGACTTTAAAGGAATTTAAACCATAACCCAAACTCATCCAAACAAGGTAAAGTCAAGCTTAGAGTTCTTAAAACTCAACATAATATTTTTAGGAAATCAAACCATGAAACTTAGAAAATTAATGGATTTGGCCGAAATCATCAAGAAGAAAAGGAACATTTTAAAACTCTAAAGTTCATGATCTTGGTGATATATTAACACCAACATCATGAGTCCTCATCATTGAGTTCATAGAGCCATTTTAAAACATCATCAAAGCTAAAGTTCTTAAGAGTTCAAGAAAAGAAAAACTAAAAACATTTTTGCTCAAGAACAAAGATCAAGCTCTAGAGTTTGTTTCAAGTGATGAACATCATCATGAAACTCTCATCATCAAGCTCTCATTCCTTTGTTCTCCAAGGCCTATGACCGAAAAAGAAAAGGAAAAAGGAGTGGAAATGAAGTTCTAAAGAGAAACAAGAGAAACTATGAACATCAAGCTTGAAACAAGAACTTTAAAGAAAAGAATACATGAAAGAAAATCCCTACTTGGTGTGATGAACTTGAAGATGGAAGAAGAAGATGAAGATGATGAAGAACTTTGAAGAGCTTGAAGAACTTGAAGAACACTAGAACTTTGAGAGAAAAGAAAAGCTTTGAGAGTTCCTAAACTTAGCAAATGATCTAAAAGTGGTGCAAGCTCCTCAAGGCATTCTATTTATAGAGAAATGAAACAAATGGAGGGAGCTCATGGGTGAAGAGGTTTCGGCCATGAGGGTGCAGATTGGAGGCTTTCCATGAGTTCCATGAGGTGAGATAATGTGTTCTTGAGGTATGGTGAGGTATGGTTCAAAGCATGGTGAGGTATGGCTCAAGGTATGGCTCAAGCATGGTTCTTTGAGTGAGAAAACAATTTAATATGTGTGGTAATTGGAGAGTGATGGCCGAATATGCATCAGTCCATGGGGGAGGGTTCTTTGCATTTTAATTGTGGTTTAGAGTTGTGTTTAGGTGTATCTTTGATTATGCTTAAGATTAGGAATTTGTAAGAAAGTGTTTAGGTAAGGTAAATGGGTAATTAAGGTGGTCTAGACATAATTAAGGAGTGGTCTTGCACCATTAGAGAGTTAAATCCTCAATTTAGAGTCTAAACAACTCTAGACACATTTCCTTGATTTAAGGAATTGGAGAGAGAAAACACTATTCAAGATTCCAAGACTAGGAGTCTTGAGTTCTAAAAAGGGATTTAATGTTTAATCTAAGCAATTTTAGGTTCTAATTAACTTTGATAAATTATTTTGACTCTAGATTAATTAGGGAAATAAATTAATCTTCGTTTAGAGCCTAATATTGCTTAGGTTTGCTTAATTACGTCATTAAGCTCAAAAACACTATTCTAGGGGCAAAATCGTAATTTTGCACTAAAACTGCCCGGGGCTACCGGGACTTGAACAAAGACCTCTAGACACATGAAAACATGTTTTTAAACCTCTGGGGAAAGTTCCGGGCTCAAATGGCACCATTACCCGCGTAAAAACGCTATAGGGGTATTTTGGTCATTTTGACCCGAAACTGCGGAAAATGAAATTTTCGCTTCCGAAAGCATTCAAAGGCCATTCAATCCCCTTCAAACATTGAGTTGACCCTTCGAGGATGACCGAGTTGGTTACCCTCGAGTTCGGGTCAGGAAATGACCTTAGGGGCATTTTGGTCATTTCCCTCAGACAGAAAAATCGGGGTGTTACACCGGGCAATTTTAGTGCAAAATTACGATTTTGCCCCTAGAATAGTGTTTTTGAGCTTAATGACGTAATTAAGCAAACCTAAGAAATATTAGGCTCTAAACGAAGATTAATTTATTTCCCTAATTAATCTAGAGTCAAAATAATTTATTAAAGTTAATTAGAACCTAAAATTGCTTAGATTAAACTTAAATCCCTTTTTAGAACTCAAGACTCCTAGTCTTGGAATCTTGAATAGTGTTTTCTCTCTCCAATTCCTTAAATCAAGGAAATGTGTCTAGAGTTGTTTAGACTCTAAATTGAGGATTTAACTCACTAATAGTGGAAGACCACTCCTTAAATATGTCTAGGCCACCTTAATTACCCATTTTCCTTACCTAAACACTTTCTTACAAATTCCTAATCTTAAGCATAATCAAAGATACACCTAAACACAACTCTAAACCACAATTAAAATGCAAAGAACCCTCCCCAATGGGCTGATGCATTTTGGCCACCTCCTCCCCCATTGACCACATGTTTAATTATTTTCTCACTCAAAGAACCATGCTTGAGGCCATACCTTGAACCATACCTCACCATGCCTCAAGAACACATTATCTCACCTCATGGAACTCATGGATGCCTCCATTCTGCACCCTCATGGCCGAACACCTTCAGCCCACACACACACTCCATTTGTTTCATTTCTATATAAATAGAATGTCTTGAGGAGCTTGCACCACTTTTAGATCATTTGCTAAGTTTAGGAGCACTCAAAGCTTTTCTTTTTCTCTCAAAATTCTAGTGTTCTTCAAGTTCTTGGAGTTCTTCAAGTTCTTCATCTTCTTCTTCCATCTTTAAGTTCATCACACCAAGTAGGGATTTTCTTTCATGTATTCTTTTCTTTAAAGTTCTTGTTTCAAGCTTGATGTTCATAGTTTCTCTTGGTTCCTTTTAGAACTTCTTTTCTTCTCCTTCTTCCTCTTTATGTTTCAGCCATGGGCCTTTGGGAATGAAGGAATGAGAGCTTGATGATGAGAGTTTCATGATGATGTTCATCACTTGAAACAAACTCTAGAGCTTGATCTTTGTTCTTGAGCAAAAATGTTTTTAGTTTTTCCTTTCTTGAACTCTTGAGAACTTTAGCTTTAATGATGTTTTAAAATGGCTCTATGAACTCAATGATGAGGACTCATGATGTTGGTGTTAATATATCATCAAGATCATGAACTCTAGAATTTTAAAATGTTCCTTTTTCTTCTTGAAGATTTCAGCCATTTCCTTAAATTTTTCTAAGCTTCATGGTTTGATTTCCTAAAAATATTATGTTGAGTTTTAAAGAACTCTAAGCTTGACTTTACCTTGTTTGGATGAGTTTGGGTTATGGTTTAAATTCCTTTAAAGTCTTGTTAAGAGCTCTAGAAAGATAAAATGAACTTGCATAATTTATTTTATGCTTGCATTCATATTTACATTCTTGCTATGCATCTTTGCTTTCTAGCTATCACCTAAGAACATAAAGATTAAAATGGAACTTGTATCATCACTTAATTTAATTCTCGAAGCCTTTCTATTTCAGCCTTAAAGTCGATTGTTGTTGGGCCTAGAGCACTAAAATAAAGAATTGAACTTGCATTATCACCTAATTAATTTCTCGAATGCCTTTCTATTTCGGCCTTTAAGTCGATTGTTGTTGGGCCAAGAGCACTAAAATGAAGAATTGAATCTTGCATATTTACTTTCAAGCTTGCACGTTTAAGTTTATGCCTTGCATACTTAATTTATGTCATCACTTTATTTTGTAAGAAAGATTAAAAAATGAAAAGCACGAGCATGTTTACTTTATGTCGTAACTTAAGAACCTAGAGCTCAAAGACTTGCCCATTTCATTCCAAGTTAAAGTTTAATGTGAAACCATTCTTGGAATGCATATTCTCGGCCAAGTAGTGATGATGGACTTTCAATGAGTTTTCATCTAGCTACAAGGACCAATAGCCTATGTTCTAAGTTTTCCTTAAAGCTTTACAAACCGTTTCAAGGTTATGTTGTCATGAGATATGACTTTACTCCCTTTTAGGAGATCAAATATGTTTTGGTCAGTGACCTAAGGCTTCTCTTAGCCTTTTGATGAATTAAAATGATTTGCTAAGAGTTTTTAGAAATTCTAAATTGATTCCAAGAGAAACTAGTTAACTTATGTACCTAGAAATGTCAATTTAACTCTCTCATTTAAGTTAAATATTTTCGGTTCTGATGTGATGAGTGTGATGCTGTATGATGATGTTTTGATGTGTTGGAATGTGTGAAAATATCATGTGATGATGTAGAAGCGATCCTATGCATGATAGGTAAGAAACTAGCTAACTAGAAATACCGTAAAGCTAGAATTTAACATAGTTTTGACCCATTTGTTTATGGAACTAATCCAAACTGTTTTAATGGGAACATAATCAGATTTAGATTGTTTAGACATGAAAAACTTGGTATCATTTGGATTAGAATCGAATTCTAGCACCTATAGGGAAATTAGTAACTAGAAAACCGTAAAAGTGCAAGTTTAGAACTCTTAGAACGCTTACTTTTCTGGATTCTGTCCAGCACCCTTACAACATGATAAACATGATTAATAATTAGTCCTTAAGTATAGGAATGCCTCATAATTGATTTAGATTTAATTCATAGCGCCTTAGGCGAAGACGGAACCAAGAAAGGGTCTAAAACGTAAGTTCTAGAACCTCGTGATCACAAGTTAAGAATTCTACCCTATGCTTTTCAGATTTAAATGTAGATATGAGGATTATGAGTGATGTTTAATTATGAGCCTTAGGTGCATAAAATATGAGCGACGGATGTTAGAGAACCAAATCTCATGATTAAGACCCGTAAGGGTCAAAGCATAAGCTACAGTAAGGATAAACGGTTGAATGTTCCATGATGATGTATGTTATGTAAATGATGATGATGTTATTCATATGATAAATTCATGAGGATATATGTTTATGTGGCATAAAGCAAATTTGGAAGGAATTCGGTGTAATGCCATCGTGCCGCCGAATTCCCAACAAATTTGGGGACTTAAAGAGATTTTGAAAATTAAGGTACTAAGATGGGTTCTAGGATGACATCGGTTCAGCCGAGCACCTCCATAGAACTCATGTGACATCGGTACCATTTTATACTCTTAGGTGACACCGGTTCGGCCGAGCACCCCTAAGAGTTTTTCCCCCTAACCCGTACTCAGATAGTCGGGATTTATGATTTATGATACGCTTATCGTTAAGTGGTAAGTAAGAACTAGTGACGACTAGTTAAGGTATGAGCTCATAACCTAGATGTATGACACGTTCTGGGTGACACCGGTTCGGCCGAGCACCCCCAGTTCGATTGTCTTTTAGGGTGGCCCATGAGGAAGAGAAGATTCATGATTATGATTATGTCACTAAGTTTTGTCCCATATGAATGTTACTATTGCCACTTTATGCCACCAAGTATGATGATGCTTGATGTTATGTTTTATGTATGTGCATTAGGTAGTGCCATGCATAAATTTTCTATTATGTTGCATTCATGACATTAAGATCATCCTAAAATGAATGGACCTTGGCTAAAATATATTTTAAAGTTTAAAATGAACTTAATACATGCTCAGTCATTTTGTATAAATAAACCCAAGGTTCCTGAGGACGTAGATGATGACACCTAGGTAGTAGGAGGCCTCTTGAGATTCTTTAGCAAGATTCTCACTCCCTCTATCTCTTCCTTTCCGTCACGTCTTCAGATGGCGACGTTCGTAGTGTTCGTGGACACGCCGACGTGGGAGGTGCACTATGACCTGACTCACGGGTCATACCATTTTGAGGGACAGCGCACGGTGCGGGTTTTCATGTTCGTAGGACGCCCCTTCGCTCATCCCATGCACACCCATCGCTTTTCCCCGACTGCACCCTATGGCGACGATGAGCGGGTTTTTGAGCGCGCGCGTACGCATGACGAGAGAGTGCTCCGCATGCACACCGCCGCCCTAGCCATGCGAGACTATCCCGATTATGTGCCCCGGACTTACTTCTCGGAGACCGACCCGTCCGAGGACCCGCCTACCCATCCGTATAGCGAGAGCTCTGCCCCCTCTCCCCCACCGTTGAGGGAGGACAGTGAGAATACCGTGACTCAGCCACGGCTTGCGCGACGACCGGAGATGCGACCATACCGCGGGGGTCACACTCGATCCCCGTTCCGCCTCTTCACGTCCGAGGAGCTCGCGCAATTTGCCGGATATTTGCCTCGTTCGCGAGATGGACGCCTTGATGGAGGTGACGATCGTCTGATGGAGTACCCGGTTAGAGCACACACCACCTAGATGAGGGATAAACCTTCTTTTGTTTAGAGGTTTCCCATTAGATGCACTTGGGTAGGGGAGTAGATTATGTTTATGCTTATGTTGTATTTTCTTTTATGCATTTCCCTTGTACTAAATTAAGACCCACACTTATAAGTGGGCAAGTTATATATATATGAGATGATATTCAGTGATGTTCATGTTGTGCCTCATGTTATGATGTTGTGAGATAATTGTTTTACTTTACATGGTTTACCGATTATCGCATCACGCGGCTCTCACTTTTTATTTCAAAAAAAAAATTTACCCGTATTTTCCGCTAAGTATTTCTAAGTAAAATTGAGAACTATGAAATAACAGACTAATGTTTAACCTAAGTATGTTCTAGAGTATTGGGTTAAAAATTAAGATGTTACACACAAAAAAATGTGAATAGTGATTTACGGGCCTTGCCGGCCCATTAGGACAATTGAAACCCTAGAATTGAGGCCCGAAGGTGCCCAAAACTGTGAAAGAAAGGATTAAGGTTAGAAATAGTTAGAAATGAAGATTTTATACCTGGAATTAATTTTCAAGCAATATTTGATTATCCAGGTACGGTATTTCACCCGTTCGGTAAAATATCGATGTGCAGTTTCTTACACCGAATGAAGCTTGTAGGGCAAGTTTGCTACCTAACTAGACAAGTGTATGGTTAAGTGAAGCCACACCATTGTCTTTAGCCAAGAATCAATAATAGCCACATAAAACTATAATTTTTATTTCAAGTAAATAATTTTTGTGGTGGAGAACTTATAAGACATCTTATAAGTTAAATAAAGAACACAAACCCTCATTTTTCTTTTCCTTCCAAATTCGGCCAAGTTCTTCAAGAATAGCCTCCTCACTTTGTTCTTCAGCAAAGTATAATAAACCAACTAGAATTCAAGCTACAACATCAAAAAGTCCATAACCAAAGCCCAAACTACAACCTACCTCTTATAATCCCTAACTTAACTCTCTATAGAGAATCCTCACCTCACCTCACCATCACTTTTAGCTGTTGTTCTTGCTGATTTAGAGGAGGTTTTGATTGGCTTGGATAAAAAATCGGGTGTAGAGGCACAAGCAAAGGCCAAGCACAAAAGCAAAAGTTTTCAAGAGTCAAGTAGGGTTTTATTTGTTCTCTTTTCTTCCAAAATTTGTTTCTAATCTTTCTGATTGGTTTGGCTGGAAATTCTAGTTATATAGGTTGATGAAAGATATATATATTGATGTGTTTAAATTGGTCGAGTGTTTGGATTAGATTAGAAAATCATTTTTGTCAAAAGAAGTTTTGACTAGGTTGTTGGATTTTCGAATTTTTCCTGGGCAGGGATTGTTCACGAATTTTCTAGAATAATTGTGGGTATCTTTATCATCTATAAAAATTATATGTCGAAGCTAACATCCTAAGGCAACTCCACGATTTTTCTTGGGTGATTTTAAGGACATTCTCTGCTTGAAAAAAATCATGTTGCTTGAACATTGTTGCTAGAAAATCCCGGTTTGAAGCAAGCAGGGAATTTGTTTGAATTTTCTGACCTATTTAGAGGTCTTGGATTCAGCTGAAAATTTTAGAGGATGTAGTTAACATGTTAGGGTATCTCTAGTAAAACTTTTCACCCATTCTAGGCACTTTTACTGTGTCTAAAAATTCATGAACCAAGATTGTAACTATGCTACCTGCATTGTGGAAACTGAAGCTGTGAATTTGTATAATTTTGTTACCATAGCAAATGATTAAATTATCGCTTGAAATTTTTATAAGATGTTTAAGACATACTTAAGTCCAACTGTAAATATTTTATGATTTGATATGATCATTTGATAGGGTAATAAAATTGGGGACTATGGCTGTTGGCTGTAAATAGGGGATTTTTGACCTCTGAAATTGTCTAATTTTGTTATCATGGTTAGAGAACTCTTTTTACTCTGAAATTTTTATGGAACCTTGTGGACACATTAAAGTGTCTCAAATAATTTGTATAGCCTCTGAATTAATTGTTTGATATGCAAATAAATTTGTTCTACAATGGTATGAAATCTGCCCAATTGCTGGAAATGAACCCAAGAATTAATAATGTAATGGCATTTTGGTTCTAATATGACATGAATACTTGGTGTTAAATATTTAGCTATGTGACTTGTGATATATAAATGCATGCTAAAGGAAGTAAAGATTGGTTTATAAGGCATGATTGAAATCACAATGTGAATGAATGCCTATATGTGTTTTATGCATGCATTGGAAAAAGAAAAGTGAATAATATATTGAATTAAGTTCTATAGCCACAAGTAAAAATGAGATCCTCTTAGGCTTGTCAAGGGCAAATAAGAAATATGAGATCCTCTTTGACTTGTCAAAGGCAAATAAAGAAACATAAGATCCCTTTGACTTATCGAGGGTAAATAGAGAGATAAGATCCTTTCGAATTATTAAGGGAAAATAAAGAAACATGAGATTCTTTCAAATTATCAAGGGCAAATAGAGAGAGATGAGATCCTTTTGACTTGTCAATGGCATATAGAGAGATGAGATTCTTTTCAAATTGTCAAGGAATGAGATCTTTTTCAAATTGTCAAGGGAAAATAAAGACAGATGGGGTCCTCTTCAATTTATCAAGGGCAATTAAAAATAAGTTCCCTACATTTGATATATACATATTTGTATCATTAAGAATTATTTTGATTGACATTATTTACTATGATTATGTGCTTATGATAAATTGGTACAAAGTGTTTGATTTTTAAAAATAACTCACCTTGGAAGTATGGTTTGGAACTTTAAAAATGAACCGTTATTATAAGCTGCATAATCACCTTTTTCCTAGTAAACCGAAGTGGTTGGGACGATAACGATAACAGTATAATTGAGTTTTTTAGGGAGGTACCCTACTGAGAATTTTAGAATTCTCACCCCTATGTGTTTGTTTCCATGTCATCTCCAGGTTGATTCTAGAGGACAATGAAGCCACTACAGGAAAGAATAAATTGGAATTTTATAGTAGTTAGTAGCGAAGACTTGTATCTATTGTACTTTAGTGTATGCATATGTCTATAAATATAAAGGATAATAGATGTATTGTAAGGCTCTTAGAAGAGCTTCTTTTCATACTCAACTTTGTATTAAATGAATATTTTATCTCTTTGTTATATGTGTTAATAGAACTATGACTTAGTTACTTCATGATTTGATCGATATTTGTTATAGCTATTTAAGCAAGGTCCGCAATTTTATAAGTAACAACCCTCGAGTCCAATATCATGATTTAAGGATGAAGTTGTACTTGGGAGGATGTTACAACTTGCAGTCTTGGTTGGTCCAAAGAGATCCATATGTAAAAGCTCAAGTGGTCTGGTGGTTGAAACTACATGCTTATTATGGAATGAAGCTTTGGTTTACTTACTTTTCTCACAGAAATCACAAATTAAGTCCTTGTCAAATCTGATCTTCGATAGGCCTTTAACAAGCTCTTTATGAGAAAGCTTAGAAATAAGCTTCATATGAACATGCCCAAGCTTCTTATGCCATAACCATTTATCATCCGTGAAAAATGCAAGATATTTTACATCTTGATCTCCCAAATCATCCAAGAATAACAGATACGTGTTATCATGCCTCTTACTAGATAGAATAACTTGTCCAGCAATGGGACTAACTAATTTGCATGCATGAGCATTAAAAAGACATTAAAGCCTTGGTCACAAAACTAGCTGATACTTAACAAGTTGTTAGCTAGACCATCAATAAGCAGCGCATCAAAAAGTTGATGGGAATCATCCTTACTGAAATTTCAAGTGATAATTCAATCATTTGCTATGGCAACAAAATTATACAATTTTACAGCTTCAGTTTCAATGATTTTGATAACATAAGAACCATTTCGGTCTCTGAATTTTTTTAAGGCAATTTGACTCAAAATAAGAAACCAAGAAAATTCATGGGACTAGCCCAAGATGTTAGCTCCAACATATATTTTTCTCAGCTCATGAAAATGCCTACAACATGCCCAGCAAATTTGTGATCTCACACTGCCTGTAAGAAAATCGAAAATCCAGTAGCCCAGTCAAAACTTCTTTTGACAAAAATAATTTTCTAACCTCATCCAAACACTTCACTAAAATTAACACATCAATATCTATCTATCATCAACCAATACATCCAGAAATTTGAAATAAACCAGTCAGAGAGTTTGAGAAAAATTTTGAAAGTACAAGGCCAAAGAAAACCCTACTTTTGGTGTCTTTTGGATGTTGACTTCAAGGATGTTCCAAGGTGATCTTGCTCACTTCAAGGCTGCCAAAACAACATCAAAACCTTCCTTAGGTAGTGAGGGAGTGATATGTCAAGGTGAGGATTGATGGAGAATTGAAATTTTAATCGGTTAGTTTTGTAGATTTTGATGTATAGAACAAGTTTAGTGAAGGAAGTTTGTGGTTTTAACAAATCTAGGCTGTGTTTAGAGTTTGGAAACAAGTGTGCAAGGTTTATGAGAAGAAGAAATGGTGTTTCTGTAGTTTCAAATGCTAACCGAACTTAGGGAGAAGAAAATAATGAAGTTAGGTGGTTTTTATTTATCTTATACTATGTTTAAATCATTATTTTAATATAAAGTCTATATTCTTTGACCAAGAAAATAAGATTCATGGCTAGGATTTGATCTTGTAATTCAAGATTAAATCCTAGCCTTACACTTGGCTCCAAAGGATAAACATTATCCTTTTACAAAGATTAAACTATCTTTCGGTGTTAGAAATCGCATACCGAAATTTACTGAACAGGTTAAATACCATACCCGGGTAATTAAATATTACCCAAAATTTAATTCTAAGTATAAAACTTCATTTCTAATCTTAATCTTATAATTTTTCAATTTTGGACATCTCCGGGGCCTAATTCTAGGATTTCGGATGTCCCGATGGAGCCCGCAGGTTACTATTTATATATATTTTTTTTTTACAAATCTATTGGACCATCCTCATCATTGTTAAAACTGTCAGATTTTTGAAATTATAGTTAGTAAAGCCTAAATTAATTTTTAATTAATTTTTAGGGTGTTACACAAACTCGGTCTTTTGAAAATATGGTCGTTTACCTCCAAGCATTAGATCAAGATTCTTTGATCCATTCACCATTTTTTCTAAGTCGGATTTGAGAAGCTTTGAAGTTCTTTCAAGCTTAGAAATGACCTTCTGAGTGTTTTCATTTTCACTTGTAACTTCAGATGTTAAGACATTGAATTTTACATTTAAAAACTTGTTTTCTCTTTTTAATTCTTCTTTTTCAAGCCTTAGATTCTCAGCTTCTGTCTTGGCCATTTTAATTTCTAAAATAGTCCTTTTATGTTCCTTTTTCAGGTTACAATAGTGAGAGGAAAGAGTTTGAGGATCATCAAGCAAATCTTCATATAAAGATAAAAGTTCATCATAGGAAAGATCATAGTTAGAATTGTTTAACTCAAGTTCATTTTCTAATAAATAACCTGCCATGAAGATAGGTTGGCAACATCCATTTCCTCCTGATCTTCCAATCCTTCCTTTTCTTCCTCTGATTCACTCCAGGTGGCCAGCATGCCTTTCTTCTTGAGCATGAACTTCTTCTATGGGCCTTTGAGTTTAGGACATTCTGGTTTGAAGTGTCCTTCCTCCCCATAGTTGTAGTAGGTGACACTTTCCGGCTTCACCTTCCCTTTTCTATCCTTCTTAGGGTTGATGTCCCTTCTTTCCTTCATCTTGCCTCTCTAGGCCTTGGACATCTTCTTCACCAGCATGGAAAGTTCGTTCCCATCCTCTTCTTTTGTCTCATCATTAGTTTCTTCTTCTTCATCAGAGGTTTCAACAATTTTCATTGCCTTAGCTTTATTTGGCTTTCAATGAGATGACTATAAGGCCATGAACTTACTCTTCTTAGTTGATTCACCATGGATTTCTGAGAGCACTACCTCATGGGTTTTAAGAGACCCAATAAGTGCATCCAGCCTAAGAATTTGAAGGTCTTTTGCCTTAGTAATGGCTGTGACCTTAGGCAGCCATTTGATAGGTAAGCTTTTTCGAATTTTTCTAATCATTTGAGTTAGAATATCTTCTCCCCAATTCCTTTAGTTAGTTTATGATATGCATAAACCTTGTAGCCATTTCATCAATATTTTCTTGGTCTGTCATTTTGAACATCTCATATTGATGAGCCAGCATACTGATCTTTATTTTTTCACTTGATCAGTGCATTCGTGCAGCATGTGCAGCCTATCCCATATTTCCTTTACTGTGTCATAGGCTATGATTTTGTCATATTTAGCTTTTCTCAATGCATACGTGAGTAGATACTTAGCTTTTGAGTTCAAATGAACTTTGGCCTTGTGTTGCTCTATCCACCTACTTTGGGGAACTTCTCTTGATGTTGAGAGTACGTCATTTGTTCATGGAACTTCCTCCATTGGAACATAATATCCTTCTATATAATCTCCCACAAGTAAAGACTTGTGTATTTTATGAACAACTCCATTCAATTTCTCCAGTAGGCATAATCCCCACCATCAAAGAATAGTGGTCTATTGATGGAGTGTCCTTATGCTATATGAATATTTTGTGCCATCTGTCCCTTGGATCTTAATCCTCTGCAGTCATTAGAATACTCAATCCCTTAAAGGCCAAGCTCTTATACCACTTGTAGGTAGGAAAATGCACAAGAAGAAGGTTGAATTGTGCTTCACTCTTACTTTCCCTTGTTGACTTCTGAAAAACTAAACCAAGATACTATTAAGCGATTAGCTTGAAGTGCGTTGAAAACAGCGTTAAGGATGATAGAAAGTAAACTTTCTAAACTAAGAATGTTATATAAATGTAAAAAGAAAGCTTTCCAGAAGAAATATAGCAAATAAACTAAATGCAGTAATAAAGTATAGATGAAGGAAAAGAGAGATACTACTCAACAATTTTTAAACTAGTTCAGCCAACTTATTTACATCCAGTTCTCAACAACTATTGAGTTCTACTAAACTTTTCTCACACCAGAAAAAGAACTAGGATGGTTTTTACAATAGTCTTTGTAACGCCCCATTTTTCTCTAAACTTTTAAATGACCAAAATGCCCCTGAGGTCATTTTTACCTGAAACATGAGGACGACCGGCCTCGGCCATCCTCACAAGGCTTTTATGATATATGAAGGGGATTATATGTTTATGAATGTTAACAAGTCAGAAAAATCTCATTTCTGAGGTTTCTGTGCACAAATGACCAAAATACCCCTAACGTGATTTAAGGCAGTTTTAAGTTTTGACTCCGACTCGAACTCATCCCGGAGATCAAAAATGATGTTTTAAGGCATGAACTATGTTGGTTTACGTCCCGGAGGTCCCGGGCAACTTTTGGTAAAAATTATGATTTTACCCCTGCTTAGTGCATTTTAAGCCTAACGAGTTACTTAACTCAAACCTAAGCAATATTAGGCTCTAATGAAAGGTTAATTAATTTCCTTAATTAATCTAGAGCTAAAATAATTATTTAAGGTTGATTGGAATCTAAAATTTCTTAAGGAGATTTGCAATTCAATTCTAATTCTTTTTTTCTTTAAAGAAAAAGCAACTATGAATAGTATTTTCACTATTCACATTTCCTTTCCCAAGAATGCTTTCTCTTCCAAGAAAAGTTGTCATACATCAATCAATGGTCATAGGAGTTTGACTCCATAAATCCTACAATAGTACTCTTAGTCTAAGGTATTAGAGTCCTAATTACCTAATTAGTTCACCAAAACACTTGGTTACACAACCTTAATTAGTGACCTAACCTTGTTTACTCCTAAACACTCTATTAGTACATGATTAAATTAAATGAAATCTTCCCTCCCTTGGCCCTATAATGATCAGCCATTTTTCCCTCCAAGAATCCAAAAGAATGATATTTTATGTAGTCAATCACATTGTCCATCAAAGCCACCCTAAGACCTAAAACCTATGACACCATGAATGACAACACAAGAGATATTTTTCTCCATTCTTCCTCAAGAAGCTTCGGCCAACTTCTTTCCCTCCATTCCTTCATGTTTCATTTGCCTATAAATACACAACACCACACAACTTCACTCATTTGCTTACTTCTTGCAAAATCACTAAAAGTCTCAAGCTTTCTTACTTCTCTTCTCTCAAGCTTCCAAGAGTTCTTCAAGCTCAAGTTCTTCCTCTCCTTTTTCGAAAACCACAGGTAGGAAACCTTTCTAAATATGTCTTTGATTTCTATGTTGAATCTTGTTGTGAAATGGTGAAAGGTGGAACCTCCATGTTGCTTTTCATTTTCGGTTTCTTCCTTTTCTTTTCTTTGATTTTTGGCCTCAAGGCCTTGAACATGATGGCTTGATGATGAGTGCTCTCTAGAGGTGACCATGAGTTCATCTCACATGAGGCCTCTAAAGCTTGAGTTTTTCTCAAAGAAAAGTTTCATCTTTTACAAGTTTAGTTGAACATGTGGTTATGTTTCTCTTGAATGTTTGAACTTCTCTTTTCTCCTTTAATGTTTTGGCCATGAGGGCCTAACCCCATGAGAAAAATGAAAGCTTGATGATGGGGTTGTCACGATGGTGCTTGTCACTCAACAACCTCTAAAGCTTAAATTTTTTTTAAGGAAAGTTACATCCTTTTTTCCAAGTTTGAGAAAGAAAGGAGTTTATGTCTCTTGAACTGTTTTGGACTTCACTTTTTCTTCCCATGTTTTCGGCCATGTAGGCTTCTAAGACTTGGAAAAATGAAAGCTTGATGATAAGTGTTTCATGTTGATGCTAGTCACATGAACAAACTCTAAAGCTTGAAACTTTGATCTTAAACCAAGCATGGTTTCGATTTTGCTTTCTTCTCTAGCATAAACTTTGTTTTAAATGTTGGTTTTAAGGAAACTATGTACTCAATGATGAGGACTTAGGATGTTGATGTCTTAGATCATCAAGATCTTGGTCCCTAGAGTTTAAAAATGGTTCATTCTCCATGATAGGGATTCGGCCACTTCCAAGTTCTTTAAGGTTATGATTTATTTTGAGTATGCTAGCACTAGTAATTTCCTTTTCTTGTGAGGATGAGGTTTGGGTTGGAACTATGTTCTCTTCAAAAGTCTTGCAAGAGCTCTAGACAAGATAAAAGTAACTTACATTCACGTTTACTTTATGCTTTGCATAGCACGTTTATTTCTATGCTATCACTAAACCCCAAGATAAGGAATGAACTTGCATAATACACGTTTAAATTCCAAGCTTCGCATTCCATGTTTATATTTCAAGTCATCACTTAAGAACTTAAAGATGTAAAACGAGAGCTTGCATATCACCTAAAATAATCTCGAAGCCTTTCTATTTCGGCCTTAAAGTCGATTGTTGCTGGGCCTAGAGCACTAAAATAAAGAATGGAACTTGCATATTTACTTTCAAGTTTTGCATATTTACTTTGAGCCTTGCATATTTAATTTCAAGTTCTTGCATTTCATATTTACTTTGAAGCTCTTACTTTACTCTCTAATGAAGAATAAAATGGAATGCATAGCACGTTTACTTTTATGCCATCACCTAAGAGACTAGAGCTCAAAAACTTGCCCATTTCATCTTGAGAAAAGTTAAATCAAGAAGGTATCTTCTTGAAATGCATTCGCCCATGTGATGATGAAAGCTCTAGGATGAGTTTTTCATTAGTTACAAGAGCCTATAGCTTATGTTTTAAGTTTTTCCTAAACATAAGTGACATTTAAAAGTATTTTGAGTATGTTCTTATATTTAGAATTTCAACCATGAGTGAAATTAAAGAGTTGCTGCCTCATGTATTTTATGAAAGTTCTTGGCAAGTTAAATTGATTTCCAAGGTATTTTTGAAGTCCTAAAATTGTTCCAAGAGAAACTAGTTACCTATGTACATGAAAAAGAAAGTTTACACATGATTTGATGACTTACCAATTTCGGTTCTACCATGATCATTTCCAGCACCTTAAATTATGTTTTGGGTGGTCTAAATATGTTTAAATACCTTGCCAAGTATATGCTAATTGTTCTAGACATTTTAGAGCATGTTTGGTTACTTTAATTGCTTGAACTGTGAATTCTAGAACCCCATAGGTACAGAAAATATGAATTCTGTCCAGATTGATTAACATCCATAGAATCACATTATATGATGTCTAGATCAGTGAGAGTGACTCATAATTAGCTTAGGTATTAATTGTTGCATCATAGAAAAAGTCAGATGTGAGAAAGGGTTTAAAATGCATCTTTTAGAACACCGTAATTCATCCTAATTCAACCTTACTGCCAATGCTGTCCAGCCATGATTAATTAGGTTTTAGGACTTAGTAAATTATGGTAATGAGGTTAATCAATCCCTTAGAGGTATAAGAAAATAATTTGGAAGTTTAAGGTTACCCGATTAGGGGTTTTCACTCTTAAGGGAAAGGTTTAAGCATTACTCTATGAATGATGAATCGGTGTTTACCTCATGACTTATATGATGTCATGTGAACTATTATTCATAAATGATAGTTTTATTATTGCATGTGATTGTTCTTTGGGAACTTAGAGATGCCTATGATGAAAGATATGTGATATGCATGAAACTATGTGGCATCTCAATAAAACATGCTAAGACTTAAGGTGACTTAAACTATGAGAAAATGATCCTCAAACCACCAATTTAAGGGTAGGGATAAGGTGATTCTAGCCCCCTAGACCCGTACTTTAAGTCGGGACCTTTAACTTATCAAAAGGGATAAGTCCATGTGCTAGTGACGACTAGCGTGGTATGAGCTCATAACCTAGAATTTTCTCCACAGGGAGATCAGTGAGGATGGCCCCAGGAAAATAATGATGATGTTTTAATGTCACCTCAAGTAACCAACATATGTACCATGTATCATGTTCCATGAACTATGTTTTTATGCACCATGATTACATGAGTTTATGTGCTATGCCCCATGATATAAGAAACCATGATTATATGAGTTTATGTGCTATGCCCCATGATATAAGAAACCATGAATTTATGAGTTTATGTGCCATGACCCATGATATAGGAAACCATGATTTATGATTAGTGTACCATGTCTTATGATCCATGTTTTATGACTTATGGACTATGTAACCAAGAGATTTTCATAATTAAAAGGAATGGGCCTCGGAGGTTAATGTTTGCGAACTTCATAAACGAACTATTATATGCCCACGTTTTTACTAAGAAACTGAGGTCCCTGGAGACGTATATGATGACACATAGATATGAGGAAAAACCCTACTGAGTTTCTTTAGTAAGAAATCTCACTCCCTCTATCTTTTTCTTTCCATTACGTCTCTAGATTCGGATGGCGACGTTCGTACTGTACTTTAAGACCCCCACATGGGAGTACCACTACGATCCGGAGCACGGATCGTACCATTTTGAGGGCCGCTGCACTGTTCGCGTCTTTATGTTTCCCGGACGGCCATTCGCCCATCTTGTAGATAGCTATCTCTTCTCCCCGATGTCACCCTATGAAGATGACATGGTTTTTGAGCGTGCACGCACACGCAACAAGAGAATCCTACGGACTTACACTGCAGGCTCGGGCGCTATACCCGAATATGTACCCCGCTCGCAGCATTCGGAGGAGCCACCTGCCCCTATGTATGAGGAGGACTCTACCCCCACTCCCCCACGTATGCCAACAGGCAACGAGGAAACGGTTACCCAGCCATGGAGGGCTCGGATGCCTGAGAGGCGACCCCAACACGGAGGACGTGTCCGAGTGCCCACTCCTGACGCACTTCGCCCATGGATCGGCTATGTCCCACCTTACCCGTGACGATAGCCATAGGGTTTAGAGGGTAGTCCTTAGTGCACACACGTCACATAGATAGGATAAACCTTCTTTTGTGTTGAGGTTATCCATTTCAGATGCACTTGGGTGTGGGTACTCTCTTGCTTGTAGCGTTTATGTTTCCATGTATTTCCTACGTTTCAGTTGTATTGTACTTTATGTATGGAACAGTCCCGCCATTACTGGTGGGCATTCTATGTTTTAATATATGAGGTATTTCAGTATATGTGTTCATGATGCTGTGTATGGAGCCTTTATGTGTTTATAATTCCACACTTTACGTTATCGTACGAATTACATTATACGCGGCTCATACTTTACCAAGGTTTTGTTAAAAAAAAAAATGGCTCGTATTTTCAGTAAGTAATTTCAAAGGTAATAGAACTAAAGCAAGAAGTAATGGCTAATATTTGGCCTCAGTACATACTAGTAGTATTGGGTTGAATATTAGGGTGTTACAGTCTTCCTAAGCTTTCACCAATAACCAGTAGACAACCCTTACTGTCACAAACCAAGTAGTTATTCACCAACAGCTTCAAGCTGAACCAAGTAATCTTTGACTAGCCTCTCCAAGCTAAACCGAGTAGTCTTTAACTAGCCTCTCCAAGCTAAACCGTGACCAGTAAAACACCTTTACTATTGTGTTACAAGTAGTCTTTGACTAACCTTTCCAAGTTTACTCTCACTGATCACTACCGGATCAAGGTCACAAAGGTTTGTGTTTGGGTTTGTAACTCAAACTAACTTACACTCAAGTTCCTTTAATATTTACAATGAAAGACCTATAAAGAACTTGAATAACTTCTTTTTAGCTATCCTTCCTTGGAAGAATGTATGAACAATGAAGAAACATAGAAAGAAGATTTTTACAAGTAAGGAAAATGATTACAAGATATAATGAGCTTTACAAGAAGATGAGGAGAAATTTTCATAGAGTTTTTGCTCTTTATAGAATTCTGTCATATCTTTGAAAGCATAGTATCTCTATTTATAGATGGTCTTCCTTGTGACCATTGCCCTTGATCAGATCTCCAAGTGACACGTGTTGATAATCCATTTGTGCATATCTATTTGTTAGGGTTGTTGTAGAAGCCATTGCAAAGGTTAAAGTTTCTTATGTCTCTTTAAAAACTACTGTTACTTTCTGAACATGGTTTTTGAACTCTTTCTTCTACAAGTTAGGGTAGTTGACCACAATGGAAAAAGAGATGTTATGGCAGTTCTAACACTGGATTTTGACTTTTTGAATTTAAATTTGAATTTTGAATTTCCCTTGTAAGGCACACTGTTTCACTATAGTGAGCTTCCTAAAGTGCGGTATCATTTCTTTGATGAGTCTTTGGTCTTCTTGTCTTTAATCAGAGCTTGTTGAT
Source organism: Dalbergia cochinchinensis (assembly GCA_031216125.1). Classification (NCBI taxonomy): domain Eukaryota; kingdom Viridiplantae; phylum Streptophyta; class Magnoliopsida; order Fabales; family Fabaceae; genus Dalbergia; species Dalbergia cochinchinensis. Next base: position 56,159,278 of record CM062368.1, on the reverse strand, counting down.
AATCAAATCATTATGATTATGATTATTAAAGATAGTCGAACAGTTTGACTTCAGTGTTCAATTGATATCTTCATTTCAAGTGTACTTTCTGAAGTCAAGTGCTACTTTCTAAAGTCCTAAATCTTGGTTTCTTATTCTAGTCGCTTTTCTCAAATCATTAGATGTTATAATCTCATTTTTGGATATAATTATCACTTTCATTTAATTCATATATCTTAAAACGAGATAAAGCATTTTTGGTCATGTAAAGTGAAATTATTCTTCCTTAATGAAGCCTTGTTATGCTAACGATAGAACCTGTTTAGCTACTCAAGAAACTCAAGATAAATATTAGTCATTCTTCAAAATATTTTCATTAAATTGACTTTGTTGTTATTCAAAACAAGTTGCATTAAAGCTTTTAGAAGAATTCTGAAGCTAACATCATGTAACCAAACTTAATGTTCTGATGTTAAAACCTGCACATGTATTCGAATAAGCACTTAATACAAGTGTAAATATTAAATTCAAATTATCTAACTACAATTCCCAAGGAATTAATTACACACCTTCTATCTCTTAAAAATCTTCTCTTTCAAGACTTTATAGAAAAAGAAGTTGAATAAAGAATAGTTTTTTTTTTATATCTGCTCTATATAATTACTTTCCCTAAATTTTAATACTAATTATCCTCAATATTATATGTACTGGACTAGAAATATAAACTAGAGACCTCAGTTAGTCCTTAGGGAACATTGACAGAGGGCCCTATAATAAGGCTAGATCCCCCACTAATTAGGCATGATTTAATAAGATTCTCTATAATCTTATAATGGCATAAATCTCATATGTAACTTCCATTGATATGGAGTGCATCTATTACCTCCTAAATCCTACACAAATCTCCTTACCCAAGGAAACACAAGGAAGATCCTGTCTTGATTTATCCATAGGCTGGGGTAACCTATTTGTATAAGGGCCACAATGCCCCACAAGTATGATCTAAGTCGTAATTTCTTCCTTCAAACTCCCTTTCTAAACCCCTAGTTGACTTAGGCATTAGAGTGTCTTTTCAAGCACCTCATAGCCCATACTAGAGACAAATCTACTTGTACAGAAGAGGAAGCTTAAGCCCCCACCAAAATTTCAGAAATTTTATAGAAGTATATAGGTGCATATATATTGCCCCCATTATATTATTAAGTTTGACTCTATACTAAGATAAAAATTACACAAAATATCATCTAATATTTATGCATTATCTTTGCCACCATTACTAAAATTTTATAAAATTGCCACTAGCACACATGCTTGGAGGAGATTGCTTTCTTACTAAATTGCTAGGTAAGAACATTATGATATTCAAAAATTCAATACTCTATATTTAATGAATATCATGGCCTTGTTCTTATTACCGATCATATAAGTTATATTATTTGTATTCACAATATATGGAATACTGTACTGACTTATATCTCATTAACTATTGGAAGGGTATGGACCCCATTAAATTAGTGTATACATCATACCCAATGGTGGATGAAATGAGATTACGTATGGCGTTATATGAATTGGAAATATAAATAGTATTTTTTTATCTATATTAATATGTTTTTGTTATATTTTTAAAAGTTGATACAAAATGAAAAATAATTACATGGGCAAGCTGTGGGCATGGAACAGGGGGTGCATCCCCCAAGTTGTGGGTAAACTATTTTCCTTGTAGGAAAAGTCATACTAAATGGCGAAAGCTGTGGTACACCGACTAAAGTATGGTGTACCACACACCGGGTCATCCAAGTGTCTAGATTTATTGGTACTATTGATACATTATATTTGGCCAGAGCACCCTAAAATCATGTCATCTTCTTCCTCTTCTCGATCTAATTCTGCCCCTCACTTGCTGTAAATTTTCTATGATCGTTAACACTTTGCCACCTGCTTCTGACCACTCTATGCACGGGACACGCCTCGACTTCAACCACCACTTTGCTCTGCCTTCTCCCTTCCTGTTTTAATGGTTTCAAATTCAAATTCCAACTACAACAACAACAATAACCATTGTTACATCAATGGGAAGAGAAGCTTCGTGCATGGTTTCGAATGGGTTCTCCTCAAAATCATAACTTGGGAATGGTTGAACTCAGTTCTCACTTGGTCAATAATCATAATCATGGCAAGAATCAGAATAGTAAGAATAATCTGAATCATAATCAAAATTTGATGTTGTGTAGGATTTGTGTTCTCTAGTTGTTTTTGTGTTCACTTTGCTATGGAGTTGCTTGTTTATTGGTTTTATGAGTCATCTTGTTCTCTTTCATTCCCCGACGATTGGTGAGAAAGTGGCGTGGAAAGATGCACCACGATTGGCTCTGGAAAGTGAGCACTAAGGAAGAGCTTGTAGGGTGTTTTTGTAAACCATGCTATAAAAACTTGTAAATTTTAATAGAAAAACTTGTAAACCTATGACATACAATACCTCTGTACCAGGATACTTATACAATTTGTTTGATTATCATTGTGACTATCATTATTTCATTTATAGTTAATTATTAGGAAGATTGATCATTATATAAATTTCAAATTCAACCAATTCTATTAAGTTGATTTCGATCATAGCCAAGAAAGAAATAAGAAAAATAAAATGGTGAAATATTTGTAACTCTCTTTTTCTTCCTTGCTCATTGAACATGTTTCTCTATATATTATCATTGTGCTTTTTGTTTTTTGGAGGGATTTTTATTTTTTTATTTAGAAAAAATGGAAGAAATTTATTATTTAATGTTATTTGTATCTTCACTGTGATAGAAGAGTATATGTGAGGATTAAAAGTGATAGTGGTGCAGAACTTGAAGAAAAAACTTGTAAACCTAAACCCAAAACTTTAAATGATATTATAAAAACTTATAAACCATACTATAAAAACTTGTAAACCATGATAGAAAAACTTATAAATCTGTGACACAAAATACCTCTGCACCAAGATACTTATACAATTTGTTTCATTATCATCGTAACTATGATCATTTCATTTGTAATTAATTATTATGAAGATTGATCATTGTATAAATTTCAAATTCAACCAATTATATTATGTTAATTTCGATCATAGCTAAGAAAGAAATAAGAAAAATAAAAGGGAAAATATTTTTAATTCTTTTTTTTCCTTGCTCGTTGAACTTGGTTTCTCCATTATCATTGTACTTTCCTTTTTGGAGGGATTTTCATTTTTTTATTTGGAAAAAATGGCAGAAATTTATTATTTAGTGATATTTGTATCCTCACTATGATAGAGGAGTAATGTGAGGATTAAAAGTAATAGTGGTGCTGAACTTAAAGAGAAAACTTGCAAACCTTGACCAAAAAACTTGTAAACGATATTGTAAAAACTTATAAACTATGCTGTAAAAACTTGTAAACCATGCTGTGAAAACTTATAAACCGTGATAGAAAAACTTGTAAACTTGTGACACATAATACCTTTGCACCCGGATACTTGTACAATTTGTTTGATTATCATCGTAACTATGATAATTTCATTTGTAATTAATTATTTGGAAGATTGATCATTGTATAAATTTCAAATTCAACTAATTATATTAAGTTGATTTTGATCATAGCCAAGAAGAAAAAAGAAAAATAAAAAGGCAAAATATTTTTAACTCTTTTTTTTTCCTTTACTCGTCCAACCTGATTTTTCCATTGTCATTGTTCCTTTTTGGAGGGATTTTATTTTTTTTTATTTGGAAAAAATGGGAGAAATTTATTATTTAGTGCTATTTGTATCCTTACTATGATAGAGGAGTACTTTGAGAATTAAAAGTGATAGTGATGCTGAACTTAAAAAGAAAACTTGTAAACGATATTGTAAAAACTTATAAACCATGCTATAAAAACTTATAAACCATGCTGTAATAAGTTATAAACTATGATAGAAAAATTGTAAACCTGTGACACAAAATACCTCTGTACCAGAATACCTATCCAATTTGTTTGATTATTATCGTGACTATGATTATTTCATTTAAGAGCCCATGAGTACCCATTTCTCTTATTCCACTGCAATGGATGCCCACTCAAAATTCAATCCCATACTTTGCGCTTAGACAGTTACAGAAAGAAAAAAGAACTTGTATTTGGGTCTTGTTGCTTTTAATTGGTTTTGTTAGTAGATTAAAGAGGTAAAATATAGTGATTTTTATTAGTAGTTTTTCTTCGTACTTTTTTGTATCCATTTGAATAAGGAAGATCATGAACTTTTCTTCAAAATCCAACGTATGATTTCTCTTTGGAAAGTTAAAATTCGAACTTTGCCATGTTCATTTATAGAGTAATGAAAATTCCTTCGGATGACAGTAGAAAAACTATCACCTTAAGTTTGCCACATAATGGCAGTTGAACAAAAACAGAGATAGAGAAGTGAACGCTAGGGCAGCTCATCGGAGATAAATGGAGTTATTTTGGGGCAAGGGAAAAGAGAGAGGGATATAAGGAAGATGGTGTGTGAGAAGATAGGATGTGGTTGGTGGATCAATACTCTATCACATCTTCAGCCTTTAATGACATGGTGTCTGATTCTCCCTACTTAGTAATGGGCATTGCAGAATTCGCCCATACTAAAATTAAACAAATTAAAGGCAACGCGAATGTATGCGAATCGCATTCTGCAGTTCCGGGCAACTGAATAAATTGTTGTTAAATCAGAGTAGAAAAAGATTTCGTCGGTACTTTATTTGAATGGGATGACGATGAATGAAGTTTGAGAGGTTGTGCACTAAACTCTGAGGACCACTGGATTGGAGTGATCAATATCCTAAGAAGGGGAAAGGTGGGGCCACGTGTTGAAAGAGACTGTCTCTCTCCCATCAAGTGCCCGTTGGATAAGTTCCAAGAATTCAATGGGGTCATGAAATTCGAGTTGAACATCTTGTATTTGCATGCAAAAGCGCTCCAGAAATAAAGTCAATCCTCAAGGTTCAACGATGTCAGTATTCCACCCACTGAAATTGCTTCACGCTTATTTTGTTTTATATTGAAAAAAGCTCCTTTTATTTTCCTCATTCACATGATCTGAAGTCTACAGACGCGCTACCGAAATTGTGAACTTACCCAGTCGGCATTCGGCAAGGTCTAGTAGGGGAATGGGTGCACGAAAATAAGATGATAGTAATAATATATTTTTTCACTAAAATACTAACAAATAATATTTTACAAATAATTTTGAAATAATTGGAAGGAAATAACTATATAGTTGAAATTAAAAATTATTTATTTATAATTATTTGATAACTTATAAATTTGTAAATTCATAAATATAACTAAAAGAAAGGTTTATGATGATCATTTGAAATGTATTGAAGTGGAAGGGTACAAGTAGGACCACAAAGCAAAAGAATACACACAAGTGAATTAAAAGGTTAAATACTTAGAATAAAAAAACAGTGGTTAATATCCATGTAGCTGGACAGCCATAAATATACCTTAATATATAAGATCTCAAGGAAGTGAAATACATAAAATTACTTGAATAACTGCATGATTGTATAGAACACTAAATAATTTAGCTAACATATGAATGTGGCAAGATATATATACACACACAAGGAGCGTATTATATGAGAGGAGTGATTTATTGTGAGAGTGGGAGGAGTGACTTTTGATCGTTAGATTTTATATAAATGATAAGATTAAAACATAAAGTCACATGTAACTTTGTTCCAAATTGAACATGTGAGTATTAATTACATTAAGTAACTTTCAATCTTGATCATCCATATATAATTATATGGCCCAGATTTACTCCTCTCAATCTTATAATAAACCATCCTCTCATGTGATACACCCTATATTTAGAGAGATGAGTGGTTTATTATGAGAAAGAGGGGTGAATCGTAATCATTTGATTTTACATGAACGATCAATATTAAAATATAAGGTCACATGACTTATTTTAAATGAGCATGTGAGTATTAATTATATTAATTAACTTTCAATCCTAATCATCCATGTATGGTTATATGATTCGGATTTGCTCCTCTCATGTGATAGGCCCCCTATATACATATATATAAGGGGTGATTCTAGTGAGAGTAGTAATTTATTATGAGAATAAGAGAAGCAAATATGAGTCATAAAACCATACATAGATGCTCATGATCAAAAGTTATTAATGATAATTAATAATCACATGATCATTTTAAAATGTCATGTGACTTTATATTTTAATATTGATCATTCATATAACATCCAATAATCCAAATTAGATCCTCTACTTTTCACAATAAACCACCCATTTCATTTACATCATTCCACACACACACAAACACACATATATAAAAGATAAATCTAGTGAGAGGAATGATTTATTATAAGAATAAGAGAATCAAATTTGGACCATCTAAGCATACATGGATGATAAGGATTAAAAGTTATTACTAGTAAGTCTTGGTATACTTACTCCATTTAATAAGTTTTTTTATACATAAAATTTTATCAATCAAAACTATTGAATTCAAAGTTCCAATAAAATAGATCAAGTATATAAAATTTCATATAATTTTAAATTGATTTAATAATTTATCATCTCATTTTATTTCGGTAGATAATATATTTTTGAAAATATGAGTAAATATCGATTATTAGATTACATGTCTATTATTATCCAATTTTTATGAAATTTGATATACTTGATCATAATCAATATAATATCACATAAATCAACGGTCAGATTTATTAAATTCAATATGGATAAAAAGCTATTGAACAGAGTAAGTGTGCAAGACTTTGACCAAAGAAAAAGAGAACTACAAAAGCTTTGACGACAAGTCGAGAAGCTGTATTGTAACGTCCCGATTTTTCTGTCTGAGAGAAATGACCAAAATGCCCTTGAGGTCATTTTCTGCCCGGAATTCGAGGATAGTCGGCCCGGCCGTCCTCGAAGGGTTAACTCAATGTTTGAAGGGGATTAGATGGTCCTTGAGTGGTTTCGGAAGTGAAAATATTGTTTTCTGCAGTTTCGAGTCAAAATGACCAAAATACCCCTATAGCGTTTTATGCGGATAAAGGTGTCATTCAAGCCCGAAACTTTCCCCAAAGGTTTAAAATGACGTTTTCATGTGTTTAAAAGTATCTGTTTAAGTCCCGGTGGTCCCGAGTAGTTTTGTGAAAAATTATGATTTTGCCCCTAGGATAGTGTCGTTTGAGCTTAAAGATGTAATTAAGCAAACCTAAGCAATATTAGGCTCTAATCAAAGATTAATTAATTTTCATAATTAATCTAGAGTTGAAACAAGTTATTAAAATTAATTAGAATCTAAAATTGCTTAGATTAAACCTAAATCTCTTTTAAAAACTCAAGATTCCTAGTTTTGGAATCTTGAATAGTGTTTTCTCTGTCCAATTCCTTAAATTAAGGAATTGTGTCTCGGATTGTTTATGCACTAAAAGGAGTTTTATCTCACTAATGAAGCAAGAGGACTCCCTAACCTTGTCTTGAAATCCTTAATTACATCCTTAATCACCTAAATACTTTGTCACAAATTCATAAACTTAAGCCTAATCAAAGACACACCTAAACACAACTCTAAACCACAATTAAAAGAGAGATTTTCCTCCTCCATTGGCTGAAGCATTTCAGCCACCTCTCCCCCTCATTTCCATCACATGTTTGAAATTTCAAGCACTCAAAGGACCATACCATACCATACCTTAAGCCATACCTCACCTTACCTTGAGTCATACCTCACCATGCTTCTAGAATACAACCTCTCACCTCATGGAACTCATGGGCTACATGATGATGGCCGAAATTCCTCCTTCCATTTTGTAACATCCCCTGCTGCTTTATGGATTGACGACTGTCCCCACAAACCAACACGGGTCTTTTCAGCGTGCTTTGTCCTCACTCGCACTCTTCCTGGGAAAACTTCCCAGGAGGTCACCCATCCCAAAATTGCTCCAAGTCAAGCACGCTTAACTGTGGAGTTCTTTCGCTTTGGGCTACCAAAAAGAAGATGCATCTTGTTGCTATAGGTAGTCCAAACTAATTCATATAAGCCCCCCCTACTTGTATAGTCCCATACCTATCCAGTCTTAGGATCCCTCATTCGGTGTGTAATCGGTTCATTCATGTACCCTCCGCTAAGTCTGCCGAGTCGCCCTTGTCCGTGCCTCTTTGCACCGCGATCACTCCCGACCGCGATCCCCGGGCGTTACATGCCCACTTCCGCTGGTTCGCCCCCGAACCACATCGATCGGGAGAGGTGCAGGCTCGATACCATTTGTAACATCCTCGCCGCTTTATGGATTGACGATCGTCCCCACAAACCAACACGGGTCTTTTCGCGTGCTTTGTCCTCACTGCACACTTCCCGGGAAAACTTCCCAGAGGTCACCCATCCTAAAATTGCTCCAAGTCAAGCACGCTTAATCGTGGAGTTCTTTCGATTTGGGCTAGAAAGAAGATGCATCTTGTTGGTATAGGTAGTACAAATCAATTCATATAAGCCTCCTCATGTATAGTCCCATACCTATATCTTAGGATCCCTCTCATTCGGGTGTAATCGGTTCATTCATGTACCCCTCCGCTTTCGAAGTCTGCCGGGAGTCGCTCCTTGTCCGTGCCTCTTTGCACCGGCGATCACTCCCCGACTTCGCGATCCCCGGGCGTTACACATTTCACCTTCTATATTGTTTCATTTCTCTGTAAATAGCATGCTTGGATGAACTTGAATAACTTTTAGTTCATTTGCTAAGTTGGAGTTTTCAAGAGCACTTGAAGCCTTTCTTTTCTCTCAAGTTCAAGAGCTCATCTTCTTCACTCATCTCAACCTCAAGTCACTAGGTTGGGATTTTGTTCTAAGTGTTTCATTCATTAAAGTTCTTATTTAGTATTGTACTTTATGATTTCTTTTGAAACTCTTAGAACTTCTTTTCTTCCCCTTTGATTTTCAGCCAAGAGCCTTTGGGAACTTGGAAATGAGAGCTTGATGATGGGGATTCCATGATGATATTCATCACTTGTGTGACCTCTAAAGCTTGATCTTGGTTCTTGAGTAAAAGATGTTTTTGGTTTCTTCCTTCCCTATTCTTGAGAAGCTTTATTTTGAGGATGTCCTAAAATGAACATACGAACTCAATGATGAGGACACATAATGTTGGTGTTAATACATCATCAAGATCATGGTCTCTAGAGTTTCAAAATGATTCCTTGTCTCCCTCATGGTTTCGGTCTCTTTCCTTTTCTTTTCCCTAAGTTTTTGGCCATCACTCCTTTTCTTTAAGTTTTTGAGTTGTCTTTTTTTTTTTTAAGGAATGTTAACTTGATTTGATCTTTTAGTCCATTTCCCTAAAGCTTGATGATGAAGTTCACACCATATGGTTTCTTTGTAAACCTTGGTACAAAAGATCTAAAGCTTGTTTTATCTTGCAATGATAAGTTTGGGTTGAGGTTTAAGTTCCTTTAAAGTCTTACAAGAGCTCTAGTGAAGAATGTAAAATGAACTTGCATTCATATTTATTTTCCTTGCCTAGCATATTTATTTTTGAGCTATCACCTAAAACATAAAGATTAAAACAAGAGTTGCATTTTTATATCACCTAATAATTAATCTCGAAACTCACCTATTTCGGCCTTAAAGTCGATTGTTGTGGAGTCTAGAGCACTAAAATAAGGAACCGGACTTGCATTTATATTTATATTTCAAGTCATCACTTAAATCCTAAAAGATAAAATGAACTTGCATATTTACTTTCAAGCCTCACATATTTATATTTCTAGCACCTCATATTTATGTTTCAAGTTCTTGCATCTCATATTTACTTTGAAGTCCTCACTTTACTTCATAATGAAGAATAAAATGGGATGCATTGCACATTTATATTTTGTCATCACTTAAAGGCTCTAGAGCTCAAAGACTTGCCCTCTTTATCTCAAGTTAAAGTTTGGTTATGGAAACATCCCTATGGATGCACATGTATAGTGAGAGCTCAGCCCCCACTCCTTCGCAGATGAGAAAGGGCAACGAGGAGACTGTCACGCAACTGAGGTTGGCTCGGAGGCCATCTATGCATCCACGTCATGGAGGTCGCTCGCAATTTTCTGGCGTGCCCATCCCCGCCAAGCTCCGACCGTGGATTGGGTATGTCCCACCTTCTCCAAGACCACAGTAGTAGAGGCCCATGGGTAGAAATAGTGCACACACTACATAGATGAGATAAACCACACACTACACAAAAGAAGGTTTATCTCATCTATGTAGTGTGTACACAAAAGAAGGTTTTTTTGTCCCACCTTCTCCAAGACCACAGTAGTAGAGGCCCATGGGTAGAAATAGTTTCCTTTTATGTTTTTTTTGTCTTTTCCTCTCTGTTGTACTTTCATTTCAGTTGTATTTGTTCCATGTTGTACCCAACTAAGTCCCGCTTTTCTTGAGTAGGCACATTATATATATATATATATATAGTTAGTCTTAGTATGATGTGTGATTTCATGCTTTGTGATTTGATGTTCATGAGATGCTTATTTGATCTTGTGTTTTATTCCTATATGTGCCTCATTGTTCGTCGTGTTGCGTGACTCTTACTTTACTTTTACAGTTCACAAAAAAAATTAGCCCGTATTTTTTGCTAAGTATTTTAACGAAAGGTTTAAAGAATGAGACTAAAAGAGTAATAGACTAATGATTAACCTAAATACGTTCTAGGAATATTGGGTTACAAATTAGGATGTTACATGTATGAATACACAAAAACTCTACAAAGATAAGATGAGATAGATGCTTATTATGCTCCACCACCAAAAATGTTTTCAAGTGTGTTTAGCTCAAAACAGCCATACAAGCCTCCGATGAAAACAAGGGTAAAAGAAAGTCAAGGTGAATCATGCAAGCTAAAGCACTTTTTAAAAACTATTGAAATAAATACTCTTACATTCTTAGAACTTAGAGAAGTGGAAGCAATATTAGTTCTTCAAAAAGATAAACTTTCTAAACTAAATATAAACTAAACAGAATTAATAAAACACACACAAGCAAAGCATATGTAACGCCTTGATTTTTTCCCTAGTGTACAAAATGACCAAAATACCCCTGAGGTCATTTTACCAGGAAAATGAGGATCGCCAGTCCCAGCCACCCTCCAGGGGATGTTTGGATATTGAAAGGGGATTATGTGTGCTAATAGATCAGAAGAATCTCATTTTTGAGTTCCGATGGGCAAAATGACCAAAATGCCTATGTGTCTAATTAACACAGAATTAAGTGCCGATTGAGCCCGGACTTCACCCAAAAGTCTAAAATGATGTTTTTAAGTACTATTTAACATCCGGCTAAGCCCGAATAGCCCCCGGAGGTTTTTGCAAAAAATTACCATTTTGCTCCCGGCTAGTGCATTTTGGGCCAAATGATACAATTAACGAAACCTAAGCAATATTTGGTTCTAATTAAAGATTAGCAAATTCTAATTACTAATCTAGAGTCAAAATAATTAATTGAGATTAATTAGAACCTAGGATTTGTTAAAGAAACTCAAAATCCTTTTCTTAAAATTAAGACATTATGTCATGAATCATTGAATAATGTTCTTCCTTTTAATTTCCTTAAATTAAGGAACCAATGGATGTGATTTGAGAATATTGGTTTGAATGGAGTTTGACTCCTCTAATGAGCAAGACCACTATTTAAAGCTTGCCTTAGATGACTTGAATTACTCTCTTTCTCACCTAAACACCTAAATTACAACTCCTAATCAATTACCTAATCAAACCTATTTCCTAAACCATGTCATAACACAAAAGAAAAGAGATAATCTCCTCCCCCATCGCCTTTAAACCACACGGCTACCCCTCCTCCATTTCATCACATGTTGATTTAATTTAATAACAAATTACACTCAGAGAACCATGCCATGAGCCATACCTTCAACCATACTTAGGCATACCTTGGAATGACACATGAAAAGAGATATTTCCTTTTCCTCCTCTCCCTCCATGAACCCTCCCACTCCTCCTCCCCTCATCCCCTCATGTTGATTTTCTATAAATAGGAGAAACTCCTTAAAGAATCTATTTGCTCATTTCTCTTACACCTCCAAAGCTTTCTTTCTTTCATCTCAAAGAGTTCTTCTTCTCCTTTTTCTTCTTCTACTCCTTTTCCAAGATCAAACTCTCTCTCAATCAAGAAGCACATCCAAGGTAGGGAGTTGTATAAAGAATGCTATTCTTTTCTTTTACTTAACTGTTGGTTTGAAATGGTATAATGTTGATTATTCTTTCGTTCTCCACTTTCTTTTTCGGTTCTTGCTCTTCTTTTTCTTCTCTTGTTTTCGGCCATGATGGCTTACATTTGAGAGAAACCATGGCTTGATGATGAGGATCTTGGGTGTGTGGGTTGCAAAACCATCATTTGTTTAACCTCTAAAGCTTGAAGGTTTTACTTTTAAGAGTTTTGAGCAAATGAAGCTATTATGTTGTTAAATGGTAATCTTGAGCCTAGGACTCAAAAATATAACAAGTGGATTGCATTCATATTTATATTTCAAGCCTTTGCATTGCATATTTATGTTTAAGTTTTACATTCATATTTATATTTCTTGCCTAGCATATTTACTTTTCAAGTCACCACCTAAACTTAAAGATTAAGAATAAAGCTTGCATTCTCATATTTATGTTCAAGCTTTGCATCCATATTTATATTTCCTTTCCATCACCTTATAATAGTAAAGACTAAAAATGAAGTTTACATTTGCACCTTTGCATTCATATCCTCACTGAATAATTAATCTCGAAGCCTACTTATTTCAACCTTAAAGTTGATTGTTGATTTAGAGTGGATACTCTATGGGGCTTAGAGCACTAAAACAAAGAATTAAACATGCATTCATATTTATATTTCTTGCCTAGCATATTTATTTTTTAAGCCATCACCTAAAACTTAAAGATTAAAACTAGAACACGCATTTTCATAATTATATTCAAGCCTTGCATATCATATTTATGTTTCCCTTGCCATCACCCTATAATGACAAGATTAAAAATGAAGTCTGCACTACACATTTAAATTTATGCCACCACTTAATTAACCTAGTGTCCAAGACTTACCATTTCAACTTACATGGGAACTTTGGCTCGTGGAATATATTTTATTTAATGTAAACCTCCTTTTATTAAGCTTTCTAATTTTGCTACTGATCTAAGGTTATTTATTGTGTCACCATAGGGGTAAGAATTATTCCTTGAGCTAGAATTGAATTCTAAGAAAGACTAGTTACTAGAAATGATTGCTTCACAATTTTCTATGCTTTTAAGAATTAAATTTTAGTTTCAAATCAAAATTTTCCAAAATTAATATGTGTTGATTGGAGTGCTCTTACCATGTGAAAATTATTATTTATGAGTATGTTAATCATTTTGATGGTTAAGGAAAGACTAGTAACTAGCAGAACCGAAAAATGTAAATTTTAGGACTCTTTAAAAAGAAATTATGCTTTCTATTACAGCATGTGATGCTTAAGTAAAAATGACTTTTACCATTTAATAAACATGTAGGAATCATGATGCTTAAGTAAAAATGACTTTTACCATTTAATAAACATGTAGGAATCACCCATAATTGGCTTAGAAATTAATTCTAGCATTATAGGAAAAGTTGGTAATGAGAAAGGGTCAAAAACGTATTTTATAAAACATCAAAGTGGTTCATTTCGTCTTATTTCAAATCTGTCCAGATTTGTTTAGTGATGCTCTTAGGTTAATAATAAATGAGGACTCCTGGATTTGATCCCTTAGGTGCATAAGTAAATAAATACAAAAGTTTAATCGATTAAAGAATTATTATGAGTGCTTGCTTTATAAAGTGTTATGGATTGATGTACTTAAGGTGTATGCGATGATTATATTTGTATAAGAATTGTTAAAGCATGTTATGTTTTCACTTGAAATGTTTAAGATACATGAAAGTAATATGAAAGCATGTGACATCATATGATAAGTTGTGTTTTTGCATCTTAACATACCATGCTAATATAATGGTGACATAAAAATATGAGGAAATGATCCTCTAGACTCCCCAAATTAAAGGTTATGAGAGGTGATCCAATAAGGAAATGATCCTTTGGACTCCCCGAATTAAAGGTTACGAAAGGTGATCCTATTGCCTCCTATCCCATACTCTAAGAGTCGGTTGTTAACTTATCATAGGATAAGATTATGCTAGTGACGACTAGTGAGACATGAGCTCATAACCTAGAACTCTCAAAAAGGAGAGTAATAGGGTGGCCCCAATGAGTGAAAGAATAAGCTTAAGTCACCAAAGGAATAGGAATAAGGAATTGATGCATATCCACTTTGTCCTATATGCATTACTTATGTTTCTATGTTGCATAAACATGCATAGCATAATAAGATATGTTGCATTCATAACATCCGAGATGCATACTAAAATGAATGGGTCTCGATAAATAGTATTTTTGAACTTTAAAATTGAACCTTATGTATGTTCTCCCATTTCATAAAGAAACCCGAGGTTCCTGAAGACATAGACGATGACACCAAGATAGGAGAATACCTTACTGAGATTCTTTAGAAAGTTTCTCACTCCCTCTATCTTTACTGTAACGCCCTGATTTTTCTGTCTGAGAGGAAAATGACCAAAATGCCCCTGAGGTCATTTTATGCCCGGAATTCAAGGATAGCCGGCCCGGCAGTCCTCGAAGGGCCAACTCAATGTTTGAAGGGGATTGGATGGCCCTTGAATGGTTTCGGAGGCGAAAATCTCATTTTCTGCAGTTTCGGGTCAAAATGACCAAAATACCCCTATAGCGTTTCTACGCAGGTAAAGGTGCCATTTGAGCCCGAAACTTTCTCCGAAGGTCTACAACAATGTTTTTACATGTTTAAAGGCGTATGTTTAAATCCCGGTGGTCCCGAGCAGTTTTTGCGCAAAATTATGATTTTGCCCATAGAATAATGTTTTTGAGCTTAATGACGTAATTAAGCAAACCTAAGCAATATTAGGCTCTAATTGAAGATTAATTCATTTCCATAATTAATCTAGGGTCGAAATAAGCTATTGAAATTAATTCGAACCTAAAATTGTTTGGATTAGATTTAAATCTCTTTTTAAAACTCAAGATTTCAATCTTGGAATCTTGAATAGTATTTTCTCTCTCCAATTCCCTAAATCAAGGAAACATGTTGGCATTGGATTCCAAGTTAATGAAGTTTGACTTCATTAATTTAGATAGACCACCTCCTAAATCTAGTCTTGCAAGCCTCTAATTAATCATTACCTTACCTAAACACTTACTTACAAATTCCCAATTCTAAGCCCAATCAAAGACACAACTAAACACACTCCTAAACCACATTAAAGGAGATGATTTCTCCTTGTTCTTGGCTGAACAAGGCAGCACCCATACCTCTCTAAATTCATCACATGTTGATTTATTCTGTAACGCCCCAATTTTTACTGTAATTTTTACTGTCATTAGAAATTACTCAATTACCGAATTACCGTAGGTAATTATTACATAAGATTTGAGGCCGAACAATCCTCAATAAAGGAATATAAAATTAGAAGAGAGCTTAGGAACGATTCATGCGAGAGTCGCAAATCCCGAATTTCTGTACGTATAAAATGACCAAAATGCCCCTGAAGTTATTTTACTCAGAAAATGAAGATCGTGGGCCCCACCTATTCTCAAGGGGATATTTTGAGGATAATAAGGGATTGTTTGTGTTATGTGTGTTAATAGAGCAGAAGGATCTCAATTTTGAGTTCCACACGAAAATGACCAAAACGCCTCAAGGTCGCTTTTAACTCCGATGTGCATGCCGACTGAGCCCGAACCTCACTAAATTGTTTTAAAATGTATTTTTAAGCCATGATTAACCATTGGTTAAGCTCGGGTGGCCTCGGGCAGTTTTTAAGTAAAAGTACGATTTTGCCCATGTTTTTGGGCAATTTTGCGAATTTCGGGATTTTTGATTCGTATACCGAAACCTAAGCAATATTAGGCTCAAATTAAAGCTTATTAAATTCTAAATATTAATCTAGAGTCAAAATTATGTATTTAGATTGATTAGAACCCAAAATTGCTCAAAAACACCCAAATTGCTTACTAATTCACTTAAACCCTTAACCGTAAATTCTCTAAATTACATGAATACCTTGCCTACACCTAAATAATGCATGGAACACACAAATTTCACTTCTTTGGACTGTAATGGACGAAATTATTGATGCCATTATGCAGCTGAATTATTGCCAAAAGTTGCACTAAAACAAAATGCCAAAATGTCACCATAAGAGACATAATTCCTTAATTTCATACAACTTTGTCTAAAATCATTTTTCCTCCCTTATTTCTCCTGCAAAATTCCGTCCACTACCTCATCATTTTGGCCAATTAGAAGCCTCAAAATCTTCTATAAATAGGCTTGCTTGAGTGGTCTTGGAATGCTTGGTTCATAACTAGTTTTTAGGAGCACCAAAAACTTTCTTTCTTCCTCCTCTTTGGCTGAATTCTTTCTTCAATTTTTTTCAAAGAGATTTTGTTTCATTTCACTTCAAGAAACCAAGTTCTCTTCCTCTTCTTCAACTCAGATTAGGTAGGGAGTAGTTTCTAAATTAATTTCTATGCTTTGAGGAATTGTGTTTTTAGCTCAAAATGATGAAATTATGAACTTGCCTTAGTTTTTCATTTTGGTTTTCCTCCTCAATTTTTCTTTAACCAATTCAACCATATGGCCTAGGTGGAACTAAGATGATGGCTTGATGATAAGGACCTTGAGGGTGGGTTGTAAATCCATCACAAGTTAGGCCTCTAAAGCTTGAAAATTCCACTTAATGCAAAACTTTAAAGAATAATGCTTTATGATGCTAAAACAAAGATTTTTAGTTTAGAACTTGAAAGATGTATTTTCCTTTTATGTTTTATTTCTTGTTAAGATATGTATTGGGTTGAATTTATAATTCTTTTAAAGTCTTGAAGGAGCTCTAGTAAAGAAACAAAATGAATTTGCATCCATGATTAAGTTTATGCTTTGCATAACCATGTTTACCTTCTATGTCATCACTAAATTTTCAAGAATGAATAAATGAACTTGCATTTCTCATGTTTAAATTCCAAGCTTGTATTTCATGTTTATGTTTCAAGTCATCACTTAATCTTTCAAGATAATAAAGAGGTTGCATCTCATATTTAATTTATGCTCTCACTATATTTTATAATGGCTAAAAGAATCAACGCATGGCATGTTTATTTTATGCCATCACCTAAAGATCCTAGAGCTCAAAGACTTGCCCATGTATCACAAGCAAAGAAATATGATTATTGGAGTTAAAGAATTTATTCTTTAAAAAGTCTTGAGATTGAAGCTTAAAAAGATGTAATAATAATTCTCTTCTCCCTCTATCGCTCCTGTATGACTACCGCTCAGCTTTCTTAATATTCTCTTCTCTCATCTTGGTCTGTGCGGATTACCGCTCCAGTTTCTTGTATCATGTTTATATTTCAAGTTCTTGCATCATGTTTAATTTTCAAGTCATCACCTTAAATCTTAAAGATAAAGAAATGGAATTGCATATCATGTTTATAATTCCAAGCTATCACCTTATAAAGATAAGATTAAAATAAGGTTGCATAGCATGTTTATAACTCTAAGATGTCACCTAAATCTCTAAAGCTCAAGACTTACTCCTTTTATCTTAAGTGAGAATTTTAATTGTGAAGATCCTCCCAAATTTGACAAAAGAACTAGTTTCTAAATGAGTTTTAAGGCTTTGCAAGGATTTTACGGGGAACTAGTATTTTATATGCACTTAAAATATGATTCTATGTAATTGCATGAGGTTCATGATTCGGCCACTGATCTGAGTTTAGTATCAATGTGTGATAATGATGTGATATGATTGAAGTTGTGATAATTATGGTTTATTGTTAAGAGAATGATTCATAATTGGTTTAGTAACTAATTAGTTCTATAATTGATAATTCTATGTAAGGATTGGATGCTTATTAAGTACTTGATATCATTGAATGATTTCCTGGCTTGCATGTTATAGTTGTTGTTGCAAATAATGAGAATGCTTATACATGAAATGTTCTTTATTATGTAAAATTTACCTTTGTTGCTAGAAGAAAGTGTATCATTGTAAAAGTGTAATTTGGAAAGGTTCTGGCTAAGGAAAGACTTGGTATTTAAGCATGTCTATTGTGACCCACCTCTCTTTCCTGGGAATCTCCCATATGCATGATTACACTTGATATATATTATTCTAGCTTAAGACTATAAATGAGAAAATGTTATGATGTTTATGAATTGTATTATGATATAACATGCAAAGATTTAATGGTGACTTAAACTTATAAGAAAATGATCCTTTGGAACCATCAGACTATAGGTGGTGAAAAGGTGATTTTAGCCCCCTAACCCGTTCTCTCAAAAGGGTAGAGTCGGGACTTTAGCTTATCAAAATGGATAAGTATATGCTAGTGACGACTAGTAAAGTATGAGCTCATAACCTAAATTACTCCCAAAAGGGTGGAGTATAGGGTGGCCCAAGGAAAATAATGATGATGATAAGATTTTAAGTCACCTAAGGCACTAAAGAAATGAAATATGTGCACTGTGTCCATGTGTAGCTAATATTATATGACGTTCTTTTATGCATGTTATTTTGATAATGATGATGAAGAATATGATGTAATGATAAAGGAAAAGTTCATTGTAAATATGACATGTTAAGAATAAAATACATTATAAGACGCATGATTAAAAATTGACGAACCTCGGTTAAGTATTTGTCCGAACTTAAAATGAATCTTTGCATGCTCACTATTTTAGAATAATCCCGAGGTTCCTGGGGACTTTGATGATAACACTGTAGAAGGAGGCACCCTACTGAGAATTCTTTAGCAAGATTCTCACTCCCTTTTCTTTATTTCCGTCATTGTCTCCAGATTCAAATGGCGACATTCGTCCTGTTCGTTGATACCCCTACTTGGGAATTCCACTATGATCCGGTGCATCGCTCGTATCATTTTGAAGGAGGTGAGTCTGTGTTTTTATTTACATAGGTCGTCCATTTGCACATCCTGTCCCTAGTTATCGATTTTCTCCAACTTCTCCCTATGGCGATGAAATGGTTTTCGAACATGCACGTCCACTTGATGAAAGGATGTTACGTTCTTATCCCGCTTCATCTGCTGTCCATGGATTTCCAGAGTATGTTCCCGAGACGAGATATTCTGAAACTGATCCTTCAGAGGACACTCCTAGTCATGTATATTCTGAGAGCTCTGCTCCTACTCCCACACGTGTAAGAGAGGGTAGTGAGGAAACAGTTGTTCAGCCGAGGTTAGCGAGAAGGCCGTCCATGCGACCCCAGCCTGGTGCATCTCATGTGTCCCTTCCCGAGGGAGCTCATCAGTGGATCAGATTTATTCCCCTATTTCCAGGACAGTGGCCATAGAAGGTTCTTAGTAGATTTATGTGTGTTCATACACCCTAGTTTTAGGATAACCTTCCCGGCTTATGGAGTTATCTAGTTTAGGAGCATGTATTTCCTTATGTATATTTTCTTTTATGGGTTTGCATAAGATAATGATGTATGAACATAACCCACCCTTTGAGTGAGGTTATTGTATGTAAATATATACTATAATGTGCTTATGGATGTTATATGATGGAGCCTAAGTGATATGATGTGATATATTCTTAAACGTCTTATTAAACTCCGCTTACTCATTCACGTTGTACTCGGCTCACGTTTTCAGTTATGCGTTTAAAAAAAAAAATGGCTTGTAATTTCACTAAGTATTTTCAAATTATGAAGAAAGAATCAAAGCAAGGAGTAAAGTCTAGTCATTAATCAGATTCAACCTAGGTGTATTTGGTTAATTACTAGGGTGTTACATATTCTCACTCAAAGAGCCATACCTTGAACCATGCTCAAGCCCATACTTGGCCATACCTTTGAATGACCACAACCATACCTTGAATGAGATATTTTCCTTCCCTCCGAAGCCATGAAACTCACGGCCTCCACCTCCCCCATTCACTTCTTCATGTTTCAATTTTCTATAAATACATATCTAAAGAGAACTTGGTGCCATTTGCTCATTCTCTCAAGCTAGCTTCAAGAATTGTCTTAAGTTTCTCTCAAGAGTTTCTTTGCCTCTCATTTTCTCCATCTTCTTCAAGAACTCAAGAGTTCTTTCTTCCTCTCATCTTCTTTATCCTTTCCACCACCACACAACCACCATTAAATCCTCCTTGAAACACTTAGCCATATCATTCTCAAGATCAAACTCAAGAAGCACAACTTCCTTTCTTTTTCTTCTCTCTTGGCCAAAACTTCCTTCAAGCCCAAGGGAAGATTTTTCTTCCATTCTCCTCTCAAGACCAAGCCTTGTTCATTCTCTAAGAGACATACCTTGGTAGGGATTTGTTTTATTAAATTTCTTTATCCTTTAAAGTCTTGTTTAAAATGAGTTTTGTTGGTTCCTCTTGGCTTCTTGGAACTTCTTTTCCTCTCTTTATGTTTCCGCCTTGGAACCTTTCTTCGAAGAAAAATATTGGCTTGATGATGAGGGTTCAAGGGGTTGATCATAAGAATCACCATTTGTGTAACCTCTAAAGCTTGAAAACTTGGTTTTTAAACCAAGAAGCATTTCGGTTTTTCCTTTGCTTTTCTTTGGTTCTAGTTTTGGTTTTTAAATCTTGTTTTGGTTGGAAAATGACTCAAGGATGAAAGCACATGATGTTGGTGTTGATATATCATCAAGATCATGGCCTTTAGAGTTTCAAAGTTTCATCCTTTCTCCTTCATGGTTTCGGCCATAGTTTCCTCTTCTTTGATATTTTGGTTCTGTCACCAAAGACATGGTGAGATGGTTTCTAAAACTCAAGGCTTGCTTTACCTTGTTAAGATAAGTTGGGGTTGAGGTTTATTCTCCTTTAAAGTCTTGTAAGAGCTCTAGTAAAGATATAAAAATAAACTTGCATATTTATATTTCTAGCACCTCATATTTATAGTTCTAGCTCTTGTATCTCATATTTACTTTCCTATGTCATCACTAAACTCTAAAGATTAAAGAAAAGAACTTGCATCATCACGTTTAAGTTCAAGCCTTGCATTGCATGTTTACATTTCAAGTCATCACTTAAAGAACTTAAAGATTTAAAACAAGAACTTGCATATCACCTAATTAAATCTCGAAGCCCTTCTATTTCGGCCTTAAAGTCAATTGTTGCTAGGCCTAGAGCACTAAAATAAAGAATTGAACTTGCATATTTACTTTCAAGTTTTGCATATTTACTTTGAGCCTTGCATATTTACTTTCAAGCCTTGCATATTTAATTTCAAGTTCTTGCATTTCATATTTACTTTGAAGCTCTCACTTTACTTTCTAATGAAGAATAAAATGGAATGCATAGCACGTTTATATTTTATCATCACTTAAAGAACCTAGAGCTCAAAGACTTACCCTTTTATCTCAAGTTAAAGTTTGGTTATGGAGACATCCCCATGGATGCATATTTCGGCCATGTAATGATGATGAGCTTGGAGTAAGTTTCATCTAGTCGCAAGCGCCAATAACCTAGGTCTTAGGATTTTCTTAAGCATAGGTGAACTCAAAGAACGATTCAAGTGCAAAATTTTATGTTTTAAATTCCAACTGTGAACAATTTAAATAAGCTACTGCCCTTACTCATTTTACAATGATTTTAATGAAGTAAAATGGTTTACAAAGAGTTTAGAAGTCCTAAAACGATTCCAAGGGAAACTAGTAATTTATATGTCTTAAAAATGTGAGATTATGTGCTCTTTGGAACCTATGCTTTTTGATTTTTCCATGGTATGTTTACTGCTGTATGATTATCTTTTGACATGTTAGAATGTGCAAAAATTATATATGTTGAGGTAGGAACCTTTCTATGCATGTTAGGAAAGAAACTAGTCTTACCGATGAACCGTAAAGTTGAGTTTTAGCATAATTATGACCCATTTATTTTTAGTTTCTACCCAAAATGTTTTAGTGGGATAATAATCAGATTAGGATCATTTAATTATGAAAAACTTGGTAATATTTGATGTAGGATTGATTTTTAGAGCCTATAGAGAAACTAGTAACTAGAAAACCATAAAAGTGCAATTCTAGAACACTTAGAAATATAATTTTATGATTCTGTTACAGCATGATTAATCATAGCAAGAGTGATCTACAATTAGTGTAAATGTGTAGGAATCCCTCATAATTGGTTTAGATTTAATTAATAGTGCCTTAGGTGAAGACGGAACTCAGAAAGGGTCTAAAACGTAGTTTCTAGAACCCTGTAATCACAAGATGTAAACTCTGCCCTTAAAGCATGATGCTGTCCAGATTCAGTGATAGACATAAATATTTGTAAGAATTGTTAGTTGGGAATCCTGAGGTGCATAAAAGGTTGATAGCGAACATTGGAATAATTATACCTCAAGTTAAAGACTCGTAAGGGTCAAAGCATAAGACACCATTGGTCCCAAGACATAATGAACCTTATGACTTCCAGTAGATGTATGATTGATTATGAGAATGATTTGATGTCTTATGGTGATGTTGAATGGCTATGCATGTTCTATATGTTTCGTGGCATAAAGCAAGTTTGAAGGAAATCCGGTGTACGCCGTTACGCTGCCAAATTTCCCATCAAACTTGAGAATTTGAGAAAAGTTTGTAAAAACTCCTGGGTGACAACGGTTCGGCCGAGCACCCCCAGGAAAGGTTCTGGGTGACACCGGTTTGGCCGAGTACCCCCAGAACAGATGTGACGTAACACTGAGACGCATTCCTCCCGCTACGGTGGGGAGGAAACAAATCCGTGAGGGTATTGACATTGAGCTTGCCAAAGCGGATAATTCGTTGTGTACTAGATACCAATAGAGCGTTTCAAAGAAGGAAATGATCCTAAGATAGGTGATCCAAGAAAGTTATGTATACCCCCTCTATTAGCCCATATCAAATCTAGTGACGACTAGTTAGGATTGAGCTCATTCCTAGGCAATAGGTGAGATGTAGTTTGGTGACCAGATTATCGCCGGGCTGGTGAATCAGTTGGATTTTTGGTGGATATGTTAAGAGGATGGTCTTTAAGAAAAAGAACTTAAGAGTTCGACTTATGAGAAAGATGTCACATGAAAAGTAGTGTACCTTTTATGCCACATATATGATTTATGTTTCTTTATGTTGAGCCCAAGAGCAATGATTTTCATGTTAATATGCATATGGTATTGTCATGCATTCATCAAATATTTGTTGCATTCATGACATTCAGACTCATACTAAAAGACACCTACTTTGGATAAATGGATTTGGAAAGCTTAAAACCAAACCTTATGCATGTACACCTTTTTCATAAGTAAAACCACGGTGGTTGGGGACGACGAAGATGACACTCGTGTTAGAGTCGGGAATCCCTACTGAGAATCTTGAATGAGTTTCTCATCCCTCTCTTTTCTTCCGTGTCGTCTTTAGACAAGGATTACAATGAGGTTCGTGACTTCTTCTAAGGCTCGTGCTTAAGGGTCACGCCAGCAAATGGAATAGAGGGTCGCCACGGAAGCATAGATAGTTTAGCTTTTGGATATATACTCATCCAACCCCATAGGTGGATAAGCATCACTTCATATATATAGGCATGTTTTAATGTAAATAATGGTACAATGATGCTAGTAATTTATGTATTTATGAAGGAGTGATGATATTATGATTTTTATGTATGATACTATATTTCATAATTATGAGTGGTGTGATTACTTTTCTTGCACGACGTGGTTATGACGAACATTAGGTTAGCGTGCGGCTCGCATTTTGTTTTCAAGTTTCGAAAAAGAAAAATTTATTCGTATCTTCCACTAAGTATTTTAATGAAAGGTTTTAAAGAATGAGACTAAAAGAGTAATAGACTAATGATTAACCCAAATATGTTCTAGAGTATTGGGTTAAAAATTAGGATGTTACATTTACTTTTCGTTGCGTCTTCAGAGGACGATGGCATCCTTCGTGATTTACGTTGATGCATCGATGTGGGAGCTGCATTTTGACGCCACGCACCAGTCCTATCATTTTGTAGGCCATTGTTCAGTCCGCATGTTCGTGTTCTTAGATCGCCCTTTTGCTCAGCAGTTACTAGCTTCTGGTTTACACCGACCGAATCCTTTACCGATGACCTGCTCTTCGAGCGTACACGCCCCCAAGGAGAGTGTGTCCGTCGTACCCTCGATGCTGCCTCCACCATCTACACCTACCCAGAGTACGTTCCCCGCTCACCCCCAACGTATTTTGAGATTGACCCCCCCGAGACAGACATCCCATCCATGGGTTCCTCCCCCGCTGTGCCCATGGAGTGGGGCAGCGAGGCTACCGTGACGCAACCACTTCGTGGAGGCAGGATGAGGATGGTGCCTCACCGTGGAGTGCATGTCTGACCCGCTCTCCACTTAGCCACCTCGATCGAGTTGGCCCAGTAGGTTGGGTATGTCCCCCCCCCCTCGGCGTGATGAGCAGGAGTAGGAGCTAGCAGTTGACTCATAGTTCACGCATACGTACATGTTTAGGATCGCCTTCTTTTGCTTTTAAAGGTTATCCATTTTAGATGTACTTATGTAGTTAAAGGATTCAGTTGTATTTTCTTTATGTTATGCACGGATGACTGTATTAACGCTACTACTACTTGACTTGGTGTATGGTATAACTATTTATATATAATGATCTATGATGTTGTTTCTTTTCGTTTCATTTGTTATGTTATGATTTTCCTTTGCAAATCAACGATATGGTTTATTTTATGTGTAACATCCTAATTTTTAACCCAATACTCCTAGAACGTATTTAGGTTAAACATTAGTTTATTACTCTTTTAGTCCCATTCTTTAAAACCTTTCTTTAAAATACTTAGTGGAAGATACGAATAAATTTTTCTTTTTTTGAAACTTGAAAACAAAACGTGAGCCGCACACTAACCTAACGTTCGTCATAACCACGACGTACAAGAAAAAGTAATCACACCATACATAATCATGAAATATAGTATTATACATAGCAACATAATATCATTACATCTTCATATATACATAAATTACTGGCATCATTGTACCATCATTTACATCAAAACATGCACATATATATGGAGTGTTCCTTATCCGCCTATGAGGGTGGATAAGTATCAACCCAAAAGCTAAACTATCTATCCTTCCGCAGCGACCCTTTGCTCCGTTTGCTAGTGTGACTCTTAAGCACGAGCCTTAGAAGAAGTCTCGAACCTCGTTGTAATCCTCATTTGGAGATGACACGGAAGAAAAGAAAGGGATGAGAAACTCAGTCAAGATTCTCAATCAGGATTCCCGACTCAAACACAAGTGTTATCTTCATCGTCCCCAGCCACCTCGGTTTTAATTACGAAAAAGGTGTACATGCATAAGGTTTGGTTTTAGACTTTTCAAATCTATTTATCCGAAGTGGGTGTCTTTTAGTATGAGTCTTAATGACCTGGATGCAACAGATATTAGATGAATGCATGACAATACCATATGCACATTAACATGAAAATCATAGCACTTGGGCCCAACATAAAAAAACATAAATCATATACGTGGCATAAAAAGGCACAGTACTTTTCATGTGACATCATTCTCATAAGTCAAACTCTTAAGTTCTTTTTCTTAAAGACCACCCTCTTAGCAGATTCACTAAAAATCCAACCTACTCATCGGCCTCGATGATAATCTGGTCACCAAACTACATCTCTCCTATCACCTAAGAATGAGCTCAAACCTAACTAGTTATCACTAGATTTAATATGGGGTAATAGAGGGGGTAGTACATCATTTCTTCTTCGAAACAAATCTACTGGCATCCAGTGCACAGTACTATTGTCCGCTTCGGCAGGCTCGATGTCCAGACCCCCCACGGTTTTGCTTTCTCCTCACCGTAGCCGAAGAAATACGTCTCGATACTATGTCACATTTGTTCTGAGGGTGCTCGGTCGAACCGGTGTCACCCAGAACGTATCTCATGGAGTTTTCAAAAACTTTTTTAGGTTCTCAAATTTGATGGAAATTCGGCAGCATAACAGCTGTAAATTGAATTTCATCAAATTTGCTTTATGCCACGAAATATATAGAGAATGCATAGCCATTCAACATCAACATCGGATATCAAGTCATATAGTTAAACTCATCATAGCATATACGTCATCACATCATTACTTTTAACATTCTTAAAAGATAGCATTCTCCTAACCAATTTGCCAAAATCAAGGACCAAGCTCAACTAATGCATATGCTATGCTCAAGTCATTCTCATAATTAAACATACATTTACTTGAAGTCATAAAGCTCATTATGTCTTAGGACCTATGGTGTTTTATGCTTTGACCCTTACGGGTCTAAATCTTGAAAACTAAATATGCTAACATCCGTATTTATCCTTTTATGCACCTATAGGTTCACAACTAAGTATGCTCATTAATTTTATGCTTAGGAGCAAAACTAACAACTCCATACAAATTGTCGTTTTCTAAATCTTGCATTTACGGGGTTCTAGAAACTATGTTTTAGACTCTTTCTATGTCCCGTTTTCACCTAAGGCGCTATAAATCAAATCTAAATCGATTATGAGGTATTCCTATCCCTATGAACTAATTATAAACCATGTTTACTACATTATAAGGTTGCTAGACAGAAACAGAAAATCAAATAATCTAAGTGTTCTAGAATTGTACTTTTATGGTTTTCTAGTTACTAGTTTCTCTATAGGTGCTAAAAATCAATCCTACCTCAAATGTTCCAAGTTTTTCATAATTAAACAATCCTAAACTGAATGTTATCATACTAAAATAGTTTTGGCAGTGGCTAAAAATAAATGGATCAAAACTATGCTAATACTCATCTTTATGGTTTTTCTGTAAGACTAGTTTCTTCCCTAACATGCATAAAAAGGCTCCTACCTGAACATATATAATTTTTACACATTCTAACATACCAAAACAACATCATACAGCAGCAAGCACATGAGGGCAGAACCGAAACATTAAAGCTCAACCATCACTCAAAAATCATATCCTTAATACATACAAGTTACTAGTATCTCTTGAAATCATTTTAGGACTTCTCAAAACTCATTGAAACCCATTTTATTTTCTAAGAGACTAAAAATAACCATAGGGCAGTAGCTAATTCAAGGCATGTTTAGAAGAGGTTTAACTCATAAATCTTGTTGGTAATAATCTTATAAAACTTTTAAGGCCTAAAGAAAATCATAGAACATAGATTGTTGGCCCTTGTGACTAGATGAAACTCACATCAAGTTCATCATCATCACATGGCCGAAATATGCATCCATGGGGATGTTTCCATGACCAAACTTTAACTTTGAGATAAAGAAGGCAAATCTTTGAGCTTCTAAAGTCTTTAAGTGATGACAAAATGTAAACGTGCTATGCATCCCATTTTATTCTTCATTATAAAGTAAAGTGAGAACTTCAAAGTAAATATGAGATGCAAGAACTCGAAATATAAATATGAGGTACTAGCAATATAAATATGTAAGACTTGAAAATAAACATGCAAGACTTGAAAGTAAACATGCAAAGCTTGAAAGTAAATATGCAAGTTCATTTTATCTTTTAGGATTTAAGTGATGACTTGAAATATAAATATGCTAAACAAGGAAACGTAAACATGAATGCAAGTCCAATTCTTTATTTTAGTGCTCTAAGCTCCACAACAATCAACTTTAAGGCCGAAATAGACGAGCTCCAAGATTAATTATTAGGTGATATGAAAATGCAATTCTTGTTTTAATCTTTACGTTTTAGGTGATGGCCAAAATGATAAATGTGCTAGGCAAGGAAAGCAAATATGAATGCAAGTTCATTTTATATTCTTCACTAGAGCTCTTGCAAGACTTTAAAAGAATTTAAACCTCAACCCAAACTTATCATAGCAATATAAAGCAAGCTTTAGAATTCTTGTACCAAGGTTTTCAAAGAAACCATATGGTGTGAACTTCATCATCAAGCTCTAAGGAAATGGATTAAAAGAACAAATGAACTTAAAGAAAAGGAAAGGTAGCCGAAACCATGGGAGGAAAAGGATAAGACTTTAAAACTCTAGAGACCATGATCTTGATGATGTATTAACACCAACATCATGTGTCCTCATCATTGAGTTCATATATTCATTTTAGGACATCATCAAAGTTAAGTTTCTCAAGAATAAGAAAGGAAGAAACCAAAAACATCTTTTACTCAAGAACCAAGATCAAGCTTTAGAGGTTACACAAGTGATGAATATCATCATGGATCCCTCATCATCAAGCTCTCATTTCCAAGTTCCCAAAGGCTCTTAGCCAAAAATCAAGGAGGAAGAAAAGAAGTTCTAAAAAGTTTCAAGAGAAATCATAAAGCACAAAACTAAATAAGAACTTTAATGAATGAAACACTTAGAACAAAATCCCTACCAAGTGACTTGAGGTTGAGATAAGTGAAGAAGATGAAGAAGTTGAAGAAGAGGAACTCTTGAACTTGAGAGAAAAAGAAAAGCTCAAAGTGCTCTTGAAAACTCAAACTTAGCAAATGAACTAAAAGTGATTCAAGTTCATCCAAGCATGCTATTTATAGAGAAATGAAACAAATGAGAGGTGTAATGGAGGGAGGAGATTTTCGGCCAAGTCATGCAGCCCATGAGTTACATGAGGTGAGAGAATTGGCTTCATGAAGGCATGGTGAGGTATGGTAAAAGGTATGGCTAGGTATGGCCTAAGGTATAGTGCTAAGCATGGTTTTTTGTGTGTTTGAATTTCACCATGTGATTGACAAATGGAGGGGGGAGGTGGTGCCATTTTCTTCATGAAATGGGAGAGGAAAATCTTTCATTTAATTGTGGTTTAGAGATGTGTTTAAGTGTGTCCTTAATTAGGCTTAAGATTAGGAATTTGTGAGAAAGTGTTTAGGTGACTAAGGGTGTAATTAAGGATTTCAAGACAAGGTTAGGGAGTGCTCTGGCTTTATTAGTGAAATAAAAACTCATTTTAGTGTATAAACAATTCTAGACACAATTCCAGACACAATTTCTTAATTTAAGGAATTGGAGAGAGAAAACACTATTCAAGATTCCAAAACTAGGAATCTTGAGTTTTAAAAAGAGATTTAGCTTTAATCTAAGAAATTTTAGGTTCTAATTAATTTTAATAACTTATTTTGACTCTAGATTAATTATGAAAATTAATTAATCTTTGATTAGTGTAACGCCCCAATTTTTACTGTAATTTTTACTGTCATTAGAAATTACTCAATTACCGAATTACCATAGGTAATTATTACATAAGATTTGAGGCCGAACAATCCTCAATAAAGGAATATAACATTAGAAGAGAGGTTAGGAACGATTCATGCGAGAGTCGCAAATCTCGAACTTCTGTACGTATAAAATGACCAAAATGCCCCTAAAGTTATTTTACTCATAAAATGAGGATCGTGGGCCCCACCTATTCTCAAGGGGATATTTTGAGGATAATAAGGGATTGTTTGTGTTATGTGTGTTAATAGAGCAGAAGGATCTCGATTTTGAGTTCCGACGCGCGAAATGACCAACACGCCCCTGCGGCTGTTTTAACTCCGATGTGCATGCCAACTGAGCCTGAACCTCACTAAAATGTTTTGAAATGTGTTTTTAAGCCATGATTAACCATTGGTTAAGCTCGGGTGGCCTCGGCGCTTTTATGTGAAAGTACGATTTTGCCCTGCTTTTGGGCGCTTTATGAATCCGAGATTTTTGATTCAGATACCAAACCTAAGCAATATTAGGCTCAAATTAAAGCTTATTAAATTCTAAATATTAATCTAGAGTCAAAATTATGTATTTAGATTGATTAGAACCCAAAATTGCTCAAAAACACCCAAATTGCTTACTAATTCACTTAAACCCTTAACCGTAAATTCTCTAAATTATATGAATACCTTGCCTACACCTAAATAATGCATGGAACACACAAATTTCACTTCTTTGGGCTGTAATGGACGAAATTATTGATGCCATTATGCAGCTGAATTATTGCCAAAAGTTGCACTAAAACAAAATGCCAAAATGTCACCATAAGAGACATAATTCCTTAATTTCATACAACTTTGTCTAAAATGATTTTTCCTCCCTTATTTCTCCTGCAAAATTCCATCCACTACCTCATCATTTTGGCCAATTAGAAGCCTCAAAATCTTCTATAAATAGGCTTGCTTGAGTGGTCTTGGAATGCTTGGTTCATAACTAGTTTTTAGGAGCACCAAAAACGTTCTTTCTTCCTCCTCTTTGGTTGAATTCTTTCTTCAATTTTTTCAAAGAGATTTTGTTTCATTTCACTTCAAGAAACCAAGTTCTCTTCCTCTTCTTCAACTCAGATTAGGTAGGGAGTAGTTTCTAAATTTATTTCTATGCTTTGAGGAGTTGTGTTTTTAGCTCAAAATGATGAAATTATGAACTTACCTTAGCTTTTCATTTTGGTTTTCCTCTTCAATTTTTCTTTAACCAATTCAACCATATGGCCTAGGTGGAACTAAGATGATGGCTTGATGATGAGGACCTTGAGGGTGGGTTGTAAATCCATCACAAGTTAGGCCTCTAAAGCTTGAAAATTCCACTTGATGCAAAACTTTAAAGAATAATGCTTTATGATGCTAGAACAAAGATTTTTAGTTTAGAACTTGAAAGGTGTATTTTCCTTTTATGTTTTATTTCTTGTTAAGATATGTATTGGGTTGAATTTATAATTCTTTTAAAGTCTTGAAGGAGCTCTAGTAAAGAAACAAAATGAATTTGCATCCATGATTAAGTTTATGCTTTGCATAACCATGTTTACCTTCTATGTCATCACTAAATTTTCAAGAATGAATAAATGAACTTGCATTTCTCATGTTTAAATTCCAAGCTTGTATTTCATGTTTATGTTTCAAGTCATCACTTAGTCTTTCAAGATAATAAAGAGGTTGCATCTCATATTTAATTTATGCTCTCACTATATTTTATAATGGCTAAAAGAATCAACGCATGACATGTTTATTTTATGCTATCACCTAAAGATCCTAGAGCTCAAAGACTTGCCCATGTATCACAAGCAAAGAAATATGATTATTGGAGTTAAAGAATTTATTCTTTAAAAAGTCTTGAGATTGGAGCTTAAAAAGATGTAATAATAATTCTCTTCTCCCTCTACTGGTCCTGTGCGGACTTCCGCCGCTCCGGTTTCTTAATATTCTCTTCTCCCTCTACTGGTCCTGTGCGGATTACCGCCGCTCCAGTTTCTTGTATCATGTTTATATTTCAAGTTCTTGCATCATGTTTAATTTTCAAGTCATCACCTTAAATCTTAAAGATAAAGAAATGGAATTGCATATTATGTTTATAATTCCAAGCTATCACCTTATAAAGATAAGATTAAAATAAGGTTGCATAGCATGTTTATAATTCTAAGATGTCACCTAAATCTCTAAAGCTCAAGACTTACTCCTTTTATCTTAAGTGAGAATTTTAATTGTGAAGATCCTCCCAAATTTGACAAAAGAACTAGTTTCTAAATGAGTTTTAAGGCTTTGCAAGGATTTTACGGGGAACTAGTATTTTATATACACTTAAAATATGATTCTATGTAATTGCTTGAGGTTCATGATTCGCCATCGATCTGAGTTTAGTATCAATGTGTGATAATGATTTGATATGATTGAAGTTGTGATAATTATGGTTTATTGTTAAGAGAATGATTCATAATTGGTTTAGTAACTAATTAGTTCTATAATTGATAATTCTATGTAAGGATTGGATGCTTATTAAGTACTTGATATCATTGAATGATTTCCTGGCTTGCATGTTATAGTTGTTGTTGCAAATAATGAGAATGCTTATACATGAAATGTTCTTTATTATGTAAAATTTACCTTTGTTGCTAGAAGAAAGTGTATCATTGTAAAAGTGTAATTTGGAAAGGTTCTGGCTAAGGAAAAACTTAGTATTTAAGCGTGTCCATTGTGACCCACCTCTCTTTCCTGGGAATCTCCCATATGCATGATTACTGATTGATATATATTATTCTAGCTTAAGACTATAAATGAGAAAATGTTATGATGTTTATGAATTGTATTATGATATAACATGCAATGATTTAATGGTGACTTAAACTTATAAGAAAATTATCCTTTGGAACCATCAGACTATAGGTGGTGAAAAGGTGATTTTAGCCCCCTAACCCGTTCTCTCAAAAGGGTAGAGTCGGGACTTTAGCTTATCAAAATGGATAAGTATATGCTAGTGACGACTAGTAAAGTATGAGCTCATAACCTAAATTACTCCCAAAAGGGTGGAGTATAGGGTGGCCTAAGGAAAATAATGATGATGATAAGATTTTAAGTCACCTAAAGCACTAAAGAAATGAAATATGTACCTTTGTGTCCATGTGTAGCTAATATTATATGACGTTCTTTTATGCATGTTATTTTGATAATGATGATGAGGAATATGATGTAATGATAAAGGAAAAGTTCATTGTAAATATGACATGTTAAGAATAAGATGCATTATAAGATGCATGATTAAAAATTGACGAACCTCGGTTAAGTATTTGTCCGAACTT
This sequence comes from Dalbergia cochinchinensis, assembly GCA_031216125.1. Taxonomy (NCBI): domain Eukaryota; kingdom Viridiplantae; phylum Streptophyta; class Magnoliopsida; order Fabales; family Fabaceae; genus Dalbergia; species Dalbergia cochinchinensis. The sequence continues at coordinate 56,126,641 of CM062368.1, read as the reverse complement.
AAAATGAATCTTTGCATGCTCACTATTTTAGAATAATCCCAAGGTTCCTGGGGACTTTGATGATGACACTGTAGAAGGAGGTACCCTACTGAGAATTCTTTAGCAAGATTCTCACTCCCTTTTCTTTATTTCCGTCATTGTCTCCAGATTCAAATGGCGACATTCGTCCTATTCGTTGATACCCCTACTTGGGAATTCCACTATGATCCAGTGCATCGCTCGTATCATTTTGAAGGGAGGTGCGTAGTTCGTGTTTTTATTTACATAGGTCGTCCATTTGCACATCCTGTCCCTAGTTATCGATTTTCTCCTACTTCTCCTATGGCAATGAAATGGTTTTCGAACATGCACGCCCAATTGATGAAAGGATGTTACGTTCTTATCCCGCTTCATCTGTGTCCATGGATTTCAGTATGTTCTCGAGACGAGATATTCAAACCGATCCTTCGAGGACACTCCTACTCATGTATATTCTCGAGAGCTCTGCTCCTACTCCCACACGTGTAAGAGAGAGTAGTGACGAAATAGTTGTTCAGCCGTGGTTAGCGTGAAGGCCGTCCATGCGACTCCCACTGGTGCATCTCGTGTGTCCCTCCCGAGGAGCTCATCGATGGATCGGATTTATTCCCCCATTTCCGTGACAAAGGGCCATAGAAGGTTCTTAGTAGATTTATGTGTGTTCATGCACCCTAGTTTTAGGATAACCTTCTCGGCTTATGGAGTTATCTAGTTTAGGGGCATGTATTTCCTTATGTATATTTTCTTTTATGGGTTTGCATAAGATAATGATGTATGAACATAACCCACCCTTTGAGTGAGGTTATTGTATGTAAATATATGCTATAATGTGCTTATGGATGTTATATGATGGAGCCTAAGTGATATGATGTGATATATTCTTAAACGTCTTATTATACTCTGCTTACTCGTTCACGTTGTACTCGCCTCACGTTTTCAATTATGTGTTTAAAAAAAAAAATGGCTCGTAATTTCACTAAATATTTTCAAATTATGAAGAAAGAACCAAAGCAAGGAGTAAAGTCTAGTCATTAATCAGATTCAACCTAGGTGTATCTGGTTAATTACTAGGGTGTTACAATTAGAGCCTCATATTGTTTAGGTTTACTTAATTACATCATTAAGCTCAAACGGCACTATTCTAAGGGCAAAATCGTAATTTTGCACAAAAACTGCCCGGGACCACCAAGACTTAAAGAAATACTTTTAAACACACGAAAACATCATTTTAAACCTTCGGGGAAAGTTTCGGGCTCGAACAGCACCTTTACCTGCATAAAAACGCTATAGGGGTATTTTGGTCATTTTGACCTGAAACTGTAGAAAACAAGATTTTCATTTTCGAAATTACTCAAGGACCATCAAATCCCCTTCAAACATTGAGTTGACCCTTCAAGGACTGCCATGCCGGCTATCCTCGAATTCCGGGTAAAAATGACCTCAGGGGTATTTTGGTCATTTTTCTCTCAGACAGAAAATCGGAGCGTTACATTATGCACTCGCATGGCTCACGTTTTAGCTTTCATTTCATAAAGAAAAATTTAACCCATATTTTTACCAAGTATTTTCTAAAGACTAGAATTAAGAACTTGAACAAACTAGTAATAACTAATAATTAACTTGAATACATCCTAGGCGTATTGAGTCAATTATTAGGGTATTACATTTTGTGTCATGTGTTCCTCGAATCTTTGTCCTCTACAGTCGTTGGATTGCTCAACCCCTTAGAAGCCAAGCTCTGATGTCATTTATAGGTAGAAAAAGTACACAAGAAGAGGGGTTGAATCATGTTCTTCCTTTTTCTATTCTTGATAAACACCTGAAAAACTTTATAAAAACTATCAAGTGTAACATTGTAGTGCACTGGAAAACAGCGTTAATGACTTCAGAAAGAAAGCTTTCTGAATTGGATGAGCAACAGAGAAACGTAAGGAAATTTTTCAAAATAGATCAGATAGTAGGATAGATATGGAAATAAATAAAAGGTAAAAGGGAGGAAAGATACAATACAAGAAGATTTATATTGGTTCGGCCAATCTTGCCTACATCTAGTTTTCAACAACCGTTGAGCTTCAATAAATCTTTCTCTAACCTGAGAAAGAACAAAGATAGTCTTTACAGTAGCATTCCTAAGCTATGTTTAGTGACCAGTAGACAACTGTTACTGTCATACATCAAGTAGTTCTTTAACCAGCCTCTTCAAGTTGAAACAAGTAGTCTTGCATTATCCTCTCCAAACTAATAAAATCGTGAAGGGTAAGATACTCTCACTATCACGTTGCAAGTAGTATTTGACAAGCCTCTTCAAGTTATCTCACACTGATCACTTTTAGATCAAGGATATAAAGGTTATATGTTAGGGTTGCAACTCAAACTAACTAACTTACACTCAAGATTTCTTTGGATTTACAATAAAAGATCTTGGAAATGCTTGAATGACTTCTTTCTAGTTTTTCTTCCTTGGAAGAATGTCTAATCTATAAAGTGTAGAAAGAAGATTTTATATAAGGAAATGATTTACAAACAGTGAAGAAATTTACAAAGAGATGAAGGGAAAACTTGGTAGCGTTTCTACTGTATTTTTTTGCGTTCAATGATGTATCCTTTGAAAGCATAACATTTCTATTTATAGAGGTCTTCCTTGAGACCGTTGCTTTGAATCAGATCTTCCAGGGACACGTGTTGATCATCAATTTGTGTCTTGGAAAGATAGTCTATAAGTATAGCCCCCCTGCTTGTCAGATCAGCTTGCAAAAGCTGTTGTGAAAAAGGTTTCTAAAGACCTTCAGAAACTACCTCTTACTTTCTGAACCATGGTTATTGAACTCTTTCTTCTAGAACAATTGAATAGTTGACTTCTAAGGCAGAAGAGATGATTGACCGGTTCTGACACGAGATTTGACTTTTTCAAAAGCAAATTCAAATTTTGAATTTCAAATTTTCCCTCCTTCTTGTTGAAAACACTGTTTTACTGAAAGTAGGCTTGCTGATCTTCGGCATCATTTCCTTGATGCAAAATGAGTCTTCATGTCTTTAATCATTGTTCATTACGAAAGAGACGGTTGAAAATAGTATATCACTTTGGCTGCATAGAGTATTGGATATCTTCCTTTCAAATGTATTTTTTGAAGTCTCATGCTACTTTCTAAAGTCTCAAAAAGCTTGGTTTATTACAGCACTGATATCTTTTTCAACATGTTAGCCCTTTTTTTAGCTTAAATAAGGATATAATATTCACTTCCTTTTCAGATCATATCTCTTAACATGATATAAGCATGTTTACACATGAAGAGTGAATCTTATCCTTGTTTGAGTAAGCCTTATTTTTGCTAAACGATAAAGACCTATTATGATCTTACGAGAAACTCAAGACAAAAATTAGTCATTCTTCAAAGCATTTTCTTGAAATTAGCTTTGTTGTCATGAAAAACAAATGAATGCATATTGATAGGGTTCTAAAGCTAACATTGTGTTCCAATAGCAGACATTCATGCTATTCCCACTACATGGAGCTTCGTCAATGCTAGCACTTCTACTCTGACCTCTTCAAATGAGTAGGTTTAAGCTCATGACATTAATTTAATTATGCCATAAACATGTTTTACAAATTGTACCAAGTTAGAAAAATAATGATTTCACAATCTTCCATGAAAATGCATGAATTATAGAAAATACATGAGACTATTCTAATGTCTTATGCCAATTGAACTGTCATGTTTCCTTAACGGATTGCAATAAATTGATACATAAAAGTATTTACTTTAGAAAATAGAACATGAACTACAAAGATGTTGGAAAGCACTAATTTAGGATGTTTGCTTTGAACTTTTAAATGACTGTGAGTGATGTTTAAATAGCAATTAGAGAGAGTGTTATGGGTTAACAACAGTACCATGGGCCCATGAGAGGCAATTTACAGTTTTACATAGTTTAGTTCATGAAGGATGCAATTCATGAGGGACTGATAAAGCCTCAGTTAGATGTTTGCAAAGTATTGAGCGTCGCCTTTTAAATTATTTAGCATTCCATCTCTCTTTTAATTCCTAAAAAATTTTATTGTGTTTACTTATAATTCACTCAAAATTATTATTAATATTGTCATTATTAGAGAGAAATTATCGACAATTAACCCATTAACCTTGATGAACTAGGAAAACAAACACCTGATGGCCTGAAAGATCTTCCATTTTGATCATGGAAGAAGGGGCAACGAAAAGAAGAGTATAAAATTTCTAGTTAGGTTGTAGGTGGGGGAAAGACAATGATTTGGGCACATACTTGGATTTAAAACCACATAATTGGATTGAGAACCAACTCATTACTGTTCCTATCTGATATAAAAGATTTAATGCCGCTAACGATGTAACAGTACTTCTGGTGATAAATTCATTACACAATAAAGACACTCCAAAGATCACCGAAATTGAGACTTCAAAAGTTCAATGTATTAAACCCCTCAAATAATCTGAAGATGTGATCATTGGGCACGGAAAAAATAAAACTATTCAGATTCCGTTAAGTCCTATAATTTCATCAAACCAATTATCTACCAAAAGACGGTGTTAATGTTTCCTTCCTCTTCCTTTCTTGGTTGGCTGCACATCCGTTTGCTCTTTTCCAGTGACTTCAGATATATCAACTGCAGAATTATTGACAGTCGAGGATAAGGAAATCTTAGCACCATATAGGAAAGAATATCTAAAATGTAATCAATTCAAACCATAGACCAACATGGTACTATTCAGCATCAGTTAGCTGTAGGCTATACTTATGAGCAGTGTTTAACATTCCTCTTATGATCTTATCTAAACCAGCATCGAATACCATATCGTGTTGTATTGTATTCTTGGCAGTGATTCCAAAATTTATTAAAATACACAAAGCAACTTTAAGCTCAATTCTCAAAAGAATGTGTGCCTTTGACAATTTCACCAACATGGATGTTAAGCAGAATTATTTTGGGCTTTCAGAAACCATCACCATTAACAGAAGCTTAAGGTAAGACATACCATCAGGACCGCGAGCCATCAGAGCAAAGAATATATTATTCAGTTTCTCCATTTTCTTGGCCTCGTGTGCTTGGTCGGTTTTATACTTCAGGCACTGGCCAAAAGTACAAGAATTCACCTTTAGAACATGAAATAATGTGCGACTAATGATGCAAGAGGTAGTATAGAACACAACAAAATAAAAGCAATAATGTGAGTAATACAACTATTGCATGTAGCTTTATCCATCGTCATATAAACAGTGAAGGTTATATTATGCCAATTAAAATGAACCAAACCCCACAGGCACTAGGAATCATCATGGCTAAATTAGATTTCCTCGACATTTAAATTGAAGGAGAAAAAAAAAATTGAGGTTTTCATCGATAATTTGTTTGTAGCAATGTCACATCAAAGAATTATCTTATTGGTAGTGTTATCCACCACCTCAACAATGAAGGGCATTGCCAGCTGAAACAATCATGGATAACATCCTGCTCACCATCCTTGTTTGATGCAAAAAAAAAAAAATGGCTATAGAGATATAAAAACATGCAAGGAAAAGTGCTACATAATTTCTAGATCATTTAAACCCCTACATACAGCAGCATCATTTGAAATGTAAGACTATAGGGCCTATCTAGTCCACTGTTACAAAGTGATACCTTAGGCCTTATTATAATTTAAGTGACAAAAGAGTGATAGACTTAAGAATATTCGCAAAATTTGAGTTTCATTTAGATGCATATTCTGTCGAAGTATTTTACATTGCCATCCAATTTATGTTAACACTTCATTTAATAACTAAACAACCAAATGAGGTGCCAAACTCCTGAAGTGTTGTGACAACACCTCATTGGATCAAGTGTAAAACATTGATACACAGACAGTACTTCAAAATTAAATTCAGTTCCCAACCATGATATTTTTTCCTTTACAAAAGACGAAATTTGTTCAAATGAAGAGTGTTAGGATGCATTAGTTTGAGATTAGTTAGGAAATTTAGTTAGTTAGGAGATTAGTTGACTATAAATAAGGAAAATAGGAATTAGTTAGTGCCTTTGATCATTTGTAATTGAATTTTAGAGAGATTGGAGACTCTATATTCTCCTAGGGTTCATACTTGTATCATTCCTTAGGGATTCTTCGGTATTACCAAGAGTTCTCATCAATAAAGAGTATCATTCAGTCCTAACACTAGTATCAAAAGCTTTGAATCATCCTTGGAAAAGCTTCCATGGAGGCAAGGGAGCATCAGGAGTTCCCGGTGTTCGATGGAAAAAATGGGTATTGGTGGATCATCTGCGCAGGGCAGTTTTGGGATGCCATTGGAACACCAGACGCACAGAGGCTGTTCGAGGCAAAGAAAGGGTTATCCGACCAAGCACTAAGATGGTGTCCGTTATGGAAGCAGCGCAATCCCAATGCAACAATGTTTACCTTTGAAGTGGCGTTTCTCCACCACTACCAGCCAGATTTCTGTCCTGTTTTGCCAAGAATTATCCAGAATGAAATTTCCGATCTGGAACTTCTTGTATCAAGAATCGAAGAAGAAACCAAGAAGGAAAGAGGTGTAAAAGAGGTCGTTTACACCGTTCGTGATGGGTCTTCTGAGGCAGATCAAGAACCGGGCCCATGAAAGAGTGATCAGAAGGAGATCGTGATGGCGTTGAAGGCCGTGTCCACGCGACTTGACACATTAGAGACACATTCCGAGCGAGATTCACCCCCAAGGCGCGAGCATCAAAACGATCACCATTGCGATGAAACCGTATCGGGTTCTTCGCACCGCCACGAGCACAGACGACCACCGAGTTCAGATTATATCAAGGAGGTCGATGGCGGTAGGGGTGAGTAACAAGCTAGCCATGGCAGACCAGGCGATAGGGACCGTTTTTGGCAGTGGCGGCTGCTTAAATGTCAAGGAGGAACGGCGACAGAAATTGACGAAGCAATTTCCAGGCTACGACGACCGAGATGAGGAAGTCCTCGCTGGTCGCGCTGACAATGCTAGGGGACTGCTAGCAAAGTTCTCAACAGCATCGAAGCTTGCAATAATAGCGACAACAAGGCTATCTTCCATCGGAAGCTTCGCGACAAAGGAAGTTTGGGAGGTTCACGACAATCGCGGTGGCAAAGCGAGCAGAGGTTGAAGCAGAATCGCCATGCCATGGTGAGAGAAGAGATGGGTCGCAGTTTTGGGGTAGCGAAGAGATCGGGAACACTGACAGAGAAGTTCACTCTCATGAAGGAGAAGCCATCGGCGGAGACGATAGCGAATCAAAGCTGTTGGAAACCTTCATAATGGACCGTTGTGTGACCGCTAGTGGGGCTTTTCTGAGAGTGACACCGGCAGTGAGTATAGCTGAGAATGGAAACACATGGGAGAGGCAAGCAGGCACAGCAGCAGCGATGAAGGTGAAGGAAAGGGAGATTAGGGCAATCCAAATGGGTGTTGAGGTTGTTCTATTGGGCCAAGGCCAGGCCCACATCCAAAGGTTGGAGTCTGATGACATAGCATACTATCAGCACATTTTGGGCCAAGCTCAAATGATTGTAACAGTAGCTGCAGGTCTTACATGGGGATTTTATCCAAAATTAATGGATCCAGCCCAAATTGATTTAGCAACAAAAGTAACACTAAACTTGGTGTCACGTTGGGTTTGGAACCATGGGCTGAATTCAATATTAGAGAGACAATTATTTTGGGCTCTTGCTGAAAAGAATTATTTCTTGATTTTTGGTGTTTTGAGGACAAATGGAAAGTTTTAGCCTTTTATTTTTTGGGCAATGAGACCCTGGTAGATTTTGGTTTGAATTTTTTGTACCTTAACTTGAGGACAAGGTAAATCTCTAAGGGGGTGGAGTAGTGTTATGATCCAATAGTTAGAGATTAGTTAGGGAAGTTAGTTAGTTAGAAGATTAATTGACTATAAATAAGGAAAATAGGGATTAGTTAGAGTGTCTTTGATCATTTGTAATTAAATTTTAAAGAGATTGGAGACTCTATATTCTCCGAGGGTTCATAATTGTATCATTCCTTAGGGATTTTTGGGTATTATCAAGGGTTCTCATCAATAAAGAATATCATTCAGTTTCAGTCCTAACAAAGAGAAGTAGTATGTAAGAAGATAGGACGACAAACAAGTACAAAGAAGAGAAAAGTATTAACAAAATAGAGCTTTCCAATTTCTCAATATATCTAGGAGGGAAATTGCTCTAAGGGGATTATGTAGTTTACAACAGAAATGAAATGCCTAATCTTATGTTAGGATCCAACTCCAAGGTATGGTAGTTTATAAGGCCTTGGGCTCTCCAATCACAATGGCTAGCTTTTGTGATGTGGTTCTCCCAAGGTTTTGTTTTCAATTGGTATCTGAGCCTTCCACCATCTCTCTCAGCCACAATCGAGTGGCAAAGGTGGTGACGCCAACATAGTGTTTTCCTAGGACTAGTCAAGTGACTAGTGCACAGCCAGCCGGGCAACGAGTCTATGGAGCTTGGTGGGAAGTTAGGATCCAACTCCAAGGGATGGGACTTGGAGTCCTACATCGGAAGTATGGGATTTTGATGAGGGGTTTATAAGGCCTTGGGCTCTCCAATTACAATGGTTAGCTTTTGTGGTGAGGTTCTCTTAAGATTCTTATCATCTTACAAAACCTTCTTGTGTGATTTATGTTGAAGAAGCGAGAAAACACCGAATAGTGGCAGTGGCACATATAGCACACAGCCATAAATTTTTGGCTTCCTTTCTGCTCCCAAAATCAGCTAACTCATGAAAAGGATTCCAAACAAGTCACCAAAGATACCAAACAAAGAATTCCATAAAAGTCAAAGTCAAACACAGAACAAGTCACAAACAAATGTGGAATTGATTCTGAATTCACAACCGACAATGTGGCCTTCAACCCTGCAACATGCCAGTGGTATTAATTCTGCTACATATAGTTGTGCAAATAAAGGATTTAACTTTTCAGTGAGTTTTGGACTTCCAAATATGTTTATCAAGGTGAAAAGAGGCTGCATCCAAGGAATAAGTCAAGAACTAAAAGTATGATTTGCAAGTGAACAATCTAGATAGACCAAAAGACAAAGACAAATTTAATCTCGATTAGAAGACACATGAACAGAATCGGGGAGACCCAAAAGAATAATTAATTTGGAGGACTCTATCATTTAGATATCTAAAAAAGTTGAAGTCCCAAAAAGAAGTAAAGTCTCAATCCAGTAAAAGTTCTAGAGAGGGAACTTGTGTAAAGAAGATAGGCGAAAAGACAAGAAAAGGCTAGATTAAAACAGGAGTTGCCTACCCAATGATCCTCTCAAAATTTAAAACAAGAACTAGTACCTACCTTCAAGGAAAGTGTTGGAACTTGGAAACAGGAATAGTATACAATGGGAGTATGGGAAATAAAAGTAGTATTTAATAAGTGTTCAAAATAGGAGTTGTATTTAATGACAATGTATCTAGACCACCTATGTGCATAGTAACTAAAATTAATAAGAAATATATATTCTTATTTATTGCAAATAATTATTGCAATCCTTAGTTGCAGTAAATGTTACAAAGGTTGTGGAAGATGCAGAGGTTCAAATATTGGAAGCTCTAACACCAACTTAAAAAAGAAAAATGATACAACAACTAAGCCTTGCCTACTAAATGGGGTCAGCTACATGGATTATACAACGCCACAAAACTCTATCATATATCATATTTATGTTAAAATGAAAAATTGATAACTACAATTCTTTTTTGATAACTAAACCAATAGACATATGGCTATTACAACCTAATAATTAGTAATTATTGTGAAATTATTGGAAACACATCTATCCTAATAAATAGAAATGAGAAAAGAATATGAAAAATAATGCATGGTAATCAACAAATGGCAAATTAAGTGGGAAAGCAATCAAGTTGTGTTCATGATGCAGCACCCCACCCAAAAAATAATAAAACTAACTTAATAAAATCAATTAACAGAAAAATTGTATTGCTTCATGATAACAGGGCAATTAGAGCCTTACCATAAGAGTAATCCCTCCCTAAGATATAAATCCTAACAAGTAAAATCCTTAAAAATTAACTAAAACAACTGAAAATCCTAAATTACAAACCTTAATTTTAGACGACAACATCATCCATATATACTGCAGATAACATAAATACCTTCAAATGGTCCACCATCAAAATATCAAATCAATAACATAGTACAAAGAATTAAAATTTTGAAATAGCCGCACTAGATTTGAACACATAGAAACCACAATAATCTTCAGGAGAACAATCTTCAACAAATAAACAAAAGATTATATCCTACGTATCCATATTTGGAGTCAAAAACTTGAGTTCCAAAATTAAGTCTAGAATGTGAGAATGACACATAAAATAGAGCATAAAAGATATATTTACTTTTTTTTTGAAAAATAAATGTTGAACCAATACCTCTCTGTTATCAGTGACCTTGAGTACCAACTTGCCATCATAGTGCCTGTACTTCATGACATAACGTGTCTGCTCCAAATATAATACAAAAAATTATGTTTTTAGTATAAGAGGTTAGTAAAACAACAAAGACAACACGACTAAATCGGAAAATAATAAAAAAAAATTACTCCTTCTGTTTTACTCTATCTATCAGAAGACAAAAAGCATATGTACTAAGAATACAATAAATGGATCTCGGTAATAGTATAAAGTTTTGTAAGTCAACGAGATTCCCCCGATTAAAATGCTCTTCATAAACAAAAACAAGTAATACAATTAATCAAAGCAAGTAAATACAATTAATTACACTAAGTGTAGTATTGGTGAAAAAACCAAATGCTTCTTTGGCATGACAAATAGACAGATATTGTGAACAAAAAAAAAAAAATCAAAAATCTTCACAAATGGAGTGAAACAGAGGCATGTATCAATATACAATCCAGTTTCACACACAAATAAACATGAAGAAAGCAATGGTCCGCAAGTTATAGCCTTATAGGCTTTATCATTAGCACAAACAAAACAAAAGTCCACATCTATGTGAGATTCACACACACATTCTTGTACTTCATTGGAAGCTTTTTCTGCTACTTTACAAAACGAAAACAAATGGAGTATGAAATTACAGATTCAGGATCTGCACGGAATAACTGAATGGATCGCTCCACAAACTTATCCCATTCAGTTATATAAACCATTGCACCAGATAGACACTTTGGGGATGATAGGGGAGCTGAAGTCACGTATTTCAATAATTTTCGGCTTCTTGTTGAGCTATCGCCAATTGAGTTCACGGTTCACCTGAGTGTCAACAGGTGAAACTACAAACATCAGTGTCACCAATGGCCAGTTGTCACATATTATGACAAGAAATCAGGAATGGCTAGCAGGCAATTTTTCTTAGATATTATCAACCAATTTATACTTTCATATAAATAATACAGAGTACGGACACACTTATAATAAATAAAACAATTTAATAACTAGAAACATTGCAAATAGAAGCAAATTAAATATGTTGGGAAGGAATGTCTCGTCCTTGTCAATCCACAATAGTCATTATCAAAAGGTCAATTTTGGTCATTGATATAGACAACAAGACATAGTAACAGATAGTACTTAATATTTGGAAAAACATTTGTTTAACACGGGTTCCTTATTGGCACACAGCTCTAAAATAAATTGACTTCAAGTCTCAATGGCTAATGTAGAACCTTGAAAACCATGAATAATATACACACTGTAGGTTTCAGTGTGAGTGATTGAAAGCATCAGTTTTAAAGGACTTGAGAATTTGCAATATTAATAGAAGCTATTATTTCTTGTTACTTGTTTGATTTCATACATAGATATGCAGCAAGAATTGGAATAATCATCCCTAAAATCAGCCTCTGCATATGTACAGCCCTTATCCTGCTTCTATAGGCAAGCTTCGTTTACTACATCTCTCTAACCAATTGTTACAAACTACCCCTTGGGTATTGGATCCCAAACACCTCACTAATGCACCCATTTATCACACCTGATTACCCACTGATGAATAGAAAGTATACAGACAACAATCTCTTCAAAGTGTACAGGTCTGATTAGGCAAGACTTCATTTACTCCATGTAACTTCACATGTTAGTTACGAAAATATAAGGTTGAGGTGAATAGGTGGACAAGAGAGAAATGGAGCAAACAATAGTATAATAACGGCACAATATTCGAACTGAATACTCCTGTTAATAGTAGTATTTAAGTTTAGTACAAGTCCAAGCCGATTAAAAATATAATGCTACTAAACCTAATATATTCTAACACTAGTCATGGACCATTATTAACACAAAAAAAAAAACAGATTAAATAGAAAAGATTGGCTCTTACATCACTCAATTAACCACTTCTCGGCTCAGTGATTTTGAACAATCGTTAAAATGAAATGACAAGCCCATAACATCAACCAAAATAGTTATCTAGTCAAGCCTACAAAACTATAAAGATTCCAAACAAACTAATGCGTCGCTCAATATACAAAAGCATTTCAGCTGAAATTATTGCACACAAACTAATACAGTTAAGTTGGTTAAAAAAATTTTGCGAACTGATCATCTGAATTTGCAAAGCTAGTGGAGATTCCCTGATACAAGCTTCGCTCTAATAAAGCCAAAATCTATCTCAATGTGTTTAGTTCTCCCAAGAAAAAAAAAATAGATTGTAGCCAATATTTAGGCTGACAACAAGCCGCGGTAGTTCGATGAGATCACATAATGGAAGACGATGACGGATTCGGGGCGGATTTGGTCCCCAATGAGAAAAGGCAGATTCACCACAGATCAGAAAAGGCATGAAGAAGAAAATAATGAAACCCAGTCCAGAAAATATCGCAAACACAGAGAGGGTGAGAGAGAGGAGCAGGGAGCATCCACCATTGACCAAACCTGATGGAGCGGCGGCCGTGGAGAAGGAAGGAAGCCGCAAGACGATGGACGACGGAGGACTACTCGCAACGGCGGCGGTGAGCGGAGACGATGTGCGCTGCCGGGGGGCAAACAGTCGAAACGATGATGTCGCGAAGGAAGGCTTTTTGTTTAATATGACGCTAACACGAGGGTAACTGATGCAATCATAATTTTCAGACATAGACCCGCTAGTTGGCACACTTGAGGAACCAGCTCACTAGCTCATTTATTGAAGTAGTTGAACTGAGTTAAATTAAATAAATATTAAAATTTAATTGAATATAGTAAAATATATAGTACGAACACATCAATTAGATAATGTGTTTATATGTTAGATATCTATATATGTCGGATCTTACATACCATATTAATAACACATCAATAATATAATTTTATATATATTTAATTTAAAATGTACTTTTTTTACTCTAACATGGAAAAATAAAATATAAGCAAGATTGTAAAAAGGAAATAATACATAACTTTTTAATTTTTTAAGAAAATAAAATATAAGTGAAACTTATATAAATTATATTTTGAATATTATATCATTTTCATTAAATTTATACTTATATATATATATATATATACCGTGTCCATGTCGTATAACTTTTTAAATTTAGTGTGCCCCTCATATTCATGTCGTGTCATGTCTCGTGTTTGTGTTATTATCTATGCTTCATAGGTGAAATGAGACATATGATTATTGATTTTATTGGCATGGCATATAAAAATTTGGAAAATATTCTCATCCTATTCATTAATGAGAAAAAGAAGATAGGAATTCATAAGCAAATTTTAAAATGTTTAGGAAGAGTATTTAAATAGGTTTTAAGCGTACCCACATATAGCAAAAACCATACATTACCAAATGCTTGTAACTGATTAGGACATAATAAATTGCAGTATTAGCCAAATTGTTACCCTAATAGCAAATTCCATCTTTTCCTACAATAAGTAATACTGTAAAAGCCTATAGTGGAGGCCAATTTCCAAACTTGGATTGAAGGAAGAAGTACTTTGGAGGAATAAGAGTATCGCAAGCGAAAGATCTCACTTTATGAGTACATAAGCTGCAATGCGTAACAAAGTCTCACATCAATGGATAGTTAAAACATTTTTAAATGTTAAAATTTCCACTCGATTTGGTTTGATTGAATCAACTGAACCAGTTCAGGCCGATTCATTGACAAGTCCAATTTGAAGCTTGACTCAGATTGACTGCTTAGCCGATTTTCCGGTTTGAATTGAGTTTTAATACAATGGTTGGAATGGAAGAATATTGTGCCCTTTTCTAGCTGCTTTTTGGAAGAAAATAATGTGTTCCATTTGTTAGCTCCAGAAACCTTTAGACTTATTTGTTTTGAATGACAACAAAGCCAATTTAAAAAAAAAAAATATTCTGAAGAATGTCTAATATTCTCCTTGAGTCTCTTGGCAAAGCATAACAGGCTTTCTCAGATTGCATGATATGCATTTGAAACAAAAAAAAAAATTTGCTTCACATGTGCAAACATGTTTTTATCTCATGAAAAGAGATTGTGATTAAAAAAAAGTGAATATCATTTTGTACAAAGTAAGCATATATGCCTCATGGTTGAAAGAAAATCATATCAAGAACAAGAAACCAAGGCAAGGGACTTCAGAAAGCACGCTTGAAAGGAAGATATCAAATATTATATGAAGTCAAAGTGATCTACTATCTTCAAACTTCTCTCTCATAAAAATTTGGAGTATCAACGATCAATGTTTGAAAACACAAAGATTCATTCTTCATCAAGGAAATTACACCAAAGTTCAGAAAGCTTATACTTAGTGAAACAATGTTTTCAACAAGAAGAATGAGAGAAAATTTGGATTTCAAAATTTGAATTTGCTTTTGGAAAATTCATATCCTGGTATCAGAACCAATCAATCATCTCTTCTGCCTTTGAAGTCAACTATTAAAATGTTCCAGAAGAAAGTTTTCAGAAACCACAGTTTAGAAAATAAGAAGCAGTTTCTGAAGAACATAAAAAATATCTTCTCTTACAATGGCTTCTGCAAGCTAATCTGAGAGAGCCAAAAGGCTACTCTTCTATACTTTCTTTCCAAGACATAAATGGATTATCAACACGTGTCCTTGTAAGATTTGATTGAAGGCATCAATCTCAAGGAAAGGTCTCTATAATAGAGATGTTGTGCTCCTCAAAGAATAAAACTTAACGTTGAAAAATAGAGGTGAAACGCTGCCAAGTTTTTCCCTTCATCTGTTTATTCTTCTTTGTTTGAAAATCATTTCCTTGTACATTAAATCTTTTTTCTACACTTCATAGATCATATGTTCTTCTAAGGAAGAAAATATAAAAAGAAGTCATTTAAAATTCTCAAAGTTCTTTTCATTGTATATCCAAAGAAATCTTGAGTGTAGGTTAATTTGAGTGGCAACCCAAACATATAACCTTTGTATCCTTTATTTGAAAGTGATTAGTGTGAGATAGCTTGAAGAGGCTTATCAAAGAATACTTACAACGTGACTGTAAAAATGTTCTTTACAGCTCATGATTTCAACTTGAAAAGGCTGTTGAATAACTACTCGAAGTGTAATAGTAGGGGTGTCTACTGGTCATTGGACAGTAGGGGTGTCTACTGGTCATTGGTCGAACCAGTATAAAAATTCTTTGTGTTAGTTCTTTCCTTTCCTTTATCTCTTTTATTTTCATATCTGTTATTATTTCAGCTTTGACTTTTGAAAAGGCTTATATACTTTTTTTTATTTGCTTAAGTTCAAAAAGTTCACTTTCTGAAGTGTTTAACACTATTTTGCACTGTGCTACAAGTTTGTAATGTCCCGATTTTTCTGTTTGAGAGAAAATGACCAAAATGTCTCTAAGGTCATTTTCTATCCGGAATTCGAGGATAGCCGGCCCAGCAGTCTTCAAAGGGTCAACTCAATGTTTGAAGGGGATTAGATGATCCTTGAGTGATTTCGGAAACAAAAATCATGTTTTCTACAGTTTCGGGTCAAAATGACCAAAATACCCCTAAGCATTTTTACACTGGTGATAGTACCGTTCGAGCCCAAAACTTTTCCCAAATATTTAAAATGACATTTTCATGTGTTTAAAAGTATCCTTTTAAGTTCCAGTGGTCCTGGGCAGTTTTTGTGCAAAATTATGATTTTACCCCTAGAATAGTGGCTTTAAGCTTAATAACGTAATTAAGCAAACTTAAGCAATATTAGGCTCCAATCGAAGGTTAATTAATTTCCATAATTAATCTAGAGCCAAAATGATTTATTGAAGTTAATTAAAACCTAAGATTGCTTAGATTAAACTTAAATCCCTTTTAACTCAAGTTTCCTAGACATATAATCTTGAATAGTATTTTCACTATTTACTCTCCATACTTCAAGAAGCCTAGGATGTGATTGAGAACCTTGATTAAGTAGGATTTGACCCCACTAATGGGCAAGAATGCTCACTAATCATGCCTTAAATAGCCTTAATTACCTATCCTTTCACTCACACACTTTACTACAAACTCTTAATCTTAAGACTAATCAAAGATACACCTAGGTGCATTAGGGTGTGGTTCCACAAGAGTTTGGCTTCTAACTCTTAGGTGCACTAGGGTGTGGGTGTTTTCCCTTTATGTTTTCCATATATTTCTATCTTAGTTGTATTTTCTTATGTTGTATTGAACTCCTTCTGTAACATCCTAAAAATTATTTAAAAATTAATTTGAGCTTTATTAGTCATAATTTCAAAAATCTAATAGTTTGAACAATGATGAGGATGATCCAACGGATTTGTAAAAAAAAAAAACAAAATGTGAATAGTATATTATGGGCCCCGCAGGCCTACCAGGACAGCCGAAACCCTAGAATTGGGACCCGGAGATGCCCGAAATTGAGAAATTATATGATTATGGTTAGAAATAGATAGAAATAAAGATTTTATACCTGAAATTATTTTTCGGCCAATGTTTGATTACCCGAGTACATTGTTTCACCCGTTCGGTAAAATTTCGGTGTGCGAATTCGACAATTTAAAACTAGTTTGACCTTTACAAAAGGATAATGTTTATCCATTTATATCAAATGAATGGCTAAGATTCAATCTTGAATTACAAGATTCAATCCTAGCCATCCATTTTTCTTACTTGAATTAATGATGATTTAATTATATACTATAATATTACTATATTCATTACAAGATAAATATGACTTTAAACTTCTCCATGAAGCCATTTTCTTTCTCGGGCAGCATCTTCAAACTAGCCATCCTCCATTGTTGTTTCACCAAAACCATGGAAACTTGATTTCAAACCCTCAAAAACCTAGTCTAAACTTTATAAAACCACAAACTCTCTTTACAAAACTTGTTCTACTCATCAATACCTACAAAACCAACCGATTAGAATTTTAAATAATCTCCAAGCTGAACCCTGAGCTATCATTCTCTACTATTTAAGGAAGGATTAGGTTCTGTTTGGAAGGCTTGAAGTGAAGAAAAATCATTTTTGAAAGATCCCTTGGAGTTAGAAGCCTTAAAGCTTCACAAGTAGGGTTTTCTTTGACCTTTTCTTTCCAATTTTATGCTGGACTTTTCTGATTGCGTTTGGTCCAAAATTTCTGGATTTATTGGTTGATAATATGATGATATTGATGTGTTAATTTTGGTGGAGTGTTTGGGGTTGTGGAAAAATCATTTTTATCAAAAGAGATTCTGAAGTGGTTTGCTAGATTTTCGATTTTCCTGCTGGCAGTGATTGTTCACGAATTTTCTGAGGGAGTTGTGGGTGTTTTCATGAGCTATAAAAATTATATGTTGAAGGTAATATCCTAGGATAGTTTCATGAATTTTCTTGAGCTCTGATTTTGATTCCTAATGCCTTGAAAAATTCAAGAACCGAAGTTGTAACTATGCTGCCTGAAATGTTGAATCTGAAGCTATGAACTTGTGACATTTTATTAACCAAGTAAATGATCGAATTATGAGCTGAAATTTTTATAGAATATTGAGGACATATTGAAGTCCAACCCTAAAGTTTTATATGATTTTATATGATCATTTGGTAGGTTAATAAAATCGGGAACTATGGCTGTTGGCTGTAAATAGGGGGTTTCTAACCTCCGAAGTTGTCTAATTTTGTTGACACATTTAGAGAATTCTTTTTGTTATGAAATTTTTGTGGAACCTTTTGGACACATTGAGGTGTCATTGAGAATTTTTATAGCATTTTAATTGATCATTTGGTTTGAGAAATAAATTGTGCTACTTGAGTGAAAAATCTACCAATGTGCTGAAGTTGTGATGATGCCTTGAATTAATGACCCAATGGCATTTGGTTCAAGTTGATGTGTATGAATGCATGCCATGAACTTCCAAGATTATGTAACGAGGAATGAATGAATAATATATATAGGTTTGAAGTATTATGAGATCAGAGAATTATGTTCATGCATATAGAAATGTGATGCATGTATATGTAAGCTTGAGGATGATGTATGTGCTAAGTGAACAATGAAGTCCCCTTTAGTATAAAAAGGGCACGAAGAGGTCCCCAGTAGGGCACGAAGAGGTCCCCATTAGGGCATGGAAAAGTCCCCTTTATTATGTCAAGGGCACGAAAAGATCATTGTAATTGCCATATATATATGTATATCTTGTTAAATTATTGGTCTTGAAGAAATTTCTATGATTTTGAATGTTATGAAATACATGTTTTAAGTGATTGAATAATAAAAGAAACCCACTTCGGAAAGGCGATTTTATAACTTTAAAATGAACATTTGATATATATATATATATATATTGCATGCTCACACTTTCTTAATAAACCGAAGTGGCTGGGGCGATGACGATGATATTATGATTGTGTAATTGGGGAGTTACCCTACTGAGAATTTTAGAATTCTCACCCCTATGTGTTTGTGTTCCCGTGTCATCTCTAGGTTGATCTCGAGAACAAGGAGGCTACTTTACGAAAGGAAATCAGATTTGCAGTAGTTTACAGCTAGAGTTTGTACAGACTGTACTTAGTCATATGTTTATGTTTGTATTTATAATAGAGATCGGATGTGTATTAAAGCTCATAAAAGAGCTTCCCTTATGTACTTAACTCTGTATTAAATAAATAGTTTGGTTTCATTGCTATATATTTTAGTATAATTATGACCTAGTATCTCGCGAACCAGCCAAACTGGCTATGGATATTTAAAAAATGTCCGCAAATTTAGAAGTAACAACTCTCGAGTACGATGCCATAACTTGAGGATGAGGTTGTACTTGGGAGGGTGTTACACCTTCCGCCCTTCGTAGGTGGATAGTTTATTTTGAAAATATAATATTATTATGTTGGTGTGCATACGACTGTTTGCTACTATGAGTTATTGATGTCGTTATCTTGTGCTTTCTTTTATACGTGATCCGCTGTACATTTATGCTCGTTTATGACAGGCGCGGCTCTTATTTTGCAATTATGTATCAAAAAGAAAAATTAACCGTATTTTCTATTAAGTATTTTAAAGAGAAGTTTAAAGAAGGAGACTAAAAGAGTAATAGACTAATGATTAACCTAAATACATTCTAGGAGTATTGGGTTAAAAATTAGGATGTTACAAAGTTCATCTTGATAGCCTTTCGATAAAGTTTTTCAGATCGTTAGTAGAGGAAGAAAGGTTAAAAACATGATTCAATCCCCTCTTCTCGTATGTTTTTTCTACCTATAAGTGGCATCAGAGCTTGGCTTGTAACACCCTAATATTTAACTCAATACACATAGGAATGCATTTAAGTTAATTATTAGTAGTTACTCTTTTGTTCCAGTTCCTAATTTGAAAGTACCTTAGTGAAAAATACGGGTAAATTTTTTTTTGTTTAAAACAAAACGTGAGCCGTGTATGCTAGGTAACTAACACCATTCGCCTTACCTATAAATAAGAAAGGATAAAGACAAGTCATAGATACATACAACATCACAGTATATATATATAAACCATGGAATATCATGACATAAACAATATTAACACATCAAAAGTTTATTATAATAGTGATATCCTCTAAACATAGAGGGCATCAGTACACATCCATCAAGAGAATAAAGCATAAGCAGATAAAAAGGGCATGATCACCTCAAAGCCAATATCCAAGGGAAACTATTTCCATACTCACATTACAACCTTTTTGATCCCTTTTGTAGTGCAACTCGCTCATCTACATCTTAGAGAAATCCATGAGCTATGCCATCATCCTTGTCTAGAGACAACATGGAAGAAAGAAAAAAGGATGAGAAACTTATACAAGATTCTCAGTAGGTGTGAACACCTGATTTTATTCGATCTTTTAACAAAAATCCAAAAATTTGCATTTGATTTATTTTTGTTATTATTTACAGTTTCTTTAATTACTTCCTAAAAAAAGAAAAGAAAAAAAAACTAATTAATTACTAGTTGTTTTTAATTTTATTTATTTCAAAAAATAAAAAAAAGGGAAACAGAGGAATCACGGGCTCCTCTCGGATTCCTCTTTTCTTCCTTCCCCGAGACGCGTTCGTGATGCATGAGACAAGGGAAACTTTTCTTATTTTCAAAAAAAATGGAGAACATCATCATGATGTTCCTCTCCACTTTGTCCAAGAAGTTAAGCTCCTTTCGGTAGTGAGGGGGAGCCAACCTGCAATGGTTAACGGAAGGCTGGAAATATAAAATTCATCATAATCACAATCAAAAGGGGGCAGTCACCGAAAAACCATCATCAACAAGAAATTTTCCAATGACTCGTCAGTAAGAATTTTCAATCAAAAAAAAATCAAAGAACAAAAAAATCAAAAGCAGATTCCAGCAAGACAATTCAAATACAAGAAAGAGGAAGACAAGGTAACAACAGAAGCAATCTTATCATCATCATCATCAGATTTTCAAAAAAAAAAAAAGGACATAGGGGGCCGCGGCCTCCCTTCACTGCCGCGGCCCCTCCCCCTTCAACCCATCATCATCACCTTCACAACCATCATACACAAGCATCCCCTTTGCACAACCCCTCAACCTCCATGAACTTCATCATCCTCGAACCCACAACCCCAGCGCCTCCTTCTTCCCTTGGCCGCGCCGCCTTCTGCCCTCCAAGACCGGTGGAGCTCCTCTTTTCTCAGATCCGCGAACCATAACCACCCTCTCAAACTAGCACAACCACTTCTACCAAACCACCACCACTCCCCCTGCTTTAACCACCACCATCAACACCACCCCACATCCTCAACCCGCTTCCACTGTGAACCCTTTTCCTTCTCAGCCACCGAGCCACCACTCTCCCTTTTCTTTTCGTCAAAACCCAGCAGCGCCGCGCACATCCGCCACCCCAATCACCGCGATCTTCGCGGATAGCTACCCCATACACCGCACCCCCATGCCTCAGCGCGAAGCCACCTCGGATCTGTGACGGCCCGAGCTCCGCCATCCTCACTTCCTCCGTCGTCTGCCACGGCGCCAGTTCCTGCTTCCTTCTTCCTCCTTCCGCGATCTCAGCCTCTCGTTCTCTCTCCCTCTCTCCCTCTCTCTCTCAGCTTCTCTCTCTCCTTATGAGTATAAGTGTGTGCGTGAGTGAATAACAGAGGAAAGAAGGGTCTATGTCCCCTTCTCGTTGGCCGTGTGTGTGAGTGTGTTATGTTGAAGAAGAACAAGTGTGTGTGTGCGTGTGTTTGTTTAAAAGTGAGTGCTGTGTGTGCGTGTGATGGTATGTGCGTGAGAGAGAGAGAGAAACTTGGGTTATGTGTGTGTGTGGGTGAAGTCTGAGTGCCGCGTGTGTGCTTTGTGAGAGTGAGAGTGAGAGCCAGAGTGAGAGTGAGCTGTGTATGATAGAGAGTGATTATGCATGTGTGTGTATGGATGATAGATTAAGGAATTTTTTTGTTCTTCCTTTTCTTTTCCTTTGATTTTCGGCCTCAAGGCCTTGAGCATGATAGCTTGATGATGAGTGCTCTCTAAAGGTGACCATGAGTTCATCCCACATGAGACCTGTAATACCCTGATTTTCTCTAAGCGTAAAAATGACCAAAATGCCCCTGAGGTCATTTTTACGTGAAAATCGAGGACGGCCGACCTCAGCCATCCTCATAGGGCTATTGTAATGTTTGAAGGGGATTATATGTGATAGTGTGTTTAATAGAGCAGAAGAATCTCATTTTTGAGGTTTCTGCATATAAATGACCAAAATACCCTTACAGTAATTTAAGACAGTTTTAAGTTCCATTTTGACCCGGACTTTGCCCGGAGGTTCAAAACAATGATTTTAAGGAATGAACTATGTTTGTTTAAGTTCCGGTGGTCCCGGGCAGTTTTTGAGTAAAATTACGATTTTGTCCATGCTTAGTGCATTTTGGGCTTAATGAGTTATCTAACTCAAAACCTAGGCAATATTAGGCTCTAATTAAAGGTTAATTAATTTCCATAATTAATCTAGAGCCAAAATCATTATTTAAAACTAATTGGAACCTAGAATTGCTTAAGAAAATTCAAACTTAATTCTAGTCTCTTCCTTTAAAAAGAGAAAGTATCTATGAATAGTGTTTTCACTATTTATGCTCCCATTTCCAAGAAAGGTTGTCACACTCACATCACTAGTCATAGAGGTTTTGACTCCATTAAACCTACAAGACCACTTCTAACCTAAGGAATTATAGCTTTAATTAACTAATTAGTTTACTTAAAGTACCTACTTAGCAACCCTTAATCCTAAGTCTAATCCATAACACACCTAAACACACCTTTAAACCATGATTAGCAGAGATGAATTTTGCCCCCATGGCTGCCCAAAAATGGCACCACTTTTCCCTCCACTTTGCATCACATGTTATTTGAATATGTGGCACACAAATGGCCATGTCTCTAAGACAACTTCTCATTCATTCTCCTCCACACACTTCCCTCATTCTAGAAGAAAACCACATGGCCTCTTCCCCTCCACTCATTCATGACTCAAGGCTCTATATATAGCTTGCCTTGGTGAACATTTTGCTACTTTAGTTCATTTGCAAAGTTTAAACTTCCAAGAGCAAGTTCCAGTCTCTCCAAGTTCTCTCAAATTTTCCTTTCTTCCTCCTTGTCCAAGCCAAAACCGCCACCTTCTCCACCTCCAATCTTCATCTCTTTTTCTTCTAAACACACATCCAAGTCCAAACACAAGCCAACAACACATCCTTCCTCCATTTCCTTGTTTGGCCGAAAATACATACCCAAGTTCAAAGGAGATTTCTTCTTCTTGTTTTTCAAGATCAAACCTTTCTCCATCTTCAAGAGCACAAGTACTAGGTAGGGAGTTTTTCTAAAAATGCTTTCCTTGTTCTCTATGTCTTGATCTTGTTGGAAAAATGTTGTTTGGATGAACATCCATGAAGTTTTATTTTCGATTTCATCCTTTTCCTTTTCTTTTATTTTCGGCCTCAAGGCCAAGATGATGATGGCTTGATGATGAGTGCTCTCCAGGATGTAACTATGAGTTCATCTCAACATGAGGCCTCTAAAGCTTGAATCTTTTTGAAGAAAAGCCTCACCTTTTTTCAAGTTTTAGTCAAGTATGAGCTATGTTTCTCTTGAATCTCTTGGAACCTCACTTTCTTTTCCTTGAATGTTTCGGCCATGTAGGCCTTGGATGCTTGGAAAAATGGAAGCTTGATGATGAGGGTTTCATGTTGATGCTTGTCACATGAACAACCTCTAAAGCTTGAGTTTTTAAAAAGAAAAGTTTCATCTTTTTCAAGATTTATTCAAGAATGGATTATGTTTCCTTTGAACCCTTAAAAACCTCATTTCTTTCTCTCAAGGTTTCGGCCATGAAGGCCTTTGAAACTTGGAAAAATGTAAGCTTGATGATGAGGGTTTCATGATAGTGCTTAGCACTTGAACAACCTCTAGAGCTTGATCTATGTTTCAAACAAACATGGTTTTCGGTTTTCTCCTTTCCTTAACTTGTCATGAACTTTGTTTTGATGATGGTTTAGAATGATGTTAAGTACTCAATGATGAGGACTCATGATGTTGGTGTTAACACATCACCAAGGTCTTGGTCCCTAGAGTTTAAAAATAGTCCATTATTCCTTGCTAGGATTCGGCCATTTCCATTCTTTTGAGGTTACCACCTCTATGAGTTCATTCTCTTTATGTTTTGCTTAACTCACCATGGTTTTATCCAAGAAAAAAAAAAGAAATTAATAAGGTTTTTAAAAAGTCCATAACCTACCCTTGTCAACCTTAAAGTTGGTCGGCACGTTCTAGAGTTCTCTCTAGATAGGGGTTATTAGGCATTAATAAAGAATATGACATAGGTCCCTTTATGTTTATATCTTTAAGGCTTAGTAAAGCTTCTTATCTTTTCTTGTGAGGATGAGTTTTGGGTTGGAACTTAGTTCTTTTTAAAGTCTTAAAAGAGCTCTAGTCAAGATGTAAAAGTAACTTGCATTCACGTTTATTTCACGCTTTGCATAGCACGTTTATTTTCTATGCCATCACTAAATCCCAAGATAAAGAATGAACTTGCATTATGCATGTTTAAATTCCAAGCTTTGCATCTCATTTTATATTTTAAGTCCTCATTAAACTCAAAGAATGAAAATGAATATGCACTTCATATTTACTTTGAGCTACCACTTTACTTTCTAAAGGACTCTAAAATGAAATGCATAGCACGTTTATTTTATGTCATCACCTAAGATACTAGAGCTCAAAGACTTACCCATTTCATCTTGAGAAAAGATCTATCAAGGAGGTATTTCTTGGATATGCATTCGGCCATGTGATGATTATGGCTCAAGCATGAGTTTCATTTAGTTACAAGGGCCTATAACCTATGTTTTAGGATTTTCTTAAGCATAGGTAGTCTTGAAGAATGCTTCAAGCATGTTTTTATGATTTAAATCCTAACCATGAAAGAAAATAGATAGGTACTGCCCTATGTCTTTTGTAAAGGTTTTTGATAAGATAAATTGATTTCCAAAGAGTTTTAGAAGTTTCAAAAGTGTTCCAAGAGAAACTAGCAAACTATGTGAACTAGAAATGTTTTATTTTGAGCATTTACATGCCTTCAAGTTTCAATTTTGCCCTTTTATTTTCCAGCACCTTAAATTCTGTTTTGGGTGGTCTATATGTGTTTAAATACCTTGCCTTATGTATGATAAAGGTTCTAGGCATCTTAGGCATGCCTAGTAACTTGAAATGCTTGAAAATGTGAATTCTAGAATACTTAGAATCAAAAGTAAAACTGTTTCTGTCCAGCAACCCTTAGGTGCAGAAATCATGTTTTATAATTAGTTTATATGTATAGGAATCCCTTACAATTGGTTTAGGGATGATTTATAGCGCTTTAGGCAAAGACAGAAGAACTTAAAAAGGGTCTGAAACGTAGTTTCTAGAACCCTTGCGGAACTGAACTTATACATTCTGTTCCAGCCTTGTTTAAGTGTATAGAATCACATTATATGATGTCTAAATGAGTGAGAGTGACTCATAATTGGTTTAGGTATTAATTCTTGCATCATAGGAAAAGTTAGTAAAGAAAAAGGATCTAAAATGCAACTTCTAGAACACCGTAATCCATCAAAACTATGCTTACTGCCTATGCTACCCAGCCATAATAAATTAGGTTCTAGGACTTAATAAATTATGGTAATGAGATTAATCAATCCCTTAGAGGCATAAGGAAATAATTTGAAAGTTTGAGGTTACCCGATTTAGGGGTTTATTCTTAAGGGAATGATTTATATGTTCTATGTGAATGATGATGGATTATTGTGTTGTCTCATGACCACTATGATGCTATGCAAGTTATTGCTCTTAAATGATGATTGTATCATTTGCATGTTATGGTTCCCTTTAGAACTTTAAAGATGCCTATGTTAGAATTACACGATATATGTGACATGCATGAAATATGTAGCATCTTGCTATGACTAAACTATGTGAAAATGATCCTTTGGAACCAT
Organism: Dalbergia cochinchinensis; assembly: GCA_031216125.1. Taxonomy (NCBI): domain Eukaryota; kingdom Viridiplantae; phylum Streptophyta; class Magnoliopsida; order Fabales; family Fabaceae; genus Dalbergia; species Dalbergia cochinchinensis. Next base: position 56,100,748 of record CM062368.1, on the reverse strand, counting down.
CAAACCATAGGTAGGGATGAGGTGATTCATATGTAACATGCATGAACTATGGGGCATCTTGTCATAACATGCTAAGACTTAAGGTGACATTAAACTATGAGAAAATGATCCTTTGGAACCATCAAACTATAGGTGGGGATGAGGTGATTCTATGCCCCCTAGACCCGTACTTTAAGTCGAGATTTTTAACTTATCACAATGTGATAAGTCCAGATGCTAGTGACGACTAGCTGGGTATGAGCTCATAACCTAGAGATTTCTCAAAAGGGAGAAATATTAGGGTGGCCCCCAGGAAGAAAAGAATAATATGTCACCTAAGTAACCAAGTTAAGCTACCATGCACCATGTTTTAAGTACCAAGTTCTACATTCCACGATTCATGTTTTATGTACCATGTACTATGTATCAAGTTCCATGTTCTATGTTTTATGATCTATGTTTTTATGACCCGTGTATCATGCACTATGTCTATGAATGCTATACTTGCTAAAAAGCTAATCTTGCTTTGCATATGGTATTGACATGCATTCATTCAATATCTATTGCATTCATATAATTAAGACTCATGTTAAAAGACACCCACTTCGGATAAATAGATTTAAGAAGTTTAAAATTGATCCTTATGTATGCACACCCTTTTTATAATGAAAACCGGAGTGACTGGGGACGATGACGATGACATTTGTGTTAGAGTCGGAAATTCCTACTGAGAATCTTGAATAAGTTTCTCATCCCTCTCTTTTCTTCTGTGTCGTCTCCAGACAAGGATAGTAACGAGGTTCGTGACTTCTTCTGAGGTTCGTGCTTAAAGGTCACTTCAGCAAACGAATGCCGAGGGTCGTTGCGGAAAAATAGATAGGATAATCTCTAAGTTGTTACTTATCCAACCTCGTAGGTGGATAAAAAGTATTTCATATATACATGCATGTTTTGGTGTGAACACTGATGCTAGTACTATGTAACTATAATGATGTGGTTATGATATGTGGTTAATATAATGTTGTATTTCATGTTTATATGTGATTTCTTTTCCTTGTAAGTTATGTTTATGACGAACAAAAGGTTTTATATTAATGCGAGGCTCACGTTTTTGTTTTCAAGTTCAAAAAGAAAAATTTATTCATATTTTCCGCTAAGTAATTTAAAGAAAAGATGAAACCAAGAAGTAATAGACTAATGGTTAACCTAAGTACGTTCTAGAAGTATTGGGTTAAAAATTAGGATGTTACAAGACCTCTAAAGCTTGAGTTTTCTTAAAGAAAAGTTTCATCTTTTACAAGTTTAGTCAAGAATAAGGTTATGTTTCTCTTGGATGTTTGAACTTCTCTTTTCTCCTTTATGATTCGGCCATGAAGGCCTTTGGTCCTTGGGAAAATGAAAGCTTGATGATGAGGGTGTTATGATGGTGTTTGTCACTCAACAACCCCTAAAGCTTGAATTTTTCACAAGGAAAGTTTCATCCTTTTTCAAGGATAAGTAAAGGAGGAGTTTATGTTTCTCTTGAACACTTCTTGGACTTCCCTTTTCCTCTCATATTTTCGGCCCTGAAGGTTTCTAAAGCTTAGAAAAATGAAAGCTTGATGATGAGGGTTTCATGTTGATGCTTGTCACATGAACAAACTCTAGAGCTTGAAGCTTTGATCTTAACCCAAGCATGGTTTCGATTTTGCTTTCTTCTCTAGCATAAACTTTGTTTTAAATGTTGGTTTTAAGAAAGTTATGTACTCAATGATGAGGACTTAGGATGTTGATGTCATAGATCATCAAGGTCTTGGTCCCTAGAGGTTAAAAATGGTTCATTTTCCATGATGAAGATTCGGCCATCTTCAAGTTTTTAAGGTTATGATTTATTTTAAGTATTCTAGCACTAGTAGTTCTCTTTTCTTGTGAGGATGAGGTTTGGGTTGGAACTATGTTCTCTTTAAAAGTCTTGCAAGAGCTCTAGACAAGATAAAAGTAACTTGCATTCACATTTACTTTATGCTTTGCATAGCACATTTATTTTCTATGCTATCACTAAACCCCAAGATAAAGAATGAACTTGCATAATGCACGTTTAAATTCCAAGCTTTGCATTTCATGTTATATTTCAAGTCATCACTAAACTCAAAGATTAATAATGAAGGTGCATCTCATATTTATTTTGAGCTATCACTTTACTTTCTAATGGACTATAAAAATGGAATGCATAGCACGTTTACTTTTATGCCATCACCTAAAAGACTAGAGCTCAAAGACTTGCCCATTTCATCTTGAGAAAAGTTAAATCAAGAAGGTATCTTCTTGAAATGCATTCTGCCATGTGATGATGAAAGCTCTAGGATGAGTTTTTCATTAGTTACAAGAGCCTATAGTTTGTGTTTTAAGTTTTTCCTAAACATAAGTGACATTTAAAAGTATTTTTGAGTATGTTCTTATATTTAGGATTTCAACCATGAGTAAAATTAAAGAGTTGCTGCCCCATGTATTCTATGAAAGTTCTTGACAAGTTAAATTGATTTCCAAGGTATTTTTGAAGTCCTAAAATTGTTCAAAGAGAAACTAGTTACCTATGTACACAAAAAAGGAAGTTTACACATGATTTGATGACTTTGAGGTTTCGGTTCTGCCTTGCTCATTTCCAGCACCTTAAATCATGTTTTGGGTGGTCTAAATATGTTTAAATACCTTGCCAAGTATATGCTAATTGTTCTAGACATTTTAGGGCATGTTTAGTTACTTAAATTGCTTGAAATGTGAATTCTAGAACCCCATAGGTACAGAAAATATGAATTCTATCCAGCATTATTAACATCCATGGAATCACATTATATGATGTCTAGATCAGTGAGAGTGACTCATAATTGGCTTAGGTATTAATTGTTGCATCATAGAAAAAGTCAGATGTGAGAAAGGGTTTAAAACGCATCTTTTAGAACATCGTAATTCATCCTAGTTTAGCTTGCTGCCAATGCTGTCCAGCCATAATTAATTAGGTTTTAGGACTTAATAAATTATGGTAATGAGGTTAATCAATCCCTTAGAGGTATAAGAAAATAATTTGGAAGTTTGAGGTTACCCAATTAGGGGTTTTCACTCTTAAGGGAAAGGTTTAAGCATTACTCTATGGATGATGAATTGGTGTTTACCTCATGACTTATGTGATGCTATGTGAACTATTATTCTTAAATGATAGTTTTATTGCATGTGATTGTTCTTCAAGAACTTAGAGATGCCTATTTTGTAATCATTGATACTTGACATGTATGAACTAAGTGGCTTCTCAATAAACATGCTAAGACTTAAGGTGACTTAAACTATGAGAAGATAATCCTTGAACCACCAAGTTAAAGGTGAGGATAAGGTGATTCTAGCCCCCTAGACCCGTACTTTAAGTCGGGAGCTTTAACTTATCAAAAGGGATAAGTCCATGTACTAGTGATGACTAGCGTGGTATGAGCTCATAACCTAGAATTTTCTCCACAGAGAGATCAGTTAGGGTGGCCCCACGAAAATAATGATGATGTTTTAATGTCACCTCAAGTAACCAAGATATGTACCATGTACCATGTTCCATGAACTATGATTCTATGCACCATGATTATATGAGTTTATGTGCTATGCCCCATGATATAAGAAACCATGAATTTATGAGTTTATGTGCTATAACCCATGATATAGGAAACCATGATTTATGATTAATATACCGTGACTTATGATCCATGTTTTATGACTTATAGACTATATAAGCAAGAGGTTTTCATAATTAAAAGGAATGGGCCTCGGAGGTTAATGTTTGTGAACTTCATAAATAAACTATTATATGCCCACATTTTTACTAAGAAACTGAGGTCCCTGGAGACATATATGATGACACTTAGATATGAGGAAAAACCCTACTAAGTTTCTTTAGTAAGAAATCTCACTACCTCTATCTCTTTTTTTCCGTTACGTCTCTAGATTCGGATGGCGACATTCATACTCTACGTTGAGACACCCATGTGGGAGTACCGCTACGATTCAGAGCACGGATCGTACCATTTTGAAGGCCGCTGCACTGTTCGTGTCTTTATGTTTCCCGGACGGCCTTTCGCCCATCCTGTAGATAGCTACCACTTCTCCCTGATGTCACCCTATGGAGATGACATGGTTTTTGAGCGTGCTCGCACACGCAATGAGAGAATCCTTCGGACTTACACCGCAGGCTCGGGCGCCGTACCCGAATATGTACCCCGCTCGCAGTATTCAGAAGAGCCACCTACCCCTATGTATGAGGAGGACTCTGCCCCCACTCCCCCACGTGGGCCAGCAGGCACCGAGGAGACGGTTACCCAGCCACGGAGGGCTCGGATGCCTGAGGTGCGACCTCACCACGGTGGACGTGTCCGAGTGCCCACTCCTGACGCGCTTCGCCCGTGGATCGGCTATGTCCCACCTTACCCGTGACTATAGCCGTAGGGTTTAGAGGGTAGTCCTTAGTGCACACATGTCACGTAGATAAGATAAACCTTCTTTTGTGTTTAGGTTATCCATTTCAGATGCACTTGGGTGTGGGCATTCTCTTGCATGTAGCGTTTATGTTTCCATGTATTTCCTTCTTTTAGTTGTATTGCACTTTATGTATCAAACAGTCCCGCCGCTATTGGTGGGCATCTTAAGTATTAATGCATGAGGTATTTCAGTATATGTATTCATGATGCTGTGGATGGAGCCTTTTATGTGTTTATATTTCCGCACTTTACGATATCATTCGAATTACATTATACGCGGCTCATACTTTATCAAGGTTTTGTTACAAAAAATGGCTCGTATTTTCGATAGAAGTAATTTCAAAGGTAATAGAACTAAAGCAAGAAGTAATGACTAATATTTGGCCTCAGTACATACTAGTAGTATTGGGTTGAATATTAGGGTGTTACAGGTGCGGCGGATCTGCTTCTCTCAAGGGCATGCGCGCTCGAACACGAAATCATCGCCGAATAGTGAGGTAGGAGAGAATCGGTGAGTATGTAAAGGGTGACTGAAGGGTCATCCAACGAACATGAATACATGGACGACACAGCAACCCACAAAATGGTATGACCCGTGGTCCGGATCATGATGCACCTCCTATGTCGGGGTGTCCACAAAAATCATGAACATCGCCATCTAAAGATGTGACGGAAGGAAAAGATAGAGGGAGTGAGAATCTTGCTAAAGAATCTCAGTAAGGCCTCCTACTACCTAAGTGTCATCATCTACGTCCTCAGGAACTTTGGATTTAGTGTATAAAATAAGTGAGCATGCATCGAGTTCATTTTAAGCTTCAAAACATAGTTAGCTAAGGTCTGTTCATTTTAGAATGATTCTTAATGTCATGGATGCAACATATTAAAGAATGTATGCATGGCACTACTTAATGCAAGAATATTCATCATAACATCAAGTAACATCATAATAGTGGCACAAAGTGGCAATTGAAATCACAGGTGGGGAAAACTTTGTGACATAATCATCATACATTACTTTCTCATGGGGCCACCCTAAAAATGCATTCATTCTAGGGGTGCTCGGCCGAACCGGTGTTACCCAGAACGTGTCACATCTCTAGGTTATGAGCTCATACCTAACTAGTCGTTACTAGTTCTTACTTATCCCTTACCGATAAGCGTATCATAAATAAATCCCGACTCTCTAGTACGGGCTAGAGGGCATTTTCTTGGGAGTGCTCGGCTGAACCGGTATCACCCAAGAATACATCTTGGTATCGATGTCACATGAGTTCTTGGAGGTGCTCGGCCGAACCGATGTCATCCAAGGACACATCTTAGTACCTCATCTCTTTTAAAGAAAATCTCATAGGTTTTTCAAAAACTTTCTAAGTCCCCAAATTTGTCAGAAATTCGGTAGCATAACAATGAAAGACTGGATTTCTTTCAAATTTACTTTATGCCACATAAACAATTAGAACATGTATCCTCAATCATAATTTCACACGTATACATAATCATTCTTAGATAAAACATACATTCTCATGTAACATTATAGCTCATTATGCTCTTGATCGTACGGTGTCTTATGCTTTGACCCTTAAGGGCCTTAAACTTGAGATATAATTATTCTATTGTCCTCTATCAACCTCTTATGCACCTAAGGATTCACAACTAATGACTTTTACTAGCACTTATGTCCATTAACAAATCTGGGCAGCATCATACTCTAAGGGTAGAATTACATCTTTACGATTACGGGGTTCTAGAACTTACGTTTTAGACCCTTTCTTAGTTCCGTCTTCGTCTAAGGTGCTATAAATTAAATCTAAACCAATTATGAGGTATCCCTAAGCCTTTGAACTAATTATAAATCATGTTTACTATATTATAAGGGTGCTGTACAGAATCAGAAAATTAAATGTTCTAAGAGTTCTAGAATTACATTTTTATGATTTTCTAGTTACTAGTCACTAGTTTCTCTATAGGCTCTATTACTTATGATTTTCTGATATACTTCTCTTTTGATGTATTGCCTGTGTTGTAACACCTCGTGTTATAACCTGATATACTTCACTTGATATAGTATCTTGTCCTATATCCTGATATAGATCTCAAAACATTTTCTTCTCAATACATTAGTCTCATTTCTTCTTTGTAACACCTTGTGTTATAATCTGATATAGTTCATCCCTTTAACATGATATACTTCATTTTATTTTATCAATTTCATTTCCTCTTTGACATGACCTTGTTATTAAAGTTTAGGCTTGATAGTCGAACTCATAGGATTCTTTTGATATACTTCTCTGTGGATTGTACTGTCAACGATGCAACATCATCATATTACAACTTGATATAGTTCACTAGATGGAATACGTCTACTGCATCTTATCTACAATAGTCTCGCTATTCTCGGTACTTCTTTTTCTCATAACGATGTAACACCGTCGCAATTACAACCTGATATAGGTCTAAGGGCGTAGCACATCTACTACTACCCGTGAATCCGTGAGCTTACCATTAAGCAATTGATTATTATGTAAAACTTATTTTCTTGATTTCCTTTTCTTTGTGTGAGACTTATTTTCTTACATTCCCTCTCTTTATGAAGCTTGGTTTCTTGTACTTGTTTGAGATTTCCTTGAAATTTCATTAAATTCTTATGAGATATTTCCTTAAAATCTCTTGAATCTTTATGAGACATTCTATGTAAAATCTCCTAATGTCCCATGAGATACTCTGTTAAAATCTCTTGAGTATGCATGAGATATTCTATGTAAAATCTCCTAATGTCCCATGAGATACTCTGTTAAAATCTCTTGAATATGCATGAGATATTCTGTTTCAAAAGTCTCTCTTAAAGTCTTGTGAGATGTTCTGTTAAAATCTACTAAATGTGTATTTCTGTTCAGAATCTATCGTTAAATTTTTTTATGAGATTTATTAGAAAATTTGGTAAAATTTTTATGAAATATTCTAGTCAAAATCTCTTAAAATATTCTGAAAATCTCGCGAAGTTCAATTATTCATATTCATATTCATTTGCTCAAATCATACTAGTACAAGATGTCATTATTTCATCAATTTATTTTCAGCACAATGGCAAATTTCATATATTTGTAGCACAATTTAATATGCAATTCAAACCATCAAATATAAAAATTCTCAATGACACCTCAATATGTCCATGAGGTTTCATAAAAATTTCATGTAAAAAGAGTTCTCTAACTATGTTAACAAAATTAGATAAATTTGGTGGTCAGAGACCATCGATTCTCAGCTAAATTCCTGAATTCCCTAACTTTTAACCCTAGCAAATAAAACCAGAAAATTGGGAATAAAAGTCCTAGTAAAACCTTAAGATGTTTCTAGTGCCTTGGAAAAATTTCAAAGGAAAAATCAATCATTTGATATGGTAACAAAAATAGACAAATTTGTAGCTTCAGTTCCAATAGTTCAGGCAGCATAGGTACAATTTCAGTTCTTGATTTTTTTAAACATAGAAAAAGTGACTAGAATACCTCAAAATTTTTACTGAAGATGCTTTAACACGTTAGCTACATCATATAAAATTTTTAGCTCAATCTAAAGCCTTTAACTAGGTCAGAAAATTCGTGAACAAATGCTGCCCTGTTGAAATCCGAAAATCCAGCAAACTAATTCAAAACTCATATCTATTGCATCCTCTATATTCATCTAACTCACATATATATGAATCTTGAAGATAAATTTCAAATTTCATAAAAAAAATTTCAAACGTATCTCAAGGATATATATTAACAAACTAGCCAAACAATCAGCAAGTAATAGACATAGATTTTTTCCTACCTTTCTTCCAAGCCTTTTGCTAAACTCTCTCTAGCTTTTTCTCCTCAAATCCAAGCCTCAAACCCACTTTCCAGCCTCTATATCAGCTGCTGTTTGGACATATTTAAAGGGGAAAAACAAGGTTTTGGCTTGAGTTTGATGTAGATAAAGTGTTCTTGAACTAGTTTGTGTTTATCTAAGTGTATCTTCCAAGAATATGGAGCTTTCATGGAGTTTGAATAATAAGAACTTGAAGAAGATGGAGGAAGAAAGAAGAAAACGTAAAGCTTAGAGAAACCGAGAAGGAATGATATTTCATTTCCTTTTTTCCTTTTTATAATATCACTAACTTGGAGAGAAAGTAAGGAAATTAATATTTCCGGATCAATTTGCCTTGTATCAGTATTAGAAATATCTATATTTATTTAACTATTCTAATTAAAAATTATATGAGATATGATAATATCCATTATTTATAGCAGATTCAGTATTTCAGTGTACCAATTATTACCATTTTGGTGTACCGATTATTACCATTTCGGTACTCAATTGACATAAAATAAACTTTATCGGATTAAAATATTTATTTACCATTATCCTTATTTTTATCTAAGTCCTTATATCATTTATAGGGTCTCATCCATATTATTCTATATCTCTGGTTAAGGATATTATTATATTGAAATTTTTAATAATAGTAAATTAATTTTTGGCTTTTTTTTACAAACTCCTCATATTTTTGTGATCATAACTGTGTTTATCAAAATTTTCAAAATCCTTATAAATGATTCATAATTAATTATTTTATAAAAAACAACACTAAAAAAAATGAGTCGTTATAACCTTAGACAGCCATTTGGCAGGAAGCCTTCTTACGATTTTTCTAACCATTTCTGAGTTAGAGTATCTCTTGCTTAATCCTCCTAGTTGGTTTATGATATGCATAAACCTTGTAGTCATTTCATCAATATTTTCTTCATCTGTCTTTTTAAACATTTCATATTGATGAACTAGCATACTGATCTTAGTTTTTTTTTACTTGATCAGTGCCTTTGTGCAACATGTGCAATCTGTCCCATATTTCCTTTGCCATGTCACAAGTAATGATTTTGTTATATTCAGCTTTGCTTAATGCATATGTAGGTAGATACTTAGCTTTTGAGTTCAATTGAACTCTGGCCTTGTGTTGCTCTATGCACCTACTCTGGGGGACTTCTCTTGAAGTTGAAGGTGCATCATTTGTTCCTGGAACTTCCTCCATTAGAACATAGTCTCCTTCTTATATGATTTTCCATAAGTCAAGACTTGTGTGTAGTATAAATGGCTCAATTTTGTGCCTCCAATATGCATAATCTCTACCATCAAAAAATAGTGGTCTATTTATAGAGTGTCCTTCAGCTATGTGAATATTTTGTGCCATTTTTCACTCGGATCTTTATCCTCTGTAGTTGTTAGATTGCTCAATCCCTTAGAGGCCAAGCTCTAATACCACTTGTAGGTAGAAAAGCACACAAGAAGAGGGGATTGAATCATGTTTTTCCTTTTCTTTCCCTAAAGGACTCCTCAAAAACTTTATCAAAAACTATCACGTTGTGAACTTGAAATACAGTGGAAAACAACATTAGTAACTTCAAAAAGTGAACTTTCTAAACTGAAAAAGTAACAAACGAATGAAAGAAAGTTTTCCAGGGTAGATACTAATAATAAAATAGATATAGAAATAAAATAAGAAATGAAGAAGGAAAAGAGAGATATTGCACAAGAGATTTATACTGGTTCGGCAACCTACCTTCATCTGGTTCTCAACAACCATTGAATTCCACTAAATCTTTATTAAACTAGAGAAAGAACAAGGATAGCCTTTGTAATAGCCTTTCCAAGCTCTCACTAATGACCAGTAGACAAACCATACTATCACAAACTAAGTAGTTATTCACTAGCTTCTTCAAGCTGAACCAAGTAGTCTTTGACCAGCCTCTCCAAGCTAAACTGAGTAGTCTTTGACCAGCCTCTCCAAACTAAACTGTGACCAGTAAACCAATTGTTACTATCTCATTGCAAGTGGTCTTTGACTAGCCTCTCCAAACTACCTTACTCTGATCACTATTGGATCGAGGATACAAAGGTTAGTGTTTGGGTTTGCAACTCAAACTAACCTACACTCAAGCTTTCTTAAGATTTACAAAAAAGGACTTGAAAAGCTTGAATGACTTCTTTCTAATTATTATTCTTTAGAAGAATGTATGAACAATAAAGAATGTAAAAAGAAGATTTTGTGAACATGGAAATGATTACAGGCAGTAGTGTTCTTTACTAGAAGATGAAAGAGATAAAATTTTGTAGTGTTTCTGTTCTTTTGTATAGCGTCAATATCTCTTCTTTTGAAAGCATAGCAATCTCTGTATATAGAGGTCTTCCTTGAGACCGTTGCCTTGATCAGACCTCCCAGGGACATGTGTTGATCATTTATTTGTGTCTTAAAAGGTACTCTAGAAGAATAGCCTATCTGTTTGTCAGAGCTGTTGCAGAAGTCACTATAAAATTGAGGTTTTCGATGTCTCTTCAAAAACTACTCTACTTTCTGAATCGTGGTTTCTAAACTTTTCTAGGATCTGGGGTCGTTGACCTTGATGGCAAAAAAGATGATAAGCTAGTTCTGGCACTGGGTTTTGACTTTGCTTCAAATCAAATTCAAATTTTCCCTCCTTTTTCTTGTAGAGTGTACTGTTTTACTGTGTTCAAGCTTTTTGACGTATGGTAATGTCGTAACCAGGATCACGACGGGGACGGCGAGAAAAAGAATTATTTTAAAAAATTGGAGTCGCCACCAAGTTTATTGAAATTAGGAAAACATGGAAAAAATCCATTATTTTTACAAATGGTCTTTGAAACTAGATTTGAGCTCGGGAGTCGGTTATGCATAGAGAAGGGCAGGCATTTAATCCTACACACCCCTAGTACACCCGTCTTTAAACGGTACCTATAATTGATTTATGCAGATTATTAATAACCCTTTTGAAATATTTATTTTTCCATTTGTTATTTACAAAAAAAAATAAAAAATTTGTTTTAAAAAGAAATTTAGGAGTATCAAACTGTCACAATTCAAATGTCTAAAATATTGAGTTAACAAACCGTCCCGGCTAAATTAACATTTTTATTTGAAATAAAATATTTGATAAATAAATAAAAAAAATCTTATAAATATCTACAAACAAGGAAAGAAAGAAAACAAATAGTTTTGGCATTTTTACAAAAGAAAGAAGAAATAAATAAATAAATACAAACGAGAATAAATATATTTTTCGTGGAAATTTCGGATCATTAAGCTGTCACAGCTCAAATGTCCAAGTTATTAAGTTAACAAACCGTCTCGGCTAAATTAACATTTTTAACAGAATATTTCTCTTAAAAAAGGAAATCATTAAAATAAATAAATAAATAAATAAATTATTAACAAGTAAAACAAATATGTAAATTTAATTTTTGTCTTGACAGAGATCAGAATCGCCTGCTCCTACGTATCTCCTGGTGCGATAGAGAATTCAAAGTCACGTAGTTCTATTAATTTTTAATTTTAAAAGGGGTTTTGAATATCAAACTGTCATAGCTAAAATATTCCGGAGCACAAAATTAACAAATCGTCACGGCTTAGTTAATCTTATTTATTTATTTATTTAAAAAAAAAAGAAGTAGAATCTAATGATATATATATATTTTATTTTTTTTAAAAAAAACTTTTAGAATAATCAAGTTGTCGCAGCTAAAATATTCTAGAACATAGAATTAATGAGCCGTCACAGCTCAATTATCCCTATTTTTATTCAGGAAGCCAATTACTCAATTTAATGAATTAAATAAATTTTTAATAAAAGAAAGAGGGAAGAGAAAAAAGAACATTCAAATATTTATTTTAAACCTGAAAATGAAATAAAAATCTTTTTTGTTTTATATATTTAAACTTAAAATTTTTTTTAAACAATGTTAACTCAAACTAAAAAAATAAATCAAATATTTATTTTAAACCAGAAAATGAAATAAAAATCTTTTTTTTTTGTTTTATATATTTAAACTTAAAAATTTTTAAAAATGTTAACTCAAACTAAAAAAATAAATCAAATATCTATTTTAAACCCGAAAATGAAATAAAAATATTTTTTGTTTTATATATTTAAACTTAAAAATTTTTAAAAATGTTAACTCAAACTAAAAAATAAATCTAAAAACTTCTTATTTATTTTCAGATTTATTAATCTAACTCTACCCTAAATTAACTCTACATACTCCCCACATGCACACTCACCCACTCACACACTTGCACACATTAACTCACACGCACTCAGCACACACGCTCACATATTCACGCACGTTCACATACTTCACAACCTATCACTAATCCACACACACACACGAAAGAGAAAGAAGAACAAAGATTAGAGAATCTGAGAGAAGAGATGAGAAACACAGTGAGAGAGTGAAATTGAGAGAGAAGGGAAGGGAGAGAGAGAGAGAGTCCGAAAGGGTGAGGGGGAAAGAGGGAAGAGAGGGGACGCGGACAGGGGTCCTAGCTGCTGGCCAACAAGACAAGGCCAGCCGTTGGAGCGAGGAAGGGAGGGGTTGCGGCCACGCGCCGTGAGGTAAACCGGCCGGGAACCGATCGCTGCGATGCAGATCTCGGAGAGGGAAGCCGCGACAGAGTAGATCGGCTCTTGAGGATGGCTGAGATCGCGAAGGTCGCCGTCTTCACGACGAGTAGTAGTGGCCTGAGGGTGGCGCGGTCGTTGAGGGGAGATGGTGCGGTGGTCTTGAGTCAGTGGTTGCTGAGGATGAAGGCCGCGGTAGAGGTGCAAACGCGGTGGAAGAAGAGAAGGAGGGACGCCGCGATGGAGGATTTGGCCGGCGACCTGCACGTGGTGGTGCGGTAAGGGTCCGACGCGGCTGGGAGACAGATCAGAGGAATGGAGGGGACGCAGTGCGGCGGCGGTCCCGGCGACGAAGGAGAACCGCGGTGGCCAGCCGTTTTTTCTCTTCCCCTTTCAGTTTTTATTTCTTTTCCCCTCTTTTGTGTAACTAAACTGGGAACTACTAGATTATTACAATGGACTGTTGATGATGATAATTTTTGATTTACGATCTTGTGACTGACTGGTGTTATGTTTGATTTGTGTTGTTGTGGCTGGGACTTGTATGATTAAATTTTGGTTTGGGGCTTTGGTTTCCTGATGAACTTTTATTTTTGAGTGTCGAATGGAAATGGGTATGCTATGCTATTTGTGACGTGTGCAGGTTTGGATGATGGAAGGGGTTCTTTGGTTATTCTCGGTTGGTATTTTTGGTTTTTAATTTGTGCTTGGCTGAGAATAAAAGATAAACACTTAAGAAAGAAATGAATCAACAATTTGTCATCGTTTACCTGTAACTATGTGATCTTCTTTCTGTGTTTATTGCAAAAAAAAAAAAAACTTTCTGATAGAAGATCGTGATGAGAAATTTTAGCGTTGGAAAACAGGTTCCATCCCCCCTTTGGCTGTGAACTTTCATTTCTATTTATACACAATTATGCATCAACTTGATAGCAGCCAAATCTGATTAGGTTGATTTTCCTGATATCAAGACATGTGATCAGCTTGAAAACTTTTTCTCCAATTCATGTTCGTTCCAGTGAATTTTCATCCACTATATGGTTATTTTTTATTTTCAGCTTCTGTCACATGATTTTTCCGCATTGCGCTCCTCCTTTCACACCTTCCTATGCCCATCCAGTCATTGTTCAATACACGCTTCCTCCTTTTGGTCCCTTTTCTTTTCCTTTTTTTTTTTACCAACATTTGCACGCTTCCGTCCGTGCTGTCTCATTTTTTTTGTTTTTTTTTCTTTTTTTTCTTTTTCTCTCTTTTTTATCAATAAAATGAAAATAAAAATGAAAAATGAAATTGAAATTAAAATGGGCTTCAACAGCTTTTTGGAGATGAAATGGGCACACTTAATTTTTGGATGATAATAAAGTAAAATAAAAAAAATGACAACAATAATAACAAAAAAAAACATGATGGGCCTTTTTTATCACATGAAATGGACTTAATCTAAATAATAAAAAGAAAAAAAAATAAAAAATAAAAAATTTACACATAAAATGGGTTCAACAACAACAACCAAAAATGAAATGCAATGGGCTGACAATATTTTTTCGTTTATGGGCCAGACAAAATCTGGTGTTCACAGGTAATATTTCTAGTCTTCAATCCAATCTTTATGATGATGAAAGAATTGTGATTATACTAATTAAGATAGAGTAACACCTGGTTCTTAGAGTTTACTTGAAAACTTCATTGTAAACGTATTTTCTGATATCCAGTACTACTTTCTGAAGACTCAAGACTTGCTTTCTTGCAGCATTGATTCTTCTTCAATTGTTAGCTATATTGAGCTTGAATAAGGATATAACTTTCAATTCCTTTTCAATTCATATCTCTTAACATGAGATAAATATGTTTATACATGTAAAGTAAAATTTATCCTTATTTGAGTAAGCCTTACTCTTGCTAAATGACTGAACCTGTTTTAATTCTTCAAGAAACTCAAGACAACTATTAGTCATTCTTCAAAGCATTTTTTTTGACTTTGTTGTCATTCAAAACTTGTTATCACTTCTTGGAAGGGTTTTGGAGCTAACAGTTATCACCATTGCTCTCAAGTCCTCAAACTAGAAATTGAAGCAAGCCTCAAGATTGGATTAAAAAGAAAAAAACACAAGCTTAAATCAACATAGAAAGGGATAAGGTAAAAAAAAAAAAAAAACATGAGTGTCAGTCTAAAAGTCCTCATCAATGCTCCACAAGTTAACTTTAGATGTCACCAAGAGCTCACCCCAAAGAAATTATCATCAAATTGAGCAAGAATCCTAAGAGATATTGTGTCACGGTGTGTATGTGAAGAGTGATGAAGGATTATCTCTCATCATGCTGATGTCGAAATCTGAAAAGGAATAAAACCAAAACAATGCAAGATTTTCTTTTCTTACATCCCCACAAAGAACAAGTAGCTAAGGATAAAAAGGACTTCTGATGGCTAATATTGGTAGGCCGAAGTCAAGGTTTGGTGACAAGTTGTATAGGCTTACAAGTTACCATCAACTTAAAGAACCTTCCATTCTTTGCTCACTACCCTTAAGCAAACCCCTAACTTAGGGCCTGTTTGTTTTGCCTGTTTTCAGTTTTCAGTTTTCAGTTTTCTATTTTGTGAAGGAAAAACTGAAAAAACTGAAAACTGAAAATTTCAGTTTTCATTTTTTTCAGTTTTTCCTTTACAAATCTGGAAAACTGAAAAATGCAAAGCAAACAGGCCCTTAATCTCTTGACTACCCCTACTTGATTACTGTTATCAACAACTAGCTCTCAACCCCTTGGTTCAAGACAATTCACTTCGTACCAAACAAACCCAGGAATTGTTATTTGTTACAAGTTTATTTATTTACTTGCTTTTTCATCATGTCTTGTCCCTTCTTCTTTTTTAAAATATAAATGCCATAATCAGACTAGAGATAGAGGGCTACAATCATCCCTCTAAACAATCTTTTTCCTTTTTTGAAATATTTTCTCTCTTGAACCCTTTCACACACGGAACAAGCGGGGGAACTAAGTTAGAGGGATACTTGAACATAAGTTGTTGCCTACTTATTGCCTACCTCTTCAAATTAGAAATTTATTTTAATGCTAAGTTGCACAAAAAATATAGTAAAAGGCATAACCTAGGTCACCTCTCAAGGAGGCTTCAACACTTAGTTGAGAAAATTAAGGTTTTGAAGAGTGAAATAATAGCAATTGAAAGTAAAAGATAATAACAATGGGATGATAGCAATAATGAAGAAGGCTCTAGTGCAAGGTATTTCAAGAATTAGAAATTAATTATCATTGACCAAATGTTAAATCCATTGATGGCTATTAGTAATAAATTACTGACAATTCTACTAGTGATCGATCGACCTCTAGAATTTGATCAATGTAAATAACTAATAAATGAGACCTCAATTTATTTAGAAATCATATTAATTTAGTGAACCAATTGCAATAGCCTAACCTTCAATCGAAAAGTTAATTCGAATGTTCTCTCTCAAACGTAAACCAATAGATCTATCAATTTATGCCCAAAGGGTTTCCCTAAACAACGATCACCAATTTAGTTATCCAATAAAGATTATAGCAATCACTACAATAATTGTCGAAATAGAAACTGCAGAACATTAAGAAAACCAATGCATTTAATATCAAAAAGAGGTCTCAAATATTATTCTAATCCATCTAGAAACCTTTACAATAGTAAAGAAATCTACTTTTCCATCTCTAGAGGATTACACAATGAAGATAAAAGATAACCTAAAAATAATAGCAATAATCATTGCCACAATCTCCAAGACAAAACACCTTCAATAATGGAATCCTAAGAGAGAGAAGGATAAAGAAAGAGAAGAGAAAAGATGGTGAGAGATGTAGAGAGAGAATAATAACAATCTAAAGTGTAAATCTAAAAATGAGTCAGAAACTAGGGTAAAAATCTGTGTCAATCCCTTAAATATTACTCTCTAAAAATAGGCCAAAGTGGGCATAAAAACATATTTAATGACTGTTCTGCATTATCACACTAGTGCTGCAACGCTGTCCAGAAAGAGTAGTCCAAAAATTTCATGGTTGTTGCTCTGCTGAGCACTGCAGCGCTCACCCGAATGTGAGCCTTCACAATTTTTCTCCTTTTTTTCTCCAAGCTCCTTCCAAATAGTCTCCAATCTTGATCTTGATACTTTACACTTGATCTAAAGCTCCTGTGCATAAAACCATACTCAAAGAGACAAGTCAAACGCAACAGGGTATAATTATAAATTATTCCAAAAATCAGTGCAAAAGCCAATAATTCTATTAAAATCACATAATGAGGAATAGATCATAATCCTAATTAATCACATTAATAGCATAGTAAAAATTATGTAAAAAGCTAAAGTTTGGTAGCAAGATAAGTGGTATAAATACCTCTTATCATTACCCTATCCCCATGAGTTTGAAAACTTTAGGTTTAAGGGTCAACTAGGTTCAAAGATTGGATAAAAAAAATAAAATGAGTTTTCTTCGCTTGTAATGTAGTAATTTTAAGAATCAAAAGGGTAGCAGACACAAAACGGGGTGACAATGGCTTTATTGTAAAGGATGGCCAAAGGTCATTATGAAGCTTCCAAAGATGGCCTAAATCACTTCCAAGACTAGACCTTACTTCTTTTTATCTCTATAGAACTCAAAATATAGAAGTGCATGCTTAGATAAGGTAGTAGACATAATGGTGTGTCCACTACCTTGAGCAATATAATGTTATTTTAGTTAGTATTTATTTTTCTCCCAAAACTTAGAACAACATCATGCAGGGAAAGTGGTTTCTTAAATCCTTCCAAAATAATGTTGTTTGACTATTAGCGTGTCATTCTATATGACACATCAATATAGAAATGTGTGGTTTCATGAAAAGAGATTTAACAAAAAAACGAGTATGTAGAAAGAGGGACACAAAAAGAGGTTCTTTCTTAAGAAACCCAATTATGCAACTTAATTATTTTAAGGGATTAAATTGAGTATTTGTTCTGAATTTTTAAGTGTTGTAGCTTAAGTCGCTGCATCACCGAAAAATTTCTTCAAAGGGAAGGGAAGACTAGAATGACTGTGGTCGAGTATCTTGGCGAATGCATTGCATGGTCTTTATGACTGCTTATTTCAAGAAAAGGAAAGGAGACATATCGGTATTTCGACGTCCAAGGCCCGGCAAACACACTCGTCCGTCTTTTACGGAGACGTGATAGTGTAATGCTCAACTTATGACCCGAAAGACACAAAATAATAATAATAAAATAAAATAAAACTACTGCTATCCAATATAACGATACTGCTAAGTATCAAAAACAACACTAAAAAAATAACAAAGGTCAATCGGAGAGAACTTGGGCTCAACCCTTCTATGATTATACTCTATTTACTGTTTAGCCCCCTATTGCATCCCCATCTATCCCCTTCGGCTCTTTTTGCTTGACTTTTTACTTACCGGACACATTTCCCTTTTCGCACCCAACCACCTTCTCCTTTTAACTCAAATCCCACCAAATTGACCCATTTCATTGATCACTCATCCCACCATCTAATTCCAATTCACTCTCTTCCTTTCCTCTAATGAAAATCACAACCATTTTGGTTTCGGGGACACAACATTCATTCAACTTGATATAATCAACTCCAACTTCCCACCATTCTTATTTTCTTTTAACTCCTGGTTTGTTCTGTCCTTGATCTGCCTCACCTTTAATTTCCCTTCATGGAAAATCAGTTCTTTCTCGATGCTGGTGTACCAACTCAGCTGCATTTTGAGCCATCACCGCCTCAATCAATGCCCACTTGGCACTCACTGTCATCATCTCCCATGGACGCTCAAGCAACGGTTTTGAATTGTTCATCTGAGCAGACCCAAGACTGCTTCTACAACCCCACATGGGAGAAGTCAACGGATCACGGCCTCCATTTTGATTCAGCACTGAGTTCAATGGTGTCTTCCCCCGCAGCTTCTAATTCCAACATGTCCAACGAGAATTTTGTCATCAGGGAACTCATAGGGAAATTGGGCAACTTTAGTGGTAGCTCTGATGAGATCTCACCCCACTCTAAGCCTCTGGTTGGTGCATCTTCCTACATAAATGGCAGCAACAGCACCAATAATTCATGCTACAGCACCCCTATGAGCTCTCCTCCAAAGGTCAACAACAACATCCGCACAGTGTTGAGCCACTTGGTGAAAGAAAGCTTGCCTAGTTTGGGGAAATCAATGGGCTTAAATTCCAGCGTGGCAGAATTCTCAACTGATCCTGGCTTTGCAGAGAGAGCTGCAAAGTTCTCTTGCTTTGGAAGCAGGAGTTTCAATGGGAGGACCAGTCAATTGGGGCTGAACAATGCTGAGTTGATTCAGAGATCTGCTCCATTGATGGAAAATGGCAAGCTTCCAAGGGTCTCGAGTAGCCCATCGCTGAAAGTGCTTGGATCTCAAAAGGGAAACAAGAATTCTCCACTAAGGGACCTAATGGAAGTGACTAACTCTCAAGAGGAATCCACAATCTCTGAGCAAACCCCAAATGGGGACAGTGGGATGAAACCTTCCCCTTATGTGAATTCCAGGAAGAGAAAAGCGTCTTCCAAAGGAAAAGCCAAAGAAACTTCACCTCCCACTCATAATCCTCCCACAGTAAAGATTTTTTATGTCAAAATTGTCCTTTTGTTCTCCCTTTTTTACAGTTTTAATTCTGATGGGCATTGCTTAAATCCCAGTGGGTCTTTTCACTACAGGCTGCTGAAGGCAGTGAAGACTTAAATACAAAGCGCAGCAAGCTCAATGAGGGTGAGGGAAATGAAAATGGACCTGTGAAGGCAGAGGATGAGAGCGGAGAGGGAACCAGTAATGCTGGTAATGAGAAACAAAACAAGAGTAACGCAAAACCTACTGAACCTTCAAAGGATTACATTCATGTTAGAGCAAGAAGAGGTCAAGCTACTGATAGCCATAGTCTTGCAGAAAGGGTAAGAATTATTTTCGTTTTTATCTTTATCTCTTAATGACACTTACAAAATAACATGTGTGGAATTTTATTCTGACATCGTATAAACTAACTTTATAAAATAGGTTCGGAGGGAGAAAATTAGTGAAAGGATGAAGCTTCTCCAAGATCTTGTTCCAGGTTGCAATAAGGTGTGCTGCTAAGCCAAATCAGAAAATTCAAAATTAGGTATGTTTATGTGGATAAATGTGTTTCTTTACTAATGTGGTTGTGAATTAATTATTCCTTGCAGGTCACTGGCAAAGCACTTATGCTTGATGAAATTATAAACTATGTGCAGTCATTGCAGCGTCAAGTTGAGGTAAACCAGCCTGAGCCAATAAGCATCCACAATGATGATCATAATGTTTATTTTTCTTGCTCATTAAGTATGCTTCTCCTTGTTGGCAGTTCCTGTCTATGAAATTAGCTTCCGTCAACACCAGGCTGGATTTTAGTATTGAAAGTCTGATCTCAAAAGATGTAAGTTTTCAGGGCTCTAGACAATGGGCTTGCTTTTCGGCTAAAAGAAATTCTTGCTTTTTAACTGAGTTGGGATTTGTTGGCTTTTTTGGTGATTTTAGATATTTCAATCAAATAGTCCATTGGCACGCCCAATATTCCCACTAGATTCCTCTGCAACAGCCTTTTATGGGCAACATCCCCAGCAAAACCCAGCAATCCACAATGACATTCCTAATGGAACTGTGACCCACAGCTTAGTGGACCCATTAGATACTGGTATGTGCCAAAACCTTGGCATGCAGTTACCTCCCCTAAATGGGTTTAATAATGAAGGTGGCTCTCAGGTAATCAATTTCTTCTAGTTTCTCCTAAAAGAAATTAATTAAATAATGGTGCCTTTTATCTGCAGTGTCATGCACTTTCTCTAACTCTTCCTATCCAATATGATTTCCAGTATCCAATGACATTTTCTGAGGATGACCTGCACGCCATTGTTCAGATGGGATTTGGGCAAACTGCAATTAGGAAAACACCAATACAATCCCAGAGTTTCAACGGTAATAAAAACAAGAAAAAGATTATAAGTTACATATATCTTAACGAGACATCATTTTCATTAGGCCCAGCAAATTGATGATTATATTACATTTTTTTTCAACGCAGTTTCAAATCAAGTACCGCTATGAAAGTTAAACTGTGCTCACCAATCACCATTCATTACGCCTGAATTGAAGCCCGGAGGAATAGGAAGATCACATTACACAACAAGAAGAGATTTAATTCCAACAACCCCGTGAATTATTTAGCCATTACTCACTAGGTCCAATAGAAGCCTTTTCTTGTCTTTATGTTATCCATTTCTTTTCTTCTTACCATGATTTTAATCTTTGGTCTTCTGGGGCCTTTTCTTTTTCTTGTAAAACTATTCACTGTAAAATCTTTAGAACCGATTCTGTATTCCCTCGGTGCAAATTCTTATTATTATGGCACCAATTGTATGATATAGTGCTAATTAAAAAAAGCTTTTTCTACCAGTTATCATTAGTCCCTCGTCACTTTGTCCATTATTGTATGCTTTATACAATTCATACATCACATCAATCCACTGAAAATTTTCGTGGGTCTTCGTTAAAATCTCATTAAAGGTCATGTCAATTAACTTCTGCTAAATCGCGTGATCTGGTGGATATGATTCTCCCTTGTGTTGGTAACCAGCTGTATTAGTGGGGTCTTTTTCTTTTTTTCATCTGACAATTTCTAATTTGAATGATTAGGACATTTGGTTAACTTGAGCTGTGGTCAACCACAATTTCTGGCATTTTCTTGGCGTCCCCTCTCCCCCCCCCCCCCTCTGTAACTTTCTGAGGTTCACCAAAAGCAGAAGCTTCTATGTCCTTTTTATTTTTTTACTGCATAAAATAAAGAAGTCCAACCGAAGAGGACTAAAGGTTACAGAGGATCAGAGGCTACAAGTTAGAACGACCCCTTTCAAAGAAAACACATAATTTTCAATTAACATATGCGAGCATCAAAAGCTAAGAAGCACGCAGATGTGTCGGACATTAATATCTACACAATAAGTGTTCAACACACGTTTATATGAATTCAATTAATAATTTTTTTAAGCTCGAACACACGTCCAATATAATTCGATATGTTTCAGACACGACTCTAATTTATTATAGACACAGTTTGGATATATTGTGAACACGTCTGAGTTAGTTTTTTTATTTTTTTTTAAAAAATTTAATATTAACATAAGCCCAAAATTAACTCTTATTATTTAGTTATATCTGTATTATTGGGTAATTTTATTTTGAAAATTCTTTAGTTGATTACAAAAACTAATAATTAATTAGATTAAAATATTATTCAAACATAACAAAAAAAAAGCCAAAAAGAAGAATCATACAATAAAATAAAAAATTATATATATATGACATGTTTGTGTCCTATAAATTTTTAAATTTGATGTGTCTCTATATTCATATTCATATTGTGTCCCTGTCCATATCGGTATATGTAATTTATGGATGAAAAGAATCCCAGGTTGGCAGTGGTGAAATTCTGACTAGGCCCAATGAATCATTGAGCTTTATAAATTCACAACCTTTATAATTAATTTTGTGAATAATAAAAGGGTTTGTGGTGGAGTTCAGGTTTGGAAAAGATACTCTTTGAAATATTGAACTAATCTTTTCTAACGAGAGGTTGTTAGCAAAAATCCAGTTTACGAGGGTTTAACAAAAGATTTATGGTTTCCAGTCTGACCATTTTAATATTGCTGGGTCTATTATTGGTTTGCAGGTTTGTGTGATTTTATTATTGGAAAGATGCTTTGAATGTGGTGCTGTATACAGGGCAGTTGCACGTAATTACCCGACTTTATTATTGTATAAAACAATTTTTTGTTTAATTTTATTTTCAGAACAAGATAAACAAATCGAAATGGAAAGGGTGTTAATCTGACAGACCTGTCTTCACAAACTACAAATGCCCAATCATATTGCGACATGTATAGTGATGGATTCTTTTATATTTTATTAAGAACGTGAACAATTACTAAAGAGACAACATAGCTAATGTAGAAAATTAATAAATTATGATGGAATCAAAAAGAAATTAATAAATTATGTGAATTAAAAAAGGTAGGCTTAAGTACTTTTTTTCATAAAAAGATAATCGAATTTTGATTTTAGACCTTAAAAAAAAATTTGATTCTAATTCAAATATTTTCAAAACTATTTGATTTTAGTATTCACTTTACGTTTGTCTCTATTAAATATCAAGTTAGTTAGCAAAAGATTACATTATCAAATCAAATCTCACATGACAATTGCTAATCTTACATGATATATTATAATAATCTCGTATGTCAAAATCCTACTATAAAACAAATTATTAAGTCAAGCAAAATAGGCTATCAAGCTAGTATGATGAGTTATTGATGAATTTTTTACACATTTAAAGTATAAAAAATCATTATTTGTGAAAATAAAATGATGATAACATTATTTGCAAGATTTGCGTCATTTTGATATTATTATTGAAAGTCGTTGGAACTTCCAACTATTTCAGATACACAAATTAAATATGTATGAAATCTATTTAAATTGAAATCATTAGAACTTTGAACGATGTCAAGCAATAAATTTGAAACAGTGCAAATTTTGTAATCAATGTTCTCACCATTTTAGATCCATAATTAATTTTTTTCTGTTAGAAAATATGTTATTTAATGAGAATCTTGACATATAGACTTATAATATGCCACATAGCTAAGATTACTAATTGTCATTTAGGATTGGATGACGAGCTTTAATTCTATTAGATAGCTCAACATTGGACATCTATTGACTAATGATAAAGACTAAAACTAAACAATTTTTAAAATATTTTGACCAAAACTAAGAAAAATAAATAGAGATTAACCAAAATTCGTTTATTTTTTTGTATAAGTTGAGATGGCAGACCACGATTTTCGACCTCTTAACCTCTTTACTTGCACTCAAGCTCGAGGTTAGAGGGCTTGCATACCGGCCGAGATGGTTAAACCAAGTCCCTCGTTCATCTAACCCTTATCATGTAATCTCTGCCCATACCTTGAGGGCCTCTCCTTTAGCTCGACATACTGACAACCCATTACTGTCAATCCCATGATTCACTCTCAATCATGGTCCCCTCGTTAATATCCTACTTGCATATATACACCCCTCAATAGCAGAAAAGACATCTCATTCTCTAATCTGAATAGTAACATATCCTCTATCCTAAGCTATAGAGCAACATTTTTCAAAGACGAAAAAACACATTCAAGCCAAAAAGTTAATTAATAAATTATGCTCAATCAATAAAAATAATAAATTATACCAAAATTCTGTTGTTCAAGTGACTTGTGCTTCAAAAGTGAGATATGAAATTGGATTCTTTTGAATAAAGAAAAGAATAAAGTTTGGTATACAATAAAATTGCACAACAAATACATATCATATAACTTATCACCATTATATATGAAGTATGGTCTCCACTCATCTCATTCATTTATCACATCCAATAGTGATAAATATGTGGTGTCACTTATTACATCCCACTTTTATGATTTCTCTCCTTTTAAATATTTTTATTTAGTCTCTAAGATGTCTAGGAAGAAAATTATTAACTCATTTATTAATAAAAAAGAAAGAATTGATGATGAAACTAACTGTAATTTACCAATAATTTAAATTAAAAAAATTATATAATAACTTATTTTATACGCTCTATATAATAATTTATTCTATATATGTTAATTAATTTGACCCTCTCCATCTCCAAAATTCCTGACTCCAGCCTCCTCGTGCTCCTCCACTTAAAAAAATGCTAGCTCCATGTGGACCTCCACAATGATAGTCGCAAGAAGGAAAGAAAGTGTACTGGGTGAGACCATTTGTATTTACAGATTTGACAACAACCACGATGAATTTGGACTGTTTTTCTCGGTGCATCTGATTTTTTTTAAGCTCTAATTAGCTTTTAAAAAAATGCAAATACACTTCTAAATCTTTCATGCAAGTCAATTTATTTATTTTTTACTCATTTTTTAAGGCTAATGTTTTTGGTGGAAGATGGATGAGTTGTTGATCTTGGTGAACCTTTGTTCAAATGTGTTACTTTGTTTTGTTACTTTTAAAAGTTATTTTTAAAAAATAATTATTCAAACGGATATTCGTTTTTCATGTTTAAAAAACTGTTTTTAAAATAAAGTTTCGATCGTTTATTTTATTTTTTATTTTAAAGAATTGAATGTAAACTTGTTTTTTTAATCCATTTTAGAAATCACAAAATTAAAAAAGTTACTTACAAACCACCCCTTAATTTTTCTGGTTGGAGAAAATAGGAGAGTTTACATCCATCCCTTTTATTCATTCGGTTATTACTTTTCACGTCTTTTATTACATGTGTATCACTTTTAGTAGCCTTTAATCTAGTTAAACCTGGAGTTCAATTGGGCGAGCTTCCAAGCGGTCTATTTAATGATTTGGGAACTTGCAACAAAAAAATAGTCCCCTTTTTAGATTGGATTGGTAATGCGTTAAGGATATACTTTCCTAAGCATAAGTCGATTTTTTTGGTTTAATAAATAAAAAGTTAAGGTGCTTTTACTTTTAACTTTTAAAGATTATAGGTGTTTTTAGGACTATCTCATAGAATACTTTACAGCATCTCATATGATACTTTTAAAGTTGGATTGTTTTCTCTAAAAATTGAAAGATTAATATGACTTTTGTTTGTGGTAAAATTTGATTCAGTTAAGTTAAGTGAATAAACAAAGACAAGAAGCAAAAATACCTTTGATCCCAAAATGTTTAGATGATGACACCAAGAAAGGGAATCGGCCCCTTAATTATGGGTTCTCCAGATACTATGAAACAATAAGCTCTGGACTAGGATTGATAATGAAGGTATGATTAATTAATGAAAGTTATAATTACAATATCAACAGCAACACTAAAAGACATAGAAACAGAAATACAAAGGTGATGAACTAAACTACAACTACACCTAAGAACGAAACTGAGAGCAAAAGTAGTAAAAGTTGTGTATTTTTGACTTGTCGTGCCTTCTTCATTAGACTCAACTTTTTTATGTTCTTGAATAAACAACTGTATGAAGTGTGTCCAGTTACCACGGCTCTACCTGATATTATGGAACCCAACTTCCTTAACGTAACCGTTCCCCTTCTAATACCACATTGCATCACCACAGCACGTTCCCTCATCACCATGGCATGTTCCCTCATGTAATTGTTCTCGCTTTCTTAACTCTCGGCTAGTAAATAATATGTGCTCCTTGCTAGAGCAACCGTTTACCACAGCTTATCATTCCCACGGTAACATCTCCACTCATTATAACTGCTTCAAAATTATAGGGCCAATTGCTTTTAACCCAATCAGGCCCATTTCATGATCCGAGCCAACTTTTAATTAGGTGGTAACATATGCCTCCCTACACCCATAAGCCAGAGAACGAAAAGGCTTAATGGGTGTAACAGTCACATCACCAATCCCATTTTATAGCAAATTTGTTGAACCGGCTTTGCAATAATGCAAAAAATTGAAACAAATACCCTTATAATCATTGCAACGACTCTTTTCAACTTTCCTTATCATTTCCTTTTCAATAAACTAGTCTTCGCCTCTTCCTGAATCTTCTACCTTCTTTGGTTGAACCAAGCTGCTCTTATTGTATTATCCAAATTTTCTCACCTCTTGTTTTACTCAAAAGAAAATATGGGAGTTTTCTTGCCATTCAATGAAGACACTCAAACTTACCATTTGAGCCCAGTTCTGCCAAACCTTGATTATGGGCGAGAGCTTATCAACCACTTCTTGGTATTGGCTGACAACCAGCTCCCTATCATAGAAGAATAGTTTGACATTACCAAATGCCCGGCTGACTTTCGCGCTTGGCCGTACCTCACTCCTAGGTATGAAACTTGGTGTGATCATGTTTCTGTGACTAAAGGGAGAGAATGGACAAGGTGGGGTATTTATGATATGATTAACCTGAGCACCAAAGAATACCCGTGCAACCCCTACTTCATATTTTCTTTATTGGGCTTTTGGAACCCTACCATCAATGGGTTTATCTTTCCTTTTGGGATGCTTACCCCAACATTGATGGATGCAGCAACCATTCTCGGCTTGTCAGTCATAGGAGAATCCATCCCAGGTGCCAGTGACCGTTTCGGTGATACTCTAGGGGTTAAGTTCAACAAGAAACTAGCACCATACTCCAACTTTCTTCGAGCCAATTCCCATTCCTCTAGACCTATAGCTGTTTTGGCTTTGTAAGTATTTCTTCTGCACTAGCTCTGCCGCCATTGTTCTAGAGTATTCATATATAGCGGTTGCCATTATGTCAGATAAACATTTGTCTTTAGGGTCCCTTTTTCTATCTACCTTTTACAGAGGAATGTCTAATATGGTAGAGGAATTAAAGAAAGGAAAGCCCATAGAAAACATTTAGGGTCCGTTCTGGTTTCTAACCCATAGAAAACATTTAGGGTCCGTTCTGGTTTCTAAACTTATGGGCCAATATATATTTTCTCGAGTTTATTCCAGCCGGCTCTCTTAGAACTTCTCTTCCTGCCATTTATGGCAACCTCTATGTTTCAATACCTGTTACTATCATGACCACTCATGAAATAGTTGCTAAACTTTTTGAACTTCCTCCATGGCAAAGCCTAGACTATTTCCTTACCGTGATGCCAGATGTGGTCCTAAGTAGATTAGGGTAGATCCTTATGTCGCTGCAAGACATGACATTGTTCTTTTACAAGATCATCTACCTTTTGTCCTCCTTCCTCGTGATCTCCTGAGTGGTTTAAGGCCAAACTCTAGAAGATACAAAATCTCAGCCGAGCCATACTGTCCCCAATTCTTTGCACAACAATTAGGTTTTGTCCAAGACAACCTGGTCAGTCTGCCACTGTACATTTATCAGTGGAATGCCCTATTCTGAATATGGAACAAATGGAAAATATAGAATGAGAACAACAGAACAGATTCCTCGACTTTCGTTTCATGACATGCCATCCAGAGCCATCAGAAACCCCTAATTTCTTGGAGTGGTGGCGTCTTTTGATGTTGGCTGCCTTCAGAGATGATGTTCGAAAATACATAGATAAGATGTATGGAGCTGATTTGAACCTTCTACAGAAAAAGAGGAGAAGAAGAACGACTCCTACCCGTACTATAAGCGATCCTGTTCCTGGTAATACACTGTCTTTCATATTTCATCTTTCAATACTTTATATTCATATATTTTCTTACCCAAGCTTAATTCAGCAACAGTGAAAGCAACAACAGCCGAGTTGCCTAAGAGGGTTACTCGTTATTCAAGGCATACCCCTCCTTCAGATCTAATTACCTCCACTAAATCCAAGGTATATGTGTAAATGCATACTTTTACTTTGTTACTCTATCCTCTAAAATTTGTTAACTAATCCAGAATGTTCCTTCTTTTACTAGAAAATACTACAAACCCCTCTAGCTACAAGTGGTATGCATTCCCTAGCTGATCAAGCCATCATCCTAGCCGAGGCGAGTGATACTGAGATTAACACCACAAGCACTAATACAATCGAAGTTGTGCCTATCACTCCAGTTCAACTCACTCAACCTCCAAGCATTTTTGCAAAGGACTTGGCTAAATATTTCAACACCCCTGTAACTGCCCTTCCAGGAGAAAGAGAAAGTTCTCCTACTGAAGCTATTTGTGAGACTGTGGCTAATATCTTGGAGATGGACACCATTCCGGATTCAGACACTCTTAATACCCTCCAAGAAATCCTTAGCCATAAAGCCAACTCCACTAATGACAATATTCTAGAGTAAACCAAAGCTCTGCACAATGAAATGGGTATTATGCTTGTGAACATGAACTACCATTTAGAAGCCGGCAAACATAGGATTAGCCGTAGCAAACACAAACTAGCCCGGCTTGCCGATCTATCTAATCAGAAGTAGGAACTCACCTCGGCTTTTGTTGAATAGGAGAACAAAAAGGTTGGAGATTTTGAGAAGCATCAAGCTACAACTCAAAGAATTGCTTTCCTAAGAAACAACATCGCTCAAATGGAAGCTGAGTTACAAACCTTGCTTCCCTAAGAGACCCCCTTATCACAACAGCTCAAATAGACCCAAACTGATAAACTCCAGCTATATACTTAAGCTACATCTTTGGACAAAGAAATCAAGTCTCTTACCCTGCAGCAAAAATTTCTAGAAAAAGACTTCAAAGATGGGCAGTAACAATTACACCAAGCCAATCTCATCTACTAAGAGATCCGTGCAAAACTTCCGGTTGACAAGGAATTATCGAAAGGTAGACATCAACCTTTTTTCTGATTTTGTATTACCTGTATAATTTCCTTAAAAATAGATTGTTTTGGTTTTGTAGACATTGCTATTTCTGTCCTTTTTCCAAAACCTGAACAGGCTTCAAAGGAAACTGTTGCAACTAGCCCTAAGTCTATTCATTCTACTACAGCTTCCTCTACACATTTGTTTGATCCTCAGGCAGCTGTAGATCCCACAGTGGCTATTGCATTAGCATATACCTCTGACATCCATGAAGCCTCTTTGACTCATGCAGGAGCTGATGTTCAAGGCAATTTGGATGAGAACCCAAACGTACTTGGTTCTACACCAATTGGGCACATTGAAACCACGGTTGGAACCACAACCACAACTCCTAAGTCTCTTGCTAATTAATTACTTCGTAGTCTAGCCTGTTGATTTCTTTTAATACTCTGCTAGCTGAACTAGTATGTGGTCAGCACTTTAACATTTCTCTGGTTTATAACAAACCTTTGGTTTCCTAAATAGAAAGGTCGTATTTCTTTAAGAACTTTCCATTTATACTCATGGCTAATTCAACCAAATGATAAACTCCACCATAAATAACTTGGCTAATTATAAAAGGTCCTTCCCAATTAGGTGACCATTTACCAAGACTCATATCTTTAAGTCCTAAAGGCAACACGGCTTTCCAAACCAAATCACCTTTAGAAAAAGATTTCTTTTTAACTTTCTTGTTATAAGCTATAGCTACTTTAACCTTGTTAGCCCGGATGTTTTCTAATGCCATCAATCTATCTTCACTCATATTATCCATTTCTTGAAACATGGCTTGGTTATACTCATCCAAAGTAAAATGATGTTGCCTCGCCACTTTAAGAGACTTCACGTTAATCTCTAGAGGCAAAATTGCATGTTGTCCATAAGTCAACCTATATGGAATCAAACTAGTAGCTGTGCTTTTAGGATTTCTATATGCCCATAATGTTCTTGATAAATAAGCACTCTATTAGTAGCCTCGGCTTGCCCATTTACCTGGGTATAATAAGGAGAAGAATGAATTAACTTAATCCCATATTGGACAGCAATAGCTTTCACTTTATCCCCTATGAACATGGTGCCTTGGTCAGCCGTGATAGTTCCAGGGATACCAAACCGATGTATAATTTGATTTTGTATGAACCTAATGACTTTGGCTTGTGTAACCTTAACCATCGGCTGAGCTTCAACCCATTTGGAAAAATAATTTGTGGCCACAATTATAAAAGAATGTTGTTTAGATGAAGGAGGATAAATTTTGCCAATTAAATCCATAGCCTATCCCCGGAACGGCTACGGCTTCACAATAGCATGTAATTCCTCAGCTGGCACACATTGTGAAGGACCATGTTTTTGACATTCTTCACAACTTTTGGCATAATCAAAACAGTCAGCCACTATCGTTGGCCAATAATAACCATAACAATAAATCAGCCACTTAATTTTGCCACCGGACTTGTGTGCTTCACACACTCCTTCATGAACTTTTCCCATAATTCTCATAGCTTTATCTAAACTTATACATCTTAATAGCACTTCTTCTTGTGTTCTCTTAAATAATTCATTATCAACCAGAACAAAATTCAATGCTTGTTGTTTCGCCTTATACTCTGTTTTAGCCGAGGGATCTAATAGATATTTAATAATCCAATTTGATACCCTCAGCTGTAAGTCCACATTGCCAATCATCACCCTCCACAAATTAATTTATACCTTGAGACATATTGGGCTAATTGGTTGGCCACTTTATTCTCCCCTCTAGGAATATGAACTATTGTCACATTTGAAAACTCAGATAACAGTTCCAAAACTTTTTCTAAATAAAAGGTTAATTCTGGGCTATTGCACTTATAGTCACCCATTATTTGATTAACCACTAGCTGTGAATCCCCTCTTATTTGAACTGCTTGAACCTTCATAGCATTTAACAACCTAAGCCCGTCTAGTAAGGCCTCATATTCTGCTTGGATGTTAGAGCAATGAACATCTAATTTGAAGGAATACTTGTCATTTTTACCATCAGGATTTGTAATCACTACTCCTGCTTCGGCTCCTTCACTATGTTTGGATCCATCAAAAGACAATATCCACGACTGAGTAGCAACTAGGTTTTGATATTCGTCTAATGGATCCAATACATCAATACACGGGTGCTCTGCTAGAAAATCAGCTAATGCTTGCCTTTTCACGGCTTTCATAGGCATGTATTTGAGGGCACAAGCATTTAAGTTTATAGCCCATTTCATCAATTGCCTTTGAAGTACAGGTCTATTTAAGAGATATCTTACTATATCTATTTTACACATAACTAGTACTTCTCTTAGCAACAAATAGTACTCTAATTTAGTACATGCATGAAATAAAGATAGACACAATTTCTCAACAGGTGTGTACCTTGTTTTAGCATCATTGAGCGTCGGCTTAAATAATACACTGCCCTCTCTGTGCCATCTTCTAAATCTTGGGCAAATAAAGTTCCAATTGAGTCTTCTACCACTGATATATATAATTTTAGTGGCCTTCTAGTAACAGGTGGTACCAAAATTGGTGGGCTCACTAAACATTTTTTAATTTGATCAAAATCCAGTTTTTGCTCTTTTCCCCAAACAAATTCTTTAGATTGTTTTAATTTCAAAAAAGGAGAAAAAACTTTCATTTTTTCAGCAAAATTAGTGATAAACCTCCTCATAAAGTTAATTTTCCCAATGAGGCTTTGCAATTCTTTCTTATTACTTGGAGGTCTAGCTTCTAATACTACCTTAGCTTTGTTTTTATCTATCTCAATGCCTTGATGATGCACTAAAAAACCCAAAAAGTTACCAGCCGAAACACCAAAAGCACACTTAGTCGGATTCACTTTTAAGGAATGTTTCCTCATCCTTATAAAAGCTTGTTCTAAATTGGCTAAATATTTTTGAAATTCGACTGATTTAACTACCACATCATCTATATATACTTCCATACTTTTACCTATTAAGTCATGAAAAATTACATTCATTGCCCTCTGATATGTTGCTTCGACATTTTTTAAACAAAATGGCATAACCACCCATTCAAAAATACCAATAGCGCCAGGGCAACGGAAAGCAATTTGTGCACATCATCATGAGCAACTAAAATTTGATTGTACCTTGAGTAACCATCCATAAATGACATAATTTCATTTCTAGCTGCAGAGTCAATTAACATATCTGCCACAGACATGATATATTCATCCTTAGGCATAGCCAAGTTCAGATTTCTAAAGTCTATACAAACTCTAACTTAGCCATTCTTTTTAATTATAGGTACTATAGTTGACAACCATTCGACATACCTAGCATTCTAATGAAACCAGCCTTTAACACTATTTCAATTTCCAGCTTGATCTTCTGCTGCAATTCTGGATTGATATGTTACGGTGGCTATCTGAAAGGCTTGTAACCATCTTTAATGGGCAACTGATGCTTAACCAACTCTCTTGATAAACCAGGCATTTCATGATAATCCCATGCAAAACAATCCTTATATTGCTAAATTAAATGCACTAGTTCTTCTTAACATTCTTTACCCAATAACCCACTAATCTTAGTCATCCCTGGTTGCAGTTCTGTACCCAAGTTGACTTCAAGTAGTGGATCTTGAGCTTCAAACCTTGGTTGATCCTTTTTTATGGATGGACATACCTCTTCATCTTTATCTTCACCAACATCTTTCTCTTCATCAGCATCTTTCTCGGCTACCTCATTATGCTAAACACATTCCAGGATTTTCCACTCAGTAGAGTAAGCTTGCAGCTTTTGCAAGACTTCCTCTGCCAACTCTTCATGGCTTGTATTCATTTAATAACTCCAAACAAGGTCGTGGCTCAGCCTGAACTTCAATTTGAAAATCCCTAGCTGTGAAATTCATGATAACTGGCTTCCACCATTTGAACCTCTACTGCAAAGGGCTTTTGATCAACTTAAACTGTTTCAATCTTCCTTTGATGCCAGAACATCAGCATATAATGAAGCGTAGAAGGTACACATTTATTTGCATATATCCAATCTCGCCCAAGCAGAAGAAAGTATCCAGGTTTAGCATCTACCACAAAAAACACTATATTAGCCGTTTTAGAACCTGCGATAAGTTCAGCAATGTAGATTCCAATGGCTATGGTAGTTCCTCCAGTGAAATTAGTTATCTTCATGTTAGTTTCCTTTAAGTCTGCAATAGTCTTTCCCAACTTCCTTAGAACTCCTAGTGGCATTACATTCATAATTGCCTCTCCATCAACCAAAACCTATGAAACCAGCTTTCCATCAACTAAAGCTTTGATGTAAAGCGGCTTCAAATAATGAGGTTTCTTTGGCCTTTCAAATACTATCACTAGTTCACCTTTACGCTGATCTTCCTTTTCTTTTTGAATAATGATAGAAATATACTCAGCTTCTTTATATCATAACATCTCCCTCCAAAGCCTCAACTTGTCTTTCTTCATTACAAATTCTGAAGGCAAAATTCCAACAACACCCATCATCTCTAAATCCTCATCATTAGCAATAATTAGCAATAATTAGCAAATCATCTTCATCATCATCATCTGTGTCTTCCTCCATATAATAGCCTCCTTGCAAGCCTTTACTCTGTGAGGATTCACCAAGAGATAATTTCTACACAGTTCTCATGATTTCTGCTTCTTTCTTTTTTTTCATCATGAGAAACTGTCAACTTAACTGCTTTGCCCTTCTCCAGAGATTCTAACTTTTCTTTAACCTTCAGAAAAGCCCTCTTTCGTTGCAATCGGCATTTTTGAGACTTTGTAAGTATTTTCTCTTCTGTACTTTCTTTCTTTTTCTTGCTTGCCTTAACCATCGTCCACCCTAATTGGTTGAGAGGGACTTTGGCTTAACCATTTGCCTTGGATGAAGTTTTGAATCATCTTTTACTGTGATTTTCATAGTTGGCTATCCTCTTGACTAACTCATTTCCACAACTCGCTTATTTTCTTTAGGCAAGGGGTGGTTGGTCACCTGAGGTGCTTGTGTGTTGCCATAACTTCCTTTTTTGAAATTTCCAGAATATGACATATTTCTATGATGACTAAATCCTTGAAACACATTTCTTTGAAACCTATTCTCTTTTCCTCCATGTATGAAATGGCCTGCCACATTGTTAACAAGGAACATTTAATACCATAGGTTTCATAATGTCAAAAAGTTGTTTAGACAGATTAAGCATTATATCATTCGCTCCTAATTCCATTTACTGTCTAATAAATGATGTGGATGCAATCATGGGTTGTTTATCCTCATTGTTCTTAGCCGCAAACATTGAATGAGGAGTTCCATTCTTTCAAGAAACAAAAGCGGCAACATTTTTTGGCATACTTGAGTCTGTTTCGTTTACCGGAGTACTAATCGTGTTGTCGTCTCCTTTTCGGTTTTCATGTTTAGCATTCTTCAACATTGCACCAGGAGTACTCATTTGCTTAGAGCGTGACTTCTTGCGCCACTACCAATCCAAACTTGGAGATTGAAACTTCTCAATATCAACCCTTTTTGTCCCACTGGACATGCCAAAATATGTTTGTGGTGAAATTTGGTTCGGCTAAGTTAAGTAAATGAACAAAGCCAAAAAGGAAAAATACCCTTGATCCCAAAATGTTTAGACGATGACACCAAGAAGGGGAATCAGCTCCTTGGTTATGGGTTTTCCAGATACTATTAAATAATAAGCTTTGGACCAGGATTGATAATGAAGGTACGATTAATTAATGGAAGTTGTAATTACAATATCAACAACAACACTAAAAGACATGGAAATAGAAATACAAAGGTGATGGACTAAACTACAACTACGCCTAAGAATGAAACTGAGAGCAAAAGTGTTGTGTATTTTTGACTTGTCGTGCCTTCTCCATTAGATTATGCTCTTTTATATTCATGAATAAACAACCGTCTAAATGTGTTCAATTACCATGGCTCTATCTGATATTCTGGAACCACCAACTTCCTTAACGTAACCGTTCCCCTTCTAATACTATGTTGCATCACCATGGCACGTTCCCTCATTACCACAGCACGCTCCCTCAAGTAACTGTTCCTGCTTTCTTAACTCATGGCTGGTAAATAATATGTGCTCTTTGTTAGAGCAACCGTTTAGCATGGCTCATCATTCCCACGGTAACATCTCCACTCAGTATAACTGCTTCACAATTATAGGTCCAATTGCTTTTAACCCAATCAGGCTCATTTCATGATTTGAGCCCACTTTTAATCAGGCGGTAACAACTTTATTCTATTTTTTGAGAATAAAAGTAGAAATTATCATTTTTAATATCTATATCTATTATTATTATTTTAGAATTTAAGATCAACTTTATAATACATTTGTCAAATACTATTATTTTAGCTTCTTATTATTAAGTGTAACTTCTATATTATTTATCAAATTATAAAATTATGATATTTTTTTGGGACAAATAATATTATGGTCTTTTAAGAGCATATTTCAGAGAATTCAAAAGATTCCCAGTAGCTCTAGAAAAAATACACTATAATACCAAACCACGTCTAAGTGAAATAATCGTTTTGGGTTGATACTGTTTTGCATTGCTTAACCTATCAATTAATCTTATCGAAACAGTTTCTTGACACGCCTTCGTTCGACTGATTTGTTAACAAGCCAACAAATTAAGCAAAACGCAGTGATCCAACGCAAATCATATTAGTTGGAATTCAGTGAAATTGAAATACCAGTGGTTTCGATAAAAAAAAAAGGGGCAACATTTTAAATAAATATTTAATTTCTATACAATATTATAGTAAATATTTTATATTATCATTTAATTATATAGTACACCATTAAAAGTAGACATTTTTATGTTTATATTAGATTTAATTTTAGGTTTTCATTTTAGTACCCCCAATAATATCGGTATTTTGAATTTAAGGATTATAATTTAATCATACGTATTTTAAATATTAATAAATTTAGTTGGTAAGATACGTGATAAATTTTTAGCTATAAGTTATCTAAAAAATATAAATATCCATAAATTTTATAGAAGTACCAGATATATCCTCTTAATTTTAATATATTATTAACACGAAACACGAACATTGTTTACTAACAAACACACACACACACACACACACACACACACACACATATATATATATATATATATATATATATATATCTTAATACTAATAATATATCTAAATTTTTAAACTTTATTTATAAGAAAAGACTACTATTATTTTCTTGCACAAAAGTTTACATACTATTTTTTTTACTTGAGAACCTAAAATATTTTCACATTTATGCCAACAATAATGGATCCCAAATTTAATCTCTTTAAATAGTTTAAATTGTAATCATTTAACAATTTAATTTTCCTCTATATAACATTTGACAATTATTTCTTTCCTTAGTTTGTACTGGCTATTTCCGCAAATTTCCACATTGCTTAATGTACTGAATGATGCCAAATTTATTTATTCCCTTTTTGCATAAAAGTTTAGATGAAAAATGTTATTCCAATACCAGCTTTGTGGGTGTCCAATTCGGACACCGATTTCTTTGTCGTTGGATGTGATGGTAGCCTCCACTTTTTCTACTTATCAATTATATCCAATAATAATAGAGTGAGTATTTTAATTAGAGACCCACTTTTGGATGTTGGAATAACAATATCCAAATTTAGATGGATTCATCATCAGTCATCCACCATGGGCAAGAGCAATGCCAAATTTAAGCAATGCCTTACAAGCAAAGTTGGAGGGAAGGGGGGACCAAGAGTGTCTCGGTCCCCCCAATCTCAGTGCTTTTATTATATAATTGTATGTATATTTTGTATTATAGGCTCTTGAAAAAATATACATCTCCACATAATATACATAAAAAATAATAATAATAATTTTTTGATGTAATAACATGTATGATATAGAAGTATGAAATATATTTTTAGAATATATTTACTTGTTTAAGATTTTTAGAATACATTTTTTAAATATTTTTTTCTTATTAAATTTTTTTATTCACTTAATAAAGTTGTTGCTTAATAGTTATTTGTTTATGATGCTATATTTTGATGTTAAATAATATACTGATACACTTTTTATTTTTTATTTTTTTGATATTAAACTTGAGATATCTAAAAAGAAAACTATTAATTTATTTGTTAAGAAAAAAAATGATGAATGATAAAATAAACTCTAACTTATCAAGAATTTAGATAAAAAACTATACAATAACTCATTTTATAATTGCTATATATATATAATAATTTATTTTGTTTTTTTATATTATTTATGTTAACTAATTTGTTCCATCATCCAAATTCTGGCTCCATCCCAGGTGAAGGTAGTGATCTATCTGCTTGATTTTCAACCTGCGCATATATCCAGCTCTGCCTAAAATGAGTTCTAATCAAAACATTTTTTTCAACAATTCTTTTTTGAAGTGGAGTCCTATTCAGCTGGGATCCCCTTGTTTAGATCGAGTAGGAGTTACATTGGGATTGGCCAACAAAAATGCTAACTTGTTCAGACAATAGAGCATGGCATAATTTCATCAATTTGTTAAACCGGGGGTCTTTCAGTACATGAGCCATCAAGCTTTTAAAGTTGCAGATATATTGTTATGCCCTAGCCATACTTTTGTACTTTTTTTTCTTATTTTTCTTCCCAGGTTTGCTTGTAATATCATTATAAATTGCCTTTGCAATTTATTCTCTGCAACAACTGAAGAAAACTTAGTAAGTACAACTAACATGGGTCTCCAATTTGCCTAGTTACTGATAGAAGTTTGCCGTTCAGTTGTCATAATCAGATACTGTGAGTCTATATCCCTAAAAGAAAGAAAAGGGAAAAAAAAATGTACTCTCAATGAAATTAAATAGCTTTAGATTGTCCTTCTAAAATGACGAGAAAATGAGACCCTACCAAACGAGAATGTTTTGGGAGATTTATAAGGCACTGTAATGATCATTAGTGTAGGTACCCTACTAAGCAAAGCTGTCACTGCTATATCACCCACATCCCACTTTCATTGGGACCCCTTCTCTTTTTCGCCTTAGGACATGTATTTAAGCTTTCAGCAACTTTATCTCTTCAGTTTGGGAGAAAAAGTCCCATAGGGGGAGGAAAAAAACACTATAGAAACAAAGTTTATCGGCATTTTTCCATATATATGATGTTAAAGAATATATTATTTGAACAAGAGAATATTAAAATATTTATGAGAATTTGAAACTTTATAACAGAATTTATCGTATTTTCAAGTTTTTTTTTCTGAAACAATTTTCAAATAGAACTAGCACTCACTGTTAGAAGATTTGCATACGAAAGGATGAAAAAAAAAAATATAGTTTTGTCCGCAACAATATCACGCGGCTCAAAAGAAAAAGGGAAAAGAGAACCCGCCACAACTGATAGCGAGTTTTTTTTTTTTAAATATCATATATATTCATGGAAATATGCATTTACATATATATTACTTTATATTTATGTAATATTAATTATAACAAATTGAATACATTTTATATATTTATACTTCAATTGTACCAATTCAGAAAGTTATGAAGTGATGTGTTTAATGGTGTTATGAATCAAGAGTTATTCTTTAAAACAAATTTCATTGAAAAAAAATAAACATAATTGTTTTACCTACCATCAATTATTTCATGCTCTACAATTGTAAGATTTTATGTCTCTGCTTTCTGCACTCCAAAACCTCTTTCCATCAATGACCAATTTTATTTCCCCACTTCTACATCTCAAATTTTTTCAGAAAAATTGTGTTCAACGTCGACACCAATTTACCTGTCTCGCTCAATTTAGTTCAAAACTTTTGCTAGCTAGCTTCTCTGATTAATACTCTTGAGACAACTAAGTTTTGGGACAACACCTACCAGTGACATTGAGGTGAAACTCAGCACGAGACACGTTGCATCGGTCCCCACTATATAAAGATTGTTGGTGACATTTTCCATCACACTGACTGAAGTGAACCCTTGTGATCAAACTAACAATATGCAAGATGGATTTAACTTTACAACCTAGAAAAACTTATCTTACAATGTGTATTAAGAAACAGTTTTACTGAATAATGTGTGTGTATTATTAATGAGAATCAAGAGTAGTATATATATGTACAATGTTGAAGGAAAGGAGATAACACGGATGTAACTGACTAAGCTAACAAACACCTAACAACTTGTCATTATGACATGTTAACAAACTATACTGCTACTAACTGAAAGTTACAAATGGTTAAGGGTGTTTCTAAAATAACTAATACTCCCCCTCAAGATGGGTTGTGGAAAATGTTATGAATGCCCATCTTGGACAATAAGGTTTTAAAAAGAGGATTAGGAAGAGCTTTGGTAAGTAAATCTGCAAGTTGGTGTTTGCTTGGGACATGAACTAATTGAATCAATCCTTGCTGGATCTTTTCGCGGATGAAGTGGAGGTCAATCTCGATGTGTTTTGTCCTCTCATGGAAGGTTGGATTAGAGGCTATGTGAATGGCAGATTGACTGTCACAATACACCATTGAGCTAGGCAAATTAATCTGAAAGACTTTAAGTAGATTATGGAGCCAAGTTAATTCACTTGTTATGGATGCTAAGGATCTGTACTCTGCCTCTGCTGAGCTTCTTGCAACTGTTGGTTATTTCTTCGATTTCCAAGATATCATGGAGTCTCCAAGGAAGGCACACTGACCTGAGACAGATCTCCTTGTGTCAGTGCAGGTGCCCCAATCTGCATCTGCATAAGCACTTAGCCTTAGCTGAGAAGTCGAGGAAAAAAGAATTCCTTGGCCTGGTGTTGATTTTAAATATCTGAGAAGATGATGAATGGCCTGCAAATGAGAGGAGTAAGGCCTTGACATATACTGACTGAGTTTATTAATTACAAAGGTAATGTCAGGTCTAGTAATAGTTAAATAGAGGAGTCTGCCGATTAATCTTCGATAAAGTGTGCTGTCCTCAAGAGGTTCTCCTGATGTTGCATTCAGTTTGGTGTTGGGATCCATTGGGAGGGCTGCAGGTTTTGCTTCTACGAAGTTGCAGTCTTCAAGTAGTGAAAGAGCGTATTTTCTTTGAGAGAGGAAGATTCCTTTAGATGATCTAGCCACTTCAAGTCCAAGGAAATATTTTAATGATCCGAGATCTTTTAACTTGAATGCTCTTTGTAGTTGTTCTTTAATTTGAGAAATTGCTGCTGTGGATGCGCTGGCAATGATAATGTCATCTACATATACCAACAAGAAAACAAAACCAAGGTCAGTTCCTTTAGAAAAAAGAGAATAATCATTCTTGGATTGAGAGAATCCTAAGGATATAAGGGTGGTAAAGAACTTCATGAACCACTGTCTTGAGGCTTGTTTGAGTCCATATATGGATTTATTGAGTTTGCAAACTAGATTCTCCTCCTTAATTGGATACCCAAGAGGCAAGTCCATGTATACTTCTTCAAAGAGGTCCCCATTTAGGAAGGCATTATTAACATCTAGTTGTGTTAAGTGCCAATTCTTAGAGGCTGCTATATATAGAAGAACTCTGACAGTTGTAAGCTTTGCAACTAGAGAAAAGGTGTCTATGAAGTCAATTCCTGCTTGTTGTGTGTAGCCTTTAGCCACTAATCTAGCTTTATGTCTATTAATGGTTCCATCGGCATTGTATTTCACCTTGTAGACTCATCTACAACCTATAGAATGTTTGCCAGGAGGTAAAGTGGTTACAGTCCATGTATTGTTTGCTTTCCATAGCATCCAATTCTTCTTTCATAGCTTTTCTCCATTCTTGGTGGGGTACAACTTGATGGTAAAACTGAGGTTCATAGGCAGAATCAACTTGCATAATGTAATTGTGATAAGATGGAGCTAAAGAGTGATATCCAATGAAATTGGACATGGGGTGTGGAATGTTATGTTCATAATCTGCTAGGTAGGCAGGGGTTTTCAGTATTCTTAATGACTTTCTCTGTTGAGCAGGGAGAGTGACATCAGAAATGGGGTTAGAAGAGCTCAAATTTGAGGTTTTAGTGGTGTATTCAACTGTTCATGGCTGAATAATAGGTTGGGGAACATCTGGTTGTGTTTCAGGTTGAGGTACAATAGGTTGGATTTGCTGGATTCCAGGTTGAGGGATGGCTGGAACTGAGATTTCAGTTTGAGGTATATCAGTGGCAGGTTGTGGAGTAACAGTGTTAGGAAAAATGTCTTCTGCTATTGTTGTTGTCTGCTGTAAGGAGTGAAAGGGGTATGTTTCCTCATGAAAGGTCACATCTCTTGAGATTAAAAATTGTCTAGTGGAAAGGTTGTATAGCTTGTAACCTTTAAAACCAGGAGGATATCCAAGGAAGACACATAGTGTGGCCCTTGGTGAGAATTTGTTCCTCTGTGAAGGTAAGGTAGAAGCAAAAGCTAGACAACCAAAATTTCTTAAAGCAATATAGTTAGGCAATTTATTGTAAAGCAACTGAAATGGTGACTTAGCATGAGGTAAATTTGGAGATGGTGTTCTATTTATAAGATAAGTGGCAGTAGATAAACAATCTCCCCAAAAAGATAAAGGAACCTTTGATTGAAAAAATAATGATCTAGCTACATTAAGGAGATGTTGGTGTTTTCTTTCAA
Organism: Dalbergia cochinchinensis; assembly: GCA_031216125.1. Taxonomy (NCBI): domain Eukaryota; kingdom Viridiplantae; phylum Streptophyta; class Magnoliopsida; order Fabales; family Fabaceae; genus Dalbergia; species Dalbergia cochinchinensis. The sequence goes on along the minus strand of CM062368.1, from coordinate 56,058,923 downwards.
CTACTGAATTTTGTTTAGGCCTCTCAACACAAGAAAACTGGTGTAAAGTTCCTTGCTTGGCTAAAATATCTGTCAAGGCCAACTCTTTGGCATTGTCAGATCTAAAGATTTTAATGGTGACACCAAATTGTGTTTTAACCATTGCAAAGAATTTAGTAATGAGCTGAGGTGCCTATGATTTATTTTTCATTAAGAAGGTCTAAGTGAACCTTGTGCAATCATCCACAATAGACAAAAAAAATCTGTGATTCTTGTAAGTGGGAGTGTGATAGGGACTCCATATATCACAATGTATTAGATCAAAGGGATTAGCAGAAAAATTGTTATTAGAAATGAAAGACAATCTTCTTTGTTTTGCTAAAGGGCAAATAGTACAAGTATCAGTATGTACACATGCATTCTTATTGGTTTTACAAGTGGGAAGTAAAGGCTGTAACAAATGTAGCCTAGAAGCATAAATATGGCCTAGTCTAGAGTGCCAAATATTAATAGGAACATTATTTGTGTAAGTGTAGTTGTGAACTACATCAGTATGTGAATGAATCTTCAAGATATAGACTTTGTCTTCGAGGTTAGCCTTGCCAATCATCTGAGAATTTAGGCCCTGAATTAAGCAATGATTGGCATTAAAAAGAAAATAACAATCTGACGTAGTGGTAGCAGTGGAAACTGATACAAGGTTAACTTTAAAGGATGGAATAAAAAACACATTCTTTAGCAACAGGTTAGAGAATAATTTTATATCACCTATTCCTTGTACAGAAACTTTGCTATGATCAGGTAGCAAAACATATGTATTCACAACAGGTAATAAGGAAATAAAATGCTGTGGAGTACAAGCAATATGTTTTGTGGCACTTGAGTCAATAATCCAAAGATTGCTTAAGGAATAAGAATTATTTTCAATGAGTTTATTAAAAGTACCTCCCGAGAATTCATTAGTAATAGAGGGTTTAGTAGCTTGAGAAATCTGATTGGTCAACATTGATAGCAAATTCTAGTGTTGTTGTTCAGACATGCCAAGGGAATGTATAGTTTCTGAAGTGTCAGAAACTTGATTCACAAAGTTAGCCGAATTCTTGCCTTTTGCTTTGTATCCAGGAGGGTAACCAACTAGCTTATAACACTTTTCTTTAGTATGACCAATGTAACCACAGTTTGAACATTGAGGTCTTTCTTTCTTGCCTTTGGCTTTGTTGTTTTCTATGCTCGGCTTGATTGCAAAGGCCATTTGAGTTTCTTGACTGCTAGAGGATTGTCCAACCTGTTGTTGCTTCTCTTCTTGAAGGATGACAGAAAAGGCTTTATTAACATTTAGTAAAGGATCTTGCAGTAGAATTTGTCCTCGAACAGAGGAGTAGGAATCATTAAGTCCCATGAGAAAGGAAAGAAGGTATTCCTGTTTGAAACTTTCAAGTAGAGATCTAGAGCCTCCACAAGTGCAGGTGCAAGGGGTTTTGAAAGAATTCAACTCTTCCCAAATTGCTTTCAGTTTGGTATAATATTGATTCACAGAAAGGTTACCTTGGGAAAGTGTCATTAATCTTTTCTTGAGTTCAAACACTTTTGGACCATTTTGTTGTTTGAACCGAGTTTGTAAATCCTGCCACATCTCAGCAGCAGTATTTGCAAAGATGATGCTCTCCACCAAATCTTTTGAAACAGCATTCAGGATCCAAGACATGATGACTTGATTGTTTTGATCCTAAGAAGAATGAAGCAAAGTTTGAGAATCATCAGGTTTGGGAATTGAGCCATCAATGAAGCCAAATTTGTTCTTGGCAGAAAGTGCAATAGACATGGATCTACTCCATGAAGCATAGTTATCAGAAGAAAGCACCTGGGAGACCAGAACAAGCCCAGGGTGATCTGAGGGATACAAGACATAGGGATTGGAAGCTTTATCCATGGGAGGAACTTGAGCCATAGCTTCGAAAGAAGGAAGAATAGAGAAGCAGAGAGCGAACAAGTTGAAGAAAGAACACCAAGGGATGAAGTGAAATCTTGCTTATGAGAGAAAGGGCGGAAATGGAATTTTCACTAATACCATATTAAGAAACAGTTTTACTGAATAATGTATGTGTATTATTAATGAGAATCAAGAATAGTATATATATGTACAATGTTGAAGGAAAGGAGATAACACGGATGTAATTGACTAAGCTAACAAACACCTAACAACTTGTCATTATGACATGTTAACAAACTATACTGTTACTAACTGAAAGTTGTAACACCCTAATATTTAACTCAACATGCCTAGGACGTATTTAAGTTAAGTATTAGTTATTACTCTTTTGTTTCAGTTTTTGATTCAAAACTTCTTGAAAAATACTTCAGTGAAAATATGAGTAATTTTTTTTTGAACTTTAAATACCAAAACGTGAGCCGCGTATACTAGATATCTAATGTCATTTATCTTGCCTGCGTAAGAGAGATGTTAGAAACAAATAACGGATAAATACATAATACAACCATGGCATAACAATCTCAAATAATATAACATATCAATAACTGTATCATAATAGTGATGTCTTGTAAACTTAAGGACATCAATATATATATATCCATCAATAGAACACAAACTGATATATGAGATATGATCACTCAAAAGGCAAATATCCAAAGGAAAGTTATCTCCGTATCTCTTCGTCCAGTCTCAAGGTAAATCACGAACTACACCATCATTCATGTCTGGAGACGACATGGAAAAGAAAAGGGATGAGAAACTTATACAAGAATTTCAGTATGGCTTCCCGACTCTAACACAAGTGTCATCGTCATCGTCCCCAGGAATCTTAGGTTTAATTATGAAAATGGTGAACATGTGTATAACGTTCATTTATTAAGTTATAAATACCATTAGCCGAGGCCCGTATCTTTTAGCATGAATCTTAATGTCATGAATGCAACATATTAGTCATGGATGTATGTCAATATCGTATACATAATATCATAAAATTCATAAAATGATGCATATGATATAAAGAACATCATGATCATCATTCTTACAGGTGACTTAAACTTCTTTATTCTCTTTTCCTTAGGGGCCGCCCTATATTCTCTCTTTTCTCGAGAGTTTTAGGTTATGAGCTCATACTTCACTAGTTGTCACTAGCGTAATCTTATCCCTTTTGATAAGTTAAATTCCTGACTCTTAAGGTACGGGATAGAGGGCATTAGGATCACCTTTTATAACCTTTAATTCGGAGAGTCCAAATGATCACTTCCTATTCGGATCACCGCTCATAACCTTTAATTCGAGGAGTCTAGAGGATCATTTCCATGTGCTTTATGTCACCTTAAATCTTGGTATGATATATATAGATGCCAACATGAATAACTCATCATTAATATTTCATGCTCATAAACTTCACGAACTTATGCATCTCAATGAATCAGACATAACTGTAACATGCCATAAATCAAATCACATAAACATGCATCATATTTCATTGCATATATCCATAAGCTATATAAATCTCAATATATGAACATAACCATCACAAGATATCAATCACTTTCATCTCATCAAATTATCAAGATTTACGTTCAAGTCCCAAAGGGTCAAATCACAATTTCTCAAAGGTTACGGGTCAAATCGTAATTACCCCTTTTTAACATCTACTCATAAATTAAAGACCTTTAACTTTAACCAATACATTTCAAGAGACATATAACTATTAGAAACCATTCAAACTCATCATAAAAACCTTTTTGGGCCATAGACTAAATTTAACATATTGTAGGGGTCAAAGTACAAAGTTACGTATTTTTTACACTTATCAAAAGCCAATACTTCTAAAACTTTCTCTAAACATCATAAATGGTATTCTAAACACATATACACATCATATATCATTATTTACTCTAATTAAAATCCTTTGAATCAAAAAGTTACATAATTGATAGTTTAGGACACAACTTTCCATATTTTATGAATTGGTCAAAACTAATACTTGTAATTATTTTTTTCAACCTCTAAGATACCAAAAACAATTTATACATCAAATACTAATAATTCTAATGTATATAAACCATAAGATCAGTATCAAATTAGTGAGGAATTAATCTAGAAAATTCATTGTCTAAAGCTTTATAAAATTACGATTTTGATCCTTTCTAATTATTAGTTTATCTCAAAAATGCTAAAAATAATTCTTACATCAATTATAAGTAATTTATACACATTCAAACCTTATAGAATAGTATTCTAACCATTTTATTTAAGTCAGGTCAGTAACATAATTTTTAAATGAAAAAGCTTGAGAAAAACACATTCTTTAACATCTTTGGATTTTTAACTCTAACAAGAATGATTTAAGTAATTTAAAAAAAGATCAAAGCCTTAAAAATAAAATGAACCAATCTTAATACCAAGAACATCAAGAGGCTGAAATTAACTTAATTTAAGTATTAGAATTCCTATTTAAGATTAAAGAGGTAAGTTTTGAGCTTTTAGAGATTTAGGTGATAGGAAGAATCATAGATATGTTATGCAATCCATTTTTAATCTTTATCATTATAAGGTGATAACTTAAAAATATAAACATGATATGTAATACTTCAAATATAAATATGAAGATGCAAGTTTATTTTTAGATCTTCAAAGTTTAGTGATAACTTGAAACATAAAATGCATTACTTGAAATTTAAACATGAGAATGCAAATTCATATTATTATCTTTAAGATTTAAGATGATGAACTTGAAATTAAATATGATTATGCAAGGCTTGAAATTTAAATATGATGTACAAGAACTTGAAACATAAATATGGATGCTAGTTCATTTTTATATCTTGTTAAGTTTAAAACTCAAAACATAGTAATTCCTTTATTAATCTTTTAACATCAAGAATTAAAACTTGGCATTTAGAGTTCATTTAAATGATGGATTCACAACCACCACCATGATTCCTCATCATCAAGCCATGGTCATTATCAAATCATAAAAATCGAAAACATAAAGAAAGAACAAGAGAAAGAACATGAAATAAAATCCCTACCAAGTTGTTTCTTGTTGTCAAAAGATAATGCTTGATCTTTAGAGAAGTTAGGAGAAGAAAATATGTCCTTGATATGTCCTTGAAATTCAGCCAAGATTAGAGCAAATGGAGGAAGGATTTTTCTTATGTTTTTGTGTTTGATAATGGAAAGGTTATGTGTTTAGGAGTTGATTTATGCTTGGAATGTGTATGCTTGAGGTTTAGAACTTGATTAGAGGTTGGAAATGGAGTCTCTTGAGTGTGAATGAGGAAGAAGAAGAAAGCTTGAAGTATTGAGAGAATTAGAGAACTTTGAGTAAGAAAACTATCAAGTAAGAAAATGCTAAGTGTAACACCCTGATTTTTCTGTCCGAGGGAAATGACCAAAATGCCCCTGAGGTCATTTCCTGACCCGAATTCGAGGGTAACCAACTCGTTCATCCTCGAAGGGTTAACTCAATGTTTGAAGGGGATTGAATGGCCTTTGAATGCTTTCGGAAACAAAAATTTCGTTTTCCGCAGTTTCGGGTCAAAATGACCAAAATACCTCTATAGCGTTTTTACGCGGGTAAAGGTGCTGTTTGAGCCCGGAACTTTCCCCAGAGGTTTAAAAACATGTTTTCATGTGTCTAGAGGTCTCTGTTCAAGTCCCGGTAGTCCCGGCCAGTTTTAGTGCAAAATTATGATTTTGCCCCCAGAATAGTATTTTTGAGCTTAATGACGTAATTAAGCAAACCTAAGCAATATTAGGCTCTAAACGAAGATTAATTAATTCCCTAATTAATCTAGAGTCAAAATAATTTATTAAAGTTAATTAGAACCTAAAATTTCTTAGATTAAACTTAAATCCCTTTTTAGAACTCAAGACTCCTAGTCTTGGAATCTTGAATAGTGTTTTCTCTCTCCAATTCCTTAAATCAAGGAAATGTGTCTAGAGTTGTTTAGACTCTAAATTGAGAATTTAACTCACTAATGGTGCAAGACCACTCCTTAATTATGTCTAGACCACCTTAATTATCCATTTCCCTTACCTAAACACTTTCTTACAAATTCCTAATCTTAAGCATAATCAAAGATACATCTAAACACAACTTTAAACCACAATTAAAATGCAAAGAACCCTCCCTCATGGCTGATGAAGTTTCGGCCAGCACACTCCCCATTGGCCACATGTTTAATTATTTTCTCACTCAAAGAACCATGCTTGAGGCCATACCTTGAACCATACCTCACCATGCCTCAAGAACACATTATCTCACCTCATGGAACTCATGGATGCCTCCAATTCTGCACACATGGCCGAAGCTCTTCCTCTCCATGAGCTCCCTTCATTTGTTTCATTTCTCTATAAATAGAATGCCTTGAGGAGCTTGCACCACTTTTAGATCATTTGCTAAGTTTAGGAGCACTCAAAGCTTTTCCTTTTCTCTCAAAGTTCTAGTGTTCTTCAAGTTCTTGGAGTTCTTCAAGTTCTTCATCTTCTTCATCTTCTTCTTCCATCTTCAAGTTCATCACACCAAGTAGGGATTTTCTTTCAAGTATTCTTTTCTTTAAAGTTCTTGTTCTAAGCTTTATGTTCATAGTTTCTCTTGATTCCTTTTAGAACTTCTTTTCTTCTCCTCCTTCCTCTTTATGTTTCGGCCATGGGCCTTTGGGAATGAAGAAGTGAGAGCTTGATGATGAGAGTTTCATGATGATGTTCATCACTTGAAACAAACTCTAGAGCTTGATCTTTGTTCTTGAACAAAAATGTTTCTAGTTCTTCCTTTCTTGAACTCTTGAGAACTTTAGCCTTGATGATGTTTTAAAATGGCTCTATGAACTCAATGATGAGGACTCATGATGTTGGTGTTAATATATCATCAAGATCATGAACTCTAGAGTTTTAAAATGTTCCTTTTTCTTCTTGAAGATTTCGGCCATTTCCTTAATTTTTCTAAGCTTCATGGTTTGATTTCCTAAGAATATTATGTTGAGTTTTAAGAACTCTAAGCTTGACTTTACCTTGTTTGGATGAGTTTGGGTTATGGTTTAAATTCTTTTAAAGTCTTGTTAAGAGCTCTAGAAAGATAAAATGAACTTGCATAATTTATTTTATGCTTGCATTTACATTTACATTCTTGCTATACATCTTTACTTCCAAGCTATCACCTAAGAACATAAAGATTAAAATGGAACTTGCATAATCACTTAATTTAATTCTCAAAGCCTTTCTATTTCGGCCTTAAAGTCGATTGTTGTTGGGCCTAGAGCACTAAAATAAAGAATTGAACTTGCATTATCACCTAATTAATCTCTCAAATGCCTATCTATTTCGGCCTTAAAGTCAATTGTTGTTAGCCCAAGAGCACTAAAATGAAGAATTGAACCTTGCATCTTTACTTTCAAGCTTGCACGTTTAAGTTTATGCCTCGCATATTTACTTTCAAGCTTGCACGTTTAAGTTTATGCCTTGTATATTTAATTTATGTCATCACTTTATTTTGTAAGCAAGATTAAAAATGAAAAGCATAAGCACGTTTATGTTATGTCGTAACTTAAGAACCTAGAGCTCAAAGACTTGCCCATTTCATTCCAAGTTAAAGTTTAATGTGAAACCATTCTTTGAATGCATACTTTTGGCCAAGTAGTGATGATGGACGTGCAATGAGTTTTCATCTAGCTACTAGGACCAATAGTCTATGTTTTAAGTTTTCCTTAAAGCTTTACGAAACTTTATAAGGTTATGTCATCACAAGTTGTGATTTTATTCTCTTTTAGGGGATGAGATATGTTTTGGTCACTGACCTAAGGCTTCTCTTAGCCTCTTGATGAATTAAAATGTTTTGAAAAGAGTTTTAGAAGTTCTAGATTGATTCCAAGAGAAACTAGTTAACTTATGTACCTAGAAATGTCAATTTAATTCTCTTATTGAGGCAAGATGTTTTCGGTTTTGATATGATGAGTGTGATGCTGTATGACGATGTTTTGATGTGTTGGAATGTGTGTAAATATCATATGATGATGTAGAAGCGATCCTATGCGTGATAGGTAAGAAACTAGCTAACTAGACATACCGTAAAGTTGGAATTTGACATAGTTTTAACCCATTTGCTTATGGAACTTTTCCAAACTGTTTTAATGGGAACATAATCAGATTTAGATTGTTTAGACATGAAAAACTTGGTAACATTTGGATTAGAATTGAATTCTAGTACCTATGGGGAAACTAGTAACTAGAAAACCGTAAAAATGCAAATGTAGAACTCTTAGAATATTTAATTTTCTGGATTCTGTCCAGCACCCTTACAACATGATAAACATGATTAATAATTAGTCCTTAAGCATAGGAATGCCTCATAATTGATTTAGATTTAATATATAGCGCCTTCGGCGAAAACGGAACCGAGAAAGGGTCTAAAACGTAAGTTCTAGAACCCCATAAATACAAGTTAGAGAATTTGCCCTATGCTATTCAGATTTAAGTATGAACATGAGGATTAGGAATGATGATTAATTATGAGCCCTTAGGTGCATAAAAATATGAGCGACGGATGTTAGAGAATTATATCTCAAGATTAAGACCCGTAAGGGTCAAAGCATAAGCTACCGTAAGGGTAAGCGTTTGAATGTTTTATGATGATGCATGTAGTATGCAAATGATGATGATGTTATTCATATGAGGAATTCATGAGGTTATATGTTTATGTGGCATAAAGCAAATTTGGAAGGAAATTCGGTGTAATGCCGTTGTGTCGCCGAATTTCTGACAAATTTGGGGACTTAAAGAGATTTTGAAAATTAAGGTACTAAGATGGGTTCTAGGATGACACCGGTTCAGCCGAGCATCTCCATAGAACTCATGTGACATCGGTACCAATTTATACTCTTAGGTGACACTGGTTCAGCCGAGCACCCCTAAGAGGTTTGCCCCCTAACCCGTACTCAGATAGTCGGGAATTATGATTTTTGATACGCTTATCGTTAAGGTGTAAGTAAGAACTAGTGACGACTAGTTAAGGTATGAGCTCATAACCTAGATATGTGACACGTCCTGGGTGACACCGGTTCGGCCGAGCATCCCCAGTTCGATTGTCTCTTATGGTGGCCCATGAGGAAGAGATGTTTCATGATTATGATTATGTCACTAAGTTTGTCCCATATGAATGTTTCTGTTGCCACTTTATGCCACTAAGTATGATGATGCTTGATGTTATGTTTTATGTATGTGCATTAGGTAGTGCCATGCATACATCTTCTATTATGTTGCATTAATGACATTAAGATCATTCTAAAATGAATGGACCTTGGCTAAAGTATATTTTAAAGTTTAAAATGAACTTAATACATGCCCAGTCATTTTGTATAATTAAATCCAAGTTTCCTGAGGACGTAGATGATGACACCTAGGTGGTAGGAGGCCCTACTGAGATTCTTTAGCAAGATTCTCACTCCCTCTATCTCTTTCTTTCCATCATGTCTTCAGATGGCGACGTTCGTAGTGTTTGTGGACACGCCGACATGGGAGGTGCACCATGACCCGGACCACGGGTCATTCCATTTTGTGGGTCGATGCACGGTTAGAGTATTCATGTTCATGGGTCGACCTTTCACTCCCTCTGTACATTCCCATCGTTTCTCCCCCGTCTCACTTTTTGGCGATGACCTGGTGTTCGAGGGCGCACGTCCCCTAGAGGACAGGCTTCGCCGTACCCCACCATCCACGGCCGCCGCTCGAGACTACCCCCAGTATGTGCCCTGTTGCCCGTCGTCTTTTTCAGAGACGGATCCTTCCGAGGACTAAGCAACCCAGGCACCCTCCGAGGGATCTTCCCCCACCATACCCATGGACCTTGGGGAGGATAGTGAGCCTTCCGTGACTCAGCCGAGGCTTACACGACGACCGGAGATGAGGCCACACCGTGGAGGTCACTTCCGAGCCCCGACCCGTCTATTCACGCCGGAGGAGCTTGCTCAGTTTCCTGGTTACGTACCACGTTCGAGGGATAGTCGCCAGTAGGAGGCAGTGGATGGCCCCGGTTAGAGCACACACCACTTAGATGGGGATAAACCTTCTTTTGTTTAGAGGTTATCCCATTAGATGCACTCGGGTAGGGGAGTAGATCATGTTTAAGTTTATGTTGTATTTCCTTTCCTGTATTTTCCTTGTACTAAAGTAAGTCCCACACTTATAAGTGGGCAAGTTATATATATATGAGATGATATTCAGTGTTATTCATGGTGTGCCTTATGTTATGATGTTGTGAGACATTTGTTTTACTATACATAGTTTACCGCTTATCGCATCACGCGGCTCTCACTTTTTATTTCAAAAAAAAAATTACCCGTATTTTCCGCTAAGTATTTCAAAGTAAAAATGAGAACTATGAAGTAACAGACTAATGATTAACCTAAATATGTTCTAGAGTATTGGGTTAAAAATTAGGATGTTACACTAAGGCTAGAAATATTTATGTGTGCATTTAGGCAATGGAACAGCTCATATTTATAGGCCAAGGAGGGCTGTATGGCAGCTGCCTTGTGGCTGGAAAAATGGAGTTTTTAGTTCATTTTCAATTAAAGAAAACATGGAAAAAGAATGCTTTTATTGTTGTAATAATTTGGTTCATGCATAATGGATGAAAACACTAAAATATGATGCTAATGGGAGACATTGTTACTGATCACATCATGGCTAAAATGGGTGGGTTTTCTTTTGAATAAACAGCTAAAAATAATGCAAAAGAAAGCTAACGGTATGGTGTTATGGTTGGATATGTTTCTTTGTTGGAAAAATAATTAAAATATGGTGAAAAGGAGACAAGTTGGCCACTGGTTTTTGATTCCTTTAGGATCAGATTGGTAATGTTTTAAAAGTGGTAAGTCATGTATTAGATGTGTATTTACTTAGGTAAAAGATTAGGAATTGATAGATTAGTGAAAATGGTAAAAGGTTAAGTGTTTAGGTCAATACAAGATAAGGTAAAATGAGAAATCATATACTAGTAAATGAGGTTAATTTCAAATGAGTAAAAAAAAAAAAATTTATAATATAGGTTCTAAACTTAGGATAAGAAAATGTAAATGTACAATATTTTACCTAAACTGAAATCTTAACTTTGATCTTAATTATCACTAATTTTATGAGCTTTCATAATTAAGGAAAGATAATTTAATTTTACCTTAGGTAATTTTAGACTCTAATTACCTCAGTAATTATTTTTAACCTTGGGTAATTAATTTTAAACTCAAGGTTAATGAATAAAATGAATTTGAGTTCAAATAGAGCTTTAATACTATCTTAATTACACAAGTAAACCTATTTACCACAATTAGGGGTAGAAAGGTAATTTCATGTAAAAGGTCCCTGTAAGTACTGGACAATCTCAAATCATACTTAAAATAGTCATTTTGAACCTTTGTGTGAAAACCGAATTCAAAGATTATATAATTTCATAAAAAATTACTGCAGGGGTAAAATGGTAATTTTACTTACGGTAAAAATTGAGAATTGAGATTTTTACCTCTAAGGCACATATAATCCCCATCAGGCATAAAATTAACCCCTCAAAGATAATTTAGATTGGTTATTCTTGATTTCTAGGTAAAAATGACCTCAGGGGCATTTTGGTCATTTTACACGTACAGAAAAATTGGGGTTTGCGACTTTCGCACGAATTGCTAATCAAGTCTCCTATGATATTTCTCTAATGTCATATTCCTTTATTGAGAATTATTTGACCTCGAATTACATGTAAAAATTACCTATGGGCATTTTGATAATTTTCACATAGCAGTAAAAAATTGGGGCGTTACAAAAGTTACAAATGGTTAAGGTTGTTTCTAAAATAACTAATAATGTGAAAAGGGAATACTATGCTACATTGCTACTCTTCTTGAAAACTATCTTCTACTTTACCAGATTAACATTTTCGCATTTAATTACTCTTAAGGTATGGTGTGCTTTTGAGTTTAAATTTGACGGAGAGAGAGGGGGAGAGAGGGTTTGAAATGTAAAACTTCCAAAAATTTACTTTTTAAATTTCTTATTTTTTCCCTTTTGCTCCAAAATAAAAATCACAAACATACTCTTATTTAAGATTTGATCGAGTTATTAGCACTCTTAGCTTGTTTTCTTTATTCTCATATATACTCTTTTAATTATGAGTTTAATTTTTATACACTGATATTATAAAAATTTTTTAGACTGTTATCTAATCATGTATTGTCATATCAATAAAAATGGTTAAGTCTAATATCCACTAAAAATCATGCAAATGGAATGATTTAGTTGAAAAAAATATTTTACACTGTGGGTGCATTTATAAAAATTAAACTCTTTAATTATTTAGAATTCTAATTACTCAAAATAATTTTCAATGACTTAAATAGTTAAAAATTTAATAGTACACCCATTTGATTATTTATATATACATATTTTGAAATTCAGTTAATGTATTAATTGTTAACTCCAGAACCCTTCAAAAAACTTTATTGTAAAAAAGTTTTGAGTGATAACACAATTAATTTAAACAAAATATTTTAAAGAATGACTAATGTGTTCCTTAAAGTTTCTTGAAATAGCAAATAGGTTCTTCCATTTGTATAACATGTTTCTTGAAGTATGAATAATTTCACTTTACATGTGCAAACATGATTTATCTAGTTTAAAGAGATAGGAATTCAATGAAAGTGAAAATTGTATCGTGAATTGAACATATACATGCTTAACGGACTGGAGAAAGTTATTATATATAAGAAACCAAGGAATAGATCTTCAGAAAGTAGGATGTGACTTCAGAAAGTATGCTTAAAGTGAAGATATCTATCCAGCTCTAAAGCATATGTGTTCTACAACCTTCAATCATCATGATCACTATCATCTAATCATTTACAAGCTTTGATTGAAGATTGGAAGATGAAATATATATATATATATATATATATATATATATATATATATATATATATATATATATATCATGAAACTGATACCATACTTCAAAAATTCACCTTACAGTGAAACAGTGCACTCTACGGGAAAAGGAGAGAAATTTGAAATTCAAATTTAAAGTCAATCCCAGTTACTGACTGGCACGTCATCTCTTTTGCCAACTTGGTCAACCACTCTAGCTTCTAAAAGGAAAAGTTCAGAAACCTTGTTCAAAAAGTAAAAATTAGTTTCTAAAGATAACACCAGAAATCTCGATTTCACATTGGCTTCTGCAACAACTCTAACAGACAATGAGCTACTTCTCTAGATTGTTTTTCCAAGACACAAATAGATGATCAACACGTGTTACTTGGATAACTGATCAAGGGCAATGATCACAAATGAAGACCTTCTAAAAAATACAGATGTTGTTGGCTTCAATGAAAATATATTGACACTGCACAAGAGCTAAAACATTACAAAAATTTCTTCTCATCCCTTGTATAGTTCATTACAATTTTTAATTAGTTCCTTGCTTGTGAAAATCTTCTTTCTACATTCTTAGTTGATCATTCGTTCTTCCAAGGTAGAATCATAGAAAGAAGTCTTTCAAGTTGTTTAGGTTTGTTATTGTATATCTTGAGAAAAAATTGATTGTAGGTTAGTTTGAGTGGTAACCCAAACACAAAACCTCTTGTAAGCTCGATCCATTAGTAATCGGTGTGAGATGGCTTGAAGAGGCTAAACAAAAACTACTTGCAATGCGACAGTAGAATAAGTTACTAGTCACAGTTTAGCTTGGAGAAAGGTTGGAGAGGCTAGTACAATACTACTCGGATTAGCTTGAAAAGGCTAGTACAAGACTACTCAGGTTTAACTTGAAGAGGCTAGTAAGGAACTACTTGATTTGTGACAGTAGATGTTACTACTGGTCACAGGTAAGAGCTTGGAAAGACTACTGCAAAGACTATCCTGTAACTTTCTCGGTTTGAGAAAAGGTTTAGTGGAACTCAACTATTGTTGAAAATTAGATGTAGGCATGTTAGCTAAACCAGTCTGAAATCCTTTATATAGTATATCTCTCTCCTTTAACTCCTTTATATTTTCTGCATTTGAACATATTAAACTATGTTTTTTGAACAATCATCTTTTATACATTTTAATTAGTGCACATGTGAGCTGGTATTTAGCTTTAAAGTTTAGTTGAACTTTGGCTTTATGTTGCTTTGTCCACCTTTTCCTAGGGACTTCCTTTGACATTGAAGGTGCATCATTGGTTCCAGGAACCTCTTCAGTTGGAACATAGTTACCTTCTTGAATTATTTCCCATAAGTGAAGACCTGTGTATTTTATGAACAACTCCATGCAATCTTTCCAATAGGCATAGTCCCCACCATTAAAGAATAATGGTCTGTTGATGGAGCGTCCCTCTACTATATGAATATTCTATGCCATTTATCCTTCAGATCTTTGTCGTCTGCAATCGTTAGAATGCTTAACCCCTTAGACCAAGCTTTGATACCACTTGTAGGTAGAAAAGTGCACGAGAAGGGGGGTTGAATTGTGCTTCGCTTCTCTTTGTCTTTTTAGCTTATGAAAACTTAAACAAAATACTATCAAGCTTTAAGTTTAAAGTGCAGCGACAACAATGGTAGAGGTTTTAGAAAGTAACTTTATGAAGTACAGTGTCAGTAACGAAATGGCTAAAATGATAGGCTTTAAGCAAATATAAACAAATAACCATAGGCTTTAAGCAAATATAAACAAATAACCACAGAGCAACGAATGTAAAGAGATAAAGGAGAAGAAGATATTGCACAGATATTTTATACTGGTTCGGCCAACCTGCCTACATCCAGTTCTCAACCACGTTGAGTTTCACTAACACCTTTCTCAACCCGAGAAAGAAACTGGATAGTCTTTACAATAGCCTTTCCAAGCACTAACCTGTGACTAGTAGACAACCCTTACTATCACAAACTAAATAGCTATTCATTAGCCTCTTCAAGTTGAACAGTAACCAGTAAACAAACTTGCCGTCACAAACCAAGTAGTTATTCACCAGCCTTTTCAATCTGAGCCAAGTAGTCTTTGACTAGCCTATCCAAGCTAAACCATGATCAACAAGAACACCTTACTATTGCTTTGCAATTAGTTTTTCCTTAGCCTCTCCAAGCTATCTCACACCGATTGCCACTGGATCAAGGTTACAAAAGGTTTGTGTTTGGGTTTGCAACTCAAATTAACCTACACTCAAGTTTCCTTAAGATATACAATGATGACCTGGGATAACTTGAATGACTTTTTTCTAATGATTCTTCCTTAGAAGAATGTATAAACTAATTAGGAACGTAGAAAGAAGATTTTTATAGATATGAAACTAATTACAATTTGTAATGAACTTTACAAAAGGTGAGGAGAAATTTTCTTAGAGATTTAGTACTTGTGTAGCATTCTGTCTTATGTATTTGAAAACACAACATCTCTATTATAGATGCTCTCCACTTATGACTATTGCCCTTGATTAGTTCTCTAAGTGATACATGTTGATTATCTATTTGTATCTTGGAAATACAATCTAGAAGAGTAGCTTGTTCGTTTTTCAGATCAGTTCCAGAAGCCATTGTAAAGTTGAGGTTTCTGATAACCCTTCATAAACTACTTTTTACTTTTTGAATATGGTTTCCGAACTCTTTCTTCTAAAAGCTAGAGTAGTTGATCAAGTTGGCAGAAGAGATGACATGCCAGTCTGTTACTAGGTTTGACTTTAAATTTGAATTTCAAATTTCCCTCATTTTCTTGTAGAGTATACTGCTTCACTATTAAGTGAGCTTTTTGATATGTGGTATCAGTTCCTTGAAGAATCTCTGGTCTTCTAGTCTTCAATTAGAGCTTGTTGGTGATAAAAATATAGCTGGAAATATGCACGAGAAGAGGGGGTTGAATCATACATTGCTTCTTTTTGCATTTTCTGAAACATTTGAAAACAAATACTATCAAGTGTAAACCTTGTAGTGTAGCGAAAATATAGTTAGTGATTTCAAAAAGTAGATTTCTAAAGTTGGTTAATGAACGTTCATCATAAATATCAATAACATAATAGCGAGAACAATATGTGAGCATATGAAAGAAAAATAAGACACAATAGATAAATATAAGGAGATTAGAGAGAAAAAGAATAGACATAACAGATTTTATACTGGTTCGGCCAAGCTGTATACATCCAGTACTCAACAATTGTTGAGATTCCACTAAAAACATCTTTCTCAACCTGAGAAAGAGCAAATGGATAGTCTTTACATTAGCCTTCCTAAGCTCTCATTTGTTATCTTCAGAAATCACCTGCTGCCATAGATTGAGTAGTTCTTCACCAACCTCTCCAAGCCTAACCGAGTAGTATTGGCACTGGCCTCTTCAAGCCTAACCCGTGACCAGTAGCAACCTTTACTATCACGTTGAAAGTAGTCTTGCCCCAGCCTCTCCAAGCTGCAAGTAGTCTTTGATTAGTCTCTCCAAGTTGCAAGTAGTCTTTGACTAGCCTCTCCAAGCTAAACCATGATCAGTAATAACATCTTACTGCCGCGTTGTAAGTAGTTTTATAGTAACCTCTCCAAGCTATCTCACAATGATCACTACTGGATCGAGGATACAAAGGTTAAGTGTTTGGGTTGCCACTCAAACTAACCTAGACTCAAGTTTCCTTAACATATACATGAAAAATTCCTGGGAAAACATGATGACTTCTTTCTATTACTTCTTCCCTAGGAAGAGCATAAATCTAATTAAGAATATAGAAGAAAGATTTTCTTACACTTCAAGGATATAAACTGACTACATGATATATTGAATTTTCTAGGAAGTGGGAAGAAATTTTTGCAGAGTTTCCTCACTTGAAAAATCAAATCTCTCATAAGCTTTTAAGCACAACATCTTTATTTACAATGGTCTTCCTTTGTAACCGTTGCCCTCGATCAGTTTTCCAAGTGACACGTATTGACCATTAGTTGTTTCTTGAAAGAATTAGCTAGAAAAGAGGTTAATAGATCTGTTACATTGATTGCAGAAGCCGTTGTAATGTTGAGTTTTCTAATCTTCCTTCATAAACTACTTTTCTACTTTTTGAAACATGCTTTTTGAACTCCTCCTTCGTGGAGCCAGGGTGGTTGATCAATCAAGCAGATGAGATGATGTACCAGTTTGAAACTGGGTTTGACATGAACATTTGAAATTCTAAATTCAAATTTTCTTTCTTTTCCTGTAGTATTATGTGCTCCATAGTGAACTGAGCTTTCTAATGTGGGCAATCAGTTCCTTGATGAATTCTTCACTTTCTGATCATCAATCTAATCTTCTTTGCTGATAATTTCTTTCCAATTGTGATGATTAAAGATTAAGTAACATGTTGCTCTTGGACATGAGTTGATTTCTTCATCTCGAGTGTCTCAGGACTTGGTTTCTTGTAGTATTGAAATCTTCTTTTAATCATTAGCTATCAATTGCTTGAATAAGGATATACTTCTATTTCAATTCAAATCTCGTAACATGAGATAAACATGTTTACAGATGTATAGTGAAATATATTCTCATTTGAGTAAGCCATGCTCTTGCTAAATGATAGAAACTTGTTATAATCTTACAAGAAACTCAATAGAGATATCATCGTTCTTCAAAGCATTTTCTTTAAATTGATTTTGTTGTCATTCAAAACAAATAAGTGGATAGAGTTCTAGAACTAACAAAAAAGATTGCAAATGTAATGATTGAAGATTGTAGAAAACATTGGCTTTAGAGTTGGATTGATATCTTCGTTCTAAACTTACTTTCTAAAGTCCAGTGCTACTTTTTGAAGATCCCAGTCTTGGTTTCTTGTTCATGATTTGATTTTTCTTCAATCCGTTAAGCATATATATGTACTTTGCATGATATAAAATTCACTTCTATTTTTTTCCTATCTTTTTACATGAGATATAACATGTTTGCACATGTAAGGTGAATTTGTTTTCAATTCAAGACATATTATGAAATTCAAAAAGACCTGTTTGCTATATCAAGAATCTCAAGGTAGACATCAGTCATCCTTGAACATATTTTCCTTAAGTTGGTTTTTTTGTCATTCAAAACATATTACCTTGAAGCTTTTTGAAGGGTTCTAGAGTAAACAACAAGGACTCAACCTGTGATTTTTGTGAGAAAGGCAAGCAAACCAAGTCTTCTTTCCACAACAATAATGTGGTTTCAACCACTAAGCCACTTTAGCTTTTACAAATGGATCTTTTCAGACCAATCAAGACTGCTAGTTTTGCTAGGAAGAGATATTGTCTTATCATTGTGGATAATTACTCAAGTACATGGGTTATTTTCCTAGCTTCTAAGGATTAGGAGGTAGAAAGATTCAAAGTTTTTGCAAAATGTGTTTACATTGGAAAGGATTCTCAAATCACCTCTATCAGATCTGATCATGGAGGGGAATTTGAAGATCATATTTTTGAAGAGTTTTGTGGAAAATATGGCATCCTTCATGATTTTCCTGTACGTATAACTCCCTAACAAAAAAGGGTTAATGAAAGAAAAATAGAAGCTTGTAAGAAATGGCCAGAACTATGCCTTTAAAAAGTGAGTTATCAAAAGGTTTATAGGCAGAACTATCAACACCTATTTTTATATTCAAAAAAGAATCTTTCTAAGGCTAATCCTCATGAAAACACCTTATGAGCTATGGAAGGGTAGAAAACCCAATATATCATATTTTCATATCTTTGGCTCATCCTATTTTATCCTTAATACTAGGGACAAACTAGCAAAGTTTGATCCTAAGTCTGATGATGAGATTTTCTTAGGTTATTCCTTTGTCTCTAACGCTTTAAGGGTATATAAAAAGAACGTTATGCGTTGAGGAGACAATCCACATCAAGTTCAAGGAGTACAAGAAGGGCTTTGCTGATGATTTGGAAGAGCTGAATGAAAATCTTGAGAAACTAAATCCCAAGGACTCTTTAGAAAGCATGTAGATGAAAGCTTAGTGATAAGAGGCATTTATGCCACTTATCTGGCTACCAAACCTTAGTTTTTTGCATGAGTTTTACTAAGTTATTGATTTGATAAATTGGGATTTTTATTTATTCCTTATTGTGTGATTTTAATAGAATTATTGGCTTTTGCATTGATTTTGGGATAATTTGTAATTAAACCCTATTGCGTTTGACTTATCTCTTTAAGGATGGTTTCGAGCATAGAAGTGTTGGATCAAGTGTAAAATGTTAAGAACAAGGCTGGGAACTCTTGGGAAGTAGGTTGGAGTTGAAAAGGAAGAAAAAGCATGGAGGCTTACATTCGGGTGAGCGCTGCAGTGCTCATTTAGCACTGCAATGATACCCTAAAAATTTCTTGGCCTTATCGTTCTGCTGAGCGTTGCATCACTCGTGCAATAGACGGGACATCTGATCACTTACCTGTTTTTGGGCCCTCCTTGGGCTATTTTAGAGAGAAGCATTTAAAGGATTTACACAATTGTTTACCTGAGTTTTTGACTCACTTTTAGATCTACACTTTAGGTTGCTATTATTCTCTCTCTCTATATTTTTCTCTATCTTCTCTCTTCTCTTTCTCTATTTTTCTCTCTCTTAGGGATTTCATTAGTGAAGGTGCTTTGTCTTGGAGATTGTGGCAAGGATTATTGCTATTATTTTGAGGTTCTTTTATCTTCATTGTTGTAATCCTCTAGAAATAAAGGAGTAGATTTCTTTACTAGCTAGTGTAAGGGTTTTTAGATGGATTGGGATGATGTTTGAAACCTCTTTTGATATTAAAAGCATTAGTTTTCTTAATGTTCTATAGTTCCTATTCCTATAATTATTGTGGTGATTGCTATAATTTTTATTGGAATAACAAAATTGGCAATTGTCGTTTAAGGAAACCCTTTGGCCATAAATTGATGATCTCTTGATTTATGTTTGAGGGAGAATATTAGAATTAACTTTCCGATTGGCAGGTAGGCTATAGCAATTGGCTCATTAAATTAATGTGACTTTTAAATAAATTGAGATATCATTTATTAGTTATAATACCCTAAAAATTATTTAAAAATTAATTTGAATGTTATTAATCATAATTTCAAAAATCTGATAATTTTAGTAATGATAAGAACGACCTAATGGATGTGTAAAAAAAAAAAATTTCAAGCGAGGGTGAATAGTAACTTTGAGGGCCCTACGGGCTCATCAGGACAGCCGAAACCCTAGAATTGAGACCTGGAGATGCCCAAAATTGAGGAAACATAGGGTTAGGGCTAGAAATAGTTATAAATATATATTTTATACCTAGAATTAATTTTTGGACAATATCTGATTACTCGGGTATAGTGTTTTACCCATTTGGTAGAGTTTTGATGTGTGGTTTTTAACACTGTTCAAGTTATTTGGTGGCCAAGTAACTTTTACCAAGCACTTTATGCCAAGTGGATGACAAGGATTGAAACTTGAAAAGCAAATTTTAATCATGGCCTTTTATTTATTATTATTTTTCTCGAGTGCCAATATCTCATCCATTTGGTGGAATTTCGATGTGCGATTTTAATACCAAAAAAGCTACTTGCTCACCAAATTAATGTGAGCCACTTATCTTGAGCCAAGTGGATGGCCAAGCTTCATTCTTTGACCAAGAAACCAAATCTTAGCCATCTATTTCATTATTTCATTTTGAAAACGGAAGAAATACCCATTTTGATTACCTTTACACCTAGATAATGATAAATCACCAAACCTTATCACTCCACCCTATCAATTTCGACCAAAACCACGCTAAGTTACAGCGTTCATCTTCTTTCTTTCAAGCCACCATTGACAAGCTTCAAAGTTTGCAAAACCCTAGCTCAAAGTCACTAAAACACCAAGATCCTTTCACAAAACCCTAGATCTATGTGTGATTCGAAAAGGAAAAAAATGAAGTCTAATGACCATGTATTGGATTGAGCTCAGTCCTAATAAGTAGTCTATTTCCCTTGTGTGGTGTGATCCACTATAAATACGATTTGGAATAAACTATTTATTGTGGAGTTTGTAATGCCCCGATTTTTCTATATACAAATGACCAAAATGTCCCTGAGGTCATTTTTACCGGAAGAATGAGGATCGTCGGCCCCGGCCATTCTCAAAAGGCTGTTTTAATATTGAACAGGGACTATGTGTGTTATGTGTGTTAAAAGAGCAGAAGAATATCATTTTGAGTTCCTAAGCACAAATTACCAAAATATCCCTATAGCTAACTAACATAGAATTAATTTCCGACTAGACCTAGACTTTGCTCGAGAGTTAGAAATGTCATTTTTAAGGGATGTGTAATATTTGTCTAAGCCTGGATGGTCCCAAGGAGTTTTTGTGAAATATTACTGCTTTGCCCTTAATTAAGGGCATGACGAGCTTAATCACACGATTAACAAAACCTAAGCAATATCAGGCTCTAATTAAAAATTAATTAATTTTGATAATTAATCTAAAGTCAAAATAATTAATTGAGGTTAATTAGTATAACACCCTAAAAATTATTTAAAAATTAATTTGGGCTTTACTAGTCGTAATTTCAAAAATCTGACAGTTTTAGAAATGATGAGGACGATCCAAGGGATTTGTCAAAAAAAAAAAAACATGAATAGTATTATGCAGGCCTCGCAGGCCCGTCGGGACAGTCGAAACCCTTGATTCGGGACCCAAAGGTGCCCGAAAGTGGGAAAACATGGTAATAAGATTAGAAATAGATAGAAATAAAGATTTTATATCTGGAATTAATTTTCGGGCAACATTTGATTACCCGGGTACACTTTTTTACCTCTTTGGTAAGATTTTGGTGTGCAATTTTTAACACCGAAAGATAGTTTAGTCTTTACAAAAGCGTAATATATATCTATTTTGACTTAGTGAATGGCTAAGATTTAATCTTGTAAAGCAAGATTAAATCCTAGCTATCCATTTGTTTTGCTTTCCTAGATTTATGATTATCTACTCATATTATATAATATTCTAACATTGTACAAGATAAATATCACTAATCTTCCTTAAGAAGCCAAGGAATTTCTCGGCCATCATTCAGAAACATGGAGAAACCATGGCCATGAGCTCCAAACTTCATTTTAAATGCCAAAAACACTAACCTAGACTTGTTCAAACCATAAACTTCCTTCACAAAACTTATTCTACTCATCAATACCTACAAAACTAACTGATTAGAATTTTAATCCATCACTATTTTCCCACTTTGAGCCATCATACATCACTGCCAAAGGGAGGTTTAAGGGCTATTTGGAAGAATTTTGAATGAAGAAAAACACTTGGGGAAGATTGTTCTAGGCAAGGAGTTATGGAGATTCAAGTAGGGTTTTCTTTGGCCTCTTCTTTCAAAATTTCTTCTGAAAGTTTTTGATTGGTTTTAATTTGAAATTTTTGATTGTATTGGCTGATGATGTATGGATATTGATGTATTAATTTTGGTGGAGTGTTTGGATGATGTTAGAAAACCCATTTTGGCAAATCAAGTTTTGAATCATGTGCTGGAATTCTCGGATTTGCACTGGCAGGTTATGAGTCATGAATTTTTTGATGTATTTGTTGATGTTTGTATTAGCTATAAAAATTATATGTTGAAACAAAACATCCTAAGGCAACTCTATGATTTTTCTTGGGTCCTAAAAATAAGTTTTACTATTTTATAAAAATAAAAAACCGAGACTATTCTTGAGTTGTCTGGACAGCCAATTCTCAAGCTCTGAGTTTGTCTAATTTTGTTATCATATCAAATGATTGATTTTTCTATTGAAATATCTACATGATATTGAGGACATGTTGAAGTCCAACCATGAATTTTTGTATGATTTGATATGATCATTTGATAAGGTAATAAGATTGGAACTTTGGCTGTTGGCAGCAAATAGGGGGTTTCTGGCCTCCTAAATTGTTGAGTTTTGTTATCATACTTAGAAAACTCATTTTAACTCCGAAAATTTCAGAGGACCTTGGGGACACATTGAAGTGTCTTGGATAATTTTTATAGCCTTGGATTTCATGGTTTGGAATGCAAAATAATTAGTGCTACAGATATGTGAAATCTGCCGTTGTACTGAAAATGAATTGAAGCTTTGAGTTGATGAAAGAATGACTTGGGGTTCATGTATGACATTTATGAATGCATGCTAGTGACTTTAAGGAATGGTTTGAGGCATGATTGAAATCATATTATGAATGATATGTATATGTGGCAAAAGAGAATATATGAACTTTAATCGTGCATGTTCTGACATATGGAGAAAACAGAAACAAGACTTAGATTGAATGAGGGGAAGGCAAAAGTAAGAACTTTCCCACAATACTGAGTGTGCCTATTCTAACATATGGAGAAAATAGAAACAAGACTTAGATTGAATTAAGGGGAAGGCAAAAAGAGGAACTTCTCTTGAGATATTATGTGTAACACCCTAATATTCAACCCAATACTACTAGTACATGCTGAGGCTAAATATTAGTCATTACTTCTTGCCTCAGTGCTATTACTTAATGAAAATATGAGCCAAATTTTTCTTTTAACAAAACCTTGATAAAGTATGAGCTGCGCATAATGAATTAATCGATATTGTAGAGTGCGGAAATGTAAACATAGGAAAGGCTCAGTAAACAACATCATGAACACATATACTAAAATACCTCATACATGAATACATGATATGTCCACCAGTAATAGCAGGACTGTTCAATACATAAGGAGCAAATACATCAGAAAATAGGAAATACATGAAATCATAGATAAAACATAAAGGGAAACACCTACACCCAAGTGCATCTAAGGTGGATAACCTCAACACAAAAGAAGGTTTATCCTAACTACATGTCGTGCGTGCACTAAGGACTATCCTCTAAACCATACGACCAAGGTCACGGGTAAGGTGGGACATAGCCGATCCATGGGTAAAGCTCAGCAGGAGTGGATACTCGAACATGTCCTCCGTGTCGGGGTTGCATCTTGGGCATTCAGGCCCTCTGTAGCTGGGTGACCGTCTCCTCGCTGCCTATTGACACACGTGGGGGAGTGGGGGCAGAGTCCTCTCCATATATATGGGTGAGTGGATCCTCCTCTGAATCTTTGTGAGCGAGTGCGTGCTCAGTCTGGCCAAGCCTACAGTGTAGGTTTGGAGAATCCTCTCGTTGTGTGTGCGAGCACGCTCAAAAACCATATCGTCTCCGTAAGGCGACATCGGTGAGCAAAGATAGCTATCTACAGGGTGAGCAAACGGCTGTCCGGGGAACATGAAAACACGAATTGTGCAGCGACCCTCAAAATGGTATGATCCGTGCTCCGGATCATGGTGGAACTCCCATGTAGGTGTCTCAATGTAGAGCATGAACGTCGTCATCCGAATTTGAAGACGTGATGGAAAGAGAGAGATAGAGGGAATGGGATTTCTTACTAAAGAAACTTAGTAGGGTTTTTCCTCCTATCTAAGTGTCGTCATCTACGTCTCCAGGAACCTCGATTTCTTAGTAAAATCATGGGCATATAATGGTTAAATTATGAAGTTCGCAGATGTTAACCTTCGAGGCCCATTCCTTTTAATTCTAAAACTTCTTGGTTACGTAGTCTATAAGTCATAGAACTTGAATCATAAGTTATGGTACGTAAAATCATAAAATCATGGTTCCTATTAGCATGGATCATGGCACATAAATTCATATTTCATGGTGCATGGAAGCATAGTTCTTGGAACATGGTACATGGTAATTTATCTTGGTTACTTTAGGTGACATTCAAACCTCATCATTTTCTTCTTGGGGCCATCCTAACTGATCTCCCATTGGAGAAACTTCTAGGTTATGAGCTCATATCACGCTAGTCGTCATTAGCACATGGATTTATCCCTTTTGATAAGTTAAAGGTCCCGACTCAGAGTACGGGTCTAGGGGGCTAGAATCACCTCGTCCCCACCCTTAGTTTGATGGTTCAAAGGATCATTTTCTCATAGTTTAAGTCACCTTAAGTCTTAGCATGTTTTATTGAGATGCCACATAGTTCATACATGTCACATATCTATTATTACAACATAGGCATCTCTAAGTTCTTGAAGAACAATCACGTGCAATAATAAAACTATCATTTAAGAATAATAGTTCACATAGCATCATACAAGTCATGAGGTAAACACCAATTCATCATTCATAGAATAATACATAAACCTTTCCCTTAAGAATGAAAACCCCCAATTGGGTAACCTCAAACTTCCAAACTATTTCATTACACCTCTAAGGGATTGATTAACCTTATTACCACAATTTATTAAGTCCTAAAACCTAATTAATTATGGCTGGACAGCATTAGGTAGTAAGCTAAATTAGATGAATTAGGGTGTTCTAGAAAATGCGTTCTACGTCCTTTCTCACTTTCAACTTTTTCTATGATGCAATAATTTACACCTAAACCAATTATGAGTCACTCTCACTTATCTAGACATCATATAATGTGATTCTATAGACAATAACTAGGTTGGAATAGAATCTATAATTTCTGTACCTATGGGGTTCTAGAATTCATATTTCCAAGCAATTAAAGTAACTAAGCATGCTTAAAAATGTCTAGAACAACTATCATATACGTGGCAAGGTATTTAAACATATTTAGACCACCCAAAGCATGATTTAAGGTGCTGGAAATGAACATGGCAGAACCAAAAATTAGTAATCATCAAATCATGTATAAAACTTCTTTTTCAATGCACATAGGTAGCTAGTTTCTCTTGGAACCCTTTTGGGGCTTCAAAACTTCACGGAGGCAAAATTTATCTTATCAAAAACCATCATAAAACACATAAGGCAGTAGCTATTTGATTTTGCTTTTGAACAAGATTAAGACTTGGAATCTCATTAAATCATTTGTTAAGTACTTCTATGCTTAGGAAAATCCTAAAACATTTGTAATAAAGTGAAACTCATCCTTGAGCCACCTTTACCACATGGCCGAATATATATTCAAGGGGATACCTCCTTGATTTATCTTTTCTCAAGATGAAATGGGCAAGTCTTTGAGCTCTAGTAGTTTTAGTTGACGGCATAAAAATAAACGTGCCATACATTCCGTCTTTATAGTTCATTAGGAAGTAAAGTGAAAGCTTAAAGTAGATATGAAATGCACATTCATTTTTAGCCTGAGTTTAGTGATGAGTTGAAATATAACATGAAATGCAAAGCTTGGAATTTAAACGTGCATTATGCAAGTTCATTCTTTATCTTGGGGTTTAGTGATAGCATAGAAAGTAAACGTGCTATGCAAAGCATAAAACAAACGTGAATGCAAGTTACTTTTTTATATCTTGTTTAGAGCTCTTTCAAGACTTTAGAAAGAACAAAGTTCCAACCCAAAACTCATCTTTACACGAAAAGAAAATTATTAGTGCTAAGATAATAAAGGAAATTATAACCCTAAAGAATCAGGGAGATAGCCGAAAATCATACTTGGTTTAGAGTCAAAAGTTTCAAGCTTTAGAGTTTGTTCATGTGACAAGCATCAATATGAAACTTCCATTTTTCCAAGTCCTTTAAGCCTCCGTGCCGAGATGTTAAAAGAAAAGAGAAATCCAAAAAGTGTTTAAGAGAGACATAAACTCATTCTTTACTCAACTTTGAAAAGATGGAACTTTCCTTTTAAGAAAGATTCAAGCTTTAGAGGTTGTCTAAGTGACCAGCAGCCTCATGACTTCCTCATCATCAAGCTTTCATTTTTCCAAGTGCTAAAGGCCTTCATGGCCGAAACATGAAGAGAGAAAGAGAAGTTCCAAATGTTCAAGAGAAACATAACCTCATCCTTAACTAAACTTGTAAAAGATGAAACTTTTCTTTAAGAGAAACTCAAGCTTTAGAGGTCTCATGTGAGATGAACTCATAGTCACCTCTAGAAAGCACTCATCATCAAGCCATCATACTCAAGGCCTTGAGGCCAAAATCCAGAGGAAAAGGAAAGGAAGACACCGAAAAAGAAAACATCATAGAGGTTCAACCGTTCATCATTTCCTAACAAGATTCAAACATAAAGATTAAAGACATATTTTTAGAAAGGTTCCCTACCAAGTGTTGATATCCTTGAAGATGGAGAAAGGTTGGTTTTATTTGTTTGAAGTGAAAGAAGGAAAATCTTCCTTGGAGCCTTGGTATGTTTTCGGCCAAAGGAAGAAGTGGAGGAAGAAGATGTGTTTGAGTTTGATTTAGGCGTAGAGAAGTGTTTGAATGAGAAGAAAGTTGAAGATTGGATGTGGAGGAGTGGCGGTTTCTTCTTTGGAATGTGGAGGAAGAAGAGAACTTGGAAAGACTTACTCTTGGAATTCTAAGCTTTGCAAAGGAACTAAAGGACAAAAAGTTCACCAAGGTCATGTATTTATTGGCCAACAAATCATGAAGGAGTGAAGGGGGAGGGTTACGGTCGAAACTTCTTGGGCAAGGAGGAGGGACGAAAAAAAATCTTCTTGAGTTGTCATTCATGGTGTGATTGAAAGCATAATAAGCATGGTTCATAGGGTGGCTTGTAAGAAAGCTTGATTCACAACATAAAATATAATTCTTTTGAATTTTTGAAGGGAAAAGTGGCAGTTTTGATGAAGCCATGGGGGGAGGGTTTTCTTTGATTTATCATGTAATAGAGACACATCTAGAAGTAAGCAAGGTTGTGCCACTAATTAAGGTTGTGTAAGCAAGTGTTTAGGTGAATTAATTTGGTAATTAGGGCCATGAATACCTTGGATTAAGAGTGGCCTTGTAGGATTTATGGAGTCAAAACTCCTATGACTAGTGATTAGAATGTGACAACTTTTCCTTAGGAATGAGAGTGTGAATAGTGAAAATACTATTCATGGATGCTTTTTTTTAGAGAAAAAGACTAGAAATGGGTTTTGAGTTTCCTTAAGCAATTTTTAGTCCTAATTAACCTTAAATAATTATTTTAGCTCTAGATTAATTAGGGAAATTAATTAACCTTTCATTAGAGCCTAATATTGCTTAGGTTTCGAGTTAAATAATTCTTTAAGCTTGAAATGCACTAAGTAGAGGCAAAATCGTAATTTTTATCAAAAGTTGCCCGGGACCTCCAGGACTTAAACAAACATAGTTCATGCCTCAAAAATATCATTTTTGATTTTTGGGATGAGGCCGGGTCAACCAAGACTTAAAACTGCCTTAAAACTGTGCAAGGGTTTTTTGGTCATTTATGCACAGAAACCTCAGAAACGAGATTTTTCTGCTTTGTTAAACATTCATATACATGTAATTCCCTTCATACATCATAAAAGCCCTGTGAGGATGGCCGAGGCCGGTCGTCCTCGTGTTTCAGGTAAAAATGACCTCAGGGGCATTTTGGTCATTTAAAAGTTTAGAGAAAAACAGGGCGTTACATTATGAGTCGGTAGACGTATCGGCTAGGAATAGAACTGTGTGTGATTCGGAAATGGAAACAAATGAAGTCCGATGATCACGTATGGGAATGAGCTTAGTCTTGATAAGTAGTCTATTTCCCTTGTGTGGTGTGATCCAATATAAATGCCATTTGGCATAAACTATCTATTGTGGAGTTGTCCATGACAGATACCCATTGGGTATAAACTAAGTCTTTCCTATGTCAACGAAGAGAGAAAGTTGCACTGAATTGAGTTTTACAGCATGATATAAGCTAAGTCTTTCCCATGTCAATGAAAAGAGAAAAATGCACTCAATTAAGTTCTATAGCCACAACAAAAAACTAGAGGATTCTCTTTGATATATCTAGAACAAGTGAAGGTGATTTCATTAAAGATTTCGGCATTTATCATATGCATATGCCTATTGATTTGAATTGTCTGCCTAGGATGATTTATTAGGTGTTTGAACATTGGGCAGTATACACAGTAAGTGTCTGATTATTTATAGCTACCCACTTTGGAAGTACAATTTTGAACTTTAAAAATGGTCCATTGTTATGAAATACATGATCACTTTTTTTTCTAATAAACCAAAGTGGCTGGAGCGATGATGATGACATTTGTAACATCCTAATTTTTAACCCAATACTCTAGAACATATTTAGGTTAATCATTAGTCTGTTACTTCATAGTTCTCATTTATCTTTGAATTACTTAGCGGAAAATACGGGTAATTTTTTTTTTTGAAAAACAAAGTGAGAGCCGCGTGATGCGATAGGCGGTAAACCATGTATGGTAAACAAATGTATCACAACATCATAACATAAGGCACACCATGAGTAACACTGAAAATCATCTCATATATATATAATTTGCCCACTTATAAGTGTGGGACTTAGTTTAGTACAAGGAAAGTACAGGAAAGGAAATACAACATAAACATAAACATGATCTACTCCCCTATCCGAGTGCATCTAATAGGAAACCTCTAAACAAAAGAAGGTTTATCCCCATCTAAGTGGTGTGTGCTCTAACTCGGGCCATCCACGGCCTCCTACTGGCGACTATCTCGTGATCGAGGCAGATATCCTGGAAACTGGGCGAGCTCCTCGGGCGTGAAGAGGAGGAGCGGGGATCGAGTGTGAGTCCCGGGGTATGGCCGCATCTCCGGTCGTCGTGCACGCCTCGGCTGAGTCACGGTGGGCTCTCTATCCTCTCCAAAGTCCATAGGTATGGAGGGGGAAGATCCCTCAGAGGGTGCCTGGGTTGCCGAGTCCTCGGAAGGATCCGCCTCCGAAAAAGACGACGGGCAACGGGGCACATGCGGGGTAGTCTCGAGCGGCGGACGTGGATGATGGGGTACGACGAAGCCTCTCCTCTAGGGGACGTGCGCGCTCGAACACCAGATCATCGCCAAAAGGTGAAACAGGGGAGAAACGATGGGAATGTACAGGGGGAGTGAAGGGTCGACCCATGAACATGAATACTCTAACCGTGCATCGACCCACAAAATGGAATGACCCGTGGTCCGGGTCATGGTGCACCTCCCATGTCGGCGTGTCCACGAACACCACGAACGTTGCCATCTGAAGACGTGACGGAAAGAAAGAGGTAGAGGGAGTGAGAATCTTGCTAAAGAATCTCAGTAGGGCCTCCTACTACCTAGGTGTCATCATCTACGTCCTCAGGAACCTTGGGTTTATTTATACAAAGTGACTGAGCATGTATTAGGTTCATTTTAAACTTTAAAATATATTTTAGCCAAGGTCCATTCATTTTAGGATGATCTTAATGTCATGGATGCAACATATTAGAAAATGTATGCATGGCACTACCTAATGCACATACATAAAACATAACATCAAGCATCATCATTCTTGGTGGCATAAAGTGGCAATGGTAACATTCATATGGGACAAAACTTAGTGACATAATCATAATCATGAAACTTCTCTTCCTCATGGGCCACCCTAAAAGACAATCGAACTGGGGGTGCTCAGCCGAACCGGTGTCACCCAGAACGTGTCATACATCTAGGTTATGAGCTCATACCTTAACTAGTCGTCACTAGTTCTTACTTACCACTTAACGATAAGCGTATCATAATTCATAAATCCCGACTATCTGAGTACGGGTTAGGGGGCAAAACTCTTAGGGGTGCTCGGCCGAACCGGTGTCACCTAAGAGTGTAAAATGGTACCGATGTCACATGAGTTCTATGGAGGTGCTCGGCCGAACTGGTGTCATCCTAGAACCCATCTTAGCACCTTAATTTTCAAAATTTCTTTAAGTCCCCAAATTTGTCGGAAATTCGGCGGCACAACGGTCATTACACCGAATTTCCTTCCAAATTTGCTTTATGCCACATAAACATATAACCTCATAAATTCCTCATATGAATAACATCATCATCATTAGCATACTTCATGCATCATCATAAAACATCCAAACGCTTATCCTTACGGTAGCTTATGCTTTGACCCTTACGGGTCTTAATCTTGAGATATAGTTCTCTAAATCCGTGGTTCATATTTTAAGCACCTAAGGCTCATAATTAAACATCATTCATAATCCTCTCATTTTACTTTTAAATCTGAATGGCATAGGGTGGAAATCCTAACATGTGAATACGGGGTTCTAGAACTTACGTCTTAGACCCTTTCTTGGTTCCGCTACCGAAAAGCTATGGATTAAATCTAAATCAATTATGAGGCATTCCTATGCTTAAGGACTAATTATTAATCATGTTTATCATGTTGTAAGGGTGCTGGACAGAATCCAGAAAATTAAATGTTCTAAGAGTTCTACATTTGCATTTTTACGGTTTTCTAGTTACTAGTTTCCCCATAGGTGCTAGAATTCAATTCTAACTCAAATGATACCAAGTTTTTCATGTCTAAAAAATCCAAATCTGATTATGTCCCCATTAAAACAGTTTGGAAAGGTTCCATAAACAAATGGGTCAAAACTATGTTAAATTCTAGCTTTACGGTATTACTAGTTAGCTAGTTTCTTACCTATCATGCATAGGATCGCTTCTACATCATCATATGATATTTTCACACATTTCAACACATCAAAACATCATCATACCACATCACACTCATCATATCAGGACCAAAAACATTTAACTTCAATAAGAGAGTTAAATTGACATTTCTAGGTACATAAGTTAACTAGTTTCTCTTGGAATCAATCTAGAACTTCTAAAACTCTTTGCAAAACACTTTAATTCA
The DNA here is from genome assembly GCA_031216125.1 of Dalbergia cochinchinensis. NCBI lineage: Eukaryota > Viridiplantae > Streptophyta > Magnoliopsida > Fabales > Fabaceae > Dalbergia > Dalbergia cochinchinensis. Next base: position 56,027,380 of record CM062368.1, on the reverse strand, counting down.
TCAAAAGGCTAAGAGAAGCCTTAGGTCACTGACCAAAACATATTCCATCCCCTAAAAGATAATAAAATCACAACTTGTGATGACATAACCTTATAAAGATTGTAAAGCTTTAGGGAAAACTTAAAACATAGACTATTGGTCCTAGTAGCTAGATGAAAACTCATTGCAAGTCCATCATCACTACTTGGCCGAAATTATGCATTCAAGGAATACATTCACATTTAACTTTAACTTGGAATGAAATGGGCAAGTCTTTGAGCTCTAGGTTCTTAAGTTATGACATAAACTAAACGTGCTCATGCTTTTCATTTTAAATGTTGCTTACAAAGTAAAGTGATGACTTAAATTTAAATATGCAAGGCATAAACTTAAATGTGCAAGCTTGAAAGTAAATATACATGGTTCAATTCTTTATTTTAGTGCTCTTGGCCCAACAACAATCGACTTTAAGGCCGAAATAGATAGGCATTCGAGGAATTAATTAAGTGAGGATGCAAGCTCAATTCTTTATTTTAGTGCTCTAGGCCCAACAACAATCGACTTTAAGGCCGAAATAGAAAGGCTTTGAGAATTAAATTAAGTGAAGATGCAAGTTCCATTTTAATCTTTATGTTCTTAGGTGATAGCTTGAAAGTAAAGATGCATAACAAGAATGTAAATATGAATGCAAGCATAAAATAAATTATGCAAGTTCATTTTATCTTTCTAGAGCTCTTAACAAGACTTTAAAGGAATTTAAACTATAACCCAAACTCATCCAAACAAGGTAAGGTCAAGCTTAGAGTTCTTAAAACTCAACATAATATTTTTAGGAAATCAAACCATGAAGCTTAGAAAAAATTAAGGAATGGCCGAAATCTTCAAGAATAAAAGGAACATTTTAAAACTCTAGAGTTCATGATCTTGATGATATATTAACACGAACATCATGAGTCCTCATCATTGAGTTCATAGAGCCATTTTAAAACATCACTAAAGCTAAAGTTCTCAAGAGTTCAAGAAAGGAAAAACTAAAAACATTTTTGCTCAAGAACAAAGATCAAGCTCTAGAGTTTGTTTCAAGTGATGAACATCATCATGAAACTCTCATCATCAAGCTCTCATTCCTTTGTTCTCCAAGGCCTATGGCCGAAAAAGAAAAGGAAAAAGGAGTGGAAATGAAGTTCTAAAGAGAAACAAGAGAAACTATGAACATCAAGCTTGAAACAAGAACTTTAAAGAAAAGAATACATGAAAGAAAATCCCTACTTGATGTGATGAACTTGAAGATGGAAGAAGAAGATGAAGAAGATGAAGAACTTGAGGAACTCCAAGAACTTGAAGAACACAAAAACTTTGAGAGGAAAAGAAAAGCTTTGAGAGTTCCTAAACTTAGCAAATGATCTAAAAGTGGTGCAAGCTCTTCAAGGCATTCTATTTATAGAGAAATGAAACAAATGGAGGGAGCTCATGGGTGAAGAGGTTTCGGCCATGAGGGTGCAGATTGGAGGCTTTCCATGAGTTCCATGAGGTGAGATAATGTGTTCTTGAGGTATGGTGAGGTATGGTTCAAAGCATGGTGAGGTATGGCTCAAGGTATGGCTCAAGCATGGTTCTTTGAGTGAGAAAACAATTTAATATGTGTGGTAATTGGAGAGAGATGGCCGAATATGCATCAGCCCATGGGGGAGGTTTCTTTGCATTTTAATTGTGGTTTAGAGTTGTGTTTAGGTGTATCTTTGATTATGCTTAAGATTAGGAATTTGTAAGAAAGTGTTTAGGTAAGGTAAATGGGTAATTAAGGTGGTCTAGACATGATTAAGGAGTGGTCTTGCACCATTAGTGAGTTAAATCCTCAATTTAGAGTCTAAACAACTCTAGACACATTTCCTTGATTTAAGGAATTGGAGAGAAAACACTATTCAAGATTCCAAGACTAGGAGTCTTGAGTTCTAAAAAGGGATTTAAGTTTAATCTAAGCAATTTTAGGTTCTAATTAACTTTAATAAATTATTTTGACTCTAGATTAATTTGGGAAATAAATTAATCTTCGTTTAGAGCCTAATATTGCTTAGGTTTGCTTAATTACGTCATTAAGCTCAAAAACACTATTTTAGGGGCAAAATCGTAATTTTGTACTAAAACTGCCCGGGACCACCGGGACTTGAACATAGACCTCTAGACACATGAAAACATGTTTTTAAACCTCTGGGGAAAGTTCCGGGCTCAAACGGCACCTTTACCCGCGTAAAAACGCTATAGGGGTATTTTGGTCATTTTGACCCGAAACTGCGGAAAACGAGATTTTCGCTTCCGAAAGCATTCAAAGGCCATTTAATCCCCTTCAAACATTGAGTTGACCCTTCGAGGACGACCGAGTTGATTACCCTTGAGTTCGGGTCAGGAAATGACCTCAGGGGCATTTTGGTCATTTCCCTCGGACAGAGAAATCAGGGTGTTACAACATTATGAGTGAATTTTTGGGGAGTTGCTCTACTGAGAATTGTATAATTCTCACCCCTATATGTTTGTGTTCCCGTGTCATCTCCAGATTGATCCAGAGAATGATACGGCTATTGCATGAAAGAAACTCAGGATTGCAGTAGTTTAGAAGTTGATGCTTTTCTTACGTGGCATATAGCTGCAAGTAATCGTGTAAATAAATGTAATAAAGATTGTATATGTATGAAAGCTCTTAGAAGAGCTTCCTTTTGTACTTAGCTATGTATTCAATAAATGTTGTATTTCTTTGTTATATATTTTAACCAAATTATGCTAGTTATTACACGATCTTACCGCATGTGCTATAGCTATTTAAGAAAGGTTCAATAATTTATAAGTAACAACTCTCAAGTCTAATGTGATGACTTAAGGATGATGTTGTACTTGGGAGGATGTTACATTATGGTATCAGAGCAGTTCATCCTTGTAGGACCTTAGGGAATAGACTGGCTATGTTTCCAAAGTGTAGATAAGTCATGACTTGAATCTTATCTACATGATAGGATATAGGGTTTAGATATGCATGACGGTCTAGTGGTGTTGTTGTTGGTTGCTATCACACTTAGCATAGTGTTGAGCCTGATCAACTCAATATCTTTGTTTGGTGTGTTCAGGAACTAATGGCAAACCATAGATGTGCTAGGAGCGGGAATGTTGAGCTAGATGACATGATGGATACTCTCCGTAAGATGGCTATAGAGATGAGAGCACAAGCCGCAATGGCCAAATAGATAATGGAGAGTTTAAATCAGAATGCAGCAGAGCTGGAGTTCATGGCACTCAAGCAAGGATCCATAAGTGTAGCAGAGTACACGACCAAGTTTGAGGGGTTCTACCAGATTTCTACTAATTACCAGCGTAATCTTGATGAAGCTTGGAAGTGCATGAACTATGAAGGAGGGCTATGGGAGGACATTAAAGCAGTTGTGAGTCTCTTGGAGATTAAAGATTTTGCTACATTGGTGAATGAGTGTTGGCTTGTTGAGAAATCCAATAGGAAGCTAGCAATTGCTAAATCTACTAGGGACGATTCTAAGAAGAGGCTGGCACCTGAAGACCAAGATTATGAGGATGCTCCACCTAGAAGAAGCAATTTCAACTAAGTCTACCTAAGGATAAATGGCAATAGCGATCGAGGCCATGCCTAAAATGTAGGAGAGAACATTGGGATAGACCTTGCTTGGCTGGACAGAACGCATGCTATCACTGTGGAAAACCAGGACACAAGATTTGGGAGTGTCCAGAGAGGTATCCAAAACTTGTAGGAAAGCCACCACACCAGCATGCTAATAGCTGAGGGGACATCACTACTTGACCCTCCGATTAGAAGTAAGAACATTTTAGGATTCGATTGTTACCTTTTGACTGAATTGTTTGAGCTCTGTGTGAATTCCTTGTTTGATTTATGAAAAATGTCTTTTGAAATTGTTTTCAAATGAATTTTGAGGGAAAAATTCTTTTTAAGGTGGGTGGTAATGTAACACCCTAAAAATTATTTAAAAATTAATTTGGGGTTTACTAGTCGTAATTTCAAAAATATAATAATTTTAGAAATGATGAGGACGATCCAAGGGATTTGTTAAAAAAAAAAAACATGAATGGTATTTTGCGGGCCCCATAGGCCCGCCGGGACAGCTGAAACCCCTGATTTGGGACCCGAAGGTGCCCGGAAGTGGGAAAACATGGTAATAAGATTAGAAATAGATAGAAATAAAGATTTTATATCTGGAATTAATTTTCGGTCAACATTTGATTACTCGGGTACACTTTTTTACCCTTTGGTAAGATTTCGGTGTGCGATTTTTAACACTGAAAGATAGTTTAGTCTCTATAAAAGGCTAATACATATCTATTTTGACTTAGTGAATGGCTAAGATTTAATCTTGTAAAGCAAGATTAAATCCTAGCTATCCAGTTAATGGCTAAGATTTAATCTTGTAAAGCAAGATTAAATCCTAGCTATCCAGTTATTTTTCTTTCCTAGATTTATGATTATCTACTCATATTATATAATATTCTAACATTGTACAAGATAAATATCACTAATCTTCCTTAAGAAGCCAAGGCATTTCTCGGCCATCATTCAGAAACATTGAGAAACCATGGCCATGAGCTCCAAACTTCATTTCAAATGCCAAAAACACTAACCTAGACTTGTTCAAACCATAAACTTCCTTCACAAAACTTATTCTACTCATCAATACCTACAAAACTAACTGATTAGAATTTTAATCCATCACTATTTTCCCACTTTGAGCCATCATACATCACTGCCAAAGGGAGGTTTAAGGGCTCTTTGGAAGAATTTTGAATGAAGAAAAACACTTGGGGAAGATTGTTCTAGGCAAGGAGTTATGGAGATTCAAGTAGGGTTTTCTTTGGCCTTTTCTTTCAAAATTTCTTCTGAAAGTTTTTGATTGGTTTTAATTTGAAATTTTTGATTGTATTGGCTGATGATGTATGGATATTGATGTATTAATTTTGGTGGAGTGTTTGGATGATGTTAGAAAACCCATTTTGGCAAATCAAGTTTTGAATCATGTGCTGGAATTCTCGGATTTGCACTGGCAGGTTATGAGTCATGAATTTTTTGATGTATTTGTTGATGTTTGTATTAGCTATAAAAATTATATGTTGAAACAAAACATCCTAAGGCAACTCCATGATTTTTCTTGGGTCCTAAAAATAAGTTTTACTATTTTATAAAAATAAAAAATCGAGACTATTCTTGAGTTGTCTGGACAGCCAATTCTCAAGCTCTGAGCTTGTCTAATTTTGTTATTATACCAAATGATTGATTTTTCCATTGAAATATCTACATGATATTGAGGACATGTTGAAGTCCAACCATGAATTTTTGTATGATTTGATATGATCATTTGATAAGGTAATAAGATTGGAACTTTGGCTGTTGGCTGCAAATAGGGGGTTTCTGGCCTCCTAAATTGTTGAGTTTTGTTATCATACTTAGAGAACTCATTTTAACTCCAAAAGTTTCAGAGGACCTTGGGGACACATTGAAGTGTCTTGGATAATTTTTATAGCCTTGGATTTCATGGTTTGGAATGCAAAATAATTAGTGCTACAGATATGTGAAATCTGCCGTTGTACTGAAAATGAATTGAAGCTTTGAGTTGATGAAAGAATGATATGGGGTTCAAGTATGACATATATGAATGCATGCTAGTGACTTTAAGGAATGGTTTGAGGCATGATTGAAATCATATTATGAATGATACGTATATGTGGCAAAAGAGAATATATGAACTTTAATCGTGCATGTTCTGACATATGGAGAAAACAGAAACAAGACTTAGATTGAATGAGGGGAAGGCAAAAGTAAGAACTTTCCCACAATACTGAATGACCCTATTCTGACATATGGAGAAAACAGAAATAAGACTTAGATTGAATTAAGGGGAAGGCAAAAAAAGAAACTTCTCCCAAGATATTATGAGTCGGTGGACGTATCGGCTAGGAATAGAACTGTGTGTGATTCGGAAATGGAAAAAAATGAAGTCCGATGATCACGTATAGGAATGAGCTCAGTCCTGATAAGCAGTTTATTTTCCTTGTATGGTGTGACCCACTATAAATGCCATTTGGCATAAACTATCTATTGTGAGTTATCCACGACAGATACCTGTTGGGTATAAACTAAGTCTTTCCTATGTCAACGAAGAGAGAAAATTGCATTGAATTGAGTTTTACAGTATGATATAAGCTAAGTCTTTCCTATGTCAATGAAATGAGAAAAATACACTCAATTAAGTTCTATAGCCACAACAGAAAACTAGAGGATTCTCTTTGATATATCTAGAACAAGTGAAGATGATTTCATTAAAGATTTCGGCATTTATCATATGCATATGCCTATTGGGTTGAATTGTTTGCCTAGGATGATTTATTAGGTGTTTGAACATTGGGCAGTATATGTAGTAAGTGACTGATTATTAAAAGCTACCCATTTTGGAAGTACGATTCTGAACTTTAAAAATGGACCATTGTTAAGAAATGCATGATCACTTTTTTTTTCTAATAAACCAAAGTGGCTGGGGCGATGACGATGACATTATGAGTGAATTTTCAGGGAGTTGCCTTACTGAGAATTGTATAATTCTCACTCCTATGTATTTGTGTTCCCGTGTAGTCTCCAGGTTGATCCAGAGAATGATGCAGCTGTTGCGTGAAAGAAACTCGGGATTGCAGTAGTTTAGAAGTTGATGCTTTTCTTACGTGGTATATAGCTGCAAGTAATCATGTAAATAAATGTAATAGAGATTATATATGTATTAAAGCTCTTAGAAGAGCTTCTTTTTGTACTTAGCTATGTATTCAATAAATGTTGTGTTTCTTTGTTATATATTTTAACCAAATTACGCTAGTTATTACACGATCTTATTGCATGTGCTATAGATATTTAAGAAAGATCCGATAATTTATAAGTAACAACTCTCAAGTCTGATGTGATGACTTAAGTCTGATAATTTATAGATATTTTCCTTCCTTTTTCCTCCATGAGGCCTACAGCCACTCCCTCCCCCTCATCTTCTCATGCTTCATTTCTTCTATAAATACAACCTCAAGGAAGCTCAAAGTGCCATTTGATTATTCTTGCAACTTTTGATCACTCAAGTTTTCTCTCTAGTTTCTCAAAGAATTCTTCTTCTTCTTCTTCTTCTTTATTATTCAAAGAGCCACCACCCTCCACCACTTCTTAACCCCAAATCACCACACAACCACCATATATATTCCTTTAAAGCCTAACCTTTCCATTTCCAAGATCAAAAACCCAAGACATAACTTCCTTCCTTTTATTTTTCTCTTGACCGAAACCACTTCCTTGCTTCAAGGAGGAAGTGTTCTTCTTATCTCTTCTCAAGATCAAGATCTTTTCTTTTCAAGAAAAATAGCTTTGGTAGGGAGTTGTTTTATAGTTTTCACTCTTTTCTTTGTATCATTCTTGGATTGGAATGGTGAAACGTTGTTTCTCTCCTTCTCCTCTTCATTTTTGGTTTTATGATTCCCTTTTTCCTTCCTTTCTTTTTCGGCCATGATGGCCTTATGGATCAAGAGTCATGGCTTGATGATGAGGATCTTTGATGTTGGTTGCAAAACCATCATTTGCTTGACCTCTAAAGCTTAAAGATTTCTTTTTTGTTTTGAAGAGTTCTTAATAAATGAAAATGTTGTTTTGTTTTCTTTGATGAGTTTTGCTTTGAGTAAAATGGAATAATATGTTATGTTATCACTTAATTATCTTAAGTTCAATACTTACCCTTTTCAACCTTAAAGTTGAACGGTGTTTTAGAGTGGTTGCTCTAAATAGGAGTCTTGAGCAATAAACTTAAAGGGGGAATAAATTCACATACATTCATACTTACTTTCCAAGTTATCACTTAAGTCTTAGAGGCTAAAAATAAGCTTGCATTCTCATGTGTCTGTTATGTTATCACTTAATTATTTAAAATTCAAGACTTAGCCCTTACAACCTTAAATTTGATTGGTGTTTTAGAGTTGTTACTCTAAATAGGAGTCTTGAGCCTAGGACTTAAAGAAATAACAAATGGAAATGCATTCATATTTATATTTCAAGTCTTTGCATTTCATATTTATATTTGAGCCTTGCATCTCATATTTATTTCCAAGTTATCACCTAAAGCTTGAAAGATAAGAAAATGAACTTGTATTTCATGTTTATATTTCTTGTCTAGCATATCTATACTTCATGCCATCACCTAAACTTTAAAGATTAAAAACGAGCTTGCACTCTCATATTTGTATTCAAGCTTTGCATATCATATTTATATTTCCATTGCCGCCACCTTATGATTTCAAGATTGAAATGAGACTTGCATTTGCACGTTTAAGTTTATGCTATCACCTAAATAATCTAGAGCTCAAGACTTACCCCTTTCAGCTTTCATGGGAATTTCGGTTCCATGGGCATTTGTACTTATAAAAAGGTTTTCTTTTCAAAGGAACAAGGTTTTTAAGGTTTGGAGTATTACTATCTTAAGGATTCAAAGTTTGTGTCTTGCAATTTTTCTTGAGAAGTATGTTAGTTCTCAAACTATTAAAACATGATTTACATAACCAAAATCCTTTTATTGAGCTCTTTGATTTTTGCTACTGACCCTAGAGTATTTGCTTATATTGTCAAGAGATAAATTGCCTTTAAGAATGTTCCATGACTTAGAATTAATTTTGAGAAAGACTAGTTACTAGAAATACTTATTCTTGCAAATTTTACAGGCCTTTGGAATGTTAAATTTTAGTTTCTGTTCTAACATTTCCAGATCTAGTATATGCTATTTAAGGTTGCTTAAATGGGTAAAATTTGTTAGTAACTAGTGTTATAATTATTTTTAGCACCTAAAGACAAACTAGTAACTAGAAAGGATAAAAAATATGATTTCTAGAATCTTTAAAAGTGAGAAAAATGGTTTCTGTCCAGCATGTTATGCTTTGGCAAAAAAGGTGTTTAACACTTAGTAAATGTGTAGGAATTACTCATAATTCACTCAGGGATTAATTCTAGCATCATAGGAAAAGTCAGTAATGAGAAAGGGTAAAAAACGTAACTCCTAGAACACCGAAATTTACTTATTTCTGTTTCTATTCAAACCTATCGAGATTTATTTAATGATGTTCTTGAGGTTATTATTTAATTGAAGTCATTGTAATTAATCCCTTAGATGCATAAAAGAATAAATATGAAAGTTGGATTTACCCAATTTAGAGGTTTAGTCAGTTAAAGGATAATAAAAATGCTTATTCTATGAGATGATGTGATTTAATATACTTAAGGATTATGTGATGATTATGTTTGCATACTTGGTTGCTAGTTATGAGAATTGTTGTGGCATGTTATGATTACACTTGGAATGACTAAGATGTATATGTTAAAGTAACATGAAAGCATGTGACATTATATGATATGTTGTGTTCTTGCATCTTAAATATAACATGCTAATGTTAAGGTGATATAAAACATGTGGAAATGATCCGCTAGACTCCCAGAATTAAAGGTTATGAGAGGTGATCCAATAAGGAAGTGATGCTTTGGACTTCCCGAATTAAAGGTTGTGAAAGGTGATCCTAGTCCCCTATCATGTACTTTAAGAGTTGGGTGTTAACTTATCATGAGGATAAGAATATGCTAGTGATGACTAATGAGGTATGAGCTCACAACCTAGAACTCTCAAGAAGAAAGAGTAATACGGTGGCCCCAATGAGAGAAAAATTAGCTTAAGTCACCTAAAGACTCATGCTATGATTACCATATTCTATGTGCATCACTTATGTTTATATAGTATTCTATGCCTTGTATTGACATGCATTTCGTGATGAGGTATGTTGCATACATAACATCTAAGATGCATCTAAAATGAATGGGCCTCGAAAATTGGTATCTTAGAACTTAATAATTGAACCTTATGCATGTTCACTATTTCATAATGAAACCCGAGGTTCCTGAGGACGTAGATGATAACACTAGGATAGGAGGACGCCCTATTGAGATTTCTTATTAAGTTTCTCACTCTCTCTATCTTTTCTTTCCATCGCGTCTTTAAAGGACGACCGCAGCATTCATGATCTACGTTGACACCTCGACTTGGGAGCTCTATTTTGACGCCACACACCAGTCATACCACTTCATAGGCCGCTGTTCCATTCGTATGTTTGTGTTTTTGGACCGCTCGTTCGCTCATCCGGTCACCAGTTTCCATTTCACCTTTACTTTGCCCTTTGCCGATGAGCTTGTTTTTGAGTGTGGGCGCCCTCACAGAGGGCAGACTTGATGCTCCCCTGCTGCTACCTTAGCCATACAAGATTACTCGGAGTATGTCCCCCGCTCTCCCTCGGCTCATTCTGAGACTGACCCCTCAGAGGACTCAGCCACCGAGGTTCTGTCCATCGGTTTTTCCTCCACCATGCCCATGGAGATTGGTGGAGGTAGTGGGGCTACAGTGACGCAGTCGATTCGAGGAGGTAGAGTGAGGATAATACCCTGCCGTGGAGCATACGTCCAACCCTCTCATCGTTTGGCCACTTCCACCGAACTAGCCCAATGGGTTGGTTATGTTCCTCCCCTTTGGGACAGGCAGCAATAGTGCGTAGGTAATAGGCATAGTAGTGCATGTGCACATATCTTGCATAGGATAGCCTTCATTTGTTTTTAGAGGTTATCTTCTTTAGACGCACTTAAGTAGGCGAGGTTTCTGGTTGATGTATTTTATGTCTTCTTTATGTATTTGCACCGATGATTGTACTAATGCTACTATTTGATCTTGGTGTATGGCAAAACGTCTATTATATACATATATATATATATATATATATATATATATATATATATATATATATATATATATATATATGATGGTTGGTTGTGTTTGAGATCTTGTACTCCTTTGTTTATATGTATGTGTACTCTTCATCATATGCGAAACGAATGACGCAGTTTCACTTTACACATGACTCACGTTTTTATCTTTAATTTCAAAAAAAGGAAAATTTACTTATATTTTCATTAAGTATTTTCTAAAATTTAGAATTGAGAACTTGAACAAAAAAGTAATAACTAATAATTAACTTGAATATGTCCTAGGCGTGTTAGGTTAAGTACTAAGGTGTTACAGAGTTGTCCACGGCAGATACCTATTGGGTATAGGCTAAGTCTTTCCTGTGTCGATAAAAAGTGAAAAATGCACTGAATTGAGTTTTGCAACATGGTATAAACTAAGTCTTTCCTATGTCGATAAAAAAAGAAAAATGCACTGAATTAAGTTCCATAGCCACAAGAGAAAACTAGGGAAATCCCTTTGATATATCCAGAACAAGTGAAGATGATTTCATTAAAGATTTCGACATTTATCATATATATATATATATATATATGCATATTGTAACACCTTCCTAACTGCCATGTTTTACTCGAGCGTTAACATAGTAATTAGAAAAGTATTACTTACATTCATAATCTATACTAGTCGAAAAAAAGGAAATCAAATGATTTAGACACATATATCACCAAACTCGTATATACATATATGATCATCATTTTTAAGTTTGCAATATGTACATTGTACTGATACTATACTGGTTATCTTCTAAGCTAATTAGGAACTCAGTTCACAAAATAAAGGAACACCTCCAGTATCTAATCTAACCTGCTCAAAGTTGAGGTCCAACAAAATTTCATACAAACAGAAATGGACCTCACAACATTTAATAGGGTCAACCTGCAGGTTAGCGGGTCACTAGTACTAAACTACCACTATATACATATCGGGAGTCCCTGAAGATCTCACATCCTACTAGATGAAACCATTGGCCATCGGTATGATAGCCTCACCTCCGCCCGGGGCATCAAGACCCTCCGTGAGTTTGAGTTTGAAGACGAGGATGAAGAGGGATCATCTACTAGAGGGGGTTCTGGTAGTGCAGGCGGGACATTAAATATCACTGGGTGTGCCAAGTGGAGAGGCACACCATCATAAGGGAAAGCAGGGTCAAAGTCAGCTGTAAATACAGAAGTACTAAAGGAATGGCCAAAAAACACATAAACACGGACTTGCGAGTAACCCACTATATACAGAGAGTCGAGAGCAGGATCATAATGCCACACCCATTGTGGCGAGTCAAGGTAAAACACTAGTGACGGCATCTGCTGGATTTGATTAACACAAAGTAAATGCAACCGTAGGGATAAGAATATTATAAAATCTTCAATAGGGTATTCCCTCAGGTATAATGTAAAATATAAATGATAAGCTTATTCATGTGGGAATAATCTTGCAAAACTATGTGTATCAATAACAAGGTGTATATATCATGTAAAATCAAGTACAAGTATAATAATGATTTCTGTATTGTTCTTTTTCTCATTAACATAGGGAAGGCTTAATCTCACGTCAAGTGGTATCTGTAGTGGAATCACTCCACAAGAACTATTGACTACTAGGTAATGAGCTCATTCCTACATATCAATACATCTACCGACTTCTCAAATTCCTAGGGGAGTTCTTACTTTTGCCTTTCCCCTTCAACCACATAAGCCTTGTCCCTATTTTCCCCATATGTTAAAAATTTGCACAATTACAAGTCATATTTTCTCTTTTATCACCATAATACTCACATCATATATTTCTTTTATTCAAGGGCATTCTTACATCACAAGTAAGTATTTAATTCCATTGGAGTCTAATAAGCATTTCTTAAAATATCTATCATGTATACATATACCATATACTTGAATTAAATGCCATACTATCATTAAATTAAGACATTCTCACCGTTTCAACACCTTGGTAGATTTACTACTCCAGGAACAATATTTAATTTCCACATCAAATGACCAATTCAAGAGCCATAAAAATTCTCTATGACACATCAATGTGTCTAAAAGGCCCTGTACAAATTTCAAAACAAACGGTGTTCTCTAACCTTAAATAAATTGTGCAAATCTGGTGGTCAGAGACTACTTGTTCACAGCTCAGATCAAGATTCTCATAATTTTTGACCCCACCAATTGATTGAATGAACTCAAAATAAAATTCACAGTTGAAATTAAATGTGGTATCAGCTTCCCATAAAAATTTCAAAGAATAAATCCATCATTTACCATGATAATAAAATTATATAATTTTACTGCTTCAGTTTCAACATTTCAGGTAGCATAGTCACAACTTCAGTTCTTGAATTTTTTAAACACAGAAAAAGTACCTAGAATGGCTCCAAATTTTTACTAGAGACTCCTCAACATGTTAGTTACATCCCAAAATACACTGCTTGCTTCAAACTGGCATTTTCCAGCAACAATGTTCAAGAATCATGAATTTTTTTCAAGCAGAGAAAGTCCTTACCATGACCCAAGGAAAATCATGGGGTTGTCTTAGGATGTTACCTTCAATATATAATTTTCATTGCTCATAAAACTGAACACAATTGCACCAGAAAATTTTTGAATAAGTATTGCCTTGTTGAAATCTGAAAATCCAGCAAACCAATTCAAAATATCTCTTGATAAAAATGATTTTTCCACAACACCAAACACTCCACCAAAATTTATACATCAATATCAATATATTATCAACCAATAAAATCAGAAATTTTCTAACAAAACCAATCATAATTTCCAGAGTAAAATTTGAAACAAAAGAGAACAAATAAACCCTACCCTTGGCAGCGAATGTTTCTGTATCTTTTGTATACTTCAAGATAGATGTTCTCCAACCCAATGCTCTTGAAACACACTTAAATCATCCCCTAATCAGTGATGAGTGAGGTATTAAAGTAATTTTTTTCAAGAATTTGATTGGTTATATTTGTGGAGGTTGAAGTGTAGAACAAGTTTACTTAAGGAAGTTTTTTATTCTAACAAGATTTGGTCTAGGATTTTGGAGGTTGAAAACTCAAAGTATCAAGGGTTTAGATGAAGGAAAATATGAAGCCTCTCTTCCTTCTCTCAATGGCCGAAGGTTGAAGATAAAAAGGAGGTTAGGTGGGTTAAATTTATCACTTAAGGAGTGTTTTGATTGGTTGAAAAATTGAGCATGATTTCTTTTGATTAAAATGATTTATTATCAATGGCTAGGATTCGATCTTTCATCCAAGATGAAATCCTAGCCATTCATTTGGTATTCAAGTGGATATACTTCATTATTTGTAGATATTAACTAGTTTTCGGTGTTAGAAATCGAACACCGAAATTTCATCAAATAGGCGAAACAATGTACCCGAGTAATCAAACATTGCCCAAAAATAATTTTGGGTATAAAATCTTTATTTCTACCTATTTCTAAACATAATCTTATAATTCCTCAATTTTAGGCATCTCCGAGATCCAATTCTAGGGTTTCGACTGCCCTTAAGCTCGCAAAATACTATTCACTTTTTTTTTTACTTCCTTGAATCATTCTCATCATTTCTACATCTGTCAAAATCTTAAAATTCTTATTAATAAAACCTCATTTAATTTCTAAAGAGAATTAGGGTGTTACACATATTAATTTAAATTGTCTGCCTAGGATGATTTATGTAACACCCCGATTTTTCTGTTTGAGTGAAAATGACCAAAATGCCCCTGAGGTCATTTTTCATCTGGAATTCCAAGACAACCGACCCGGTAGTCCTCAAAAAGGCAACTCAATGTTTAAAGGGGATTATGTGTGGTATGTATGCTAATAGAGCCGAACAATCTCATTTTTGAGTTCCGATGCGCTAAATGACCAAAACACCCCTGTGACTTTTAACACCGATTGATGAGCTAATTGAGCCTGAACTTCACCCAAAGGTTTTAAACCATATTTTTATGAGTCTGGACATGTCTGTTTAAGTCCCGGTGGTCCCGGGCAGTTTTTGTGTAAAATTACGATTTCACTCCTGCATAGTGCATTCTGGGCCTCATAAGGAAATTAAGGAAACCTAAGCAATATTAGGCTCTAATCAAAGATTAATTAATTTCCATAATTAATCTAGAGTCAAAATAATTTATTAAAGTTAATTAGAGCCTAAAATTGCTTAGATTAAACTTAAATCTCTTTTAAAACTCAAGATTCTAAGTCATGAAATCTTGAATAGTGTTTTCTCTGTCCAATTCCTTAAATTAAGGAATTGTGTCTACAATTGTTTACACTTTAAAATGAGTTTTAATCTCTCTAATGAAGCAAGAGCACTCCCTAATCATGTCTTGACATCCTTAATTACCCATTACCTCACCTAAACACTTACAAACTTCTAGTCATGAGCCTAATCAATGATACACCTAAATACATCTCTAAACCACAATTAAATACAAGATTTCCATCCCCCATTACATGATGAAGCCGACACCATTCTCCTCCATTTTTCATCACATGGTGATTTATTTTTACACAAAATAGCCATACTTTGAGCTATACCTCACCATGCTTTGAACCATGCTCCACCATGCCTTGAACCATGCCTTTGAATGACACATTGAAAGAGATATTTTTCCCTCTCTCTTCCTTCCCCTTGGCTAGCCACCTTTCTCCATTCTCACACTCTTATGTTTCATTTTCCTATAAATAGGCATCTAAGGAAGCTTGCAAGAACTTTGCTCATTCTTGCAACTCCAAGCTTTTCTTCTTCAATCTCAAAGAGTTCTTCTTCCTTTTCTCCTCTTTCCAAGATCAAACCCTCTTCCAACAAAAAGGCACATCCAAGGTAAGGAGTGATTCAATGATTTCTATTCTTTTCTTTTGTTGTTTAACCCTTGGTTTGTAAAGATACAATGTTGATCCTTCTTTCCTTCTTCACTTTCTTTTTGGTTTTTGCTATTCCTTTTCCTTTCTTTTGGTTTCGACCTCCATGGCCTACACAATAAAGAAACCATGGCTTGATGATGAGGATCTTGAGTGTTGGTTGCTAAATCATCATTTATTTGACCTCTACAGCTTGAAGGTTTCACTTTTAAAAAGGGTTTTAGTAGATAAAGAAACTATGATAGTAAATGGATTGCATCCATATTTATTTTCCTTGCTATCACCTAAATAATTAATCTCAAAGCCTACCTATTTCAACCTTAAAGTTGATTGTTGATTTAGAGTGAAAACTCTAAGGGGCCTATAGCACTAAAATAAAGAATTGAACTTGGATATCATATTTATTTTTCAAATCATCACCTAAAGCTCAAAGATAAGAAATGAACTTGCATTTCATGTTTACATTTTTTGTCTAGTATGTTTATGTTTCAAGTCTTGCACATGTACTTTTCCTTGCCATCACTTGATAATACTGAGATTAAAATGAAACTTGCATTAGCATGTTTATGTTATGTCATTACCTAAAGATCTAAGGCTCAAGACCTAACTATTTCAACTTAATCTTAAAACTATGGGCATTTATCTTTACAAAAATATTTTGATTTCAAAAAGAGTGTTGGAACAAAGTTCAAAATGGTTTGAGAAGGAAGGAATAACTTAGAAGGTATTTTAAACTTAAATTTTCATATTTTGAAGGTGCCGGTAATCGATTACAAGGCCCATGTAATCAATTACCAGAAAGTTTTGCCATACTCGGATTTGAACTTTTGGCCTAAGTAATCGATTACCATTCGATGTAATCGATTACTCGGATGTCCTTGGAACCCCAAAGAGCATTTTCAACAGATGTAATCGATTACAAGGCCCATGTAATCGATTA
The DNA here is from genome assembly GCA_031216125.1 of Dalbergia cochinchinensis. Lineage (NCBI taxonomy): Eukaryota > Viridiplantae > Streptophyta > Magnoliopsida > Fabales > Fabaceae > Dalbergia > Dalbergia cochinchinensis. The sequence goes on along the minus strand of CM062368.1, from coordinate 56,010,727 downwards.
CCAAAGCCCTCAACTTTCCTATTTTGAAAACTTGAAGCTGTGTAATCGATTATAAGGCTCATGTAATCGATTACTAGAGCCTTCAATTTATCTGTTTTGAAACCCAAAGCTGTGTAATCGATTACAAGGCTCATGTAATTGATGACTAGAACCTTAAGTATGCAATAAACATTTTCTCCACTTGAATGACATGAAGCCGTGATCTTATGTTGCTTAAATCTATGATTTTATATGATATGAATTCATGATCTTGTTTACACATGAATCTATGAGTTGCCTGATATAAACTGATGAGATATGTATGACTATTCATGAATCATAAGCATGTTTATTTTAGGAGGCATTGATATCTAGAGATAGAACTCATCCTTTGCATGTTATAGTTTCATATGGAACGTTAGAGATGTATATGCTAGCGATATATGAAGAACTAAGTGTGATTATTCTTGAATCATGCCATGTTATGATGTGTTGATGCATGAACCATGAATGGATATGTTGTATGACATTGATAACTTGATTTGATTTTGAACTCAGGATAAGAAAGTACATGCACTATTAGTTCTTTTGGCATAAAGCAAATTTGAAGGAAATTCAGTGTACCACCATTACACTACTGAATTTCCGTCAAATTTGATGACTTAAGAAAGTTTTTTTGAAAACTCCATGAGACTTTAAATGTGACATAATATTGAGACGCATTTCTCCCGCTCCAGTAGGGAGAAAGCAAATCCGTGAGGGTATTGATATTGAGCTTGCCAAAGCGGACAATTCGCTACGTACTAGATATCAGTAGAGCATTTCAAAGAAGGAAATATTCCTATGGATTCCCTGAATTAAAGGTTATGATAGGTGATTCTTAGGCCCCCTAGCCCGTACTCTTGAAGTTAGGATTATTATTATGTTACGCTTATCATAGGATGAGTAAGAACTAGTGAAGACTAGTTAGATATGAGCTCATAACGTTTTTGGGGTGGCCCCCGTGATGCAAAGTATAATGTTTAATGTCACATAGTTAAGAAAAGAAAAAGTTTCGCATGAAAAGTTACATGCTACTTTATGCCACTTATATGATGTTGCTTGATGTTATGTTCTATTGCTTTCTTGCATAATGCATTATCATGTATTCATGCTTTGCTATGTTGCATACATGACATTAAGACTCATTCTAAAATGAATGGGCCTTGGATAATTATGTTTAAAAACCTAATAATAAACTTTATGCATATACACCTTTTTGAAATAAATCCAAGGTTCCTAGGGACGTTGACGATGTCTTTTAGATAGGAGATTCCTTACTGAGATTCTTTAGTAAGATTCTCACTCCCTTTCTTTCTCTTTTTCTTTTCCGTCACGTCTTCAGATTTCGATAGCAACGTTTGTGGTCTTTATCGACACTCCGGTGGGAGGTCCACTTTGGTTCAGAGCACCAGTCCTACCATTTTGAAGGGTGTTACGCTGTTAGAGTCTTTATATTCGTAGGACGCCCTTTTGCACACTCAGTACGCAGCTATCGCTTTCCTCGATATCCCCCTATGGAGACAACATGGTTTTTGATCACGCCCAAACACGCAACGAGAGGATTCTCCGTACCCACACCACCGCGTCAGTTGTATGTGACTTTCCAGACTACGTGCCCTGCTCACAGTCTTCGGAGGACGATCCCTTGGAGGACCCATCGACCTACCTATATAGTGAGAGGTCTGCCCCCTCTCCCCCGTTCATGGGAGAAGGTAGCAAGGAGACTGTGACTTAGCCGAGGCTAGCTCGGAGACTAGCCATGCACCCTTGTCACGGAGCTCACGTCCAGCTACATCAAGCGGCCACTCCTGTTGAGATATGCCAGTGGATTGGCTATGTCTCGCCCTTTCTAGGACCGCAGCAGTAGAGGCTCTTAGGGAGTGTTAGTGCATGCACTACGCATAAACTAGGATAGCCTTCTTTTGTTCTAAAGGTTATCTATCTTAGGTGCACTAGGGTAGGGGTGATTTCCTTTATGCTTTCCTTGTATTTCCTTTTTAGTTGTATTCGCACTTATGATGTATCAAACTCATCCCGCTTTTCATAGGTGGGCAGTTTATTATGTTAATATAATATTACTGTTGGTTTGCACATGATTGTCTGAGGTTATGCAGTTATTTGATGCTCTTTGTAATGCCCGGGGACAAAGTCAGGGAGTGATCGCTGGTAAAAAAGAGGGCACAGACAAGGAGCGGCTCTTAGCAGACTTCTAAGCGGAGGGGTACATGAATGAACCGATTACATACCCGAATGAGAGGGATCCTGAGACTGTATAGGTATGGGACTATACAGTCAATGAGGGCTTTTATGAATTGTTTTGTACTACTTATACCAACAAGATGCATCTTCTTTTCGATAGCCTATCACGAAAGAACTCCATAGTTAAGCGTGCTTGACTTGGAGCAATTTTGGGATAGGTGACCTTCTGGGAAGTTTTCCCAGGAAGCGTGTAAGTGAGGACAAAGCACGCTGAAAAGACCCGTATTGGTTTGTGGGGACAGTCGTCAATCCATACAGCAGCAGGGGATGTTACATTATTATCTTGCACTTTGTTTTGTATGCGATACGCTTTATGATAACGCTCATCTGAGATATGCGTGCCTCTTACTTTGTATTTGTGTTTCAAAAAAAAAAATTTATCCGTATTTTTTCGCTAAGTATTTTAAAGAAACGTTCGAAGGAATGAAACTAAAAAAGTAATAGACTAATGGTCAACCTAAATACGTTCTGGGAGTATTGGGTTGAAAATTAGGATGTTACAATTCACTAGGTGTTTGAACATTGGGGTGTATATGCACTAAGTGATTGATTACTAAAAGCTATCCACTTCGGAAGAATCGTTTTTGAACTTTAAAATGAACCTTTGATAAATGTTGTTTGATCACATTTTCTTAACAAACCAAAGTGGCTGGGACAATGACGATGATTGATAAGGGGCATTTATGCCACTTATCTTGTTACCAAACCTTAGCTTTTTGTGTAACACACAATTTTTCTGTCTGAGGGAAATGACCAAAATGCCCCTGAGGTCATTTCCTGACCCAAATTCGTGGGTAACCAACTCGGTCGTCCTCGAAGGGTCAACTCAATGTTTGAAGGGGATTGAATGGCCTTTGAATGCTTCCGGAAGCGAAAATCTCGTTTTCATGATTTGGTCAAAATGACCAAAATACCCCTATAGCGTTTTATGCGGGTAAAGGTGCCGTTTGAGCCCGAAACTTTTCCCAGAGGTTTTGGAATGTTATTTTTTTAAGGAATATATCATGTCGGTATAAACCCGAGTGGTCTCGAGGAGTTTTTATGGAAAATTATCGTTTTGCCCTTAATTAAGGGCATCATGAGCTTAATTGCATGATTAACAAAACCTAAGCAATATTAGGCTCTGATTAAAGATTAATTAATTTTAATAATTAATCTAGAGTCAAAATTATTAGTTGAGATTAATTAGAATCTAAGATTGCATAGGGAAACTCAAAATCCTATTCTTAATCTAAGACATTATGTCATGTCATAATGAATAGTAATTTCTCTCTCAAATTTCCTAATTTAAGGAATTGTGTTAGTTTTTGAAATTCAAATTAATTAAGTTTTACTCAAGAACTTAACTCCTTTAAATGTTTATGACCACTCTTTAATCATGATCTTGAAATTCCTAAATACATGATTATCAACCTAAACATCCAATTACCTATTCCTAACCATTTTTCCTAATTAAATCTACCTCTAATACACATCCTAACCTACATGAAGAAGAAACTTGCCCCCCAAGTTCCTCAAGGAGGCCGCGGCCTCTTCCCCTCCTTTTTCATCCTCTCATGTTCCAATTCTTCTATAAATACACATGCAAGGAAACTCTTATCACACCATTTGCTCATTTCTTGCAATTCTTGTTGAAGAATCATTTGAGTTTTCTCTCTTTTCCCTTATCCAAAGGAACTCTCTTCTTCCTCCATGCTCAAGAACCACCACACAACCACCATAGATCTTTCCTAAAACACAACCCTTCCACTTCTAAGATCAAAAGCTCAAGGAAAACCTTCCTTCCTTTTCTTCTCTTCTTGCCCGAAACTTGAAGTATTCCAAAGGAGGATTTGTTCTTCTCATTCTTCCTTCAAAGAGCAAGCTCTCTCTTTTCTTTGGTAGGGACTTTTGTTTGGTTTGTCTTTCTTAATCTCTCTTTATTTTCAAAATCTTTGGCATATTGGAATATTGTGTTCTTCCTTTTTATTAGAGGATGAATAATGGTTGAGTTTGTTTTCTTTTCTTTCCTTCACCATTTTTGATTTTGGTCTTCTTTCTTCCTTTCTAGTTTTGGCTTTGGTTGTCAATAAAATCTTGGAACCATGGCTTGATGATAATGGATCTTGGTGATGGTTGTAAAACCTTTATGTGATAGACCATTGAGAGCCCAAAGTCTTAGGTTCCATTTTGTTTTCAGAAGGTTGTACAAAAATGGAGTAATATATTTATGTCATCACTTAATTGTCTTAAGTTCAAGACTTACCCCTTTCAACCTTAAAGTTGATCGGTGTTTTAGAGTAAATACTCTAAATAGGAGTCTTGAGCTTAAAATTAGAGAAATGGAAATGCATTCATATCTATTTTCGAAGTTGCCACCTAGGTCTTAAAGGTTAAAAATAAACTTGCATTATCATGTGTACGTGTAATGACTCACTTATCTGTATTTTCTCTGATAAAATAATTAATTGTGAGTAATCAGTAAGGATTTTAAAAATTTCGGTTAGCACAGTTAGGATCGGAACAGCACAAGGATTCTATAAAAAAAATGAAAATTAATTAAGTATGAATAAAAAATTTAGAAATGATAATATTTTAATTAGTAATATAGGATGAAATCTTATAAATGATATTAGGACAAAATAAAAAAAAATTAGGATCAGGTTTACCCGGTAAAGTTTTTTTTATGACGATCAAATACTGAAATAATAAGAAATGGTACACCGAAATGGTAATAATCGGTATTGTAACATCCTTCCAAGTACAACATCATCCCTAAGTCATGACATAATACTTGAGAGTTGTTACTTATAAATTAGCAGACCTTTCTTAAATATCTATAGCCATTTTGATTGATTCGCGAGATAACTAGGTCATAATTCTATTAAAATATATAGGAATGAAACCAAAATATTTATTTAATAGAAAGTTTAGTACATAAAGGAAGTTCTTTCATGAGCTTTAACACACCTCTGTCCTCTAACATATTTACATATATATCAATTTCACTAAATACAACATAATAAAAGCATTAAGTACTACACTATTGCACTTCTGAGTTCTTTGGCATAGCAGTCTCTTGATTTTCTACGTCAACTTGGAGACGACACAGGAACACAAAAACATAGGGGTGAGAATTATACAATTCTCAGTAGGGTAACTCCCCCAAATACACAATTATAATGTCATCATTGTCGCCCCAGTCACTTCGGTTGATTAAGAAAAAGTGGTCATGCATTACATAATAACGGTTTATTTTTAAAGTTCCAAATCATACTTCCAAAGTGGGTTACTTTTAACATTCAATCACTTAATGTACATATACCATACTACTCAACATCGTATACTAGTAACTTTCCACTTAAATATATTGGTCTTAACATCAATACTAAACTTCTTCACTTGGCATATAAAACAAAGGATTACTTAGAAAATTTACTTCTTAAACATACCTTGGCCCTTAACTAATCTTGTTACATCTGGGCATTACGTACCGTCGTCCCCAGTGTGGAAATAATGGGTAATAGACTACTTTTCAGGACTAAGCTCATTCCTATACATGATCATTGGATTTACTTTCTCCAATTCTCACACAGACCTATTCCTAGCTAGGTTTACTTTCCCCGACTCAATTCAAAGGTAGTTAAGTTTACTTTCCTTGACAGACCGGATTTACTTTCTTCAGCCCAAGGATTATAAATCTTATGCTTTTTTTGGTAGTTAGGTTTACTTTCCTTAACAAACTGGATTTACTTTCTCCAATCCAAGAAACATAATCTTATGCTTTTCTTTCGTATATAAGCTATTGTAATAATCATTCATATCTATGTGTACCTAACCTCATCAATAAGTTCACATGCTCAATTATTCATCCTCATATTCAGGTACTCATGTCATACTAGTACAAAATGCCATTATTTCATCAATTCAAAGTATCAATTTATTTTCAACACAATAGCAGATTTCACATTATTGTGGCATGAATTTATTTGCACATAAAACAATCATTTCAGAGGCTATAAAAATTATAAAGGACATCTCAATGTCACCAAGGTCCTGTAAAAATTTCAGGGTAATTAGAATTCTCTAACTATATTAACAAAATTCTATAAATTTAGTGGTCAGAAACCCCTCCACCTCAGTTCAAGAACCGTAATTCATAATTTTTAACCCTAGCATGTGATTGAATCAATTCAGAATAGAAATCATGGTCATACTTTGAGATGTTGTAAGAATACTATAAAAATTTCAAAGGATAATTCAATCATTTGGTATGATAACAAAATTATACAAAATCACAGTTTCAGTTCCCAGAATCCAGCCAGCATAGTTACAATCTCAGTTCATGAATTTTTAAACATAGAAAAAGTGCCCAAGATGGCTCCAAATTTTTAATAAAGACTCCCTAATGTTAGCTACATCCCATAAAATTTTCAGCTGAATCCAATATCTCTAAATATATAAAAAGATTCAACAAAATTCTCTACTTGCTTCAAACCGAGATTTTCTAGCAACAATGTTCAAGAATCATGAATTTTTTTCAAGTAGAAAAAGTCCTTAACATGACCCAAGAAAAATCTTGGGGTTGTCTTAGGATGTTAAATTCAACATATAATTTTTATAGCTCATAAAATGAACACAATTGCACCAGAAAATTCATGAACAACACCTGCCCTATTGAAATATGAAAATCCAGCAAACCAACTCAAAATCTCTTTTGATAAAAATGATTTTTCCACAACCCCAAACACTCCACCAAAATTAACACATCAATATTAGTATATTATCAACCAATATATCCAGAAATTTTGGACCAAATACAATCAGAAAAGTCCAGCATAAAATTGGAAAGAAAAGACCAAGGAAAACCCTACTTTGAAAGCTTTTGAGCTTGATACTTCAAAGGATGTTCTAAGTGATCTCCCTTCACTTCAAGACACTAATTTCAGTCCTAAACCTTCCTTAGGCAGTGGGGAAGTGAGGTATTAAGGTGAGGATTTGAGATTTTAATCAGTTAGATTTGTAGGGTTTGAGGTGTAGAACAAGTTTTGTGAAGGAACTTTGTGGTTTTATTGAACTCTAGGCTAGTGTTTTTGGCATTTGAAATCAAGAGGAAGCTCTTGAAAATGGAGGATGGAGCTGTTGCAAGGACATGGCTGAAGGTGCGGCTTCTTTTTGAAGCTTGAAGTTATGTTGATCTTGTAATAAATAGGTATATATTATATATTATAAGTAGATAAGCTTTAATCTAAGAAAGAAAAAATGGATGGCTAAGATTTAATCTTGTAAAGTAAGATTAGATCTTAGCCATTCACTAAGTCAAAATGGATATACATTACCCTTTTGTAGAGGCTAAACTATTTGTTGGTGTTAAAATTGTACACCGAAATCTTACCGAACGGGTAAAACAGTGTACCTGGGTAATCAAACATTGCCCGAAAAATTTCGGCTATAAAATCTTTATTTCTACCTATTTCTAACTATAATCTTATAATTTCTAAATTTTGGACATCTTCAGGGCCCAATTCTAGGGTTTCGGCTATCCCGGCAGGCCTACGGGGCCTACAAAATACTATTCATATTTTTTTTTTTACAAAACTGTTGAACCGTCCTCATCAGTGTTAAAATTGTCAGATTTTTTAAATTACAACTAACAAAGCTCAAATTAATTTTTAACTAATTTTTAGGGTGTTACAGTTATACCAAAACATTGAGATTGGTCCAAGTAATGGACATTATCATATTTTAAATAAATTTTTACTTAGAATAATAAAAAATATATAGATATTTTCAATACTGATAGAAGGTAAACTGATTTGGAAAGATCAATTCCTTTACATTCTCTCCAAGTTAGTGACTTTATAAAAAGGAAAAATGGCAAAGAAATTTCGTTTTTCTTGATGGGTTGCCCAGAACCACATTCATCTTCAATTCTTTCTTTCTTCTTCACTTCTACATTTTCAAAAGTTTCTCTTTGGAAGAAACTCCATCAAACCACCATATCTACAAAGGATATTCTTAGGTAAGCATCCAAACTACTTCAAGAACATCTTCTCCACATCAAGATCAATTGAAAACTTTGTTTTTTCCTTGCACTTGGTCCATTTTCCAGCGCAAAACAGGGCCGAAAAAAGGGGGCTTTGAGGCTTGGTTGGAGAGGAAAAACTAGAGAAAAAGCTTGGAGGAAGGTAGGAAATTATTCTAGCCTTTTACTTCATGATATTTGGCTATCTTGCTAAGATAAGTGCTTGACTTTGTTTAGATTATGTTGCTGAAAATCTGAATCTAGATTTTAGAATTTGTGATGGATTAGGTTATGATGAGATTATGTATGTTGGAACCTGAATTTTGTTTCAGAATTTCAGAATTTTATTGTGCTGGAAATTTTTACAGCATTAAATCTTGGATTGAAGACATAAGAAGTGTTCTAAGTGGGTATGTGCTAGAATTTTATTGTGCTGGCATTTTTACAGCTTTAAATCTTCGATTGTATGACATAAGAAGTGCTCTAAGTGGGTATGTGCTGGAATTTTATTGTGCTAAAATTTTACAACATTAGTTCTTAGGTTGTATGATCTTGCTATACATATTAATCAAATCTTGAAATCATTGCATGGGACTTGGTTCAATTGTTGGAAAATTGATAAGAATTATTGTTAACTAAGAGATGTAATAGAAATTCGAATGGTATAAAATCTATTAAAAACCTAGTAGACTTTGCAGAAAAATATCACAATAGTATACCAAATGTTATGGGAAATATCTCATAAAAGTTAAAGAGAAACATTATACATATTCAAGAGATTCTAAGAGAATATGTCATAAGAGTTTAAGTAGATTCCAAGTAAAAATCTCAAAGTAAAGTATGAAAAAAAATAGAATTCTTAAAGAATAAATCTTACTCAACAACTATGAGTATTTTTATACAAATGAGAAAAGTGCATACAAGAAAGGAAGCTTAAAAAATTAAAACCTTTTGTAATATTATTTGCTTAGTGGTAAGCTCATGGACTCACAAGTAGTAGTAGACGTTCTATGTCCTTAGAACTATATCAGGTTGTAATCACGATGTCATTACATTGTTATGAGAAAAGAGATGTACTGAGAATAGCGAGGCTATTCTAGATGAGATGTAGTAGATGTACTCCATCTAGTGAACTATATCAAGTTGTACCGCGATGGCGTTACATCATTGATAGTACGATCTAATGAGAAGTATATCAGAAGAGTCTTATGAGTTCTATCGTTAAGTTTAAAATTAACTAAATAAAGGTAAGTCATAAGAAATAATGACTCTAATTAACTAGATTATTATATAAACAACCAAAGATACATTGCTTATTTTTGCATTAAGTTTAATATCATTGAGTAATAGACTGGTTTTTTTCATACTGGGAATCATTGATTCTCATCTCTATTGTATGATGTATTTTTTATAAATGGCCTTGATCGTGTTCTTTCTCGAGACACCTGACTTCCAATGGCATTATGACCCGAAGTTAGGGTCACTGTACCTATTTGTTGTTACTCGTGTTCGTGTTTATATACTATTTTATTGCCCATTTGCTACTACTATTATGAGTCCTACTTTTGCTCTAAAGTCCCCATTTTCTGCTTTTTCACTGTATATGAATCATCCACCACAGCCACCATAGCCTGTTGTCGATCCTGAGTCTAATCCTTCAACGGAGACATTTTCTAGTTCCTCTACTCTGTCCGAGGGTGGTGGGGACTGGTAGAGCTACCTAGCTGATGTGCCTAAAGAGCACTACTCTCCACTTGCTTGACTGATTTTGGTGTATCCAGTTTGTTTATAGACATGGTATGACTTAGAGTCCTTCATATTATCTGACTATCATGGGCTCTTACGTCTGGCCTTTTGATGAGCCTTTGATCGAGGGAGTTAGGTGTATCTATATATAGTTGGTTGTTTTTGTTAGGCCCTAACCCGGATTAGGTGGTCACTGCGAGGACTAGGGTAAGGTTATTTATACTACAAATATAATTAGGTGTGAATGTATATAGTATAACTGTATGACTTATCTTACTATAGGTGTCATATAAGAGGTAAATTATCATGTGACTGACTTCTTAGGATACGCTTTTCATTTCTGCTATTTCTATATGTTGATTATTATGTTGCCAGGATTACGAAACAGGAAAAACTAGTATAGTTATTAGTGCAAGGCTCTTATTTATTACAACTTATATGTATATAATTCATATAGTTAAGAAAAGAAATACAGAAGATATGTTATGAGTAACGGCTACTTATTGTAACGTTATGACTCAAGCATAGCACTATAGTAGGATAGGTGTTACATTATGGTATCAGAGCATTTCATCCTATTAGAGCCTGGGGATGGTTTGACTTGCTTCCAAAGCACACTATGAAATTTTAGTGTCATGTAGTAGAGTCTTATCTGTGGAGATAAGGAGTAGATTTTTATAAGCATGACTGTCTGCTTTTGAAGTATTTACGTTTTGTCACACTTAGCTTTGTGTTGAGACTGATCACTTCGATGTCTTCGTTATGTGTGGCAGGAACTAATGGCTTCAGGTAGATATAGGACTAACAATAACCCCAACGACATGCCTAATGAGAACACAGCAGCCTTCATGCAAGATTTTTGGACTATGGCCCAGGCTATCAGAGAACAAGCAGTGGCTGCTAATCAGATGATGGAAACACTGGGAAGACAAATGGGACAAGGGAATGATAATGGCAATGGCCATGAGCGGTTAATGTTCTCAGAATTTCAAAAGGCAAGTCCACTTCGTTTTAGGGGAACTGTGAACCCTGATAAGGCTGAAGAATGGATGCAAACAATTGAGAAAATCTTTTCAGTGCTGGATTGCTCAAATCAACAGAAGGTAATCTTTGCTGCTTTTGTACTAGATGCTGATGCAAATTTCTGGTAGGTTGGAACATGGATCTTGGAGCGAGTTGGTATTGAGATTACTTGGGAGATGTTCAAGAAGGCCTTTTACAAGAAATATTTTCCTGTTTCTGTAAGAAATGCAAAGGAGTTGGAATTCCTGAGATTCCAACAGGGAAATATGGTTGTGCTTGAGTACACAGCTAAATTTGAGGAATTATGTAAGTTTTCTACCATTTATCAGTAGAACCCCAATAAGGAATGGAAATATGTGAAATATGAAGGGGGTCTGCAAGAGAATATCTTGATGACTATAGGACCATTGGAAATTAGAGATTTTCCTATATTGATGAATAAAAGCACTCTAGTGGAAGAATACGGTAAGAAGTTGACTATGTCTCGAGCGAAGCATATTGATAATAGGAGGAATTTTGCACTGCAAGGCCCAAGATTTAAACCTATCCTATCGCCACGAAGGGATTTGCCTTATGGGAATGGAAAAGGGAAGCAGCTGTAGAGGTCGATTACTAATAACAAATGCCTGAAATGTGGGAAGCATCATGGTGATAAACCATGTTTATTTGGACAAAACGTTTGCTATCGCTGCAGAAAGCTAGGTCATGTGAGTGGAGAATGTCCGACTAGAGATTTACCTCCTTTTTCTAGGCTACAACAATAGGGACATGTTTATACTATGAATATTGAAGAAGCTACATCATCTGAGGAACTCATTCAAGGTACATGCAGAATTAATCAAGAGTCCCTAATAGTACTGTATGATTCAGGAGCCACATACTCATTTATATCTTTGAAATGTATGCATTTTCTGAAATTGCCCATATCTAACTTACTCTATGATTTGGTTCTCCACACACCTACTAATAGACCTGTAAAAACAAGTCAAGTTTGTAAAAGTGTCCATGTTCAAGTTGAAGGTAGAACATTCATAATTGACTTAGTCTGCCTGCCATTACTTGGTCTCGATCTTATTCTTGGCATGGATTGGCTTTTTGCCAACTATGTAATGTTAAGATGCTATGATAAGACAGTAGTGTTCCCATCAGATATCCTTTCTGAACAAAAAGTCTCCATGTGTTTTTACCTAAATTCCTTAGAATTAGGATGTGGAAAGCCTAGTAGACAGGGGTACATATTCTTGATGACTAGCGTAGCAGAGGGTGAGTAGGAATTAGAAGAGATTTCGGTAGTCCGAGAATACTTTGATGTATTTCCAGAAGATATACTAGAATTTCCTTCACGGAGGGAGGTGGAGTTCTCTATTGACTTAGTACCAGGAACGGGTCCGATTTCAATAGCTCCTTATCGGATGTCTCCTGTAGAATTAGTAGAATTAAAGAAGCAGATTAAAGAGCTGTTGAGTAAACATTTTATCCAACCCAGTGCATCACCATGGGGAGCTCCTGTACTCTTGGTGAAAAGGAAGGATGGAGGTATGAGGCTATGTGTTGACTATAGATAACTAAATAAGGTGACTATCAAAAATAAATATCCTTTTCCAAGGATTGATGATCTCATGGATCAATCGAGGGGAGCAATAGTATTCTCTAAAATTGATTTGAGATCAGGGCATCATCAGATTCTAGTTCGAGAAATAGATATTCCAAAGACTGCTTTTAGAACACGGTATGGGTATTATGAATATATAGTGATGTCTTTTGGATTAACAAATGCCCCAGCAATTTTCATGGACTATGTGAATCAAATCTTCCAACCTTATCTCGATGAGTTTGTGGTTGTCTTTATAGATTATATTCTCATCTATTTGAAGATCGAGGAAGAACATGAAATGCACCTCTGAACGGTGCTACAGATTCTACGAGAACGGATATTATACACCAAGTTGTCAAAATGTGTGTTTTGGATGAAGGAAGTAAAATTTCTTGGCCATGTCGTATCATAGGGAGGAATTGTAGTTGATCCAGCAAAGATTGAAGTAGTTCTAAAGTGGGAAAGGCCAACCACTATTACAGAAATTCAAAGTTTCTTGGGATTAGCTGGGTATTATAGAAGATTTATCAAAGGATTCTCCCAGATATCTTTGCCTTTGACAAAGCTAACTTGCAAAAATACATCGTTGACTTGGACGATAAAGTGTGAAAAGAGTTTCCAAGAACTGAAGCAGAGATTGACAACAGCACTAGTGTTGGCCTTGCCGGATCCACATGGTCTATTCGAGGTCTACTGTGACATGTCAAGAAAAGGCTTAGGGTGTGTTTTGATGTAGAATAGGAATATGGTGGCCTATGCTTCATGTAACGCCCCGATTTTTCTGTCTGAGAGGAAAATGACCAAAATGCCCCTGAGGTCATTTTCTGCTGGAATTCGAGGATGGCCGACCCGGCAGTCCTCGAAGGGCCAGCTCAATGTTTGAAGGGGATTAGATGGCCTTTGAGTGGTATTGGAAACAAAAATCTCGTTTTCTGCAGTTTCGGGTCAAAATGACCAAAATACCCCTGTAGCGTTTTTACGCGGGTAAAGGTGCCGTTTGAGCTTGAAACTTCCCTCAAAGGTTTAAAATGGCATTTTCATGTATTTAAAAGTATCTGTTTAAGTCCTGGTGATCTCGGGCAGTTTTTACGCAAAATTATGATTTTGCCCCTGGCATAGTGCTATTTGAGCTTAATGATGCAATTAAGCAAACCTAAGCAATATTAGGCTCTAATCGAAGATTAATTAATTTTCATAATTAATCTAGAGTCAAAATAAGTCATTAAAATTAATTAGAACCTAAGATTGCTTAGATTAAACTCCAAAACCTCTTTTTCTTTTAAAAATTCAAGTTTCTAGAACATAGAATCTTAAATAGTATTGTCACTATTCACCCTCTACACCTCAAAAGGAAGCCTAGGATGTAATTGAAAGCCTAGGATGAGTAGAGATGGACTCCCCTAAAAGGCTAGAATACCCACTAATCATACCTTACATAGTCTTAATTACCTATCCTTTCACTCACACATTTCACTATAAACTCCTAATCTTGGGTTTAATCCAAAAATACACCTAAACACATCACTAACCCAGAATTAATAAAACAATTTCCTCCTCTTGGATTCCCCTAAATATGGTGCCACCTCATACCCTATACCTCACAAGTTTGTTCACTCACACACTCAAAGAACTATGCCTAAACCTATGCTTAAACCTATGCCTAAACCCATGCCTACAACCTCACCTTGAAATGACACAACCAAGAGACATTTTCCCTCCTTTTCCCCTTCAAAATTTCGGCCACTTCCTCTATTCCATCACCCTTTAGTTGTTTTTCTATAAATAGCACACTTGAGTGAACTTGAAACACCTTTAGTTCATTTGCTAAGTTTAGAACACTCAAAGCTTTCTTTTTCTCTCAAGTTTCAAGAGTTCTTCCTCTACAACCTCTTCTTCTTCTTCATCTTCTTCAACCTCATTTCACTTGGTAGGGATTTTCTTTCAAGTATTTCCTTCATTTAAGTTCTTATTCTAGTTATGTGTTTATGGTTTCTCTTGAGTCTTTTTAGAACTTCCTTCCTTCTCCTTTTTCTTCTTCATTCTCGGCCATGGGCCTTTGAGGACAAGGGAATGAGAACTTGATGATGAGGTTTCATGATGATGTTCATCACTTGAACAATCTCTAAAGCTTGATCTTTGTTCTCGAGTTAAATATGTTTTTAGTTCTTTCCTTCTTGAACCTTGAGAACCTTAACTTTGATGATATATTAAAATGGTTATATGAACTCAATGATGAGGACCCATGGTGTTAGTGTTAATACATCACTAAGATCATGGTCTCTAGAGTTTCAAATGTTTCCTTTCCTTCTTAAAAGTTTCAATTTTTTCCTTTTCTTTCCCATGATTTTGGTTCCTTTCCTTTTCTCTTCTTCATAATTTCGACAAACACTTGTTGGATGACCCAACATGATAGCTTGATGATGAGAGTTTTAAATGGTGACTTTATGTTCACCACAAACAAATCTCTAAAGCTTGAGTTTTCATGAAAATGTTATACAGTTCACTTGTGGCTTTGTTTTTTAAGGAATGTTATTTTGAGTTCTAAGAACTCTTGTCTTCACTTTATCTTGCTATGATAAGTTTGGGTTGAGGTTTAAGTTCCTTTAAAGTCTTGGAAGAGCTCTAGTAAAGATATAAAAATGAATTTGCATATTTATATTTCTAGCTCCTCATATTTATATTCCAAGTTCTTGCATCTCATATTTACTTTTCTATGTCATCACTAAATTCTAAAAGTTAAAGAAAAGAACTTGCATTATCACGTTTAAGTTTCAAGCTTTGCATTTCATGTTTATATTTCAAGTCATCACTTAAGAACTTAAAGATTTAAAATGAGAGCTCGCATATCACCTAAAATAATCTCAAAGCCTTTCTATTTCGGCCTTAAAGTAGATTGTTGCTGGGCCTAGAGCACTAAAATAAAGAATTGAACTTGCATATTTACTTTCAAGTTTTGCATATTTACTTTGAGCCTTGCATATTCACTTTCAAGCCTTGCATATTTAATTTCAAGTTCTTGCATTTCATATTTACTTTGAAGCTCTTACTTTACTTTCTAATGAAGAATAAAATGGAATGCATAGCACGTTTACTTTTTGTTATCACTTAAAGATCCTAGAGCTCAAAGACTTGCCCTTCTATCTCAAGCTAAAGTTTGGTTATGAAAGCATTCCCTTGAATGCACAATTCAGCCATGTGATGATGATGAGCTTGGAGTGAGTTTCATCTAGTCACAAGTGCCCATAATCTATGTCTTAGGATTTTCTTATGCATAGGAGAATTCAAAGAATATTTCAAGTATGATTTTACGTTTTATAACTCCAATCTTGGGCCAACTCAAATGGTTGCTGCCCTTGTTTGGTTTGTGAGGATTTTAAGGAAATAAGTTGGTTTTCAAAGAGTTTTAGAAAGTCCTAAAATGATTTCAAGAGAAACTAGTAACCTATATGTCTTGAGAATGTAAGATTATGTATTTCTTGGGAGCTATGCATTTCGATTCTACCATGGTATGGTTGCTGCTGTATGATGATGTTTTGACATGTTAGTATGTGTAAAAATTATATACGTTGAGGTAGGAGCCTTCCTATGCATGTTAGGAAAGAAACTAGTCTTATCGATTAACCGTAAAGTTGAGTTTTAACATAGTTTTGACCCATTTATTTTTAGCCACTGCCAAAACTGTTTTAATGGGATAATATTCAGTTTAGGATTGATTAATCATGAAAAACTTGGTAACATTTGATGTAGGATTGATTCTTAGTGCCTATGGAGAAACTAGTAACTAGAAAATCATAAAAGTGCAATTCTAGAACACTTAGATCATTTAATTTTCTATTTCTGTCCAGCAACCTTATAATGTAGGAAACATGGTTTATAATTAGTTCATAGGCATAGGAATGCCCCATAATTGATTTAGGTTTAATTTATAGTGCCTTAGGCAAAGATGGAACGTAGAAAGAGTCTAAAACGTAGTTTCTAGAACCCCCGTAACTGCAAGATTTATAATTTGTCAAATCTATATGGAGCTGTTTGGATTTGCTCCTAAGCATAAACATTAATGAGGATAATTCGTTGTGAACTTATAGGTGCATAAAAGGGTAATAACAAATGTTAGAATAATTGTATCTCAAGTTTAAGACCCGTAAGGGTCAAAGCATAAGACGTAATGAGCTTTATGACTTCAAGTAGATGTATAATTAATTATGAGAATGACTTGAGCATGGCATATGTATTAGCTGAGCCTGGTCCTTGATTCCGGCAAACTGGTTAGTGTAACATCCTAATTTTTAACCCAATACTCTAGAACATACTTAGGTTAATCATTAGTCTGTTACTTCATAGTTCTCAATTTTACTTAGAAATACTTAGCGGAAAATACGGGTAAATTTTTTTTTTTTTTGAAATACAAGGTGAGAGCCGCGTGATGCGATATATCATGTAACGAACAAAACATACATCTCATAACGTCATATCATAAGGCACACCATGAATAACACTGAATATCATCTCATATATATATAACTTGCCCACTTATAGGTGTGGGACTTAATTCAGTACAAGGGAAATACATGAAAGGAAATACAACATAAACATAAACATGATCTACTCCCCTACCCGAGTGCATCTAATGGGATAACCTCTAAACAAAAGAAGGTTTATCCCCATCTAAGTAGTGTGTGCTCTAACCGGGTACTCCATCGGTCGATCGTCACCTCCTGCTGATGTCCATCTCGCGAACGAGGCAAGTATCCGGGAAACTGGGCGAGCTTCTCGGGCGTAAAGAGGCGGAACGGGGATCAGGAGTGACCCTCGCGGTGTGGCCGCATCTCCGGTCACCGTGCAAGTCATGGCTGAGTCACGGTATCTTCACTGCCCTTCCTCATCAATGGTGGAGAGGGTGCAGAGCTCTCGCTATACGGATGGGTAGGCGGGTCCTCGGACGGGTCGGTATCCAAGAAGTAGGTCGGAGACGCGTGTCGGGATAGTCTCGCATGGCTGAGGCGGTGTACATGCGGAGCACTCTCGTCATGCGTACGCACACGCTCAAAAACCCGTTCGTCGTCACCATAGGGTGCAGTCGGGGAGAAACAATGGGTGTGCACGGGATGAGCGAAGGGGCGTCTTACGAACATGAAAACCAGCACCGTGCACTGCCCCTCAAAATGATATGACCCGTGAGCCGGGTCATAGTGCACCTCCCATGTCGGGGTGTCCACGAACACTACGAACGTCACCATCTGAAGACGTGACGGAAAGAAAGAGATAGAGGGAGTGAGAATCTTGCTAAAGAATCTCAGTAGGGCCTCCTACTACCTAGGTGTCATCATCCACGTCCTCAGGAGCCTTGGGTTTAATTATACAAAATGACTGAACATGTATTAAGTTCATTTTAAACTTTAAAATATACTTTAGCCAAGGTCCATTCATTTTAGGATGATCTTAATGTCATGAATGCAACATAATAGAGGATGTATGCATGGCACTACCTAATGCACATACATAAAACATAACATCAAGCATCATCATACTTAGTGGCATAAAGTGGCAATAGAAACATTCATATGGGACAAACTTAGTGACATAATCATAATCATGAAACTTCTCTTCCTCATGGGCTACCCTAAAAGACAATCGAACTGGGGGTGCTCGACCAAACCGATGTCACCTAGAACGTGTCACATATCTAGGTTATGAGCTCATACCTTAACTAGTCGTCACTAGTTCTTACTTACCACTTAACCATAAGCGTATCATAAATCATAAATCCCGACTATCTGAGTACGGGTTAGGGGGCAATTCTCTTAGGGGTGCTCAGCCGAACCGGTGTCACCTAAGAGTATAAATTGGTACCGATGTCACATGAGTTCTATGGAGGTGCTCGGCCGAACCGGTGTCATCCTAGAACCCATCTTAGTACCTTCATTTTCAAAAATCTCTTTAAGTCCCCAAATTCGTCGGTAATTCGGCGGCGCGATGGCATTACGCCGAATTCCTTCCAAATTTGCTTTATGCCACATAAACATATATCTTCATGAATTCCTCATATGAATAACATCATCATCATTTACATACCACATGCATCATCATGGAACATTCAACCGTTTATCCTTACGGTAGCTTATGCTTTAACCCTCACGGGTCTTAATCATGAGATATGGTTCTCTAACATCCATCACTCATATTTTATGCACCTAAGGGCTCATAATTAAACATCATTCATAATCCTGATGTTCACACTTAAATCTGAATAGCATAGGGCAGAATTCCTAACTTGTGATTACGGGGTTCTAGAACTTGCGTTTTAGACCCTTTCTTGGTTCCGTCTTCGCCTAAGGCGCTATGAATTAAATCTAAATCAATTATGAGGCATTCCTATGCTTAAGGAGTAATTATTAATCATGTTTATCATGTTGTAAGGGTGCTGGACAGAATCCAGAAAAATAAATATTCTAAGAGTTCTAAACTTGCACTTTTACGGTTTTCTAGTTACTAGTTTCCCTATAGGTGCTAGAATTCGATTCTAATCCAAATGTTACCAAGTTTTTCATGTCTAAACAATCCTAATCTGATTATGCTCCCATTAAAACAGTTTGGATAAGTTCCAAAAACAAATGGGTCAAAACTATGTTAAATTCTAGCTTTACGGTATTTCTAGTTAGCTAGTTTCTTACCTATTATGCATAGAATCGTTTCTACATCATCATATGATATTTTCACACATTCTAACGCATCAAAACATCATCATACAGCATCACACTCATCATATCAGAACCGAAAACATTTAGCTTCAGTAAAGGATTTAAATTGACATTTCCAGGTACATAAGTTAACTAGTTTCTCTTGGAATCAATTTAGAATTTCTTAAACTCTTGCAAATCATTTTAATTCATCAAGAGGCTAAGAGAAGCCTTAGGTCAATGACCAAAATATATTTCATCTTCTAAAAGGGAATAAAGTCATATCTCATGATAACATAACCTTGTAAAGCTTTAAGAAAACTTAGAACATAGACTATTGGTCCTTGTAGTTAGATGAAATCTCATTGCAAGTCCATCGTCACTACTTGGCCGAAAACATGCATTCAAAGAATGCATTCACATTAAAATTTAACTTGAAATGAAATGGGCAAGTCTTTGAGCTCTAGGTTGTTAAGTTAGGACATAAACTAAACGTGCTCATGCTTTTCGTTTATAATCTTGCTTATAAAACAGAGTGATGACTTAAATTAAATATGCAAGGCATAAACTTAAACGTGCAAGCTTGAAAGTAAATATGCGAGGCATAAACTTAAACGTGCAAGCTTGAAAGTAAATATGCGAGGCATAAACTTAAACGTGCAAGCTTGAAAGTAAATATGCAAGGTTCAATTCTTTATTTTAGTGCTCTTGGCCCAACAATAATCGACTTTAAGGCCAAAATAGATAGGCATTCAAGAAATTAATTAGGTGATGATGCAAGTTCAATTCTTTATTTTAGTGCTCTAAGCCCAACAACAATCGACTTTAAGGCCAAAATAGAAAGGCTTTGAGAATTAAATTAAGTGATGATACAAGTTCCATTTTAATCTTTATGTTCTTAGGTGATAGCTTGAAAGTAAAAATGCATAGCAAGAATGTAAATATAAATGCAAGCATAAGATAAATTATGCAAGTTCATTTTATCTTTCTAGAGCTCTTAACAAGACTTTAAAGGAACTTAAACCTCAACCCAAACTCATCAAACCAAGATAAAGTGAAGTCTAGAGTCCTTAGAACTCAACATAACATTTTTAGAAAATCAAAACATTTAGCATGTAAAAGAAAAGGAAATGACCGAAATCTCAAGGAACAAGAAAACATTTTGAAACTCTAGAGTCCATGATCTTGATGATATATTAACACCAACATCATGAGACCTCATTATTGAGTCCTTAGAACCATTTTAAAACATCATCAAAACTAAAGTTCTCAAGAGTTCAAGAAAGGAAAAACTAGAAACATTTTTGCTCAAAAACAAAGATCAAGCTCTAGAGTTTGTTTCAAGTGATGAACATTATCATGAAACTCTCATCATCAAGCTCTCATTTCTTTGATCTCCAAGGCCCATGGCCGAAAATGAGAAAGAAAAAGGAGAAGAAAAGAAGTTCTAAAAAGAATCAAGAGAAACTATAAACATAAAGCTTAGAACAAGAACTTTAAAGAAAGGAATACTTGAAAGAAAATCCCTACTTGATGTGATGAACTTGAAGATGGAAGAAGAAGATGAAGATGCTGAAGAACTTTGAAGAACTTGAAGAACTTGAAGAACACTAGAACTTTGAGAGAAAAAGAAAAGCTTTGAGTGTTCCTAAACTTAGCAAATGATCTAAAAGTGGTGCAAGCTCCTCAAGGCATTCTATTTATAGAGAAATGAAGCAAATGGAGGGTGTGAATGGCTGAAGGGGTTTCGGCCATGAGGGTGCAGAATGGAGGCATCCATGAGTTCCATGAGGTGAGATAATGTGGTCTTGAGGCATGGTGAGGTATGGTTCAAAGTATGGTGAGGTATGGTTCAAGGTATGGCTCAAGCATGGTTCTTTGAGTGAGAAAACAAATCAACATGTGGTCAAATGGGGGAGAGGTGGCCGAAATGCATCAGCCAAGGGAGGAGAGTTTCTTGCATTTTAATTGTGGTTTAGAGTTGTGTTTAGGTGTATCTTTGATTATGCTTAAGATTAGGAAGTTCTAAGAAAATGTTTAGGCAAGGAAAATGGATAATTAGGAAGGTCTAGACATAATTAAGGAGTGGTCTTGCACCATTAGTGAGTTAGATCCTCAATTTAGAGTCTAAACAACTCTAGACACATTTCCTTGATTTAAGGAATTGGAGAGAGAAAACACTATTCAAGATTCCAAGACTAGGAATCTTGAGTTCTAAAAAGGGATTTAAGTTTAATCTAAGCAATTTTAGGTTATAATTAACTTTAATAAATTATTTTGACTCTAGATTAATTAGGGAAATTAATTAATCTTCGTTTAGAGCCTAATATTGCTTAAGTTTGCTTAATTACGTCATTAAGCTCAAAAACACTATTCTAGGGGCAAAATCGTAATTTTGCACTAAAACTGCCCGGGACCACCGGGACTTGAACAGAGACTTCTAGACACATGAAAACATGTTTTTAAACCTCTGGGGAAAGTTTCGGGCTAAAACGGCACCTTTATCCGCGTAAAACGCTATAGGGGTATTTTGGTCATTTTGACCCGAAACTACGGAAAATGAAATTTTCGCTTCCGAAAGCATTCAAAGGCCATTCAATCCCCTTCAAACATTGAGTTGACCCTTCGAGGATGACCGAGTTGGTTACCCTCGAAATCGGGTCAGGAAATGACCTCAGGGGCATTTTGGTCACTTCCCTCGGACAGAAAAATCGGGGTGTTACAGTTAGAAGCATGCTATCTTTTAAGAATGTTAAAGCAATGATGTGATGACGTATATGCTATGATGAGTTTGACTATATGACTTGATGTCTTATGGTGATGTTGGATGGCTATGCATGTTCCATATGTTCCGTGGCATAAAGCAAGTTTTGAAGGAAATCTGGTGTACGCTATTACGCTACCAAATCTCCCATCAAACATGAGGATTTGAGAAAAGTGTGCGAAAACTCCTGGGTGACACCAGTTCGGCCGAGCACCCCCAGAATAGATGTGATATAACACTGAGACGCATTCCTCCCGCTACGGTGGGGAGGAAACAAATCCGTAAGCGTATTGACATTGAGCTTGCCAAAGTGAACAATTCACTATGTACTAGATACCAGTAGAGCATTTCAAAGAAGGAAATGATCCTAAGATAGGTGATACAAGAAAGTTGTAACACCCTAATATTCGACCCAATATTACTAGTACGTACTTCGGCCAAATATTAGTCATTACTTACTGTCATGGTTCTTTTTCTTGGAAAAATATCTTAACGAAAATACGAGCCAATTTTTTTTCAAAACATTACTTAAAATAGAAGCCGCGCGTATCTTACCGGGTCGGTATCATAAAGTGCAGAAATATAAACATAGAAGTGGCTTCGAATCATAACATCATCACAACTGAAATACTTCATATATAATATGCCTACCCTACGGGGCAGGACTCTTCAAGTACATAATAAACAGGAATACAACGGAAATACAGAATACATGGAAATGAACCAGAAAGAAACATCCCTACCCACGTGCAACCTAAGATGGATAACCTCAACACAAAAGAGGTTTCATCCATACTACGTGTCGTGCGTGCACTAAGGGCTACCCACCAATCTCTACAGCAGAATCACGGGTACGGAGGAACGTAGCCAATCCACACGGCGAGCTCGGCGGTGCATGCATGCCTGGATGAATGTGTCGTCCACGCTGGTCGTGGTCAGAACGCAAAGCCCTCCGACGCTGAGTGACTGTCTCCTCGCTGCCCATCGGTCGCCGAGGTGGAGTGGGGGCAGAGCCCTCATGGTCCATGGGGGAGTCCTCTACAGGGTCCTCTTCCGAGTGCTGCGATAGTGGCACATACTCCGGTATGTCAGCTGAATTGGCAGAGTGGGTCCGTAGGTTCCTCTCATGTCGTGCCCGTACACGCTCAAAGATCGTGGGGTCACCATAGGGGATGTCGGGGAGAAGCGATAACTATATACGGGGTGTGCAAACGGCCGTCCCAAGAACATGAAGATGCGCACAGTACATCGGCCCTCAAAATGGAATGACCCATGCTCCGGGTCATGGTGGACCTCCCACCGAGGTGTGTCAACGAACAGCACGAACGTCGCCATCTCGCTCTGAAGACGTAATGGAAAGAAAGAGATAGAGGGAGTGAGATTCTTACTAAAGAAACTCAGTAGGGTTCTCCTCCTATCCTAGGTGTCATCATTTACGTCTCCAGGTATCTCGGGTTATTTATAAAACCATGGACATATATTGGTTCAATTATGAGTTTTCTAAAGTCTCAATCTCCGAGATCCGTTCCTTTTAACATATCACTTGTATTTACATGGATCATGGGAAATAAACTGTGGGACTTCAATCATATAACTTGGATCATAGAATATAAATCATATAACTTGGATCATAGAACATAAATCACATAACTTGGATCATAGAACATAAATCACATAACTTGGATTATAGAACATAAATCATATAACTTGGATCATAGAACATAAATCATATCACTTGGTACTTGGCACATGGTGACTTATCTTGGTTACTTAGGTGACATTAAAACTTTCACTTAAACTGGGGCCGCCTTCATATTTCTCCCTTTTGAGAAATCTCTAGGTTATGAGCTCATACCACACTAGTCGTCACTAGTATCTAGACTTTTATCCCTTGGGATAAGTCAACTTCCCGAATTTAAGTACGGGTTTAGGGGGCTAGAATCACATTGTCCCCACCCTTAGTTTGGTGGTTTCAAAGAATTACATTCTCATATTTTAAGTCACCCTAAGTTTAACATGTTATTTTAAGATGCCACATAATTAATGCATAACACATAATTACCACTTCGGCATCTCTAAGGTTCTTTTAAAGAAGCAATAACATGAGATTACAAATCATCACATAAAGGTAATAGTTCACATGGCACCACATACGTCATCAATTCATCATTAAATGAGAGGCACATAATCATCCCTTAAGGTAGAAACCCCTAAATCGGGTAACCTCAAACTTTTAAATTAATTTCTTA
Source organism: Dalbergia cochinchinensis (assembly GCA_031216125.1). Classification (NCBI taxonomy): domain Eukaryota; kingdom Viridiplantae; phylum Streptophyta; class Magnoliopsida; order Fabales; family Fabaceae; genus Dalbergia; species Dalbergia cochinchinensis. Next base: position 55,986,390 of record CM062368.1, on the reverse strand, counting down.
TACCTCTAAGGGATTGATTAACCTCATTACCATGATTTATTAAGTCCTAAAACCTAATTAATCATGGCTGGACAGCCTTGGCAGTAAGCTTGTATTAGATGAATTACGGTGTTCTAAAAGATGCGTTTTAAACCCTTTCTCACATCCGACTTTTTCTATGATGCAACAATTAATACCTAAGCCAATTATGAGTCACTTTCACTGATCTAGACATCATATAATGTGATTCTATGGATATTAATCAATCTTGACAGAATTCATATTTTCTGTACCTATGGGGTTCTAGAATTCACATTTCAAGTAATTAAAGTAACCTAACATGCTCTAAAATGTCTAGAACAATTAGCATATACTTGGCAAGGTATTCAAACATATTTAGACCACCCAAAACATAATTTAAGGTGCTGGAAATGATCATGGCAGAATCGAATTTGGTAAGTCATCAAATCATGTGTAAACTTTCTTTTTCATGTACATAGGTAACTAGTTTCTCTTGGAACCATTTTAGGACTTCAAAAATACCTTGGAAATCAATTTAACTTGTCAAGAACTTTCATAAAATACATGGGGCAGCAACTTTTTAACTTTACTCATGGTTAAAATCCTAAATATATGAACATACTCAAAATACTTATAAATGTCACTTATGTTTAGGAAAAACTTGAAACATAAACTATAGGCTCTTGTAACAAATGAAAAACTCATCCTAGAGCTTTCATCATCACATGGCCGAATACATTTCAAGAGAATACCTCTTGATTCAACTTTTCTCAAGATGAAATGGGCTAGTCTTTGAGCTCTAGTCTCTTAGGTGATGGCATAAAAGTAAACGTGCTATGCATTCCATTTTATTCTTCATTAGAGAGTAAAGTGAGAGCTTCAAAGTAAACATGAAATGCAAGAACTTGAAATTAAATGTGCAAGGCTCAAAGTAAATATGCAAGTTCCATTCTTTATTTTAGTGCTCTAGGCCCAGCAACAATCGACTTTAAGATCGAAATAGAAAGGCTTCGAGATTATTTTAGGTGATATGCAAGCTCTCGTTTTACATCTTTAAGTTCTTAAGTGATGACTTAAAATGTAACATGGAATGCGAAGCTTGGAATTCAAACGTGCATTATGCAAGTTCATTCCTTATCTTGGGGTTTAGTGATAGCATGGAAATAAACATGCTATGCAAAGCATAAAGTAAACGTGAATGCAAGTTACTTTTATCTTGTCTAGAGCTCTTGCAAGACTTTTAAAAAAGAACATAGTTTCAACCCAAACCTCATCCTCACAAGAAAAGGAAACTACTAGTGCTTGAATACTTAAAATGAATCATGACCTTAAAAACTTGAAGATGGCCGAATCTTCATTAAGAAGAATAAACCATTTTTGAACTCTAGGGACCAAGATCTTGATGATTCAAACACCAACAACTCAAGTCCTCATCATTGAGTATTTTACTATGCTTTAAACTTCCATCAAAACCAAACTCATGGTAAACATAAAGGAACAAAACCGAAAACATACTTGGTCTAGGAACCAAGTTCAAGCTCTAGAGTTTTGTTCATGTCACATACATCAACATGAAGCCCTCATCATCCAGCTACCATTTTTTTTCAAGTTCCAAAGGCCTTCATGGCCGAAACCTCAAAGAAAAGAGATGGAGTTTTCAAAGGTTCAAGAGAAACACAACTATTTCTTGAGTAAAACTTGGAAATAATAAACTTTTCTTAAGAAAACTCAAGCTTTAGAGGTTGTTGAATGACAAGCACCCTCATGACAACCTCATCATCAAGCTTTCATTTTTCTCACGGGTTTAGGCCCTCATGGCCGAAACATTAAAGGAGAAAGGAGAAGTTCAAACATTCAAGAGAAACATAACCTCATATTCAACTAAACTTGTAAAAGATGAAACTTTTCTTTGAGAAAAACTCAAGCTTTAGAGGCCTCATGTGAGATGAACTCATGGTCACCTTTAGAGAGCACTCATCACCAAGCCATCATGTTCAAGGCCTTGAGGCCGAAAATAAAAGGAAAAGAAAAGGAAGAAACCGAAAATGAAGAAGCAACATGGAGTTCCACCTTTCATCATTTCCCAACAAGATTCAACATAGAATGAAGGACATATTTAGAAAAGTTCCCTACCTTGTGGTTTTTGAAAAGAAGAGGAAGAACTTGAGCTTGAAGAACTCTTGGAAGCTTGAGAGAAAACCTCAAAGTGCTCTAAACTCTAAGCTTTAGTAAAATGAACAAAGGTGCTTCAAGTTCCCTAAGCTACCTATTTATAGAGAAGTAAAATGAATTGAAATGATGGTGGCCTTTTGGGGGAAAGAATTCGGCCACTTTACAGCCACATGGGGGAGGAAATATCTTTGTTCAAAGCATGGTGTTAGTCATTCAAAGCATGGTAAAAAGTCTAGCTATGCATGTCCTAAAGTATGGCCAACAATGTAGCTTATTTCCAAACCTTTTAAATGAATAAAATCATAAAATTTTGAGCTGTAAAGGAGTGGAAAAAACCATCCATTCCATGTCAAAAAAAGAAGAAAATATTTTCTAATTTTGAATTTCCAAAGCATAGGTAAGGTGGTGTAAGACATAGTGTCTTGAAAAGTTTGATTGAAAGCTTGAATGACCACAAAAACAATTCATTCTTTTTGAATTTGAATGACATAAATATTTTTAATTTAGAAATGAATTGAAAACTTTGATTGATGTATGACAACTTTTCTTGGAAGAGAAAGCATTGAAAGGAAATGTGAATAGTGAAAATACTATTCATAGTTGCTTTTTCTTTAAAGAAAGGAAAGAATTAGAATTGAGTTGCAAATTTTCCTAAGCAATTTTAGGTTCTAATTAACCTTAAATAATTATTTTAGCTTTTGATTAATTAAGAAAATTAATTAACCTTTCATTAGAGTCTAATATCGCTTAGGTTTGAGTTAAATAACTCGTTAGGCTTAAAATGCACTAAGCAGGGGTAAAATCATAATTTTTACCAAAAGTTGCTCGGGACCTCCGGGACTTAGACCAACATGGTTCATGCCTTAAAACATCATTTTTGATCTCCGGGACGAGTCCGGGTCGGAGTCAAAACTTAAAACGGCCTTAAATCGAGTTAGGGGTATTTTGGTCATTTGTACACAGAAATCTCAGAAATGAGGTTTTTCTGCTCCGTTGGACATTCACAATCATACAATCCCCTCCATATAACATATGAACCCTATGAGGATGGCCAAAGCCGGCCGTCCTCGTGTTTTCAGGTAAAAATGACCTCAGGGGCATTTTGGTCATTTAAAAGTTTAGAGAAAAATGGGGCGTTACAAAAGTTATGTATACCCCCTCTATTAGCCCATATCAAATCTAGTGACGACCAGTTAGGATTGAGCTCATTCCTAGGCAATAGGTGAGATGTAGTTTGGTGACCAGATTATCACCGGGCCGGTGAGTCGGTTGGATTTTTGGTAGATATGTTAAGAAAGTGGTCTTTAAGAAAAAGAATCCAAGAGTTTGACTTGTGAGAAAAATGTCACATGGAAAGTACTATGCCTTTTTATGCTACGTATATGATTTATGTTTCTATATGTTGGGTCCAAGTGTTATGATTTTCATGTTAATGTACATATGGCATTGTCATGCATTCATCAAATATTTGTTGCATTCATGTCATCAAGACACATACTAAAAGACACCCACTTCGGACAAATAGATTTGAGAAGCCTAAAACCAATTCTTATACATATACACCCTTTTCATAAGTAAAACCGAGGTGGCTGGGGACGACGAGGATGACACTTGTGTTAGAGTCGGGAATCCCTACTGAGAATCTTGAATGAGTTTCTCATCCCTCTCTTTTCTTCCGTGTCATCTCTAAATGAGGATTACAAATGAGGTTCGTGACTTCTTCTAAGGCTCGTGCTTAAGGGTCTCACTAGCAAACGGAGTAGAGGGTCCATGCGGGAACATAGATAGCTTAGATTTTGGGTTGACACTTATCCAACCTCATAGGTGGATAAGGATCCCTTCATATATATGTGCATGTTTTGATGTAAGTAATGGTACAACGATGCTAGTAATTTACGTATTTATGAAGCTGTGAGGATATTACGTTGTTATGTATAATGGTACCTTTTATGGGTATGTATGGTGTGATTACTTTTTCTTGCACGATGTGGTTATGACGAACGTTAGGCTAGTACGCAGCTCGCATTTTGTTTTCAAGTTTCGAAAAAGAAAAATTTATTCGTATTTTCCGCTAAGTATTTTAATGAAAGGTTTGAAAGAATGAGACTAAAGGGTAATAGACTAATGATTAACCTAAATAAGTTCTAGAATATTGGGTTAAAAGTTAGGATGTTACACTTCAAGGCAGTTGAAGTTGCATGAGGTAAACTACCCTACTCAAGATCGTGAACTAGCAGCAGTAGTATTCGCTTTGAAAATTTGGAGACACCATCTCTATGGAGTAAAGTTTGAAGTCTTTTCTGATCACTAGAGTCTCAAATATCTTTTTGATCAAAAGGACTTGAACATGAGACAACGTAGGTGGATGGATATTTTTAAAGATTATGACTTTGATCTAAGCTACCATCTAGGAAAGGAAAATGTGGTAGTAGATACTCTCAGCAGAAAGACCTTGACTATTTCTTGGATGATGATTAAGGAGACAGAGTTAGAAGAGATGTTTCGAAACCATAAGTTAGGAGTAGAAGAGAGGCCTAAAAGTGTCTATTTGGGTCAAATTAGGGTCACAAGTAACATCAAGAAGGAGATTTCACGAACTCAACAAGAAGATTCAGAATTATAGAAAACCATGGCCTCAGTTCAATCTGGGAAGCAGAACGGGTTTGCTCGAGATAAAGATGGGATATGGAGGTATAAAGATCGGATTTGTGTACTGAGAACGAGAAATCTTCATTGTGATATTCTAGAAGAGGCTTACCAAGGTAATTTCTCTGTACACCCAAGAGTCACAAAAATGTATAGAGATCTTAAAAAGATGTTCTGGTGGCCAAAAATGAAGGTTGATGTAGTAGAAATAGTATCTAAGTATTTGACTTGTCAGAAAGTGAGATTGAACATAAGAAGATACTTGGTACACTACAACCTCTTGAAGCTTCAAGATGGAAATGGGAAAGCATTTCCATGGACTTTGTGACGGGATTACCCAAAACACCATCAGGATATGATGCTATCTGGGTTATAGAGGACAGATTAATAGAGGATAGATTAACTAAGTTTTCACATTTTCTACCTATCAGAGTCTCATATTCTCTGGAAAAATTGGCAAAACTTTATATAGAGGAAATTATGAGGCTGCATCGCATTCCTTCAACTATAATCTCAGATTGGGATCTGCGATTCACTTCAAGATTTTGGGGAAATTTTTAGAAAGCTTTTGGAAGCAAACTTTGTCTAAGCACGGCTTATCATCCCTAGACTGATGGACAAACTGAAAAGGCCATTCAAATACTGGAAGATATGTTGAGAGCATGTGTTCTAGAATATCATGGGAGTTGGGATAGCTGTCTGCCACTGATCGAATTTTCCTACAACAACAGCTACCATGCAAGTATCGGAATGGCTCCTTATGAAGCTCTGTATGAACGGAAGTGTCAATCACCTCTTTGTTGGTATGAATTAGGCGAGACTAGTCTTTTGGGCTTAGACCTCATCCAACAGACTACTAAATAGATAAAGAGGATTCAAAGTAAGATTATGACTACTCAGAGCCGATAAAAAAGCTACGCTGATAAGAGAAGGAGATCGTTAGAATTTCTAGAAGGAGATGACGATTTTTGAAAGTTACCCCTACGACTGGGATAGGTAGGGCCATTAAAGTCAAGAAGTTAAATCCTCGCTTTATAGGTCCATTTCAAATCCTAGGTCATGTAGGCTCAGTAGCACACTGGATAGCTTTACCTCTACATCTTTCAAACCTCCATGATGTGTTCCATGTGTCACAACTTTGGAAATACAACCCTGATTCTAGTTATATACTGGAACCTGAATCACTACAATTGAGGGATGACTTATGTAACACCCTAATTTTAACCCAACTTTCTAGAACACATTAGGTTAAACATTAGGCTATTACCTCATAGTCTCATCTTTTTCTTGAAAATATTTAGCGGAAATTATGGTAAAATTTTTTTGAAAGTATAAAACAAAGTGAGAGCCGCGAACTTAACTATTCGAATAACAGAAACGTGGGACATGATTAACACTCATAGAGAGAATTCAAAAAGGAAAACATACAATGGTGGAGCAGAAATCATCATAACAAGAGAAACATTTCATTAATAATATATTTAGAGTACATAGGTAGTCATACCCGCATAGGTACAGGCAAAGCTTGTGATAAAGAAGAAATAAAATACAACAAGAAACACAAGTGTAGGGTGCGACTACAATAAAAATCCAAAATGCTACCCTTCTAGTAAGCTATGAGTATAAATCCACCACCCCTCCCAAAAGATACAGCCGAAGGGAATATCCTTGCAACGCTTGTGTACTCGAAAGCTCCACCGGGGTATAGTGCACCTCCCAGACTGGTGTGTCAATGAAGTCAACGAACATCGCCATCGCTCTCTGAAGATGTGACGGGAGAAGAGAGAGAGGAGTGAGAATTCTTAGTAAAGAATCTCAGTAGGAGTCTCCTATCCTAGGGTTACATCGTTCACATCCCCAGGAATCTTGGGTTTATTTCATAAAGACAAGTGAGCATACATCAAGTTCATTTTAAGTTCTAAAGTGTATTTTAGCCAAGGTCCATTCATTTTAGGATGATCTTAATGTCATGAATGCAACATAATAAAGAATGTATGCGTAGCGCTACTTAATGCACATATATCAATCATCATCATACTTAGTGGTATTAAGTGGCAATTAGAACACATTCATATGGGACAAACTTAGTGACATAATCGTAATCATAAAACTTCTCTTCCTTATGGGCCACCCTAAAAGACAATCGAACTGGGGGTGCTCGGCCGAACCGGTGTCACCTAGAACGTGTCCATCTCTAGGTTATGAGCTCATACCTTAACTAGTCGTCACTAGTTCTTACTTACCATTTAATGATAAGCGTATCATAAATCATAAATCCCGACTATCTGAGTACGGGTTAGGGGGCAAATCTCTTAGGGGTGCTCGGCCGAACCGGTGTCACCTAAGAGTAAAAAAATGGGTACCAATGTCACATGAGTTCTATGGAGGTGCTCGGCCAAACCGGTGTCATCCTAGAACCCATCTTAGTACCTTAATTTTCAAAATCTTTAAGTCCCCAAATTTGTCGGAAATTCGGCGGCACGATGGCATCACGCCGAATTTCTTCCAAATTTGTTTTATGCCACATAAACATATATCCTCACGAATTCCTCATATGAATAAAGTCATCATCATTCACATAACATATGCATCATCGTAAAACATCTTAACATACCTTAGTATCATATAAATATCATTCTCATATTCTTAATGTCTTATGCATTGACCGCTATGGTCTTTAACTTACGGTCTAAGTTATGAATCATTCAAAGCTAACCTCTCGGGTGCTTAGGAGGTTATGACTAAGTATATCTCTCTTCATACTATGGTCAAGAATATCTCTCAATCTCAAAGGTGCAGAATTCATAATTTCAACTTTACGGGTACCTAGGAGTCACGACAATGACCCTTTCTAAGCTCGGTTTGCTCCTAAGGCACCAAGATCAAGTCCTAAACCAATTATGAGTCATTTCTACACATTTAAACTAATTTAGAACCATGATTATCATTACTAAACCTTGCTGGACAGAATCCAGAAAATTCTAATATTAAGGGATCTAGAACTCTCAAATTAATTCTTTTCTAGTTTCTAACCTTTCTTATCTTTTACTCATGAGTTTTTCCATTGATCATACTTAAACATAAGCATGTTATCATCGTTAAAATAGCTCATACAGTGGCCAATCATAGCAAGGCGGAACCGAAACAACACTCTCCATACAAAGGCATAAAACATACTTTTTAAAGCACATAGGATACTAGTTTCTCTTGGAACCTTTTTAAAACCTTCAAAACTCTTTTGTAAACATTTTTAACATCTAAAATCATCAAGATATTTATAAGGGCAGTAGCTAAGTTGAATTTATTTTTCAAGAGGTACTAAATCCATAAAACTTAGTTCTATATGTTCTTTGAATCCACATAGACTTAGAAAAATTATAAAGCATAGCTTATGGGCATTTGTGATCAAATGAAACTTATCCTAAGTTCATTCATCTCACATAGCCGAAGTGGGCATTCTAAGAGAATGCTTTCCATGTCTAACTCTCATTTGAGACCTTAGGACAAATCTTTGAGCTCTAGAGCTTTAGGTGATGACAAAACATAAACATGCCATGCACTTCATTTTTATTGTTCATTAGGGAAATAAAGTGAGAACTTGAAAAGTAAATAGCTCAAAATAAATATGAGATGCAACTTGTTATTATCTTGGATTTTAAGTGATGACTTGAATAATAAACGTGAAATGCAATGCTTGGAAATTAAATATGAATATGCAAGTTCATTTTTAGTCTTAGAGCATTAGTGATGACATAAAAATAAATCATGCTAGGCAAGGCATAAACTAAATATGAATGCAAGTTCATTTTGGTTTAATAACTAGAGCTCGTCCAAGACTTTAAAGAACCAATATTCACAACCCCAACATAGTCTCATCAAGTCAAGAGAATGGAACTAAAAGAAATCTCCATATTTTCAAGAAAAGGAATTATAGCCGAAATCATGAGGCTAAGAGAAAGTAATCCATATTCCTTTTTGAAATCATTCTTATTTTCTTAAGTTGAAAACTTTAGTGAACTTCATAGCATAATAATAAAAACTAAAGAAAACTCAAGCTTTAGGGGTCTCATTATGATGAACACATAGTCATCATCTAGAGGTCCCCATCATCAAGCCATCATGTATGAGTTTAAAGGTCATGAAGGCCAAAAACTCAAGAAGGAAACCAAGAGAGTTTTAAAAAGAACTTCCAAGAGGTAGCTAGAGAAAAACTCATTTTTCATGGAAATGAGATGCAAAGAAACACTCCTACCTAGAGTGAAGACAAAGAGCTTGAACTTTGAGAGAAGAAAACAAGATGATGAGCTCCTCCAAAAGGCTTGATGTGTTCGGCCAAGGGGAGATAAGGAGGTTAGAGTTGTGTTTGAGGTGAGGTTGTGTTTGAGATGAAATATTTGAGAGGTTTGATGGTGATTCAAGGTTATGGAGTGATGTGTGAAGGTTATGAGATGATGATGATGAAGTAAAGAGATGAAAAAGATGAAGATGAAAAAGAAAGGAACTCTTTGGGACTTGAGAGAAAGAAAGAAACTAGCAAGACTACTCTAAGCTTTAGCAAATGCTCAATGTGCATCCAATGCTAACACAAGCTCCCTATTTATAGAAAAACAAAGTGATAGGTGAGAGAATGGAAAGCATGGCTAATGGAAAGAAAGAGAAAATATCTCTTTGATGGTGTCATACAAGCATGGTTTGAAGCATGGAGCTCATGACACAAGGTATGGCTTCAAGCATGGGTTTTTGAGTGATCTTTTCTTTAAATTGTGGATGAAATTAGACTTCTAGAAGACCAACATGGCTGGAAGTTTTTCAGCCACAAATAATTGAAGGGAATGATTTATTTTACTTGGTTATTCATTTGGAAAAGCAAGCTTGATTGAAATTATGACAAGGCATGACAAGTAAGATGATTTGAGGTGATTTTCCTTTAAGTTTGAAATGAAATAATTCATGAAAATGGGGGATGATTTTCGGTCAGATTTGGGCAGCAAGGAGAGAGGAAAAATCTTCCATGTAATTGGGTGTTAATGATAGGATTAAGTGTAGGTTAGTTTAGGTACAAGGTTAGGAGTAATTAAGCTTAAGTTTAGGTAACTAAGCATGTGTATTAGGAATTTTATGACAAGATTAGGAGTGCTCTTACATCATTAGAGAATTTAAAACTCATTTATGAATAAACAATGTGTATCACAATCCCATGATTTAAGGAAAGAGAGAGAAAACACTATTTGTGCACTATTTGCATACTATTCGTTGATTTCTACACTCAAAGTCCTTGAATTTAAAGATAGGGTTTTAAGTTTATCTAAGCAATTTTAGGTTCTAATCATCCTTATTAAATTATTTTGACCTTAGATTAATTATGGAAATTAATTAACCTTCGATTAGAGCCTAATATTGCTTAGGTTTCGCTTAACCGTGTGATTAGGTGTAAACATACGAAACTACGGGCAGCAGTAATTTTGTACTTATTTTGCCCGGGACCTCCGGGACCAAAACTGAGACCACAGAATACATAAAAACGTCTTTTAAACCCATCTGGAGAGGTTTCGGGTTCATCCGGCACTTGCAAAAGGGTAAAACGCCACAGGAGCGTTTTGGTCATTTTGACCTGAAAACTCGAAAAATGAGATTTTCGATCCCGGAAAGAAACACAAGTCATCCAATCCCCTTCCAACATTGAGTTTGCCCTTTGAGTACTGCCGGACCTGGCTTTCCTCGAATTCCGAGCTGATAATGACCTCAGGGGCATTTTGGTCATTTTCACTCTAGCAGAAAATCGGGGCGTTACAACTTAACTTTTGAGTTACCACCAGCACAAATAGTAGATAGAAGCATGAAGCAACTTCAAGGGAAATCTGCCTCTCTTGTCAAGGTTGCATAGGGAAAAAAAGGATCCAAGGAGTATACGTGGGAGTTAGAATCCAGTACGCGAGAAGACTATCCTGCACTTTTCACAAGTACTAAATTTTGAGGGCAAGATTTTTCTAAGGGGGTAGAATGTAACGACTCACTTATCTGTATTTTCTCTAATAAAATAATTAATTGTAAGTAATTAGTAAGGATTTTACAAATTTCAGTCGACATAGTTTGGATCGGAACAACACAAGGATTCTGTAAAAAAAATGAAAATTAATTAAATATTAATAAAAAGTTTAGAAATAATAATATTTTAATAAGTAATATAGGATGAGATTTTATAAATGATATTAGGACAAAATAAAAAAAATTAGGATAAGGTTTACTCGGTAAAGTGTTTTTTTATGACAATCGGATACTGAAATAAAAAGAAATGGTACACCGATATACCGAAACATTGAGATTGGTCCAAGTAATGGACATTATCATATTTTAAATAAATTTTTACTTAGAATAATCAAATAAATATAGATATTTTCAATACTAATAGAAGGCAAACTGATCTAGAAAGATCAATTCCCTTACTTTATCTCCAAGTTACTGACTTTATAAAAAGGAAAAATGGCAAAGAAATTTCATTTTTCTTCACGTGTTGCCTAGAACCACGTTCATCTTCAATTCTTTCTTTCTTCTTCACTTCTCCATTTTCAAAACTTTCTCTTTGGAAAAAACTCTATCAAACCACCAAATCTACAAAGGATACTCTCAGGTAAGCATCCAAACTACTTCAAGAACATCTTCTCCACATCAAAATCAATTGAAAACTTTGTTTTTTCCTTGCACTTGGTCCATTTTCCAGTGCAAAATAGGGCTGAATAAAGGGGGGTTTGAGGCTTGGTTGGAGAAGAAAAACTAGAGAAAAGGCTTGGAGGAAGGTAGGAAATTATTCTAGTCTTTTACTTCATGATATTTGGCTATCTTGCTTGTAACATCCTAATTTTTAACCCAATACTCTAGAACATATTTAGGTTAATCATTAGTCTGTTACTTCATAGTTCTCATTTAACTTTGAATTACTTAGCGGAAAATACGGGTAATTTTTTTTTTGAAATAAAAGTGAGAGCCGCGTGATGCGATAAGCGGTAAACCATGCAAAGTAAAACAATCGTCTTACAATCATCATAACATAAGGCACGTCATGAACATCACTGAATATAATCTCATATATATATAACTTGCCCACTTATAAGTGTGGGACTTAATTCAGTACAAGGGAAATACAACCTAAAACATAAACATAATCTACTCCCCTACCCGAGTGCATCTAATAGGATAACCTCTAAACAAAAGAAGGTTTATCCCCATGTAAGTGGTGTGTGTGCTCTAACCGGGTACTCCATCGGACGATCGTCACCTTCTACTGGCGTCCATCTCGCGAACGAGGCAGATATCCGGGAAACTGGGCGAGCTCCTCGGACGTGAAGAGGCGGAATGGGGATCGAGGGTGACCCCCACGGTATGGTCGCATCTCCGGTCGTCGCGTAAGCCGTGGCTGAGACACGGTATCCTCAACGCCTCCCTTATACGTGGTGGAGAGAGGCGAGTCCTCGCTATACGGATGGGTAGGCGGGTCCTCGGATGGAGTCGGTCTCCGTGAAATAGGTCCGGGGCACATAGTCGGGATAATCTCGCATGGCTAAGGCGGCGGTGTGCCTACGGAGTACTCTCTCGTCATGCGTACGCGCAGGCTCAAAAACTCGCCGGTCGTCGGCATAGGGTGCAGTCGGGGAGAAGTGATGGGTGTGCAGGGGATGAGCGAAGGGGCGTCCTACAAACATGAAAATCCGCACCGTGCACTGCCCCTCAAAATGGTATGACTCGTGAGTCGGGTCATAGTGCACCTCCCATGTCGGGGTGTCCATGAATGCTACGAACGTCGCCATCTCAAGACGTGACGGAAAGAAAGAGATAGAGGAGTGAGAATCTTACTAAAGAATCTCGGTAGGGCCTCCTACTACCTACGTGTCATCATCTACGTCCTCAGCAACCTTGGCTTTAATTATATGAAATAGTGAACATGCATTTAGTTCATTTTAAACTTCAAAAATATACTTTAGCCAAGGTCCGTTCATTTTAGGATGATCTTAATGTCATGAGTGCAACATAATGGAAAATGTATGCATGGCACTACCTAATGCACATACATAAAACATAACATCAAGCATCATCATCATTGGTGGCATAAAGTGGCAATAGTAACATTCATATGGGACAAAACATAGTGACATAATCATAATCATGAACTTTTCTTCCTCATGGGCCACCCTAAAGGACAATCGAGCCGGGGGTGCTCGGCCGAACCGGTGTCACCCGAGCGTGTCATACATCTAGGTTATGAGCTCATACCTTAACTAGTCGTCACTAGTTCTTACTTACCACTTAACGATAAGCGTATCATAAATCCCGACTATCGAGTGCGGGTTAGGGGCAAATCTCTTAGGGGTGCTCGGCCGAACCGGTGTCACCTAAGAGTATAAAATGGTACCGATGTCACATGAGTTCTATGGAGGTGCTCGGCCGAACCGGTGTCATCCTAGAACCCATCTTAGTACCTTAATTTTCAAAATCTCTTTAAGTCCCCAAATTTGCGAGAAATTCGGCCAAAGCGGTCATTACGAAGTTTCCTTCCAAATTTGTCGGAAGTCGGCGGCCAAAGCGGTCATTACACGAATTTCCTTCCAAATTTGCTTTATGCCACATAAACATATAACCTCATAAATTCCTCATATGAATAACATCATCATCATTAGCATACTTCATGCATCATCATACATCATTCAAGCGCTTACCCTCACGGTAGCTTATGCTTTGACCACTACGGGTCTTAATCTTGAGATATAGCTCTCTAATATCCGTCGCTCATATTTTTATGCCCCTAAGGCTCATATTAAACATCATTCTTCATTCTCATGTTCATACTTAAATCTGAATAGCATAGGACTGAGTCTCTAACTTGTTTTTAACGGGGTTCTAGAACTTACGTTTTAGACCCTTTCGGTTCAGTCTTACTTTGAGGCGCTATACATTAAATCTAAATCAATTATGAGACATTCCTATGCTTAAGGACTAATTATTAATCATGTTTATCATGTTGTAAGGGTGCTGGACAGATTCCAGAAAATTAAATGTTCTAAGAGTTCTACATTTGCATTTTTACGGTTTTCTAGCTACTAGTTTCCCCATAGGTGCTAGAATTCGATTCTAACTCAAATGATACCAAGTTTTTCATGTCTAAACAATCTAAATCTGATTATGTTCCCATTAAAACAGTTTGGATTGGTTCCATAAACAAATGGGTCAAAACTATGTTAAATTCTAGCTTTACGGTGTTTCTAGTTAGCTAGTTTCTTACCTATCGTGCATAGGATCGTTTCTACATCATCATACGATATTTTCACACATTCCAACACATTAAAACATCATCATACAGCATCACATTCATCACATCAGGACCGAAAACATCTTGCCTCAATAAGAGAATTAAATTGACATTTCTAGGTACATAAGTTAACTAGTTTCTCTTGGAATCAATCTAGAACTTCTAAAACTCTTTGAAGACATTTTAAATCATTAAGAGGCTAAGTGAAACCTTAGGTCAGTGACCAAAACATATTCCATCCCCTAAAAGAGATTGGAATCACATCTTATGATGACATAACCTTATAAAGAATTGTCAAACTTTAAGGAAAACTCAAAACATAGGCTATTGGCCCTAGTAGCTAGATGAAAACTCATTGCAAGTCCATCTTCACTACTTGGCGAAAAAGCATTACATTCAAAGTGTGGTTTGCATTAAACTTTAACTTGGAATGAAATGGGCAAGTCTTTGAGCTCTAGGTTCTTAAGTTACGACATAAACTAAACGTGCTCATGCTCTTCATTTTTAATCTTGCTTTCAAGGTAAAGTGATGACTTGAAATTAAATATGCAAGGCATAATTTAAACGTCAAAACTTCGAAAGTAAATATCAAGCATAATCTTAAGCGATGCAAGCTTGAAAGTAAAGATGCAAGATTCAATTCTTTATTTTAGTGCTCTTGGCCCAACAACAATCGACTTTAAGGCGAAATAGATAGGCATTCGAGAAATTAATTAGGTGATAATGCAAGTTCAATTCTTTATTTTAGTGCTCTAGGCCCAATGACAATCGACTTTAAGGCCGAAATAGAAAGGCTTTGAGAATTAAGTTAAGTGATGATACAAGTTCCATTTTAATCTTTATGTTCTTAGGTGATGGCTTGAAAGTAAAGATGCATAGCAAGAATGTAAATATGAATGCAAGCATAAAATAAATTATGCAAGTTCATTTTATCTTTCTAGAGCTCTTAACAAGACTTTAAAGGAACTTAAACCTCAACCCAAACTCATCAAACCAAGACAAAGTAAAAGTCTAGAGTTCTTAGAACTCAACATACCATATTTAGAAAATCAAACATCTAGCATGAAAAGGAAAAGGTAATGGCCGAAACTTCAAGGAAAGAAAAGAAATGTTTGAAACTCTAGAATCCATGATCTTGGTGATATACAAACTCCAACATCATGAGACCTCATCATTGAGTCATTAGAACCATTTTGAAACAACATCAAAGTTAAGGTTCTCAAAAGTTCAAGAAAGGAAAAATCTAGAAACACTTTTGCTCAAGAACAAAAATCAAGCTCTAGAGTTTGTCTCAAGTGATGAACATCATCATGAAACTCTCATCATCAAGCTCTCATTCCTTTGTTCTCCAAGGCCCATGGCCGAAAATGAAATAGTAAAGGGAAGAAAAAGAAGTTCTAAAAAGAATCAAGAGAAACTATGAACTTTAAGCTTAGAACAAGAACTTTAAAGAAAGAACACATGAAAGAAAATCCCTACTTGGTGTGATGAACTTGAAGATGGAAGAAGAAGATGAAGATGATGAAGAACTTGAAGAACTCCAAGAACTTGAAGAACACAAAGACTTTGAGAGAAAAAGAAAAGCTTTGAGTGTTTCCTAAACTTAGCAAATGATCTAAAAAGTGGTGCAAGCTCCTCAAGGCATTCTATTTATAGAGAAATGAAACAAATGGAGGATGCTCATGGGTGAGGATGGCTTCGGCCATGAGGTGCAGAATGGAGGCTCTCCATGAGTTCCATGAGGTGAGATAATGTGTTCTTGAGGTATGGTGAGGTATGGTTCAAAGCATGGTGAGGTATGGCTCAAGGTATGGCTCAAGCATGGTTCTTTGAGTGAGAAAATAATTAAACATGTGGTCAATGGGGAAAGGTGCTGGCGAAATGCATCAGCCCATGGGGAGGATTAGTTTGCATTTTAATTGTGGTTTAGAGTTGTGTTTAGGTGTATCTTTGATTATGCTTAAGATTAGGAATTTGTAAGAAAGTGTTTAGGTAAGGTAAATGGGTAATTAAGGTGGTCTAGACATAATTAAGGAGTGGTCTTGCACCATTAGAGAGTTAAATCCTCAATTTAGAGTTTAAACAACTCTAGACACATTTCCTTGATTTAAGGAATTGGAGAGAAAACACTATTCATGATTCCAAGACTAGGAATCTTGAGTTCTAAAAAGGATTTAAGTTTAATCTAAGCAATTTTAGGTTCTAATTAACTTTAATAAATTATTTTGACTCTAGATTAATTAGGGAAATAAATTAATCTTCGTTTAGAGCCTAATATTGCTTAGGTTTGCTTAATTACGTCATTAAGCTTAAAAACACTATTCAGGGGCAAAATCGTAATTTTGCACTAAAACTGCCGGGACCACGGGACTTGAACAGAGACCTCTAGACACATGAAAACATGTTTTTAAACCTCTGGGAAAGTTAGGGCTCAAGCGGCACCTTTACCCGCCAGAAAAAGCGCTATAGGGGTATTTTGGTCATTTTGACCGAAGCTATGAAAAACGAAATTTTCGCTTCGAAAGCATTCAAAGGCCATTCAATCCCCTTCAAACATTGAGTTGACCCTTGAGGATGACCGAGTTGGTTACCCTCGAGTTGGTCGAGAAATGACCTCGAGGGCATTTTGGTCATTTCCTCGAGACGAGAAAAAATCGGGGTGTTACATTACTCCCTCCTTAAAAAGAATTTCGCCCTCGAAATTCGTTACCTAGAAAAGCTTCGGGATACTTGTCTTGCATTTCGACTCTAGCTCCCATGTAAACTCTTGGTTGTCGCGTCCCATGCTACCTTTACCAATGGAGCAGGACTTGTTCCTCATTTATGACTCAGCGGTCCACGATTCGTGGGGAAGATTGAAAGTTAGGTCGTCCCTTAACTGAACATGCTCTGGCTCTAAAAGCGTGGCTGAGGTGGGACTCATACTTCCTTAGCGAGAGGCGTGAAAGGCGTCATGAAGATTAGAAAGATTAGGGGTAAGGCTATTTTGTAGGCAAGCTGTTCCTATCCTTTGAAGAATTTGGAAGGGACCAAGGAATCGGGGCTCAACTTTTTGACTTTCATGGCTCTTCCTATGCCGGTAGTGGGGGTAATCCTAAGGAACACATGTTCTCCCTCCTCGAACTCCAAGGGCTTGCGCCGCTTGTCCGCATAGCTCTTTTGTCTACTTTGAGCAGTGAGCATCCTATCCGGATCCTCTTGATTTGTTCCGTTGTTTCCCTCACTACATCGGGTCCTAAGACACTTTGCTCCCAGGCTCGTACCAACACAAAGGTGATTGGCACTTCCTTCCATACAATGCCTCAAATGCGGTGCCATCCGATGCTTGCGTGATAACTATTGTTATCACATAGGCTTCGATCAAAGGCAAGTACCTATCCCAACTTCCCCTTTGGTCTAACACACAGGCTCTTAGCATATCCTCTAGGGTTTGGATCGTCCTTTCAGATTGTCCGTCTGTTTGTGGGTGGTAGCGGTGCTCAAGCATAGCTTTGAACCAAGCGCCTTTGGAAGGCTCCCCAAAAGCCTTGACGTAAACCGCGGATCTCTATCAGAGATTATCGTCGACGGTACTCCATGCAATCTTACGATCTCTTGGATGTATAACCGAGCCAATTTATCTAAAGAGTACGTCACTCTAATAGGTAGAAAGTGTGCCGACTTGGTTAGTCGATCCACTATCACCCATATAGCATCATGGCCAGCTTGCGTCTTAGGCAATCCTGTCACGAAATCCATAGATATGCATTCCCACTTCCATTCGGGGATTGTCAGGGGTTGCAACAAACCTGAAGGTTTATGGTGCTCGATTTTCACTTTCTGACATACCAAGCACTTACTAACTTGACTGACTACATCCTTTTTTCATTCTGGGCCACCAAAACATCTTCTTCAAATCTTGGTACATCTTGGTAACACCGGGATGAATGGTGAAATAGCCTTTGTGAGCCTCCTCCAAGATCTTCTCTCGGAGGTCACCATCTTGGGGTACGCAGATCCTTCCCTCAAATCTCCATATCCAATCCTCACCTCTTTCGAAACCTTTTAACTTTCCCGCCTTAACAGCATCTATGATCTCTTCGAACTCCTTATCCTCTCGTTGTGCTAACATGATTCTTTGCTTAAATCCACTTGTTACGCTAAGGTAGCACATCTTTATCCCTCTATCCGTTCCTAACATCCCTAGATTCATATCCCTAAACTTCTCTATCAACTCAACTTCTTTGATCATCATGTGGGACAGGTGTAACGACTTTCGGCTCAAGGCGTCGGCGACTACATTAGCCTTGCCGGGGTGGTAACTTAAACCGAAATCGTAGTCCTTGAGGAATTCCATCCACCTTCTTTGCCTCATATTTAACTCCTTTTGATCAAAGAGGTACTTGAGACTCTTATGATCGGAGAAAACTTCAAACCTTACACCATACAAGTGGTGTCTCCACATCTTTAAGGCAAACACTACGGCTAATTCTAGGTGATGGGTGGGGTAGTTAGCCACGTGAGGCTTGAGTTGTCGTGATGCATACGCTACCACTTGCCTATTTTGCATCAACACACACCTAGTCCTTTGCCGAAGCATCACAATATACCTCGAAGGGTACATTGGGGCTAGGTAAGACTAAGGCTGGGGTCGTGGTTAACCTTTCCTTAAGCTCTTGGAAACTCTTCTCACATTCGGGCTCCACTCAAGCGGGGCATTCTTCCTAGTGAGCTTGGTCAAGGGTAGGGCTAGCTGGGAAAATCCTTTGATAAACCTCACGGTAGTAACTTTGCTAAACCCAAAAAGCTCAGTATTTACATTCACGGTGGTTGGTCTATCCCAATTCATTACGGCTTCTACCTTGCTAGGATCAACGGCTATACCTCCTTTTGACACAGCGTGCCCCAAAACTTGACCTCCTCCAACCAAAATTCACACTTAGAGAGTTTTGCATATAGCTTTTCTCCTTCAAAATCTCCAAAACTATCCTTAAATGACGCTCATGCTCCTCGTGGGTCTTGAATAGATGAGTATATCATCTATAAAAGCGACCACGAATTGATCTAAATAGGGTCTAAAGATCCTATTCATGTAATCCATAAACAACTGCGGAGCATTTGTCAACCCAAAAGACATCACCGCTTGAACTCAAAGTGTCCATACCGAAGTTCTAAAGCGGTCTTTGGTATATCTTGATCTCTCACTCTAATTTGGTGGTATCGACCTTAGGTCGATCTTGAAAACACTACCGCTCCTCTCAATTGGTCCATGAGATCATCAATCCTAGGCAAAGAGGTATTTGTTTTTCTTTGTCACACGATTTAATTGCCTATAATCTATGCACAACCTCATACTCCGTCCTTCTTTTTCACAAACAAGACCGGGGCTCCCCATGGTGAAGCACTAGGTCTTATGAAGCTTTCTCTAAAAGTTCCTCAAGTTGGGTTTAAGCTCGGCTAGTTCTAGGGGTGACATTCTATAGGGGCAATGGAGATTGGTCCCGCTCAGGAACCAACTCAATGGAGAACTCCACTTCGCTCGGGAGGGAACTGGGGTATATCTTAGGAAACACCTCGGGATAGTTTCTCACTATAGGTATATTCTCTAAATTGCTCAAAAGTGTACCTCGCTAGCGGCTAGGAGAACATATCCCTTAGTCCTTTTCCCACTACAGTGGACCTCTCGGCATTGAGATAGAGTTTCAAAGGTTGACTTATTTCACTAGGGGAGAAGGAAAGACGATTGTTTTGGTGTCACAGTCTAACAATACACGGTTGGCGTGAAGCCAATCCATGCCAAGAACTATTCCTATACCTTTCATGGGTAAACAAATTAAATCCACAACATATGATCTATTTTCTGTGGTGAGGTGACAATTTAGGCAACAATAACAAGTATTCACGAGGATGATTTGTGGGGAGTAGAGACAATAAGATCAAAGGAAGTTTGGAAGTTTTCAAATTTAGAGTCTCGACACTAGCATATGAAATAAAAGAATGTGTTGCACGAGTCATATAGCACAGATTAAGGTTCTACCATCTATTTCGCACTTACCTTCTATGAGACCGTTGGATGTGTCGCCTCGTCTACATTGAGGGTGAAGACCCTCCCTTGGTGTTGCGGCCGAGTGCGGCTTCTGGCCTCCCATTAGTGCGATTCTTTGGCGTAGTGGCCAGGCTTTCCGCATCGAGCGGATATTACGCCGCTAAGCGGGGATGGTTGCCATGATCCTTCCGCACTTGGGACATAGCAATTTGGGATAGCTTGGGCGGGGTTCCTTGAGGCGTCTGTTCTTAGTCCCACTTGACCTCCTTGGTTGTTTGGGGGCGCCCGACCCTCCTTGTCGGTTGTTGTTGTGGTTGTTGCGGTTGTTGTTGTTGTTACGGAATTGTGGTCGGTATGATTGCTTGGGTTGTTGGTGGAAGGGGTTCTTTGTTGTTGTTGTGGTCTGAACCGGTTGGTTTGGTAGGGATTATAGTGATTTCGGGATTGGTTTGGATATTGGGGCTTGAATTTTGGGGCTTGAGGTGCTAGCCCTTGTTAAATCTTGCCCTTGCGCAGCATTGATTTTCTTACATCCCTCTTCCATGATCCGGCACTTGTTGACTAGGGTTGGAAAGTCCCTAATCTCCATGTGCGCTTCTGACATAGTTGAGCTCTGCCGTTAGTCCGGCCTCATACTTGACGCACTTCCACACCTCGTCGGGGTTTCCTTGAAACACCCTAGAGAACTTAATCAGCTCCTCGAATTTCGCCGTGTACTGGGCGACAGTAGACCCTCCTTGAGTCAGTTGCATGAACTCAATATCTTCGCGTTCCTCACGGACTCAGGAAGTACTTCTCATAGAAGTAGGTCTTGAATAGCTCCCGATTGGCTGATGCGGAAGCTTCTAGCGATCTTGGTGCGATCCACGTAACTTCGTCATCCGACTCCATCATATAGCGGCGAAGGTGACCTTTTGCCCCACGGAGCAAGCCACCACGGAGTAGATCTTCTCCATGTTTTTGATCCACTCATCAGCTTTGTCGGGGTCCATGGCTCCTCGGAAGGTTGGTGGGTTCGCCTTGCGAAACTCACCAAACCTCGCTTGCTCGACCATTTCAGGCGATGAGGAGCACGTCCGGTGTCCCCTTGTTGGTTCATCCTCTCGAACATTCGTTCCATGGCTCTAGCCATATCACGAACAGCGGCAGCGATGGCATCGCTTTGGTCTCCCTCGGTCGGGGTCCTAGGTTGTCTCCTTGGTGCCATTGGTCCCTAAACACATGAGACAATAAACACTGAGGTGATCAGGCTCAATATTCCATGTAAAATGAGCTAGTTACCATGGCACACGCAAGTAGACAAGGGTCATGAACTTCTACCCTATAGCTTATCTCTAGTTAAGCTCTACGCATGACATAGCTATCGTACTACGCTTTAGAAAGCATAGTCGGTCCAATCCTCGAGCTCCATGAGAATCGAATGCTCGATACCATAATGTAACATCCTAATTTTTAACCCAATACTCTAGAACATATTTAGGTTAATCATTAGTACATTACTTCATAGTGTTCATTTAACTTTGAATTACTTAGCGGAAAATACGGGTAATTTTTTTTTGAAATAAAAGTGAGAGCCGCGTGATGCCATAAGCGATAAAGCATGCGAACTAAAACAATCGTCTTACAATCATCATAACATAAGGCACGTCATGAACATCACTGAATATAATCTCATATATATATAACTTGCCCACTTATAAGTGTGGGACTTAATTCAAGACAAAGGGAAATACAACCTAAAACATAAACATAATCTACTCCCTACCCGAGTGCATCTAATAGGATAACCTCTAAACAAAAGAAGGTTTATCCCCATCTAAGTGGTGTGTGTGCTCTAACCGGGTACTCCATCGGACGATCGTCACCTTCTACTGGCGTCCATCTCGCGAGCAGCGGATATCAGAAGCGGGCGAGCTCCTCGGACGTGAAGAGGCGGAATGGGGATCGAGGGTGACCCCACGGTATGGTCGCATCTCCGGTCGTCGCGTAGCCGTGGCTGAGTCACCGTATCCTCATTGCCCTCCCTTATCTGTGGTGGAGAGGGGGCAGAGTCCTCGCTATACGGATGGGTAGGCGGGTCCTCGGATGGGTCGGTCTCCGTGAAATAGGTCCGGGGCACATAGTCGGGATAATCTCGCATGGCTAACCCGGCGGTGTGCCTACGGAGTACTCTCTCGTCATGCGTGCGCGCCCGCTCAAAAACCCGCTCGTCGTCGCCATAGTGCGATCGGGGAGAAGTGATGGGTGTGCGGGATGAAGCGAAGGGGCGTCCTACAAACATGAAAATCCGCACCGTGCACTGCCCCTCAAAATGGTATGACCCGTGAGTCGGGTCATAGTGCACCTCCCATGTCGGGGTGTCCATGAATGCTCTGACGTCGCCATCTGAAGGCGTGACGGAAAGAAAGAGATAGAGGAGTGAGAATCTTGCTAAAGAATCTCGGTAGGGCCTCCTACTACCTAGGTGTCATCATCTACGTCCTCGGGAACCTTGGGTTTAATTATATGAAATATTGAACATGCATTTAGTTCATTTTAAACTTCAAAAATATACTTTAGCCAAGGTCTGTTCATTTTAGGATGATCTTAATGTCATGAGTGCAACATAATGGAAAATGTATGCATGGCACTACCTAATGCACATACATAAAACATAACATCAAGCATCATCATCATTGGTGGCATAAAGTGGCAATAGTAACATTCATATGGGACAAAACATAGTGACATAATCATAATCATGAACTTTTCTTCCTCATGGGCCACCCTAAAAGACAATCGGCCTGGGGTGCTCGGCCGAACCGGTGTCACCCGAGCGTGTCATACATCTAGGTTATGAGCTCATACCTTAACTAGTCGTCACTAGTTCTTACTTACCACTTAACGATAAGCGTATCATAAATCCCGACTATCTGAGTACGGGTTAGGGGCAAATCTCTTAGGGGTGCTCGGCCGAGCAGGTGTCACGTAAGAGTATAAAATGGTACCGATGTCACATGAGTTCTATGGAGGTGCTCGGCCGAACCGGTGTCATCCTAGAACCCATCTTAGTACCTTAATTTTCAAAATCTCTTTAAGTCCCCAAATTTGCCAGAAATTCGGCGGCCAACGGTCATTACAGAGTTTCCTTCCAAATTTGTCGGAGTCGGTGACCAAAGCGGTCATTACACGAATTTCCTTCCAAATTTGCTTTATGCCACATAAACATATAACCTCATAAATTCCTCATATGAATAACATCATCATCATTAGCATACTTCATGCATCATCATACATCATTCAAGCGCTTACCCTCACGGTAGCTTATGCTTTGACCCTTACGGGTCTTAATCTTGAGATATAGCTCTCTAATATCCGTCGCTCATATTTTTATGCCCCTAAGGCTCATATTAAACATCATTCTTCATTCTCATGTTCATACTTAAATCTGAATAGCATAGGGTGAGTCTCTAACTTGTTTTTACGGGGTTCTAGAACTTACGTTTTAGACCCTTTCTCGGTTCCGTCTTCGCCTGAGGCGCTATACATTAAATCTAAATCAATTATGAGACATTCCTATGCTTAAGGACTAATTATTAATCATGTTTATCATGTTGTAAGGGTGCTGGACAGATTCCAGAAAATTAAATGTTCTAAGAGTTCTACATTTGCATTTTCACGGTTTTCTAGCTACTAGTTTCCCCATAGGTTCTAGAATTCGATTCTAACTCAAATGATACCAAGTTTTCATGTCTAAACAATCTAAATCTGATTATGTTCCCATTAAAACAGTTTGGATTGGTTCCATAAACAAATGGGTCAAAACTATGTTAAATTCTAGCTTTACGGTGTTTCTAGTTAGCTAGTTTCTTACCTATCGTGCATAGGATCGTTTCTACATCATCATACGATATTTTCACACATTCCAACACATTAAAACATCATCATACAGCATCACATTCATCACATCAGGACCGAAAACATCTTGCCTCAATAAGAGAATTAAATTGACATTTCTAGGTACATAAGTTAACTAGTTTCTCTTGGAATCAATCTAGAACTTCTAAAACTCTTTGAAGACATTTTAAATCATTAAGAGGCTAAGTGAAACCTTAGGTCAGTGACCAAAACATATTCCATCCCCTAAAAGAGATTGGAATCACATCTTATGATGACATAACCTTATAAAGAATTGTCAAACTTTAAGGAAAACTCAAAACATAGGCTATTGGCCCTAGTAGCTAGATGAAAACTCATTGCAAGTCCATCTTCACTACTTGGCCGAAAAACGTACATTCAAAGTGTGGTTTGCATTAAACTTTAACTTGGAATGAAATGGGCAAGTCTTTGAGCTCTAGGTTCTTAAGTTACGACATAAACTAAACGTGCTCATGCTCTTCATTTTTAATCTTGCTTTCAAGGTAAAGTGATGACTTGAAATTAAATATGCAAGGCATAATTTAAACGTGTAAACTCGAAAGTAAATATATAAGCATAATCTTAAACGTGCAAGCTTGAAAGTAAAGATGCAAGATTCAATTCTTTATTTTAGTGCTCTTGGCCCAACAACAATCGACTTTAAGGCCGAAATAGATAGGCATTCGAGAAATTAATTAGGTGATAATGCAAGTTCAATTCTTTATTTTAGTGCTCTAGGCCCAATGACAATCGACTTTAAGGCCGAAATAGAAAGGCTTTGAGAATTAAGTTAAGTGATGATACAAGTTCCATTTTAATCTTTATGTTCTTAGGTGATGGCTTGAAAGTAAAGATGCATAGCAAGAATGTAAATATGAATGCAAGCATAAAATAAATTATGCAAGTTCATTTTATCTTTCTAGAGCTCTTAACAAGACTTTAAAGGAACTTAAACCTCAACCCAAACTCATCAAACCAAGACAAAGTAAAAGTCTAGAGTTCTTAGAACTCAACATACCATATTTAGAAAATCAAACATCTAGCATGAAAAGGAAAAGGTAATGGCCGAAACTTCAAGGAAAGAAAAGAAATGTTTGAAACTCTAGAATCCATGATCTTGGTGATATACAAACTCCAACATCATGAGACCTCATCATTGAGTCATTAGAACCATTTTGAAACAACATCAAAGTTAAGGTTCTCAAAAAGTTCAAGAAAGGAAAAATCTAGAAACACTTTTGCTCAAGAACAAAAATCAAGCTCTAGAGTTTGTCTCAAGTGATGAACATCATCATGAAACTCTCATCATCAAGCTCTCATTCCTTTGTTCTCCAAGGCCCATGGCCGAAAATGAAAAGGTAAAGGGAAGAAAAAGAAGTTCTAAAAAGAATCAAGAGAAACTATGAACTTTAAGCTTAGAACAAGAACTTTAAAGAAAGAACACATGAAAGAAAATCCCTACTTGGTGTGATGAACTTGAAGATGGAAGAAGAAGATGAAGATGATGAAGAACTTGAAGAACTCCAAGAACTTGAAGAACACAAAGACTTTGAGAGAAAAAGAAAAGCTTTGAGTGTTTCCTAAACTTAGCAAATGATCTAAAAGTGGTGCAAGCTCCTCAAGGCATTCTATTTATAGAGAAATGAAACAAATGGAGGATGCTCATGGGTGAGGATGGCTTCGGCCATGAGGTGCAGAATGGAGGCTCTCCATGAGTTCCATGAGGTGAGATAATGTGTTCTTGAGGTATGGTGAGGTATGGTTCAAAGCATGGTGAGGTATGGCTCAAGGTATGGCTCAAGCATGGTTCTTTGAGTGAGAAAATAATTAAACATGTGGTCAATGGGGAAAGGTGCTGGCGGAAATGCATCAGCCCATGGGGAGGATTAGTTTGCATTTTAATTGTGGTTTAGAGTTGTGTTTAGGTGTATCTTTGATTATGCTTAAGATTAGGAATTTGTAAGAAAGTGTTTAGGTAAGGTAAATGGGTAATTAAGGTGGTCTAGACATAATTAAGGAGTGGTCTTGCACCATTAGAGAGTTAAATCCTCAATTTAGAGTTTAAACAACTCTAGACACATTTCCTTGATTTAAGGAATTGGAGAGAAAACACTATTCATGATTCCAAGACTAGGAATCTTGAGTTCTAAAAAGGGATTTAAGTTTAATCTAAGCAATTTTAGGTTCTAATTAACTTTAATAAATTATTTTGACTCTAGATTAATTAGGAAATAAATTAATCTTCGTTTAGAGCCTAATATTGCTTAGGTTTGCTTAATTACGTCATTAAGCTTAAAAACACTATTCCAGGGCAAAATCGTAATTTTGCACTAAAACTGCCGGGACCACCGGGACTTGAACAGAGACCTCTAGACACATGAAAACATGTTTTTAAACCTCTGGGGAAAGTTAGGGCTCAAGCGGCACCTTTACCGCGTAAAAAGCGCTATAGGGGTATTTTGGTCATTTTGACCGAAAGCTGAACGAAATTTTCGCTTCCGAAAGCATTCAAAGGCCATTGAATCCCCTTCAAACATTGAGTTGTACCTTCGAGGATGACCGAGTTGGTTACCCTCGAGTTCGGTCAGGAAATGACCTCAGGGCATTTTGGTCATTTCCTCGGACAGAAAAATCGGGTGTTACATTACTCCCTCCTTAAAAGAATTTCGCCCTCGAAATTCGTTACCTTAGAAAAGCTCGGGATACTTGTCTTGCATTTCGACTCTAGCTCCCATGTAAACTCTTGATTTGTCGCGTCCCCATGCTACCTTTACCAATGGAGCAGGACTTGTTCCTCGGCTTATGACTCAGCGGTCCACGATTCTCGTAGGGAAGATTGAAAGTTAGGTCGTCCCTTAACTGAACATGCTCTGGCTCTAAAGCGTGGCTAGGGTCGGACTCATACTTCCTTAAGCGAGAGGCGTGAAAGGCGTCATGAAGATTAGAAAGATTAGGGGTAAGGCTATTTTGTAGGCAGCTGTTCCTATCCTTTGAAGAATTTGGAAGGGACCAAGGAATCGGGGCTCAACTTTTTGACTTTCATGGCTCTTCCTATGCCGGTAGTGGGGTAATCCTAAGGAACACATGTTCTCCCTCCTCGAACTCAAGGGCTTGCGCCGCTTGTCCGCATAGCTCTTTTGTCTACTTTGAGCGGTGAGCATCCTATCCAGGATCCTCTTGATTTGTTCCGTTGTTTCCCTCACTACATCGGGTCCTAAGACACTTTGCTCCCAGGCTCGTACCAACACAAAGGTGATTGGCACTTCCTTCCATACAATGCCTAAATGCGGTGCCATCTGGATGCTTGCGTGATAACTATTGTTATCATGAAACTCGATCAAAGGCAAGTACCTATCCCAACTTCCCTTTGGTCTAACACACAGGCTCTTAGCATATCCTCTAGGGTTTGGATCGTCCTTTCAGATTGTCCGTCTGTTTGTGGGTGGTAGCGATGCTCAAGCATAGCTTTGAACCAAGCGCCTTTTGGAAGGCTCCCAAAACGCGACGTAAACCGCGGATCTCTATCCGAGATTATCGTCGACGGTACTCCATGCAATCTTCACGATCTCTTGGATGTATAAGCGAGCCAATTTATCTAAAGAGTACGTCACTCTAATAGGTAGAAAGTGTGCCGACTTGGTTAGTCGATCCACTATCACCCATATAGCATCATGGCCAGCTTGCGTCTTAGGCAATCTGTCACGAAATCCATAGATATGCATTCCACTTCCATTCGGGGATTGGCGGGGGGTTGCAACAAACCTGAAGGTTTTTGGTGCTCGATTTTCACTTTCGACATACCAAGCACTTACTAACCCAGCGACTACATCCTTTTTCATTCCGCCACCAAAACATCTTCTTCAAATCTTGGTACATCTTGGTAACACCGGGATGAATGGTGAAATAGCCTTTGTGAGCCTCCTCCAAGATCTTCTCTCGGAGGTCACCATCTTGGGAGTACGCAGATCCTTCCCTCAAATCTCCATATCCAATCCTCACCTCTTTCGAAACCTTTTAACTTTCCCGCCTTAACAGCATCTATGATCTCTTCGAACTCCTTATCCTCTCGTTGTGCTAACATGATTCTTTGCTTAAATCCACTTGTTACGCTAAGGTAGCACATCTTTATCCCTCTATCGGTTCTTTGACATCCCTAGATTCATATCCTAAACTTCTCTATCAACTCAACTTCTTTGATCATCATGTGGGACAGTGTAACGACTTTCGGCTCAAGGCGTCGCGACTACATTAGCCTTGCCTGGTGGTAACTTAAACCGAAATCGTAGTCCTTGAGGAATTCCATCCACCTTCTTTGCCTCATATTTAACTCCTTTTGATCAAAGAGGTACTTGAGACTCTTATGATCGGAGAAAACTTCAAACCTTACACCATACAAGTGGTGTCTCCACATCTTTAAGGCAAACACTACGGCAAGCTAATTCTAGGTCATGGGTGGGGTAGTTAGCCTCGTGAGGCTTGAGTTGTCGTGATGCATAGGCTACCACTTGCCTATTTTGCATCAACACACACCCTAGTCCTTTGCCCGAAGCATCACAATATACCTCGAAGGGTACATTGGGGCTAGGTAAGACTAAGGCTGGGTCGTGGTTAACCTTTCCTTAAGCTCTTGGAAACTCTTCTCACATTCGGGCTCCACTCAAGCGGGGCATTCTTCCTAGTGAGCTTGGTCAAGGGTAGGGCTAATCGGGAAAATCCTTTGATAAACCTACGGTAGTAGCTTTGCTAAACCCAAAAGCTCAGTATTTACATTCACGGTGGTTGGTCTATCCCAATTCATTACGGCTTCTACCTTGCTAGGATCAACGGCTATACCTCCTTTTGACACAACGTGCCCCAAAAACTTGACCTCCTCCAACCAAAATTCACACTTAGAGAGTTTTGCATATAGCTTTATCTCCTTCAAAATCTCCAAAACTATCCTTAAATGACGCTCATGCTCCTCGTGGGTCTTGAATAGATGAGTATATCATCTATAAAAGCGACCACTTAATTGATCTAAATAGGGTCTAAAGATCCTATTCATGTAATCCATAAACAACTGAGGAGCATTTGTCAACCCAAAGACATCACCGCGAACTCAAAGTGTCCATACCGAGTTCTAAAGGCGGTCTTTGGTATATCTTGATCTCTCACTCTAATTTGGTGGTATCCTGACCTTAGGTCGATCTTGGAAAACACTACCGCTCCTCTCAATTGGTCCATGAGATCATCAATCCTAGGCAAAGGGTATTTGTTTTTCACTGTCACACGATTTAATTGCCTATAATCTATGCACAACCTCATACTCCGTCCTTCTTTTTCACAAACAAGACCGGGCTCCCCATGGTGAAGCACTAGGTCTTATGAAGCTTTTCTCTAAAAGTTCCTCAAGTTCGGGTTTAAGCTCGGCTAGTTCTAGGGGTGACATTCTATAGGGGGCAATGGAGATTGGTCCCGCTCCAGGAACCAACTCAATGGAGAACTCCACTTCTCGCTCGGGAGGAAACTCGGGTATATCTTCCGAAAACACCTCGGGATAGTTTCTCACTATAGGTATATTCTCTAAATTACGCTCAAAGTGTACCTCGCTAGCGGCTAGGAGAACATATCCCTTAGTCCTTTTCCCACTACAAAGGACCTCTACGGCATTGAGATAGAGTTTCAAAGGTTGTCTTATTTCGCTAGGGGGAGAAGGAAAGACGACTGTTTTGGTGTCACAGTCTAACAATACACGGTTGGCGTGAAGCCAATCCATGCCAAGAACTATTCCTATACCTTTCATGGGTAAACAAATTAAATCCACAACATATGATCTATTTTCTGTGGTGAGGTGACAATTTAGGCAACAATAACAAGTATTCACAGGATGATTTGTGGGGGTAGAGACAATAAGATCAAAAGGAAGTTTGGAAGTTTTCAAATTTAGAGTCTCGACACTAGCATATGAAATAAAAGAATGTGTTGCACCGCAGTCATATAGCACGATTAAGGTTCTACCATCTATTTCGCACTTACCTTCTATGAGACCGTTGGATGTGTCCGCCTCGTCTACATTGAGGGTGAAGACCCTCCTTGGTGTTGCGGTAGGGAATTCGGCTTCTTTGGCCTCCCATTAGTGCGATTCTTTGGCGTAGTGGCCAGGCTTTCCGCATCGAGCGCAGATATTACGCCCGCTAAGCGAGGATGGTTGCCATGATCCTTCCCGCACTTGGGACATAGCACGCCTGGGATAGCTTGGGCGGGGGTTCCTTGAGGCGTCCTGTTCTTAGTCCCACTTGACCCTCCTTGGTTGTTTCGGGGGCCGCCCGACCCTCCTTGTCGGTTGTTGTTGTGGTTGTTGCGGTTGTTGTTGTTGTTCTGGAATTGTGGTCGGTATGATTGCTTGGGTTGTTGGTGGAAGGGGGTTCTTTGTTGTTGTTGTGGTCTGAACTGGTTGGTTTGGTAGGGATTATAGTGATTTCGGGATTGGTTTGGATATTGGGGCTTGAATTTTGGGGCTTGAGGTGCTAGCCCCTTGTTCCGTGCTGCCCTTGCAGCATTGATTTTCTTCTGTCCCTCTTCCATGATCCGGCACTTGTTGACTAGGGTTGGAAAGTCCCTAATCTCCATGTGCGCTACAGCATAGTTGAGCTCTGCCGTTAGTCCGGCCTCATACTTGACGCACTTCCACACCTCGTCGGGGTTTCCTTGAAACACCCTAGAGAACTTAATCAGCTCCTCGAATTTCGCCGTGTACTGGGCGACAGTAGACCCTCCTTGAGTCAGTTGCATGAACTCAATATCTTTCGCGTTCCTCACGGACTCCGGGAAGTACTTCTCATAGAAGTAGGTCTTGAATAGCTCCCAGTTGACAGCGATGCGAAGCTTCTAGCTTGATCTTGGTGCGATCCACCGTAACTTCGGCATCCGACTCCATCATATAAGCAGCGAAGGTGACCTTTTGCTCCTCCGAGCAAGCCACCACGGAGTAGATCTTCTCCATGTTTTTGATCCACTCATCAGCTTTGTCGGGGTCCATGGCTCCTCGGAAGGTTGGTGGGTTCGCCTTGCGAAACTCACCAAACCTCGCTTGCTCGACCATTTCAGCAGTAGGGGGAGCACGTCCGGTGTCCCCTTGTTGGTTCATCCTCTCGAACATTCGTTCCATGGCTCTAGCCATGTCACGAACAGCAGCAGCAGTGGCATCGCTTTGGTCTCCCTCGGTCGGGGTCCTAGGTTGTCTCCTTGGTGCCATTGGTCCCTAAACACATGAGACAATAAACACTGAGGTGATCGGGCTCAATATTCCATGTAAAATGAGCTAGTTACCATGGCACACGCAAGTAGACAAGGGTCATGAACTTCTACCCTATAGCTTATCTCTAGTTAAGCTCTACGCATGACATAGCTATCGTACTACGCTTTAGAAAGCATAGTCAGTCCAATCCTCAGGCTCCATGAGAATCGAACCTGTCTCTGATACCATAATGTAACATCCTAATTTTTAACCCAATACTCTAGAACATATTTAGGTTAATCATTAGTCTGTTACTTCATAGTTCTCATTTAACTTTGAATTACTTAGCGGAAAATACGGGTAATTTTTTTTTGAAATAAAAGTGAGAGCCGCGTGATGCGATAAGCGGTAAACCATGCAAAGTAAAACAATCGTCTTACAATCATCATAACATAAGGCACGTCATGAACATCACTGAATATAATCTCATATATATATAACTTGCCCACTTATAAGTGTGGGACTTAATTCAGTACAAGGGAAATACAACCTAAAACATAAACATAATCTACTCCCCTACCCGAGTGCATCTAATAGGATAACCTCTAAACAAAAGAAGGTTTATCCCCATCTAAGTGGTGTGTGTGCTCTAACCGGTACTCCATCGGACGATCGTCACCTTCATCAAGGCGTCCATCTCGCGAACGAGGCGGATATCAGAAACTGGGCGAGCTCCTCGGACGTGAAGAGGCGGAATGGGGATCGAGGGTGACCCCCACGGTATGGTCGCATCTCCGGTCGTCGCGTAAGCCGTGGCTGAGTCACGGTATCCTCACTGCCCTCCCTTATCTGTGGTGGAGAGGGGGCAGAGTCCTCGCTATACGGATGGGTAGGCGGGTCCTCGGATGGGTCGGTCTCCGTGAAATAGGTCCGGGGCACATAGTCGGGATAATCTCGCATGGCTAAGGCGGCGGTGTGCCTACGGAGTACTCTCTCGTCATGCGTACGCGCGCTCAAAAACCCGCTCGTCGCCGCCATAGGGTGCAGTCGGGGAGAAGTGATGGGTGTGCACGGGATGAGCGAAGGGGCGTCCTACAAACATGAAAATCCGCACCGTGCCTTTGCCCCTCAAAATGGTATGACCCGTGAGTCGGGTCATAGTGCACCTCCCATGTCGGGGTGTCCATGAATGCTACGAACGTCGCCATCTGAAGACGTGACGGAAAGAAAGAGATAGAGGGAGTGAGAATCTTGCTAAAGAATCTCAGTAGGGCCTCCTACTACCTAGGTGTCATCATCTACGTCCTCAGGAACCTTGGGTTTAATTATATGAAATGAGTGAACATGCATTTAGTTCATTTTAAACTTCAAAAATATACTTTAGCCAAGGTCCGTTCATTTTAGGATGATCTTAATGTCATGAGTGCAACATAATGGAAAATGTATGCATGGCACTACCTAATGCACATACATAAAACATAACATCAAGCATCATCATCATTGGTGGCATAAAGTGGCAATAGTAACATTCATATGGGACAAAACATAGTGACATAATCATAATCATGAACTTTTCTTCCTCATGGGCCACCCTAAAAGACAATCGAGCTGGGGTGCTCGGCCGAACGGTGTCACCCGAGCGTGTCATACATCTAGGTTATGAGCTCATACCTTAACTAGTCGTCACTAGTTCTTACTTACCACTTAACGATAAGCGTATCATAAATCCCGACTATCCGAGTGCGGGTTAGGGCAAATCTCTTAGGGGTGCTCGGCCGAACCGGTGTCACCTAAGAGTATAAAATGGTACCGATGTCACATGAGTTCTATGGAGGTGCTCGGCCGAACCGGTGTCATCCTAGAACCCATCTTAGTACCTTAATTTTCAAAATCTCTTTAAGTCCCCAAATTTGCAGAAATTCGGCGGCCAAAGCGGTCATTACAGAGTTTCCTTCCAAATTTGTCGGAAATTCGGCCAAAACGGTCATTACAATCGAATTTCCTTCCAAATTTGCTTTATGCCACATAAACATATAACCTCATAAATTCCTCATATGAATAACATCATCATCATTAGCATACTTCATGCATCATCATACATCATTCAAACGCTTACCCTCACGGTAGCTTATGCTTTGACCCTTACGGGTCTTAATCTTGAGATATAGCTCTCTAATATCCGTCGCTCATATTTTTATGCCCCTAAGGCTCATATTAAACATCATTCTTCATTCTCATGTTCATACTTAAATCTGAATAGCATAGGGTGAGTCTCTAACTTGTTTTTACGGGGTTCTAGAACTTACGTTTTAGACCCTTTCTCAGTTCCGTCTTACTTTGAGGCGCTATACATTAAATCTAAATCAATTATGAGACATTCCTATGTTAAGGACTAATTATTAATCATGTTTATCATGTTGTAAGGGTGCTGGACAGATTCCAGAAAATTAAATGTTCTAAGAGTTCTACATTTGCATTTTTACGGTTTTCTAGCTACTAGTTTCCCCATAGGTGCTAGAATTCGATTCTAACTCAAATGATACCAAGTTTTTCATGTCTAAACAATCTAAATCTGATTATGTTCCCATTAAAACAGTTTGGATTGGTTCCATAAACAAATGGGTCAAAACTATGTTAAATTCTAGCTTTACGGTGTTTCTAGTTAGCTAGTTTCTTACCTATCGTGCATAGGATCGTTTCTACATCATCATACGATATTTTCACACATTCCAACACATTAAAACATCATCATACAGCATCACATTCATCACATCAGGACCGAAAACATCTTGCCTCAATAAGAGAATTAAATTGACATTTCTAGGTACATAAGTTAACTAGTTTCTCTTGGAATCAATCTAGAACTTCTAAAACTCTTTGAAGACATTTTAAATCATTAAGAGGCTAAGTGAAACCTTAGGTCAGTGACCAAAACATATTCCATCCCCTAAAAGAGATTGGAATCACATCTTATGATGACATAACCTTATAAAGAATTGTCAAACTTTAAGGAAAACTCAAAACATAGGCTATTGGCCCTAGTAGCTAGATGAAAACTCATTGCAAGTCCATCTTCACTACTTGGCGAAAAGCATTACATTCAAAGTGTGGTTTGCATTAAACTTTAACTTGGAATGAAATGGGCAAGTCTTTGAGCTCTAGGTTCTTAAGTTACGACATAAACTAAACGTGCTCATGCTCTTCATTTTTAATCTTGCTTTCAAGGTAAAGTGATGACTTGAAATTAAATATGCAAGGCATAATTTAAACGTGTAAACTCGAAAGTAAATATGCGAAGCATAATCTTAAACGTGCAAGCTTGAAAGTAAAGATGCAAGATTCAATTCTTTATTTTAGTGCTCTTGGCCCAACAACAATCGACTTTAAGGCGAAATAGATAGGCATTCGAGAAATTAATTAGGTGATAATGCAAGTTCAATTCTTTATTTTAGTGCTCTAGGCCCAACAACAATCGACTTTAAGGCCGAAATAGAAAGGCTTTGAGAATTAAGTTAAGTGATGATACAAGTTCCATTTTAATCTTTATGTTCTTAGGTGATGGCTTGAAAGTAAAGATGCATAGCAAGAATGTAAATATGAATGCAAGCATAAAATAAATTATGCAAGTTCATTTTATCTTTCTAGAGCTCTTAACAAGACTTTAAAGGAACTTAAACCTCAACCCAAACTCATCAAACCAAGACAAAGTAAAAGTCTAGAGTTCTTAGAACTCAACATACCATATTTAGAAAATCAAACATCTAGCATGAAAAGGAAAAGGTAATGGCCGAAACTTCAAGGAAAGAAAAGAAATGTTTGAAACTCTAGAATCCATGATCTTGGTGATATACAAACTCCAACATCATGAGACCTCATCATTGAGTCATTAGAACCATTTTGAAACAACATCAAAGTTAAGGTTCTCAAAAGTTCAAGAAAGGAAAAATCTAGAAACACTTTTGCTCAAGAACAAAAATCAAGCTCTAGAGTTTGTCTCAAGTGATGAACATCATCATGAAACTCTCATCATCAAGCTCTCATTCCTTTGTTCTCCAAGGCCCATGGCCGAAAATGAAAAGGTAAAGGGAAGAAAAAGAAGTTCTAAAAAGAATCAAGAGAAACTATGAACTTTAAGCTTAGAACAAGAACTTTAAAGAAAGAACACATGAAAGAAAATCCCTACTTGGTGTGATGAACTTGAAGATGGAAGAAGAAGATGAAGATGATGAAGAACTTGAAGAACTCCAAGAACTTGAAGAACACAAAGACTTTGAGAGAAAAAGAAAAGCTTTGAGTGTTTCCTAAACTTAGCAAATGATCTAAAAGTGGTGCAAGCTCCTCAAGGCATTCTATTTATAGAGAAATGAAACAAATGGAGGATGCTCATGGGTGAGGATGGCTTCGGCCATGAGGTGCAGAATGGAGGCTCTCCATGAGTTCCATGAGGTGAGATAATGTGTTCTTGAGGTATGGTGAGGTATGGTTCAAAGCATGGTGAGGTATGGCTCAAGGTATGGCTCAAGCATGGTTCTTTGAGTGAGAAAATAATTAAACATGTGGTCAATGGGGAAAGGTGCTGGCCGAAATGCATCAGCCCATGGGGAGGATTAGTTTGCATTTTAATTGTGGTTTAGAGTTGTGTTTAGGTGTATCTTTGATTATGCTTAAGATTAGGAATTTGTAAGAAAGTGTTTAGGTAAGGTAAATGGGTAATTAAGGTGGTCTAGACATAATTAAGGAGTGGTCTTGCACCATTAGAGAGTTAAATCCTCAATTTAGAGTTTAAACAACTCTAGACACATTTCCTTGATTTAAGGAATTGGAGAGAGAAAACACTATTCATGATTCCAAGACTAGGAATCTTGAGTTCTAAAAAGGGATTTAAGTTTAATCTAAGCAATTTTAGGTTCTAATTAACTTTAATAAATTATTTTGACTCTAGATTAATTAGGGAAATAAATTAATCTTCGTTTAGAGCCTAATATTGCTTAGGTTTGCTTAATTACGTCATTAAGCTTAAAAACACTATTCCAGGGGCAAAATCGTAATTTTGCACTAAAACTGCCCGGGACCACCGGGACTTGAACAGAGACCTCTAGACACATGAAAACATGTTTTTAAACCTCTGGGAAAGTTAGGGCTCAAACGGCACCTTTACCCGTAAAAACGCTTATAGGGGTATTTTGGTCATTTTGACCAAATCATGAAAACGAAATTTTCGCTTCCGAAAGCATTCAAAGGCCATTCAATCCCCTTCAAACATTGAGTTGACCCTTCGAGGATGACCGAGTTGGTTACCCTCGAGTTCGGGTCAGGAAATGACCTCAGGGGAATTTTGGTCATTTCCCTCGGACAGAAAAATCGGGGTGTTACATTGCTAAGATAAGTGCTTGACTTTGTTTAGATTATGTTGCTGAAAATCTGAATCCAGATTTTAGAATTTGTGATGGATTAGGTTGTGATGAGATTATGTATGTTGGAACCTAAATTTTGTTTCAGAATTTCAGAATTTTATTGTGCTGGAAATTTTTACAACATTAAATCTTGGATTGTATGACATAAGAAGTGTTCTAAGTGGGTATGTGCTAGAATTTTATTGTGCTGGAATTTTTACAGCATTAAATCTTGGATTGTATGACATTAGAAGTGCTCTAAGTGGGTATGTGCTGGAATTTTATTGTGCTAAAATTTTACAGCATTAGTTCTTAGGCTGTATGATCTTGCTATACATATTAATCAAAGCTTGAAATCTATTGTATGGGACTTGGTTCAATTGTTGGAAAATTGATAAGAATTATTGTTAACTAAGATATGTAACAAAAATTCTGATGGTATAAAATCAATTAAAAACCTAGTAGACTTGGCAGAAAAACATTGCAACAGTATACCAAATGTTATAGGAAATATCTCATAAAAGTTGAAGAGAGACATTATACATATTCAAGAGATTCTAAGAGAATATGTCATAAGAGTTTAAGTAGATTCCAAGTAAAAATCTCAAAGTAAAGTATGAAAAAAATAGAATTCTTAAAGAATAAATCTTACTCAACAACTATGAGTATCTTTATATAAATGAGAAAAGTGCATACAAGAAAGGAAGCTTATGAAAATAAACCTTAGGTAATATTATTTGCTTAGTGGTAAGCTCATGGATTCATGGGTAATAGTAGAGGTGCTACGCCCTTAGAACTATATCAGGTTGTAATCGCGATGACGTTACATCGTTATGAGAAAGGGGATGTACTTAGAATAGCGAGGCTATTCTAGATGAGATGTAGTAGATGTACTCTATCTAGTGAACTATATCAGGTTGTACCGTGACGGTATTACATCATTGACAGTATGATCCAATGAGAAGTATATCAGAACAATTCTACCATTAAGTTTAAAATTAGCTAAATAAAGAGAAGTCATAAGAAATAATGACTCTAATTAACTAGATTATTATATAAACAACCAAAGATACATTGCTTATTTTTGCATTAAGTTGAATATCATTGAGTAATAGGTTGGTGTTTTTCCTATTAGGAATCATTGATTCTCATCCCTGCTGTATGATGTATTTTTTATAGATGGCCTCGATCGTGTTCTTTCTCGAGATACCTGACTTCCAGTGGCATTATGACCTAGAGTTAGGGTCACTGTACCTGTTTGCTGAGTCTCATTTCTATGTTTATATACTATTTGATCGCCTATTTGGTACAACTATTGTGAGTCCTACTTTTGCTCCAGCGTCCCCGTTTTCTGTATTTTCACTGTATATGATTCATCCACCACAGCCACCACAGCCTACCATCGATCCTGAGTTTGATCCTTCAGATGAGACATCTTCTGGTTCCTCTACTCTGTCCGGGGGTAGTGGGGACCGGCAGAGCTACCTAACTGATGTGCCTAATGGGCACTACTCTCCACTTGCTTGACTGATATTGGTGTATCCAGTTTGTTTATAGACATAGTACGACTTAGAGTCCCTTATATTATCTGACTATCATGGGCTCTTACGTCTGACCTTTTGGTGAGCCACTGATCGAGGGAGTTAGGTGTATTTGTATATAGTTGGTTGTTTTTGTTAGGCCCTAACCCAAATTAGGTGGTCATTACGAGGACTAGGGTAGGGTTATTTATACTACAAATATAATTTGGTGTGAATGTATATAGTATAACTATATGACTTATCTTACTATAAGTGTGATATAAGAGGTAAATTATCATGTGACCGACTTCTTAGGGTGCACTTTTCATTTCCGCTATTTCTATTTGTTGATTATTATGTTGCAAAGATTACAAAACAAGAAAAACTAGTATAACTGTTAGTGCAAGGCTCTTATTTATTACAACCTATACATATATAATTCATATAGTTAAGAGAAAAAAAATATAGAAGATATGTTATGAGTAATGGCTACTTACTGTAATGTTATGATCGAGCATAGCACTATAGTAGGATGGGTGTTACAGTATGTTTATGTCATCACTTAATTATCTTAAGTTAGAGACTTGCCCCTTTTGACCTTAAAGTTGATCGGTGTTTTAGAGTAAATACTCTAAATAGGAGTTTTGGGCATTAAAACTAGAGAAATGGAAATGCATTCTTTTTTTTTTTTTTATCTTCCAAGACAATGCCTAAAAGGATTTATAACTCCCAAACATTAAAGAATGGTTCTTTTATGACTAAAACCTTAAATGAAACCTTTAGTTTTGCTACTGACCTAAAGGTTATATTTTCATTTTCTGAAATGGATAAAATTAGTCCAGAGAATGTTCTTTAACTAGGAATTAATTTTAGGAAAAACTAGTTACTAGAAATGCGTTACATTACAACTTTGTATGCTTGTGGAAAACTTAATTTTAGAATCTTTCCTTAGCATTCCCAGATCTGTTTAATGTTGTTTGGAGTAGCTTAAATGTGTAAAAATCTCTATAATTGGCGTTGGGAATCATTCCTGACACCTTAGGTGAAAACTAGTAACTAAAAATCCATAAAATTGTATTTATGGAAACTTTTAACAACTCTATTTTTGGTCACTATCCAAACTATTTCAGTATGATATAACATTGTTTGGGATTGTTCAAATATGAAAAACTTGTTAAGAATTAGCGTAATAATTATTTTTAGTACTTAGAGAAACACTAGTATCTAGAAAGGATAAAAAATGCGATTCCTAGAACCTTTAAAAATGAAAGTTACAAATTTTGTTTTAGTAAGTTATAATTCTGTAAAAGAGGGTTGAACACTTAGTAAATATATAGGAATCACTCATAATTGATATAGGAATTAATTCTAGCATCTTAGGAAAAACAGGCAACGCAAAAGGGTTGAAAACATAACTTCGAAATGATTTAATTTCAAAACTGTCCTAATCTGTCCAGCTTTGTCTAATGATGGTTATGAGGTTAAAAGTTAGTGGGAATCATGGTAACTAATCCCTTAGGTGCATAAAAGATTAAATACAAAAGTTAGATTTACTTGATTTAGAGGTTTCACCAATTAAGGGATAATGAAAGTGCTTAATTCGAGATATGAGTTATGAGAATTTATGTGATGATTATGTTTTCATACTTGGCTACCAATTACAAGATTTATTGTGGCATGATAGGACTATACTTGGGATGTTCAAAATGCATATGTTGAAGTAATATGAAAGCATATGATATTATATGATAAGTTTGTGCTCTTACATCTCAAAATAATATGCTAATCTTAAGGTGACATAAAACACTCGGAGATGATCCTTACATAACGAGCCAGGCTTGACATAGAGGTGATCCATGAGGGTGACCTTTTCATGATGGGCGGCCCAGCAAAAAGTGATCCTTTGCCTCCTATCCCACACTCTGGGAGTCGGGAATTTGCTTATCAAGAAGATAAGTGTTAGCCAGTGACGACTAGTGAGGTATGAGCTCATAACCTAGAACTCTCGAGAGGAGGGATTAATAAGGTGGCCCCTAAGTGAAAGAAGTAAGAACCTTAAGTCACTTAAAAGAATATTGAGGAAAAGATCGTGCTAGAAGAGTTTACATTCTTTATTATATGATGTTTAAATGTGGCATTAGTTATGCGATCATGGTATGTTATGTTGCATTCTTGCATTAAGATGCATTCTAAAATAAGATGGGCCTCAGATAACAATATTTGGAACTTAATAATTGAACCTTACGGATGCCCACTACTTCATAAAGAAACCAGAGGTCCCTAAGGACGTAGATGATGACACTTGTTAGGAGGTGAACTCCCTACTGAGTTTCTTTTATAAGATTCCCATCCCCTCTTTCTTTCTTCTATCATGTCTTCAGAGGATGATGGCTTTGTTTGTGAACAGCAGTAAGAGGTGATTATGAATCTCATCAAGGGCCTGTGTATTGTCACATAGATGATAGTCTTCTTTTGTTTTAGGGGTTATCTGTTTAGGAATAGAGGGTAAAGAGATCTTGGCTAGTTGTAACTATTATTTTCCTTTTATACGCTTAGATGATTGTACTATCCCAACCATTATTGGTGGGCATAATTCTATTATGTTAAGTACTTATGTAATGTGAACCTCTAACGATATCTATAATTGTCTCCATGATGTTGTGTGATGTTTATGTTTGAGTTTTACTTTAATTCATGTATGCTTATGGTGAGTCTAGTTCCTTATCAGCTTTTTGGGCGTATCATATGATGTAGTACCTTTAAGTTACATGGTTCACGTTTTCAATTTAAAATTTCAAAAAAAAATTACCCGTATTTTTGCTAAGTATTTTAACAATTTAAAAGTAAGAACTGGAACAAAAGATTAATAACTAATAATTAACTTAAATGCATCTTAGGCGTGTTGGGTTAAATATTAGGGTGTTATATCGGCCAGAGTGGCCAAATGGTGAGAGGATCAGGCATGGGCTCCACAACGAGGTATCATCCTCACTCTACCTCCTCAAATCGGCTGAGTCATTGTAGCCTCATTGCCTCCACCAATGTCCACAAGCATGGTGGGGGAGGAACTAATGGACGAGATCTCTGTGGCTGAGTCCTTGGATGGGTTAGTCTCCAAATGAATAGGGGGAGAACAAGGAACGTACTCCGGATAGTCTCGGATGGCTAAGGAAGCGGCAGGGGTACAACAAGTCTACTCTCCGTGGGGCCACGTGTGCTTGAAGAGTAGCTCATTGGCAAAAAGTGGAGTGGGAGAGAAACTGAAATTGGCGACTGGCTGAGCAAATAGGAGATCCAAGAACACAAACATATGGACGGAACAACAATCTACAAAATGGTATGATTGGTATGTGGCGTCAAAATAGAGCTCCCATGTCAGCGTGTCAACGTAGATCACAAATGCCGCCATCATCCTCTGAAGACGTGATGGAAAGCAAAGATAGAGGGAGTGAGAAACTCAAAAATGAATCTTAGTAGGACGTCCTCCTATCCTAGTGTCATCATCTACGTCCTAAGGAACCTCGGGTTTCATTATGAAATAGTGAGCATGTTCTAAAATACCGATTATCGAGGCCCATTCATTTTAATATGAATCTTGGATGTTATGAATGCATCATGCCTTATCATGAAATGCATGTCAAAATAAGGTACAACATACTATATAGAAACATAATTGATACACATAGAACATGGTAAACATAGCATGAATTACTTCATTTTATTCTTTAGGTGATTTAATCTATTCTTTCTGTTATTGGGGACCACCCTATTACTCTTTCCTCTTGAGAGTTCTAAGTTATGAGCTCATACCTCACTATTTGTCACTAGAA
This sequence comes from Dalbergia cochinchinensis, assembly GCA_031216125.1. Lineage (NCBI taxonomy): Eukaryota > Viridiplantae > Streptophyta > Magnoliopsida > Fabales > Fabaceae > Dalbergia > Dalbergia cochinchinensis. The sequence continues at coordinate 55,944,393 of CM062368.1, read as the reverse complement.
TACTCTTATCCTCATGATAAGTTAACACCCGACTCTTAAAGTACAGGATATGGGGCAAGGATCACCTTTCATAACCTTTAATTCGGGGAGTCCAAAGGATCATTTTCTATTTGGATCACCTCTCATAACCTTTAACTCGGGGAGTGTAGAGGATTATTTCCATGTGTCTTATGTCACCTTAAATCTTGGCATGTTATATAGAGATGCAAGGTAAATCATAACTTATTTCTTAACATGTCATGCTCATAATCATGCATCTCAATCAATTACATAAGCATGCTTGACATTCATTGCAAATATCCCTTAATGAACTTTGATTCAAATAAACATGCTCCTATCCAGTATGTCAGAAATCAAGGACATGACTCAGCTAATGTACATGCCATGCATACAGGATACATATATATTCCTTAAACTATAAATCATCATGTTTATAATGTAAGAATAAGCACTCAAGATCATAAATCCAAGTTATACAAGTGAAGAAACACTAATTCACACATTTTAGGTTCTGGTAATCGATTACATGAGCCTTGTAATCAATTACATAGCGAATTTTCAAAATAGAAATGTTGAGGCTCTGGTAATCGATTACATGAGCCTTGTAATCGATTACATAGTTCAAATTTTCAAAACAGAAATGTTTAAGGCTCTGGTAATCGATTACATGCGCCTTGTAATCGATTACCACTATTGAAAATGCATTCTGGGCCTCAAGAACATCTGAGTAATCAATTACGTGGAATGGTAATCAGTTACCAGAGTCCAAGAACACATTTTGGATTTCCCAGGATGTCTTGTAATCAGTTACATGAGGTTGTAATCGATTACACAGGCCAAAAACTCATGTTTGGGGATTGCAAATCATTTTGGTAATCGATTACATAACCCTTATAATCGATTATCAGTAACCCCAAAATAAGAAAAACTAAAGTTTTGACATTCCTTAAATCATTCTTTCATTCTACACTATTTTTAAACATCATTCTAACATTTTAAAATCAAACACACACATTTCCATTCCTTGAGTTCTTTAATCTTTCAAAGCTCACTTATACCTTATAAAACCCAAGATTCATCATCAACAAGGCCATTTCAAGATCTCCAGCTTTTTATGGTCAAAACATCCATTTTAGATGAAGAGGCAAGATACAAGTTATTGAAAAACCTCAAGGTAATAATACACCAAACTTCAAAACTTTATTTCTTTGAAAGACAACATATTTGTAGAGACAAATGTCCATGGAACCGAAATTCCTATGTAAGTTGAAAGGGGTAAGTCTTGAGCTCTAGATTATTTAGGTGATGGCATAAACTTGAACATGTAATGCAAGCCTCATTTTAATCTTGATATTATAAGGTGATGGCAATGGAAATATAAATATGATATGCAAGGGTTGAATATAAATATGAGAATGCAAGCTTATTTCTTATCTTTAAAGTTTAGGTGATGGCTTGAAATATAAATATGCTAAACAAGAAATATAAACATGAAATGGAAGTTCATTTTCTTATCTTCAAGCTTTAGGTGATAACTTGGAAATAAATATGATATGTAAGGCTCAAATATAAATATGAAATGCAAAGACTTGAAATATAAGTATGAATGCATTTCCATTTGTTATTTCTTTTAGTCCTAGGCTTGAGACTCCTATTTAGAGTAACAACTCTAAAACACTGATCGATCTCACAAAATAGACATGAGCTTTAGAGTCTCTCATCATCATGGTTCCAAGAACCTTGTTTCCTTAGACTCACTATCAAGCTCAAAGCAAAAACCATCAAAGAAAACCAAATAACATCTTCATTTGTTAAGAACTCCTAAAATGAAATCTTAAGCTTTAGAGGTCAAACAAATTATGGTTTTGCAACCAACATCAAGGGTCCTCATCATCAAGCCATGACTTTTGGATAATAAAGCCATCAAGGCCGAAAAGAAAGAAAGAAAAGGAAAGCATAAAAATCGAAAAGGAAGGAACCAAGATTTCAACATTCCAATCCAAAGATGATACAAAAGAAAAGAAGCAAAACTTTAAAACAACTCCCTACCAAATATGTGTTTCCTGTTGAAAGAAAAAGAGCTTGATCTTGAAAAAGGATGAGAAGAAAAATTCTTCCTTGGGGCCAAGATGATTTCGGCCAAGAAGAAAAGAAAAGGAAGAAAGGTTTGTCTTGAGTTTTTGGTCTAGGCAGTGGAAAGGTTAAGTGATTTAGGGAAGGTCTATGGTGGTTGTGTAGTGGTTTAGGGTTGAAATGTTGTAGTTGATGGTGGTTTCCTTGAAGAATGAAGAAGAAGAAGAAGAAGAACTCTTGAGAGCAAAGAGAGAAAACTAGAGTTGCAAGAATGATCAAATGTTCTTGCAAGCTTTCATGAGTGATTATTTATAGAGAGAATAAAATATGAGAGGATGAAGGGGAGGGAGAGGCCGTGGCAATCACAAGAGGAAAGGGAGAGAAAAATATCTCTCATTCAAGTGTTATAATTTCATGGCATGGTGTAGGAATAGCTAGGTATGGTTTTGGGTATGTCTAGGCATGGCTTTCTTTGATCGTGTAAGTAAATAAAATAAAATATGATGAGATGAATGGAGGGGGGGTGGCCGCCAGTTTCATGAAGGGAAAATGGGGAGGAAATGTTTATTTTTAATGTAGGTTATGAGTGTGTTTAGGAGTATCTTTGATTAGGAGTTTGTAATCAAGTGTTTAGGTATGAAAATGAGTCATTAAGGCCACTTAAGACATGGTTAAGGAGTGCTCTTGCTTATTTAATGGAGTCAAATCTCATTCAATAAGAATTACCATCACATCTTTGATTCCTTAATTTAAGGAATTGGAGAGAGAAAACACTATTTAATGAAATATGACATAAAGTCTTGAATTAAGAAAGGAATTTTGAGTTTCTTTAAGCAATCTTAGACGCTAATTATCCTCAATTAATTATTTTAATTTTAGATTAATTATTAAAATTAATTAATCTTTAATTAGAGCTTAATATTGCTTAGATTTCGTTAATCATGCAATTAAGCTCATTATGCCCTTAACTAGGGGCAAAATGGTAATTTTTCACAAAAACTTCACGAGACCACCTGGGCTTAGATAGGCATTAAGCATCCCTTAAAAATGACATTTCAAACCCTTGGGTAAGATCCGGGTCCACTCGGCATTCAATCTCACGTTAAATTACCACAGGGGTATTTTGGTAATTTTACATGTAGAAACCCAAAAATGAGATTCTTCTGCTCTATTAACATACACATAATACACATAGTCCCCATTCAATATCAAAATAGCCCTTTGCGGATGGCCGAGACCGGCTATCCTCATTCTTCCGGTAAAAATAACCTCAGGGCATTTTGGTTATTTGTACACAGGAAAAATTGGGGCGTTACAGAATGCATTGGTTTTCTTAATGTTCTGTAGCTTCTATTCCTTTAATTATTATGGTGATTGCTATAATATTTATTGGAATAACTAAATTGGCGATCGTCATTTAGGGAAATCCCTTAGGCATAAATTGATAGATCTATTGGTTTATGTTTGAGGGAGAACATTAGAATTAATTTTTCGATTGATAGTTAGGCTATAGCAATTGGTTTTTTAAATCAACGTGATTTCTAAATAAATTGGCGATGGTCATTTATTAGTTATTTGCATTGGTCAAATTCTAGAGGTCGATTGATCACTGGTAGAATTGCTAGTAATTTATTACTAATAGCTATCAATGGGTTTAATATTTGATTAATGATAATTAATTTCCAATCCTAGAAATACCTTGCACTAGTGTCTTCTATATTATTGCAATTATCTTGTTGCTATTATCTTTCAATTTAAATTATTTACTTTGATTCTTAAAACCCCAAATCTTTCCAGCTAAGTGTTGAAGCTTCCTTGAGAGACGACCTAGGTTATGCCCTTTACTACATTTTTGGTGCAACTTAGTACTTTATAAATTTTAATTTGTTTATGAGTCATGACAGCTCACATCAAATTTTAGCACCATTGCCGAGGAGGCATTAAAACTAAGTTGTTTATTTTTAAAATTTTATTCCAATTTTTATTTTATTTTTACTTACTATTTTTATGTTCCGCTATTTATTTTATTCTAAAAAAAGAAAAAAAAATTTGGTTCTCTTATAGGAGGCATTCCCTGTCTATTGGAAATTTGAAACCTCTTGACTCTGAGATTGACCATGTGCACCATGATGGTACAATTTGAGTTAGAAAATTCCAGGATGGTTCGGTGCACCATTGATGAGCACTGGCCGATGCACCTCCATGAGACCCTTATGAATCTAAGGGCTCAGTTGGCTTATCTTTGGGTTGAAGCTGCTCACCTTCCATGAGGTCCTGATCGTCCAACTTAGGGGCATTAAAGTAAGTGCTGGGTGGGAGACAACCCATTGTAAGGTTTTTCTTTACTCTTCCCTTTTATTTTTTTGTATTTTATTTTTTTATTTTAGTTATGAGTCTGCATCATATTTATTTTTATTTGCATTTTACAACCATCCCTTTAGCACCTTAGAGGTCACATGCATAGGCTCACACCACTTGTATCTTATTGGCTTTCTTGGCATTGACTCTATTTTGTGTTGCGTGCTTAGTGGATTCATTGTGTTGTTTTGGATTGAGTACATGCACATTCACCTGTGAGATTTTGGGTCTCTTTGATTGGAATATCATGTGCCATGCTTATTTGATCATGTGTTTTTTCCTTTTTGGATTTGTATTCTATAGCTTGTTTAGGTTCTTGCTTGAAAATATGTTTCTATGTGCATGCTTGAATATAATCAAGGCATTTTTCTTGTTTTAGTCACTTACCCATATAGTCAACCTTTGAATGCTACTATTGTTTAGCCCCTTTGAGCTTTATTTGTAATGCCCTAATTTTTCTCTAAGTGTACAAATAACCAAAATACCTCTGAGGTTATTTTTTCCAGAAGAATGAGGATAGATGGCCCCGGCTGTCCTCAAAGGGCTGCTGAAATATTCAAAGGAGATTATGTGTGGTATGTATGCTAATAGAGCAGAAGAATCTTATTTTTGAGTTCCGATGCGCTAAATGACCAAAACGCTCGTTTGGCTGTTTAATGCTGATTGATGAACCGATTGAGCCCGAACTTTACCCAAAGGTTTTAAATGATGTTTTTATGAGCCTGGGCATGCCTGTTTAAGTCCTGGGGGTCCCGGGCAGCTTTTGTGCAAAATTATGATTTTACCCCCAGAACAGTGATTCTAAGCTTTATGACAGAATTAAGCAAACCTAAACGATATTAGGCTCTAATCGAAGATTAATTAATTTACATAATTAATCTAGAGTCAAAATAATTTATTAAAGTTAATTAGAACCTAAAATTACTTAGATTAAACTCAAATCTCTTTTTAAAACTCAAGATTACAAGTCATGGAATTTTGAATAGTGTTTTCTCTCTCTAATTCCTTAAATTAAGGAATTATGTCTATAATTATTTATATTATAAAATGAGTTTTAATCTCTCTAATGAAACAAGAACATTACCTAATCATGTCTTGATATCCTTAATTGTCCATTACCTCACCTAAACACTTGCTTAGCAACTCCTAACCTTGAGCCTGGTCTAAGACACACCTAAACACATCACTAAACCACAATTAATGAGACATGTTTCCTCCCCCTTGGCTGCACAAAACTGGCACCACTTCCCCCTCCAATACATCACATGTTAATTAATTCAAACACTCAAAGAAACATGCCACACCATACCTTGAGCCATGCCTACACTATGCCTTGCACCTTACCTTTGAATGACCACATGGAAGAGATATTTTCCTTCCTCCATGCCCATGAGTGCTGCAGCCTCTCCCTATAATATCCTCCCAAGTACAACATAATTTTTAAGTCATAACATCATACTCGAGAAGTTGTTACTTATAAATTAACGGACCTTTCTTAAATATTTATAGCAAGTTCGATTGAATAGTGAAGTAACTAAATCGTAGTTCTATTAACATATACGACTAAGAAACAAACATTTATTGATTACAAGGTTAAGTACAAAAGGAAGCTCTTCTATGAGCTTTACTACACATCCGGTCTCTATTATAAATACAGAGATAAGCATATGACTAAGTGCAGTCTGTACAAACTTCAGCTGTAAACTACTGTAAATCCAATTTCCTTTCATAAAGTAGCCTCCTTGTTATTGGGATCAACCTGGAGACGACACGGGAACACAAACACATAGGGGTGAGAATTCTAAAATTCTCAGTAGGGTAACTCCCCAATTACACAATCATAATGTCATTGTCATCGCCCCAGCCACTTCGGTTTATTCTGAAAAGGTGGTCATGCATTAGATAATAACAATTTATTTTTAAAGTTCCAAATCATACTTTCGAAGTGGGTTACTTTTATTTTTCAGTCACTTAAAACATGTATTTCATGACATTCAAAATCATAGAAATTCCTTCAAGACCAATAACTTAACAAAATATACGAATACATATGGCAATTATAATGATTTTTTCGTGCCCTTGACATAATAAAGGAGACTTTTCCGTGCCCTAATGGGGATTTTTTCGTGCCCTATTGGGGACTTTCTCAATATGTCCTTAATATCCTGTAAAAATTTTAGCTCATAATTCGATCATTTAGTAGGCTAATAAAATTTCACAAGTTCACAGCTTCAGATTCAACATTTCAGGCAGCATAGTTACCACTTCGGTTCTTGAATTTCTCAAGGCATTAGGAATCAAAACCAGAGCTCAAAAAAATTCATGGAACTATTCTAGGAACATATAATTTTTATAGCTCATGAAAACACCCACAATTGCCTCAGAAAATTTGTGAACAATCACTGCAAGCAGGAAAACCGAAAATCCAGCAAACCACTTGAGAATCTCTTTTGATAAAAATGATTTTTCCACAACCCTAAACAAACCATCAAAATTAACACTTCAATATCATCATATTAAAAACCAATATATCCAGAAATTTCAGACCAAACACAATCAGAAAAGTCCAGCATAAAATTGGAAAGAAAAGATCAAAGAAAACCCTACTTTGAAAGCCTCAAAGCTTTATAACTTCAAAGGTTGTTCCAATTGATTTCCCTTCACTTCAAGGCCACCAATTCAAGCCCAAAGACTCCCTTAGGCAGCGAAGAATGATCTCTCAAGGTGGAAAACTATGATGGATTCAAATTCTAATTGGTTAGTTTTATAGGTATTGAGATGTAGAACAAGTTTAGTGAAGGAATTTTGAAGTTTTAACAACTCTAAGCTAGGAAAATGGAGGTTTGAATCAAGTTTCATGCTCTTTGAAAGAACAAAAATGGAGGTGGCTGTGTGTTGAAGAAGCTGGCCGAGAATTGGTTGACAAGGAGATAAGATTAGGAGTGTTATATTTATCTTGTCATAGATGTAGTCTTTGTATAAATAAAATATGCTTTCTTTCTAATAATAAAAAGGAATGAATGGCTAGGATTTAATCTTGTAAAGAAAGATTAAATCTTAGCCTTACACATGGCGTATAAAGGATAAACATTATCCTTTTTATAAGAATAAACTATCTTTTGGTGTTAGAAATCGCACACCGAAATTCACCGAATGGGTAAAACAGTGTACCCGAGTAATCAAATATTGCCCAAAAATTAATTCCAGGTATAAAATCTTTATTTCTAACTATTTCTAATCTTATTCTCATGTTTTCCCAATTTCGGACTCCTTCGGGTCCCGAATCAGGGGTTTCATTGCCTCAAAGAGAGATCATGGGCCCGCAAAGCACTATTCATTTTTTTTTTATTTTTTTTTACAAAACCGTTGGACTGTCATCATCATTGTTAAAACTGTCAGATTTTTGAAATTATGACTAATAAAGCTCAAATTAATTTTTAAATAATTTTCAGGGTGTTACACTCCCCTCTATTCACTCCTTCACACCTTGTTTTCTATAAATACCATGCTTGGGTGAACTTGGTCACATTTTGGTTCATTTACTAGCCTAAGTTTCAAGAGTTGTCTTAAGTTTTCTCATTTCTTCAATTGTTCTCTTCTTCTTCATCTTCTTCATCTCCACCAAAGAACCACTTCTCACAACCTCAAACCATCGAAAACACCCTCAAGAAACACAATCTTCCCACCTCTAAACACAAGAAACTAAAAGAAACCTTCCTTTCTTTTCTTCTCTTCTTGGTCGAATTCTTGGAGCACCCAAAGGCGGACTTGTTCTTCTCATTCTTCCATCAAGACCAAGCCCTTCTTTTCTCTTCAAGAAGATAACTTTAGTAGGGAATATTGTTCTAAATTGCTTTACTCCTTTGATGTTTGTTTAAAGACAAGTTTTGTCGGTTTCTCTTTGCTTTTTGAACTTCTCTCTCTCCCTCTTTGTCTTTTGGCCTTGGAGCCTTTAGAACTTGAAAATGTTAGGTTGATGATGAGGATCTTGAGTGTTGGTTGCAAGAACATCACTTGTTTAACCTCTAAAACTTGAAGGTTTCACTTTTGAAAAGGTTTTTAGCAAATAAAGAAACTATGTTTTTGTAAGAGTAATCTTGAACCTAGGACTCAAATAGATAAGAAATGGTTTGCATTCATGTTTATTTTCCTTGTTATCACCTTAATAATTAATCTGAAAGCCTACCTATTTCAACCTTAAAGTTGATTGTTGATTTAGAGTGAAAACTCTAAGGGGCCTAGAACACTAAAAGAAAGAATTGAACTTGCATATCATATTTATTTTTCAAGTCATCACCTAAAGCTCAATGATAAAAAATGAACTTGCATTTCATGTTTATATTTCTTGTTTAGCATGTTTATATTTCAAGCCATCACCTAGACTTAAAGGCAAAGAATGAACTTGCATTCTCATGTTTATTTTCAAGCCTTGCACATTTACTTTTCTTTGCTATCACTTGATAATGCTATGCTTAAAATGAAATTTGCATTACATATTTATGTTATGTCACCACCTAAAGATCTGAGGCTCTAGACTTAACTCTTGTAACTTAATCTTGAAACTATGGGCATTTATCTTTGCAAAAATGTTTTGATTTCAAAAAGAGTGTTGGAACAAGGTTTAAAATGGTTTGAGAATGAAGGAATAACTTAGAAGGTGTCTTAAAGTTAAATTTTCATACTTTGAAGGTGCTACTAATCGATTACTAGGCCCATGTAATCGATTACCAGAGAGTTTTGCCATACTCAGATATGAACTTTTGACCTAAGTAATCGATTACACATTCTGGACTCAAGTAATCAATTACCATTCCATGTAATCGATTACTAGAATGTCCTTGGAGCCCAGAAAGTATTTTCAACAGGTGTAATCGATTACAAGGCCCATGTAATCGATTACCAGAGCCCTCAATTTATCTATTTTGAAACTCGAAGCTGTGTAATCGATTATAAGGCTCATGTAATCGATTACCAGAACCTAAAGTATACAATAAACATTTTCCCTACTTGAATAATATGAACCCATGATCTTGTTTATATATGAATCTATGAGATTGCCTGACATAAATTGATAATCTATTCTTGAATCATGAGCATGTTTACTTTATGAGGCAACAATATCTAGAGATAGAACTTATCATTTGCATGTTATAGTTTCATATGAAACATTAGAGATGCATATGCTAGAGATATGTAAAGAATTACAACATTTATGAATATATTGCATCTTGTTATAACATGCTAAGACTTAGGGTGACTTAAAACATGAGAAAATGATCCTTTGCACTCATCAAACTATAGGTGATGAAAAGGTGATTCTTGCCCCCTAACCTGTACTTATTAAGTCGGGACTTTAACTTATCAAAAAGGATAAGTATACACTAGTGATGACTAGTGAGGTATGAGCTCATAACCTAGAAGTACTCTCAAAAGGGAAGAGTAATAGGGTGGCCCCAAGAGTTAAAAGAATTAACTTAAGTCACCTAAAGAACCAAGGAATGTCATTCATGAATCATGTTCTGTGTTTTATTATGAAGTTAAATATATGCTATAAAGTTAACTGTTACATAAAGAATTGACATGCATATCATAAAGAAGTATGATGCATTTATTACAAGACTCATGATAAAATGAACGAGCCTCGGTAATTGACGTTTTAGAACTTAACAAATGAATCTTTGCATGCTCACTATTTCATAAAGAGCCCAAGGTTCCTGGGGACGTTGATGATATCACTTAGATAGGAGGATACCCTACTGAGATTCTTTAGCAAGATTCTCACCCCCTCTCTCTTTCTTTTCGTCACGTCTTCATATTCCAATGGCAACGTTTATTCTCTTCATTGACACCCCCACCTGGGAAGTTCACTTCGACCCTGACCACCAGTCTTACCATTTTGACGGATGCTGCTCCGTCCGAGTCTTCATGTTTGTGGGATGACCATTTGTACACCCCATACCTAGCTATTGTTTCTCTCCAACTTCCCCATACGGCGACGATATAGTTTTTGAGCGTGCGCGTACGCACAACGAGAGGATCCTTCGGACGTACACCACCACATCCGCCGTTCGCGATTTTTCTGTACTATGTCCCCTGTTCGAGACATTTGGAAACCGACCAGTTGTAGGACTTGCCTACCCACATATATTCCGAGAGTTCTGCTCGCACTCCACCACAAATGAGGGAGGGCAACAAGGAGACGGTCACCCAGCCAAGGCTGGCACGAAGGCTAGCTATGCGCCCTCTGCGTGAAGCCCATGTTCAGCCACTTCGTGAGCCCACTCCCAACAGGCTTTGTTCATGGATTGGTTATGTTTCACCCTTTCCGGGCCCACATTAGTAGATCTCTTGGAAGGTTTTTAGTGTACACACCACCACTAAATTAAGATAACCTTCTTTTGCTTTAGAGGTTATCCACCTTAGGTGCACTAAGTAGGCATATTTTCCGTTGTATTTTTCCTTTCCTGATGTATTTGTATTTCCAGGTTGTACTGAACTTAACTCACCTTTCATAGGTGGGATATTATCTATCTAACTATGGTGTACTGATGGTTGTTTATCTTATGGAGCCTATCTGATGATTACGTTTTGTGATTTTTTTTATGATTACGCTTTACTTTAACAATCGCTTACATTATGCGCGGCTCACGTTTTGTTTATGTTTTTCAAAAAAAAAAAATTTGGTTCATATTTTCATTAAGTATTTACAAAGAAAGGAAAACTAAAACAAAGAGTAATATCTAATAATCTACTAGAATACGTCCTATGCGTATTCAATTAATTATTAGGGTGTTATACTTCTTGTGCGTGTGAGTCTTTCTGAGTAACTCACTTTGTATGGGTGGCCTCTTTAGCTGGATAATCTGCAATTTGAGTGAAACAAATAAAACATTAATAAGTGAAAATATAAATTTAGCAAAAGGAATTTAAAAAATGTTTAAAATAATGACTAAACTATTCGATGATGCATAGACTCTATAGTAGCAGAACCTTCATAATGAACAGATCCACCCTTTTGTGACACTCTGCTCGCCTTAACCTTCAAAGACTTGTCTTTAAATTTCTCACTTCTCCAATATTGTCACAAATGGTCCAACCTGGCCTGAGTCATACACCTAGGGGTCTCATCCTGTCGTTCTTGGATTTCGATGTACATGTCTTGCAACCTTTGAGCTGCCTTGGATTTGAAGAGCTTAAACATGAAATCTTCATCTTTGGGTTGGATGATGAAGTGGCTTTACACATGGAAGTAAAAAAAAAAAAGGCAATTGAAAAGTAAACCAAACATTTCATTTTAATTATTTTATTTTACCTTTCAGTCAATAAACTACTACAGCTTCTCCTCTTTTGTCAGCTTGCCGAAGGACTCAATCGGTCATTCATACAATTTTTGGATGGCTTGTGTTACCTCGTACATGGCCCATGTATTTGAATCCCAATTGCATAGCAAATAGTACAAAATAGTGTTGTTATATATCAAGAAATTGTTGAAATTATTATAACAAGATTCATGAATTGAAGAATTAAATTACCACCGCAACATTTCTAGGCTATGGCAACGCCAAACTTGGCAATGCCAAAAAACTGTTGCTTAAAAGTGCCTATGGCCACAGTCTTTTTACTATTGCTGGTGTAGATGAATTTATATAATATGTTATTGCAACAGCATAAAACCGTACTCTTAGTATATATAAGCAACAATTTATGAATTGTTATATTGTTTTTATTTTAGACAACGGTTATTTAAATGTTAACTAATTTTATAATAGATACACTTAAAAACCGTTGTTAATGTGCATGAAACTTAAAAGTATACGTAAAAACCGTTCCCCAATGTATTATCACCTACTGAGTGTGGTGGTAGCAAAATTCCCTTTCCTACCTTCATTTGTGAAAACTCTCTCAACCCAAAAGAACACATTTTGGCCCAAAACTAAAAAAGGGAAGGAAACTTTTGGCCACCCATCTTCAAACCCACACATGCTTAAAAAAAGGGTGAGGAAACTTGGCTTCCCCTTCAAACCCATACCTGCCACCCCCTTCAAACCTGCACCCGCCTAGATTACTGCCATCGCCTTCAAACCTGCACCCGTCTAGAGACTTGGTAGTTGTTCTTGCCTCAACCTCACCTGGGAATATGGCGGCTATTTCCTCCGCGTCGGAAAGCATCACGTCCTCTCAGCCCCATTGCATCATCATTGATTTGGTGGTGGTGCTTCACACTGCTGCTCTGCCATCCTTCCTAATCCTCCTGTAATGGTGGATTCCTTCATCTCTCTACTCAGCTCTTTCACTGTGTCATTGCTTTGGTCTCTATATGGTTAGAATATCTCTGATTCGCCTTTTCTTTGTTTCGTGCAAGGAACATCTTTAAGGTATGGAATCCTGATATGTTTCCTTTCATTGTCTTGCTCTGAATCCTTTTACTAGCTAGCTTTAGATTAATAAGGAAAATCCATGAAACAAATATAAATGGTAGTGAAGGGATTTAGCTTGGGATGGGCTACAAAGGCAAGACTCACTTAATCATTGACTTCTGTTTACCTAATTTTATTATAAGCATACTTTTATATAATATGTTGAAGTTGTATCAATAGAAGAAAATTCCAGAATGCATTGCTTTGTACATTTGGGTCTGTTAGCTAGGAGATAATTACAAAATGTATTGCTTTGAAGTCATGATGAAACATGGTGTGGCAAAAAAGGAACAAAAGAAAACAACAAACATCAAGTTTATGTATAAGCCTTTGATAAATCCTACAATTGTTCTTGTCAATATGACTTTATAGCAAAAATGTTCATTGTTGTAACGCCCCGATTTTTTCCCCTATGTACAAATGACCAAAATGTCACTGAGGTCATTTTTGTAACATCCTAATTTTTAACCCAATACTCTAGAACATATTTAGGTTAATCGTTAGGCGGTTATGTCATAGTCTCCTTTTTACTTTAAAATACTTAGTGGAAATACTGGTAAAATTTTTTTTTGAATTTATAAAAGCAAAGTGAGAGCCGCGCGACACGATGAGCAATAAAGCATGGATGGAAATAAAGCAAATATCTCATAACATCATAACATAAAGCAAGTAAAGGCACATCACAATAAAACTGAACTGCATACTTATATATAATATAATATGCCCACCCATGGAGAGTGGGGCTTATTTTAGTACATCATGAGCAGATACATCTAAAAAGAAAATACAAAGAAAAGTACGATGGAAAACATTAAAGCAACTCCCCTACCCCAGTGCAACTAAAGGGATAACCTCTAAACAAAAGGAGGTCCATCCTCGTCTAAGTGGTGTGTGCTCTACCCGGGTACTCCATCGGTCGTACGTCACTTCCTACTGACATCCATCTCGCGAGCGAGGCAAATATCTGGGAAACTGGGCGAGCTCTTCTGGCGTATAGAGGCGGAATGGGGATCGAGAGTGACCCCCATGATGTGGCCACATCATCGGTCATCGTGCTAGCCGTGGTTGAGTCACGGTATCCTCACTGCCCACTCTCGTCAGTGGTAGAGTAGGGGCGGAGCTCTCGCTGTACGGATAGGAAGGCGGGTCCTCTGACGGGTCGGTCTCCGAGAAGTCTAGGGCACGTAGTCGGGATATTCACGCATGGCTGAGGCGGCAGTGTGCATGCAGAACACTCTCTCATTATGAGTACACGCGTGCTCAAAAACCTGCTTGTCGTCACCGTATGGTGCTATCGGGGAGAAGCGATGGGTCTGCACGGGGTGAACAAAGGGACGTCCAACGAACATGAAGACTTGCACCGTGCACTGTCCCTCAAAATGGTATGATCCGTGCTCCGGATCATAGTGCACCTCCCACGCCGGGGTGTCCACAAAAACTACAAACGTCGCCATCTGAAGACGTGACAGAAAGAAAGAGATAGAGGGAGTGAGAATCTTGCTAAAGAATCTCAGTAGAGCCTCCTACTACCTAGGTGTCATCATCTACGTCCTCAAGAACCTTGGGTTTAGTATAAAAAATAAGTGAACATGCATTAAGTCCATTTTTAAGCATTGAAACATGGTTAACCAAGGTCCATTCATTTTAGTATGATTCTTAATGTCGTGGATGCAACATATTAAAGAATGTATGCATGGCTCTACTCAATGCAAGAATAATAATCATAACATTGAGAACATTATAATAGTGGCATAAAGTGGCAATTAAATTCTCATATGGGAAACTTTGTGACATAAACATCAGACTTTACTTCCTCATAGGCCACCCTAAAAGATAATCGTTCTGGGGGTGCTCGGCCGAACCGGTGTCACCCAGGACGTGTCACATCTCTAGGTTATGAGCTCACACCTTAACTAGTCGCCACTAGTTCTTACTTATCAATCCCGATAAGTGTATCATAATCATAAACATAATCCTGACTTATCCAGTATGGGCTAGGGGGCATTTCTTGGGGGTGCTCGGCCGAACCGGTGTCACCCAAGAATTCATCTTGGTACCGATGTCACATGAGTTCTTTCGAGGTGCTCGGCCGAACCAGTGTCATCCGAGAACTCATCTTAGTACCTCATAAATGAAAATCTCATAGGTTTCCAAAAACTTTCTAAGTCCTCAAATTTGTCAGAAATTCGGTGGCATAACTGTAGCATGCCGAATTTCTTCCAAATTTTACTTTATGCCACATAAGTCAATTAAACATGCATCCTTCATCATAATTCCATGCATTCACATAATCATTCTCATACGTTCATAGGCAACATTGAAAATTCATTATGCTCTTGGTCCTACGGTATCTTATGCATTGACCCTTACGTGCCTTAAACTTGTGATGTAATTAGTCTATCATTTTCTATCAACCTTTTATGCACCTAAGGGTTCTCTTCTAACAAATATTACTAACATTTATGCTCTTTAATAAATTTGGGCAGCACGATTCGTTAGGGGGGCAGAATTATAAACTTACAATTACGGGGTTCTAGAACTTACGTTTTAGACCCTTTCTCGGTTCCATCTTCCTAAGGCGCTATAAATTAAACCTAAACCAATTATGAGACATTCCTATGTCTAAGAACTAATTATAAACCATGTTTGCTATATTATGAGGTTGCTGGACAGATTCTAAAAATTAAATGTTCTAAGAGTTCTAGAATTGCGATTTTACGGTTTTCTAGTTACTAGTTTCTCTATAGATGCTAAAATTCAATCCTACCTCAAATGTAACCAAATTTTTCATGATTAAACAATCCTAACCTGATTATATTCCCATTGAAACAATTTGGGCAGTATCCAAAAATAAATGGGTTAAAACTATGCTAAATCTTGACTTTACAGTTTTTCTAGAAAGCTAGTTTCTCTCCTATCATGCATAGAAATGTTCCCACCTCATCATACATAATTTTCACATATTCTAACACATCAAAACATCATCACACAGCAGAAAATTCATCATGGCAGAGCCGAAACATTAAGTTCCAAAAAGATGCATAACTTGATATTTCTAAAGCATATAAGTTGCTAGTTTCTCTTGGAATCATTTTTAGGACTTCTAAAACTCTTTTGCAAACCATTTTATTTTGTAAAAGAGGCTAGAAACATCATTAGGTCAGTGACCACTTGATCCCTCTTTAAAAGAGAATTAAATTCACAAGTCTTGTTGGTCTTAATCTCAACAGGTTCATGAGGCTTAAAAGAAAGTCATAAAACTTAGATTGTTGGCCCTCGTAGCTAAATGAAACTCATTCCAAGCTCATCATCACTACATGACCGAAATTATGCATTCAAAGAATGTTCCCACATAAAACTTTAACTCGAGATAAAATGGGTTTAACTCGAGATAAAATGGGCAAGTCTTTGAGCTCTAAGGTCTTTAAGTGATGACATAATTTTAAACATGCTATGCACTTCATTTTTATTCTTCATTACAAAGTAAAGTGAGAGCTTAAAGTAAATATGCAAGATTTGAAATATAAATATGCAAGTTCATTTCTTTGTTTTAGTGCTCTAGGCCTAGCAACAATCGACTTTAAGGCCGAAATAGAAAGGCTTTGAGATTTAGTTAGGTGATAGTGCAATTCTCATTTTAAATCTTTATGTTCTTTAGTGATGAAAAATAAATATGCTAGACAAGAATGTAAATATGAGATGTAATCCATTCTTGATCCTTTAACTTTAAGTGATGGCTTGGAAAATAAATATGAATGCAAAGCTCAAACTAAATATGTAATGCATAAGCTTGAACTTAAATATGAATGCTAGTCCATTTTATTTCTTATTAGAGATTATACAAGACTTTAAAGGAACTTAAACCTCAACCCAAACTCATCATGACAAGATAAAGTGAAGACAAGAGTGAACCTTAAGGGTTCTTTAAAACATAAAGTTTCTTTTCTTGAAATGTGGTCATAAATAACATTTTTATTAAAACCCAAGCTCTAGAGGCCTCATTGTGATGAACACATAGTCATCATCTAGAAGCTCTCATCACCAAGCCATTATGAATCTCATTGGCCAACATGGCCGAAAATTTGGAGAAAGAAAGGAAAAGGAACCGAAACTTTTTAAGAAGAAAAGGAAACATTTGAAAATCTAGAGACCATGATCTTGATGATGTATTAACACCAACATCATGAGTCCTCATCATTGAGTTCATGTAACAATTTTAAAACATCATCAAAGTTAAAGATTTCAAGAAAAAAGAATTAAAAACATCTTTAACTTAAGAACAAAGATCAAGCTTTAGAGATTGTTCAAGTGATGGACATCACCACCATGAAACCTCATCATCAAGCTCTCATTCCCTTGTCCTCAAAGGCCCATGGCCGAAATGAAGAAGAAAGAGGAGAGGGAAAGAAGTTCTAAAAACACTCAAGAGAAACCATAAACACATAACTAGAGTAAGAACTTAAACAAAGGAAATACTTGAAAGAAAATCCCTACCAAGTGATTTGAAGATTGGGATGAGAGAAGAGGATGAAGAACTTGAAGAACTTGGACACTTGAACTAGAGAGAAAAGAAAACTTTGAAGTGCTCTTTGAAAACTTACACTTAGCAAATGAACCCAAAATGATTCAAGTTCACCCAAGCATGCTATTTATAGAGAAATGAAACACATGCAAAGTGCAAAAGGGAAGGAGGATTTTGGCCAAACAAGAGCAGCCCCATGAGTTCCATGAGGTGAGATGTTGTGATCTTGAGGCATAGTGAGGTATGGTTCAAAGTATGGTGAGGTATGGCTCAAGGTATGACTCAAGCATGGTTCTTTGAGTGAGAAACAAATCAACATGTGATGTAAATGGAGGAGGAGTGGCCAAAACTTGCATCAGCCATGGGGGGGATTTCTTGCATTTTAATTGTGGTTTAGAGTTGTTTAGGTGTATCTTTGATTAGGATTAAGATTAGGAATTTGTAAGAAAGCGTTTAGGTGAGAAAATGGGTAATCAAGGTTGTCAAAACATATTTAAGGAGTGGTCTTGCATCATTAGTGAGTTATAAAATCATTTTAGTGCATAAACAATTCTAGACACAATTCCTTGATTTAAGAAATTGGAGAGAGAAAACACTATTTAAGATTCCAAGAGTGAAATCTTGAGTTTTAGAAAGGAGATTTAAATCTAATCTAAGCAATTTTAGGCTCTAATCGAAGATTAATTAATCTCCATAATTAATCTAGAGTCAAAATAAACTATTTAATTAGAGCCTAATATTGCTTAGGTTTGCTTAATTACATCATTAAGCTCAAAAACACTATTCTAGGGGCAAAATTGTAATTTTGCACTAAAATTGCCCGGGACCACTGGGACCCAAACAGATGCTTTTAAACATGTAAAAACATTGTTTTAAACCTTTGGGGAAAGTTTCGGGCTCAAACGGCACCTTTACCCGTGTAAAAAAGCTATAGGGGTATTTTGGTCATTTTGACCCGAAACTGCAGAAAATGAGACTTTCGCCTCCGAAACCACTCCAAGGTCATTCAATCCCCTTCAAACATTGAGTTGGCCCTCCGAGGACTGTCGAGTCGGCCATCCTCGAATTCCGGGCCGAAAATGACCTCAAGGGCATTTTGGTCATTTTCCACTCAGACAGAAAATCGGGACATTATATTACTCCCCTCCTTTAAAAGAATTTTGTCCTTGAAATTCATACCTTAGAAGAGCTCTGGATACTTGGTCTTTATCTCCGATTCTAATTCCCACGTGAATTCTCCGGTCTTATCCAGTCCCCATGCCACTTTCACCAAAGGAACAAACTTGTTCCTCAACTGCTTGACTTCGCGATCCACGATCCTCGTTGGCAGCAGATTGAAAGTTAGGTCCTCCCTTAACTGTACATGTTCTGGCTCTAGGACATAGCTAGGGTCGGACTCATATTTTCTTAATTGGAAGACGTGAAAGATGTCATGGAGATTGGAAAGGTTGGGGGGTAAGGCTATTTTGTAGGCTACTGGCCCTTCTCTCTGAAGGATCTCAAAAGGACCAAGGAATCGGGGGCTCAACTTTTTAACTTTCATGGCTCTTCCTATGCCTGTAGTGCGGGTGATCCTAAGGAACACATGTTCTCCCTCGTAGAATTCCAATGGCTTGCGCCATCTATCCGCATAGCTCTTTTGTCTACTTTGAGCTGTAAGCATCCTATGTAACACCCCGATTTTTCTGTCCGAGGGAAATGACCAAAATGCCCCTGAGGTCATTTCCTGACCCGAACTCGAGGGTAACCAACTCGGTCATCCTCGAAGGGTCAACTCAATGTCTGAAGGGGATTGAATGGCCTTTGAATGGTTTCGGCGAAAATTCGTTTCAGCGGTTTAGTCAAAATGACCAAAATACCCCCTATAAGCGTTTTTCACGGGTAAAGGTGCCGTTGAGCAGGAACTTTCCCAGAGGTTTAAAAACATGATTTCATGTGACTAGAGGTATCTATTCAAGTCCCCGTCGTCCCGGGCAGTTCTACTGCAAAATTACGATTTTGCGCCTGGAATAGTGTTTTTAAGCTTAATAGCGTAATTAAGCAAACCTAAGCAATACTAGCCTCTAAACTAAGATTAATTTATTTACTTAATTAATCTAGAGTCAAAATAATTTATTAAAGTTAATTAGAACCTAAAATTGCTTAGATTAAACTTAAATCCCTTTTTAGAACTCAAGATTTCTAGTCTTGGAATCTTGAATAGTGTTTTCTCTCTCCAATTCCTTAAATCAAGGAAATGTGTCTAGAGTTGTTTAAACTCTAAATTGAGGATTTAACTCTCTAATGGTGCAAGACCACTCCTTAATTATGTCTAGACTACCTTAATTACCCATTTACCTTACCTAAACACTTTCTTACAAATTCCTAATCTTAAGCATAATCAAAGATACACCTAAACACAACTCTAAACCACAATTAAAATGCAAACTAATCCTCCCCATGCATGATGAAGTTTCGGCCAGACCTCATCCCCATTGACCACATGTTTAATTGTGTTTCTCACTCAAAGAACCATGCTTGAGCCATAGCAGAGCCATACCTCACCATGCTTTGAACCATACCTCACCATACCTCAAGAACACATTATCTCACCTCATGGAACACATGGAACCTCCAGTGCACCTCTTGGCCGAAAATGCATCAGCCCACATACACACTTCATTTGTTTCAATTCTCTATAAATAGAATGCCTTGAGGAGCTTGCACCACTTTTAGATCATTTGCTAAGTTTAGGAAACACTCAAAGCTTTCTTTCTCTCAAAGTTTTGTGTTCTTCAAGTTCTTGGAGTTCTTCAAGTTCTTCATCACCTTCATCTTCTTCTTCCATCTTCAAGTTCATCACACCAAGTAGGGATTTTCTTTCATGTGTTCTTTCTTTAAAGTTCTTGTTCTAAGCTTAAAGTTCATAGTTTCTCTTGATTCTTTTTAGAACTTCTTTTTCTTCCCTTTACCTTTTCATTTTCGGCCATGGGCCTTGGAGAACAAAGGAATGAGAGCTTGATGATGAGAGTTTCATGATGATGTTCATCACTTGAGACAAACTCTAGAGCTTGATTTTTGTTCTTGAGCAAAAGTGTTTCTAGATTTTTCCTTTCTTGAACTTTTGAGAACCTTAACTTTGATGTTGTTTCAAAATGGTTCTAATGACTCAATGATGAGGTCTCATGATGTTGGAGTTTGTATATCACCAAGATCATGGATTCTAGAGTTTCAAACATTTCTTTTCTTTCCTTGAAGTTTCGGCCATTACCTTTTTCCTTTTCATGCTAGATGTTGATTTTTAAATATGTTATGTTGAGTTCTAAGAACTCTAGACTTTTACCTTGTCTTGTTTTGATGAGTTTGGGTTGAGGTTTAAGTTCCTTTAAAGTCTTGTTAAGAGCTCTAGAAAGATAAAATGAACTTGCATAATTTATTTTATGCTTGCATTCATATTTACATTCTTGCTATGCATCTTTACTTTCAAGCCATCACCTAAGAACATAAAGATTAAAATGGAACTTGTATCATCACTTAACTTAATTCTCAAAGCCTTTCTATTTCGGCCTTAAAGTCGATTGTTGTTGGGCCTAGAGCACTAAAATAAAGAATTGAACTTGCATTATCACCTAATTAATTTCTCGAATGCCTATCTATTTAGGCCTTAAAATTCGATTGTTGTTCGGCCAAGAGCACTAAAATAATGAATTGAATCTTGCACCTTTACTTTCAAGCTTGCACGTTTAAGATTATGCTATATTTACTTTCAAGTTTATGCGTTTAAATTATGCCTTGCATATTTAATTTCAAGTCATCACTTTACCTTGAAAGCAAGATTAAAAATGAAGAGCATGAGCACGTTTAGTTTATGTCGTAACTTAAGAACCTAGAGCTCAAAGACTTGCCCATTCCATTCCAAGTTAAAGTTTAATGCAAACCACACTTTGAATGTATGTTTTTCGGCCAAGTAGTGAAGATGGACTTGCAATGAGTTTTCATCTAGCTACTAGGACCAATAGCCTATGTTTTGAGTTTTCCTTAAAGTTTGACAATTCTTTACAAGGTTATGTCGTTATAAGTTGTGATTCCAATCTCTTTTAGGGGATGGAATATGTTTTGGTCAGTGACCTAAGGCTTCACTTAGCCTCTTGACGAATTAAAATGTTTTGCAAAGAGTTTTAGAAATTCTAAATTGATTCCAAGAGAAACTAGTTAACTTATGTACCTAGAAATGTCAATTTAATTCTCTTATTGAGGCAAGATGTTTTCGGTTCTGATGTGATGAATGTGATGCTGTATGATGATGTTTTAATGTGTTGGAATGTGTGAAAATATCATGTGATGATGTAGAAGCAAACCTATGCATGATAGGCAAGAAACTAGCTAACTAGAAATACCGTAAAGCTAGAATTTAACATAGTTTTGACCCATTTGTTTATGGAACCAATCCAAACTGTTTTAATGGGAACATAATCAGATTTAGATTGTTTAGACATGAAAAACTTGGTATCATTTGAGTTAGAATTGAATTCTAGCACCTACGGGGAAACTAGTAACTAGAAAACCGTAAAAATGCAAACGTAGAACTCTTAGGACATTTAATTTTCTGGAATCTGTCCAGCACCCTTACAACATGATAAACATGATTAATAATTAGTCCTTAAGCATAGGAATGTCTCATAATTGATTTAGATTTAATGTATAGCGCCTCGATGAAGACGAACCGAGAAAGGGTCTAAACGTAAGTTCTAGAACCAGTAAAAACGAAGTTAGAGATTGTCCTATGCTATTCAGATTTAAGTATGAACATGAGAATGAAGAATGATGTTTAATATGAGCCTTAGGGGCATAAAATATGGCGGCGGATATTAGAGGCTATATCTCAAGATTAAGACCCGTAAGTGGTCAAAGCATAAGCTCCGTGAGGGTAAGCGTTTGAATGATGTATGATGATGCATGAAGTATGCTAATGATGATGATGTTATTCATATGAGGAATTTATGAGGTTATATGTTTATGTGGCATAAAGCAAATTTGGAAGAAATTGTGTAATGACCGTTTGTGGCAATTTCCGACAAATTTGGAAGGAAACTCGGTGTAATGGCCGTTTTGGCCGCCAATTTCGCAAATTTGGGGACAAGAGATTTTGAAAATTAAGGTACTAAGATGGGTTCTAGGATGACAGGTTCGGCCGAAGCACCTCCATAGAACTCATGTGACATCGGGTACCATTTTATACTCTTAGGTGACAGTTCGGCCGTAGCACCCCTAAGAGATTTGCCCTAACCCGTACTCGAGATAGTTGGGATTTATGATCATCGTTAAGTGGTAAGTAAGAACTAGTGACGACTAGTTGGTATGAGCTCATAACCTAGATGTATGACACGTTAGGTGACACCCGGTTCAAGCCGAGCACCCCAGATTCGATTGTCTTATAGGGTGGCCCATGAGGAAGAAAAGTTCATGATTATGATTATGTCACTATGTTTTGTCCCATATGAATGTTACTATTGCCACTTTATGCCACCAATGATGATGATGCTTGATGTTATGTTTTATGTATGTGCATTAGGTAGTGCCATGCATACATTTTCCATTATGTTGCATTCATGACATTAAGCTCATCCTAAAAATGAGCGGACCTTGGCTAAAGTATATTTTTGAAGTTTAAAATGAACTAAATGCATGTTGGTCATTTCATATAATTAAACCCAAGGTTCACGAGGGCGTAGATGATGACACCTAGGTAGTAGGAGGCCCTACCGAGATTCTTTAGCAAGATTCTCACTCCCTCTACCTCTTTCTTTCCGTCACGTCTTGATGGCGGCGTCGTGGTGTTCGTGGACACGAGCATGGGAGGTGCACCATGACCCGGACCACGGTCATTCCATTTTGTGGTCGATGCACGATTAGAGTATTCATGTTCATGATTGACCCTTCACTCCTGTACATTCCCATCGTTTCTCCCCGTCTCACCTTTTGGTGACGACCTAGTGTTGGCGCGCGCGTCCCTCGGGAGGAGAGGCTACGCTGCACTCCACCTTCGCATCCGCCGATTCGAGACTACCAGTATGTGCCCGGGTGCCCATCGTCCTTCTCGGAGATGGATCCTTCCCGAAGATCGGCCACCCCAGATACCCTCCGAGAGGTCTTCCCCCTCCATACCTATGGACTTGGGAGAGGATAGCGAGCCCACCGTGACTTCGCCGTAGGCGTGCCGGCGGCCAGGAGATGCGGACCATACTGCTGGAGTCATATTCGATCCCCACTCCGCCTTTTCACGCCCAGAGGAGCTCGCTCGATTTCGGATATCGCCTCCGATCCGCGAGATGGTCGCCCGATGGGAAGGTCGAGGATGGCCCGAGTTAGAGCACACCACATAGATAGGGATAAACTTTCTTTTGTTTAGAGGTTATCCTATTAGATGCACTCGGGTAGGGGAGTAGATTATGTTTACGTTTTATGTTGTATTTCTTTTCATGTATTTCCCTTGTACTGAATTAAGTCCCACACTTATAAGTGGGCAAGTTATATATATATGAGATTATATTCAGTGATGTTCATGATGTGCCTTACGTTATGATGATTGTGAGACGATTGTTTTACTTTGCATGGTTTACAGCTTATCGCATCACGCGGCTCTCACTTTTATTTCAAAAAAAAATTACCCGTATTTTCCGCTAAGTAATTCAAAGTTAAATGAGAACTATGAAATGCTGAGACTAATGATTAACCTAAATATGTTCTAGAGTATTGGGTTAAAAATTAGGATGTTACATCCTATCCCGAATTCTTTTGATCTGCTCCATCGTTTCCCTCACTATATCAGATCCTAACATGCTCTGTTCTCCGGGCTCATACCAGCATAGAGGGGATTGACATTTTCGTCCATATAGGGCTTCGTAGGGTGCCATGCTGATGTTTGCATGATAACTGTTGTTATACGCAAACTCGATCAATGGCAGGTACTTGTCCCAACTTCCCTTTTGATCCAGAACACAGGCTCTCAACATGTCCTCCAAGGTTTGGATCGTTCTTTCTGATTGTCCGTATGTTTGTGGGTGGTAAGCCGTTGTCAAACACAACTTCGAACCAAATGCCTTTTGAAAGGCTCCCTAAAAACGTGACGTAAACCGCGAATCTCTATCCGAGATTATCGTCAACGGTACTCCATGTAATCTCACAATCTCTTGGATGTATAGCTGTGCCAATTTGTCTAAAGAGTATGTCACTCTAATGGGCAAAAAGTGAGTCGACTTGGTTAGTCGATCCACTATCACCCATATGGCATCATGGTCAGCTTGGGTCTTAGGCAATCCTGTCACAAAATCCATCGATATGCACTCCCACTTCCATTCGGGGATTAACAGGGGTTGCAGTAAACCTGATGGTTTTTGGTGCTCGATCTTCACCTTTTAACACACCAAGCACTTACTAACCCAGGCGACCACATCCTTTTTCAATCCAGGCCACCAGAACATCCTTTTTAAATCTTGGTACATTTTGGTAACACCAAGATGGATGGTGAAATGGCTTTTATGGGCCTCCTCCAAGATCTTCTCTCGAAGGTCACTATCTCATGGCACGCAGATTCTTCCTTCGAACCTCCATACCCAATCAGAACATTGTTCGAAACCTTTTAGTCTTCCCGCCTTAACCGCCTCTATGATTTCCCTAAATTCCTCACTTTCCCTTTGTGGTAGCATGACTCTTTGTTTAAACCCACCTGTTACGGTAAGATAGCATATCTTCATACCCTTGTTGGTCACAGACATCCCCAAATTCATATATCTAAACTTCTCTATTAGCTCAACTTCCTTGACCATCATGTGAGATAGGTGCAATGACTTTCGGCTCAAGGCATCGGCGACTACATTAGCTTTGCAAGGGTGGTAACTTAAACCGAAGTCATAGTCTTTAAGGAACTCTATCCACCTCCTCTGCCTCATGTTCAGCTCCTTTTGATCAAAGAGATACTTGAGACTCTTGTGATCGGGGAAAACTTCAAACCTTATACCATATAAATGGTGTCTCCACATCTTCAAGGCGAACACTACGACTGCTAACTCTAGGTCATGGATGGGGTAGTTTGCTTCGTGCGGCTTGAGTTGCCTTGACGCATAAGCTACCACTTGCCTATTTTGCATCAACACACAGCCTAAACCTTTACCCGAGGCATCGCAATATACCTCGAAGGGTACATCGGGGCTAGGTAGAACCAAAATTGGGGTTGTGCTTAGCTTTTCCTTAAGCTCTTGGAAACTCTTCTCATACTCAGGACTCCACACAAAGGGTGCATTCTTTCTAGTTAGCTTGGTCAGGGGTAGGGCAATTTGGGAGAATCCTTTGATAAACCTATGGTAGTAGCCTGCTAAACCCAAAAAGCTCCGTATTTCCATTACGGTGGTTGGTCTATCCCAATTCATTACGGCTTCTACCTTACTAGGATCAACGACTATACCTCCTTTTGACACAACGTGCCCTAAAAACTTAACCTCCTCCAACCAAAATTCACACTTAGAGAGTTTTGCATACAGCTTTTTCTCTTTCAAAATCTCCAAAACTACCCTCAAATGACGCTCATGCTCCTCGTGGGTCTTCGAATAGATGAGTACATCATCTATGAAAATGACCACGAACTGATCTAAATAGGGCCTGAAGATCCTATTCATGTAATCCATAAATACTACAGGAGCATTCGTCAACCCAAAAGACATCACCGTGAACTCAAAGTGTCCATATCGAGTTCTAAAGGCGGTCTTTGGTATATCTTGATCTCTCACCCTAATTTGGTGGTATCCTGACCTTAGATTGATCTTGGAAAATACTACCGCTCCTCTCAATTGGTCCATAAGATCATCAATCCTAGGCAAAGGGTACTTGTTTTTCACTATTACACGATTCAATTGCCTATAATCTATGCACAACCTCATGCTTCCGTCCTTTTTCTTGACAAACAGAACTGGGGCTCCCCAAGGTGAGGCACTAGGTCTAATGAAACTCTTCCCCAAAAGCTCCTCAAGTTGGGTTTTCAACTCGGCTAACTCTAAAGGTGACATCCTATAGGGGGCGGTAGAGATTGGTCCTGCTCCAGGAACCAACTCAATGGAGAACTCCACTTCTCTTTTGGGGGGAAATTCGGGTATTTCTTCCGAAAATACCTCGGGATAGTCTCTTACTACCGGTATATTCTCTAGGTTCTGCTCAAAGTCTACCTTGCTAGCGGCTAGGAGAACATATCCCTTAGTCCTTTGCCCACTACAGTTGACCTCTATGGCATTAAGGTAAAGTTTCAAGATTTGACTAGTTTCGCTAGGGGGAGAAGGAAAGACAACTGTTTTGGTGTTACAATCTAACAATACACGGTTGGCGTGAAGCCAATCCATGCCAAGGATTACACCCATACATTTCATGGGCAAGCAAATTAAGTCTATGACAAAGGATCTATTTTCTACAGCAAGTTGGCAGTTTAGACAACAAAAACAAGTATTCACAGGATGATTTGTAGGGGTAGAAACAATAAGATCAAAAGGAAGTTTGGAAGTCTTTAAGTTTAGAGACTCGACACTAGCATATGAAATGAAAGAATGTGTAGCGCCAGAGTCATAAAGTACAGTTAAGGGTTTACCATTTATTTTGCACGTACCTTCAATGAGGTCATTGGACCTTTCCACTTCATCCGCATTGAGGGTGAAGACCCTCCCTTGGTGTTGCGGCCTGGGGTTTTGATTCATTGGCTTTTCATTAGTGCATTTGTTGGCATAGTGGCCAAGCTTCCCACATTTGAAGCAGACGTTCTGCCCGGCTAGGCAGGGACAGTTGCCGTGATCCTTCCCACACTGGGGACACAGTATAGCCAGTCCCTGTCTGGTGTAGGCGGCGGAGGCTTCTTGGGGTGCCTTGTTCTTGGTCCTGCTGGACCCTCCTTGTTGAGTGTTACTCCGGGGGCCACCCAACCCTCCTTGTTGGTTATTGTTGTTGTTGTTGTTGTTTCGATGGTTGTTGTACTAGAATGGTGGTCTATAGTGTTGCTTGGGTTGTTGGCGGAAGGGGGTTCTTTGTTGTTGATGATGCGGCTTGAATTGGTTGGTGTTGTAACGCCCCGATTTTCTGTCTGAATGGAAAATGACCAAAATGCCCCTGAGGTCATTTCGGCCCGGAATTCGAGGATGGCTGGCCCGGTAGTCCTCGAAGGGCCAACTCAATGTTTGAAGGGGATTGAATGACCTTTGAGTGGTTTCGGAGGCGAAAGCCTCATTTCGTGTAGTTTCGGGTCAAAATGACCAAAATACCCCTATAGCGTTTTACGTAGGTAAAGGTGCCGTTTGAGCCCGAAACTTTCCCCAAAGGTTTAAAACCATGTTTTTACATGTTTCAAAACATCTGTTTGAGTCCCGGCAGTCCCGGGCAATTTTAGTTCAAAATTACAATTTTGTCCCTAGAATAGTGTTTTTGAGATTAATGATGTAATTAAGCAAACCTAAGCAATATTAGGCTCTAATTGAAGATTCATTAATTTCCATAATTAATGTAGAGTCAAAATAAATTATTAAAATTAATTAGAACCTAAGATTGCTTAGATTAGATTTAAATCTCTTTTCTAAAACTCAAGATTTCACTCTTGGAATCTTGAATAGTGCTTTCTTTCTGCAATTCCTTAAATCAAGGAATTGTGTCTAGAATTGTTTATACACTAAAATGAGTTTATAACTCACTAATGATGCAAGAACATTCCTTAATTATGTCTTGAAAATCTTGATTACCCATTTTCTTACCTAAACACTTTCTTACAAATTCCTAATCTTAATCCTAATCAAAGATATACCTAAACACAACTCTAAACCACAATTAAAATGCAAGAAATCCTCCCCCCATGGCTGATGCACATTTGGCCATCTCTCTCTCATTTGTATCACATATTGAATTGTTTCTCACTCAGAATCATGCTTGAGCCATACCTTAAACCATATCTCATCGTGCCTCAAGACCACATTATCTCACCTCATGGAACTCATGGGCTGCCCATGAGGCTGATGGCCGAAGCCCTCCTCCCTCCTTGCACCTTTTATTTGCGTCATTTCTCTATAAATAGCTTGCTTGGGTGAACTTGCATCATTTTGGGTTCATTTGCTAAGTGTAAGTTTTCAAAGAGCACTTCAAAGTTTCCTTTTTCTCTTAAGTTCAAGTCTTCAAGTTCTTCATCCTCTTCTCTCATCCCAATCTTCAAACCACTAGGTAGGGATTTTCTTTCAAGAGTTCTTTCATTTAAAGTTCTTAATCTCTTTATGTGTTCATAGTTTCTCTTGAATATTTTTTAGAACTTCTTTTCTTCTTCTTTTCCTCTATGTTTTCGGCCATGAGGCTTGAGGATCAAAGGAATGTGAGCTTGATGATGAGAGTTTCATGATGATGTTCATCACTTCAACAATCTCTAAAGCTTGATCTTTGTTCTTGAGTTAAAGATGTTTTTAGTTTTTCTTCTTGAATCCTTGAAAACCTTTCACTTTGATGATGTTTTAAAATGGTTAATATGAACTCAATGATGAGAACTCATGATGTTGGTGTTAATGCATCATCAAGATCATGGTCTCTAGAGTTCCAAATGTTTCTTTCCTTCTCAAAAATTTCGGTTCCTTTTCCTTTTCTTTCTCCAAGTTTTCGGCCATATTGGCCAAGGAGGTTCACAATGGCTTGATGATGAGAGCTTCTAGATGATGACTATGTGTTCATCACAAAGAGGCCTCTAGAGCTTGAGTTTTAATAAAAATGTTATTTATGTTTACATTCCAAGAAAAGAAACTTTGTGTTTTAAAAAACCCTTGAGGTTCACTCTTGTTTTTACTTTATCTTGTCATGATAAGTTTGGGTTAAGGTTTAAGTTCCTTCAAAAGTCTCGTATGAGCTCTAATAAGAAATAAATGGACTAGCATTCATATTTATATTCAAGCTTATGCATTACATATTTGTTTTGAGCTTTGCATTCATATTTATTTTCCAAGCCATCACTTAAAGTTAAAGGATCAAGAATGGATTGCATCTCATATTTACATTCTTGTCTAGCATATTTACTTTTTATCACTAAAGAACAGAAAGATTTAAAATGAGAATTGCACTATCACCTAACTAAATCTCAAAGGCTTTATATTTCAGCCTTAAAGTCGATTGTTGCTGGGCCTAGAGCACTAAAATAAAGAAATGAACTTGCATATTTATATTTTAAAGTTTTGCATATTTATATTTCAAGTCTTGCATATTTAATTCAAGCTTTGCATATTTACAATTCAAGTCTTGCATGTTTACTTTAAGCTCTCACTTTATTTTGTAATGAAGAATAAAATGAAGTGCATAGCATGTTTAAATTATGTCATCACTTAAAAGACCTTAGAGCTCAAAGACTTGCCCATTTTATCTCAAGTTAAAGTCTAATATGGAGGCATTCTTTGAATGCATAATCTCGGCCATGTAGTGATGATGAAATTGGAATGAGTTTCATCTAGCTACAAGGGCTAACAATCTAAGTTTTAAGATTCTCTTTAAAATCTCATGAGGATCATGAGGATAAAGCAAACAAGATTTATGAACTTAATTCTCTTTTAAGGAGGGATTAAGTGGTCACTGACCTAAGGATGTTTTTAGTCTTTTTCACAAAATAAAATGGTTTGCAAAAGAGTTTTAGAAGTCTTGAAAATGATTCCAAGAGAAACTAGCAACTTATGTGTTTTAAAAACATCAAGTTATGTATCTTTTTGGGACTTAATGTTTCCGTCCTTCCATGATGGGTTTGCTGCTGTATCATGATGTTATGATGTGTTATGATGTGTGGAAATTATGTATGATGAGGTAGGAACACTTCTGTGCATGTTAAGAGAGAAACTAGCTTTCTAGAAAAATCGTAAAGTCAAGATTTAGCATAGTTTTAACCCAATTATATTTGGACACTGCCCAAACTGTTTCAATGGGAATATAGTCAGATTAGGATTGTTTAATCATGAAAAATTTGGTTACAATTGAAGTAGGATTGGATTTTAGTACCTATAGAGAAACTAGTAACTAGTAAACCGTAAAACCGCAATTCTAGAACTCTTAGAACATTTAATTTTAGAATCTGTCCAGCAACCTCATAATATGGTAGACATGGTTTATAATTAGTCCTTATACATAGGAATGTCTCATAATTGGATTAGGTTCAACTTATAGCGCCTTAGGCGAAGACAGAATCAAGAAAGGGTCTAAAACGTAAGTTCTAGAACCCCGTAATTTTAAGATTATAATGCTGCCCCTAAGGAGTGATGATGTTCAGATTTAATAGAGAGCATGAATAATAATAAGTTTTAGGTGCATAAAAGTTTGATAGAAGATGATATATTAATTACATCACAAGTTTAAGGCCTATAAGGGTCAGAGCATAAGATACCGTAGGACCCAGTGCATAACGAATCTTTAATGTTGCTTGTGAAAGTATGAGGATGATTATGTGAATGCATGAAATTATGATGAAGGATGCATGTTTGATTGACTCATGTGGCATAAAGAAGAATTTGGAAGAAATTCGGCATGCTGCAGTTATGCCGTTGAATTTCTGACAAATTCGGGACTCAGAAAGTTTTTGAAAACCTATGAAATTTTTATGAGGTACTAAGATGAGTTCTCGGATGACACCGGTTCGGCCAAGCACCTCTAGAGAACTCATGTGACATCGGTACCAAGATGTATTCTTGGGTGACACCGGTTCGGCCGAGCACCCCCATGAAATGCCCCCTAGCCCGTACTGGATAAGTCGGGATTATGTTTATGATTATGTTACGCTTATTGTAACACCCCGATTTTTCTGTCTGAGGGAAATGACCAAAATGCCCCCAAGGTCATTTCCTGACCCGAATTCGAGGGTAACCAACTCGGTCGTCCTCGAAGGGTCAACTCAATGCTTGAAAGGGATTGAATGGTCTTTGAATGCTTCTGGAAGCGAAAATCTCATTTTCCGCAGTTTCGGGTCGAAATGACCAAAATACCCCTATAGCGTTTTTACGCGGGTAGAAATGCTGTTTGAGCCCGAAAATTTCCTCAGAGGTTTAAAACCATGTTTTTACATGTTTTAAAACATCAGTTTGAGTCCCGGCAGTCCCGGGCAGTTTTAGTGCAAAATTACGATTTTGCCCCTAGAATAGTGTTTTTGAGCTTAATGATGTAATTAAGCAAACCTAAGCAATATTAGGCTCTAAACGAAGATTAATTAATTTTCCTAATTAATCTAGAGTCAAAATAATTTATTAAAGCTAATTAGAACCTAAAATTGCTTAGATTAAACTTAAATCCCTTTTTAGAACTCAAGATTCCTAGTCTTGGAATCTTGAATAGTGTTTTCTCTCTCCAATTCCTTAAATCAAGGAATTGTGTCTAGAATTGTTTATACACTAAAATGAATTCATAACTCACTAATGATGCAATAACACTCTCTAATTATGTCTTGCCAACCTTAATTACCCATTTCCTCACTTAAACACCTTCTTACAAATTCCTAATCTTAAGCATAATCAAAGATACACCTAAACACAACTCTAAACCACAATGCAAACTAATCCTCCCCCAAATCTGATGCACATGGCTGAAACTTTCACCCCCATTTGACCACATGTTGATTTATTTCTCACTCAAAGAACTATGGTTGAGGCCATACTTTGAACCATACCTCACCATGCCTCAAGACCACATTATCTCACCTCATGGAACTCATGGTCTCCCTTCCCATCTGATGGCCGAAGCCTTCCTCTCCATGTGCACCCTTCATTTGTTTCATTTCTCTATAAATAGCTTGCTTGGGTGAACTTGTATCATTTTGGGTTCATTTGCAAAGTGTAAGTTTTCAAAGAAACACTTCAAAGCTTCCTTTTCTCTCAAGTTCAAGCCTTCAAAGTTCTTCATCTTCTTCATCTTCTTCTTCCATCTTCAAGATCATCACACCAAGTAGGGATTTTCTTTCAAGTAGTTCTTTCTTTAAAGTTCTTGTTCTAGCTTTATGTTCATAGTTCCTCTTGGTTCTTTTTAGAACTTCTTTTCTTCTTCTTTTCTTTCTCATTTTCGGCCATGGGCCTTGAGGTTCAAAGAAATGAGAGCTTGATGATGAGAGTTTCATGATGATGTTCATCACTTGAAACAAACTCTAGAGCTTGATCTTTGTCCTTGAACAAAAATGTTTCTAGTTCTTCCTTTCTTGAACTCTTGAGAACTCTATCTTTGGTGATGTTTCAAAATGGTTTTAAGGACTCAATGATGAGGTCTCATGATGTTGGTGTTAATATGTCATCAAGATCATGGACCCTAGAGTTTTAGAATGTTCCTTTTTCCTTCTTGAGGTTTCGGCCCTTTTCCTTTCTTTTTCTAAGTATTCATGGTTTGATTCTTAAAAATATTGTGTTGAGTTCTGAGAACTCTAGACTATACTATATCTTGGTTTAATGAGTTTGGGTTAAGGTTTAAGTTCCTTTAAAGTCCTGTTAAGAGCTCTAAAAAGATAAAATGAACTTGCATGATTTATTTTATGCTTGCATTTATATTTACATTCTTCCTATGCACCTTTACTTTCAAGCTATCACCTAAGAACATAAAGATTAAAATGGAACTTGCGTCATCACTTAATTTAATTCTTAAAGCCTTTCTATTTCGGCCTTAAAGTCGATTGTTGTTGGGCCTAGAGCACTAAAATAAAGAATTGAACTTGCATTATCACCTAATTAATTTCTCGAATGCCTTTCTATTTCGGCCTTAAAGTCGATTGTTGTTAGGCCAAGAGCACTAAAATAAAGAATTGAACCTCGCATATTTACTTTCAAGCTTGCACATTTAAGTTTATACCTTGCATATTTAATTTAAGTTATCACTTTAATTTGTAAGCAAGATTAAAAATGAAAAGCATGAGCACGTTTATTTTATGTCATAACTTAAGAACCTAGAGCTCAAAGACTTGCCCATTTCATTTCAAGTTAAAGTTTAATGTGAATGCATTCTTTGAATGCATGTTTTCGGCCAAGTAGTGATGATGGACTTGCAATGAGTTTTCATCTAGCTACAAGGACAAATAGTCTATGTTCTAAGTTTTTCTTAAAGCTTTACAAATCTTTACAAGGTTATGTTATCATGAGATATGAATTTATTCCCTTTTAGAAGATGAAATATATTTTGTTCACTGACCTAAGGCTTCTCTTAGCCTCTTGATGAAGTAAAATGATTTGCAAAGAGTTTTAGAAATTCTAATTTGATTCCAAGAGAAACTAGTTAACTTATGTACCTCGAAATGTCAATTTAATTCTCTCACTGAAGCTCCATGATTTCGGTTCTATCATGATGAGTGTGATGCTGTATGGTGATGTTTTGATGTGTGAAAATATCATATGGTGATGTAGAAATGATTCTATGCATGATAGGTAAGAAACTAGCTAACTAGAAATACTGTAAAGCTAGAATTTAACATAGTTTAGACCCATTTGTTTTTGGAACTTATCCAAACTATTTTAATGGGAACATAATCAGATTAGGATTGTTTAGACATGAAAAACTTGGTAACATTTGGATTAGAATTGAATTTTAGCACCTATAGGGAAACTAGTAACTAGAAAACCGTAAAAATGCAAATGTAGAACTCTTAGAACATTTAGTTTTCTGGATTCTGTCCAGCAACGTTACAACATAATAAATGTGATTTATAATTAGTTCTTAAGCATAGGAATGTCTCATAATTGATTTAGATTTAATTTATAGTGCCTTAGGCGAAGACGGAACCGAGAAAGGATCTAAAACGTAAGTTCTAGAACCCCGTAACCACAAGTTAGAAATTCTGCCCTATGCTTTTCAAATTTGAGTATGAACATGAGGAATAGGAATGATGATTGATTATTAGCCCTTAGGTGCATAAAATATGAACGACAGATGTTAGAGAACTGTATCTCAAGATTAAGACCCATAAGGGTCAAAGCATAAGCTACCGTAAGGGTAAGCGTTTGAATGTTCTATGATGATGCATGTGGTATGTAAATGATGATGATGTTATTCATATGAGGAATTCATGAGGATATATGTTTATGTGGCATAAAGTAAATTTGGAAGGAATTCGGCGTAATGCCATCGTGCCGCCGAATTCCCGACGAATTTGGGGACTTAAAGAGATTTTGAAAATTAAGGTACTAAGATGGGTTCTAGGATGACACCGGTTCGGCCGAGCACCCCTAAGAGAATTGCCCCCTAACCCGTACTCAGATAGTCGGGATTTATGATTTATGATACGCTTATCGTTAAGTGGTAAGTAAGAACTAATGACGACTAGTTAAGGTATGAGCTCATAACCTAGAGATGTGACACGTTCTGGGTGACACCGGTTCGGCCGAGCACCCCTAGAGCGCTTGTCTTTTAGGGCGGCCCATGAGGAAGAGAAGTTTCATGATTATGATTATGTCACTAAGTTTGTCCCATATGAATGTTTCTATTGCCACTTTATGCCACTAAGTATGATGATGCTTGACGATATGATTTATGTATGTGCATTAGGTAGCGCCATGCATACATTCTCTATTATATTGCATTCATGACATTAAGATCATCCTAAAATGAATGGACCTTGGCTAAAGTATATTTTAAGTTTAAAATGAACTCGATGCATGCTCACTTGCTTCTACGAAAATAAACCCAAGGTTCCTGAGGACGTAGATGATGACACCTAGGTAGTAGGAGGCCCTACAGAGATTCTTTAGCAAGATTCTCACTCCCTATATCTCTTCTTTCCGTCACGTCTTCAGATGGCGACGTTCGTGGTATTCGTGGACACGTCGACATGGGAGGTGCACCATGACCCGGACCACGTGTCGTTCCATTTTGTGGGTCGATGCACGGTTAGAGTATTCATGTTCATGGGTCGACCCTTCACTCCCCCTGTACATTCCCATCGTTTCTCCCCCGTCTCACCTTTTGGTGATGACTTGGTGTTCGAGCGCGCACGTCCCCGAGAGGAGAGGCTTCACCGTACTCCACCGTCCACGTCCGCCATTCGAGACTACCCCCAGTATGTGCCCTGTTGCCCGTTGTCTTTTTCGGAGATGGATCTTTCTGAGGATTCGACAACCCAAGTACCCTCCGAGGGATCTTCCCCCACCATACCCATGGACCTTGGGGAGGGTAGCGAGCCCTCCGTGACTCAGTCGAGGCTTGCACGATAACCGGAGATGAGGCCACGCCGTGGAGGTCACTTCCGAGCCCCGTTCCACCTATTCACGTCGGAGGAGCTTGCTTAGTTTCCTGGTTACGTGCCACGCTCGAGGGATAGTTGCCAGTAGGAGGCTGTGGATGGCCTGGGTTAGAGCACACACCACTTAGATGGGGATAAACCTTCTTTTGATTTGAGGTTATCCCATTAGCTATACTTGGGTAGGGGAGTAGTTTATGTTTATGTTTATGTTGTATTAGCTTTCATGTATTCCTTTGTACTAAATTAAGTCCTACACTTATAAGTGGGCAAGTTATATATATATATATATATATGAGGTGATATTCAGTGTTTCTCATGATGTGCCTTTATGTGCCCTATGCTATGACGTTATGAGATGTATGTTTTGTCCGTTACATGTTATATCGCATCACGCGGCTCTCACTTTGTATTTCAAAAAAAAATTACCCGTATTTTTCGCTAAGTATTTCAAAGTAAAAATGAGAACTATGAAGTAACAGACTAATGATTAACCTAAGTATGTTCTAGAGTATTGGGTTAAAAATTAGGATGTTACACTTATCGGGATTGATAAGTAAGAACTAGTGACGACTAGTTAAGGTATGAGCTCATAACCCAGAGATGTGACACGTTCTGGGTGACACCGGTTCGGCCGAGCACCCCTAGAGCGATTGTCTTTTAGGGTAGCCTATGAGGAAGTTATGATGATTATGTCACAAAGAGAATTTAATTTCCACTTTATGCCACTATTATGATGTTCTTAAAGATATGATGATTATTCTTGTATTAAGTAGAGCCATGCATACATCCTTTAATATGTTTGCATCCATGTCATAAAGTGTAACGCCCCAATTTTTACTGTAATTTTTACTGTCATTAGAAATTACTCAATTACCGAATTACCGTAGGTAATTATTACATAAGATTTGAGGTCGAACAATCCTCAATAAAGGAATATAACATTAGAAGAGAGGTTAGGAACGATTCATGCGAGAGTCGCAAATCCCGAATTTCTGTACGTATAAAATGACCAAAATGCCCCTGAAGTTATTTTACTCAGAAAATGAGGATTGTGGGCCCCACTTATTCTCAAGGGGATATTTTGAGGATAATAAGGGATTGTTTGTGTTATGTGTGTTAATAGAGCAGAAGGATCTCAATTTTGAGTTAGGCGTCTTGAAATGACCAAAACGCCTGCAATTTGTTTTAACTCCGATGTGCGTGCTGACTGAGCCCGAACCTCACTAAAATGTTTTAAAATGTCTTTTTAAGCCATGATTAACCATTGGTTAAGCTCGGGTGGCCTCGGGCTGTTTTTAAGTGAAAGTACGATTTTGCCCCTGTTTTTGGGCAGTTTTGCGAATTTCGGGATTTTTTATTCGTATACCGAAACCTAAGCAATATTAGGCTCAAATTAAAGCTTAATAAATTCTAAATATTAATCTAGAGTCAAAATTATGTATTTAGATTGATTAGAACCCAAAATTGCTCAAAAACACCCAAATTGCTTACTAATTCACTTAAACCCTTAACCGTAAATTCTCTAAATTACATGAATACCTTGCCTACACCTAAATAATGCATGGAACACACAAATTTCACTTCTTTGGGCTGTAATGGACGAAATTATTGATGCCATTATGCAGCTGAATTATTGCCAAAAGTTGCACTAAAACAAAATGCCAAAATATCACCATAAGAGACATAAGTCCTTAATTTCATACAACTTTGTCTAAAATGATTTTTCCTCCCTTATTTCTCCTGCAAAATTCCGTCCACTACCTCATCATTTTGGCCAATTAGAAGCCTCAAAATCTTCTATAAATAGGCTTGCTTGAGTGGTCTTGGAATGCTTGGTTCATAACTAGTTTTTAAGAGCACCAAAAACTTTCTTTCTTCCTCCTCTTTGGCTGAATTCTTTCTTCAATTTTTCAAAGAGATTTTGTTTCATTTCACTTCAAGAAACCAAGTTCTCTTCCTCTTCTTCAACTCAGATTAGGTAGGGAGTAGTTTCTAAATTTATTTCTATGCTTTGAGGAGTTGTGTTTTTAGCTCAAAATGATGAAATTATGAACTTACCTTAGCTTTTCATTTTGGTTTTCCTCTTCAATTTTTCTTTAACCAATTCAACCATATGGCCTAGGTGGAACTAAGATGATGGCTTGATGATGAGGACCCTGAGGGTGGGTTGTAAATCCATCACAAGTTAGGCCTCTAAAGCTTGAAAATTCCACTTGATGCAAAAATTTAAAGAATAATGCTTTATGATGCTAAAACAAAGATTTTTAGTTTAGAACTTGAAAGATGTATTTTCCTTTTATGTTTTATTTCTTGTTAAGATATGTATTGGGTTGAATTTATAATTCTTTTAAAGTCTTGAAGGAGCTCTAGTAAAGAAACAAAATGAATTTGCATCCATGATTAAGTTTATGCTTTGCATAACCATGTTTACCTTCTATGTCATCACTAAATTTTCAAGAATGAATAAATGAACTTGCATTTCTCATGTTTAAATTCCAAGCTTGTATTTCATGTTTATGTTTCAAGTCATCACTTAATCTTTCAAGATAATAAAGAGGTTGCATCTCATATTTAATTTATGCTCTCACTATATTTTATAATGGCTAAAAGAATCAACGCATGGC
Organism: Dalbergia cochinchinensis; assembly: GCA_031216125.1. Taxonomy (NCBI): domain Eukaryota; kingdom Viridiplantae; phylum Streptophyta; class Magnoliopsida; order Fabales; family Fabaceae; genus Dalbergia; species Dalbergia cochinchinensis. The sequence goes on along the minus strand of CM062368.1, from coordinate 55,906,191 downwards.
ATGTTTATTTTATGCCATCACCTAAAGATCCTAGAGCTCAAAGACTTGCCCATGTATCACAAGCAAAGAAATATGATCATTGGAGTTAAAAAATTTATTCTTTAAAAAGTCTTGAGATTGGAGCTTAAAAAGATGTAATAATAATTCTCTTCTCCCTCTACTGGTCCTGTGCGGACTACATAGCTCCGATTTCTTAATATTCTCTTCTCCCTCTACTGGTCCTGCAGGATTTGACATCGCCGCTTTCTTGTATCATGTTTATATTTCAAGTTCTTGCATCATGTTTAATTTTCAAGTCATCACCTTAAATCTTAAAGATAAAGAAATGGAATTGCATATCATGTTTATAATTCCAAGCTATCACCTTATAAAGATAAGATTAAAATAAGGTTGCATAGCATGTTTATAATTCTAAGATGTCACCTAAATCTCTAAAGCTCAAGACTTACTCCTTTTATCTTAAGTGAGAATTTTAATTGTGAAGATCCTCCCAAATTTGACAAAAGAACTAGTTTCTAAATGAGTTTTAAGGCTTTGCAAGGATTTTACGGGGAACTAGTATTTTATATGCACTTAAAATATGATTCTATGTAATTGCATGAGGTTCATGATTCGGCCACTGATTTGAGTTTAGTATCAATGTGTGATAATGATTTGATATGATTGAAGTTGTGATAATTATGGTTTATTGTTAAGAGAATGATTCATAATTGGTTTAGTAACTAATTAGTTCTATAATTGATAATTCTATGTAAGGATTGGATGCTTATTAGGTACTTGATATCATTGAATGATTTCCTAGCTTGCATGTTATAGTTGCTATTGCAAATAATGAGAATGCTTATACATGAAATGTTCTTTATTATGTAAAATTTACCTTTGTTGCTAGAAGAAAGAGTATCATTGTAAAAGTGTAATTTGTAAAGGTTCTGGCTAAGGAAAGACTTGGTATTTAAGCGTGTCCATTGTGACCCACCTCTCTTTCCTGGGAATCTCCCATATGCATCATTACAGTTGATATATATTATTCTAGCTTAAGACTATAAATGAGAAAATGTTATGATGTTTATGAATTGTATTATGATATAACATGCAAAGATTTAATGGTGACTTAAACTTATAAGAAAATGATCCTTTGGAACCATCAGACTATAGGTGGTGAAAAGGTGATTTTTGTAACATCCTAATTTTTAACCCAATACTCTATAACATATTTAGGTTAATCATTAGTCTATTACTTCATAGTCTCCTTTTTACTTTAAAATTACTTAGCGAAAATATGGGTAAATTTTTTTTTGAATAATAAAAGCAAAGTGAGAGCCACAGAATCTGTGAATGATGAAGCACATAAAGAAATATAACAAATATCTCATAAGCATCACAACATAAGGCAGATAATGGCACATCATCAAGAAGACTAATCGCATATATATATATATATATAACAGGATATGCCCACTTATAAGAAGCGGGACTTAGTTTGGTACAACATAGAACAAATACAACTGAAAAGATGGTACATTAGAAAGGAAATTACTACGAAAGTGAGAAGGAAAACTCCCTACCTAAGTGCATCTAAAGCGGATAACCTCTATACAAGAGAAGGTTTATCCTCTCCTACGTGGTGTGTGCACTATTTCTACCCATGAGCCTCAACTGCTAGGATCCCAGTAAAGGATAGGGCGTATCCAATCCAAGGACGAGGCACATCCGGAATTGGGCACGCTCAAAACTTGATCCTCGTCAGCCGTATGGTGATGTCGGGTCGCCTATCAAACGCGAAATCACGAGCGATTGCATCGCCCTCAAAAAGGTATAGCCCATGCTCCGAATCATGGTGCACTTCCCACGCCGGAGAATCCACAAAATCCACGAGCGTCGTCATCTCAAGACGTGACGGAAAGAAGAGATAGAGGGAGTGAGAATCTTGCTAAAGAATCTCAAGAAGAGGGTAACCTCCTATCTAGGTGTCATCATCTACGGCCTCAGGAACCTTGGGTTTATTGTATAAAATGAGTGAGCATGCATCAAATTCATTTTTAAGTTACTAAACGTAATTAGCCAAGGTCCGCGTATTTTAGAATGAGTCTTGATGTTACGGATGCGAAGATAATAAAGCATGAATGGATGAAGATGCATCAAGCATAAATCATTTAATCATCATAGAAGAATCAATATCACGTAAGTGGCATAAAGTGGCATATACTTCTCATGTAAAACATCTTTCTATAACTTGTGTGACATTCCAAGCATTGTCTTTGTAACATAGGGATCACCCTAAAAGACAACCGATCTGGGGGTGCTCGGCCGAACCGGTGTCACCCAGAACGTGTCACATCTCTAGGTTATGAGCTCATACCTAACTAGTCGTCACTAGTTCTTACTTATCAATCCCGATAAGCGTAATCATAATAATAATCATAATCATAACAAACGCGCCCCACCGCATCAAGTACACGGTGAATATTGTCCTCTTCGAGCGTTACGTATCGCCGTCCCCCTCAAGGATTTGTTTACGGGCGCATGTCGCCATCCCCGTAGCAGCGTTTTCACGATACTATGTCACATTAAAAACTCATGTACTTTCAAAACTTTCATGTCCTCAGTTTATCAGAAATTCGGCAGCCTAATAGCAGCACACCGAATTTCTTCCAAACTTTCTTTATGCCACATTCATATCTTTACACAATCATTTATAATCATGTGTGTCATAAGCATCATCATCATATGCATCATAGGCATTGTAAAACATCGCACGCATCATAACGTGAGCATCAATAAATTAACATTGCATATCCTCATAAGAAATCATATGCCCAAGATATTCTCATAATAAAACATGCGATCACGTAAAACACTAAAGTTTATTATGCCCTTACGCCTATGGTGTCTTATGCTTTGACCCTTACGAGCCTTAAACTTGAGGTATAATTATTCTGACATTCTCTATTAACCTTTTATGCACCTATAGGTTCACAACTAATGATCTTTACTAATGTTTATGTTCAACGATGAATCTGGACAGCATCTTTCTTAAGGGCAAAATTACATCTTGGGATTACGAGGTTCTAGAAGCTACGTCTTAGACCCTTTTTTGGTTCCGTCTTCGCCTAAGGCGCTATAAATTAAATCTAAACCAATTGTGAGGTATTCCTAAGCCATTGAACTAATTATAAATCATATTTACTCCATTATAAGGGTGCTGTACAGAATCAGAAAATTCAATGTTATAAGAGTTCTAGAATTACGTTTTTTACGATTTTCTAGTTATTAGTTTCTCTGTAGGCGCTAAAAATTCAATTCTAATCCAAATGTCACCAAGTTTTTCATGCCTAAACAATCCTAATCTGATTATGTTCCCATTAAAACAGTTTGGGCAGAATCCATAAAGAAATGGGTTGAAACTATGTTAAATTCTAACTTTACGGTATTTCTAGTTACTAGTTTCTCTATGGGTGCTAAAAATTCAATCCTATTCCAAATGTAACCAAATTTTTCATGAATAATCAATCCTAAACTGATTGTTATCATACTAAAACAGTTTTGGTATTAGGTATGAATGAATGGGTCAAAACTAGGTTGAAACACAACTTTACGGTTTTTCTATAAAGCTAGTTTCTTTCCTAACATACATAGAAAGGTTCCTACCTCATCATAAGTAATTTTCACACATTCTAACACATCAAAACATCATCATTCAGTAGCAAACTCATCATGAAAGAACCGAAATATCAAGCCCCAAAAAGATGTATAAATTGATATTTCTAAAGCATCTAAATTGCTAGTTTCTCTTGGAATCATTTTAGGACTTCTAAAACTCTTTGCAAACCATTTTACTTCATCAAGAGGCTAAAAATAACCTTAGGTCAGCAACCAATTAAATTATCCTTTAGAAGAGGATTAACATCATAAATTTTGTTGGTCATGACTTTATAAAACTCATCAAGCTTAAAGAAAATCCTAGAACCTAGGTTGTTGGCCCTTGTAACTAGATGAAACTCACTCCAATCTCATCATCACTACATGGCCGAGATTATGCATTCAAAGAATGCTTCCATAGTAGACTTTAACTTGAGATAAAATGGGCAAGTCTTTGAGCTCTAGGTCCTTAAGTTATGACATAAAGTAAACGTATATGCTTTTCATTTTTAATCTTGCTTACAAAATAAAGTGATGACTTAACATAAATATGCAAGACTTGAAAGGTAAATATGCAAGGCATAAACTTAAACGTGCAAGCTTGAAAATAAATATGCAAGACATAAACTTAAACGTGCAAGCTTGAAGGTAAACATGCAAGGTTTAATTCTTTATTTTAGTGCTCTTGGCCCAAAGAACAATCGACTTTAAGGCCTAAATAGAAAGGCATTCGAGAAATTAATTAAGTGATAATCCAAGTTCAATTCTTTATTTTACTGCTCTACGCCGAAGAACAATCGACTTTAAGGCCGAAATAGAAAGCCTTTGAGAATTAAATTGAGTGATGATGCAAGTTCCATTTTAATCTTTATGTTCTTAGGTGATAGCTTGAAAAGTAAAGATGCATAGCAAGAATGTAAATATGAGTGCAAGCATAAAATAGATTATGCAAGTTCATTTTATCTTTCTAGAGCTCTTAACAAGACTTTAGAGGAACTCAATGCTTAACCCAAACTCATCCAACCAAGATAAAGTAAAGCTAAGAGTTCTTAGAACTCAACATAATATTTTTAGAAAACCAAAACATAAAACTTGGAAAAACAAGGAAAAAGGCCGAAACTTCAAGAAGGAAAAAGGAACATTTTATAACTCTAGGGTCCATGATCTTGATGATATATTAACACCAACATCATGAGTCCTCATCATTGAGTCCTTAGAACCATTTTTGAAACATCATCAAAGTTAGAGTTCACAAAAGTTCAAGAAAGGAAGAACTAGAAACATTTTTACTCAAGAATAAAGATCAAGCTTTAGAGTTTGTTTCAAGTGATGAACATCATCATGAAACTCTCATCATCAAGCTCTCATTTCTTTGAGCCTCAAGGCCCATGGCCGAAAATGGGAAAGAAAAAGGAGAATAAAAGAAGTTCTAAAAAGAATCAAGAGAAACTATGACCATAAAGTTAGAACAAGAACTTTAAAGAAAGAAATATTTGAAAGAAAATCCCTACTTGGTGTGATGATCTTGAAGATGGAAGAAGATGAAGAGCTTCAAGAACTTGAAGAACACAAGAGTTTTTGAGAGAATAAGAAAAGCTTTGGAGAGATCTAAACTTTACAAATGAACTAAAGTAGTAAAATGTTCACCAAGGCAAGCTATATATAGAGCCTTGAGTCATGAATGAGTGGAGAGGAAGAGGCCATGTAGTTGTCTTCTAGAATAAGGGAAGTATGTGGAGGAGAATGAATGAGAAGTTGTCTTGGAGACATGGCCAATTGTGTGCCACACATTCAAACAACATGTGATGCAAAGTGGAGGCAAGAGTGGAGCCATTTTTTTGGGCAACCATGGGAGCAAAATCATCTCCTCTAATCATGGTTTAAAGGTGTGTTTAGGTGTGTTATGGATTAGACTTAGGATTAAGGGTTGTTATGTAGGTACTTTAAGTAAACTAGTTAGCTAATTAATGCTATAATCTCATAGGTTAGAAGTGATCATGTAGGTTTAGTGGAGTCAAAAACTTTTATGACTAGTGATGTGAGTGTGACAACTTTTCTTGGAAATGGGGGCATGAATAGTGAAAACACTATTCATGGATACTTTTTCTTTAAAGAAAGAAAAGAATTTAGAAAAGGGTTTTTAAATTTCTTTAAACAATTCTAGGTTCCAATTAATTTTAAATAATGATTTTGGCTCTAGATTAATTATGGAAATTAATTAACCTTTAATTAGAGCCTAATATTGCTTAGGTTTGCTTAATTATATCATTAAACTCAAACAAAGACTATCCCTGGGCAAAATCATAATTTTGTACAAAAACTGCCCGAGACCATCGGAACTTAAACAGACACTTTAAAATAGTTGAAAACGTTATTTTAAACCTTTAGGGAAAGTTTCGGGTTCGAATGGCATTTCTACCCACGTAGTATGCTATAGGGGTATTTTGGTCATTTTGACCAAACTCAGAAACACGATTTTTGTTTCGAAAGCACACAAAGACCATCCAATCCCCTTGAAACATTGAGTTGACCCTTCGAGGATCGCTGGTCGGCTATCCTCGAGAAGGCGAAAAATGACCTCAGGGGCATTTTGGTCATTTTCTCTTAAACAGAAAATCGGGGCGTTACAATTTTAGCCCCCTAACCCGTTCTCTCAAAAGGGTAGAGTCGGGACTTTAGCTTATCAAAAGGGATAAGTATATACTAGTGACGACTAGTAAAGTATGAGCTCATAACCTAAATTACTCCCAAAAGGGTGGAGTATAGGGTGGCCTAAGGAAAATAATGATGATGATAAGATTTTAAGTCACCTAAGGCACTAAAGAAATGAAATATGTGCACTATGTCCACGTGTAGCTAATATTATATGACGTTCTTTTATGCATGTTATTTGATAATGATGATGAGGAAAATGATGTAATGATAAAGGAAAAGTTCATTGTAAATATGACATGTTAAGATTATGATGCATTATAAGACGCATGATTAAAAATTGATGAACCTCGGTTAAGTATTTGTCCGAACTTAAAATGAATCTTTGCATGCTCACTATTTTAGAATAATCCTGAGATTCCTGGGGACTTTGATGATGACACTGTAGAAGGAGGTACCTTACTGAGAATTCTTTAGCAAGATTCTCACTCCCTTTTCTTTATTTCCGTCATTGTCTCCAGATTTAGATGGCGACATTCGTCCTGTTCGTTGATACCCCTACTTGGGAATTTCACTATGATCCGGTGCATCGCTCGTATCATTTTGAAGGGAGGTGCGCAGTTTGTATTTTTATTTACATAGGTCGTCCATTTGCACATCCTGTCCCTAGTTATCGATTTTCTCCTACTTCTCCCTATGGCGATGAAATGGTTTTCGAACATGCACGTCCACTTGATGAAAGGATGTTACGTTCTTATCCCGCTTCATCTGCTATCCATGGATTTCCAGAGTATGTTCCCAAGACGAGATATTCTGAAACTGATCCTTCAGAGGACACTCCTACTCATGTATATTTTGAGAGCTCTGCTCCTACTCCCACACGTGTAAGAGAGGGTAGTGAGGAAACAGTTATTCAGCCGAGGTTAGCAAGAAGGCCGTCCATGTGACCCCAGTCTGGTGCATCTCGTGTGTCCCCTCCCGAGGGAGCTCATCAGTGGATCAGATTTATTCCCCTATTTCCAGGACAGTGGCCATAGTGAGTTCTTAGTAGATTTATGTGTGATCATGCACCCTAGTTTTAGGATAACCTTCCCGGCTTATGGAGTTATCTAGTTTAGGGGCATGTATTTCCTTATGTATATTTTCTTTTATGGGTTTGCATAAGATAATGATGTATGAACATAACCCACCCTTTGAGTGAGGTTATTGTATGTAAATATATGCTATAATGTGCTTATGGATGTTATATGATGGAGCCTAAGTGATATGATGTGATATATTCTTAAACGTCTTATTATACTCCGCTTACTCGTTCACGTTGTACTCGGCTCACGTTTTCAATTGTGTTTAAAAAAAAAAATGACTTGTAATTTCACTAAGTGTTTTCAAATTATGAAGAAAGAACCAAAGCAAGGAGTAAAGTCTAGTCATTAATCAGATTCAACCTAGGTGTATCTGGTTAATTACTAGGGTGTTACATAAAAAATCATGCTAAAATGAACGGACCTTGGCTAAATCATGTTTTAGAACCTAAAATGGACCTAATACATGCTCACTTATTTTGTTTATTAAACCCAAGGTTCCTAAGGATATAGATGTTGACACCTAGGTAGTAGGAGGCCCTACTGAGATTCTTTAGCAAGATTCTCACTTCCTCTATCTCTTTCTTTCCGTCACGTCTTTAGATGGCGATGTCCGTGATTTTTGTGGACACCCCAACTTGGGAGGTACATCATGATCCGGACCATGGGTCATACCATTTTGTGGGCCGTTGCATCGTTCGAGTGTTTATGTTCATTGGACGGCCCTTTAGTCACCCCGTACATAGCCATCAATTCTCTCCTGTCTCACCCTACGATGACGACTTCGTGTTCGAGTGCGCATGCCCTCAAGAGGAGCGGATCTGCCTCACCCCACTGACGGCCTCTGCCATCCGGGACTACCCACAGTATGTGCCCCGCTTGCCCTCATCATTCTCTGAGACGGACCCTTCGGAGGACTCTGCCACTTAGGTACCCTCCGAGGGATCCTCCCCCATTGTGCCGATGGATGTTGGGGAGGCTAGTGAGGCTTCCGTCGCTCAGCCAGTTCGTGGAGGACGGAGGATGATTCCCCGCCGTGGAGCTCATGCCCGACCGATGCAGCGCATCGCACCCCGACTGTAACATCCTAATTTTTAACCCAATACTCTAAAACATATTTAGGTTAATCATTAGTCTGTTACTTCATAGTTCTCATTTATCTTTGAATTACTTAGCGGAAAATACGGGTAATTTTTTTTTTTGAAAAACAAAGTGAGAGTCGCGTGATGCGATAGGCGGTAAACCATGTATGGTACACAAATGTCTCACAACATCATAACATAAGGCACACCATGAGTAACACTGAAAATCATCTCATATATATATAATTTGCCCACTTATAAGTGTGGGACTTAGTTTGGTACAAGGAAAGTACAGGAAAGGAAATACAACATAAACATAAACATGATCTACTCCCCTATCCGAGTGCATCTAATGGGAAACCTCTAAACAAAAGAAGGTTTATCCCCATCTAAGTGGTGTGTGCTCTAACTCGGGCCATCCACGGCCTCCTACTGGCGACTATCTCGTGATCGAGGCAGATATCCTGGAAACTGGGCGAGCACCTCGGGCGTGAAGAGGCGGAGCGGGGATCGAGTGTGAGTCCCGGGGTATGGCCGCATCTCCGGTCGTCGTGCACACCTCGGCTGAGTCACGGTGGGCTCGCTATCCTCTCCAAAGTCCATAGGTATGGAGGGGGAAGATCCCTCGGAGGGTGCCTGGGTTGCCGAGTTCTCGGAAGGATCCGCCTCCGAAAAAGACGACGGGCAACGGGGCACATACTGGGGGTAGTCTCGAGCGGCGGACGTGGATGATGGGGTACGACGAAGCCTCTCCTCTAGGGGACGTGCGCGCTCGAACACCAGGTCATCGCCAAAAGGTGAGACGGGGGAGAAACGATGGGAATGTACAGGGGGAGTGAAGGGTCGACCCATGAACATGAATACTCTAACCGTGCATCGACCCACAAAATGGAATGACCCGTGGTCCGGGTCATGGTGCACCTCCCATGTCGGTGTGTCCACGAACACTACGAACGTCGCCATCTGAAGACGTGACGGAAAGAAAGAGATAGAGGGAGTGAGAATCTTGCTAAAGAATCTCAGTAGGGCCTCCTACTACCTAGGTGTCATCATCTACGTCCTCAGGAACCTTGGGTTTATTTATACAAAATGACTGAACATGTATTAAGTTCATTTTAAACTTAAAAATATATTTTAGCCAAGGTCCATTCATTTTAGGATGATCTTAATGTCATGAATGCAACATAATAGAAAATGTATGCATGGCACTACCTAATGCACATACATAAAACATAACATCAAGCATCATCATTCTTGGTGGCATAAAGTGGCAATAGTAACATTCATATGGGACAAAACTTAGTGACATAATCATAATCATGAAACTTCTCTTCCTCATGGGCCACCCTAAAAGACAATCGAACTGGGGGTGCTCGGCCGAACCGGTGTCACCCATAACGTGTCATACATCTAGGTTATGAGCTCATACCTTAACTAGTCGTCACTAGTTCTTACTTACCACTTAACGATAAGCGTATCATAATTCATAAATCCCGACTATCTGAGTACGGGTTAGGGGGCAAAACTCATAGGGGTGCTCGGCCGAACCGGTGTCACCTAAGAGTATAAAATGGTACCGATGTCACATGAGTTCTATGGAGGTGCTCGGCCAAACCGGTGTCATCCTAGAACCCATCTTAGCACCTTAATTTTCAAAATTTCTTTAAGTCCCCAAATTTGTCGGAAATTCGGCGGCACAACGGTCATTACACCGAATTTCCTTCCAAATTTGCTTTATGCCACATAAACATATAACCTCATAAATTCCTCATATGAATAACATCATCATCATTAGCATACTTCATGCATCATCATAAAACATCCAAACGCTTATCCTTACGGTAGCTTATGCTTTGACCCTTACGGGTCTTAATCTTGAGATATAAATCTCTACATCCGTCGTTCATATTTTAAGCACCTAAGGCTCATAATTAAACATCATTCATAATCCTCTCATTTTACTTTTAAATCTGAATGGCATAGGGTGGAAATCCTAACATGTGAATACGGGTTCTAGAACTTACGCCTTAGACCCTTTCTTGGTTCCGTTTTACTAAGGCGCTATGGATTAAATCTAAATCAATTATGAGGCATTCCTATGCTTAAGGACTAATTATTAATCATGTTTATCATGTTGTAAGGGTGCTGGGCAGAATCCAGAAAATTAAATGTTCTAAGAGTTCTACATTTGCATTTTTACGGTTTTCTAGTTACTAGTTTCCCCATAGGTGCTAGAATTCAATTCTAACTCAAATGATACCAAGTTTTTCATGTCTAAACAATCTAAATCTGATTATGTCCCCATTAAAACAGTTTGGAAAGGTTCCATAAACAAATGGGTCAAAACTATGTTAAATTCTAGCTTTACGGTATTTCTAGTTAGCTAGTTTCTTACCTATCATGCATAGGATCGCTTCTACATCATCATATGATATTTTCACACATTCCAACACATCAAAACATCATCATACCACATCACACTCATCATATCAGGACCGAAAAACATTTAACTTCAATAAGAGAGTTAAATTGACATTTCTAGGTACATAAGTTAACTAGTTTCTCTTGGAATCAATCTAGAACTTCTAAAACTCTTTGCGAAACATTTTAATCCATCAAGAGGCTAAGTGAAGCCTTAGGTCACTGACCAAAACATATTCCATCCCCTAAAAGATAATAAAATCACAACTTGTGATGACGTAACCTTATAAAGATTTGTAAAGCTTTAAGGAAAACTTAAAACATAGACTATTGGTCCTAGTAGCTAGATGAAAACTCATTGCAAGTCCATCATCACTACTTGGCCGAAATTATGCATTCAAGGAATACATTCACATTTAACTTTATCTTGGAATGAAATGGGCAAGTCTTTGAGCTCTAGGTTCTTAAGTTATGACATAAACTAAACGTGCTCATGCTTTTTGTTTTTAATCTTGCCTACAAAGTAAAGTGATGACTTAAAATTAAATATGCAAGGCATAACTTAAACGCAAGCTTGAAAGTAAATATGCGAGGCATAAACTTAAACGTGCAAGCTTGAAGGTAAATATGCATGGTTCAATTCTTTATTTTAGTGCTCTTGGCCCAACAACAATCGACTTTAAGGCCGAAATAGATAGGCATTCGAGAAATTAATTAGGTGATAATGCAAGTTCAATTCTTTATTTTAGTGCTCTAGGCCCAACAACAATCGACTTTAAGGCCGAAATAGAAAGGCTTTGAGAATTAAATTAAGTGATGATACAAGTTCCATTTTAATCTTTATGTTCTTAAGTGATAGCTAGAAAGCAAAGATGCATAGCAAGAATGTAAATATGGATGTAAGCATAAAATAAATTATGCAAGTTCATTTTATCATTTCTAGAGCTCTTGACAAGACTTTAAAGGAATTTAAACCATAACCCAAACTCATCCAAACAAGGTAAAGTCAAGCTTAGAGTTCTTAAAACTCAACATAATATTTTTAGGAAATCAAACCATGAAACTTAGAAAATTAATGGATTTGGCCGAAATCATCAAGAAGAAAAGGAACATTTTAAAACTCTAGAGTTCATGATCTTGATGATATATTAACACCAACATCATGAGTCCTCATCATTGAGTTCATAGAGCCATTTTAAAACATCACTAAAGCTAAAGTTCTCAAGAGTTCAAGAAAGGAAAACTAAAAACATTTTTGCTCAAGAACAAAGATCAAGCTCTAGAGTTTGTTTCAAGTGATGAACATCATCATGAAACTCTCATCATCAAGCTCTCCTTCCTTTGTTCTTCAAGGCCTATGGCCGAAAATGAAAAGGAAAAGGAAGAAAATGAAGTTCTAAAGAGAAACAAGAGAAACTATGAACATCAAGCTTGAAATAAGAACTTTAAAGAAAAGAATACATGAAAGAAAATCCCTACTTGGTGTGATGAACTTGAAGATGGAAGAAGAAGATGAAGAAGATGAAGAACTTGAGGAACTCCAAGAACTTGAAGAACACAAAAACTTTGAGAGGAAAAGAAAAGCTTTGAGAGTTCCTAAACTTAGCAAATGATCTAAAAGTGGTGCAAGCTCCTCAAGGCATTCTATTTATAGAGAAATGAAACAAATGGAGGGAGCTCATGGGTGAAGAGGTTTCGCCCATGAGGGTGCAGATTGGAGGCTTTCCATGAGTTCCATGAGGTGAGATAATGTGTTCTTGAGGTATGGTGAGGTATGGTTCAAAGCATGGTGAGGTATGGCTCAAGGTATGGCTCAAGCATGGTTCTTTGAGTGAGAAAACAATTTAATATGTGTGGTAATTGGAGAGAGATGGCCGAATATGCATCAGCCCATGGGGAAGGTTTCTTTGCATTTTAATTGTGGTTTAGAGTTGTGTTTAGGTGTATCTTTGATTATGCTTAAGATTAGGAATTTGTAAGAAAGTGTTTAGGTAAGGTAAATGGGTAATTAAGGTGGTCTAGACATAATTAAGGAGTGGTCTTGCACCATTAGAGAGTTAAATCCTCAATTTAGAGTCTAAACAACTCTAGACACATTTCCTTGATTTAAGGAATTGGAGAGAGAAAACACTATTCAAGATTCCAAGACTAGGAATCTTGAGTTCTAAAAAGGGATTTAAGTTTAATCTAAGCAATTTTAGGTTCTAATTAACTTTAATAAATTATTTTGGCTCTAGATTAATTAGGGAAATAAATTAATCTTCATTTAGAGCCTAATATTGCTTAGGTTTGCTTAATTACGTCGTTAAGCTCAAAAACACTATTCTAGGGGCAAAATCATAATTTTGTACTAAAACTGCCCGGGGCGACCGGGACTTGAACAGAGACCTCTAGACACATGAAAACATGTTTTTAAACCTCTGGGGAAAGTTCCGGGCTCAAACGGCACCATTACCCGCGTAAAAACGCTATAGGGGTATTTTGGTCATTTTGACCGAAGCTGGAAACGAAATTTTCGCTTCCGAAAGCATTCAAAGGCCATTCAATCCCCTTCAAACATTGAGTTGACCCTTCGAGGATGACCGAGTTGGTTACCCTCGAGTTCGGGTCAGGAAATGACCTTAGGGGCATTTTGGTCATTTCCCTCGGATAGAAAAATCGGGGTTTTACACCGACCGAGATAGCTCAATGGATCGGGTACATCCGTCATTTCCAAAGAGGCCCGCAGTAGGAGACGACCGTTGCGGTTCTGGTGCTCGAGCTTGACTAGGTTAGGATAGCCTTCTTTTGTCCTTGGGGTTATCCATTTGTAGGCACACTAGAGTTAGGAGAGTTTTCTTTTATGCCTTTGCTGTACTTTCAATTCCATGTATCTGTTTATGATGTATCAAACTAAGCCCCACTCTACACGAGCGAGCATATCATATATTATATAAATATGCAGTTCAATGTTATTATGATGTACTTTTACTTGCTTATGACATGTTGCTATGCGATGCTTGCTTTATTACCTTTCGTGCATTACTAATTAACGTGTTGCGCGGTTCTCACTTTGCTTTTATATTCAAAAAAAAAAATTTACCAGTATTTCCGCTAAGTATTTTGAAGTAATAAGGAAGCTATGACGTAACAGTCTAATGATTAACCTAATTATGTTCTAGAGTATTGGGTTAAAAATTAGGATGTTATAGGTGTGGTAGGGGTTGTAGTGTGTTCGGGACTGGTTTTGTTGTTGCGGCTTGAACCTCGGGCTTGAGGTCCTAGTCCCTTGGCACGTTCCGCCCTTGCAACCTAGAGCTTTCCTTGTCCTTCCTCCAGAATGCGGCACTTGTTGACCAGGGTTGGGAAGTCCCTGATCTCCATATGTGCCACGGCGTAGTTCAACTCTGACTTCAACCTAGCCTCGTATTTCACGCATTTCCATATCTCGTCGGGGTTCCCTTGGAACACCCGCGAGAACTTAATCAGCTTTTCAAATCTCACCGTGTACTGGGCGACAGACATTCCTCCTTGAGTTAACTGCATGAACTCGATATCCTTCGAATTCCTTACTGACTCCGGGAAGTACTTCTCGTTGAAGTAAGTCTTGAACAGCTCCCAGTTGACAGTAGTACTAGAAGCTTCTAGCAGTCTTCGCGCATGTGAATGTGACTCTTTGCTCATTCGAGCAAGCGACCACGGAGTAGATCTTCTCCATGTTCTTGATCCACTCGTCAGCTCTGTCGAGATCCATGGCTCCTCTAAAGGCCGGTAGGTTTGCCTTGCGGAATTCACCAAACCTTGCTTGCTCGACCATTTCAGCAGTAGGGGGAGCACGTCCGGTGTCCCCTTGTTGGTTTATCCTTTCTAACATCCCCTCCATGGCTCTTGCCATGTCACGGACAGCAGTGGCAGTTGCATCCTCCTGGTTACCTTCGGTCGGGGTCCTATTCTGTCGTCTGGGTGCCATTGGTTCCTAAATACATGAGACAATAACCACTGAGTTGATCAGGCTCAACGTTTCATGTGAAATGAGCTAGTTACCATGGCACTTGCAAACAAACAAGGGTCATGCATCTCTAACTTATAGCTTGTCTCTAGCAAGCTCTACACATGACATGTCTACCGCATTATGCTCCAAAAGCATAGTCAGTCCAATCCTCAGGCTCCATGAGAATTGAACTGCTCTGATACCATAATGTAACATCCTAATTTTTAACCCAATACTCTAGAACATATTTAGGTTAATCGTAAGGCGGTTACATCATAGTCTCCTTTTTACTTTAAAATATTTAGCGGAAATACTGGTAAATTTTTTTTTTGAATTTATAAAAGCAAAGTGAGAGCCGCGCGACACGATGAGCAATAAAGCATGGATGGAAATAAAGCAAACATCTCATAACATCATAACATAAAGCGAGTAAAGGCACATCACAATAAAACTGAACTGCATACTTATGTATAATATGATATGCCCACCCCTGGAGAGTGGGGCTTAGTTTAGTACATCATGAGCAGATACATCTAAAAAGAAAATACAAAGGAAAGTACGATGAAAAACATAAAAGCAACTCCCCTACCCCAGTGCAACTAAAGGGATAACCTCTAAACAAAAGGAGGTCCATCCTCATCTAAGTGGTGTGTACTCTACCTGGGTACTCCATCGGTCATACGTCACCTCCTACTAACGTCTATCTCACGAGCGAGGCAAATATCTGGGAAACTGGGCGAGCTCCTCTGGCGTATAGAGGTTGAATGGGGATCGAGAGTGACCCTCGTGACGTGGCCCATCTCCGGTTGTCGTGCTAGCCGTGGCTGAGACACGGTATCCTCACTGCCCACTCTCGTCAATGGTGGAATGGGGGCGGAACTCTAGCTATACAGACGGGTAGGCGGGTCCTCTGATGGGTCGGTCTTCGAGAAGTAAGTCCGTGGCACGGAGTTGGGATAGTCACGCATGGTTGAGGCGGCGGTGTGCATGCGGAGCACTCTCTCGTTATGCATACGCGGGAGCTCAAAAACCGGCTCGTCGTCGCCGTAGGGTGCTGTCGAGGAGAAGTGATGGGTATGCACGGGGTGAACGAAGGGACGTCCAACGAACATGATGACTCGCACCATGCATTGTCCCTCAAAATGGTATAATCCGTGCTCCGAATCATAGTGCACTTCCCACGTCGAGGTGTCCACAAAAACTACGAAAGTTGCCATCTGAAGACGTGACGGAAAGAAAAAGATAGATGGAGTGAGAATCTTGCTAAAGAATCTCAGTAGGGCCTCCTACTACCTAGGTGTCATCATCTACGTCCTCAGGAACCTTGGGTTTAGTATACAAAATAAGTGAACATGCATTAAGTCCATTTTTAAGCTTTGAAACATAGTTAGCCAAGGTCCATTCATTTTAGTATGATTCTTAATGTCGTGGATGCAACATATTAAAGAATGTATGCATGGCTCTACTCAATGCAAGAATAATAATCATAACATTGAGAACATCATAATAGTGGCATAAAGTGACAATTAAATTCTCATATGGGAAACTTTGTGATATAAACATCAGACTTTACTTCCTCATAGGCCACCCTAAAAGACAATCGTTCTGGGGGTGCTCGGCCGAATCGGTGTCACCCAGGACGTGTCACATCTCTAGGTTATGAGCTCACACCTTAATTAGTTGCCACTAATTCTTACTTATCAATCTCGATAAGCGTATTATAATCATAAACATAATCCCGACTTATCCAGTACGGGCTAGGGGGCATTTCTTGGGGGTGCTCGGCCGAACCGGTGTCACCCAAGAATTTATCTTGGTACCGATGTCACATGAGTTCTCTCAAGGTGCTCGGTCGAACCAGTGTCATCCGAGAACTCATCTTAGTACCTCATAAATAAAAATCTCATAGGTTTCCAAAAACTTTCTAAGTCCCCAAATTTGTCAGAAATTCGGCGGCATAACAGCAGCATGCCGAATTTCTTCCAAATTTTACTTTATGCCACATAAGTCAATTAAACATGCATCCTTCATCATAATTCCATGCATTCACATAATCATTCTCATATGTTCATAGGCAACATTGAAAATTCATTATGCTCTTGGTCCTACGGTATCTTATGCATTGACCCTTACGGGCCTTAAACTTGTGATGTAATTAGTCTATCATTTTCTATCAACCTCTTATGCACCTAAGGGTTCTCTTCTAACAAATATTACTAACATTTATGCTCTTTAATAAATTTGGTCAGCATGATTCGTTAGGGGGGCAGAATTATAAACTTGCAATTACGGGGTTCTGGAACTTACGTTTTAGACCCTTTCTCGGTTCCGTCTTCCTAAGGCGCTATAAATTAAACCTAAACCAATTATGAGGCATTCCTATGTCTAAGAACTAATTATAAACCATGTTTACTATATTATGAGGTTGCTGGACAGATTCTAAAAATTAAATGTTCTAAGAGTTCTAGAATTGCGATTTTACAGTTTTCTAGTTACTAGTTTCTCTATAGATGCTAAAATTCAATCCTACCTCAAATGTAACCAAATTTTTCATGATTAAACAATCCTAACCTGATTACATTCCCATTGAAACAGTTTGGGCAGTATCCAAAAATAAATAGGTTAAAACTATGCTAAATCTTGACTTTACGATTTTTCTAGAAAGCTAGTTTCTCTCCTATCATGCATAGAAATGTTCCCACCTCATCATACATAATTTTCACACATTCTAACACATCAAAACATCATCACATAGCAGAAAATTCATCATGGAAGAGCCGAAACATTAAGTTCCAAAAAGATGCAAAACTTGATATTTCTAACGCATATAAGTTGCTAGTTTCTCTTGGAATCATTTTTAGGACTTCTAAAACTCTTTTGCAAACCATTTTATTTTGTAAAAGAG
This sequence comes from Dalbergia cochinchinensis, assembly GCA_031216125.1. NCBI lineage: Eukaryota > Viridiplantae > Streptophyta > Magnoliopsida > Fabales > Fabaceae > Dalbergia > Dalbergia cochinchinensis. The sequence continues at coordinate 55,888,440 of CM062368.1, read as the reverse complement.
GCTAGAAACATCATTAGGTCAGTGACCACTTGATCCCTCTTTAAAAGAGAATTAAATTCACAAGTCTTGTTGGTCTTAATCTCAGCAGGTTCATGAGGCTTAAAGAAAGTCATAAAACTTAGATTGTTGGCCCTCGTAGCTAAATGGAACTCATTCCAAGCTCATCATCACTACATAACCGAAATTATGCATTCAAAGAATATTCCCACATAAAACTTTAACTCGAGATAAAATGGGCAAGTCTTTGAGCTCTAAGGTCTTTAAGTGATGACATAATTTTAAACATGCTATGCACTTCATTTTTATTCTTCATTACAAAGTAAAGTGAGAGCTTAAAGTAAATATGCAAGACTTGAAATATAAATATGCGAGGCTTGAAATAAATATTCAAGACTTGAAATATAAATATGCAAGTTCATTTCTTTATTTTAGTGCTCTAGGCCCAGCAACAATCGACTTTAAGGCCGAAATAGAAAGGTTTTGAGATTTAGTTAGGTGATAGTGCAAGCTCTCATTTTAAATCTTTACGTTTGTTAGTGATGAAAAGTAAATATGCTAGACAAGAATGTAAATATAAGGTGCACTCCATTCTTTATCCTTTAACTCTAAGTGATGGCTTGGAAAATAAATATAAATACAAAGCTCAAAGTAAATATGTAATGCATAAGCTTGAACTTAAATATGAATGCTAGTCCATTTTATTTCTTATTAGAGCTCATACAAGACTTTAAAGGAACTTAAACCTCAACCCAAACTCATCATGACAAGATAAAGTGAAGACAAGAGTGAACCTCAAGGGTTCTTTAAAACATAAAGTTTCTTTTCTTGAAATGTGGTCATAAATAACATTTTTATTAAAACCCAAGCTCTAGAGGCCTCATTGTGATGAACACATAGTCATCATCTAGAAGCTTTCATCACCAAGCCATTATGAATCTCATTGGCCAACATGGCCAAAAATTTGGAGAAAGAAAAGGAAAAGGAACCGAAACTTTTTAAGAAGAAAGGAAACATTTGAAAATCTAGAGACCATGATCTTGATGATGCATTAACACCAACATCATGAGTCCTCATCATTGAGTTCATGTAACCATTTTAAAACATCATCAAAGTTAAAGATTTCAAGAAAAAAGGACTAAAAACATCTTTAACTTAAGAACAAAGATCAAGCTTTAGAGATTGTTCAAGTGATGGACATCACCACCATGAAACCTCATCATCAAGCTCTCATTCCCTTGTCCTCAAAGGCCCATGGCCGAAATGAAGAAGAAAGAGGAGAGGGAAAGAAGTTCTAAAAACACTCAAGAGAAACCATAAACACATAACTAGAGTAAGAACTTAAACAAAGGAAATACTTGAAAGAAAATCCCTACCAAGTGATTTGAAGATTGGGATGAGAGAAGAGGATGAAGAACTTGAAGAACTTGGACACTTGAACTAGAGAGAAAAGAAAACTTTCAAGTGCTCTTTGAAAACTTACACTTAGCAAATGAACCCAAAATGATGCAAGTTCACCCAAGCATGCTATTTATAGAGAAATGAAACACATGCAAAGTGCAAGAGGGAGGGAGGGTTTTGGCCAAACAAGAGCAGCCCCATGAGTTCCATGAAGTGAGATGGTGTGATCTTGAGGCATGGTGAGGTATGGTTCAAAGTATGGTGAGGTATGGCTCAAGGTATGGCTCAAGCATGGTTCTTTGAGTGAGAAACAAATCAACATGTGATGTAAATGGAGGAGGAGTGGCCGAAACTTGCATCAGCCATGGGGGGGGATTTCTTGCATTTTAATTGTGGTTTAGAGTTGTGTTTAGGTGTATCTTTGATTAGGATTAAGATTAGGAATTTGTAAGAAAGTGTTTAGGTGAGAAAATGGGTAATCAAGGTTGTCAAAACATATTTAAGGAGTGGTCTTGCATCATTAGTGAGTTATAAACTCATTTTAGTGCATAAACAATTCTAGACACAATTCCTTGATTTAAGAAATTGGAGAGAAAAAACACTATTTAAGATTCCAAGAGTGGAATCTTGAGTTTTAGAAAGGAGATTTAAATCTAATCTAAGCAATTTTAGGCTCTAATTAATTTTAATAGTTTATTTTGACTCTAGATTAATTATGGAGATTAATTAATCTTCGATTAGAGCCTAATATTGCTTAGGTTTGCTTAATTACATCATTAAGCTCAAAAATACTATTCTAGGGGCAAAATCGTAATTTTGCACTAAAACTGCCCGGGACCACCGGGACTCAAACATATGCTTTTAAACATGTGAAAACATTGTTTTAAACCTTTGGGGAAAGTTTCGGGCTCAAACGGCACCTTTACCCGCGTAAAAACGCTATAGGGGTATTTTGGTCATTTTGACCCGAAACTGCAGAAAATGAGACTTTCACCTCCGAAACCACTCCAGGATCCTTCAATCCCCTTCAAACATTGAGTTGGCCCTCTGAGGACTGCCAGGCCGGTCATCCTCGAATTCCAGGCTGAAAATGACCTCAGAGGCATTTTGGTCATTTTCCATTCAGACAGAAAATCGGGGCGTTACAATTTTTACCCGGGAATCGAGGAAAGCCGGTCTGGGCAAACCTTGAGTGGATGTTTTAATGTTTGAAGGGAATTAATTGTGTTAAGCCCAAGGGGTCCCGAGGAGTTTTTGTGTATTTTGCCCCTAATTAAGGGCACAATGAGCTTAATTGTGCGATTAAGGAAACATAGGCAATATTAGGTTCTAATTAAAAATTAATTAATTTTAATTATTAATCTTGAGTCAAAATAATTAATTAAGATTAATTAGGGCCTAATATTGCTTAGGAAAACTCAAAATCCCTTCTTTAATTCATACTTTGTGTCATGTCAAGAGAAATGGTAATTTTTCTCTCCAATTCCTTAATTTAAGGAATTGTGTTGGATTTTTGAATTTCAAACTAAACAAGGTTAATTCAAGCTAAGTGTGTATGACCACTCCCTAATCATGTCTTGGATTCCATAAACTCATGGTTATCAACCCAAACACCTAATTACAAACTCCTAATCAAGAGCCAAATCATGTTTATCTCTAAACACTACTCTTAACACAAAAAAATAAAAATATCTCCTTATGCCATGCCTTCCTCATAGTCGCTCGTACCTTCTTCATGGCCACCCATACCCCCCCCCCCCCCCCCGCATGTGTGATTTCTCTATTTAATACTCAAACACACACAAATTCTCATTTTCCTCCCATCCAATTTTTTGGCCAAGACTTTGTCCAAAAAAGAGCTTTCAAATTCTCTCTTCTCTTACCTCTCAAAAACTCTCTCTTAACACCCTAATAATTGACTCAATACACCTAGGAAGTATTCAAGTTAATTCTTAGTTATTACTCTTTTGTTCCAGTTCTTAATTCTAGTCTTTAGAAAATACTTAGTGAAAATATGGGTAAAATTTTTCTTTTTGGAAATAAAAGCGAAAATGTGAGCTACACGAATGCATAAAGTAAACCGTATTTTTGACTTGCAAAGGAAAATCATAACATAACAAATGAAATGAAAAGAAACAACATCATAGATCGTTATATTTAAATAGTTATAACATATACTAAGTCAAGTAGTAGTAGCGTTAATACAGTCATCTGTTCATAACATAAAGAAACATCAAGAAAATACATCTGAACCCCTAACTAGAATAGTGTAACTAAAACATATAATCTCTAAAAGCAAAAGAAGGCTATCCTAAACATGTACGAGTGTGTACACTAGAGTCAGCTATCAGCTCCTACTCCTACCCATCAAAAGGAGGTACATAACCAACCCACTGAGCCAACTCGGTCGAGGTAGCCAAGCGATAAGAGGGTCGGGCATGTGCTCTATGATAAGGCACCATCCTTACCCTGCCTCCTTGAAGTGGCTGCATCAAAGTAGCCTCGCTGCCTAACACCATGGGTATGGTAAGGGAGGAACCCATGAATAGGATGTCTGTCTCAGAGGGGTCAGTCTCAGAATGAGCTAAGGGTGAGCAGGAATGTACTCTGAGTAGTCTCGGACGGCGAAGGCAGTAGCGAGGGTATGACAGATGCGCTTTCCTCGGGGGCGTGTACACTCAAAGAGTAGGTCATCGACGAAGAGTGAGGTTGCCGAGAATTGAAAGCTAGTAACCGACTGAGCAAAAACTCAATCCAAGAATACAAATAGACGGACTGTGTAACGTCCCGATTTTCTATCTGAGTGAAAAATGATCAAAATGCCTCTGAGGTCATTTTCGGCCCGAAATTCGAGGATGGCCGAACCGGCAGTCCTCAAAGGGCCAACTCAATGTTTGAAGGGGATTGAATGACCCTTGAGTGGTTTCGGAGGCGAAAGTCTCATTTTCTACAGTTTCGGGCCAAAATGACCAAAATACCCCTATAGCGTTTTTACGCGGGTAAAGGTGCCGTTTGAGCCTGAAACTTTCCCCAGAGGTTTAAAACAATGTTTTTACATGTTTCAAAGCATCTGTTTGAGTCCCAGTGGTCCCGGGCAGTTTTAGTGGAAATTACGATTTTACCCCTAGAATAGTATTTTTGAGCTTAATGATGTAATTAAGCAAACCTAAGCAATATTAGGCTCTAATCGAAGATTAATTAATTTCCATAATTAATCTAAAGTCAAAATAAATTATTAAAATTAATTAGAACCTAAGATTGCTTAGATTAGATTTAAATCTTTTTTCTAAAACTCAGATTTCACTCTTGGAATCTTGAATAGTGTTTTCTCTCTCTAATTCCTTAAATTAAGGCATTGTGTCTAGAATTGTTTATTCTCTAAAATGAGTTTATAACTCACTAATGATGCAAGAACACTCCTTAAATGTGTCTTGACAACCCTGATTACCCATTTTCTCACCTAAACACTTTCTTACAATTCATAATCTTAATCCTAATCAAAGATACACCTAAACACAACTCTAAACCACAATTAAAATGCAAGAAATCCTCCCCCCATGGTTGATGCACTTTCGGCCCCCTCTCTCTCATTTACATCACATGTTGATTTGTTTCTCACTCAAAGAACCATGCTTGAGCCATACTTTGAACCATACCCCACCATGCCTCAAGATCACAACATCTCACCTCATGGAACTCATGGGGCTGCCCTTGTGCTGTAACACCCCGATTTTTCTGTCTGAGGGAAATGACCAAAATGCCCTTAAGGTCATTTCCTGAACCGAATTCGGGGGTAACCAAATCGGTCGTCCTCGAAGGGTCAACTCAATGTTTGAAGGGGATTGAATGGCCTTTGAATGCTTCCGGAAGCGAAAATCTCGTTTTCCGCAGTTTCGGGTCAAAATGACCAAAATACCCCTATAGCGTTTTTACGCGGGTAGAAGTGCCGTTTTAGCCCGAAACTTTCCTCAGAGGTTTAAAACCATGTTTTCATGTGTCTAGAGGTCTCTGTTCAAGTCCCGGTGGTCCCGGGCAGTTTTGTGCAAAATTATGATTTTGCCCCTAGAATAGTGTTTTTACGCCTAATGACGTAATTAAGCTAACCTAAGCAATATTAGGCTTTAATCGAAGGTTAATTAATTTCCCTAATTAATCTAGAGCCAAAATAATTTATTAAGGTTAATTAGAACCTAAAATTGCTTAGATTAAACTTAAATCCCTTTTTAGAACTCAAGATTCCTAGTCTTGAAATCTTAAATAGTGTTTTCTCTCTCCAATTCCTTAAATCAAGGAAGTGTGTCTAGAGTTGTTTAGACTCTAAATTGAGGATCTAACTCACTAATGGTGCAAGACCACTCCTTAATTATGTCTAGACCACCCTAATTATCCATTTTCCTTACCTAAACACTTTCTTACAAATTCCTAATCTTAAGCATAATCAAAAGATACACCTAAACACAACTCTAAACCACAATTAAAATGCAAACACAACCCTACATGGGCTGATGCATTTCGGCCAGCACACCTCCCCATTGACCACATGTTGAATTGTTTTCCCACTCAAAGAACCATGCTTGCACCATACTTGAGCCCATGCTTGACCATGCTTCCAACCATGCCTTCAACCATGCTTTGTAAGAGATATTTTCCTCCCATTTCTGCACCCTCATGGTCGAAACCCCTTCAGCCACACACACACTCCATTTGCTTCATTCTTCAATAATAGATGGTCTTGGGAAGCTTGCACCACTTTTAGATCATTTGCTAAGTTTAGGAACACTCAAAGCTTTTCTTTTCTCTCAAAGTTCTAGTGTTCTTCAAGTTCTTCAAAGTTCTTCATCTTTTTCATCTTCTTCTTCCATCTTCAAGTACATCACACCAAGTAGGGATTTTCTTTCAAGTATTCCTTTCTTTAAAGTTCTTGTTCTAAGCTTTATGTTTATAGTTTCTCTTGATTCTTTTTAGAACTTCTTTTCTTCTCCTTTTTCTTTCTCATTTTCGGCTATGGGCCTTGAAGTTCAAAGAAATGAGAGCTTGATGATGAGAGTTTCATGATGATGTTCATCACTTGAAACAAACTCTAGAGCTTGATCTTTGTTCTTGAGTAAAACACTTCTAGTTCTTCCTTTCTCTAACTTTTGGAATCTTTAACTTCGATGATGTTTTAAAATGGTTCTAAGGACTCAATGATGAGGTCTCATGATGTTGGTGTTAATATATCATCAAGATCATGGACTCTAGAGTTTCAAAATGTTCTTTTTGTTCCTTGAAATTTCGGCCATTTCTTTTTCTTTTACATGCAAAATGTTTTGATTTTCTAAAGATTTTATGTTGAGTTCTAAGGACTCTAGACTTTACTTTATCTTGGTTTGATGAGTTTGGGTTGAGGTTTAAGTTCCTTTAAAGTCTTGTTAAAAGCTCTAGAGAGATAAAATGAACTTGCATAATTTATCTTATGCTTGCACTCATATTTACATTCTTGCTATGCACCTTTACTTTCAAGCTATCACCTAAGAACATAAAGATTAAAATGGAACTTGCATCATCACTCAATTTAATTCTCAAAGCCTTTCTATTTCGGCCTTAAAGTCGATTGTTGTTGGGCCAAGAGCACTAAAATAAAGAATTGAACTCGCATTATCACCTAATTAATTTCTCAAATGCCTATCTATTTCGGCCTAAAAGTCGATTGTTGTTAGGCCAAGAGCACTAAAATAAAGAATTGAACCTCACATCTTTACTTTCAAGCTTGCACGTTTAAGTTTATGCCTCGCATATTTACTTTCAAGCTTGCACGTTTAAGTTTATGCCTTGCATATTTAATTTAAGTCATCACTTTATTTTGTAAGCAAGATTAAAAATGAAAAGCATGAGCATGTTTATTTCATGTCATAACTTAAGAACCTAGAGCTCAAAGACTTGCCCATTTCATTTCAAGTTAAAGTTTGATGAGAATGTATTCTTTGAATGCATGTTTTCGGCCAAGTAGTGATGATGGACTTGTAATGAGTTTTCATCTAGCTACAAGGACCAATAGTCTATGTTCTAAGTTTTTCTTAAAGCTTTACAAATCTTTTCAAGGTTATGTTATCATGAGATATGACTTTATTCCCTTTTAGAAGATGAAATATATTTTGGTCATTGACCTAAGGCTTCTCTTAGCCTCTTGATAAGTTAAAATGATTTGCAAAGAGTTTTAGAAATTCTAAATTGATTCCAAGAGAAACTAGTTAACTTATGTACCTAGAAATGTCAATTTAAATCCTTTACTGAAGCTAAATGTTTTCGGTTCTGATATGATGAGTGTGATGCTGTATGATGATGTTTTGATGTGTTAGAATGTGTGAAAATATCATATGATGATGTAGAAATGATTCTATGCATAATAGGTAAGAAACTAGCTAACTAGAAATACCGTAAAGCTAGAATTTAACATAGTTTTGACCCATTTGTTTATGGAACTTATCCAAACTATTTTAATGGGAGCATAATCAGATTAGGATTGTTTAGACATGAAAAACTTGGTAACATTTGGATTAGAATCGAATTCTAGCACCTATAGGGAAACTAGTAACTAGAAAACCGTAAAAGTGCAAGTTTAGAACTCTTAGAACATTTATTTTTCTAGATTCTGTCCAGCACCCTTACAACATGATAAACGTGATTAATAATTAGTCCTTAAGCATAGGAAAGCCTCATAATTGATTTAGATTTAATTCATAGCGCCTTAGGCGAAGACGGAACTAAGAAAGGGTCTAAAACGTAAGTTCTAGAACCCCGTAATCACAAGTTAGGAATTCTGCCCTATGCTATTCAGATTTAAGTGTGAACATGAGGATTATGAATGATGTTTAATTATGAGCCCTCAGGTGCATAAAATATGAGCGATGGATGTTAGAGAACCATATCTCATGATTAAGACCCGTAAGGGTCAAAGCATAAGCTACCGTAACGATAAACGATTGAATGTTCCATGATGATGCATGTGGTATGTAAATGATGATGATGTTATTCATATGAGGAATTCATGAGGATATATGTTTATGTGGTATAAAGCAAATTTGGAAGGAATTCGGCGTAATGCCTTTGTGCCGCCAAATTCCCGACAAATTTGGGGACTTAAAGAGATTTTGAAAATTAAGGTACTAAGATGGGTTCTAGGATGACACCGGTTTAGCCGAGCACCTCCATAGAACTCATGTGACATCGGTACCAATTTATACTCTTAGGTGACACCGGTTCGGCCGAGCACCCCTAAGAGAATTTCCCCCTAACCCGTACTCAGATAGTCGGGATTTATGATTTATGATATGCTTATCGTTAAGTGGTAAGTAAGAACTAGTGACGACTAGTTAAGGTATGAGCACATAACCTAGAGATGTGACACGTTCTGGGTGACACTGGTTCGGCCGAGCACCCTTAGAGTGCTTGTCTTTTAGGGTGGTCCATGAGGAAGAGAAGTTTCATGATTATGATTATGTCACTAAGTTTGTCCCATATGAATGTTTCTATTGCCACTTTATGCCACTAAGTATGATGATGCTTGATGATAAGATTTATGTATGTGCTTTAGGTAGTGCCATGCATACATCTTCTATTATGTTGCATTCATGACATTAAGATCATCCTAAAATGAATGGACCTTGGCTAAAGTATATTTTGAAAGTTTAAAATGAACTTAATGCATGTTCAGTCATTTTGTATAATTAAACCCAAGGTTCCTGAGGACGTAGATGATGACACCTAGGTAGTAGGAGGCCCTACTGAGATTCTTTAGCAAGATTCTCACTCCCTCTATCTCTTTCTTTCCATCACGTCTTCAGATGGCGACATTCGTAGTGTTCATGGACACGCCGACATGGGAGGTGCACCATGACCCGGACCACGGGTCGTTCCATTTTGTGGGTCGATGCATGGTTAGAGTATTCATGTTCATGGGTCGACCCTTCACTCCCCCTGTACATTCCCATCGTTTCTCCCTCGTCTCACCTTTTGGCAATGACCTGGTGTTCGAGCGCGCACGTCCCCTAGAGGAGAGGCTTCACCGTACACCACCGTCCACGTCCGCCGCTCGAGACTACCCCCAGTATGTGCCCCGTTGCCCGTCGTCTTTTTCGAAGATGGATCCTTCTGAGGATTCGGCAACCCAGGTACCCTCCGAGGGATCTTCCCCTACCATACCCATGGACCTTGGGGAGGGTAGTGAGCCTTCCGTGACTCAGCCGAGGCTTGCACGACAACCGGAGATGAGGCCACGCCGTAGAGGTCACTTCCGAGCCCTGTCCCGCCAATTCATGCCGGAGGAGCTTGCTCAGTTTCCTGGTTACGTGCCACGCTCGAGGGATAGTCACCAGTAGGAGGCTGTGGATGGCCCAGGTTAGAGCACACACCACTTAGATGGGGATAAACCTTCTTTTGATTTGAGGTTATCCTATTAGATGCACTCGGGTAGGGGAGTAGTTTATGTTCATATTTATGTAGCATTTTCCTTCATGTATTCCCTTGTACCAAATTAAGTCCCACACTTATAAGTGGGCAAGTTATATATATATATGAGATGATATTCAGTGTTTTCCCATGATGTGCCTTTATGTGCCTTAAGCTATGACGTTATGAGATGTATGTTTTGTCCGTTACTTGTTATATCGCATCACGCGGCTCTCACTTTGTATTTCAAAAAAAAAATTTACCCGTATTTTCCACTAAGTATTTCTAAGTAAAATTGAGAACTATGAAGTAACAGACTAATGATTAACCTAAGTATGTTCTAGAGTATTGGGTTAAAAATTAGGATGTTACATTATGGTATCAGAGCAGTTCGATTCTCATGGAGCCTGAGGATTGGACTGACTATGCTTTCTAAAGCATAGTATGATAGTTATGTCACGCGTAGTGCTTAGTTAGAGATAAGCTATAGGGTAGAAGTGCATGACCCTTGTCTACTTGCATGTGCCATGGTAACTAGCTCATTTTACATGTAATATTGAGCCTGATCACCTCAGTGTTTATTGTCTCGTGTGTTTAGGAACTAATGGCACCAAGGAGACAACCTAGGACCCCGACCGAGGGGGACCAAAATGATGCTACTGCTGCTGCTATTCGTGACATGGCTAGGGCCATGGAACGAATGTTCGAGAGGATGAACCAACAAGGGGACACCGGACGTGCTCCCCCTACTGCCAAAATGGTCGAGCAAGCGAGGTTTGGTGAGTTTCGCAAGGCGAACCCACCAACCTTCCGAGGAGCCATAGACCCCGACAAAGCTGATGAATGGATAAAAAACATGGAGAAAATTTACTTTGTGGTAGCTTGCTCGGAGGAGCAAAAGGTCACCTTCGCTACTTATATGATGGAGTCGGATGTCGAAGTTCGTGGTGGCACCAAGATCGCTAGAAGCTTCTGCATCGTCCAATCGAGCTGTTCAAGACTTACTTCTACGAGAAGTACTTCCCGGAGTCAGTAAGGAATGCGAAGGACATTGAGTTCATGCAACTAACACAAGGAGGAAGGACTGTTGCCCAGTACACGGCGAGATTTGAAGAACTGGTCAAGTTCTCATGGGTGTTCCAAGGGAACCCCGATGAGATATGGAAATGGGTGAAGTACGAAGCCGGATTGAAGCCAGAGCTGAATTATGCTGTAGCACATATGGAGATCAGGGACTTCCCCACCCTGGTCAACAAGTGCCGCATTTTGGAGGAAGGACAAGGTAAGCTCCAGGCTGCAAGGGCGGAAAGAGCTAAGGGGCTAAGACCTCAAGCCCCGAAGTTCAAACCCCAACACCAAAACCAACCACGAAACCATTATAACCCCTACCACACCAACCAATTCAAACCACAACAACAACAAAGAACTCCCTTCCACTAACAACCCAAGCAACCCTACAGACCACCGTTCCAGAACAACAACCACCGAAACAACAACAACAACAACAATAACCGGCAAGGAGTGTCGGGAGGCCCCCGGAACAATGCGCAACAAGGAGGGTCCAGTGGGACCAAGAACAAGACGCCCCAAGGAGCCCCCGCCACCTTTGCTAGGCCTACATCGGCGATAATATGCCCCCAGTGCGGGAAAGATCATGGCAACTGTCCCTGCCTAGCTGGACAAAACGTGTGCTTCAAGTGCGGGAAGCTCGGCCACTACGCCAACAGATGCAACAACGGAGGGCCAGCGAATCAGAACCCTAGGCTGTAATACCAAGGGAGGGTCTTCACCCTCAATGTAGATGAAGCGGACACATCCAACGGTCTCATAGAAGGTAAGTGCGAAATAGATGGTAGGACCTTAATCGCATTTTTATGACTCTGGTGCAACACATTCTTTTATTTCATATGCTAGTGTCGAGGCTCTAAATTTGAAAACTTCCAAACTTCCTTTTGATCTTATTGTCTTTACCCCCACAAATCATCCCGTGGATACTTATTATTGTTGTCTAAACTGTCACCTCACCACAGAAAATAGATCATATGTTGTGGATTTAATTTGTTTACCCATGAAAGGTATAGGAGTAGTTCTTGGCATGGATTGGCTTCACGCCAACCGTGTATTGTTAGACTGTGACACCAAAACAGTTGTCTTTCCTTCTCCCCCTAGTGAAATAAGTCAACCTTTGAGACTCTAGCTCAATGCCGTAGAGGTCTATTGTAGTGGGAAAAAGACTAAGGGATATGTTCTCCTAGCTGCTAGCGACGTACACTTTGGCAGAATTTAGAGAATATACCAGTAGAGAGACTATCCCGAGGTGTTTCCGGAAGATATATCCGAGTTCCCTCCCGAGAGAGAAATGGAGTTCTCCATTGAGTTGGTTCCTGGAGCGGGACCAATCTCCATTGCCCCCTATAGAATGTCACCCCTAGAACTAGCCGAGCTTAAAACCCAACTTGAGGAACTTTTAGAAAAGAGCTTTATAAGACCTAGTGCTTCACCGTGGGGAGCCCCGGTCTTGTTTGTGAAGAAGAAGGACGGGAGCATGAGGTTGTGTATAGACTATAGGCAATTGAACCATGTAACGATGAAAAACAAATACCTTTTGCCTAGGATTGATGATCTCATGGACCAATTGAGAGAAGCGGTAGTATTTTCCAAGATCGACCTAAGGTCAGGATACCACCAAATTAGAGTGAGAGATCAAGATATACCAAAGACTGCCTTTAGAACTCGGTATGGACACTTTGAGTTCGCAGTGATGTCTTTTGGATTGACGAATGCTCCTACAGTATTTAAGGATTACATGAATAGGATCTTTAGACCCTATTTAGATCAGTTCGTGGTCATTTTCATAGATGATATACTCATCTATTCGAAGACCCACGAGGAGCATGAGCGTCATTTGAGGATAGTTTTGGAGATTTTGAAGGAGAAAAAGCTGTATGCAAAACTTTCTAAGTGTGAATTTTGGTTGGAGGAGGTCAAGTTTTTAGGGCATGTTGTGTCAAAAGGAGGTATAGCTATTGATCCTAGTAAGGTAGAAGCCGTAATGAATTGGGATAGACCAACCACCGTAACGGAAATACGGAGCTTTTTGGGTTTAGCGGGCTACTACCGTAGGTTTATCATGGGATTCTCCCAAATTGCCCTACCCCTGACCAAGCTAACTAGGAAGAATGCACCATTTGTGTGGAATCCCGAGTGTGAGAAAAGTTTCCAAGAGCTTAAGGAAAGGTTAACCACGACCCCAATCTTAGTCTTACCTAGCCCCAATGTACCTTTCGAGGTATATTGTGATGCTTCGGGCAAAGGACTAGGGTGTGTGTTGATGCAAAATAGGCAGGTGGTGGCCTATACATCTCGACAACTCAAGCCTCACGAGGCTAACTACCCCACCCATGACCTAGAGCTAGCCGCCGTAGTGTTCGCCTTAAAGATTTGGAGACACCATTTGTATGGTGTAAGGTTTGAAGTTTTCTCCGATCATAGGAGTCTCAAGTACCTATTTGATCAAAAGGAGTTGAACATGAGGCAGAGAAGATGGATGAAATTCCTCAAAGATTACGATTTCGGTTTAAGTTACCACCCCGGCAAGGCTAATGTAGTCGTCGATGCCTTGAGCCGAAAGTCGTTACACCTGTCCCACATGATGATCAAAGAAGTCGAGTTAATAGAGAAGTTTAGGGATATGAATCTAGGGATGTCAGTGACCGATAAAGGGATGAGGATGTGCTATCTTAGTGTGACAAGTGGATTTAAGAAAAGAATCATGTTAGCACAACGAGAGAATGAGGAGTTCAAAGAGATCATAGATGCTGTTAAGGCGGGAAAGTTGAAGGGTTTTGAAAGAGGTGAGGATTGGATATGGAGGTTTGAAGGAAGGATCTGCGTACCCCAAGATGGTGACCTCCGAGAGAAGATCTTGGAGGAGGCTCACAAAAGCTATTTCGCCATTCATCCTGATGTTACCAAGATGTACCAAGACTTGAAGAAGATGTTTTGGTGGCCCAGAATGAAGAAGGATGTAGTCACCTGGGTTAGTAAGTGCTTGGTATATCAGAAAGTGAAAATCGAGCACCAAAAACCTTCAGGTTTGTTGCAGCCCCTGTCAATCCCCGAGTGGAAGTGGGAATGCATATCTATGGATTTCGTGACGGGATTGCCTAAGACCCAAGCTGGCCATGATGCTATATGGGTGATAGTGGATCGACTAACCAAGTCGGCACACTTTCTGCCTATTAGAGTTACATACTCTTTAGATAAATTGGCTCAGTTATACATCCAAGAGATCGTAAGATTACATGGAGTGCCGTCGACGATAATCTCGGATCGTGATTCGCGGTTTACATCACGTTTTTGGGGAGCCTTTCAAAAGGCGTTTGGTTCAAAGCTATGCTTGAGCACTGCTTACCACCCACAAACAGACGGACAATCCGAAAGGACGATCCAAACCCTAAAGGACATGCTAAGAGCCTGTGTGTTAGACCAAAGGGGAAGTTAGGATAAGTACTTGCCTTTGATCGAGTTTATGTATAACAACAGTTATCACGCGAGCATCGGTATGGCACCGTACGAGGCGCTGTATGGAAGGAAGTGCCAATCACCTTTGTGTTGGTACGAGCCTGGGGAGCAAAGTGTCTTAGGACCTGATGTAGTGAGGGAGATGACAGAACAGATCAAGAGGATCCGGGATAGGATGCTCACTGCTCAAAGTAGACAAAAGAGCTATGCGGACAAGCGGCGCAAGCCCTTGGAATTCGAAGAGGGAGAACATGTGTTCCTTAGGATTACCCCCACTCCAGGCATAGGAGAGCCATGAAAGTCAAAAAGTTGAGCCCCCGATTCCTTGGTCCCTTCCAAATTCTTCAAAGGATAGGAACAGTTGCCTACAAAATAGCCTTACCCCCTAATCTTTCTAATCTTCATGATGTCTTTCACATCTCTCAGTTAAGGAAGTATGAGTGTTGGGATAAGTAATTGCCTTTGATCGAGTTTGCGTATAACAACAGTTATCACGCGAGCATCGGTATGGCACCGTACGAGGCGTTGTATGGAAGGAAGTGCCAATCACCTTTGTGTTGGTACGAGCCTGGGGAGCAAAGTGTCTTAGGACCTGATGTAGTGAGGGAGATGACGGAACAGATCAAGAGGATCCGGGATAGGATGCTCACTGCTCAAAGTAGACAAAAGAGCTATGCGGACAAGCGGCGCAAGCCCTTGGAATTCAAAGAGGGAGAACATGTGTTCCTTAGGATTACCTCCACTACAGGCATAGGGAGAGCCATGAAAGTCAAAAAGTTGAGCCCCCGATTCCTTGGTCCCTTCCAAATTCTTCAAAGGATAGGAACAGTTGCCTACAAAATAGCCTTACCCCCTAATCTTTCTAATCTTCATGATGTCTTTCACATCTCTCAGTTAAGGAAGTATGAGTCCAACCCTAGCCACGTTTTAGAGCCAAAGCATGTTCAGTTAAGGGACGACCTAACTCGTGGACCGCGGAGTCAAGCAGCTGAGGAACAAGTCTGTTCCTTTGGTAAAAGTAGCATGGGGACGCGACAAGTCCGAAGAATTCACATGGGAGCTAGAGACAGAAATACGAGACAAATATCCAGAGCTTTTCTAAGGTAACGAATTTCGAGGGCGAAATTCTTTTTAAGGAGCGGAGTAATGTAACACCCCGATTTTTCTGTCTGAAGGAAATGACCAAAATGCCCCTGAGGTCATTTCCTGACCCGAATTCGAGGGTAACCAACTCGGTCATCCTCGAAGGGTCAACTCAATGTTTGAAGGGGATTGAATGGCCTTTGAATGCTTCCGGAAGCGAAAATCTCATTTTCCGCAGTTTCGGGTCAAAATGACCAAAATACCCCTATAGCGTTTTTACGCGGGTAGAAGTGCCGTTTGAGCCCGAAACTTTCCTCAGAGGTTTAAAAACATGTTTTCATGTGTCTAGAGGTCTCTGTTCAAGTCTCGATGGTCCCGGGCAGTTTTGTGCAAAATTACGATTTTACCCCTAGAATATTGTTTTTACGCCTAATGACGTAATTAAGCTAACCTAAGCAATATTAGGCTCTAATCGAAGGTTAATTAATTTCCATAATTAATCTAGAGCCAAAATAATTTATTAAGGTTAATTAGAACCTAAAATTGCTTAGATTAAACTTAAATCCCTTTTTAGAACTCAAGATTCATAGTCTTGGAATCTTGAATAGTGTTTTCTCTCTCCAATTCCTTAAATCAAGGAAGTGTGTCTAGAGTTGTTTAGACTCTAAATTGAGGATCTAACTCACTAATGGTGCAAGACCACTCCTTAATTATGTCTAGACCACCCTAATTATCCATTTTCCTTACCTAAACATTTTCTTACAAATTCCTAATCTTAAGCATAATCAAAAGATACACCTAAACACAACTCTAAACCACAATTAAAATACAAACACAACCCCACATGGGCTGATGCATTTCGGCCAGCACACCTCCCCATTGACCACATGTTGAATTGTTTTCCCACTCAAAGAACCATACTTAAACCATGCTTGCACCATACTTGAGCCCATGCTTGACCATGCTTCCAACCATGCCTTCAACCATGCTTTGTAAGAGATATTTTCCTCCCATTTCTGCACCCTCGTGGCCGAAACCCCTTCAGCCACACACACACTCCATTTGCTTCATTCTTCTATAAATAGATGGCCTTGGGAAGCTTGCACCACTTTTAGATCATTTGCTAAGTTTAGGAACACTCAAAGCTTTTCTTTTCTCTCAAAGTTCTAGTGTTCTTCAAGTTCTTCAAAGTTCTTCATCTTCTTTATCTTCTTCTTCCATCTTCAAGTTCATCACACCAAGTAGGGATTTTTTTTCAAGTATTCCTTTCTTTAAAGTTCTTGTTCTAAGCTTTATGTTTATTGTTTCTCTTGATTCTTTTTAGAACTTCTTTTCTTCTCCTTTTTCTTTCTCATTTTCGGCCATGGGCCTTGAAGTTCAAAGAAATGAGAGCTTGATGATGAGAGTTTCATGATAATGTTCATCACTTGAAACAAACTGTAGAGCTTGATCTTTGTTCTTGAGTAAAACACTTCTAGTTCTTCCTTTCTCTAACTTTTGGAATCTTTAACTTCGATGATGTTTTAAAATGGTTCTAAGGACTCAATGATGAGGTCTCATGATGTTGGTGTTAATATATCATCAAGATCATGGACTCTAGAGTTTCAAAATGTTCTTTTTGTTCCTTGAAATTTTGGCCATTTCCTTTTCTTTTACATGCAAAATGTTTGGATTTTCTAAAGATGTTATGTTGAGTTCTAAGGACTCTAGACTTTACTTTATCTTGGTTTGATGAGTTTGGGTTGAGGTTTAAGTTCCTTTAAAGTCTTGTTAAGAGCTCTAGAGAGATAAAATGAACTTGCATAATTTATCTTATGCTTGCACTCATATTTACATTCTTGCTATGCATCTTTACTTTCAAGCTATCACCTAAGAACATAAAGATTAAAATGGAACTTGCATCATCACTCAATTTAATTCTCAAAACCTTTCTATTTCGGCCTTCAAGTCGATTGTTGTTGGGCCAAGAGCACTAAAATAAAGAATTAAACTTGCATTATCACCTAATTAATTTCTCAAATGCCTATCTATTTCGGCCTAAAAGTCGATTGTTGTTGGGCCAAGAGCACTAAAATAAAGAATTGAACCTCACATCTTTACTTTCAAGCTTGTACGTTTAAGTTTATGCCTCACATATTTACTTTCAAGCTTGCACGTTTAAGTTTATGCCTTGCATATTTAATTTAAGTCATCACTTTATTTTGTAAGCAAGATTAAAAATGAAAAGCATGAGCATGTTTATTTCATGTCATAACTTAAGAACCTAGAGCTCAAAGACTTGCCCATTTCATTTCAAGTTAAAGTTTGATGAGAATGCATTCTTTGAATGCATGTTTTCGGCCAAGTAGTGATGATGGACTTGTAATGAGTTTTCATCTAGCTACAAGGACCAATAGTCTATGTTCTAAGTTTTTCTTAAAGCTTTACAAATCTTTTCAAGGTTATGTTATCATGAGATATGACTTTATTCCCTTTTAGAAGATGAAATATATTTTGGTCATTGACCTAAGGCTTCTCTTAGCCTCTTAATAAGTTAAAATGATTTGCAAAGAGTTTTAGAAATTCTAAATTGATTCCAAGAGAAACTAGTTAACTTATGTACCTAGAAATGTCAATTTAAATCCTTTACTGAAGCTAAATGTTTTCGGTTCTGATATGATGAGTGTGATGCTGTATGATGATGTTTTGATGTGTTAGAATGTGTGAAAATATCATATGATGATGTAGAAATGATTCTATGCATAATAGGTAAGAAACTAGCTAACTAGAAATACCGTAAAGCTATAATTTAACATAGTTTTGACCCATTTGTTTATGGAACTTATCCAAACTGTTTTAATGGGAGCATAATCAGATTAGGATTGTTTAGACATGAAAAACTTGGTAACATTTGGATTAGAATCGAATTCTAGCACCTATAGGGAAACTAGTAACTAGAAAACCGTAAAAGTGCAAGTTTAGAACTCTTAGAGCATTTATTTTTCTGGATTCTGTCCAGCACCCTTACAACATGATAAACGTGATTAATAATTAGTCCTTAAGCATAGGAAAGCCTCATAATTGATTTAGGTTTAATTCATAGCGCCTTAGGCGAAGACGGAACCAAGAAAGGGTCTAAAACGTAAGTTCTAGAACCTCGTAATCACAAGTTAGGAATTCTGTCCTATGCTATTCAGATTTAAGTGTGAACATGAGGATTACGAATGATGTTTAATTATGATCCCTCAGGTGCATAAAATATGAGCGACGGATGTTAGAGAACCATATCTCATGATTAAGACCCGAAAGGGTCAAAGCATAAGCTACCGTAAGGATAAACGATTGAATGTTCCATGATGATGCATGTGGTATGTAAATGATGATGATGTTATTCATATGAGGAATTCATGAGGATATATGTTTATGTGGCATAAAGCAAATTTGGAAGGAATTCGGCGTAATGCCTTTGTGCCGCCAAATTCCCGACAAATTTGGGGACTTAAAGAGATTTTGAAAATTAAGGTACTAAGATGGGTTCTAGGATGACACCGGTTCGGCCGAGCACCTCCATAGAACTCATGTGACATCGGTACCAATTTATACTCGTAGGTGACACCGGTTCGGCCGTGTAACACCCTAGTAATTAACCAGATACACCTAGGTTGAATCTGATTAATGACTAGACTTTACTCCTTGCTTTGGTTCTTTCTTCATAATTTGAAAATACTTAGTGAAATTACGAGCCATTTTTTTTTTAAACACATAATTGAAAACGTGAGCCGAGTACAACGTGAACGAGTAAGCGGAGTATAATAAGACGTTTAAGAATATATCATATCATATCACTTAGGCTCCATCATATAACATCCATAAGCACATTATAGCATATATTTACATACAATAACCTCACTCAAAGGGTGGGTTATGTTCATACATCATTATCTTATGCAAACCCATAAAAGAAAATATACATAAGGAAATACATGCCCCTAAACTAGATAACTCCATAAGCCGGGAAGGTTATCCTAAAACTAGGGTGCATGATCACACATAAATCTACTAAGAACCCTCTATGGCTTTGTCTGGAAATGGGGGAATAAATCCGATCTACTGATGGGCTCCCTCGGGAGGGGACACACGAGATGCACCAGGCTGGGGTCGCATGGATGGCTTTCTTGCTAACCTCGGCTGAACAACTGTTTCCTCACTACCCTCTCTTACACGTGTAGGAGTAGGAGCAGAGCTCTCAGAATATACATGAGTAGGAGTGTCCTCTGAAGGATCAGTTTCAAAATATCTCGTCTCGGGAACATACTCTGGAAATCCATGGACAGCAGATGAAGCGGGATAAGAACGTAACATCCTTTCATCAAGTGGACGTGCATGTTTGAAAACCATTTCATTGCCATAGGGAGAAGTAGGAGAAAATCGATAACTAGGGACAGGATGTGCAAATGGACGACCTATGTAAATAAAAACACGAATCACAAGACCTCTCCCTTCAAAATGATACGAGCAATGCACCGGATCATAGTGAAATTCCCAAGTAGGGGTATCAACGAACAGGACGGATGTCGCCATCTGAATCTGGAGACAATGACGGAAATAAAGAAAAGGGAGTGAGAATCTTGCTAAAGAATTCTCAGTAAGGTACCTCCTTCTACAGTGTCATCATCAAAGTCCCCAGGAACCTCGGGATTATTCTAAAATAGTGAGCATGCAAAGATTCATTTTAAGTTTGGACAAATACTTAACCGAGGTTCGTCAATTTTTAATCATGCGTCTTATAATGCATCATAATCTTAACATGTCATATTTACAATGAACTTTTCCTTTATCATTACATCATTTTCCTCATCATCATTATCAAATAACATGCATAAAAGAACGTCATATAATATTAGCTACACGTGGACATAGTGCACATATTTCATTTCTTTAGTGCCTTAGGTGACTTAAAATCTTATCATCATCATTATTTTCCTTAGGCCACCCTATACTCCACCCTTTTGGGAGTAATTTAGATTATGAGCTCATACTTTACTAGTCGTCACTAGCATATACTTATCCCTTTTGATAAGTTAAAGTCCCGACTCTACCCTTTTGAGAGAACGGGTTAGGGGCTAAAATCACCTTTTCACCACCTATAGTCTGATGGTTCCAAAGGATCATTTTCTTATAAGTTTAAGTCACCATTAAATCTTTGCATGTTATATCATAATACAATTCATAAACATCATAACATTTTCTCATTGATAGTCTTAAGCTAGAATAATATATATCAACTGTAATCATGCATATGGGAGATTCCCAGGAAAGAGACGTAGGTTACAATGGACACGCTTAAATACCAAGTCTTTCCTTAGCCAGAACCTTTCCAAATTACACTTTTACAATGATACACTTTCTTCTAGCAACAAAGTAAATTTTACATAATAAAGAGCATTTCATGTATAAGCATTCTCATTAGAGGGAGAAGATAATATTAAGAAACCGGAGCAGCGGTAGTCCGCACAGGACCAGTAGAGGGAGAAGAGAATTATTATTACATCTTTTTAAGCTCCAATCTCAAGACTTTTTAAAGAATAAATTCTTTAACTCCAATAATCATATTTCTTTGCTTGTGATACATGGGCAAGTCTTTGAGCTCTAGGATCTTTAGGTGATGCCATAAAATAAACATGCCATGCGTTGATTCTTTTAGCCATTATAAAATATAGTGAGAGCATAAATTAAATATGAGATGCAACCTCTTTATTATCTTGAAAGATTAAGTGATGACTTGAAACATAAACATGAAATACAAGCTTGGAATTTAAACATGAGAAATGCAAGTTCATTTATTCATTCTTGAAAATTTAGTGATGACATAGAAGGTAAACATGGTTATGCAAAGCATAAACTTAACCATGGATGCAAATTCATTTTGTTTCTTTACTAGAGCTCCTTCAAGACTTTAAAAGAATTATAAATTCAACCCAATACATATCTTAACAAGAAATAAAACATAAAAGAAAAATACATCTTTCAAGTTCTAAACTAAAAATCTTTGTTTTAGCATCATAAAGCATTATTCTTTAAATTTTTGCATCAAGTGAAATTTTCAAGCTTTAGAGGCCTAACTTGTGATGGATTTACAACCCACCCTCAAGGTCCTCATCATCAAGCCATCATCTTAGTTCCACCTAGGCCATATGGTTGAATTGGTTAAAGAAAAATTGAAGAGGAAAACCAAAATGAAAAGCTAAGGTAAGTTCATAATTTCATCATTTTGAGCTAAAAACACAACTCCTCAAAGCATAGAAATAAATTTAGAAACTACTCCCTACCTAATCTGAGTTGAAGAAGAGGAAGAGAACTTGGTTTCTTGAAGTGAAATGAAACAAAATCTCTTTGAAAAAATTGAAGAAAGAATTCAGCCAAAGAGGAGGAAGAAAGAAAGTTTTTGGTGCTCCTAAAAGCTAGTTATGAACCAAGCATTCCAAGACCACTCAAGCAAGCCTGTTTATAGAAGATTTTGAGGCTTCTAATTGGCCAAAATGATGAGGTAGTGGATGGAATTTTGCAGGAGAAATAAAGGAGGAAAAATCATTTTAGACAAAGTTGTATGAAATTAAGGAATTATGTCTCTTATGGTGACATGTTGGCATTTTGTTTTAGTGCAACTTTTGGCAATAATTCAGCTGCATAATGGCATCAATAATTTCGTCCATTACAGCCCAAAGAAGTGAAATTTGTGTGTTCCATGCATTATTTAGGTGTAGGCAAGGTATTCATGTAATTTAGAGAATTTACGGTTAAGGGTTTAAGTCAATTAGTAAGCAATTTGGGTGTTTTTGAGCAATTTTGGGTTCTAATCAATCTAAATACATAATTTTGACTCTAGATTAATATTTAGAATTTCATAAGCTTTAATTTGAGCCTAATATTGCTTAGGTTTCGGTATACGAATCAAAAATTCCGAAATTCGCAAAACTGCCCAAAAACAGGGGCAAAATCGTACTTTCATTTAAAAATTGCCCGAGGCCACCCGAGCTTAACCAATGGTTAATCATGGCTTAAAAACACATTTTAAAAAATTTTACTGAGGTTCGGGCTCAGTCGGCACGCACATCGGAGTTAAAACAGCCACAGGGGCGTTTTGGTCATTTCGCGTGTCGGAACTCAAAATTGAGATCCTTCTGCTCTATTAACGCTCATAACACAAACAATCACTTATTATCCTCAAAATATCCCTTTGAGAATAGGTGGGGCCCACGATCCTCATTTTCTGAGTAAAATAACTTCAGGGGCATTTTGGTCATTTTATACGTACAGAAATTCGGGATTTGCGACTCTCGCATGAATCGTTCCTAATCTCTCTTCTAATGTTATATTCCTTTATTGAGGATTGTTCGGCCTCAAATCTTATGTAACAATTACCTACGGTAATTCGGTAATTGAGTAATTTCTAATGACAGTAAAAATAACAGTAAAAATTGGGGCGTTACATTACTCCCCTCCTTAAAAAGAATTTCGCCCTGGAAATTCGTTAGTTGAGAACAACTCGGGGTATTGTGCTTTCATGTTTGATTCTAGCTCCCATGTAAGTTCTTTGGTTTCACCCTGTCCCCATGCTACTTTGACCAGGGGTACAGCCTGTTCCTTTACTGCTTAATTCCTCGGTCGACGATTCTTGTGGGTAGTAAGTTAAATGTCAGGTTATCTCTTAATTGTACATGTTCTGGCTCTAGTACATGACTCAGGTCAGATTGATACTTTCTTAACTGAGAGACATGGAAAACATCATGAAGGTTGGATAGACTCAGGGGTAGGGCTATACGGTAGGCTACAGGTCCTACTTTGGTAAGGATTTCAAACGGACCAAGAAATCTGGGGCTCAATTTCTTTACTTTTATTGCTCAGCCTATGCCTGTGGTGGGGGTGATCCTTAGGAACACGTGGTCCCCTTCTTGAAAATCTAGCAGTTTTCGCCGCTTGTCCACATAGTTTTTCTGTCGACTTTGAGCAGTAAGAATCTTATCCCTAATCTTCTTGATTTGTTCCGTTGTTTCCCTCACAATATCAAGTCCGAGTAAACTTTGCTCTTCGGGTTCATACCAACACAAGGGAGATTGACATTTCTGTCCATAGAGGGCCTCATACGGTGCCATACCGATACTTGCATGATAACTGTTGTTATATGCAAATTCAATCGATGTGGTACTTATCCCAACTTCCCCTTTGATCTAAAACACATGCCTTTAACATATCCTCCAAGGTTTGGATAGTTCTTTCAGATTGACCGTCTGTTTGCGGGTGACAGGCCGTGCTTAGACACAGCTTTGAACCAAACGCCTTTTGAAAGGCTCCCCAAAATCGTGACGTAAACCGCGGATCCCGGTCCGAGATTATCGTCGACGGCACCCCATGTAACCTTACTATCTCCTGAATATATAATTGTGCTAACCTATCCAAGGAATAAGTCACCTTAATAGGTAAAGTTGGTCGACTTCACAATCGATCCACGATTACCCATATGGTATCATGATTCATTTGGGTCCTCGGTAATCCAGTCACAAAATCCATGGAGATACATCCCACTTCCACTCAGGGATCGACAGAGGTTGCAGCATTCCAGAGGGTTTTTGGTGTTCAATCTTCACCTTTTGACACACCAAGCACTGACTCACCCATGTGCACACATCTTTCTTCATTCCAGGCCACCAGAACATCTTCTTCAAATCTTGATACATCTTGGTGGCACCAGGATGAAGGGTAAAATGGCTCTTATGGGCTTCCTCCAAAATATCTTTTCGGAGGCCACCACTAGCAGGTACACATATTCGACCTTTAAACCTCCACAAATCGTCCATTCCTTGGGTAAAACCTATCAACTTTCACGCCTTCACCGCCTCTAAAGTCTCTTGAAACTCAAAGATCGCCCCTTGAGCTTGAACAATCCTTTTTTTGAACTCACTTGTCACTCTAAGATGACAAGCTCTGATGCCCTTAGTGGTCAAAGTCATTCCTAGGTTTAAGTCCCAAAATTGCTTAATCAATTCAACCTCCTTCACCATCAAATGGGACACTTGTAAGGACATCCTACTCAAAGCATCAGCTACTACATTAGCTTTACCAGGATGGTAGTTCAATCCAAAATCATAATCTTTCAAGAACTCCATCCATCACCTTTGCCTCATGTTTAGCTCTTTTTGATCAAAGAGATATTTCAAACTCTTGTGATCGGAAAACACCTCAAACTTAACTCCATATAAATGGTGTCTCCAAATCTTTAGAGCAAACACGACGGCAGCTAACTCAAGGTCATGGGTAGGGTAGTTTGCCTCATGTGGCTTGAGTTGTCTTGATGCATAGGCCACCACTTACCTGTCTTGCATCAATACACAACCTAAACCCTTTTTTGAAGCATCACAATACACCTCGAAAAGCACATTGGGGTCGGGTAACACTAAAACAGGGGTCGAGGTTAGCTTGTGTTTTAGCTCTTGAAAGCTCTTTTCACACTCCGGGGTCCATGAAAAAGGGGTGTTCTTCTTAGTCAGCTTGGTCAAAGGTAGGGAAATCTGGGAAAATCCCTTGATAAATCGACGGTAATAACCGGCTAAACCCAAAAAGCTCCTTACTTCAGTTACCGTGAATGGTCTTTCCCAGTTTACTACCGCTTCTACCTTACTAGGATCTACAACAATTCCTTTCTTAGATACTACATGCCCTAAAAATTGCACCTTATCCAACCAAAACTCACACTTGGAAATCTTGGCATATAGTTTCTTTTCCTTCAAGATCTCCAGTACTATGGTCAGGTGGCATTCATGCTCTTCATGAGTCTTAGAATATATGAGAATGTCATCTATAAAGACAACTACAAACTGATCTAAATAGGGTCAAAAGATCCTATTCATGTAATCCATAAAAATAGCTGGAGCATTGGTTAACCCAAAGGACATTACTGCAAACTCAAAATGGCCGTATCGAAAGTGCGAAAGGCCGCTTTAGGTATGTCTTCATCTCTCACTCTAATTTGATGGTAGCCTGACCTCAAATCTATCTTAGAAAACACTACCGCACCTTTCAGTTGGTCCATCAAATCATCGATCCTAGGCAGAGGATACTTGTTTTTCACCGTTACTTTATTCAACTGCCTATAATCTACACACATCCTCATACTCCCATCCTTTTTCTTTACAAACAACAGGGGCTCCCAAGGTGATGCACTAGGCCTAACAAACTTTTTCTCCAATAAATCTTCCAATTGAGTTTTTAACTCGGTCAATTCTAATGGGGACATCCTGTATAGGGCTATGGATATAGGTCCCGCACCTGGAAGCAATTCTATGGAAAACTCTATCTCTCTCTTGGGGGGAAACTCTGGTATCTCATCCGAAATACTTGAGGATAATTTCTTACTATTGGTATCTCATCGATACTTTGCTTAAAGTCTACATCACTAGCGGCTAAGAAAATGTAACCTTTACTCTCACCCTTACCACAGTCCATTTCCACAGCAGTTATGTAAAGACTTATGGGTTTCTTAGGTTCAATAGGAACAGGAAGAAAAGTGATGGTTTTCTCATAACAGTTTAACAGTACATGGTTGGCCTCAAGCCAATCCATGCCAAGAATCACATCTAAACCTCGCATGGGTAAGCAAATAAGATCTAAAACAAAGGATCTATTATCTATAACAAAACTACAATCTAAACAACATTTACAAGTCCTAACGGGTTTTCCAGTCGGGGTAGAAACAATAAGGTCAAAAGGAAGCTCAGTCATAGGTAAATTAAGGCTTTTAACACATGAATGAGAGATAAAAGAATGAGAAGCGCCAGAATCATATAGTACAATTAAGTCTTTACCATGCATATTACCCTTACCTTCCACGAGATTTCGTGACTTCGTTGTTTCTTCAAAGATTAATGATAAATACCCTTCCCTGGTATTGCGGCTTGGAATTGGGGTTGGCGGGTTCCTTTCCGTGCATTCTCGGGAGTAATGACCTGGTTTTCCACACCGATAGCACACGTTTGTTCCAGCTCGACATGGCATGCTCCCATGATTCTTGCCGTACTTGGGACATTCCATGGATGGCGCAGGCCATGGAAGTACTGCTGGACCTCTTTGTGGTGCTTTCCCTTTATTGTCGTTATTGTTGTTGTTACGATTGTTACTGGGGTTATTGTTGTAGCGGTTGTTATTATAGCGGTTGTTGTTGTTTGGCCTTCCTTGTTGAAAATTTCTTTGTGTCCCTTGTGGTCTTGATTGAGGGGGAAATGGTGGTCGATTCTGCCTCTTGAGCTAGCGACCTTGAGGTGTCAACTTTTTGGTAATATTATCTGACTTTGGGGTGTTTAGTTTTCTCTGACCTTCTTCAATAATCCGACATTTGTTAACTAGGGTAGAGAAATCCCTAATCTCCAAATGTGCAACTGCCACATTAAGTTCCGCCTTCAACCCTAACTCGTATTTAATGCATTTCCAGTACTCATCAGGATTTCCTTGGTACATTCTTGAGAACTTAATGAGTTCTTCAAATCTGGCAGTGTACTGGGCCACATTCATATTCCCCTGGACAAGTTGCATGAATTCAATGTCCTTGGCATTTCTAACTGACTCTGGAAAGTACTTTTCGTAAAAATGGACCCTGAATAGTTCCCAATCAATGTTCACGTCGGTCGTCTCCAGGAGTCTTCAAACACCTGTCCACCAGAAACTGGCATCACCCTCAAGCATATGAGTAGCGAAGGTGACCTTTTGCTCCTCCGAGCATGGGACTACAGCAAAGACCTTCTCAATATTCCGAATCCATTCATCTGCAATATTTGGATTGAGTGTCCCCTTGAAAACTGGTGGGTTTGCCTTACGAAACTCCCCGAAACAGGCATGTTCAGGAATCTCATGTCCCTAATTCATATTGGCTTGACGATCCTGATCCATTCGTTCCATCATCATTCTCATGGTCCTTGCTACGTCGTAGAGTGCTTCGGCTGTCTCGTTGTCTTGATTATTCTGTGCTGCGCTCCTAGTCTGTTGTCGACGTGCCATTGGTCCCTATACACACAAAATAGCAACACTGAGGTGATCAGGCCCAATATTCCATGCAAAGTGAGCAAGTTACCATGGCACTTTCAACATACAGTAGTCATGTATTTCTAATCCTCAAGCTCATCCTATTGATAAACATCTACACATGACGTCACTAACGTATTATACTTTAGAAGCATAGCTAGTCCAATCATCAGGCTCCATGAGAATCGAACTGCTCTGATACCAAAATGTAACACCCTAGTAATTAACCAGATACACCTAGGTTGAATCTGATTAATGACTAGACTTTACTCCTTGCTTTGGTTCTTTCTTCATAATTTGAAAATACTTAGTGAAATTATGAGCCATTTTTTTTTTAAACACATAATTGAAAACGTGAGCCGAGTACAACGTGAACGAGTAAGCGGAGTATAATAAGACGTTTAAGAATATATCATATCATATCACTTAGGCTCCATCATATAACATCCATAAGCACATTATAGCATATATTTACATACAATAACCTCACTCAAAGGGTGGGTTATGTTCATACATCATTATCTTATGCAAACCCATAAAAGAAAATATACATAAGGAAATACATGCCCCTAAACTAGATAACTCCATAAGCCGGGAAGGTTATCCTAAAACTAGCGTGCATGATCACACATAAATCTACTAAGAACCCTCTATGGCCACTGTCCTGGAAATGGGGGAATAAATCCGATCCACTGATGGGCTCCCTCGGGAGGGGACACACGAGATGCACCAGGCTGGGGTTACATGGACGGCCTTCTTGCTAACCTCGACTGAACAACTGTTTCCTCACTACCCTCTCTTACACGTGTGGGAGTAGGAGCAGAGATCTCAGAATATACATGAGTAGGAGTGTCCTCTGAAGGATCAGTTTCAGAATATCTCGTCTCGGGAACATACTCTGGAAATCCATGGACAGCAGATGAATCGAGATAAGAACGTAACATCCTTTCATCAAGTGGACGTGCATGTTTGAAAACCATTTCATTGCCATAGGGAGAAGTAGGAGAAAATCGATAACTAGGGACAGGATGTGCAAATGGACGACCTATGTAAATAAAAACACGAATTGCGCACCTCCCTTCAAAATGATACGAGCGATGCACCGGATCATAGTGAAATTCCCAAGTAGGGGTATCAACGAACAGGACGAATGTCGCCATCTGAATCTGGAGACAATGACGGAAATAAAGAAAAGGGAGTGAGAATCTTGCTAAAGAATTCTAGAAGGTACCTCCTTCTACAGTGTCATCATCAAAGTCCCCAGGAACCTCGGGATTATTCTAAAATAGTGAGCATGCAAAGATTCATTTTAAGTTTGGAAAAATACTTAACCGAGGTTCGTCAATTTTTAATCATGCGTCTTATAATGCATCATAATCTTAACATGTCATATTTACAATGAACTTTTCCTTTATCATTACATCATTTTCCTCATCATCATTATCAAATAACATGCATAAAAGAACGTCATATAATACTAGCTACACGTGGACATAGTGCACATATTTCATTTCTTTAGTGCCTTAGGTGACTTAAAATCTTATCATCATCATTATTTTCCTTAGGCCACCCTATACTCCACCCTTTTGGGAGTAATTTAGGTTATGAGCTCATACTTTACTAGTCATCACTAGCATATACTTATCCCTTTTGATAAGTTAAAGTCCTGACTCTACCCTTTTGAGAGAACGGGTTAGGGGGCTAAAATCACCTTTTCACCACCTATAGTCTGATGGTTCCAAAGGATCATTTACTTATAAGTTTAAGTCACCATTAAATCTTTGCATGTTATATCATAATACAATTCATAAACATCATAACATTTTCTCATTTATAGTCTTAAGCTAGAATAATATATTTCAACTGTAATCATGCATATGGGAGATTCCCAGAAAGAGAGGTGGGTCACAATGGACACGCTTAAATACCAAGTCTTTCCTTAGCCAGAACCTTTCCAAATTACACTTTTACAATGATACACTTTCTTCTAGCAACAAAGGTAAATTTTACATAATAAAGAACATTTCATGTATAAGCATTCTCATTATTTGCAATAGCAACTATAACATGCAAGCCAGGAAATCATTCAATGATATCAAGTACTTAATAAGCATCCAATCCTTACATAGAATTATCAATTATAGAACTAATTAGTTACTAAACCAATTATGAATCATTCTCTTAACAATAAACCATAATTATTACAACTTCAATCATATCAAATCATTATCACACATTGATACTAAACTCAGATCAGTGGCCGAATCATGAACTTCATGCAATTACATAGAATCATATTTTAGGTGCATATAAAATACTAGTTCCCCGTAAAATCCTTGCAAAGCCTTAAAACTCATTTAGAAACTAGTTCTTTTGTCAAATTTGGGAGGATCTTCACAATTAAAATTCTCACTTAAGATAAAAGGAGTAAGTCTTGAGCTTTAGAAATTTAGGTGACATCTTAGAATTATAAACATGCTATGCAACCTTATTTTAATCTTATCTTTATAAGGTGATAGCTTGGAATTATGAACATGATATGCAATTCCATTTCTTTATCTTTAAGATTTAAGGTGATGACTTGAAAATTAAACATGATGCAAGAACTTGAAATATAAACATGATACAAGAAACTGGAGCGGCGGTAATCCTTACAGGACCAGTAGAGGGAGAAGAGAATATTAAGAAACCGGAGCGGCGGTAGTCCGCATAGGACCAGTAGAGGGAGAAGAGAATTATTATTACATCTTTTTAAACTCTAATCTCAAGACTTTTTAAAGAATAAATTCTTTAACTCCAATAATCATATTTCTTTGCTTGTGATACATGGGCAAGTCTTTGAGCTCTAGGATCTTTAGGTGATGGCATAAAATAAACATGCCATGCGTTGATTCTTTTAGCCATTATAAAATATAGTGAGAGCATAAATTAAATATGAGATGCAACCTCTTTATTATCTTGAAAGATTAAGTGATGACTTGAAACATAAACATGAAATACAAGCTTGGAATTTAAACATGAGAAATGCAAGTTCATTTATTCATTCTTGAAAATTTAGTGATGACATAGAAGGTAAACATGGTTATGCAAAGCATAAACTTAATCATGGATGCAAATTCATTTTGTTTCTTTACTAGAGCTCCTTCAAGACTTTAAAAGAATTATAAATTCAACCCAATACATATCTTAACAAGAAATAAAACATAAAAGGAAAATACATCTTTCAAATTCTAAACTAAAAATCTTTGTTTTAGCATCATAAAGCATTATTCTTTAAAGTTTTGCATCAAGTGAAATTTTCAAGCTTTAGAGGCCTAACTTGTGATGGATTTACAACCCACCCTCAAGGTCCTCATCATCAAGCCATCATCTTAGTTCCACCTAGGCCATATGGTTGAATTGGTTAAAGAAAAATTGAAGAGGAAAACCAAAATGAAAAGCTAAGGTAAGTTCATAATTTCATCATTTTGAGCTAAAAACACAACTCCTCAAAGCATAGAAATAAATTTAGAAACTACTCCCTACCTAATCTGAGTTGAAGAAGAGGAAGAGAACTTGGTTTCTTGAAGTGAAATGAAACAAAATCTCTTTGAAAAAATTGAAGAAAGAATTCAGCCAAAGAGGAGGAAGAAAGAAAGTTTTTGGTGCTCCTAAAAACTAGTTATGAACCAAGCATTCCAAGACCACTCAAGCAAGCCTGTTTATAGAAGATTTTGAGGCTTCTAATTGGCCAAAATGATGAGGTAGTGGACGGAATTTTGCAGGAGAAATAAAGGAGGAAAAATCATTTTAGACAAAGTTGTATGAAATTAAGGAATTATGTCTCTTATGGTGACATTTTGGCATTTTGTTTTAGTGCAACTTTTGGCAATAATTCAGCTGCATAATGGCATCAATAATTTCGTCCATTACAGCCCAAAGAAGTGAAATTTGTGTGTTCCATGCATTATTTAGGTGTAGGCAAGGTATTCATGTAATTTAGAGAATTTACGGTTAAGGGTTTAAGTCAATTAGTAAGCAATTTGGGTGTTTTTGAGCAATTTTGGGTTCTAATCAATCTAAATACATAATTTTGACTCTAGATTAATATTTAGAATTTCATAAGCTTTAATTTGAGCCTAATATTGCTTAGGTTTCGGTATACGAATCAAAAAACCCGAAATTCGCAAATCGCCAAAACAGGGCAAAATCGTACTTTCACTTAAAAATTGCCCGAGGCCACCCGAGCTTAACCAATGGTTAATCATGGCTTAAAAACACATTTTAAAACATTTTACTGAGGTTCGGGCTCAGTCGGCACGCATATCGGAGTTAAAACAGCCACAGGGGCGTTTTAGTCATTTCGCGCGTCGGAACTCAAAATTGAGATCCTTCTGCTCTATTAACACACATAACACAAACAATCACTTATTATCCTCAAAATATCCCCTTGAGAATAGGTGGGGCCCATGATCCTCATTTTCTGAGTAAAATAACTTCAGGGGCATTTTGGTCATTTTATACATACAGAAATTCGGGATTTGCGACTCTCGCATGAATCGTTCCTAACCTCTCTTCTAATGTTATATTCCTTTATTGAGGATTGTTCGGCCTCAAATCTTATGTAATAATTACCTACGGTAATTCGGTAATTGAGTAATTTCTAATGATAGTAAAAATTACAGTAAAAATTGGGGCGTTACAGGCCAAGCACCCCTAAGAGAATTGCCCCCTAACCCGTACTCAGATAGTCGGGATTTATGATTTATGATACGCTTATCGTTAAGTGGTAAGTAAGAACTAGTGACGACTAGTTAAAGTATGAGCTCATAACCTAGAGATGTGACACGTTCTGGGTGACACCGGTTCGGCCGAGCACCCCCAGAGCGCTTGTCTTTTAGGGTGGCCCATGAGGAAGAGAAGTTTCATGATTATGATTATGTCACTATGTTTATCCCATATGAATGTTTCTATTGCCACTTTATGCCACTAAGTAAGATGATGCTTGATGATAAGATTTATGTATGTGCATTAGGTAGTGTCATGCATACATCTTCTATTATGTTGTATTCATGACATTAAGATCATCCTAAAATGAATGGACCTTGGCTAAAGTATATTTTGAAAGTTTCAAATGAACTTAAGGCATGTTTAGTCATTTTGTATAATTAAACCGAAGGTTCCTGAGGACGTAGATGATGACACCTAGGTAGTAGGAGGCCCTACTGAGATTCTTTAGCAAGATTCTCACTCCCTCTATCTCTTTCTTTCCGTCACGTCTTCAGATGGCGACATTCGTAGTGTCCGTGGACACGCCGACATGGGAGGTGCACCATGACCCGGACCACGGGTCGTTCCATTTTGTGGGTCGATGCACGGTTAGAGTATTCATGTTCATGGGTCGACCTTTCACTCCCCCTGTACATTCCCATCGTTTCTCCCCCTTCTCACCTTTTGGCGATGACCTGGTGTTCGAGCGCGCACGTCCCCTAGAGGAGAGGCTTCACCGTACACCACCGTCCACGTCCGCCACTTGAGACTACCCCCAGTATGTGCCCCGTTGCCCGTCGTCTTTTCGGAGACGGATCCTTCCAAGGATTCGGCAACCCAGGTACCCTCCGAGGGATCTTCCCCCACCATACCCATGGACCTTGGGGAGGGTAGCGTAGCGACCCTTTCGTGACTCAGCCGAGGCTTGCACGACGACTGGAGATGAGGCCACGCCGTGGAGTTCACTTCCGAGCCCCGTCCCGCCTATTTACGCCAGAGGAGCTTGCTCAGTTTCCTGGTTACGTGCCACGTTCGAGGGATAGTCGCCAGTAGATGGGGATAGAGCACACACCATTAGATGGGGATAAACCTTCTTTTGATTTGAGGTTATCCCATTTGATGCACTCGGGTAGGGGAGTAGTTTATGTTCATATTTATGTTGCATTTTCCTTCATGTATTCCCTTGTACCAAATTAAGTCCCACACTTATAAGTGGGCAAGTTATATATATATATGAGATGATATTCAGTGTTTTCCCATGATGTGCCTTTATGTGCCTTAAGCTATGATGTTATGAGATGTATGTTTTGTCTGTTACTTGTTATATCGCATCACGCGGCTCTCACTTTGTATTTCAAAAAAAAATTTACCCGTATTTTCCGCTAAGTATTTCTAAGTAAAATTGAGAACATTGAAGTAACAGACTAATGATTAACCTAAGTATGTTCTACAGTATTGGGTTAAAAATTAGGATGTTACATGTGCTGCATGGCCGAAGCCCTCTCCCCCATTTGCACCTTGCATTTGTTTCATTTCTCTATAAATAGCATGCTTGGGTGAACTTGCATCATTTTGGGTTCATTTGCTAAGTGTAAGTTTTCAAAGAGCACTTCAAAGTTTCTTTTTTCTCTCAAGTTCAAGTGTTCAAGTTCTTCAAGTTCTTCATCCTCTTCTCTCATCCTAATCTCCAAATCACTTGGTAGGGATTTTCTTTCAAGTATTTTCTTTATTTAAGTTCCATCTCTAGTTATATGTTTATGGTTTCTCTTGAGTCTTTTTAGAACTTCTCTCCCTCTCCTTTTTCTTTATCATTTCGGCCATGGGCCTTTGAGGACAAGGGAATGAGAGCTTGATGATGAGGTTTCATGGTGGTGATGTCCATCACTTGAACAATCTCTAAAGCTTGATCTTTGTTCTTAAGTTAAAGATGTTTTCTTTTGTTCTTTCTTCTTGAACCTTGAATCTTTAACTTTGGTGATGTTTTAAAATGGTTACATGAACTCAATGATGAGGACTCATAATGTTGCTGTTAATGCATCATCAAGATCATGGTCTCTAGAGTTTCAAATGTTTCCTTTTCTTCTTAAAAGTTTCGGTTCCTTTTCCTTTTCTTTCTTCACATTTTCGGCCATGTTGGCCAATGAGGTTCTCAATGGCTTGATGATGAGAGCTTCTAGATGATGACTATGTGTTCATCACAATGAGGCCTCTAGAGCTTGAGTTTTAATGAAAATGCTATTTATGACCTCATTTCAAGAAAAGAAACTTTGTGTTTTAAGGAACCCTTGAGGTTTACTCTTGTCTTTACTTTATCTCGTCATGATAAGTTTGGGTTGAGGTTTAAGTTCCTTTAAAAGTCTTGTATGAGCTCTAATAAGAAATAAATGGACTAGCATTCATATTTAAATTCAAGCTTATGCATTACATATTTACTTTGAGCTTTGCATTCATATTTAATTTCCAAGCCATCACTTAAAGTTAAAGGATAAAGAATGGATTGCATCTCATATTTACATTCTTGTCTAGCATATTTACTCTTCATCACTGAAGAATGTAAAGATTTAAAATGAGAGCTTGCAGTATCACCTAACTAAATCTCAAAGCCTTTCTATTTCGGCCTTAAAGTCGATTGTTGTTGGGCTTAGAGCACAAAAATAAAGAAATGAACTTGCATATTTATATTTTAAGTCTTGCATATTTATTTCAAGTCTTGCATATTTAATTCAAGCCTTGCATATTTATAATTCAAGCCTTGCATATTTACTTTAAGCTCTCACTTTACTTTGTAATGAAGAATAAAAATGAAGTGCATAGCATGTTTAAATTATGTCATCACTTAAAGACCTTAGAGCTCAAAGACTTGCCCATTCTATCTCAAGTTAAAGTTTAATGTGGGAGCATTCTTTGAATGCATAGCTTCGGTCAAGTAGTGATGATGAACTTGGAATAAGTTTCATCTAGCTAAAAGAGCCAACAATCTAAGTTTTAAGAATTCTCTTTAAGCCTCATGAA
Source organism: Dalbergia cochinchinensis (assembly GCA_031216125.1). Lineage (NCBI taxonomy): Eukaryota > Viridiplantae > Streptophyta > Magnoliopsida > Fabales > Fabaceae > Dalbergia > Dalbergia cochinchinensis. Next base: position 55,853,199 of record CM062368.1, on the reverse strand, counting down.
TTCTATGAGATTAGGATCAACAAGATTTTTGAAGTTAATTCTCTTTTAAGGAGGGATCAAGTGGTCACTGACCTAAGGATATTTTTAGCCTCCTTTACAAAATAAAATGGTTTGCAAAAGAGTTTTAGAAGTCCTAAAAATGGTTCCAAGAGAAACTAGCAACTTATGTGTTTTAAAAATATCAAGTTATGCATCTTTTTGGGACTTAATGTTTCGGTTCTTCCATGATAAGTTTGCTGCTGTATAATGATGTTTTGATGTGTTAGAATGTGTGAAAATTATGTATGATGAGGTAGGAACATTTCTATACATGATAGGAGAGAAACTAGCTTTCTAGAAAAACAGTAAAGTCAAGATTTAGCATAATTTTAACCCATTTATTTTTGGACACTGCCCAAACTGTTTCAATGGGAATATAATCAGATTAGGATTGTTTAATCATGAAAAATTTGGTTACAATTGAAGTAGGATTGACTTTTAGCACCTATAGAGAAACTAGTAACTAGAAAACCGTAAAACCGCAATTCTATAACTCTTAGAAAATTTAGTTTTTAGAATCTATCCAGCAACCTTATAATGTAGAGAACATGGCTTATAATTAGTTCTTAGGCATAGAAATGCCTCATAATTGGTTTAGGTTTAATTTATAGCGCCTTAGGCGAAGACGAAACCAAGAAAGGGTTTGAAACGTGAGTTCTAGAACCCGCAATTTTAAGTTTATAATGTTGTCCCTAAGGAATGATGATGTTCAGACTAAATAGAGAGCATAAATAATAATAAGATTTGTTAGAAGAAAACCCTTAGGTGAATAAAAGGTTGATAGAAGATGATAAGTGAATTACATCACAAGTTTAAGGCCCGTAAGGGTCAAAGCATAAGATACTGTAGGACCAAGAACATAATGAATTTTTAATGTTGCTTGTGAACGCATGAGAATGATTATGTGAATGCATGAAAATTATGATGGGGGATGCATGTTTGAATGACTTATGTGGCATAAAGAAGAATTTGGAAGAAATTCGGCATGCTGCAGTTATGCTGCCGAATTTCTGACAAATTCGGGGACTCAGAAAGTTTTTGAAAACCTATGAGATTTTTATGAGGTACTAAGATGAGTTCTCAGATAACACAGGTTCGGCCGAGCACCTCCAGAGAACTCATGTGACATTGGTACCAAGAATGAATTCTTAGGTGACACCAATTCGACCGAGCACCCCCAGGAAATGCCCCCTAGCCCGTACTGGATAAGTCGGGATTATGTTTATGATTATGTTACGCTTATCGGGATTGATAAGTAAGAACTATTGACGACTAGTTAAGGTATGAGCTCATAACCTAGAGATGTGACACGCTCTGGGTGACACCGGTTCGGCCGAGCACCCCCAGAGCGATTGTCTTTTAGGGTGGCCTATGAGGAAGTAAAGTATGATGTTTATGTCACAAAAGTTTCCCACATGAGAATTTAATTGCCACTTTATGCCATATTATGATGTTCCTAAAGTTACGATGATTATTCTTGCATTAAGTAGAGCTATGCATTCATTCCTTAATATGATTGCATCCATGTCATTAAGAATCATGCTAAAATGAATGGACCTTGGCTAATTATGTTTTAAAACCTAAAAATAGACATTTATGCATGCACTCTTATTTTGTATACTAAAACCCAAGGTTCCTGAGGACGTAGATGATGACACCTAGGTAGTAGGAGGCCCTATTGAGATTCTTTAGCAAGAATCTCACTCCCTCTATCTCTTTCTTTCTGTCACGTCTTCAGATGGCGATGTTCGTGGTTTTTGTGGACACCCCAACCTCGGAGGTACATCATGATCCGGACCACGGGTCATACCATTTTGTGGGTCGCTGCGTCGTTCGAGTATTTATGTTTGTTGGATGGCCCTTTAGTCACCCCGTACATAGCCATCGATTCTCTCCTGCCTCACCCTTCGGCAACGACTTCGTGTTCGAGCACGCACGCCCTCGAGAGGAGCGGATCCGCCGTACCCCACCGACAGCCTCTGCCATCCGGGACTACCCACAGTATGTGCTCCACTTGCCCTCATCATTCTCCGAGATGGACCCTTCGGAGGACTCTACCACTTAGGTACCCTCTGAGGGATCCTCCCCCGCAGTGCCGATGGACGTTGGGGAGGGAAGTGAGGCTTCTGTCGCTTAGCCGGTATGTGGAGGATGGGTGAGGATGATTCCCCGCCGTGGAGCTCATGCCCGACCGATGCAGCGCATCGCCACCCCGGCCGAGATAGCCTAGTGGATCGGGTACATCCCTCCCTTCCAGAGAGGCCCGCAGTAAGAGACGACCGTCGCGGTTCTGGTGCTCGAGCTTTGACAAGGCTAGGATAGCCTGCTCTTGTCTTTGGGGCTATCCATTTGTAGGCGCACTAGAGTTAGGAGAGTTTCTTTTATGCCTTTGTTGTACTTTCATTTTCCATGTATCTTTATTCCAGTTGTATTAAACTAAGTCTCACTCTTTATGAGTGGGCATATCCTATTATATATAAATATGTGGTTCAGTTCTGTTGTGATGTGCCTTTACTTGCTTATGTCATGCTATTATGAGATGCTTGCTTATTTCCGTTCGTGCTTTATTATTCATCGTGTCGCGCGGCTCTCACTTTGCTTTTATAATTCAAAAAAAAAAATTTACCAGTATTTCCGCTAAGTATTTTAAAGTAATAAGGAAGCTATGACGTAACAGACTAATGTTTAACCTAAGTATGTTCTAGAGTATTGGGTTAAAAATTAGGATGTTACAGACTGAACAACGACAAACGAAGTGATAAGACTGATGCGTGGCATCAAAATCCAGCTCCCAAGTCGGTGCATCAACGTAAATCACGAAGGCTGCCATCATCCTCTGAAGATGCGATGGAAAGAAAAGATAGAGGGAGTGAGAAACTTAATAAAGAATCTCAGTAAGGTATTTTCCTATCTTGATGTCATCGTCTACGTCCTCAGCAAGGTATTCTCCTATCTTTATAAAAAGGTGAACATCTATAAGGTTCAATTTTAAAGTTCTAAAGTACCATTTACCGAGGCCCATTCATTTTAGTATGCATCTTGGATATGCATGCAACATACCTTATCGTGAGATGCATGGCAATGCAAGTTACAATTTACTAATTCCAATCATAAGAGATGCTCATGGATTATAACAATTATAACATAACTTTCTCTATTTATATTTTAGGTGACTTAGATTAGTTCTTTCTCTCATTTAGGGCGACCTTATTTCTCTCGCCTTTTGAGAGTTCTAGGTTATGAGCTCATACCTCACTAGTCGTCACTAGCATAATCTTATCCTGTGATAAGTTAACACCCGACTCTTAGAGTATGGGATAGGGGCCAATAGATCACCTTTCATAACCTTTAATTCAGGGAGTCCAAAGGATCACTCCCTTATTAGATCACCTCTCATAACCTTTAATTTGGGGAGTCTAGAGGATCATTTCCACATATTTTTATGTCACCTGTATATTAGCATGTTATGTTAAGATGGAAAAACACAATTTATCATATAATGTCACATGCTTTCATATTACTTTCATAGATGCATCTTATACATTTCAAATGAAAACATAACATGCTATAACAATATTTATGCAAACATAATCATCGCATACACTTCAAGTACATTAATCCATAACACTTTATAAAGCAAGAACTCATAATAATTATCTAATCGATTAAACTTCTAATCGGATAAACCAAACTTTTGTATTTATTTATTTATGCACCTAAGGGATCAATCCCAATGATTCTCATTAATTACTAAACCAAAAACATTACTTAAACAAATCTGGACAGATTTGAAATAAAAATGAAATAAACCATTTTGGTGTCCTTATAAAATATGTTTTTGACCCCTTCTCATTACCGGCTTTTCCGATGATGCTAAAATTAATTTCTAAGCCAATTATGGGTGATTCCTATATATTCACTAAGTGTTAAATGTCATTTTCACTTAAGTATCACATGGTGTAACAGAAAGTATATTTACATTTTAAAGAGTCCTAGAATTTACATTTTTCGGTTCTTTCTAGTTATTAAACTTTCCTTTAACTGTCACAATGATTAACATACCCATTAATAACAATTTTTGCATGTTAAGAGCACTCCAAACAACATACATCAATTCTGGAAAGTCTTGATCAGAACCAAAATCTAATTCCCTAAGAGCATACAAAATGTTGAAGCAAGCATTTCTAGTGTAACATCTAAATTTTTAACCCAATACTCTAGAATATATTTAGGTTAATCATTAGTCTGTTACGTCATAGCTTCCTTATTACTTTAAAATACTTAGCGAAAATACTGGTAAATTTTTTTTTGAAATACAAAAGCAAAGTGAAAGCCGCGCGACACGTTAAATAATAATGCACGAAAGGGAATGAAGCAGGCATCGCATAACAACATGACATAAGCAAGTAAAGGCACATCACAATAGAACTGAACTGCATATCTATATAATATTATATGATATGCCCACTCATGGAGAGTGGGGCTTAGTTTGGTACATCATGAACAGATACATCTAAAAAGCAAATACATAGGAAAGTATGACAGAAAATATAAAAACAACTCCCCTACCCAAGTGCAACTAAAGGGATAACCTCTAAACAAAAGGAGGTCCATCCTCATCTAAGTGGTGTGTGCTCTACCTGGGTACTCCATCGATCGTATGTCGCCTCCTACTGACGTCCATCTCGTGAGCGAGGCACATACCCAAGAAACTGGGCGAGCTCGTTGGGCGTAAAGAGGCGGAACGAGGATCGAGAGTGACCCTCGCGATGTGGCCGCATCTCCAGTCGTCGTGCGAGCTGTGGCTGAGTCACGGTATCCTCACTGCCCTCCCTCATCAGTGGTGGAGTGGGGGCAGAGCTCTCGCTGTACGGATAGGTAGGCGGGTCCTCTGAGGGATCGGTCTCCGAGAAGTATGTAACATCCTAATTTTTAACCCAATACTCTAGAACATACTTAGGTTAAACATTAGTCTGTTACTTCATAGTTCTCAATTTTACTTAGAAATACTTAGCGGAAAGTTACGGGTAAATTTTTTTTTGAAATAAAAAGTGAGAGCTGCGTGATGCGATAAGCGGTAAACCATGTAAAGTAAAACAATTATCTCACAACATCATAACATGAGGCACAACATGAACATCACTGAATATCATCTCATATTTATATAACTTGCCCACCTATAAGTGTGGGTCTTAATTTAGTACAAGGGAAATGCATAAAAGAAAGTACAACATAAGCATAAACATAATCTACTCCCCTACCCGAGTGCATCTAATGGGATAACCTCTAAACAAAAGAAGGTTTATCCCCATCTAAGTGGTGTGTGCTCTAACCGGGTACTCCATCAGACGATCGTCACCTCCTACTGGCGTCCATCTCGCGAACGAGGCAAATATCCGAGAAACTGGGCTAGCTCCTCGGACGTGAAGAGGCAGAACGGGGATCGAGTGTGACCCTCGCGGTATGGTCGCATCTCCAGTCGTCGTGCAAGCCGTGGCTAAGTCACGGTATCCTCACTGCCCTCCCTCAATGGTGGGGGAGAGGGGGCAGAGCTCTCGCTATACGGATGGGTAGGCGGGTCCTCGGATGGGTCGGTCTCCGAGAAGTAAGTCCGGGGCACGTAATCGGGATAGTCTCGCATGGCTAGGGCGGCGGTGTGCATGCGGAGCACTCTCTCGTCATGCGTATGCGCGCGCTCAAAAATCCGCTCATCGTCGCCATAGGGTGCAGTCGGGGAGAAGCGATGGGTGTGCACGGGATGAGCGAAGGGGCGTCCTACGAACATGAAAACCCGCACCGTGCACTGTCCCTCAAAATGGTATGACCTGTGAGTCGGGTCATAGTGCACCTCCCACATCGGCGTGTCCACGAACACTACGAACGTCGCCATCTGAAGACGTGACGGAAAGAAAGAGATAGAGGGAGTGAGAATCTTGCTAAAGAATCTCAGTAGGGCCTCCTACTACCTAGGTGTCATCATCTACGTCCTCAAAAACCTTGGGTTTATTTATACAAAATGACTGAGCATGTATTAAGTTCATTTTAAACTTTAGAATATATTTTAGCCAAGGTCCATTCATTTTAGGATGATCTTAATGGCATGAATGCAACATAATAGAAAATGTATGCATGGCACTACCTAATGCACATACATAAAACATAACATCAAGCATCACCATACTTGGTGGCATAAAGTGGCAATAGTAACATTCATATGGGACAAAACTTAGTGACATAATCATAATCATGAAACTTCTCTTCCTCATGGGCCACCCTAAAAGACAATCAAACTGGGGGTGCTCGGCTGAACCGGTGTCACCCAGAACGTGTCATACATCTAGGTTGTGAGCTCATACCTTAACTAGTCGTCACTAGTTCTTACTTACCACTTAACGATAAGCGTATCATAAATCATAAATCCCGACTATCTGAGTACGGGTTAGGGGGCAATTCTCTTAGGGGTGCTCGGCCGAACCGATGTCATCCTAGAACCCATCTTAGTACCTTAATTTTCAAAATCTCTTTAAGTCCCCAAATTTGTTGGGAATTGGGTGGCACGATGCCATTACACCGAATTCCTTCCAAATTTGCTTTATGCCACATAAACATATATCCTCATGAATTCATCATATGAATAACATCATCATCATTTACATAACATACATCATCATGGAACATTCAACCGTTTATCCTTACGGTAGCTTATGCTTTGACCCTTACGGGTCTTAATCTTGAGATATAATTCTCTAACATCCGTCGCTCATATTTTTATGCACCTAAGGGCTCATAATTAATCATCATTCCTAATCCTCATGTTCATACTTAAATCTGAATAGCATAGGGCAAATTTTCGAACTTGTGTTCACGGGGTTCTAGAACTTACGTTTTAGACCCTTTCTTGGTTCCGTCTTCGCCTAAGGCGCTATGAATTAAATCTAAATCAATTATGAGGCATTCCTATGCTTAAGGACTAATTATTAATCATGTTTATCATGTTGTAAGGGTGCTGGACAGAATCCAGAAAAGTAAACGTTCTAAGAGTTCTAAACTTGCACTTTTACGGTTTTCTAGTTACTAGTTTCCCTATAGGTGCTAGAATTCGATTCTAATCCAAATGATACCAAGTTTTTCATGTCTAAACAATCTAAATCTGATTATGTTCCCATTAAAACAGTTTGGATTAGTTCCATAAACAAATGGGTCAAAACTATGTTAAATTCTAGCTTTACGGTATTTCTAGTTAGCTAGTTTCTTACCTATCATGCATAGGATCGCTTCTACATCATCACATGATATTTTCACACATTCCAACACATCAAAACATCATCATACAGCATCACACTCATCACATCAGAACCGAAAACATTTAACTTAAATGAGAGAGTTAAATTGGCATTTCTAGGTACATAAGTTAACTAGTTTCTCTCGGAATCGATCTAGAACTTCTAAAACTCTTTGCAAAACATTTTAATTCATCAAGAGGCTAAGTGAAGCCTTAGGTCACTGACCAAAACATATTCCATCCCCTAAAAGATAATAAAATCACAACTTGTGATGACATAACCTTATAAAGATTTGTAAAGCTTTAAGGAAAACTTAAAACATAGACTATTAGTCCTAGTAGCTAGATGAAAACTCATTGCAAGTCCATCATCACTACTTGGCCGAAATTATGCATTCAAGGAATACATTCACATTTAACTTTATCTTGGAATGAAATGGGCAAGTCTTTGAGCTCTAGGTTCTTAAGTTACGACATAAACTAAACGTGCTCATGCTTTTCATTTTTAATCTTGCTTACAAAGTAAAGTGATGACTTAAATTTAAATATGCAAGGCATAAACTTAAACGTGCAAGCTTGAAAGTAAATATGCGAGGCATAAACTTAAACGTGCAAGCTTGAAGGTAAATATGCATGATTCAATTCTTTATTTTAGTGCTCTTGGCCCAACAACAATCGACTTTAAGGCCGAAATAGATAGGCATTCGAGAAATTAATTAGGTGGTAATGCAAGTTCAATTCTTTATTTTAGTGCTCTAGGCCCAACAACAATCGACTTTAAGGCCGAAATAGAAAGGCTTCGAGAATTAAATTAAGTGATGATACAAGTTCCATTTTAATCTTTATGTTCTTTGGTGATAGCTAGAAAGCAAAGATGCATAGCAAGAATGTAAATATGAATGCAAGCATAAAATAAATTATGCAAGTTCATTTTATCTTTCTAGAGCTCTTAACAAGACTTTAAAGGAATTTAAACCATAACCCAAACTCATCCAAACAAGGTAAAGTCAAGCTTAGAGTTCTTTAAAACTTAACATAATATTTTTAGGAAATCAAACCATGAGGCTTAGAAAAATTTAAGGAAATGGCCGAAATCTTCAAGAAGAAAAAGGAACATTTTAAAACTCTAGAGTTCATGATCTTGATGATATACTAACACCAACATCATGAGTCCTCATCATTGAGTTCATAGAGCCATTTTAAAACATCATTAAAGCTAAAGTTCTCAAGAGTTCAAGAAAGGAAAAACTAAAAACATTTTTGCTCAAGAACAAAGATCAAGCTCTAGAGTTTGTTTCAAGTGATGAACATCATCATGAAACTCTCATCATCAAGCTTTCATTCCTTCATTCCCAAAGGCCCATGGCCGAAACATAAAGAGGAAGAAGGAGGAGAAAAGAAGTTCTAAAAGGAACCAAGAGAAACTATGAACATCAAGCTTGAAACAAGAACTTTAAAGAAAAGAATACATGAAAGGAAATCCCTACTTGATGTGATGAACTTGAAGATGGAAGAAGAAGATGAAGAAGATGAAGAACTTGAAGAACACAAAAACTTTGAGAGAAAAAGAAAAGCTTTGAGTGTTCCTAAACTTAGCAAATGATCTAAAAGTGGTGCAAGCTCCTCAAGGCATTCTATTTATAGAGAAATGAAATAAATGAAGGGTGTGAATGGGGGAGGATGGCTTCGGCCATGAGGTGCAGAATGGAGGCATTCCATGAGTTCCATGAGGTGAGATAATGTGTTCTTGAGGCATGGTGAGGTATGACTCAAAGTATGGTGAGGTATGGTTCAAGGTATGGCCTCAAGCATGGTTCTTTGAGTGAGAAAATAATTAAACATGTGGCCAATGGGAGAGGAGGTGGCCGAAATGCATCAGCCCATGGGGAGGGTTCTTTGCATTTTAATTGTGGTTTAGAGTTGTGTTTAGGTGTATCTTTGATTATGCTTAAGATTAGGAATTTGTAAGAAAGTGTTTAGGCAAGGGAAATGGATAATTAAGGTGGTCTAGACATAATTAAGGAGTGGTCTTGCACCATTAGTGAGTTAAATCCTCAATTTAGAGTCTAAACAACTCTAGACACATTTCCTTGATTTAAGGAATTGGAGAGAGAAAACACTATTCAAGATTCCAAGACTAGGAGTCTTGAATTCTAAAAAGGGATTTAAGTTTAATCTAAGCAATTTTAGGTTCTAATTAACTTTAATAAATTATTTTGACTCTAGATTAATTAGGGAAATAAATTAATCTTCGTTTAGAGCCTAATATTGCTTAGGTTTGCTTAATTACGTCATTAAGCTCAGAAACACTATTCTAGGGGCAAAACCGTAATTTTGCACTAAAACTGCCCGGGGCCACCGGGACTTGAACAGAGACCTCTAGACACATGAAAACATGTTTTTAAACCACTGGGGAAAGTTCCGGGCTCAAACGGCACCTTTACCCGCGTAAAACGCTATAGGGGTATTTTGGTCATTTTGACCCGAAACTACAGAAAACGAGATTTTCGCTTTCGGAAGCATTCAAAGGCCATTCAATCCCCTTCAAACATTGAGTTGACCCTTCGAGGACGACCGAGTTAGTTACCCTCGAATTCGGGTCAGGAAATGACCTCAGGGGCATTTTGGTCATTTCCCTCGGACAGAAAAATCGGGGTGTTACAAAGTATGTCTGGGGCACGTAGTCGGGATAGTCACGTATGGCTGAGGCGGCGGTGTACATGCAGAGAACTCTCTCATTATACGTAGGCGCGCGCTCAAAAACCCGCTCCTCGTCGTCGTAGGGTGCTGTCGGGGAGAAGCGATGGGTATGCACGGGGTGAGCGAAGGGACGTCCAACGAACATGAAAACTCGCACCGTGCACTGTCCCTCAAAATGCTATGATCCGTGATCCGGATCATAGTACACCTCCCACATCGGGGTGTCCATAAAAACCACGAACATCGCCATCTGAAGACGTGACGGAAAGAAAAAGATAAAGGGAGTGAGAATCTTGATAAAGAATCTCAGTAGGGCCTCCTACTACCTAGGTGTCATCATCTACGTCCTCAGGAACCTTGGGTTTAGTATTTAAAACAAGTGAGCATGTATCAAGTCCATTTTTAAGCTTTAAAACATAATTAGCTAAGGTCCATTCATTTTAGCATGATTCTTAATGACATGGATGCAATCATATTAAAGAATGTATGCATGGCTCTACTTAATGCAAGAAAATAATCACAACATTAAGAATATCATAATAGTGGCATAAAGTGGCAATTAAATTCTCATATGGGAAACTTTGCGACATAAACATCATACTTTACTTCCTCATAGGCCACCCTAAAAGACAATCGCTCTGGGGGTGCTCGGCTGAACCGGTGTCACCCAGAACGTGTCACATCTCTAGGTTATGAGCTCATACCTTAACTAGTCGTCACTAGTTCTTACTTATCAATCCCGATAAGCGTAACATAATCATAAACATAATCCCGACTTATCCAGTACGGGCTAGGGGGCATTTCTTGGGGGTGCTCGGCCGAACCGGTGTCACCCAAGAATTCATCTTGGTACCGATGTCACATGAGTTCTCTGGAGGTGCTCGGCCGAATCGGTGTCATCCGAGAACTCATCTTAGTACCTCGTAAAAATCTCATAGGTTTTCAAAAACTTTCTGAGTCCCTGAATTTGTCAGAAATTCGGTAGTGTAACACCCTAGTAATTAACCAGATACACCTAGGTTGAATCTGATTAATGACTAGACTTTACTCCTTGCTTTGGTTCTTTCTTCATAATTTGAAAATACTTAGTGAAATTACGAGCCATTTTTTTTTTTTAAACACATAATTGAAAACATGAGCCGAGTACAACGTGAACGAGTAAGCGGGGTATAATAAGACGTTTAAGAATATATCACATCATATCACTTAGGCTCCATCATATAACATCCATAAGCGCATTATAGCATATATTTACATACAATAACCTCACTCAAAGGGTGGGTTATGTTCATACATCATTATCTTATGCAAACCCATAAAAGAAAATATACTTAAGGAAATACATGCCCCTAAACTAGATAACTCCATAAGCCGGGAAGGTTATCCTAAAACTAGGGTGCATGATCACACATAAATCTACTAAGAACCTTCTATGGCCACCGTCCCGAAATGGGGAAAAAATCCGATCCATCGATGAGCTCCCTCGGGACGGACACACAAGATGCACCAGCCGGGTCGGATGGACGGCCTTCTCGCTAACCTCGGCTGAACAACTGTTTCCTCACTACCCTCTCTTACACGTGTGGGAGTAGGAGCAGAGCTCTCAGAATATACATGAGTAGGAGTGTCCTCTGAAGAATCAGTTTGAATATCTCGCCTGGAACATACTCTGGAAATCCATGGACAGCAGATGAAGCGGGATAAGAACGTAACATCCTTTCATCAAGTGGACGTGCATGTTCGAAAACCATTTCATCGCCATAGGGAGAAGTAGGAGAAAATCGATAACTAGGGACAGGATGTGCAAATGGACGACCTATGTAAATAAAAACACGAATCACAAGACCTCCTTCAAAATGATACGAGCGATGCACCGGATCATAGTGGAATTCCCAAGTAGGGGTATCAACGAACAGCACGAATGTCGCCATTTGAATCTGGAGACAATGACGGAAATAAAGAAAAGGGAGTGAGAATCTTGCTAAAGAATTCTCAGTAGGGTACCTTCTTCTACAGTGTCATCATCAAAGTCCCCAGGAACCTCGGGATTATTCTAAAATAGTGAGCATGCAAAGATTCATTTTAAGTCCGGACAAATACTTAACCGAGGTTCGTCAATTTTTAATCATGCGTCTTATAATGCATCTTATTCTTAACATGTCATATTTACAATGAACATTTCCTTTATCATTACATCATATTCCTCATCATCATTATCAAAATAACATGCATAAAAGAACGTCATATTATATTAGCTACACATGGACACAGTGCACATATTTCATTTCTTTAGTGCCTTTGATGACTTAAAATCTTATCATCATCATTATTTTCCTTGGGCCACCCTATACTCCACCCTTTTGGGAGTAATTTAGGTTATGAGCTCATATTTTACTAGTCGTCACTAGCATATACTTATCCATTTTGATAAGTTAAAGTCCCGACTCTACCCTTTTGAGAGAACGGGTTAGGGGGCTAAAATCACCTTTTCACCACCTATAGTCTGATGGTTCCAAAGGATCATTTTCTTATAAGTTTAAGTCATCATTAAATCTTTGCATGTTATATCATAATACAATTCATAAACATCATAACATTTTCTCATTTATAGTCTTAAGCTAGAATAATATATATCAACTGTAATCATGCATATGGGAGATTCCCACGAAAGAGAGGTGGGTCACAATGGACATGCGTAAATACAAAGTCTTACCTTACCCAGAACGCTTCCAAATTACACTTTTACAATGATACACTTTCTTCTAGCAACAAAGGTAAATTTTACATAATAAAGAACATTTCATGTACAAGCATTCTCATTATTTGCAACAAAGAACTATAACATGCAAGCCAGGAAATCATTCAATGATATCAAGTACTTAATAAGCATCCAATCCTTACATAGAATTATCAATTATAGAACTAATTAGTTACTAAACCAATTATGAATCATTCTCTTAACAATAAACCATAATTATCACAACTTCAATCATATCAAATCATTATCACACATTGATACTAAACTCAGATCAGTGGAATCATGAACCTCATGCAATTACATAGAATCATATTTTAAGTGCATATAAAATACTAGTTCCCTGTAAAATCCTTGCAAAGCCTTAAAACTCATTTAGAAACTAGTTCTTTTGTCAAATTTGGGAGGATCTTCAAAATTAAAATTCTCACTTAAGATAAAAGGAGTAAGTCTTGAGCTTTAGAGATTTAGGTGACATCTTAGAATTATAAACATGCTATGCAATCTTATTTTAATCTTATCTTTATAAGGTGATAGCTTGGAATTATAAACATGATATGCAATTCCATTTCTTTATCTTTAAGATTTAAGGTGATGACTTGAAAATTAAACATGATGCAAGAACTTGAAATATAAACATGATACAAGAAACTGAGCGTGTAATCCGCACAGACCAAAGAGAGAGGAGAAGAGAATATTAAGAAACCGGAGCATGTAGAGTCCGCAAGACCAAGAGAGGGAGAAGAGAATATTATTATTACATCTTTTTAAGCTCCAATCTCAAGACTTTTTAAAGAATAAATTCTTTAACTTCAATAATCATATTTCTTTGCTTGTGATACATGGGCAAGTCTTTGAGCTCTAGGATCTTTAGGTGATGGCATAAAATAAACATGCCATGCGTTGATTCTTTTAGCCATTATAAAATATAGTGAGAGCATAAATTAAATATGAGTTGCAACCTCTTTATTATCTTGAAAGATTAAATGATGACTTGAAACATAAACATGAGATACAAGCTTGGAATTTAAACATGAGAAATGCAAGTTCATTTATTCATTCTTGAAAATTTAGTGATGACATAGAAGGTAAACATGGTTATGCAAAGCATAAACTTAATCATGGATGCAAATTCATTTTGTTTCTTTACTAGAGCTCCTTCAAGACTTCAAAAGAATTATAAATTCAACCCAATACATATCTTAACAAGAAATAAAACATAAAAGGAAAAAATACATCTTTCAAGTTCTAAACTAAAAATCTTTGTTTTAGCATCATAAAGCATTATTCTTTAAAGTTTTGCATCAAGTGGAATTTTCAAGCTTTAGAGGCCTAACTTGTGATGGATTTACAACCCACCCTCAAGGTCCTCATCATCAAGCCATCATCTTAGTTCCACCTAGGCCATATGGTTGAATTGGTTAAAGAAAAATTGAAGAGGAAAACCAAAATGAAAAGCTAAGGCAAGTTCATAATTTCATCATTTTGAGCTAAAAACACAACTCCTCAAAGCATAGAAATAAATTTAGAAACTACTCCCTACCTAATCTGAGTTGAAGAAGAGGAAGAGAACTTGGTTTCTTGAAGTGAAATGAAACAAAATCTCTTTGAAAAATTGAAGAAAGAATTCAGCCAAAGAGGAGGAAGAAAGAAAGTTTTTGGTGCTCCTAAAAACTAGTTATGAACCAAGCATTCCAAGACCACTCAAGCAAGCCTATTTATAGAAGATTTTGAGGCTTCTAATTGGCCAAAATGATGAGGTAGTGGACGGAATTTTGCAGGAGAAATAAGGGAGGAAAAATCATTTTAGACAAAGTTGTATGAAATTAAGGAATTATGTCTCTTATGGTGACATTTTGGCATTTTGTTTTAGTGCAACTTTTGGCAATAATTCAGCTGCATAATGGCATCAATAATTTCGTCCATTACAGCCCAAAGAAGTGAAATTTGTGTGTTCCATGCATTATTTAGGTGTAGGCAAGGTATTCATGTAATTTAGAGAATTTACGGTTAAGGGTTTAAGTGAATTAGTAAGCAATTTGGGTGTTTTTGAGCAATTTTGGGTTGTAATCAATCTAAATACATAATTTTGACTCTAGATTAATATTTAGAATTTAATAAGCTTTAATTTGAGCCTAATATTGCTTAGGTTTTGGTATACGAATCAAAAATCCCGAAATTCGCAAAACTGCCCAAAAACAGGGGCAAAATCGTACTTTCACTTAAAAATTGCCCGAGGCCACCCGAGCTTAACCAATGGTTAATCATGGCTTAAAAACACATTTTAAAACATTTTAGTGAGGTTCGGGCTCAGTCGGCACGCACATCGGAGTTAAACAACCTTGAGGGCGTTTTGGTCATTTCGCGCGTTGGAACTCAAAATTGAGATCCTTCTGCTCTATTAACACACATAACACAAACAATCCCTTATTATCCTCAAAATATCCTCTTGAGAATAGGTGGGGCCCATGATCCTCATTTTCTGAGTAAAATAACTTCAGGGGCATTTTGGTCATTTTATACGTACAGAAATTCGGGATTTGCTCTTGCATGAATCGTTCCTAACCTCTCTTCTAATGTTATATTCCTTTATTGAGGATTGTTCGGCCTCAAATCTTATGTAATAATTACCTACGGTAATTCGGTAATTGATTAATTTCTAATGACAGTAAAACTTATAGTAAAAATTGGGGCGTTACAGGCAGCATAACAGTGCATGCCGAACTTCTTCCAAATTCTTCTTTATGCCACATAAATCATTCAAACATGCATCCTTCATCATAATTTTCATGCATTCACATAATCATTCTTATGCGTTCACAAGCAACATTAAAAATTCATTATGTTCTTGGTCCTACGGTATCTTATGCTTTGACCCTGGCCTTAGACTTGTGATGTAATTCACCTATCATCTTCTATCAACCTTTTATGCACCTAAGGGTTTCCTTCTAATAGATCTCATTATTATTATGCTCTCTATTAAATCTGAACAACATCATTCCTTAGGGGCAACATTACAAACTTATAATTGCGGGGTTCTAGAATTTACATTTTAGACCCTTTCTTGGTTCTGTCTTCGTCTAAGGCGCTAGAAGTTCGACCTAAACCAATTATGAGGCATTCCTATGCCTAAGAACTAATTGTAAGCCGTGTTCTCTACATTATAAGGTTGCTGGACACATTCTAAAGACTAAATGTTCTAAGAGTTCTAGAATTGCAGTTTTACTGGTTTCTAGTTACTAGTTTCTCTATAGGTGCTAAAATTCAATCCTACTTCAATTGTAACCAAATTTTTCATGATTAAACAATCCTAATCTGATTATATTCCCATTGAAACAGTTTGGGCAGTGTCCAAAAATAAATGGGTTAAAACTATGCTAAATCTTGACTTTACGGTTTTTCTAGAAAGCTAGTTTCTCTCCTATTATGCATAGAAATGTTCCTACTTCAACATACATAATTTTCACACATTCTAACACATCAAAACATCATCATATAGCAGCAAACTTATCATGGAAGAACCGAAATATTAAGTCCCAAGAAGATGCATAACTTGATATTTTTAAAACACATAAGTTGCTAGTTTCTCTTGGAATCATTTTTAGGATTTCTAAGACTCTTTTGCAAACCATTTTATTTTGTAAAAGATACTAAAAACATCCTTAGGTCAGTGACCACTTAATCCCTCCTTAAAAGAGAATTAAATTCATAAATCTTGTTGGTCTTAATCTCATAAACTTCATGAGGTTTTAAAGAGAATCTTAAAACTTAGATTGTTAGCCTTTGTAGCTAGATGAACCTCCTCCCGAGTTCATCATCACTACATGGCTGAAATTATGCATTCAAAGAATGCTTCCACATTAGACTTTAACTTGAGATAAAATGGGCAAGTCTTTGAGCTCTAAGGTCTTTAGGTGATGACATAATTTAAACATGCTATGCACTTCATTTTATTCTTCATTACAAAGTAAAGTGAGAGCTTAAAGTAAATATGCAAGACTTGAATATAAATATGCAAGGCTTGAAATAAAGATACGAGACTTGAAATATAAAATATGCAAGTTCAGTTCTTTATTTTAGTGCTCTAGGCCTAGCAACAATCGACTTTAAGGCCGAAATAGAAAGGCTTTGAGATTTAGTTAGGTGATAGTGCAACTCTCATTTTAAATCTTTATGTTCTTTAGTGATGAAAAGTAAACATGCTAAACAAGAATGTAAATATGAGATGCAATCCATTCTTTATCCTTTAACTTTAAGTGATGGCTTGGAAATTAAATATGAATGCAAAGCTCAAAGTAAATATGTAATGCATAAGCTTGAATTTAAATATGAATGCTAGTCCATTTTATTTCTTATTAGAGCTCATATAAGACTTTTAAAGGAACTTAAACCTCAATCCAAACTGATCATGCCAAGATAAAGTAAAGACAAGAGTGAACCTCAAGGGTTCTTTAAAACACAAAGTTTCTTTTCTTGAGATGTGGTCATAGATAACATTTTTATCAAAACTCAAGCTCTAGAGACCTCATTGTAACGCCCCATTTTCTGTCTGAGTGGAAAATGACCGAAATGCCCCTGAGGTCATTTTTGGCCCGGAATTCGAGGATGGCCGACCCGGCAGTCTTCGAAGGGCCAACTCAATGTTTGAAGGGGATTGAATGACCCTTGAGTGGTTCCGGAGGCGGAAGTCTCATTTTCCGCAGTTTCGGGTCAAAATGACCAAAATACCCCTGTAGCGTTTTACGCGGGTAAAGGTGCCGTTTGAGCCCGGAACTTTCCCCAGAGGTTTAAAACTATGTTTTTACATGTTTCAAAACATCTGTTTGAGTCCCGGCAGTCCCGGGCAGTTTTAGTGCAAAATTACGATTTTGCCTCTAGAATAGTGTTTTTGAGCTTAATGATGTAATTAAGCAAACCTAAGCAATATTAGGCTCTAAACGAAGATTAATTAATTTCCCTAATTAATCTAGAGTCAAAATAATTTATTAAAGCTAATTAGAACCTAAAATTGCTTAGATTAAACTTAAATCCCTTTTTAGAACTTAAGATTCCTAGTCTTGGAATCTTGAATAGTGTTTTCTCTCTCCAATTCCTTAAATCAAGGAATTGTGTCCAGAATTGTTTAAACATTAAAATGAATTTATAACTCACTAATGATGCAAGAACACTCTCTAATTATGTCTTGACAACCTTAATTTCTCACCTAAACACTTTCTTACAAATTCCTAATCTTAATCCTAATCAAAGATACACCTAAACACAACTCTAAACCACAATTAAAATGCAAGAAACCCTCCTCCCTTGGCTGATGCATTTCGGCAACCTCTCCCCCATTTGACTACATGTTGATTTGTTTTCTCACTCAAAGAACCATGCTTGAGCATGCCTTGAACCATACCTCACCATACTTTGAACCATACCTCAAGACCACATTATCTCACCTCATGGAACTCATGGGTTCCCTCCCCATCTGATGGCCGAAGCCTTCCCCTCCATGTGCACCCTTCATTTGTTTCATTTCTCTATAAATAGCTTGCTTGGGTGAACTTGTATCATTTTGGGGTTCATTTGCAAAATGTAAGTTTTCAAAGAAACACTTCAAAGCTTCCTTTTTCTCTCAAGTTCAAGTCTTCAAAGTTCTTTAAGTTCTTCATCTTCTTCATCTTCTTCTTCCATCTTCAAGATCATCACACCAAGTAGGGATTTCCTTTCATGTATTCTCTTCTTTAAAGTTCTTGTTTCAAGTTTGATTTTCATAGTTTCTCTTGTTTCTTTTTTGAACTTCTCTTCTACTCCTTTTTCCTTTTCATCTTCGGCCATAGGCCTTGGAGTTCAAAGAAATAAGAGCTTGATGATGAAAGTTTCATGATGATGTTCATCACTTGAGACAAACTCTAGAGCTTGATCTTTGTTCTTGAGCAAAAATGTTTCTAGTTCTTCCTTTCTTGAACTCTTGAGAACTCTATCTTTGGTGATGTTTCAAAATGGTTTTAAGGACTCAATGATGAGATCTCATGATGTTGGTGTTAATATATCATCAAGATCATGGACCCTAGAGTTTTCAAATGTTCCTTTTCCTTCTTGAAGTTTCGGCCACTTCCTTTTCTTTTACATGCTAAATGTTTTGATTTCCTAAAGATGTTATGTGGAGTTCTAAGAACTCTAGACTTTACTTGATCTTGGTTTAATGAGTTTGAGTTAAGGTTTAAGTTCCTTTAAAGTCTTGTTAAGAGCTCTAGAAAGATAAAATGAACTTGCATAATTTATTTTATGCTTGCATTTATATTTACATTCTTGCTATGCACCTTTACTTTCAAGCTATCACCTAAGAACATAAAGATTAAAATGGAACTTGCATCATCACTTAATTTAATTCTCAAAACCTTTCTATTTCGGCCTTAAAGTCGATTGTTGTTGGGCCTAGAGCACTAAAATAAAGAATTGAACTTTTATTATCACCTAATTAATTTCTCGAATGCCTTTCTATTTCGGCCTTAAAGTCGATTGTTGTTGGGCCAAAAGCACTAAAATAAAGAATTGAACCTTGCATATTTAATTTAAGTCATCACTTTATCTTGTAAGCAAGATTAAAAATGAAAAGCATGAGCATGTTTATTTTATGTCATAACTTAAGAACCTAGAGCTCAAAGACTTGCCCATTTCATTTCAAGTTAAAGTTTAATGTGAATGCATTCCTTGAATGCATGTTTTCGGCCAAGTAGTGATGATGGACTTTGTAACACCCTAGTAATTAACCAGATACACCTAGGTTGAATCTGATTAATGACTAGACTTTACTCCTTGCTTTGGTTCTTTCTTCATAATTTGAAAATACTTAGTGAAATTACGAGCCATTTTTTTTTTAAACACATAATTGAAAACATGAGCCGAGTACAACGTGAACGAGTAAGCGGGGTATAATAAGACGTTTAAGAATATATCACATCATATCACTTAGGCTCCATCATATAACATCCATAAGCACATTATAGCATATATTTACATACAATAACCTCACTCAAAGGGTGGGTTATGTTCATACATCATTATCTTATGCAAACCCATAAAAGAAAATATACTTAAGGAAATACATGCCCCTAAACTAGCTAACTCCATAAGCCGGGAAGGTTATCCTAAAACTAGGGTGCATGATCACACATAAATCTACTAAGAACCTTCTATGGCCACTGTTCTGGAAATGGGGGAATAAATCCGATCCACTGATGAGCTCCTCGGGACGGACACACGAGATGCACCAGGCAGGGGTCGCATGGACGGCCTTCTCGCTAACCTCGGCTGAACAACTGTTTCCTCACTACCCTCTCTTACACGTGTGGGAGTAGGAGCAGAGCTCTCAGAATATACATGAGTAGGAGTGTCCTCTGAAGGATCAGTTTCAGAATATCTCATCTCGGGAACATACTTTCGAAATCCATGGACAGCAGATGAAGCGGGATAAGAACGTAACATCCTTTCATCAAGTGGACGTGCATGTTCGAAAACCATTTCATCGCCATAGGGAGAAGTAGGAGAAAATCGATAACTAGGGACAGGATGTGCAAATGGACGACCTATGTAAATAAAAACACGAATCACAAGACCTCCTTCAAAATGATAGGAGCGATGCACCGGATCATAGTGGAATTCCCAAGTAGGGGTATCAACGAACAGGAGGAATGTCGCCATTTGAATCTGGAGACAATGACGGAAATAAAGAAAAGGGAGTGAGAATCTTGCTAAAGAATTCTCAGTAGGGTACCTCCTTCTACAGTGTCATCATCAAAGTCCCCAGGAACCTCGGGATTATTCTAAAATAGTGAGCATGCAAAGATTCATTTTAAGTGCGGACAAATACTTAACCGAGGTTCGTCAATTTTTAATCATGCGTCTTATAATGCATCTTATTCTTAACATGTCATATTTACAATGAACATTTCCTTTATCATTACATCATATTCCTCATCATCATTATCAAAATAACATGCATAAAAGAACGTCATATAATATTAGCTACACATGGACACAGTGCACATATTTCATTTCTTTAGTGCCCTTGATGACTTAAAATCTTATCATCATCATTATTTTCCTTCGGCCACCCTATACTCCACCCTTTTGGGAGTAATTTAGGTTATGAGCTCATATTTTACTAGTCGTCACTAGCATATACTTATCCCTTTTGATAAGCTAAAGTCCCGACTCTACCCTTTTGAGAGAACGGGTTAGGGGGCTAAAATCACCTTTTCACCACCTATAGTCTGATGGTTCCAAAGGATCATTTTCTTATAAGTTTAAGTCACCATTAAATCTTTGCATGTTATATCATAATACAATTCATAAACATCATAACATTTTTTCATTTATAGTCTTAAGCTAGAATAATATATATCAACTGTAATCATGCATATGGGAGATTCCCAGGAAAGAGAGGTGGGTCACAATCGACACGCTTAAATACCAAGTCTTTCCTTAGCCAGAACCTTTCCAAATTACACTTTTACAATGATACACTTTCTTCTAGCAACAAAGGTAAATTTTACATAATAAAGAACATTTCATGTATAAGCATTCTCATTATTTGCAACAAAGAACTATAACATGCAAGCCAGAAATCATTCAATGATATCAAGTACTTAATAAGCATCCAATCCTTACATAGAATTATCAATTATAGAACTAATTAGTTACTAAACCAATTATGAATCATTCTCTTAACAATAAACCATAATTATCACAACTTCAATCATATCAAATCATTATCACACATTGATACTAAACTCAGATCAGTGGCCGAATCATGAACCTCATGCAATTACATAGAATCATATTTTAGGTGCATATAAAATACTAGTTCCCCGTAAAATCCTTGCAAAGCCTTAAAACTCATTTAGAAACTAGTTCTTTTGTCAAATTTGGGAGGATCTTCACAATTAAAATTCTCACTTAAGATAAAAGGAGTAAGTCTTGAGCTTTAGAGATTTAGGTGACATCTTAGAATTATAAACATGCTATGCAACCTTATTTTAATCTTATCTTTATAAGGTGATAGCTTGGAATTATAAACATGATATGCAATTCCATTTCTTTATCTTTAAGATTTAAGGTGATGACTTGAAAATTAAACATGATGCAAGAACTTAAAATATAAACATGATACAAGAAACTGAGCGCGGTAATCCACACAGACCAAGAGAGGAGAAGAAAATATTAAGAAACCTGAGCATGTAGTCCGCACAGGACCAGTAGAGGGAGAAGAAAATATTAAGAAACCGGAGCGGCGGTAGTCCGCACAGGACTAGTAGAGGGAGAAGAGAATATTATTATTACATCTTTTTAAGCTCCAATCTCAAGACTTTTTAAAGAATAAATTCTTTAACTCCAATAATCATATTTCTTTGCTTGTGATACATGGGCAAGTCTTTGAGCTCTAGGATCTTTAGGTGATGGCATAAAATAAACATGCCATGCGTTGATTCTTTTAGCCATTATAAAATATAGTGAGAGCATAAATTAAATATGAGATGCAACCTCTTTATTATCTTGAAAGATTAAGTGATGACTTGAAACATAAACATGAAATACAAGCTTGGAATTTAAACATGAGAAATGTAAGTTCATTTATTCATTCTTGAAAATTTAGTGATGACATAGAAGGTAAACATGGTTATGCAAAGCATAAACTTAATCATGGATGCAAATTCATTTTGTTTCTTTACTAGAGCTCCTTCAAGACTTTAAAAGAATTATAAATTCAACCCAATACATATCTTAACAAGAAATAAAACATAAAAGGAAAAATACATCTTTCAAGTTCTAAACTAAAAATCTTTGTTTTAGCATCATAAAGCATTATTCTTTAAAGTTTTGCATCAAGTGGAATTTTCAAGCTTTAGAGGCCTAACTTGTGATGGATTTACAACCCACCCTCAAGGTCCTCATCATCAAGCCATCATCTTAGTTCCACCTAGGCCATATGGTTGAATTGGTTAAAGAAAAATTGAAGAGGAAAACCAAAATGAAAAGCTAAGGCAAGTTCATAATTTCATCATTTTGAGCTAAAAACACAACTCCTCAAAGCATAGAAATAAATTTAGAAACTACTCCCTACCTAATCTGAGTTGAAGAAGAGGAAGAGAACTTGGTTTCTTGAAGTGAAATGAAACAAAATCTCTTTGAAAAATTGAAGAAAGAATTCAGCCAAAGAGGAGGAAGAAAGAAAGTTTTTGGTGCTCTTAAAAACTAGTTATGAATCAAGCATTCCAAGACCACTCAAGCAAGCCTATTTATAGAAGATTTTGAGGCTTCTAATTGGTCAAAATGATGAGGTAGTGGACGGAATTTTGCAGGAGAAATAAGGGAGGAAAAATCATTTTAGACAAAGTTGTATGAAATTAAGGAATTATGTCTCTTATGGTGACATTTTGGCATTTTGTTTTAGTGCAACTTTTGGCAATAATTCAGCTGCATAATGGCATCAATAATTTCGTCCATTACAGCCCAAAGAAGTGAAATTTGTGTGTTCCATGCATTATTTAGGTGTAGGCAAGGTATTCATGTAATTTAGAGAATTTACGGTTAAGGGTTTAAGTGAATTAGTAAGCAATTTGGGTGTTTTTGAGCAATTTTGGGTTCTAATCAATCTAAATACATAATTTTGACTCTAGATTAATATTTAGAATTTAATAAGCTTTAATTTGAGCCTAATATTGCTTAGGTTTCGGTATATGAATCAAAAATCCCGAATTCGCAAAAGCGCCAAAAACAGGGCAAAATCGTACTTTCACTTAAAATTGCCCGAGGCCACCCGAGCTTAACCAATGGTTAATCATGGCTTAAAAACACATTTTAAAACATTTTAGTGAGGTTCGGGCTCGGCACGCACATCGAGTTAAAGCGACAGGGCGTTTTGGTCATTTCGCGTAACTCAAAATTGAGATCCTTCTACTCTATTAACACACATAACACAAACAATCCCTTATTATCCTCAAAATATCCCCTTGAGAATAGGTGGGGCCCACGATCCTCATTTTCTGAGTAAAATAACTTCAGGGGCATTTTGGTCATTTTATACGTACAGAAATTCGGGATTTGCGACTCTCGCATGAATCGTTCCTAACCTCTCTTCTAATGTTATATTCCTTTATTGAGGAATGTTCGGCCTCAAATCTTATGTAATAATTACCTACGGTAATTCGATAATTGAGTAATTTCTAATGACAGTAAAAATTACAGTAAAAATTGGGGGCGTTACAGACTTGCAATGAGTTTTCATCTAGCTACAAGGACTAATAGTCTATGTTCTAGGTTTTTCTTAAAAGCTTTACAATCTTTACAAGGTTATGTTATCATGAGTTATAATTTTATTCCCTTTTCGAAGATGAAATATATTTTGGTCACTGACCCAAGGCTTCTCTTAGCCTCCTAACGAATTAAAATGATTTGCAAAGAGTTTTAGAAATTCTAAATTGATTTCAAGAGAAACTAGTTAACTTATGTACCTAGAAATGTCAATTTAGTTCTCTTATTGAAGTTAGATGTTTTCGGTACTGTCATGATGAGCTTGTGGCTGTATGATGATGTCTTGATATGTTGGAATGTGTGGAAATACCACATGATGTTGTAAAAACGATTCTATGCATGATAGGCAAGAAACTAGCTAACTAGAAATATCGTAAAGCTAGAATTTAACATAGTTTAGACCCATTTGTTTTTGGAACTTATCCAAACTGTTTTAATCAGAACATAATCAGATTAGGATTGTTTAGACATGAGAAACTTGTAACATTTGGATTAGAATTGAATTTTAGCACCTATAGGGAAACTAGTAACTAGAAAACCGTAAAAATACAAATGTAGAACTCTTAGAACATTTAATTTTCTGGATTCTGTCCAGCAACGTTACAACATGATAAATGTGATTTATAATTAGTTCTTAAGCATAGGAATGTCTCATAATTGATTTAGATTTGATTTATAGCGCCTTAGCCGAAGACGGAACTAAGAAAGGGTCTAAAACGTAAGTTTTAGAACCCCGTAACCACAAGTTAGAAATTCTGCCCTATGCTTTTCAGATTTGAGTATGAACATGAGGATTAGGAATGATGATTAATTATGAGCCCTTAGGTGCATAACATATGAGCGACGGATGTTAGAGAACTATATCTCAAGATTAAGACCCGTGAGGGTCAAAGCATAAGCTACCGTAAGGGTAAGCGTTTGAATGTTCTATGATGATGCATGTGTTATGTGAAGGATGATAATGTTATTCATATAAGGAATTCATGAGGATATATGTTCATGTGGCATAAAGCAAATTTGGAAGGAATTCGGCGTAAATGCCTTTGTGCTGCCAAATTCCCGACAAATTTGGGGACTTAAAGAGATTTTGAAAAATTAAGGTACTAAGATGGGTTCTAGGATGACACCGGTTTGGCCGAGCACCTCCATAGAACTCATGTGACATCAGTACCAATTTATACTCTTAGTGACACTGGTTCGGCCGAGCACCCCTAAGAGAATTACCCCCTAACCCGTACTCAGATAGTCGGGATTTATGATTTATGATACGCTTATCGTTAAGTGGTAAGTAAGAACTAGTGACGACTAGTTAAGGTATGAGCTCATAACCTAGAGATGTGACACGTTCTAGGTGACACCGGTTCGGCCGAGCACCCCCAGAGCGCTTGTCTTTTAGGGCGGCCCATGAGGAAGAAAAGTTTCACGATTATGATTATGTCACTAAGCTTGTCCCATATGAATGTTTCTATTGCCACTTTATGCCACTAAGTATGATGATGCTTAATGATATGATTTATGTATGTGCATTAGCTAGTGCCATGTATACATTCTCTATTATGTTGCATTCATGACATTAAGATCATCCTAAAATGAATGGACCTTGGCTAAAGTATATTTTAAAGTTTAAAATGAACTCGATGCATGCTCACTTGCTTCTACGAAAATAAACCCAAGGTTCTTGAGGACGTAGATGATGACACCTAGGTAGTAGGAGGCCCTACTGAGATTCTTTAGTAAGATTCTCATTCCCTCTATCTCTTCTTTCCGTCGTCACGTCTTCAAATGGCGATGTTCGTGGTGTTCATGGACACGCCGACATGGGAGGTGCACCATGACCCGGAGCACGGGTCATTCCATTTTGTGGGTCGATGCACGGTTAGAGTATTCATATTCATGGGTCGACCCTTCACTCCCCCGGTACATTCCCATCGTTTCTCCCCGTCTCACCTTTTGGCGATGACCTGGTGTTCGAGTGCGCACGTCCCCGAGAGGAGAGGCTTCGTCGTACCCCATCATCCACGTCCGTCGTTTGAGACTACCCCCAGTACGTGCCCCGTTGCCCGTCGTCTTTTTCGGAGACGGATCTTTCCGAGGATTCGGCAACCCAGGTACCCTCCGAGGGATCTTCCCCCACCATGGACCTTGGGGAGGGTAGCGAGCCCACCGTGACTCAGCCGAGGCTTACACGACGACCGGAGATAAGGCCACGCCGTGGAGGTCACTCCTGACCTTCTTTTGTTTAGAGGTCACCCCATTAGATGCACTTAGGTAGGGAGTACTTTATGTTTATGTTTATGTTGTATTTTCTTTCATGTATTCCTTTGTACTAAATTAAGTCCTACACTTATAAGTGGGCAAGTTATATATATATATGAGATGATATTCAGTGTTTCTCATGATGTGCCTTTATGTGCCTTATGCTATGACGATATGAGATGTATGTTTTGTCCTCTACGTGTTATATCGCATCACGTGGCTCTCACTTTATATTTCAAAAAAAAATTACCCGTATTTTCCGCTAAGTATTTCAAAGTAAAAATAAGAACTATAAAGTAACAGACTAATGATTAACCTAAGTATGTTCTAGAGTATTGGGTTAAAAATTAGGATGTTACACCTTATTGCGATGAACACATAGTCATCATCTAGAAGCTGTCATCATCAAGCCATTGAGAACCTCATTGGCCAACATGGCCGAAAATGTGAAGAAAGGAAAGGAAAAGGAACTGAAACCATTTAAGAAGAAAAGGAAACA
Source organism: Dalbergia cochinchinensis (assembly GCA_031216125.1). Lineage (NCBI taxonomy): Eukaryota > Viridiplantae > Streptophyta > Magnoliopsida > Fabales > Fabaceae > Dalbergia > Dalbergia cochinchinensis. Next base: position 55,826,370 of record CM062368.1, on the reverse strand, counting down.
TTTGAAACTCTAGAGACCATAATCTTGATAATGCATTAACACCAACATCATGAGTCCTCATCATTGAGTTCATGTAACCATTTTAAAATATCCTCAAGGTGAGAGGTTACTAGGTTCAAGAAGAAAGAACAAAAGAAAACATCTCTAACTTAAGAACAAAGATCAAGCTTTAGAGATTATCCAAGTGATGGACATCACCACCATGAAACCTCATCATCAAGCTCTCATTCCCTTGTCCTTAAGGCCTATGGCCGAAAATGATGAAGAAAAAGGAGAGGGAGAGAAGTTCTAAAAAGACTTCAAGAGAAACCATAAACACATAACTAAAAATGGAACTTAAACAAAGAAAATGCTTGAAAGAAAATCCCTACCAAGTGATTTGAAGGTTGGGATGAGAGAAGAGGATGAAGAACTTGAAGACTTGAACTTGAGAGAAAAAGGAAACTTTGAAGTGCTCTTTGAAAACTTACACTTAGCAAATGAACCCAAAATGATGCAAGTTCACCCAAGCATGTTATTATAGAGAAATGAAACAAATGTAAGGTGTAAATGGGGGAAGAGGCTTGGGCCATTGCAGCTCATGGGCAGCCCCATGAGTTTCAGCAGGTGAGATGTTGTGATCTTGAGGCATGGTGAGGTATGGTTCAAAGTATGGTGAGGCATGGTTCAAGGTATGGCTCAAGCATGGTTCTTTGAGTGAGAAACAAATCAACATGTGATGTAAATGAGAGAGAGAGGGACGAAATTGCATCAGCCATGGGGGGAGGATTTCTTGCATTTTAATTGTGGTTTAGAGTTGTGTTTTGGTGTATCTTTGATTAGGACTAAGATTAGGAATTTGAAAGAAAGTGTTTAGGTGAGAAAATGGGTAATCAAGGTTGTCAAGACACATTTAAGGAGTGTTCTTGCATCATTAGTGAGTTATAAACTCATTTTAGTGTACAAACAATTCTAGACACAATTCCTTGATTTAAGGAATTGGAGAGAGCAAACACTATTCAAGATTCCAAGAGTGAAATATTGAGATTTAGAAAGGAGATTTAAATCTAATCTAAGCAATCTTAGGTTCTAATTAATTTTAATAATTTATTTTGACTTTATATTAATTATGGAAATTAATTAATCTTCAATTAGAGCCTAATATTGCTTAGGTTTGCTTAATTACATCATTAAGCTCAAAAACACTATTCTAGGGGCAAAATCGTAATTTTGCACTAAAACTGCCCGGGACCATCGGGACTCAAACAGATGCTTTGAAACATGTAAAAACATGGTTTTAAACCTCCGAGGAAAGTTTCGGGCTCAAACGACACCTTTACCCGCATAAAAACGCTATAGAGGTATTTTGGTCATTTTGACCCGAAACTGCAGAAAATGAGACTTTCGCCTCCGGAACCACTCAAGGGTCATTCAATCCCCTTCAAATATTGATTTGACCCTTCGAGGACTGCCGGGTCGGCCATCCTCGAATTCCGGGCCGAAAATGACCTCAGAGGCATTTTGGTCATTTTCCACTCAGACAGAAAATCGGGGCGTTACATCTACTGACTAGTCTTTCTTAGAACTAATTCTAGATCAAGGAATACCCTCATAATCAATTCTATTCCTTATGGTAACACCATTGATAACCTTAGATCAGTAGCATAATTAGAGAGCTTTAATAAAAGGATGTTTACATTTAATAAGATATATATATTCCATGAGTCAAAGTTCTTATGTGAGTTGAAAGGGTGAGTCTTGAGCACTAGATTAATTAAATGATGGCATAACTTTAAACGTGCAATGCAAACTTCATTTTTAATCTTTGGCATTATAGGGTGATGGCAAGGAAATATAAATATGATATGCAAAGCCTGAATATAAATATGAAAATGCAAGCTCTATTTTTAATCTTTAAGTTTAGGTTATGGCTTGAAAAGTAAACATGCTAGGCAAGGAAATGTAAATATGAATGCAAGTACAATTCTTTATTTTAGTGCTAATCAACTTTAAGGTTGAAATAGGTAGGTTTCGAGATTAATTATTTAGGTGATGGCAAGGAAATATAAATATGAATGCAAAGCTTGAATATAAATATGAAAATGCAAGCTCTATTTTTTAATCTTTAAGTTTAGGTGATGACTTGAAAAGTAAATATGCTAGGCAAGAAATGTAAATATGAATGTAAGTTCAATTCTTTATTTTAGTGCTCTAGGCCCCTTAGAGTATTCACTCTAAATCAACAATCAACTTTAAGGTTGAAATAGATAGGCTTTGAGATTAATTATTTAGGTGATAATATGAAATGCAAGGCTTAAGTATAAATATGCAATGCAAGGACTTGAAGTATAAATATGAATGTACTCCATTTGTTATATCTTTGAGTCCTAGGCTCAAGACTACCATTTAACTCTTTTAAAATAACATAATATCTTTATTTGCTAAAAACTCTTAAAAGTGAAACCTTCAAGCTTTAGAGGTAAAATAAATGAAGGTTTTGCAACCAATATCCAAGATCCTTATCATTAAGCCATGGTTTTTCAATAACAAGGCCATTGTGGCCGAAAAGAAAGGAAAGGAAAGAACGAAACAAAGAACCAAAATAGAGGAGGAGAAGGAGAGAATTATCATTTCAACATTTCAACCCAAGAAAGAAACAAAGAAAAGAATAAAAACTTAGAAATAACTCCCCTACCAAAGGTATTTTTCTTTGAAAAGAGAAGAGCTTGATCTTGGAGAGGAAATGAAATGAAAAGTCTTCTTTGAGGCCAAATGTGGATTCGGCAAAGTAAGAAAGAAAATGAAGGAGGATGTGTTCTTGGGTTTTGGTCTTGGAAATGGAAAGGTTAAGTGTTTAGAGGAAGATCTATGGTCATTATGTGGTGGTTTAGGGTTGAAAAGTGGTGGAGGGTAGTGGCTGTTGGAAGAAATGTAGAAGAAGAAGAAAAATTCTTTGAGATTGAAGGAAGAAAGCTTGAAGTAGCAAAGTTGTTCAAAGGTTCTTACAACTTCCCTTGGCACCTATTTATAGAAAAATGAAACATATAGGGGTGTGAATAGAGGGAGTGGCCGGTGGTCATGGAGGGAGGGAAGGAAGAGAAAAATATCTCTTTCCATGGTATGGGTTTGGGTATGGCTAGGTATGGGTGAAGGTAAGGCTAAGCATGGTTCTTTGAATTAATTTCAACATGTGATGGATGAAAAAATGGGGGAGGTGGCTGGTGTAACGCCCCGATTTTCTGTCTGAGTGGAAAATGACCGAAATGCCCCTGAGGTCATTTTCGGCCCGGAATTCGAGGATGACCGACTCGGCAGTACTCGAGGGCCAACTCAATGTTTGAAGGGGATTGAATGGCCTGTGAATGTTTCCGGGAGCGAAAATCTCGTTTTTCGCAATTTCGGGTCAAAATGACCAAAATACCCCTATAGTGTTTTTACGCGGGTAGAAGTGCCGTTTGAGCCCGAAACTTTCCCCAGAGGTTTTAAAACATATTTTCATGTATCTAGAGGTCTCTGTTCAAGTCCCGGTGGTCCCGGCCAGTTTTAGTGCAAAATTACGATTTTGCCCCTAGAATAGTATTTTTGAGTTTAATGACGTAATTAAGCAAACCTAAGCAATATTAGGCTCTAAACGAAGATTAATTAATTTCCCTAATTAATCTAGAGTCAAAATAATTTATTCAAGTTAATTAGAACCTAAAATTGCTTAGATTAAACTTAAATTCCTTTTTAGAACTCAAGATTCCTAGTCTTGGAATCTTAAATAGTGTTTTCTCTCTCCAATTCCTTAAATCAAGGAAATGTGTCTAGAGTTGTTTAGACTCTAAATTGAGGACCTAACTCACTAATGGTGCAAGACCACTCCTTAATTATGCCTAGACCACCCTAATTATCCATTTTCCTTACCTAAACACTTTCTTACAACTTCCTAATCTTAAGCATAATCAAAGATGCACCTAAACACAACTCTAAATCACAATTAAATTGCAAAACAAACCTCCCATTGGCTGTAACATGGCCAAATAGCCATGCTCCCTTTGGCCACATGATTGAATTGTTTTCTCACTCCTTGAAGCCATGCTTGAGCCATACCTTGAACCATACCTCACCATGCTTTGAACCATACCTCACCATGCTTCAAGACCACATTATCTCACCTCATGGAACTCATGGATGCCCTCCAATTCTGCACATCATGGCCGAAACTCATCAGCCCATTCACACCCTTCATTTGTTTCATTTCTCTATAAATAGAATGCCTTGAGGAGCTTGCACCACTTTTAGATCATTTGCTAAGTTTAGGAACACTCAAAGCTTTTCTTTTCTCTCAAAGTTCTAGTGTTCTTCAAGTTCTTCAAAGTTCTTCATCTTCTTCATCTTCCTCTTCCATCTTCAAGTTCATCACACCAAGTAGGGATTTTCTTTCAAGTATTCCTTTCTTTAAAGTTCTTGTTCTAAGCTTTATGTTTATAGTTTCTCTTGATTCTTTTTAGAACTTCTTTTCTTCTCCTTTTTCTTTCTCATTTTCGGCCATGGGCCTTGGAGTTCAAAGAAATGAGAGCTTGATGATGAGAGTTTCATGATGATGTTCATCACTTGAAACAAACTCTAGAGCTTGATCTTTGTTCTTGAGCAAAAATGTTTCTAGTTTTTCCTTTCTTGAACTCTTGAGAACTTTAGTTTTGATGGTGTTTTAAAATGGTTCTAAGGACTCAATGATGAGGTCTCATGATGTTGGTGTTAATATATCATCAAGATCATGGACTCTAGAGTTTCAAAATGTTCTTTTTGTTCCTTAAGATTTCGGCCATTTCCTTTTCTTTTAACATGCAAAATGTTTTGATTTCTAAAAATGTTATGTTGAGTTCTAAGAACTCTAGACTTTACTTTATCTTGGTTTGATGAGTTTTAGGTTGAGGTTTATGTTCCTTTAAAGTCTTGTTAAGAGCTCTAGAAAGATAAAATGAACTTGCATAATTTATTTTATGCTTGCATTTATATTTACATTCTTGCTATGCATCTTTACTTTCAAGCTATCACCTAAGAACATAAAGATTAAAATGGAACTTGTATCATCACTTAATTTAATTCTCAAAGCCTTTCTATTTCGGCCTTAAAGTCGATTGTTGTTGGGCCTAGAGCACTAAAATAAAGAATTGAACTTGCATCATCACCTAATTAATTTCTCGAATGCCTATCTATTTCGACCTTAAAGTCGATTGTTGTTGGGCCAAGAGCACTAAAATGAAGAATTGAACCTTGCATATTTACTTTCAAGCTTGCACGTTTAAGTTTATGCCTTGCATATTTAATTTATGTCATCACTTTATTTTGTAAGCAAGATTAAAAATGAAAAACATGAGCACGTTTAATTTATGTCGTAACTTAAGAACCTAGAGCTCAAAGACTTGCCCATTTCATTTCAAGTTAAAGTTCAATGTGAATGCATTCCTTGAATGCATGTTTTCGGCCAAGTAGTGATGATGGACTTGAAATGAGTTTTCATCTAGCTACAAGGACCAATAGTCTATGTTCTAAGTTTTTCTTAAAACTTTACAAATCTATTCAAGGTTATGTTGTCATGAGATATGACTTTATTCCCTTTTAGAAGATGAAATATATTTTGGTCATTGACCTAAGGCTTCTCTTAGCCTCTTGATGAATTAAAATGATTTGCAAAGAGTTTTAGAAATTCTAAATTGATTCCAAGAGAAACTAGTTAACTTATGTACCTAGAAATGTCAATTTAAATCCTTTACTAAAGCTAAATGTTTTTGGTTGTGATATGATGAGTGTGATGCTGTATGATGATGTTATGATGTGTTAGAATGTGTGGAAATATCATATGATGATGTAGAAATGATTCTATGCATAATAGGTAAGAAACTAGCTAACTAGAAATACCGTAAAGCTAGAATTTAACATAGTTTTGACCCATTTGTTATGGAACTTATCCAAACTGTTTTAATGGGAGCATAATAATATTAGGATTGTTTAGACATGAAAAACTTGGTAACATTTGGATTAGAATTGAATTCTAGCACCTATAGGGAAACTAGTAGCTAGAAAACCGTAAAAGTGCAAGTTTAGAACTCTTAGAGCATTTATTTTTCTGGATTCTGTCCAGCACCCTTACAACATGATAAACGTGATTAATAATTAGTCCTTAAGCATAGGAAAGCCTCATAATTGATTTAGATTTAATTCATAGCGCCTTAGGCGAAGACGGAACCAAGAAAGGGTCTAAAACGTAAGTTCTAGAACCCCGTAATCACAAGTTAGGAATTCTGCCCTATGCTATTCAGATTTAAGTGTGAACATGAGGAGTATGAATGATGTTTAATTATGAGCCCTTAGGTGCATAAAATATGAGCGACGGATGTTAGAAAACCATATCTCATGATTAAGACCTGTAAGGGTCAAAGCATAAGCCACCGTAAGGATAAACGGTTGAATGTTCCATGATGATGCATGTGGTATGTAAATGATGATGATGTTATTCATATGAGGAATTCATGAGGATATAGGTTTATGTGGCATAAAGCAAATTTGGAAGGAATTCGGCGTAATGCCATCGTGCCGCCGAATTCCCGATGAATTTGTGGACTTAAAGAGATTTTTGAAAATTAAGGTACTAAGATGGGTTCTAGGATGACACCGGTTCGGCCGAGCACCTCCATAGAACTCATGTGACATTGGTACCAATTTATACTCTTAGATGACACCGGTTCGGCCGAGCACCCCTAAGAGGTTTGCCCCCTAACCCGTACTCAGATAGTCGGGATTTATGATTTATGATACGCTTATCGTTAAGTGGTAAATAAGAACTAGTGACGACTAGTTAAGGTATGAGCTCATAACCTAGATATGTGACACGTTCTGGGTGACACCGGTTCGGCCGAGCACCCTCAGTTCGATTGTCTTTTAGGGTGGCCCATGAGGAAGAGATGTTTCATGATTATGATTATGTCACTAAGTTTGTCCCATATGAATGTTACTATTGCCACTTTATGCCACCAAGTATGATGATGCTTGATGTTATGTTTTATGTATGTGCATTAGGTAGTACCATGCATACATTTTCTATTATGTTGCATTCATGATATTAAGATCATCCTAAAATGAATGGACCTTGGCTAAAGTATATTTTAAAGTTTAAAATGAACTTCATGCATGTTCAGTCATTTTGTATAATTAAACCCAAGGTTCCTGAGGACGTAGATGATGACACCTAGGTAGTAGGAGGCCCTACTGTGATTCTTTAGCAAGATTCTCACTCCCTCTATCTCTTTCTTTCCGTCACGTCTTCAGATGGCGACATTTGTAGTGTTCGTGGACACCCCGACATGGGAGGTACACTATGACCCGGCTCACGGGTCATACCATTTTGAGGGGCAGTGCACGGTGCGGGTTTTCATGTTCGTAGGACGCCCCCTTCGCTCATCCCGTGCACACCTATCGCTTCTCCCCGACTGCACCCTATGGCGACGACGAGCGGGTTTTTGAGCGCGCACGTACGCATGACGAGAAAGTGCTCCGCATGCACACCGCCGCCTTAGCCATGCGAGACTATCCCGATTACGTGCTCCGGACCTACTTCTCGGAGACCGACCCGTCCGAGGACCCGCCTACTCATCCATATAGCGAGAGCTCTGCCCCCTCTCCACCATTGATGAGGGAGGGCAGTGAGGATACCGTGACTCAGCCACAACTTGCACGGCGACCGGAGATGCGGCCACACCGCGGGGGTCACTCTCGATCCTCGTTCCGCCTCTTTACGCTCGAGGAGCTCGCCCAGTTTCCCGGATACTTGCCTCGTTCGCGAGACGGACGTCAGTAGGAGGTGACGATCGACCGATGGAGTACCCGGTTAGAGCACACACCACTTAGATGGGGATAAACCTTCTTTTGATTAGAGGTTATCCCATTAGATGCACTCGGGTAGGGGAGTAGATCGTGTTTATGTTTATGTTGTATTTCCTTTCATGTATTTCCCTTGTACTAAATTAAGTCCCACACTTATAAGTGGGCAAGTTATATAAATATAAGATGATATTCAGTGTTCTCCCATGATGTGCCTTTATGTGCTTTATGCTATGACGTTATGAGATATATGTTTTGTTCTTTACGTGTTACATCGCATCACGCGGCTCTCACTTTGTTTTCAAAAAAAATTTACCCGTATTTTCCGCTAAGTATTTCTAAGTAAAATTGAGAACTATGAAGTAACAAACTAATGATTAACCTAAGTATGTTCTAGAGTATTGGGTTAAAAATTAGGATGTTACAGCTGGCCACGTTAGAGAGAAATGGGGGGAGGAATATCTCATTTAAATATTGTTTTATGAGTGTGTTTAGAGGTTAATTTGTTTAGGCCATAGACTAGGAGTTGTGATTAAGTGTTTAGATGAGAAAGAGGATGATTAAGGCTTCTCAAGACAAGGTTTAAGAGTGGTTTTGGTCATTAATAGAGTCAAACATCTTCTAATCAAGATTTTCAATCACATCTTAGTTTCCTTAAATCATGGAATTGGAATAGGGAAAATACTATTCATTGAAAATATGATATAAAGTCTTAAATCAAGAAAAAGATTTTGAGTTTTATTAAGTAATCTTAGGCTTTAATTAACCTTAATTAATTATTTTAACTCTAGATTAATTAGTAAAATTAAATACTCTTTAATTAGAGCTTAATATTGCTTAGGTTTTATTAATTATATACTTAAACTAATTATGCACTTAATCAGGGGCAAAACGGTAATTTTTTACAAAAACTCCTTAGGACCACTCGAGCTTAACCAGACATTAAACATCCCTTAAAAATGACATCTCGAACTCCCAAGAAAAGTTCGGGCTTAGTCGAGAGTTAATTCTGTGTCAATTAGGCACGAGGACATTTTGGTAATTTGTACACGAAAAAAATTAGGGTGTTACATTCTCCTCTTCCTCCACTACCACCCACCACCACTTCTCAACCTCAAACCACCATAAACCACCATCAAGAAACACAACCTTTTCATCCCGAAGCATCAAAGCTCAAGAAAAACCCTTCCTCTCTTTTCTTTCCTTTGGCCAAAATTCTTTTTTCCTCAAGAAGAAGATTTTCTTCTCATTTTCTTTCACAAAGCTCAAGCTTTTCCTTGCAACAAGAAGATACCTTGGTAGGGATTTTTCTTTTGAGTTCTTCTTCCTTTCTTTGTTTTCTTTCTTTTTGATTTTGAGTTCCTTTTTCTTCTCTTTATTCCTTTGGTTTTTGTTGTTGTTAAATAGTTAAAAACCATAGCTTGATGATGAGGATCCTTGATGTTGGTAGTGATACCTCCATTTGTTTGACCTCTAGAGCTCAAGGTTTGATTTTGGTTTCATGAGAAAAGATTGTTTTGTTCATATTCTTCAGTTGTTTTGTTGGAGCTTGAAGATGAAATAATAAATGAGTTTTACTCTTGATATTTTTGGTCTTTGGATTTCCTTTTCTTTCCTCTTTCATTTTGACCTTAAAGGCCTTTTGAGTTTCAAAAATATTGGCTTGATGATGAGGGTTCCTAGATAATGATAATGAGATCATCACATTTATGACCTCTAAAGCTTGAACTTTGCCATTTTTTGGCTTTTCAAAGAATCATAATGAATGAGGTGTTAGTTTCTTTATATTTCATTTCTTTGAGCTTGATGGTGAGTCCAAACAAAATAAAGGTTCTTGGAACCATGGTGTTAATGGACTCTAAAGCTCATGTCCATCTAGTAAGATTGATCGGTGTTTTAGAGTTGTTACTCTAAATAGGAGTCTTGAGCTTAAGGTCTAAAGAAATAACAAATGAAAATGCATTTATATTTATCTTCCATGTTCTTGCACTTCATATTTATATTTGAGCCTTGCATATCATGTTTATTTCCAAGTTATCACCTAAATCTTGAAGATAAGAAAATGAACTTGCCTTTCATGTTTACATTTCTTGTCTAGCATATTTATGTTTCAAGCCATCACCTAAGTCTTAAAGATTAAAAATGAACTTATATTCTCATGTTTATATTTAAGCCTTGCATATCATATTTATATTTCCATTGCTATCACCTTATAATATCAAGATTAAAATGAGACTTGCATTAGCATATTTATATTTATGTCATCACTTAAATATCTAAAGCTCAAGACTTTTACCCCTTTCAACTTACATAGGAATTTTGATTCCATGGGCATTTGTCTTTACAAATATGTTTTGTTTTCAAAGGAATAAAGTTTTAAGGTTTGAAGTATTATTACTTTGAGATTTCAAAAGCTTGTGTCTTGCAATTTTTCCTTTGAGAAATATGTTAATTCCTAAAGTGTTAAAAGATAATTTAAAGTCTTAATATTGAGCCTTCTGATTTTGCTACTAACCTAAGGACATTTACTTGTGTTTCGAAAGGGATAAATTAATTATAAGAGTGTTCCTTGATTTAGAATTAATTCTAAGAAAGACTAGTATGCTAGAAATGCTTATTATTGCAACTTTGCATGCTCTTGCAAATTTAAATTTTGGATTCTGTTCTAACATTTCCAGATCTGATGTATGCTATTTTGAGTGGATTAAATGTGTGAGATCTACTAGTAATTGTTATGAAAATCATTGTTGGTACCTTAGGCAAGTCTAGTAACTAAAAAGGATTAAAAATGTGACTTTTAAAGCTTTCTAAAAACTGAAAATATAGTTTCTGTTTCAGCATGTTTGAAAACTATAGAAGTGTGTTATATTAGGTATAGATGGGTAAGAATCACTAATAAATGGTTTAGGAATTAATTCTAGCATCTTATGAAAAGTTAGAAATGAGAAAGAGTCAAAAACATAACTTCTAGAACACCAAAATTGCTCATTTTCATTTCCACCCAAACCTATCCAGCATTGTTTAATGATGTTCTTGAGGTTAATAATTAACAAAAATAATTGTAATTGATCCCTTAGATGCATAAAAGAATAAATACAAAAGTTAGGATTACCCGATTTACAAGTATAACCATTTAAAGGATAATCAAAATGCTTATTTTATGTGATGATTATGTTTGCATACTTAGCTACTAGTTACAAGATTTATTATGGCATGTTATGATTACACTTGGAATGTTTAAAATGCATATGTTGAAGTAATATGAAAGTATGTGACATAAAATATATGGAAATGATCCTTTAGACTCCCCGAATTAAGGGTTATGAGAGGTGATCCAATAAGGAAGTGATGTGTTTCCCCTTCTATTACCCCATGTTAAATCTAGCAAGGGCTAGTTAGATTAAGCTCATCCTAGGTGACAAGTATGGTGCAGTTTTGGTGTTGTTTATATAAAATTCACCAGTGGATGTATGATAGTTGGTGTATGAAATTCACCGGTGGAGGAATGTTGGTTGGACTATGAAGTTCCCATAAGAGAGTGGTTAGTAAAAAAGGAATTTGAAGGAATTATCATGGGTTCTCCTGCATGCATATTGAATGTGTTCCTTATGCTTCTACTTTATGTCACTGTATACGTGTAATGTTGCATATGGTACTGACATGCATTCATGACTTAGTATATTGCATTCATAATATTAAGATGCATACTAAAAGACACGGGTCTCAGCCAATGGTATTTTTAACTTAATAAATGAACCTTATATATGTTCACTACTTTCATAAGGAAACCCGAGGTTTCTAAGGACGAGAATTATAACATCCTAATTTTTAACCCAATACTCTAGAACATATTTAGGTTAATCATTAGTCTGTTACTTCATAGTTCTCATTTTTACTTTGAAATACTTAGCGGAAAATACGGGAAATTTTTTTTTGAAATAAAAAGTGAGAGCCGCGTGATGCGATAAGCGGTAAACCATGTATAGTAAAACAAATGTCTCACAACATCATAACATAAGACACACGTGAATAACACTGAATATCATCTCATATATATATAACTTGCCCACTTATAAGTGTGGGACTTACTTTAGTACAAGGAAAATACAGGAAAGGAAATACAACATAAACTTAAACATGATCTACTCCCCTACCCGAGTGCATCTAATGGGATAACCTCTAAACAAAAGAAGGTTTATCCCCATCTAAGTGGTGTGTACTCTAACCGGGGCCATCCATCGCCTCCCATCGCGACTATCCCTCGAACGTGGTACGTAACCAGGAAACTGAGCAAGCTCCTCCGGCGTGAATAGACGGGTCGGGGCTCGGAAGTGACCTCCACGGTGTGGCCTCATCTCCGGTCATCGTGCAAGCCTCGGCTGAGTCACGGAAGGCTCACTATCCTCTCCAAGGTCCATGGGTATGGTGGGGGAAGATCCCTCGGAAGGTGCCTGGGTTGCCGAATCCTCAGAAGGATCCGTCTCCGAAAAAGACAACGGGCAACGGGGCACATACTGGGGGTAGTCTCGAGCGGCGGATGTGGATGGTGGGGTACGGTGAAGCCTCTCCTCTAGGGGACGTGCGCGCTCGAACACCAGGTCATCGCCAAAAGGTGAGATGGGGGAGAAACGATGGGAATGTACAGGGGGAGTGAAGGGTCGACCCATGAACATGAATACTCTAACCGTGCATCGACCCACAAAATGGAATGACCCGTGGTCCGGGTCATGGTGCACCTCCCATGTCGGCGTGTCCACGAACACTACGAACGTCGCCATCTGAAAACGTGACGGAAAGAAAGAGATAGAGGGAGTGAGAATCTTGCTAAAGAATCTCAGTAGGGCCTCCTACTACCTAGGTGTCATCATCTACGTCCTCAGGAACCTTGGGTTTACTTATACAAAATGACTGGGCATGTATTAAGTTCATTTTAAACTTTAAAATATACTTTAGCCAAGGTCCATTCATTTTAGGATGATCTTAATGCCATGAATGCAACATAATAGAAGATGTATGCATGGCACTGCCTAATGCACATACATAAAACATAACATCAAGCATCATTATACTTAGTGGCATAAAGTGGCAATAGTAACATTCATATGGGACAAACTTAGTGACAATCATAATCATGAAACATCTCTTCCTCATGGGCCACCCTAAAAGATAATCGAACTGGGGGTGCTCGGCCGAACCGGTGTCACCCAAAACGTGTCACATATCTAGGTTATGAGCTCATACCTTAACAAGTCATCACTAGTTCTTACTTACCACTTAACGATAAGCATATCATAAATCATAAATCCCGACTATCTGAGTACGGGTTAGGGGGCAAAACTCTTAGGGGTGCTCGGCCGAACCGGTGTCACCTAAGAGTATAAATTGGTACCGATGTCACATGAGTTCTATGGAGGTGCTGGATAACCGGTGTCATCCTAAAACCCATCTTAGTACCTTAATTTTCAAAATCTCTTTAAGTCCCCAAATTTGTCGGAAATTCGGTGGCACAACGGTCATTACACTGAATTTCCTTCCAAATTTGCTTTATGCCACATAAACATATAACCTCATGAATTCCTCATATGAATAACATTATCATCATTTGCATACTACATGCATCATCATAAAACATCCAAACGCTTACCCTTACGGTAGCTTATGCTTTGACCCTTACGGGTCTTAATCTTGAGATATAGTTCTCTTCATCTGTCGCTCATATCTTTATGCACCTAAGGGCTCATAATTAATCATCATTCCTAATCCTCATGTTCATACTTAAATCTGAAAAGCATAGGGCAGAATCTCTAACTTGTATTTACGGGGTTCTAGAACTTACGTTTTAGACCCTTTCTCGATTCCGTTTTCGCCGAAGGCGCTATATATTAAATATAAATCAATTATGAGGCATTCCTATGCTTAAGGACTAATTATTAATCATGTTTATCATGTTGTAAGGGTGCTGGACAGAATCCAGAAAATTAAATGTTCTAAGAGTTCCACATTTACATTTTTACGGTTTTCTAGTTACTAGTTTCCCCATAGGTGCTAGAATTCAATTCTAATCCAAATGTTACCAAGTTTTTCATGTCTAAACAATCTAAATCTGATTATGTTCCCATTAAAACAGTTTGGATAAGTTCCAAAAACAAATGGGTCAAAACTATGTTAAATTCTAGCTTTACGGTATTTCTAGTTAGCTAGTTTCTTACCTATCACGCATAGAATCGCTTCTACATCATCATATGATATTTTCACCCATTCCAACACATCAAAACATCATCATACAGCATCACACTCATCATATTAGAACCGAAAACATCTTGCCTCAATAAGAGAATTAAATTGACATTTCTAGGTACATAAGTTAACTAGTTTCTCTTGGAATCAATCTAGAACTTCTAAAACTCTTTGCAAAACATTTTAATTCATCAAGAGGCTAAGAGAAGCCTTAGGTCAGTGACCAAAACATATTCCATCCCCTAAAAGAGAATAAAGTCACAACTTGTGATGACATAACCTTATAAAGATTTGTAAAGCTTTAAGGAAAACTTAAAACATAGACCATTGGTCCTAGTAGCTAGATGAAAACTCATTGTAAGTCCATCACCACTACTTGGCCGAAATTATGCATTCAAGGAATGCATTCACATTAAACTTTAACTTGGAATGAAATGGGCAAGTCTTTGAGCTCTAGGTCCTTAAGTTATGACATAACATAAACGTGCTCATGCTTTTCATTTTTAATCTTGCTTACAAAATAAAGTGATGACATAAGTTAAATATGCAAGGCATAAACTTAAACGTGCAAGCTTGAAAGTAAATATGCGAGGCATAAACTTAAACGTGCAAGCTTGAAAGTAAAATGCAAGGTTCAATTCTTTATTTTAGTGCTCTTGGCCGAACAACAATCGACTTTCAGGCCGAAATAGAAAGGCATTCAAGAAATTAATTAGGTGATAATGCAAGTTCAATTCTTTATTTTAGTGCTCTAGGCCCAACAACAATCGACTTTAAGGCCGAAATAGAAAGGCTTTGAGAATTAAATTAAGTGAAGATGCAAGTTCCATTTTAATCTTTATGTTCTTAGGTGATAGCTTGAAAGTAAAGGTGCATAACAAGAATGTAAACATGAGTGCAAGCATAAGATAAATTATGCAAGTTCATTTTATCTCTCTAGAGCTCTTAACAAGACTTTAAAGGAACTTAAACTATAACCCAAACTCATCCAACAAGGTAAAGTCAAGCTTAGAGTTCTTAAAACTCAACATAATATTTTTAGGAAATCAAACCATGAAGCTTAGAAAAAATTAAGGAAATGGACAAAATCTTCAAGAAGAAAAAGGAACATTTTAAAACTCTAGAGTTCATGATCTTGATGATATATTAACACCAACATCATGAGTCCTCATCATTGAGTTCATAGAGCCATTTTCAAACATCATCAAAGCTAAAGTTCTCAAGAGTTCAAGAAAGGAAGAACTAGAAACATTTTTGTTCAAGAACAAAGATCAAGCTCTAGAGTTTGTTTCAAGTGATGAATATCATCATGAAACTCTCATCATCAAGCTCTCACTTCTTTATTCCCAAAGGCCCATGGCCAAAACATAAAGAGGAAGGAGGAGAAGAAAAGAAGTTCTAAGAGGAATCAAGAGAAACTATGAACATCAAACTTGAAACAAGAACTTTAAAGAAGAGAATACATGAAAGGAAATCCCTACTTGATGAGATGAACTTGAAGATGGAAGAAGAAGATGAAGATGATGAAGAACTTTGAAGAACTTGAAGAACACTAGAACTTTGAGAGAAAAGAAAAGCTTTGAGTGCTCCTAAACTTAGCAAATGATCTAAAAGTGGTGCAAGCTCCTCAAGGCATTGTATTTATAGAGAAATGAAGCAAATGGAGGGGGTGAGGGCTGAAGGGGCTTTCGGCCATGAGGTGCAGAATTGGAGGCATCCATGAGGTGAGATAATGTGTTCTTGAGGCATGGTGAGGTATGGTTCAAGGTATGGCCTCGAGCATGGTTCTTTGAGTGAGAAAATAATTAAACATGTGGTCAATGGGGGCATGGCTGTTCGGCCATGTTGCAGCCAAGGGAGGAGAGTTTCTTGCATTTTAATTGTGGTTTAGAGTTGTGTTTAGGTGTATCTTTGATTATGCTTAAGATTAGGAATTTGTAAGAAGGTGTTTAGGTAAGGAAAAATGGATAATTAAGGTGGTCTAGACATAATTAAGGAGTGGTATTGCACCATTAGTGAGTTAAATCCTCAATTTAGAGTCTAAACAACTCTAGACACATTTCCTTGATTTAAGGAATTGGAGAGAGAAAACATTATTTAAGATTCCAAGACTAAGAATCTTGAGTTCTAAAAAGAGATTTAAGTTTAATCTAAGCAATTTTAGGTTCTAATTAACTTTAATAAATTATTTTGACTCTAGACTAATTAGGGAAATTAATTAATCTTCGTTTAGAGCCTAATATTGCTTAGGTTTGCTTAATTACGTCATTAAGCTCAAAAACACTATTCTAGGGGCAAAATCGTAATTCTGCACTAAAATTGCCCGGGACCACCGAGACTTGAACAGAGACCTCTAGACACATGAAAACATGTTTTTAAACCTCGGGGGAAAGTTTCGGGCTCAAACGGCACCTTTACGCCAGAAACGCTATAAGGGTATTTTGGTCATTTTGACCAAATCATGAAAACAAAATTTTCACTTCCGAAAGCATTCTAAGGCCATTCAATCCCCTTCAAACATTGAGTTGACCCTTCGAGGATGACCGAGTTGGTTACCCTCGAATTCGGGTCAGGAAATGACCTCAGAGGCATTTTGGTCATTTCCCTCGGACAGAAAGAATCGGGGTGTTACAAGAATGATCACACATGCATGGAGACGAAATACCCTATTGAGATTCTTATTTAAGTTTCTCACTCCCTCTCTTTCTTTCCATCTTCGTCTTCAGACAAGATCGATGACGATGTCCATGGACTACCTTGAGATGTCGACGTAGGAGTTGCACCATGGTCTAAATCAGAGTGGCGCAACGAAAGCGATGATTAAAGGCTTTCCTATATTCAACACTTAGAAGTTGTCTCATCTTCGCATATGCTCGTGACTTAGTTCTAGTATATGTGCACCCACTAGGAGTTAGTTACTTTTTAATCATGCTGGGCTTTTGTATTAGTGTATGCTTAGCCTCTATGGATGGGCTCAATATATTTTGTGTGGTACTATGATTGTGGGATATGTCCGCATTATTATTATTACTATTTGATATGATATTTGAAGTAAATGTTATGATGTATGATGTTTGCAGTGTATATTGCACCTTATTGTGGTTTGCATGAAATGCTACGCGATGAATAATTATACGCTATAATATATACGCGAACAACTCACAGTTTGGTTTTTCAACCAAAAAAAAAATGGGTCATATTTTCCATAGACTTATTTTTGAAGCTCAAAATTAAGTAAAATTCTAAGACAAAGGAGTAACAACTAACGTTTGACCATTATACGTCCTAGGCGTATTGTGTTGAAAGTTAAGGTGTTACAATTATGATATACATGAACAATAAAAGAGGGTAGGCATGAACAAAATTAAATAGAAAAAAGTCCTTTTACAGTGTGCCATTTTTTTACCTTGTAAACATTCTACAATAAAATATTTGATTTGATTCAAGGAATAAGTAAAATAATGTAATAAGACTATTAGAAAAAAATGTCACGTTGTTATGATGAATAGATTTTGACAAAAACTATAGTTTTCTATCATTTTTTCATGTAATAATAGAAGAAGAAAGTTATATAGAAGTAAGCATGATGAATTGTACCTTATATTTCAGGAAACCCAATTATTCATCTTTAAGCAATGGATAAAATGGGAAGAAGACAGGGGCAATTGAAAGTTCCTTTCTCCATATCAGTCAACTCTTTCTCTAGATTAAAAGAATAAAATTAAAAATCTAGTATTGGCAAATGGTAAAATTATAAAAGGTTTACTGTATGTTATGCAATTCTAGTTCTGGCAAACATCAGCGTCTTGGACCTCTAGCATGTAGAGTACCTTTTAATAACTATTTCATTATTAGGTAACATGGTTTGTATATATTATTATGGTACACATTTGTTTTCTTAAGTTAAAAGGACATGCATTATGGTGTCGAAGTTCCATTTTAATTCTCATGAACAATCTTATTGTACATTGGATAAGGAAGATATTGACATTAACAACAATCTTATCTTCAAGCTTCGCCACATATAGGAATTCAGCTTTTCTATTTGCAAATTCAATAGTCTAACTGTCATTTTATCTTTTTTCTGTTAACAAAACAATGGCCTTTTTTTCCAATAAAATGTTACTTGTTGCTTTGGGCATCTTTGTTTGGTTGTTCTCCAAAGTTGTAATGAACTTCTTAGTGATTGTTACTTCTATCAAAAAAAAAAAAATCCTCGCTAAGTCAAATTCTTCCTTTTAGAAGACTTTAAAATGAATATATTCTTTTATTTTTGGAAAGCCTAAACCATAATGTGAAGGGTGTAAATTGAATTTCAACCCATTTCAACATATTTAGTAAAATCATGTTGAATTACATTTCAACAAAGGAGACATTTGTAGTGGTCCAGGCATTGAATTGGGAAATTGCCGGTCTAGTGTTTTACCAGTCACCCATCATTTAGTTATTTATTTATTTTTAACATGAAAAGACCGACTAAATTCAATGTCTAAACCACTACAAACGCTTCTTTAAAGAAGATATTTCTTTAACCATGATTTGTGAAAAAAGTGAAGTGAGATTGTTCTTCTTTTGGACAAACTAAAGTTATACTAACATAAAATTGTACGTAAATTAGCTCATTTAAAAACATGTTGGGCCTATAGAAGTTTGATGTTGGTAATGTTTGGGTTGAGTGATATTTGATGCTTTCATTGTATACTATATCTATATCCTTAGCACGAGTAAAAATAACTAATTTTGTTTCTATTTCTTTGTGATGTTAAACAGCCTTTTTAGCATCTTGAATCTCCCAAATTGAGACATTTTTCTTTGCTTTTGCCACTTCTGTGACAAGTAAGTCATTTAGCTTTTTATTTTCTCTATAAATTTAATTTTTCCTAATAGCTTGATTATTTGTGTGTGTGTGTTTTTTTTTTCGTCTTATATTGACTCTTGTCTTATTTTATTAATTATATGTTTATGGTGTTTAATTTCATGATTTTCTACAGTAAAATCAGGAGACGAAGAACCCAACGAGTGAAAGAGATCAACATATCTTTTATGATAATAAAGGAATTCAATGTTGGCACTTCATGACTTTTTGTACATAGTGAATATTATTTTGTAACTATCAATACTTAATTAGATGTTATCATGTTTTATATCCTTTTGTTATGTGACTTTGAAATAGTATTTTGTAGTTGTCATGACTTAGTTTGTATGCAACCTATTAAAGGTTATTAATGTGTGCATATGGATCTTATGGATTTAAAAATAGGATTTTATAATTATATGTATATGCTTGTCATAGATAAATTCATTTACAATGTTTTGTTTTTATTGTAATATTATTATTTAAACCAACATATTATCAACAAAAAAAAAACTATATTGAAATAGGCAACACTTGTAAAATTGTTTCTTATAAATACTAGTATCATGTATAAAAGTATCATCTATTAGGACAGATAGCACTTATAAAATCATTTCCTATCAATAAGAATATTTACTATAAA
Source organism: Dalbergia cochinchinensis (assembly GCA_031216125.1). Lineage (NCBI taxonomy): Eukaryota > Viridiplantae > Streptophyta > Magnoliopsida > Fabales > Fabaceae > Dalbergia > Dalbergia cochinchinensis. The sequence continues at coordinate 55,806,793 of CM062368.1, read as the reverse complement.
ACCATTGCCAATTGAAATAGACAACATGTGAAAAACTATTGCCTATAACTAGCAATAGTTTTTAAACCGTTACTTATATTCATCATAGTAACAAGTGCAAACCATTGCTTAAAACTTGGCAACGATTTAAAAAATATTCCAAATGTCAAATATTACTAATAGTGTAAAACCATTGCCAAATGAATGGCAACGGTCAAAACTGTTGTCTAATACATACCAATAAAACCATTGTTTATTCTATTGATAAAGGCAACAGTTTTTATTTTACTGTGGCCGAAAGTATAAAACTGTTGTCTATTCTAAAGGCAATGGTTTTCTTACATATAGCCATAATTTTTGGCAGTTGCTAAAGAACAAAAATGTTGTAGTGTACTAAACTTTTCTTACCAAGACATACAAGTCTTACCCATTCATTCCCTATGGACCTATGTCCCGACTGCCTTGCTAAGGAGCTACCAACTGCCCTACTTTCATCACCCCCTTGTGAGTCATGTATGGGATAGGGACTGGATCTGGTGGTGGTGGTGGAGGTGAAAGCACCTCTCTTGTCACATGCCTAGGAGTGGGTATCATAAGTTTCTCCTGATGGGCATGAGGTGGTAGCATGCAAGGGCTAGAAGTGGAAGTGCGAGCGACTATGGTAGATGCCTGAGTGGGAGGGTAAATATATGATTATTTGGAACACGCTTCCTCTTGCCTTTGTTTTTCAATTTAGGTGCCATATCTGAAAGAGAGTCGACAATGTATGAAAAACCAAATAATATGATAATTTAAAATAAAAAGATATAATAAGTATAAGAATAGACACATCACATTTAATCTTAAAGTTGAGGACTATCTTTCATCATTCTCAATCTCAACATCATCCTCAAACTCATCTGCTTCGTCCTCCTCATCACTACCATTGCTTTTGTTGTGTTCACTCACTAATTGATCACTGGAAGAGTGAATTATCTCAACCTCACCCGAATCGGAATGTAAACTTGGCAATGTTCTTGTATCAATGACTACCTGAGAGGAGATTGGATCATTCACTTGAAAAGTATTGTCAAGTAGTTCTTCGACCTCAACACGACCTTTAGGTTTAGTTTTCATGACCATCTTCCAATCCTTTCTGCATTTATCAGGGTATGATGCACCTCGATAATTTTATATTGGTTGTGTATGCATGTTTTGTCAGGACAACTTGGGTTGAACCAATCACAATTGAACGACACTACCAATTTTTTAGGTCCATCACCCACATATTCAATCTCCAGTTTTTGTTTGATTACTCCATACCAATCACCCCCCCACTGCCTGCATCCCCTCTAACACAAACCCCACTATTGTCTATTGCTTTCCTTCAACCCTATTCAAATGTATGAAACTTATATCCATTCACATAATACATTGGCCAACTGTTTGCTTTGTTAGCAGGACCCAAGCCAAACTTTGTAAATAAATACATGAAACATTATGGTTTTTATTAACCACTTACATGAATAATTGAAATTCAAACATCAACACAGAAGATGATGACTAGAACATGTGTAGGGTTTTGGATCAAATGGTTACTAGATAGTTAGGTTACATATAAATGATATGAAATTGGAAATTATTCAAGGGTGTGTCACTCATCAACTTGCTCAAAATACCTATAAATTAAATATTGCAGGTAAAATAAGATTTGATTTATGTCAGGGCATCGACAATTGAAAGTGATACATTGATATCACTTACGTTTTAAATGGTTGCACTTCATCATAGTTGATTAAGATATGTAAATGTGCAACATGTTTTTCTCTCTTTGATTGCCAATAGGGTTTGGATTTTCCAGCTGAACATCCAGGCTGATTGAATATAGAAAAAGTATGTTGAATTAAACTTTCACCCCCATCATCATTTCGACCAACCCTTATTCGTCTAGATTGAACATATGGCTCAAAGTAATAGGAACAAAAAAAAGATGTCTCCTTGGAGATATATGCCTCACATATGGAACCTTCTACTTGAGCCCTATTTTTCATAATTCTCTTGAAACTTCCAACATTTCTTTCAAAATGATACATCCATCTGTATTGAATGGGCCCAAACTGTAACAACCCAAATTTTACTGTTGTGTAAAATGACCAAAATATCCCTGGGTCATTTTTACATGAGATTTAAGGCCGAACTAGTCTAGGCCATCTTCAATAGGACATTTTGACATTAGAATAACATTATATGAAGATTAAATAGCAATATATGCAAAAATTGCAGTTTTCATTTTTTTCAGTGTACAAATGGCCAAAATGCCCCTAAGGTTATTTTTGCCCCGAAATTAAGGACAGCCAGTCTAGGCTATCCTCAAGGGGTTAGTTTTATGCTTGAAGAGGGTTATATGTGTTATGGATGTTGTAGGAAAATATCAACTTCGAGTTTTTACTGTAGTGAAATTACCAAAATACCCCTATGGTAATTTAACACAATATTAAGTAATTTTTGAACTCGATCATCACCTCAAAGTTCAAAATGTTTATTACTAGTTTGACATCTAAAAATGTTCGGGTAGTTTCGGGGAATTCTTATGTGAAATTACTATTTTGCCCATAGTTAGTGCTAAATGAGTTTATTTACGTAATTAAGTAAATATAGGCAATATTAGACTCTAATTAAAGATAAATTAATTTTATTTATTTACCTTGAGTGAAATAATTATCTAAGGTAATTTTAAAGTATAAGATTATTTTATAAAAAATTAATTTTCTTTCTTAATTAAAAATGATTCTTCAGACACATAATAGGAAATTAGTGTATTATATTTCTTTTTCTTAAAATAAAATATATTTATTTTTTTATTACTTCAGATTATTAGCACTAAAAATTACACTACATATGTTGGCCATTTAATTTTGTAATGGAGCACCTTAAATATTTGATTATTAAGCACTTACTCCAGTTTATCATTATCTTTTCCACTAACAATTAATTAAATTAAATACATGACCCACCATTAACAAAAAAAAAAAAGAACAAAATCACTCCTCATTGTGCTGAATAGCCGTGGCCTCCTCCATCAAATTCACTATGAATATGTGCTCTTCCAAGTCCTAATCCACTCACAAACATTCATTCTTACCATTTGCATTTTTTTGGTTATAGTCTTGTTCGTAAAAATTAGCCAAAAATACTCTCTTCTCTCTCTAAACACAAAGCTCTCTTCTTCTTCCTCCTCTACCTCCAAGAAGCTCCACCCTCAACCTTTATCCAAGTTCTCAAGTGCAAACAAACACATATCCACCATAGATCAAATCCTAAGCACCTAAATCTCTAAAGCTCAAAACTTAGCATAGCATGTTTATGATTCTTGTTATCACCTAAATCTCTAAAGCTCAAAACTTAGCTCCTTAATCTTAAATAGGAATTTTTATTATGGATATATTTAAATTATGTTATTTTCAGCCTCTTGATGTTCTTGGTATTGAAGTTAGTTTACTTAATTTTTTAAGGCTTCGATCTTGTCTTTAAATTACTCAAAGAACTTTTATTAGAATTAGAAATTCAAATAAATTAAAGATTGTGCTTTTTTAAGCTTTTGGGATGAAAGATTTAAGTTACTAACCTAATTTAAATAAAATGGTTAGAATGCTGATTTAAAAGGTTTGAATGTGTATAAATTACTTATAATTGATGTAAAAATTGTTTTTAGCATTTTTGGGATGAACTAGTAACTAGAAAGGATCAAAACCATAATTTTATGAAGCTTTAGAGAATGAATTTTCTGGAATAATTGCTTACTATTTTGATATTGATCTTGCTATTTACATACATAAGAATGGTTAACATATGATGTAAAAATTGTTTTTGGCATCTTAGAGGTATAAAAGAATAATTACAAGTGTTAGTTTTGACTATTTTGTAAAATGCGGAAAGTTGTGTTTTAAACTATCAATTATGTAATTTTTGGTTAAAGGATTGTAGTTAGACATCTAATATGTCCATGTGTTTAAAATACCATGTATAATGTTTAGAAAAAGATTTAGAAGTGTTGGCATTTGCTAGGAGTTAAAAATGAGCAACTTTGCACTTTGACCCCTAAAGTATGTTAAAATTTAGTCTAGGCAATCAGAAATACAAACATACGCACAGAACAACGGCCCACAAAGTGGTATGACTAGTGTGTGGCATCGAAGTAAAGCTCCCAAGTCGGCACGTCAACGTAAATCACGAAGGCTACCATCGTCCTTTAAAGACATGATGGAAAGGAAGATAGAGGGAGTGAGAAACTTGATAAAGAATCTTAGTAAGGTGTTCTTCTATCTTGGTGACATCATCTACGTCCTCAGGAATCTCAAGTGTTATTATGAAATAGTGAGCATGGATAAGGCTCATTTATTAAGTTTTGAAATACCAATTACTAAGGCCCATTCATTTTAGTATGCATCGTGGATGTTATGAATGCAACATATCTCATCATGCAATGCATGTACATACAAGATGCGACATTTCTATATAGAAACATAAATGATGCATATAGAACATGATAGATATAGCATGAATTTCTTCTTCTTATTCTTTAGGTAACTTAAGTTTATTCTTTCTCTCCTTGAGGCCACCCTAATACTTTCTCCTCTTGAGAGTTATAGGTTATGAGCTCATACCTCACTAGTCCTCACTAGCATAATCTTATCCTATGATAAGTTAACACCCGACTTTTAAAGTACAGGATAGGGAGCATTAGGATCACCTTTCATAACCTTAATTTGGGGAGTCCAATGGATCATTTCCTTATTGGATCACCTTTCATAACCTTTAATTCAGGGAGTCTAGAGGATCATTTCCACATATTCTTGTGTCACCTTAACATTAGCATGTTATATTAAGATGCAAAATCACAAACATATCATATAATACCGCACACTTTCATATTACTTCAACACATGCATCTTAAACATCTCACGTGTAATCATGACATGCTATAACAATTTTTGAATCTAGCAACCAAGTGTGCAAACACAATCATCACATAAATCTTTAAGTACATTAATTCACATAATCTCTTAACTGATTAAACTTCTAAATCAGGTAAACCCAACTTTTGTATTTATTCTTTTATGTGTCTAAGGGATTAATTACAATGACTTCCACAAATCATTAACCTTAGGAACATCATTAGATGAATCTGGACAGGTTTAAACGAACATGAAAATGAGTAAATTTCGGTGTTCTAGAAGTTATGTTTCTGACCCTTTCTCATTACCGACTTTTCCTATGATGCTAAAATTAATTCCTAAGTCAATTATTACTCACACATTTACTAAGTGTTAAACATCTTTTTTACCAAAGTATAACATGCTGGACAGAACTTATATTTTTCACTTTTAAGGGTTCTAGAAATCACATTTTTTTATTCTTCCTTGTTACTAGTCTTTCCCTAAGGGCTAAAAATAATTATTACACTAATTATTAACAAATTTCACTCATTTAAGCAACCTCAATCAGCATACATTAAATCTGGAAATGTTAGAATAGAAACTAAAGTTTAACACTCCAAAGCATGTAAATTTTGCAAGAGTGAGCATTTCTAGTAACTAATCTTTCTCAAAATTAATTCTAAGTCATAGAGCATTCTCAAAGAGAACTATAAACTTTAAAACCTCAAGCCAGTAATATACCAATTCTTAACCTTATTCTTTGAAAACCAAATCATGTTTGTAAGGATAAAAGTCCATGGAACCGAAATTCCTAAGTAGGTTGAAAGGGGTAAGCCTTGAGCTCTAGATTGTTTAGGTGATGGCATAAACTTAAACGTGCAAATGCAAGCCTCATTTTAATCTTGGCATTATAAGGTGATTGCTTGAAACATAAATATTCTAGACAAGAAATATAAATATGAAATGCAAGTTTATTTTCTTATCTTCAAGATTTAAGTGATGACTTGGAATTAAATATGATATGCAAGGTTCAAATATAAATATGGAATGCAAGTACTTGGAAAATAAACATGAATGCACTTTTATTTATTAATTCTTTAGATCCTAGGCTCAAGTCTCCTATTTAGAGTGGTAACTCTAAAACACCAATCAATCTTACACCATGGAAATGAGCTTTAAAGTCTCTCATTGTTATGGTTCCAAGAACCTTGTCTCCTTAGACTCACCACCAAGCTCAAAGGAAAAGAATTATCAAAGAAGACCAAATATTATTTTTATTTATTCTTTAAGATTTTAAGCTCAAGACTCCTATTTAGAGTATAAACTCTAAAATACCGATTAACTATTAGTTGAAAGGGGTAAGTCTTGAACTTTAAATGATTAGGTGATAGTATAAACATACACATGAGAATGCAAACATATTTTTAACCTCTAAGATTTAAGTGATAACTTGGAAAATAAATATGACTATATGTGGATTTTGTAACACCCTAATATTTAACTCAACACGCCTAGGACACATTTAAGTTAATTATTAGTCATTACTCTTTTGTTCCGGTTTTTAACTCAAACTTCTTTAAAATACTTTAGTGAAAAATGGGTAAAAATTTTTTTGAACTTAAATACCAAATCGTGAGCCGCGCATACTAAATATCTAACGTCATTATCTTGCCTGCGTAAGAGAGATGTTAGAAACGAATAACAGGTAAATACATAATACAACCATAACATAACATAACTCAAATAATAATGACATATCAATAACTGTATCATAATAGTGATGTCTGGTAATCTTAAGGACATCAATATATATCCATCAATAGTATACAAACTGATAACTGAGATACGATTACTCTAAGGGCAAATATCCAAAAGGAAGTTATCTCCGTAGCTCCTCATCCACTCTCAAGACAAATCACGAACTACACCTTCATTCATGTTTGGAGACGACACGAAAAAGAAAAGGGATGAGAAACTTATACAAGAATCTCAGTAGGGCTTCCCGACTATAACACAAGTGTCATCGTCATCGTCCCTAGGAACCTCGGGTTTAATTATGAAAATGGTGAACATATATATAAGGTTCATTTATTAAGTTCTAAATATCATTAGCCGAGGCTCGTATCTTTTAGCATGAATCTTAATGTCATGAATGCAATATATTAGTCATGGATGCATGTTAATTTCATATACATAATATCATAAAATCCATAAAACGATGCATATAATATAAAGAACATCATGATCATTATTCTTACAGGTGACTTAAACTTCTTCATTCTCTTTTCCTTGGGGGCTGCCCTATAATTCTCTCTTTTCTCGAGAGTTCTAGGTTCTGAGCTCATACCTCACTAGTCGTCACTAGCTTAATCTTATCCCTTTTGATAAGTTAAATTCCCGACTCTTAAGGTACGGGATAGGGGGCATTAGGATCACCTTTCATAACCTTTAATTCGGGGAGTCCAAAGGATCACTTCCCATTTGGATCACCTCTCATAACCTTTAATTCGGGGAGTCTAGAGGATCATTTCCATGTGTCTTATGTCACCTTTAATCTTGGCATATTATATGAAGATGCAAATATGAATACCACAATTATAACTCATCAATTCAACATTTCATGTGCATCTCAATGAATCAAACATAATTATAACATGCCATAATTTAAATCATATAAACATGCATCATATTTCATCTCATATATCCATAAGCCATATAAGTTTCCGCACATAAACATACCCTTCACACAACATCATTCACATTCATCTCATCATATCATCAATATTTACGTTTAAACCCCAAAGGGGTTAAATCTCAATTTCTCAAAGGTTACGGGTCAAAATATAATTACCCTTTTTTAACATCTACTCACAAATTAAAGACCTTTAACATTAACCAATACATTTCAAGAGACATATAACTATTAGTAACCATTCAAACTTATCATAAAAACCTCTTAGGGCCATAGACTAATTTTAACATATTTTAGGGGTCAAAGTGCAAAGTAACACAATTTTTGACACTTAATAGCGAATTTAAAAATTATAAAACTTTTTCTAAACATTATATATGGTATTTTGAACACATGGACACATTCAACATCATTAGTTGGTCTTAATTAAAAAACATTTGGCTGAAATAACATAGCTAATAGTTCAAAACATAACTTTCCGCATTTTGCAAAACAACCCAAACTAACATTTATAATTACCCTTTTATGCATCTATGGTACCAAAAACAATTCTTACAACAAATGTAAGTAATTCTAAAGTATGTGAACAATGTGAACAGCCTTGAACAACCCTTGAACAGAATCAGAAAATTAATCTCCTTAAAGCTTTACAAAAACACAATTTTAATCCTTTCTAGTTACTAGACTTTCCTAAAATGCTAAGAACAATTTTTATAAAAATTATTAGTGATCCTCAAGTGTGTGAACAGCTATAAACAGTAGTGAACAATGGTGAACAGGGCCTAACAGTAATCAGAAAAATTAGCATTCTAAAAGCTTCATAAAAACACAATTTTTGATCCTTTTTAGTTACTAGTTATTCCTAAGACACTAAAAACAATTTTATAGTAATTATTTGTGATTTAAACTCATCTAAACATTCCAAATCAGCAACCATCCCAATTTCTAAAAGATTAGATCAGAATCCTAAAACTCTAGCATTTAAAATTATGAGAAAAATCATATTCTTAACTCTTTGCAACTTCTAGGTCTTTCAAAATTTCTTTGTACAACTTTAAAGACAAGATTATACCTAAAAATAAAATACAACAAGCTTCAAATCAGAATCATACAAGGGCCAAAAATAAGTAGATGAGAAGTGTCCATGATCAAAATTATCATTTATGATTAAAAGAAGTAAATCTTGAACTTTAGGATTTAGGTGATGACTAGAATCATAAACTTATCTCTTAACCTTATTATTATCATTATAAGGTGACAACTTGGAAATATAAATATGAAATGCAAGGCTTGAAATATAAATATAAAGATGCAAATTCATTCTTAGATCCTTATTTTTAAGTAATAACTTGAAATGTAAATATGAATATGCAAGTTCATATTATTATCTTCAAGAATTAAAGTGATAACTTGGAATATAAATAGGATTATGCAAAGCTTGAAATATAAATATGATGTGTAAGAACTTGAAACATAAATATACATGCTAGTTCATTTTTATATTTTGTTAAGCTTAAAACTCAAAACTTAGTAATTCCTTTGTTAATCTTTTAACATCAAGAATTAAACCTTGAGCTTTAGAGGTCATTTAAATGATGGATTCATAACCTCCACCATGATTCCTCATCATCAAGCCATGGTCAATATCAAGTCATAAAAACCGAAATATAAAGGAAGAACAAAGAAAGAACATGAAATAAAATCCCTACCAAGTTGTTTCTTGTTCTCAAATGTTAAAGCTTGATGTCTTAAGAAGTGAAAAGAAGAAAATCTCCTCTAGATGATGATGATGGCTTCGGCCAAGACAAGAACTAATGGAGGAAGGATTTTTCTTGTGATTTTGTGTTTGATAATGGAAAGGTTGTGTCTAGGAGTTAGTTTATGGTTGGAATGTGTATGCTTGAGGTTTAGAGCTTGGTTAGAGGTTGGGAATAGAGGCTCTTGAATGTGAATAAGGAAGAAGAAGAAGAAAGCTTGAAGTATTGAGAGAATTTGAGAACTTTGAGCAAACTTTGATCAAGAAAACTATCAAGTAACTAAGCACCAAGGCTATGGATGTTTGTGTGAACATTTGGGCAATGGAAGAGCTCTTATTTATAGGCCAAAGAAGGCCATATGACCGTGCAACCAAGGCTGGAAAAATGGGATTTTAATTTCATTTTTCAATTAAAGAAACATAGAGAAAGAAAGCATAATGTGTAGTCATAATTGTGTTCATGTATCATGGCTTGAAGATGCATAAAATATTATGTAAATGGGAGGCAAGGAATCATGGCTGATGAGGCTGAACATGGATGGATTTCTTTTGATTAAATTTAGCCAAAAAAATAATGAAAAAGAAAGCCAAAGGTATGGTGTCATGTTGGATATGTTTCATGTTGGAAGAAAAGCAATAAAATATGGTTATTTGGGCTGATCATGGGCGCTGGTTTCTGATGCTTTCATGATCAGATTGATGTTATTTTATAAGTGATAAATTGTAACGCCCTAATTTTTACTGTAATTTTTACTGTCATTAGAAATTACTCAATTACCGAATTACCGTAGGTAATTATTACATAAGACTTGAGGCCGAACAATCCTCAATAAAGGAATATAACATTAGAAGAGAGGTTAGGAACGATTCATGCGAGAGTCGCAAATCCCGAATTTCTGTACGTATAAAATGACCAAAATGCCCCTGAAGTTATTTTACTCAGAAAATGAGGATCGTGGGCCCCACCTATTCTCAAGGGGATATTTTGAGGATAATAAGGGATTGTTTGTGTTATGTGTGTTAATAGAGCAGAAGGATCTCAATTTTGAGTTCCGACGCGCGAAATGACCAAGACGCCTACAATTTGTTTTAACTCCGATGTGCCGACTGAGCCCGAACCTCACTAAAATGTTTTAAAATGTGTTTTTAAGCCATAATTAACCATTGGTTAAGCTCGGGTGGCCTCGGGCAGTTTTTAAGTGAAAGTACGATTTTGCCCCTGTTTTTGGGGCTTTTGAATTTCGGGATTTTGATTCAGATATCAAACCTAAGCAATATTAGGCTCAAATTAAAGCTTATTAAATTCTAAATATTAATCTAGAGTCAAAATTATGTATTTAGATTGATTAGAACCCAAAATTGCTCAAAAACACCCAAATTGCTTACTAATTCACTTAAACCCTTAACCGTAAATTCTCTAAATTACATGAATACCTTGCCTACACCTAAATAATGCATGGAACACACAAATTTCACTTCTTTGGGCTGTAATGGACGAAATTATTGATGCCATTATGCAGCTGAATTATTGCCAAAAGTTGCACTAAAACAAAATGCCAAAATGTCACCATAAGAGACATAATTCCTTAATTTCATACAACTTTGTCTAAAATGATTTTTCCTCCCTTATTTCTCCTGCAAAATTCCGTCCACTACCTCATCATGTTGGCCAATTAGAAGCCTCAAAATCTTCTATAAATAGGCTTGCTTGAGTGGTCTTGGAATGCTTAGTTCATAACTAGTTTTTAGGAGCACCAAAAACTTTCTTTCTTCCTCCTCTTTGGCTGAATTCTTTCTTCAATTTTTTCAAAGAGATTTTGTTTCATTTCACTTCAAGAAACCAAGTTCTCTTCCTCTTCTTCAACTCAGATTAGGTAGGGAGTAGTTTCTAAATTTATTTCTATGCTTTGAGGAGTTGTGTTTTTAGCTCAAAATGATGAAATTATGAACTTACCTTAGCTTTTCATTTTGGTTTTCCTCTTCAATTTTTCTTTAACCAATTCAACCATATGGCCTAGGTGGAACTAAGATGATGACTTGATGATGAGGACCTTGAGGGTGGGTTGTAAATCCATCACAAGTTAGGCCTCTAAAGCTTGAAAATTCCACTTGATGCAAAACTTTAAAGAATAATGCTTTATGATGCTAAAACAAAGATTTTAGTTTAGAACTTGAAAGATGTATTTTCCTTTTATGTTTTATTTCTTGTTAAGATATGTATTGGGTTGAATTTATAATTCTTTTAAAGTCTTGAAGGAGCTCTAGTAAAGAAACAAAATGAATTTGCATCCATGATTAAGTTTATGCTTTGCATAACCATGTTTACCTTCTATGTCATCACTAAATTTTCAAGAATGAATAAATGAACTTGCATTTCTCATGTTTAAATTCCAAGCTTGTATTTCATGTTTATGTTTCAAGTCATCACTTAATCTTTCAAGATAATAAAGAGGTTGCATCTCATATTTAATTTATGCTCTCACTATATTTTATAATGGCTAAAAGAATCAACGCATGGCATGTTTATTTTATGCCATCACCTAAAGATCCTAGAGCTCAAAGACTTGCCCATGTATCACAAGCAAAGAAATATGATTATTGGAGTTAAAGAATTTATTCTTTAAAAAGTCTTGAGATTGGAGCTTAAAAGATGTAATAATAATTCTCTTCTCCTCTACTGGCCTGTGCGGACTACCGCTCCGGTTTCTTAATAATCTCTTCTCCTCTATCGGTCCTCATGCGGACTACCGCCGCCTCGGTTTCTTAATATTCTCTTCTCCCTTCATCGTCCTGTGGATTACCGCTCCAGCTTTCTTGTATCATGTTTATATTTCAAGTTCTTGCATCATGTTTAATTTTCAAGTCATCACCTTAAATCTTAAAGATAAAGAAATGGAATTGCATATCATGTTTATAATTCCAAGCTATCACCTTATAAAGATAAGATTAAAATAAGGTTGCATAGCATGTTTATAATTCTAAGATGTCACCTAAATCTCTAAAGCTCAAGACTTACTCCTTTTATCTTAAGTGAGAATTTTAATTGTGAAGATCCTCCCAAATTTGACAAAAGAACTAGTTTCTAAATGAGTTTTAAGGCTTTGCAAGGATTTTACGGGGAACTAGTATTTTATATGCACTTAAAATATGATTCTATGTAATTGCATGAGGTTCATGATTCGCCACTGATCTGAGTTTAGTATCAATGTGTGATAATGATTTGATATGATTGAAGTTGTGATAATTATGGTTTATTGTTAAGAGAATGATTCATAATTGGTTTAGTAACTAATTAGTTCTATAATTGATAATTCTATGTAAGGATTGGATGCTTATTGAATGATTTCCTGGCTTGCATGTTATAGTTGCTGTTGCAAATAATGAGAATGCTTATACATGAAATGTTCTTTATTATGTAAAATTTACCTTTGTTGCTAGAAGAAAGTGTATCGTTGTAAAAGTGTAATTTGGAAAGGTTCTGGCTAAGGAAAGACTTGGTATTTAAGCGTGTCCATTGTGACCCACCTCTCTTTCCTGGGAATCTCCCATATGCATGATTACAGTTGATATATATTATTCTAGCTTAAGACTATAAATGAGAAAATGTTATGATGTTTATGAATTGTATTATGATATAACATGCAAAGATTTGATGGTGACTTAAACTTATAAGAAAACGATCCTTTGGAACCATCAAACTATAGGTGGTGAAAAGGTGATTTTAGCCCTCTAACCGGTTCTCTCAAAAGGGTAGAGTCGGGACTTTAGCTTATCAAAAGGGATAAGTATATGCTAGTGACGACTAGTAAAGTATGAGCTCATAACCTAAATTACTCCCAAAAGGGTGGAGTATAGGGTGGCCCAAGGAAAATAATGATGATGATAAGATTTTAAGTCACCTAAGGCACTAAAGAAATGAAATATGTGCACTGTGTCCATGTGTAGCTAATATTACATGACGTTCTTTTATGCATGTTATTTTGATAATGATGATGAGGAATATGATGTAATGATAAAGGAAAAGTTCATTATAAATATGACATGTTAAGAATAAGATGCATTATAAGACGCATGATTAAAAATTGATGAACCTCGGTTAAGTATTTGTCCGAACTTAAAATGAATCTTTGCATGCTCACTATTTTAGAATAATCCCGAGGTTCCTGGGGACTTTGATGATGACACTGTAGAAGGAGGTACCTTATTGAGAATTCTTTAGCAAGATTCTCACTCCCTTTTCTTTATTTCCGTCATTGTCTCCAGATTCAGATGACGACATTCATCCTGTTCGTTGATACCCCTACTTGGGAATTCCACTATGATCCGGTGCATCGCTCGTATCATTTTGAAGGGAAGTGCGCAGTTCTTATTTACATAGGTCATCCATTTGCACATCCTGTCCCTAGTTATCGATTCTCTCATACTTCTCCCTATGGCGATGAAATGGTTTTCGAACATGCACGTCCACTTGATGAAAGGATGTTACGTTCTTATCCCGCTTCATCTGCTATCCATGGATTTCCAGAGTATGTTCCCGAGATGAGATATTCTGAAACTGATCCTTCAGAGGACACTCCTAGTCATGTATATTCTGAGAGCTCTGCTCCTACTCCCACACGTGTAAGAGAGGGTAGTGAGGAAACAGTTGTTCAGCCGAGGTTAGCGAGAAGGCCGTCCATGCGACCCCAGCCTGGTGCATCTCGTGTGTCCCCTCCCGAGGGAGCTCATCAATGGATCGGATTTATTCCGCCATTTCGGTGATGGCCATAGAAGGTTCTTAGTAGATTTATGAGTGTTCATGCACCCTAGTTTTAGGATAGCCTTCCCGGCTTATGGAGTTATCTAGTTTAGGGGCATGAATTTCCTTAAGTATATTTTCTTTTATGGGTTTGCATAAGATAATGATGTATGAACATAACCCACCCTTTGAGTGAGGTTATTGTATGTAAATATATGCTATAATGTGCTTATGGATGTTATATGATGGAGCCTAAGTGATATGATGTGATATATTCTTAAACGTCTTATTATACTCCGCTTACTCGTTCACGTTGTACTCGGCTCACGTTTTCAATTATGTGTTTAAAAAAAAAAAATGGCTCGTAATTTCACTAAGTATTTTCAAATTATGAAGAAAGAACCAAAGTAAGGAGTAAAGTCTAGTCATTAATCAGATTCAACCTAGGTGTATCTGGTTAATTACTAGGGTGTTACATAAATCATGTATTAGATGTGTTTTTACTTAGGTAAAAGATTAGGAATTGATAGGTTAGTGAAAATGGTAAAAGGTCAAGTGTTTAGGACAAATCAAGACAAGGTAAAAAGAGAAATCTTACACTAGTAAATGAGGTTAATTTCAAATGAGTAAAAACCAATTTGTAGCTTAGGTTCGAATCTTAGGATAAGAAAATATAAATGTACAAGATTTTACCGAAACCGTAAATTTAACTTTGACCTAAAACATTACTAAATTTATGAGCTTCTAAAATCAAGGAAAGGTAATTTAAATTTATCTTAGGTAAATCTTGACTCTATTTACCTCAAGTAATTATTTTTAACCTTGGGTAATTAATTTTAAACTCAAGGTTAATGAATAAAATCAATTTGAGTCCCAATAGAGTTTTAATATTATCTTAATTACACAAGTAAACCTATTTTACCACAACTAGGGGTAAAAAGGTAATTTCACATAAAAACTCTCTGTAAATATTGGACAACCTCAAATTGTAACACCCCGATTTTTCTGTCCGAGGGAAATGACCAAAATGCCCCTGAGGTCATTTCCTGACCCGAACTCGAGGGTAACCAACTCGGTCATCCTCGAAGGGTCAACTCAATGTTTGAAGGGGATTGAATGGCCTTTGAATGCTTTCGGAAGCGAAAATTTCGTTTCATAGCTTTGGTCAAAATGACCAAAATACCCCTATAGCGTTTTTACGCGGGTAAAGGTGCCATTTGAGCCCGGAACTTTCCCCAGAGGTTTAAAAACATGTTTTCATGTGTCTAGAGGTCTCTGTTCAAGTCCCGGTGGTCCCGGGCAGTTTTAGTGCAAAATTACGATTTTGCCCCTGGAATAGTGTTTTTAAGCTTAATGACGTAATTAAGCAAACCTAAGCAATATTAGGCTCTAAACGAAGATTAATTTATTTCCCTAATTAATCTAGAGTCAAAATAATTTATTAAAGTTAATTAGAACCTAAAATTGCTTAGATTAAACTTAAATCCCTTTTAGAACTCAAGATTCCTAGTCTTGGAATCATGAATAGTGTTTTCTCTCTCCAATTCCTTAAATCAAGGAAATGAGTCTAGAGTTGTTTAAACTCTAAATTGAGGATTTAGCTCTCTAATGGTGCAAGACCACTCCTTAATTATGTCTAGACCACCTTAATTACCCATTTACCTTACCTAAACACCTTCTTACAAATTCCTAATCTTAAGCATAATCAAAGATACACCTAAACACAACTCTAAACCACAATTAAAACGCAAACTAATCCTCCCCATGGGCTGATGCATTTTCGGCCACATGCTCCCCATTTGACACATATTAAATTGTTTTCTCACTCAAAGAGCCATGCTTGAGCCATACCTTGAGCCATACCTCACCATGCTTTGAACCATACCTCACCATACCTCAAGAACACATTATCTCACCTCATGGAACTCATGGAGAGCCTCCAATCTGCACCCTCATGGCCGAAACCTTCTCCTCCATGAGCTCCGCCCATTTGTTTCATTTCTCTATAAATAGAATGCCTTGAGGAGCTTGCACCACTTTTAGATCATTTGCTAAGCTTAGGAAACACTCAAAGCTTTCTTTTACTCTCAAAGTTTTTGTGTTCTTCAAGTTCTTGGAGTTCTTCAAGTTCTTCATCTTCTTCATCATCTTCATCTTCTTCTTCCATCTTCAAGTTCATCACACCAAGTAGGGATTTTCTTTCATGTGTTCTTTCTTTAAAGTTCTTGTTCTAAGCTTAAAGTTCATAGTTTCTCTTGATTCTTTTTAGAACTTCTTTTTCTTCCCTTTACCTTTTCATTTTCGGCCATGGGCCTTGGAGAACAAAGGAATGAGAGCTTGATGATGAGAGTTTCATGATGATGTTCATCACTTGAGACAAACTCTAGAGCTTGATTTTTGTTCTTGAGCAAAAGTGTTTCTAGATTTTTCCTTTCTTGAACTTTTGAGAACCTTAACTTTGATGTTGTTTCAAAATGGTTCTAATGACTCAATGATGAGGTCTCATGATGTTGGAGTTTGTATATCACCAAGATCATGGATTCTAGAGTTTCAAACATTTCTTTTCTTTCCTTGAAGTTTCGGCCATTACCTTTTCCTTTTCATGCTAGATGTTTGATTTTCCAAATATGTTATGTTGAGTTCTAAGAACTCTAGACTTTTACTTTGTCTTGGTTTGATGAGTTTGGGTTGAGGTTTAAGTTCCTTTAAAGTCTTGTTAAGAGCTCTAGAAAGATAAAATGAACTTGCATAATTTATTTTATGCTTGCATTCATATTTACATTCTTGCTATGCATCTTTACTTTCAAGCCATCACCTAAGAACATAAAGATTAAAATGGAACTTGTATCATCACTTAACTTAACTTAATTCTCAAAGCCTTTCTATTTCGGCCTTAAAGTCGATTGTTGTTGGGCCTAGAGCACTAAAATAAAGAATTGAACTTGCATTATCACCTAATTAATTTCTCGAATGCCTATCTATTTCGGCCTTAAAGTCGATTGTTGTTGGGCCAAGAGCACTAAAATAAGGAATTGAATCTTGCATCTTTACTTTCAAGCTTGCGTTTAAGATTATGCTGCATATTTACTTTCGAATTTACACGTTTAAATTATGCCTTGCATATTTAATTTCAAGTCATCACTTTACCTTGAAAGCAAGATTAAAAATGAAGAGCATGAGCACGTTTAGTTTATGTCGTAACTTAAGAACCTAGAGCTCAAAGACTTGCCCATTCCATTCCAAGTTAAAGTTTAATGCAAACCACGCTTTGAATGTATCTTTTTCCACCAAGTAGTGAAGATGGACTTGCAATGAGTTTTCATCTAGCTACTAGGACCAATAGCCTATGTTTTGAGTTTTCCTTAAAGTTTGACAATTCTTTATAAGGTTATGTCGTTACAAGTTGTGATTCCAATCTCTTTTAGGGGATGGAATATGTTTTGGTCAGTGACCTAAGGCTTCACTTAGCCTCTTGACGATTTAAAATGTCTTGCAAAGAGTTTTAGAAATTCTAAATTGATTCCAAGAGAAACTAGTTAACTTATGTACCTAGAAATGTCAATTTAATTCTCTTATTGAGGCAAGATGTTTTTCGGTTCTGATGTGATGAATGTGATGCTGTATGATGATGTTTTAATGTGTTGGAATGTGTGAAAATATCATGTGATGATGTAGAAGCGAACCTATGCATGATAGGTAAGAAACTAGCTAACTAGAAATACCGTAAAGCTAGAATTTAACATAGTTTTGACCCATTTGTTTATGGAACCAATCCAAACTGTTTTAATGGGAACATAATCAGATTTAGATTGTTTAGACATAAAAAAACTTGGTATCATTTGAGTTAGAATCGAATTCTAGCACCTATGGGGAAACTAGTAGCTAGAAAACCGTAAAAATGCAAATGTAGAACTCTTAGAACATTTAATTTTCTGGAATCTGTCCAGCACCCTTACAACATGATAAACATGATTAATAATTAGTCCTTAAGCATAGGAATGTCTCATAATTGATTTAGATTTAATGTATAGCGCCTCAAAGAAGACGGAATCCGAGAAAGGGTCTAAAACGTAAGTTCTAGAACCCGTAAAAACGAGTTAGAGATTCTGTCCTATGCTATTCAGATTTAAGTATGAACATGAGAATGAAGAATGATGTTTAATATGAGCCTTAGGGGCATAAAATATGAGCGACGGATATTAGAGAGCTATATCTCAAGATTAAGACCCGTAAGGGTCAAAGCATAAGCTACCGTGAGGGTAAGCGTTTGAATGATGTATGATGATGCATGAAGTATGCTAATGATGATGATGTTATTCATATGAGGAATTTATGAGGTTATATGTTTATGTGGCATAAAGCAAATTTGGAAGGAAATTCGATTGTAATGACCGTTTTGGTCAATTTCCGACAAATTTGGAAGAAACTTCGGTGTAATGACCGTTTGGCCGCTTCTAATTTACGGCAAATTTGGGGACTTAAAGAGATTTTGAAAATTAAGGTACTAAGATGGGTTCTAGGATGACACCGGTTCGCCGAGCACCTCCATAGAACTCATGTGACATCGGTACCATTTTATACTCTTAGGTGACACCGGTTCGGCCGAGCACCCCTAAAGAGATTTGCCCCTAACCCGCACTCGGATAGTCGGGATTTATGATACGCTTATCGTTAAGTGGTAAGTAAGAACTAGTGACGACTAGTTAAGGTATGAGCTCATAACCTAGATGTATGACACGCTCGGGTGACACCGGTTCTGGCCGAGCACCCCCGCCTCGATTGTCTTTTAGGGTGGCCCATGAGGAAGAAAAGTTCATGATTATGATTATGTCACTAAGTTTTGTCCCATATGAATGTTACTATTGCCACTTTATGCCACCAATGATGATGATGCTTGATGTTATGTTTTATGTATGTGCATTAGGTAGTGCCATGCATACATTTTCCATTATGTTGCATTCATGACATTAAGATCATCCTAAAATGAACGGACCTTGGCTAAAGTATATTTTTGAAGTTTAAAATGAACTAAATGCATGTTCAGTCATTTCATATAATTAAACCCAAGGTTCCTGAGGACGTAGATGATGACACCTAGGTAGTAGGAGGCCCTACTGAGATTCTTTAGTAAGATTCTCACTCCCTCTATCTCTTTTCTTTCCGCCACGCCTTCAGATGGCGACGCTCAGAGCATTCATGGACACCCCGACATGGGAGGTGCACTATGACCCGACTCACGGGTCATACCATTTTGAGGGGCGCAGTACAAAAGTGGATTTTCATGTTTGTAGGACGCCTCTTCGCTTCATCCCGCACACCGTCACTTCTCCCCGATCGCACTCCTATGGCATTTAGCGGTTTTTGAGCGTGCGCGTACGCATGACGAGAGAGTACCCGGTTAGAGCACACACACCACTTAGATGGGGATAAACCTTCTTTTGTTTAGAGGTTATCCTATTAGATGCACTCGGGTAGGGGAGTAGATTATGTTTATGTTTTAGGTTGTATTTCCCTTGTACTGAATTAAGTCCCACACTTATAAGTGGGCAAGTTATATATATATGAGATTATATTCAGTGATGTTCATGATGTGCCTTATGTTATGATGATTGTGAGACGATTGTTTTACTTTGCATGGTTTACCGCTTATCGCATCACGCGGCTCTCACTTTTATTTCAAAAAAATTACCCGTATTTTCCGCTAAGTAATTCAAAGTTAAATGAGAACTATGAAGTAACAGACTAATGATTAACCTAAATATGTTCTAGAGTATTGGGTTAAAAATTAGGATGTTACATTATGGTATCGAGCGATTCGATTCTCATGGAGCCTCGAGGATTGACTGACTATGCTTTCTAAAGCGTGAGTACGATAGCTAGGTCATGGGTAGAGCTTAACTAGAGATAAGGTATAGGGTAGAAGTTCATGACCCTTGTCTTCTTGCGTGTGCCATGGTAACTACCTCATTTTAGATGGAATATTGAGCCCGATCACCTCGGTGTTTATTGTCTCATGTGTTTAGGGACCAATGGCACCAAGGAGACAACCTAGGACCCCGACCGAGGGAGACCAAAGCGATGCCACTGCTGCTGTTCGTGACATGGCTAGAGCCATGGAACGAATGTTCGAGAGGATGAGCCAACAAGGGGACACCGGACGTGCTCCCTCATCTTTGAAATGGTCGAGCAAGCGAGGTTTGGTGAGTTTCGCAAGGCGAACCCACCAACCTTCCGAGGAGCCATGGACCCCGACAAAGGCGATGAGTGGATCAAAAACATGGAGAAGATCTACCTGCGTGGTGGCTTGCTCGGAGGAGCAAAAGGTCACCTTCATTTGCTTATATGATGGAGTCGGATGTCGAAGTTCGGTGGGTGGCACCAAGATCGCTAGAAGCTTCGCATCATTGCCAACTGGAGTCGTTTCAAGACCTACTTATGAGAAGTACTTTCCGAATCGGTGAGGAATGCGAAGGACATCGAGTTCATGCAACTAACCCAAGGAGGTTCATCGTCGCGCCAAAGACACGCAAATTCGAGGAGCCGATTAAGTTCTCTAGGGTGTTTCAAGGAAACCCCGACGCAGGTGTGGAAGTGCGCCAAGTATGAGGCGGACTAACGGCAGAGCTCAACTATGTCAGAGCACATGGAGATTAGGGACTTTCCAACCCTAGTCAACAAGTGCCGGATCATGGAAGAGGACCAGAAGAAAATCAATGCCGCAAGGGCAAGACGAAACAAGGGCTAGCACCTCAAGCCCCAAAATTCAAGCCCCAATATCCAAACCAATCCGAAATCACTATAATCCCTACCAAACCAACCAGTTGCACCACAACAACAACAAAGAACCCTTCCACCAACAACCCAAGCAGACATACCGACGACAATGCCAGAACAACAACAACAACCGCAACAACCACAACAACGACCGACAAGGAGGGTCGGGCCCCCGAAACAACCAAGGAGGGTCAAGTGGGACTAGGAACAAGACGCCTCAAGGAACCCCCGCCCAAGCTATCCCAGCCGTGCTATGTCCCAAGTGCGGGAAGGATCATGGCAACCGTCCCTGCCTACCGGGGCAGAATATCTGCTGCCGATGCCGAAAGCCTGGCCACTACGCCAGCAACTGCACTAATGGGAGGCCAGCAAGCCAGAATTCCCGGCCGCAACACCAAGGGAGGGTCTTCACCCTCAATGTAGACGAGGCGGACACATCCAACGGTCTCATAGAAGGTAAGTGCGAAATAGATGGTAGAACCTTAATCGTGCTATATGACTGGTGCAACACATTCTTTTATTTCATATGCTAGTGTCGAGACTCTAAATTTGAAAACTTCCAAACTTCCTTTTGATCTTATTGTCTCTACCCCCACAAATCATCCTGTGAATACTTGTTATTGTTGCCTAAATTGCCACCTCACCACAGAAAATAGATCATATGTTGTGGATTTAATTTGTTTACCCATGAAAGGTATAGGAATAGTTCTTGGCATGGATTGGCTTCACGCCAACCGTGTATTGTTAGACTGTGACACCAAAACAGTCGTCTTTCCTTCTCCCCCTAGTGAAATAAGTCAACCTTTGAAACTCTATCTCAATGCCGTAGAGGTCCACTGTAGTGGGAAAAAGACTAAGGGATATGTTCTCCTAGCCGCTAGCGAGGTACACTTTGAGCAGAATTTAGAGAATATACCTATAGTGAGAAACTATCCCGAGGTGTTTCCGGAAGATATACCCGAGTTCCCTCCCGAGCGAGAAGTGGAGTTCTCCATTGAGTTGGTTCCTGGAGCGGGACCAATCTCCATTGCCCCGTATAGAATGTCACGCCTAGAACTAGCCGAGCTTAAAACCCAACTTGAGGAACTTTTAGAGAAAAGCTTCATAAGACCTAGTGCTTCACCATGGGGAGCCCCGGTCCTGTTTGTGAAAAAGAAGGACGGGAGTATGAGGTTGTGTATAGATTATAGGCAATTGAACCGTGTGACAGTGAAAAACAAATACCCTTTGCCTAGGATTGATGATCTCATGGACCAATTGAGAGGAGCGGTAGTGTTTTCCAAGATCGACCTAAGGTCAGGATACCACCAAATTAGAGTGAGAGATCAAGATATACCAAAGACCGCCTTTAGAACTCGGTATGGACACTTTGAGTTCAGCGGTGATGTCTTTTGGGTTGACAAATGCTCCTGCAGTTGTTTATGGATTACATGAACAGGATCTTTAGACCCTATTTAGATCAATTCGTGGTCGCTTTTATAGATGATATACTCATCTATTCAAGACCCACGAGGAGCATGAGCGTCATTTAAGGATAGTTTTGGAGATTTTGAAGGAGAAAAAGCTATATGCAAAACTCTCTAAATGTGAATTTTGGTTGGAGGAGGTCAAGTTTTTAGGGCACGTTGTGTCAAAAGGAGGTATAGCCGTTGATCCTAGTAAGGTAGAAGCCGTGAATGAATTGGGATAGACCAACCACCGTAATGTAAATACTGAGCTTTTTGGGTTTAGCAGTTACTACCGTAGGTTTATCAAAGGATTTTCCCAGCTAGCCCTACCCTTGACCAAGCTCACTAGGAAGAATGCCTGCTTGAGTGGAGCCAGAATGTGAGAAGAGTTTCCAAGAGCTTAAGGAAAGGTTAACGACGACCGCAGACTTAGTCTTACCTAGCCCCAATGTACCCTTCGAGGTATATTGTGATGCTTCGGCAAAGGACTAGGGTGTGTGTTGATGCAAAATAGGCAAGTGGTAGCCTATGCATCACGACAACTCAAGCCTCACGAGGCTAACTACCCCACCCATGACCTAGAATTAGCCGTAGTGTTTGCCTTAAAGATGTGGAGACACCACTTGTATGGTGTAAGGTTTGAAGTTTTCTCCGATCATAAGAGTCTCAAGTACCTCTTTGATCAAAAGGAGTTAAATATGAGGCAAAGAAGGTGGATGGAATTCCTGAAGGACTACGATTTCGGTTTAAGTTACCACCCCGGCAAGGCTAATGTAGTCGCCGATGCCTTGAGCCGAAAGTCGTTACACCTGTCCCACATGATGATCAAAGAAGTTGAGTTGATAGTGAAGTTTAGGGATATGAATCTAGGGATGTCAGCGACCGATAAAGGAATAAAAATGTGCTATCTTAGTGTGACAAGTGGATTTAAGCAGAGAATCATGTTAGCACAACGAGAGAATGGGGAGTTCGAAGAGATCATAGATGCTGTTAAGGCGGGAAAGTTAATAGGTTTCGAAAGAGGTGAGGATTGGATATGGAGATTTGAGGGAAGGATCTGCGTACCCCAAGATGGTGACCTCCGAGAAGATCTTGGACCAGGCTCACAAAAGCTATTTCACCATTCATCCGGTGTTACCAAGATGTACCAAGACTTGAAGAAGATGTTTTGGTGGCCCTGAATGAAAAAGGATGTAGTCGCTGGGTTAGTAAGTGCTTGGTATGTCAGAAAGTGAAAATCGAGCACCAAAAACCTTCAGGTTTGTTGCAACCCCTGTCAATCCCCGAATGGAAGTGGGAATGCATATCTATGGATTTCGTGACAGGATTGCCTAAGACGCAAAGCTGGCCATGATGCTATATGGGTGATAGTGGATCGACTAACCAAGTCGGCACACTTTCTACCTATTAGAGTAACGTACTCTTTAGATAAATTGGCTCGATTATACATCCAAGAGATCGTAAGATTGCATGGAGTACCGTCGACGATAATCTCGGATAGAGATCCGCGGTTTACGTCGCGTTTTTGGAGCCTTCAAAAGGCGTTTGGTGCAAAGGTATGCTTGAGCACTGCTTACCACCCGCAAGCAGACGGACAATCTGAAAGGACGATCCAAACCCTAGAGGATATGCTATGAGCCTGTGTGTTAGACCAAAGGGAAGTTGGGATAGGTACTTGCCTTTGATCGAAGTTTGCGTGATAACAATAGTTATCACGCAAGCATCGGTATGGCACCGCACGAGGCATTGTATGGAAGGAAGTGCCAATCACCTTTGTGTTGGTACGAGCCTGCGGGGCAAAGTGTCTTAGGTCCCGATGTAGTGGCGGATACAACCGAACAAATCAAGAGGATCCTGGATAGGATGCTCACCGCTCAAAGTAGACAAAAGAGCTATGCGGACAAGCGGCGCAAGCCCTTGGAGTTCGCGGACGGAGAACATGTGTTCCTTAGGATTACCCCCACTACAGGCATAGGAAGAGCCATGAAAGTCAAAAAGTTGAGCCCCCGATTCCTTGGTCCCTTCCAAATTCTTCAAAGGATAGGAACAGTTGCCTACAAAATAGCCTTACCCCCTAATCTTTCTAATCTCCATGACGTCTTTCACGTCTCTCAGCTAAGGAAGTATGAGTCCGACCCTAGCCACCTTTTAGAGCCAGAGCATGTTCAGTTAAGGGACGACCTAACTTTCAATCTTCCCCCTACGAGAATCGTGGACCGCGGAGTCAAGCAGCTGAGGAACAAGTCTGATCCATTGGTAAAGGTAGCATGGGGACGCGACAAATCCGAAGAGTTTACATGGGAGCTAGAGTCAGAAATGCAAGACAAGTATCCCGAGCTTTTCCAAAGTAATCAATTTCGAGGGCGAAATTCTTTTTAAGGAGGGGAGTAATGTAACACCCCGATTTTTCTGTCCGAGGGAAATGACCAAAATGCCCCTGAGGTCATTTCCTGACCCGAACTCGAGGGTAACCAACTCGGTCATCCTCGAAGGGTCAACTCAATGTTTGAAGGGGATTGAATGGCCTTTGAATGCTTTCGGAAGCGAAAATTTCGTTTTCCGCAGTTTCAGGTCAAAATGACCAAAATACCCCTATAGCGTTTTACGCGGGTAAAGGTGCCGTTTGAGCCCGGAACTTTCCCCAGAGGTTTAAAAACATGTTTTCATGTGTCTAGAGGTCTCTGTTCAAGTCCCGGTGGTCCCGGGCAGTTTTAGTGCAAAATTACGATTTTGGCCCTGGAATAGTGTTTTTAAGCTTAATGACGTAATTAAGCAAACCTAAGCAATATTAGGCTCTAAACGAAGATTAATTTATTTCCCTAATTAATCTAGAGTCAAAATAATTTATTAAAGTTAATTAGAACCTAAAATTGCTTAGATTAAACTTAAATCCCGTTTAGAACTCAAGATTCCTAGTCTTGGAATCATGAATAGTGTTTTCTCTCTCCAATTCCTTAAATCAAGGAAATGAGTCTAGAGTTGTTTAAACTCTAAATTGAGGATTTAGCTCTCTAATGGTGCAAGACCACTCCTTAATTATGTCTAGACCACCTTAATTACCCATTTACCTTACCTAAACACCTTCTTACAAATTCCTAATCTTAAGCATAATCAAAGATACACCTAAACACAACTCTAAACCACAATTAAAACGCAAACTAATCCTCCCCATGGGCTGATGCATTTTCGGCCACATGCTCCCCATTTGACACATATTAAATTGTTTTCTCACTCAAAGAGCCATGCTTGAGCCATACCTTGAGCCATACCTCACCATGCTTTGAACCATACCTCACCATACCTCAAGAACACATTATCTCACCTCATGGAACTCATGGAGAGCCTCCAATCTGCACCCTCATGGCCGAAACCTTCTCCTCCATGAGCTCCCTCCATTTGTTTCATTTCTCTATAAATAGAATGCCTTGAGGAGCTTGCACCACTTTTAGATCATTTGCTAAGTTTAGGAAACACTCAAAGCTTTCTTTTTCTCTCAAAGTTTTTGTGTTCTTCAAGTTCTTGGAGTTCTTCAAGTTCTTCATCTTCTTCATCATCTTCATCTTCTTCTTCCATCTTCAAGTTCATCACACCAAGTAGGGATTTTCTTTCATGTGTTCTTTCTTTAAAGTTCTTGTTCTAAGCTTAAAGTTCATAGTTTCTCTTGATTCTTTTTAGAACTTCTTTTTCTTCCCTTTACCTTTTCATTTTCGGCCATGGGCCTTGGAGAACAAAGGAATGAGAGCTTGATGATGAGAGTTTCATGATGATGTTCATCACTTGAGACAAACTCTAGAGCTTGATTTTTGTTCTTGAGCAAAAGTGTTTCTAGATTTTTCCTTTCTTGAACTTTTGAGAACCTTAACTTTGATGTTGTTTCAAAATGGTTCTAATGACTCAATGATGAGGTCTCATGATGTTGGAGTTTGTATATCACCAAGATCATGGATTCTAGAGTTTCAAACATTTCTTTTCTTTCCTTGAAGTTTCGGCCATTACCTTTTCCTTTTCATGCTAGATGTTTGATTTTCCAAATATGTTATGTTGAGTTCTAAGAACTCTAGACTTTTACTTTGTCTTGGTTTGATGAGTTTGGGTTGAGGTTTAAGTTCCTTTAAAGT
Organism: Dalbergia cochinchinensis; assembly: GCA_031216125.1. Classification (NCBI taxonomy): domain Eukaryota; kingdom Viridiplantae; phylum Streptophyta; class Magnoliopsida; order Fabales; family Fabaceae; genus Dalbergia; species Dalbergia cochinchinensis. Next base: position 55,780,372 of record CM062368.1, on the reverse strand, counting down.
CTTGTTAAGAGCTCTAGAAAGATAAAATGAACTTGCATAATTTATTTTATGCTTGCATTCATATTTACATTCTTGCTATGCATCTTTACTTTCAAGCCATCACCTAAGAACATAAAGATTAAAATGGAACTTGTATCATCACTTAACTTAATTCTCAAAGCCTTTCTATTTCGGCCTTAAAGTCGATTGTTGTTGGGCCTAGAGCACTAAAATAAAGAATTGAACTTGCATTATCACCTAATTAATTTCTCGAATGCCTATCTATTTCGGCCTTAAAGTCGATTGTTGTTGGGCCAAGAGCACTAAAATAAGGAATTGAATCTTGCATCTTTACTTTCAAGCTTGCACGTTTAAGATTATGCTTAGATATTTACTTTCGAGTTTACACGCTTAAATTATGCCTTGCATATTTAATTTCAAGTCATCACTTTACCTTGAAAGCAAGATTAAAAATGAAGAGCATGAGCACGTTTAGTTTATGTCGTAACTTAAGAACCTAGAGCTCAAAGACTTGCCCATTCCATTCCAAGTTAAAGTTTAATGCAAACCACGCTTTGAATGTATGTTTTTCGGCCAAGTAGTGAAGATGGACTTGCAATGAGTTTTCATCTAGCTACTAGGACCAATAGCCTATGTTTTGAGTTTTCCTTAAAGTTTGACAATTCTTTATAAGGTTATGTCGATTACAAGTTGTGATTCCAATCTCTTTTAGGGGATGGAATATGTTTTGGTCAGTGACCTAAGGCTTCACTTAGCCTCTTGACGATTTAAAATGTCTTGCAAAGAGTTTTAGAAATTCTAAATTGATTCCAAGAGAAACTAGTTAACTTATGTACCTAGAAATGTCAATTTAATTCTCTTATTGAGGCAAGATGTTTTCGGTTCTGATGTGATGAATGTGATGCTGTATGATGATGTTTTAATGTGTTGGAATGTGTGAAAATATCATGTGATGATGTAGAAGCGAACCTATGCATGATAGGTAAGAAACTAGCTAACTAGAAATACCGTAAAGCTAGAATTTAACATAGTTTTGACCCATTTGTTTATGGAACCAATCCAAACTGTTTTAATGGGAACATAATCAGATTTAGATTGTTTAGACATGAAAAACTTGGTATCATTTGAGTTAGAATCGAATTCTAGCACCTATGGGGAAACTAGTAGCTAGAAAACCGTAAAAATGCAAATGTAGAACTCTTAGAACATTTAATTTTCTGGAATCTGTCCAGCACCCTTACAACATGATAAACATGATTAATAATTAGTCCTTAAGCATAGGAATGTCTCATAATTGATTTAGATTTAATGTATAGCGCCTCAGTAAGACGGAACCGAGAAAGGGTCTAAAACGTAAGTTCTAGAACCCCGTAAAAACGAGTTAGAGATTCTGTCCTATGCTATTCAGATTTAAGTATGAACATGAGAATGAAGAATGATGTTTAATATGAGCCTTAGGGGCATAAAATATGAGCGACGGATATTAGAGAGCTATATCTCAAGATTAAGACCCGTAAGGGTCAAAGCATAAGCTACCGTGAGGGTAAGCGTTTGAATGATGTATGATGATGCATGAAGTATGCTAATGATGATGATGTTATTCATATGAGGAATTTATGAGGTTATATGTTTATGTGGCATAAAGCAAATTTGGAAGGAAATTCGATTGTAATGACCGTTTTGGCCGAATTTCCGACAAATTTGGAAGGAAACTTCGGTGTAATGACCGTTTTGGCCGAATTTACGGCAAATTTGGGGACTTAAAGAGATTTTGAAAATTAAGGTACTAAGATGGGTTCTAGGATGACACGGTTCGGCCGAGCACCTCCATAGAACTCATGTGACATCGGTACCATTTTATACTCTTAGGTGACACCGGTTGGCCGAGCACCCCTAAGAGATTTGCCCCAACCCGTACTCAGGTAGTCGGGATTTATGATACGCTTATCGTTAAGTGGTAAGTAAGAACTAGTGGCGGCTAGTTAAGGTATGAGCTCATAACCTAGATGTATGACACGCCTGGGTGACACCGGTTCGCCGAGCACCCCAGTTCGATTGTCTTTTAGGGTGGCCCATGAGGAAGAAAAGTTCATGATTATGATTATGTCACTAAGTTTTGTCCCATATGAATGTTACTATTGCCACTTTATGCCACCAATGATGATGATGCTTGATGTTATGTTTTATGTATGTGCATTAGGTAGTGCCATGCATACATTTTCCATTATGTTGCATTCATGACATTAAGATCATCCTAAAATGAACGGACCTTGGCTAAAGTATATTTTTGAAGTTTAAAATGAACTAAATGCATGTTCAGTCATTTCATATAATTAAACCCAAGGTTCCTGAGGACGTAGATGATGACACCTAGGTAGTAGGAGGCCCTACTGAGATTCTTTAGTAAGATTCTCACTCCCTCTATCTCTTTCTTTCGTCACGTCTTCAGATGGCGACGTCAGTAGCATTCATGGACACCCGACATGGGAGGTGCACTATGACCCGACTCACGGGTCATACCATTTTGAGGGGCAGTGCACGGTGCGGATTTTCATGTTTGTAGGACGCCCCTTCGCTCATCCCGTGCACACCCGTCACTTCTCCCCGACTGCACCCTATGGCGACGACGAGCGGGTTTTTGAGCGTGCGCGTACGCATGACGAGAGAGTACCCGGTTAGAGCACACACACCACTTAGATGGGGATAAACCTTCTTTTGTTTAGAGGTTATCCTATTAGATGCACTCGGGTAGGGGAGTAGATTATGTTTATGTTTTAGGTTGTATTTCCCTTGTACTGAATTAAGTCCCACACTTATAAGTGGGCAAGTTATATATATATGAGATTATATTCAGTGATGTTCATGATGTGCCTTATGTTATGATGATTGTGAGACGATTGTTTTACTTTGCATGGTTTACCGCTTATCGCATCACGCGGCTCTCACTTTTATTTCAAAAAAAATTACCCGTATTTTCCGCTAAGTAATTCAAAGTTAAATGAGAACTATGAAGTAACAGACTAATGATTAACCTAAATATGTTCTAGAGTATTGGGTTAAAAATTAGGATGTTACAAATGTACAAGATTTTACCGAAACCGTAAATTTAACTTTGACCTAAAACATTACTAAATTTATGAGCTTCTAAAATCAAGGAAAGGTAATTTAAATTTATCTTAGGTAAATCTTGACTCTATTTACCTCAAGTAATTATTTTTAACCTTGGGTAATTAATTTTAAACTCAAGGTTAATGAATAAAATCAATTTGAGTCCCAATAGAGTTTTAATATTATCTTAATTACACAAGTAAACCTATTTTACCACAACTAGGGGTAAAAAGGTAATTTCACATAAAAACTCTCTGTAAATATTGGACAACCTCAAATCATACTTGAAATAGCTATTTTGAATCTTTGGGTGAAAACCGAATTCAAAAATTATATAAGTTTATGAAAAATTACGGCAGGGGTAAAACGATAATTTTACTTACGGTAAAAATTGAGAATTTGAGATTTTACCTCTAAGGCACATATAATCCCCATCAAGCCTTAAACTAACCCCTCAAAGATAATCTAGATTGGTTATCTTTGATTTTCTAGGTAAAAATGACCTTAGGGGCATTTTGGTCATTTTACACGTATAGAAAAATCGGGGTTTGCGACTTTCGCAGGAATCGCTAAACAAGTCTCCTATGATGTTTCTCTAATGTTATATTCCTTTATTGAGAATTATTTGACCTTGAATTATGTGTAAAAATTACCTAGGGACATTTTGGTAATCTTAACATAGCAGTAAAAACTGGGGCGTTACATTTCTCCCCTCCTTAAAAGGAATTTCGCCCTCGAAATTCATTACCTGTAAAGAGCTCGGGATACTGCATCTTCATATCTGATTCCAATTCCCATGTGTATTCTTCTAACTTTCCTCGTCCCCATGCTACCTTGACCAAAGGTACGGTCTTGTTTCTCAGTTGCTTGACTCCTTTGTCTATGATTCTCGTAGGTGGTAGGTTGAAAGTCAGGTCTTCCCTTAATTATACATGCTCTGGCTCTAATACATGACTAGGGTCTGACTGGTATTTTCTTAATTGAGAGACATGAAAGACATCATGGAGGTTGGATAGGTTGGGTGGTAAAGCTATTCGGTATGCTACAGGCCCAACTCGACTAAGGATTTCAAATGGACCAAGAAATCTGGGGCTCAATTTCTTGACTCTCATAGCCCGACCTATGCCTATGGTAGGGGTGATCCTAAGGAATACATGTTCTCCCTCTTGAAATTCTAGCGGCTTTCACCGTTTGTCCACATAGCTTTTCTGTCGACTTTGAGCAGTGAGAATTCTATCCTTAATCCTTTTGATTTGTTCCGTGGTTTCCCTCACAACATCAGGTCCTAACAAACTTTGTTCTCCTGGTTCATACCAACATAGAGGGGATTGGCACTTTCTACCATGTAGGGCCTCATATGGTGCCATACCAATACTTGCATGGTGACTATTGTTATATGAAAACTCAATCAATGGCAAGTATCTATCCCAGCTCCCCTTTTGGTCCAACACACAAGCCCTTAACATATCCTCCAAGGTTTGAATGGTTCTCTCTGATTGACCATCCGTTTGAGGGTGATAAGCCGTGCTTAAGCATAGCTTTGAACCAAATGCCTTTTGAAAAGCTCCCCAAAAACGTGACGTAAATCGCGGATCTCGATCCGAAATTATCGTCGATGGTACTCCATGCAACCTCACTATCTCTTGGATGTATAACTGAGCTAACCTATCCAAGGAGTAAGTCACCTTGATAGGTAAGAAATAGGCCAAGTTAGTTAGCCGATCCACGATTACCCATATCGCATCGTGACCTGCTTAGGTCTTTGGTAGTCCAGTCACGAAATCCATTGAGATACTGTCCCATTTCCACTCGAGGATTAATAGGGGTTGCAATATTCCAGAGGGTTTTTGGTGCTCAATCTTCACCTTTTGACAAACTAAGCACTTGCTTACCCAGGCACTCACATCTTTCTTTAACCTGGGCCACCAAAACATCTTTTTCAAGTCCTGGTACATCTTGGTGGTACCAGGGTGGATGGTAAAATGGCTTTTATGGGCCTCTTTCAAGATTTCTTTTCGGAGATCACCAATTGCCGGTACACAGATCCTTCCTTCGAATTTCCACATACCATCGGCACCTTGGGTGAATTCTTTTAACTTTCCTGCCCATACTGCCTCTAGGGTCTCTTGAAACTCTCTATCCTCCTGTTGAGCTTGAATGATCCTTTTCCTAAAGTCACTTGTTACACTAAGATGGCAAGCCTTTATGCTCTTAGTGGTCAAGGTCATACCTAGGTTTAGGTCTCTAAACTTTTCAATCAGCTCAACTTCCTTAACCATCATGTAGGATAGATGCAATGATTTCCTACTTAAGGCGTCTGCTACTACATTGGCCTTGCCAGGAGTTCAACTCAAAGTCATAATCCTTCAAAAACTCCATCCACCTTCTCTGCCTCATGTTTAGCTCTTTTTGATCAAAGAGATACTTCAAACTCTTGTGATCAGAAAACACCTTGAATTTTACTCCGTACAAGTGGTGTCTCCATACCTTTAAAGCAAACACTACGGCGGCTAACTCAAGGTCATGGGTGGGGTAGTTTGCCTCGTGTAGCTTGAGTTGTCGCGACGCATAGGCCACCACTTGCCTATTTTGCATCAACACACAACCCAAACCCTTCCCAGAAGCATCACAATATACCTCAAAAGGTACATAAGGGTCAGGTAGTACTAAAACTGGGGTTGAGGTTAGCTTTTGTTTCAATTCTTGGAAGCTCTTTTCACACTCTAGGGTCCAAGTAAAAGAGGCATTCTTCCTAGTAAGCTTAGTCAAGGGTAAAGAAATCTGGGAAAATCCTTTAATAAACCTACGGTAATAGCCTGCTAGGCCCAAAAGGCTCCTAATCTCCGTTACAGTGGTAGGTCTTTCCCAATTCATCATAGCCTCTATCTTACTAGGGTCAACAGCAATACCCCCTTTTGACACTACATGCCCTATAAAAACTTTACTTCCTCCAGCCAGAATTCACACTTAGACTGTAACGCCCCAATTTTTACTGTAATTTTTACTGTCATTAGAAATTACTCAATTACCGACTACCGTAGAGGTAATTATTACATAAGATTTGAGGCCAAACAATCCTCAATAAAGGAATATAACATTAGAAGAGAGGTTAGGAACGATTCATGCGAGAGTCGCAAATCCCGAATTTCTGTACATATAAAATGACCAAAATGCCCCTGAAGTTATTTTACTCAGAAAATGAGGATCGTGGGCCCCACCTATTCTCAAGGGCATATTTTGAGGATAATAAGGGATTGTTTGTGTTATGTGTGTTAATAGAGCAGAAGGATCTCAATTTTGAGTTCCGACGCAGAAATGACCAAAACGCCCCTCAAGGTTGCTTTTAACTCCGATGTGCGTGCCGACTGAGCCCGAACCTCACTAAAATGTTTTAAAATGTGTTTTTAAGCCGTGATTAACCATTGGTTAAGCTCGGGTGGCCTCGGGCAATTTTTAAGTGAAAGTACGATTTTGCCCCTGTTTTTGGGCGAGTTTGAATTTCGGGATTTTTGATTCAGATATCTAAACCTAAGCAATATTAGGCTCAAATTAAAGCTTATTAAATTCTAAATATTAATCTAGAGTCAAAATTATGTATTTAGATTGATTAGAACCCAAAATTGCTCAAAAACACCCAAATTGCTTACTAATTCACTTAAACCCTTAACCGTACATTGTCTAAATTACATGAATACCTTGCCTACACCTAAATAATGCATGGAACACACAATTTCACTTCTTTGGGCTGTAATGGACGAAATTATTGATGCCATTATGCAGCTGAATTATTGCCAAAAGTTGCACTAAAACAAAATGCCAAAATGTCACCATAAGAGACATAATTCCTTAATTTCATACAACTTTGTCTAAAATGATTTTTCCTCCCTTATTTCTCCTGCAAAATTCCGTCCACTACCTCATCATTTTGGCCAATTAGAAGCCTCAAAATCTTCTATAAATAGGCTTGCTTGAGTGGTCTTGGAATGCTTGGTTCATAACTAGTTTTTAGGAGCACCCAAAACTTTCTTTCTTCCTCTTCTTTGGCTGAATTCTTTCTTCAATTTTTCAAAGAGATTTTGTTTCATTTCACTTCAAGAAACCAAGTTCTCTTCCTCTTCTTCAACTCAGATTAGGTAGGGAGTAGTTTCTAAATTTATTTCTATGCTTTGAGGAGTTGTGTTTTTAGCTCAAAATGATGAAATTATGAACTTACCTTAGCTTTTCATTTTGGTTTTCTTCTTCAATTTTTCTCTAACCAATTTAACCATATGGCCTAGGTGGAACTAAGATGATGGCTTGATGATGAGGACCTTGAGGGTGGATTGTAAATCCATCACAAGTTAGGCCTCTAAAGCTTGAAAATTCCACTTGATGCAAAACTTTAGAGAATAATGCTTTATGATGCTAAAACAAAGATTTTTAGTTTAGAACTTGAAAGATGTATTTTCCTTTTATGTTTTATTTCTTGTTAAGATATGTATTGGGTTGAAATTTATAATTCTTTTAAAGTCTTGAAGGAGCTCTAGTAAAGAAACAAAATGAATTTGCATCCACGATTAAGTTTATGCTTTGCATAACCATGTTTACCTTCTATGTCATCACTAAATTTTCAAGAATGAATAAATGAACTTGCATTTCTCATGTTTAAATTCCAAGCTTGTATTTCATGTTTATGTTTCAAGTCATCACTTAATCTTTCAAGATAATAAAGAGGTTGTATCTCATATTTAATTTATGCTCTCACTATATTTTATAATGGCTAAAAGAATCAACGCACAATATGTTATTTTATGCCATCACCTAAAGATCCTAGAGCTCAAAGACTTGCCCATGTATCACAAGCAAAGAAATATGATTATTGGAGTTAAAGAATTTATTCTTTAAAAAGTCTTGAGATTGGAGCTTAAAAAGATGTAATAATAATTCTCTTCTCCCTCTCATCTGGTCATGCGGACTACCGCCAGCTCAGGTTTCTTAATATTCTCTTCTCCTCTCTTGGTCTGTGCGGACTACCGCTCCGATTTCTTAATATTTTCTTCTCCTCTATCGGTCCCGTGCGGATTACACGCTCTAGTTTCTTGTATCATGTTTATATTTCAAGTTCTTGCATCATGTTTAATTTTCAAGTCATCACCTTAAATCTTAAAGTTAAAGAAATGGAATTGCATATCATGTTTATAATTCCAAGCTATCACCTTATAAAGATAAGATTAAAATAAGGTTGCATAGCATGTTTATAATTCTAAGATGTCACCTAAATCTCTAAAGCTCAAGACTTACTCCTTTTATCTTAAGTGAGAATTTTAATTGTGAAGATCCTCCCAAATTTGACAAAAGAACTAGTTTCTAAATGAGTTTTAAGGCTTTGCAAGGATTTTATGGGGAACTAGTATTTTATATGCACTTAAAATATGATTCTATGTAATTGCATGAGGTTCATGATTCGGACACTGATCTGAGTTTAGTATCAATGTGTGATAATGATTTGATATGATTGAAGTTGTGATAATTATGGTTTATTGTTAAGAGAATGATTCATAATTGGTTTAGTAACTAATTAGTTCTATAATTGATAATTCTATGTAAGGATTGGATGCTTATTAAGTACTTGATATCATTGAATGATTTCCTGGCTTGCATGTTATAGTTCCTGTTGCAAATAATGAGAATGCTTGTACATGAAATGTTCTTTATTATGTAAAATTTACCTTTGTTGCTAGAAGAAAGTGTATCATTGTAAAAGTGTAATTTGGAAAGGTTATGGCTAAGGAAAGACTTGGTATTTAAGCGTGGCCATTGTGACCCACGTCTCTTTGCTGGGAATCTCGCATATGCATGATTATGATTGATATATTATTCTAGCTTAAGACTATAAATGAGAAAATGTTATGATGTTTATGAATTGTATTATGATATAACATGCAAAGATTTAATGATGACTTAAACTTATAAGAAAATGATCCTTTGGAACCATCGGACTATAGGTGGTGAAAAGGTGATTTTAGCCCCTAACCCGTTCTCAAAAGGGTAGAGTCGGGACTTTAGCTTATCAAAAGGGATAAGTATATGCTAGTGACGACTAGTAAAATATGAGCTCATAACCTAAATTACTCCCAAAAGGGTGGAGTATAGGGTGGCCCAAGGAAAATAATGATGATGATAAGATTTTAAGTCATCAAAGGCACTAAAGAAATGAAATATGTGCCTTTGTGTCCATGTGTAGCTAATATTATATGACGTTCTTTTATGCATGTTATTTTGATAATGATGATGAGGAATATGATGTAATGATAAAGGAAATGTTCATTGTAAATATGACATGTTAAGAATAAGATGCATTATAAGACGATGATTAAAAATTGACGAACCTCGGTTAAGTATTTGTCAGAACTTAAAATGAATCTTTGCATGCTCACTATTTTAGAATAATCCCGAGGTTCCTGGGACTTTGATGATGACACTGTAGAAGGAGGTACCCTACTGAGAATTCTTTAGCAAGATTCTCACTCCCTTTTCTTTATTTCCGTCATTGTCTCCAGATTCAAATGGCGACATTCGTCTGCTCGTTGATACCTACTTGGGAATTCCACTATGATCCGATTGCATCGCTCGTATCATTTTGAAGGGAGGTACACAGTTCGTGTTTTTATTTACATAGGTCGTCCATTTGCACATCCTGTCCCTAGTTATCGATTTTCTCCTACTTCTCCCTATGGCGATGAAATGGTTTTCGAACATGCACGTCCACTTGATGAAAGGATGTTACGTTCTTATCCCGCTTCATCTGCTGTCCATGGATTTTCAGAGTATGTTCCCGAGACGAGATATTCTGAAACTGATCCTTTAGAGGACACCCCTACTCATGTATATTCTCGAGAGCTCTACTCCTACTCCCACACGTGTAAGAGAGGGTAGTGAGGAAACAGCTTGTTCAGCCGAGGTTAGCGAGAAGGCCGTCCATGCGACCCTGACCGATGCATCTCGTGTGTCCTGTCCCCCAGGGAGCTCATCAGTGGATCGGATTTATTCCCCCATTTCCAGGACAGTGGCCATAGAAGGTTCTTAGTAGATTTATGTGTGATCATGCACCCTAGTTTTAGGATAACCTTCCCGGCTTATGGAGTTATCTAGTTTAGGGGCATGTATTTCCTTAAGTATATTTTCTTTTATGGGTTTGCATAAGATAATGATGTATGAACATAATCCACCCTTTGAGTGAGGTTATTGTATGTAAATATATGCTATAATGTGCTTATGGATGTTATATGATGGAGCCTAAGTGATATGATGTGATATATTCTTAAACGTCTTATTATACCCCGCTTACTCGTTCACGTTGTACTCGGCTCATGTTTTCAATTATGTGTTTAAAAAAAAAATGGCTCGTAATTTCACTAAGTATTTTCAAATTATGAAGAAAGAACCAAAGTAAGGAGTAAAGTCTAGTCATTAATCAGATTCAACCTAGGTGTATCTGGTTAATTACTAGGGTGTTACATTTTGTATCGTGAGCGATTCGATTCTCATGGAGCCTGAGGATTGGACTAGCTATGCTTCTAAAGCATAATACGTTAGTAACGTCATGTGTAGATGTTTATCATTAGGATGAGCTTGAGGATTAGAAATACATGACTACTGTATGTTGAAAGTGCCATGGTAACTTGCTCACTTTGCATGGAATATTGGGCCTGATCGCCTCGATGTTCTTTGTTTTGTGTGTATAGGGACCAATGGCACGTCGACAACGAACTAGGAGCGCAGACGGAATAATCAAGACAACGAGACAACTGAAGCACTCCGCGACGTAGCAAGGACCATGAGAATGATGATGGAATAAATGGATCAGGATCGTCAAGTCAATATGAATCAGGGACATGATATTCCTGAACATGCCTCGCTTTGGGGAGTTTCGTAAGGCAAACCCACCGTTTTCAAGGGGACAGAATCCAAATATTGCAGATGAATGGATTCGGAATATTGAGAAGGTCTTTGCCGTAGTCCCATGCTCGGAGGAGCAAAAGGTCACCTTCGCTACTCATATGCTTGAAGGTGATGCGGTTTACGGTGGGCGGGTGTTCAAGACTCCTGGAGACGACCGACATGGACATTGATTGGGAACTTTTCAAGGTCCATTTTTATGAAAAGTACTTTCCAGTCAGTTAGAAATGCCAAGGACATTGAATTCATGCAAGTTGTCCAGGGAATATGAATGTGGCCCAAAGATAATCGCTGATTTGAAGAACTCATTAAGTTCTCAAGAATGTACCAAGGAAATCCTGATGAGTACCGAAATGCATTAAATATGAGTCAGGGTTGAAGGCGGAACTTAATGTAGCAGTTGCACATTTGGAGATTAGGGATTTCTCTACCCTAGTTAACAAATGTCGGATTATTGAAGAAGGTCAGAGAAAACTAAACACCCCAAAGTCAGATAATATTACCAAAAAGTTGACACCTCAAGGTCGCTAGTTCAAGAGGCGAGTCGACCTCCATTTCTCCCACAATCAAGACCACAAGGGACACAACAAAATTTTCAACAAGGAAGGCCAAACAACAACAATCGCTATAATAACAACCGCTACAACAATAACCCCAGTAACAATCACAACAACAACAATAACAACAATAAAGGAAAGCACCACAAAGAGGTCCAAAGAAGACTTCCACGGCTGCGCCATCCATGGAATGTCCCAAGTGCGGCAAGAATCATGGGAGCATGCCATGTCGAGCCGAACAAACGTGTGCTATCGGTGTGGAAAACCAGGTCATTACTCCCGAGAATGCACGGAAAGAAACCCGCCAACCCCAATCCCAAGCCGCAATACCAGGAAGGGTATTTATCGTTAATCTTTGAAGAAACAACGAAGTCACGAAATCTCGTGGAAGGTAAGGGTAATATGCATGGTAAAGACTTAATTGTACTATATGATTCTGGCGCTTCTCATTCTTTTATCTCCCATTCATGTGTTAAAAGCCTTAATTTACCTATGGTGAGCTTCCTTTTGACCTTATTGTTTCTACCCCGATGGAAAACCCATTAGGACTTGTAAATGTTGTTTAGATTGTAGTTTTATTATAGATAATAGATCCTTTGTTTTAGATCTTATTTGCTTACCCATGCGAGGTTTAGATGTGATTCTTGGCATGGATTGGCTTGAGGCCAACCGTGTCTTTATTAAACTGTTATGAGAAAACCATCACTTTTCTTCCTGTTCCTATTGAACCTAAGAAACCCATAAGTCTTTACATAAGCTATTTGTGAAATGGTTTGTGGTAAGGGTGAGAGTAAAGGTTACATTTTCTTAGCCGCTAGTGATGTAGACTTTGAGCAAAGTATCGATGAGATACCAATAGTAAGAAATTATCCTGAAGTATTTCGGATGAGATACGAGTTTCCCCAAGAGAGAGATAGAGTTTTCCATAGAATTGTTTCTCCAAAAGTGTGACCTATATCCATAGCCCCATACAGGATGTCCCCATTAGAATTGACCGAGTTAAAAACTCAATTGGAAGATTTATTGGAGAAAAAGTTTGTTAGGCTCTAGTGCATCACCTTGGGAGCCCTGTGTTGTTTGTAAAGAAAAAGGATGGGAGTATGAGGATGTGTGTAGATTATCGGCAGTTGAATAAAGTAACGGTGAAAAACAAGTATCCTCTCGCCTAGGATCGATGATTTGATGGACCAACCGAAAGGTGCTATCGTGTTTTCTAAGATAGATTTGAGGTCAGGCTACCATCAAATTAGAGTGAGAGATGAAGACATACCTAAAGCGGCCTTTCACTCGATACGGCCATTTTGAGTTTGCAAGAATGTCCTTTGGGTTAACCAATGCTCCAGCTATTTTTATGGATTACATGAATAGGATCTTTCGCCCTATTTAGATCAGTTTGTAGTTGTCTTTATAGATGACATTCTCATATATTTTAAGACCCATGAAGAGCATGAATGCCACCTGACCATAATCGAGATCTTGAAGGAAAAGAAACTATATGCCAAGATTTCTAAGTGTGAGTTTTGGTTGGATAAGGTGCAATTTTTAGGGCATGTAGTATCTAAGAAAGGAATTGCTGTAGATCCTAGTAAGGTAGAAGCCGTAGTAAGCGGGAAAGACCAACCATCAGAATCAAGTAAGGAGCTTTTTGGGTTTAGCCTAGGTTATTACCGTCGATTTATCAAGGGATTTTCCCAGATTTCCCTACCTTTGACCAAGCTGACTAGGAAGAACACCCTTTTTCATGGACCGGAGTGTGAAAAGAGCTTTCAAGAGTTAAAACACAAGCTAACCTCTACCCCTGTTTTAGTGTTACCCGACCCCAATGTGCCTTTCGAGGTGTATTGTGATGCTTCGAAAAAGGGTTTAGGTTGTGTATTGATGCAAGATAGGCAAGTGGTGGCCTATGCATCAAGACAACTCAAGCCACATGAGGCAAACTACCCTACCCGTGACCTTGAGTTAGCTGCCGTCGTGTTTGCTCTAAAGATTTGGAGACACCATTTATATGGAGTTAAGTTTGAGGTGTTTTCCGATCACAAGAGTTTGAAATATCTCTTTGATCAAAAAGAGCTAAACATGAGGCAAAGGCGATGGATGGAGTTCTTGAAAGATTATGATTTTGGATTGAATTACCATCCTGGTAAAGCTAATGTAGTAGCTGATGCTTTGAGTAGGAAGTCCTTACAAGTGTCCCGTTTGATGGTGAAGGAGGTTGAATTGATTGAGCAATTTAGGGACTTAAACCTAGGAATGACTTTCACCACTAAGGGCATCAGAGCTTGTCATCTTAGAGTGACAAGTGAGTTCAAAGAAAGGATTGTTCAAGCTCAAGGGGACGATCTTTGAGTTTCAAGAGACTTTAGGGGCAGTGAAGGCAGGAAAGTTAATAGGTTTTACCCAAGGAATGGACGATTTGTGGAGGTTTAAAGGTCGAATATGTGTACCTACTAGTGATGGCCTCCGAAAGGATATTTTGGAGGAAGCCCATAAGAGCCATTTTACCCTTCATCCTGGTGCCACCAAGATGTATCAAGATTTGAAGAAGATGTTCTGGTGGCCTGGAATGAAGAAAGATGTGTGCAAATGGGTGAGTAAGTGCTTGGTGTGTCAAAAGGTGAAGATTGAACACCAAAAACCCTCTGGAATGCTGCAACCTCTGTCGATCCCCGAGTGGAAGTGGGATAGTATCTCCATGGATTTTGTGACTGGATTACCGAGGACCCAAATGAATCATGATACCATATGGGTAATCGTGGATCGATTGACGAAGTCAGCCCACTTTTTACCTATTAAGGTGACTTATTCCTTGGATAGGTTAGCACAATTATATATTCAGGAGATAGTAAGGTTACATGGGGTGCCGTCGACGATAATCTCGGACCGGGATCCGCGGTTTAAATCCACGATTTTGGGGAGCCTTTCAAAAGGCATTTGATTCAAAGCTGTGTCTAAGCACGGCCTATCACCCCCAAACAGACGGTCAATCGGAAAGAACTATCCAAACCTTGGAGGATATGTTAAGGGCATGTGTTTTAGATCAAAGGGGAAGTTGGGATAAGTACCTGCATCGATTGAATTTGCATATAACAACATGATTATCATGCAAGTATCGGTATGGCACCGTATGAGGCCCTCTATGGACGGAAATGTCAATCTCCCTTATGTTGGTATGAACTCGGAGAGCAAAGTTTACTCGGACCTGATATTGTGAGGGAAACAACGGAACAAATCAAGAAGATTAGGGATAAGATTCTTACTGCTCAAAGTCGACAGAAAAACTATGCGGACAAGCGGCGAAAACCGCTAGATTTTCAAGAAGGGGACCACGTGTTCCTAAGGATCACCCCACCACCAGGCATAGGCCGAGCAATAAAGGTAGAGAAATTGAGCCCCAGATTTCTTGGTCCGTTTGAAATCCTTACCAAAGTAGGACCAGTAGCCTACCGTATAGCCCTACCCCCGAGTCTATCCAACCTTCATGATGTTTTCCATGTCTCTCGATTAAGAAAGTATCAATCGACCGAGTCATGTACTAGAGCGAACATGTACAATTAAGAGATAACACGACATTTAACTTACTACCCACGAGAATCGTCGATCGAGGAGTTAAGCAGTTAAGGAACAATTTGTACCCTGGTCAAAGTAGCATGGGAGACGGGGTGAAACCGAAGAACTTACATGGAGCTGGAATCAAACATGAAAGCACAATACCCCGAGTTGTTCTCAGTAACAATTTCCAGGCGAAATTCTTTTAAGGAGGAGTAATGTAACGCCCAATTTTCTTGTAATTTTTACTGTCATTAGAAATTACTCAATTACCGAATTACCGTAGGTAATTATTACATAAGATTTGAGGCCAAACAATCCTCAATAAAGGAATATAACATTAGAAGAGAGGTTAGGAACGATTCATGCAGTCGCAAATCCCGAATTTCTGTACATATAAAATGACCAAAATGCCCCTGAAGTTATTTTACTCAGAAAATGAGGATCGTGGGCCCCACCTATTCTCAAGGGCATATTTTGAGGATAATAAGGGATTGTTTGTGTTATGTGTGTTAATAGAGCAGAAGGATCTCAATTTTGAGTTCGAAGCGAAATGACCAAAACGCCCCTGCGGCTGTTTTAACTCTGATGTGCGTGCCGATTGAGCCCGAACCTCACTAAAATGTTTTAAAATGTGTTTTTAAGCCGTGATTAACCATTGGTTAAGCTCGGGTGGCCTCGGGCAATTTTTAAGTGAAAGTACGATTTTGCCCCTGTTTTTGGGCAGATTTGCGAATTCGGGATTTTTGATTCATACCAAACCTAAGCAATATTAGGCTCAAATTAAAGCTTATTAAATTCTAAATATTAATCTAGAGTCAAAATTATGTATTTAGATTGATTAGAACCCAAAATTGCTCAAAAACACCCAAATTGCTTACTAATTCACTTAAACCCTTAACCGTAAATTCTCTAAATTACATGAATACCTTGCCTACACCTAAATAATGCATGGAACACACAATTTCACTTCTTTGGGCTGTAATGGACGAAATTATTGATGCCATTATGCAGCTGAATTATTGCCAAAAGTTGCACTAAAACAAAATGCCAAAATGTCACCATAAGAGACATAATTCCTTAATTTCATACAACTTTGTCTAAAATGATTTTTCCTGCCTTATTTCTCCTGCAAAATTCCGTCCACTACCTCATCATTTTGGCCAATTAGAAGCCTCAAAATCTTCTATAAATAGGCTTGCTTGAGTGGTCTTGGAATGCTTGGTTCATAACTAGTTTTTAGGAGCACCAAAAACTTTCTTTCTTCCTCTTCTTTGGCTGAATTCTTTCTTCAATTTTTCAAAGAGATTTTGTTTCATTTCACTTCAAGAAACCAAGTTCTCTTCCTCTTCTTCAACTCAGATTAGGTAGGGAGTAGTTTCTAAATTTATTTCTATGCTTTGAGGAGTTGTGTTTTTAGCTCAAAATGATGAAATTATGAACTTACCTTAGCTTTTCATTTTGGTTTTCTTCTTCAATTTTTCTCTAACCAATTTAACCATATGGCCTAGGTGGAACTAAGATGATGGCTTGATGATGAGGACCTTGAGGGTGGATTGTAAATCCATCACAAGTTAGGCCTCTAAAGCTTGAAAATTCCACTTGATGCAAAACTTTAGAGAATAATGCTTTATGATGCTAAAACAAAGATTTTTAGTTTAGAACTTGAAAGATGTATTTTCCTTTTATGTTTTATTTCTTGTTAAGATATGTATTGGGTTGAAATTTATAATTCTTTTAAAGTCTTGAAGGAGCTCTAGTAAAGAAACAAAATGAATTTGCATCCACGATTAAGTTTATGCTTTGCATAACCATGTTTACCTTCTATGTCATCACTAAATTTTCAAGAATGAATAAATGAACTTGCATTTCTCATGTTTAAATTCCAAGCTTGTATTTCATGTTTATGTTTCAAGTCATCACTTAATCTTTCAAGATAATAAAGAGGTTGTATCTCATATTTAATTTATGCTCTCACTATATTTTATAATGGCTAAAAGAATCAACGCACAATATGTTATTTTATGCCATCACCTAAAGATCCTAGAGCTCAAAGACTTGCCCATGTATCACAAGCAAAGAAATATGATTATTGGAGTTAAAGAATTTATTCTTTAAAAAGTCTTGAGATTGGAGCTTAAAAAGATGTAATAATAATTCTCTTCTCCTCTCTTGGTCTGTATGCGGACTACCGCTCAGGTTTCTTAATATTCTCTTCTCCTCTCTTTGGTCTGTGCGGACTACCGCTCCGATTTCTTAATATTTTCTTCTCCCTCTCTGGTCCTGCGGATTACATAGCTCTAGTTTCTTGTATCATGTTTATATTTCAAGTTCTTGCATCATGTTTAATTTTCAAGTCATCACCTTAAATCTTAAAGTTAAAGAAATGGAATTGCATATCATGTTTATAATTCCAAGCTATCACCTTATAAAGATAAGATTAAAATAAGGTTGCATAGCATGTTTATAATTCTAAGATGTCACCTAAATCTCTAAAGCTCAAGACTTACTCCTTTTATCTTAAGTGAGAATTTTAATTGTGAAGATCCTCCCAAATTTGACAAAAGAACTAGTTTCTAAATGAGTTTTAAGGCTTTGCAAGGATTTTATGGGGAACTAGTATTTTATATGCACTTAAAATATGATTCTATGTAATTGCATGAGGTTCATGATTCGGCCACTGATCTGAGTTTAGTATCAATGTGTGATAATGATTTGATATGATTGAAGTTGTGATAATTATGGTTTATTGTTAAGAGAATGATTCATAATTGGTTTAGTAACTAATTAGTTCTATAATTGATAATTCTATGTAAGGATTGGATGCTTATTAAGTACTTGATATCATTGAATGATTTCTGGCTTGCATGTTATAGTTCTTTGTTGCAAATAATGAGAATGCTTGTACATGAAATGTTCTTTATTATGTAAAATTTACCTTTGTTGCTAGAAGAAAGTGTATCATTGTAAAAGTGTAATTTGGAAAGGTTATGGCTAAGGAAAGACTTGGTATTTAAGCGTGTCCATTGTGACCCACCTCTCTTTCCTGGGAATCTCCCATATGCATGATTACAGTTGATATATTATTCTAGCTTAAGACTATAAATGAGAAAATGTTATGATGTTTATGAATTGTATTATGATATAACATGCAAAGATTTAATGATGACTTAAACTTATAAGAAAATGATCCTTTGGAACCATCAGACTATAGGTGGTGAAAAGGTGATTTTAGCCCCCTAACCCGTTCTCTCAAAAGGGTAGAGTCGGGACTTTAGCTTATCAAAAGGGATAAGTATATGCTAGTGACGACTAGTAAAATATGAGCTCATAACCTAAATTACTCCCAAAAGGGTGGAGTATAGGGTGGCCCAAGGAAAATAATGATGATGATAAGATTTTAAGTCATCAAAGGCACTAAAGAAATGAAATATGTGCACTGTGTAGCTAATATTATATGACGTTCTTTTATGCATGTTATTTTGATAATGATGATGAGGAATATGATGTAATGATAAAGGAAATGTTCATTGTAAATATGACATGTTAAGAATAAGATGCATTATAAGACGCATGATTAAAAATTGACGAACCTCGGTTAAGTATTTGTCGAACTTAAAATGAATCTTTGCATGCTCACTATTTTAGAATAATCCCGAGGTTCCTGGGGACTTTGATGATGACACTGTAGAAGGAGGTACCCTACTGAGAATTCTTTAGCAAGATTCTCACTCCCTTTTCTTTATTTCTGTCATTGTCTCCAGATTCAAATGGCGACATTCGTCCTGTTCGTTGATACCCCTACTTGGGAATTCCACTATGATCCGGTGCATCGCTCGTATCATTTTGAAGGAGGTGTGCATTCGTGTTTTTATTTACATAGGTCGTCCATTTGCACATCTGTCCCTAGTTATCGATTTTCTCCTACTTCTCCCTATGGCGATGAAATGGTTTCGAACATGCACGTCCACTTGATGAAAGGATGTTACGTTCTTATCCCGCTTCATCTGCTGTCCATGGATTTCCAGAGTATGTTCCCAAGACGAGATATTCTGAAACTGATCCTTCAGAGGACACCCCTACTCATGTATATTCTGAGAGCTCTGCTCCTACTCCCACACGTGTAAGAGAGGGTAGTGAGGAAACAGTTGTTCAGCCGAGGTTAGCGAGAAGGCCGTCCATGCCTGGTGCATCTCGTGTGTCCCGTCCCGAGGGAGCTCATCAGTGGATCGGATTTATTCCCCCATTTCGGAGACGTGGCCATAGAAGGTTCTTAGTAGATTTATGTGTGATCATGCACCCTAGTTTTAGGATAACCTTCCCGGCTTATGGAGTTATCTAGTTTAGGGGCATGTATTTCCTTAAGTATATTTTCTTTTATGGGTTTGCATAAGATAATGATGTATGAACATAACCCACCCTTTGAGTGAGGTTATTGTATGTAAATATATGCTATAATGTGCTTATGGATGTTATATGATGGAGCCTAAGTGATATGATGTGATATATTCTTAAACGTCTTATTATACCCCGCTTACTCGTTCACGTTGTACTCGGCTCATGTTTTCAATTATGTGTTTAAAAAAAAAAAAATGGCTCGTAATTTCACTAAGTATTTTCAAATTATGAAGAAAGAACCAAAGGAAGGAGTAAAGTCTAGTCATTAATCAGATTCAACCTAGGTGTATCTGGTTAATTACTAGGGTGTTACATAGACAGTTTGGCATATAGTTTCTTCTCCTTTAAGATTTCCAAAACTATCCTCAAATGACGCTCATGCTCCTCGTGGGTCTTCGAATAAATGAGAATATCATCTATGAAAACAACCACAAATTGGTCTAAATAGGGCCTGAAGATCCTATTCATATAGTCTATAAACACAGCAGGAGCATTAGTCAGTTCAAATGACATAACTGCGAACTCAAAGTGTCTGTACCGGGTTCTAAAAGCAGTCTTAGGTATGTCCTCATCCCTAACTCTAATCTAATGGTAACCTGACCTCAAGTCTATCTTTGAGAACATCACCGCTCCTCTCAATTGATCCATTAAATCATCAATCCTAGGCAAAGGGTATTTGTTCTTTACTGTTACTCGGTTCAATTGCCTATAATCAATGCATAACCTCATACTTCCATCCTTCTTCTTAACAAATAGGACTGGGGCTCCCCATGGTGAAACACTTGGTCTCACAAACTTCTTCTCTAAAAGCTTCTCCAATTGAGTTTTTAACTCAGTTAACTCTAGAGGTGACATCCTATAGGGTGCTATGGATATTGGTCCTGTTTCCGGAACTAACTCTATGCAGAACTCAATTTCTCTTTTTGGAGGAAACTCGGGTATATCATCAGGAAACACCTCAGGATAGTCTCTCACAACAGGTATCTCATCAAGATTTTGCTCAAAGTCTACATCGCTAGCGGCTAGGAGAACATATCCCTTACTTTCATCCTTACCACAATTTATTTCTACAGCACTTATGTACAGACTTAGGGGTTTTCTAGGTTCACTAGGGATAGGAAGAAAAATGATAGACTTCTCATAACAATTTAACATTACACGGTTTGTAACGCCCCAATTTTTACTGTCATTAGAAATTACTCAATTACCGAATTACCGTAGGTAATTATTACATAAGATTTGAGGCTAAACAATCCTCAATAAAGGAATATAACATTAGAAGAGAGGTTAGGAACGATTCATGCGAGAGTCGCAAATCCCGAATTTCTGTACGTATAAAATGACCAAAATGCCCCTGAAGTTATTTTACTCAGAAAATGAGGATCGTGGGCCCCACCTATTCTCAAGGGGATATTTTGAGGATAATAAGGGATTGTTTGTGTTATGTGTGTTAATAGAGCAGAAGGATCTCAATTTTGAGTTCCGACACGAAAATGACCAAACGCCTCAATTTGTTTTAACTCCGATGTGCGTGCAGTGAGCCCGAACCTCACTAAAATGTTTTAAAATGTGTTTTTAAGCCATGATTAACCATTGGTTAAGCTCGGGTGGCCTCGGGCAGTTCTTAAGTGAAAGTACGATTTTGCCCCTGTTTTGGCGCTTTGCGAATTTTGGGATTTTTGATTCAGTATCACAAAACCTAAGCAATATTAGGCTCAAATTAAAGCTTATTAAATTCTAAATATTAATCTAGAGTCAAAATTATGTATTTAGATTGATTAGAATCCAATATTGCTCAAAAACACCTAAATTGCTTACTAATTCACTTAAACCCTTAACCGTAAATTCTCTAAATTACATGAATACCTTGCCTACACCTAAATAATGCATGGAACACACAAATTTCACTTCTTTGGGCTGTAATGGATGAAATTATTGATGCCATTATGCAGCTGAATTATTGCCAAAAGTTGCACTAAAACAAAATGCCAAAATGTCACCATAAGAGACATAATTCCTTAATTTCATACAACTTTGTCTAAAATGATTTCTCCTCCCTTATTTCTCCTGCAAAATTCCGTCCACTACCTCATCATTTTGGCCAATTAGAAGCCTCAAAATCTTCTATAAATAGGCTTGCTTGAGTGGTCTTGGAATGCTTGGTTCATAACTAGTTTTTAGAAGCACCAAAAACTTTCTTTCTTCCTCCTCTTTGGCTGAATTCTTTCTTCAATTTTTTCAAAGAGATTTTGTTTCATTTCACTTCAAGAAACCAAGTTCTCTTCCTCTTCTTCAACTCAGATTAGGTAGGGAGTAGTTTCTAAATTTATTTCTATGCTTTGAGGAGTTGTGTTTTTAGCTCAAAATGATGAAACTATGAACTTACCTTAGCTTTTCATTTTGGTTTTCCTCTTCAATTTTTCTTTAACCAATTCAACCATATGGCCTAGATGGAACTAAGATGATGGCTTGATGATGAGGACCTTGAGGGTGGGTTGTAAATCCATCACAAGTTAGGCCTCTAAAGCTTGAAAATTTCACTTGATGCAAAACTTTAAAGAATAATGCTTTATGATGCTAAAACAAAGATTTTTAGTTTAGAACTTGAAAGATGTATTTTCCTTTTATGTTTTATTTCTTGTTAAGATATGTATTGGGTTGAATTTATAATTCTTTTAAAGTCTTGAAGGAGCTCTAGTAAAGAAACAAAATGAATTTGCATCCACGATTAAGTTTATGCTTTGCATAACCATGTTTACCTTCTATGTCATCAGTAAATTTTCAAGAATGAATAAATGAACTTGCATTTCTCATGTTTAAATTCCAAGCTTGTATTTCATGTTTATGTTTCAAGTCATCACTTAATCTTTCAAGATAATAAAGAGGTTGCATCTCATATTTAATTTATGCTCTCATTATATTTTATAATGGCTAAAAGAATCAACGCATGACATGTTTATTTTATGCCATCACCTAAAGATCCTAGAGCTCAAAGACTTGCCCATGTATCACAAGCAAAGAAATATGATTATTGGAGTTAAAGAATTTATTCTTTAAAAAGTCTTGAGATTGGAGCTTAAAAAGATGTAATAATAATTCTCTTCTCCCTCTACTAGTCCTGTGCGGACTACCACCGCTCCGGTTTCTTAATATTCTCTTCTCCCTCTACTGGTCCTGTGCGGACTACCGCCTCTCCGGTTTCTTAATATTCTCTTCTCGCTCTACTGGTCCTCATGCGGATTACTGCCGCTCCAGTTTCTTGTATCATGTTTATATTTCAAGTTCTTGCATCATGTTTAATTTTCAAGTCATCACCTTAAATCTTAAAGATAAAGAAATGGAATTGCATATCATGTTTATAATTCCAAGCTATCACCTTATAAAGATAGGATTAAAATAAGGTTGCATAGCATGTTTATAATTCTAAGATGTCACCTAAATCTCTAAAGCTCAAGACTTACTCCTTTTATCTTAAGTGAGAATTTTAATTGTGAAGATCCTCCCAAATTTGACAAAAGAACTAGTTTCTAAATGAGTTTTAAGGCTTTGCAAGCATTTTACGGGGAACTAGTATTTTATATGCACTTAAAATATGATTCTATGTAATTGCATGAGGTTCATGATTCGGCCACTGATCTGAGTTTAGTATCAATGTGTGATAATGATTTGATATGATTGAAGTTGTGATAATTATGGTTTATTGTTAAGAGAATGATTCATAATTGGTTTAGTAACTAATTAGTTCTATAATTGATAATTCTATGTAAGGATTGGATGCTTATTAAGTACTTGATATCATTGACTGATTTCCTGGCTTGCATGTTATAGTTGCTGTTGCAACTAATGAGAATGCTTATACATGAAATGTTCTTTATTATGTAAAATTTACCTTTGTTGCTAGAAGAGAGTGTATCATTGAAAAAGTGTAATTTGGAAAGGTTCTGGCTAAGGAAAGACTTGGTATTTAAGCGTGTCCATTGTGACCCACCTCTCTTTCCTGGGAATCCCCCATATGGATGATTACAGTTGATATATATTATTCTAGATTAAGACTATAAATGAGAAAATGTTACGATGTTTATGAATTGTATTATGATATAACATGCAAAGATTTAATGGTGACTTAAACTTATAAGAAAATGATCCTTTGGAACCATCAGACTATAGGTGGTGAAAAGGTGATTTTAGCCCCCTAACCCGTTCTCTCAAAAGGGTAAAGTCGGGACTTTAGCTTATCAAAAGGGATAAGTATATGCTAGTGACGACTAGTAAAGTATGAGCTCATAACCTAAATTACTCCCAAAAGGGTGGAGTATAGGGTGGCCCAAGGAAAATAATGATGATGATAAGATTTTAAGTCACCTAAGGCACTAAAGAAATGAAATATGTGCACTGTGTCCATGTGTAGCTAATATTACATGACGTTCTTTTATGCATGTTATTTTGATAATGATGATGAGGAATATGATGTAATGATAAAGGAAAAGTTCATTGTAAATATGACATGTTAAGAATAAGATGCATTATAAGACGCATGATTAAAAATTGACGAACCTCGGTTAAGTATTTGTCCGAACTTAAAATGAATCTTTGCATGCTCACTATTTTAGAATAATCCCGAGATTCCTGGGGACTTTGATGATGACACTATAGAAGGAGGTACCCTACTGAGAATTCTTTAGCAAGATTCTAACTCCCTTTTCTTTATTTCCGTCATTGTCTCCAGATTCAAATGGCGACATTCGTCCTGTTCATTGATACCCCTACTTGGGAATTCCACTATGATCCGGTGCATCGCTCGTATCATTTTGAAGGAAGTCTTGTGATTCTTATTTACATAGGTCGTCCATTTGCACATCCTGTCCCTAGTTATCAATTTTCTCCTACTTCTCCCTATGGCGATGAAATGGTTGTCGAACATGCACGTCCACTTGATGAAAGGATGTTACGTTGTTATCCCGCTTCATCTGCTGTCCATGGATTTCCAGAGTATGTTCCCGAGACGATATATTCTGAAACTGATCCTTCAGAGGACACTCCTACTCATGTATATTCTGAGAGCTCTGCTCCTACTCCCACACGTGTAAGTGAGGGTAGTGAGGAAACAGATGTTCAGTAGAGGTTAGCGAGAAAGGCCGTCCATGCGACCCTGTACTGGTGCATCTCGTGTGTCGCCTCCCGAGGGAGCTCATCAGTGGATCGGATTTATTCCCCCATTTCCAGGACAGTGGCCATAGAAGGTTCTTAGTAGATTTATGTGTGTTCATGCACCCTAGTTTTAGGATAACCTTCCCGGCTTATGGAGTTATCTAGTTTAGGGGCATGTATTTCCTTATGTATATTTTCTTTTATGGGTTTGCATAAGATAATGATGTATGAACATAACCCACCCTTTGAGTGAGGTTATTGTATGTAAATATATGCTATAATGTGCTTATGGATGTTATATGATGGAGCCTAAGTGATATGATGTGATATATTCTTAAACGTCTTATTATACTCCGCTTACTCGTTCACGTTGTACTCGGCTCACGTTTTCAATTATGTGTTTAAAAAAAAAATTGCTCGTAATTTCACTAAGTATTTTCAAATTATGAAGAAAAAACCAAAGCAAGGAGTAAAGTCTAGTCATTAATCAGATTCAACCTAGGTGTATCTGGTTAATTACTAAGTGTTACATTTTGGTATCAGAGCAGTTTGATTCTCATGGAGCCTGAGGATTGGACTAGCTATGCTTCTAAAGCATAATACGTTAGTGACGTCATGTGTAGATGTTTATCATTAGGATGAGCTTGAGGATTAGAAATACATGACTACTGTATGTTGAAAGTGCCATGGTAAGTTGCTCACTTTGCATGGAATATTGGGCCTGATCACCTCAGTGTTGCTTTGTTTTGTGTGTATAGGGACCAATGGCACGTCGACAACGGACTAGGAGCGCAGACAGAATAATCAAGACAACGAGACAGTAGAAGCACTCCGCGACGGAGCAAGGACCATGAGAATGATGATGGAACGAATGGATCAGGATCGTCAAGCCAATATGAATCAGGGACATGAGATTCTGAACATGCCTGTTTCGGGAGTTTCGTAAGGCAAACCCACCCAGTTTTCAAGGGGACCTTGAATCCAAATATTGCGGATGAATGGATTCAGAATATTGAGAAGGTCTTTCTTTGTAGTCCCATGCTCGGAGGAGCAAAAGGTCACCTTCGCTACTCATATGCTTGAGGGTGATGCCGTTTACGGTGGACGGTGTTCAAGACTCACGAAGGCGACCGACGTGGACATTGATTGGGAACTATTCAAGGTCCATTTTTATGAAAACTACTTTCCAGAGTCAGTTAGAAATGCTAAGGACATTGAATTCATGCAACTTGTCCAGGGGAATATGAATGTGGCCCAATACACTGCCAGATTTGAAGAACTCATTAAGTTCTCAAGAATGTACCAAGGAAATCCTGATGAGTACTGGAAATGCATTAAATACGAGTCAGGGTTGAAGACGGAACTTAATGTGGCAGTTGCACATTTGGAGATTAGGATTTCTCTACCCTAGTTAACAAATGTCGGATTATTGAAGAAGGTCGAGAAAACTAAACACCCCAAAGTCGATAATATTACCAAAAAGTTGACACCTCAAGGTCGCTAGTTCAAGAGGCAGAATCGACCTCCATTTCCCCCTCAATCAAGACCACAAGGGACACAAAGAAATTTTCAACAAGGAAGGCCAAACAACAACAATCGCTATAATAACAACCGCTACAACAATAACAACAATAAAGGGAAAACACCACAAGGAGGTCCAGCAGTACCTCCACGGCCTGCGCCATCCATGGAATGTGCCAAGTGCGGCAAGAATCATGGGAGCATGCCATGTCGAGCCGGAACAAACGTGTGCTATCGGTGTGGAAAACCAAGTCATTACTCCCGAGAATGCATGGAAAGAAACCCGCCAACCCCCAATCCCAAGCCGCAATACCAGGGAAGGGTATTTACTGTTAATGCTGAAGAAACAACGAAGTCACGAAATCTTGTCGAAGGTAAGGGTAATATGCATGGTAAAGACTTAATTGTACTATATGATTCTGGCGCTTCTCATTCTTTTATCTCCCGTTCATGTGTTAAAAGCCTTAATTTACCTATGACTGAGCTTCCTTTTAACCTTATTGTTTCTACCCCGACTGGAAAACCCGTTAGGACTTGTAAATGTTGTTTAGATTGTAGTTTTATTATAGATAATAGATCCTTTGTTTTAGATCTTATTTGCTTACCCATGCGAGGTTTAGATGTGATTCTTGGCATGGATTGGCTTGAGGCCAACCGTGTCTTTGTTAAACTGTTATGAGAAAACCATCACTTTTCTTCCTGTTCCTATTGAACCTAAGAAACCCATAAGTCTTTACATAACTGCGGTGGAAATGGACTGTGGTAAGGGTGAGAGTAAATGTTACATTTTCTTAGCCGCTAGTGATGTAGACTTTGAGCAAAGTATCGTTGAGATACCAATAGTAAGAAATTATCCTGAAGTATTTCCAGATGAGATACCATAGTTTCCCCCCAAGAGAGAGATAGAGTTTTCCATAGAATTGCTTCTGGGTGTGGGACCTATATCCATAGCCCCATACAGGATGTCCCCATTAGAATTGACCGAGTTAAAAACTCAATTGGAAGATTTATTGGAGAAAAAGTTTGTTAGGCCTAGTGCATCACCTTGGGGAGCCCCTGTGTTGTTTGTAAAGAAAAAAGATGGGAGTATGAGGATGTGTGTAGATTATAGGCAGTTGAATAAAGTAACGGTGAAAAACAAGTATCCTCTGCCTAGGATCGATGATTTGATGGACCAACTGAAAGGTGCGGTAGTGTTTTCTAAGATAGATTTGAGGTCAGGCTACCATCAAATTAGAGTGAGAGATGAAGACATACCTAAAATGGCCTTTCGCACTCAATACGGCCATTTTGAGTTTGCAGTAATGTCCTTTGGGTTAACCAATGCTCCAGCTATTTTTATGGATTACATGAATAGGATCTTTCGGCCATATTTAGATCAGTTTGTAGTTGTCTTTATGGATGACATTCTCATATATTCTAAGACCCATGAAGAGCATGAATGCCACCTGACCATAGTACTGGAGATCTTGAAGGAAAAGAAACTATATGCCAAGATTTCCAAGTGTGAGTTTTGGTTGGATAAGGTGCAATTTTTAGGGCATATAGTATCTAAGAAAGGAATTGTTGTAGATCCTAGTAAGGTAGAAGTGGTAGTAAACTGGGAAAGACCAACCATGGTAACTGAAGTAAGGAGCTTTTTGGGTTTAGCCGGTTATTACCGTCGATTTATCAAGGGATTTTCCCAGATTTCCCTACCTTTGACCAAGCTGACTAGGAAGAACACCCCTTTTTCATGGACCCCGGAGTGTGAAAAGAGCTTTCAAGAGTTAAAACACAAGCTAACCTCGACCCCTGTTTTAGTGTTACCCGACCCCAATGTGCCTTTCGAGGTGTATTGTGATACTTCAAAAAAGGGTTTAGGTTGTGTATTGATGCAAGATAGGCAAGTGGTGGCCTATGCATCAAGACAACTCAAGCCACATGAGGCAAACTACCCTGCCCATGACCTTGAGTTAGCTGCCGTCGTGTTTGCTCTAAAGATTTGGAGACACCATTTATATGGAGTTAAGTTTGAGGTGTTTTCCGATCACAAAAGTTTGAAATACCTCTTTGATCAAAAAGAGCTAAACATGAGGCAATGGCGATGGATGGAGTTCTTGAAAGATTATGATTTTGGATTGAACTACCATCCTGGTAAAGCTAATGTAGTAGCTGATGCTTTGAGTAGGAAGTCCTTACAAGTGTCCCGTTTGATGGTGAAGGAGGTTGAATTGATTGAGCAATTTAGGGACTTAAACCTAGGAATGACTTTGACCACTAAGGGCATCAGAGCTTGTCATCTTAGAGTGACAAGTGAGTTCAAAGAAAGGATTGTTCAAGCTCAAGGGGACGATGCTGAGTTTCAAGAGACTTTAGAGGCGTGAAGGCAGGAAAGTTGATAGGTTTTACCCAAGGAATGGACGATTTGTGGAGGTTTAAAGGTCGAATATGTGTACTTGCTAGTGGTGGCCTCCGAAAGGATATTTTGGAGGAAGCCCATAAGAGCCATTTTACCTTTCATCCTGGTGCCACCAAGATGTATCAAGATTTGAAGAAGATGTTCTGGTGGCCTGGAATGAAGAAAGATGTGTGCACATGGGTGAGTAAGTGCTTGGTGTGTCAAAAGGTGAAGATTGAACACCAAAAACCCTGTGGAATGTTGCAACCTCTGTCGATCCCTGAGTGGAAGTGGGATAGTATCTCCATGGATTTTGTGACTGGATTACCGAGGACCCAAATGAATCATGATACCATATGGGTAATCGTGGATCGATTGACGAAGTCAGCCCACTTTTTACCTATTAAGGTGACTTATTCCTTGGATAGGTTAGCACAATTATATATTCAGGAGATAGTAAGGTTACATGGGGTGCCATCGACGATAATCTCGGACCGGGATCCGCGGTTTACGTCACGATTTTGGGGAGCCTTTCAAAAGGCATTTGGTTCAAAGCTGTGTCTAAGCCCGGCCTATCACCCCCAAACAGACGGTCAATCTGAAAGAACTATCCAAACCTTGGAGGATATGTTAAGGGCATGTGTTTTAGATCAAAGGGGAAGTTGGGATAAGTACCTGCCACTGATTGAATTTGCGTATAACAACAGTTATCATGCAAGTATCGGTATGGCACCGTATGAGGCCCTCTATGGACGGAAATGTCAATCTCCTTTATGTTGGTATGAACCCGGAGAGCAAAGTTTACTCGGACCTGATATTGTGAGGGAAACAACGGAACAAATCAAGAATATTAGGGATAAGATTCTTACTGCTCAAAGTCGACAGAAAAACTATGCGGACAAGCGGGAAAATCGCTAGACTTTCAAGAAGGGGACCACGTATTCCTAAGGATCACCCCCACCACAGGCATAGGCCGAGCAATAAAAGTAAAGAAATTGAGCCCCAGATTTCTTGGTGGTTTGAAATCCTTACCAAAGTAGGACCCGTAGCCTCTGGTATAGCCCTACCCCGAGTCTATCCAACCTTCATGATGTTTTCCATGTCTCTCAGTTAAGAAAGTATCAATCTGACCCGAGTCATGTACTAGAGCCAGAACATGTACAATTAAGAGATAGCCTGACATTTAACTTACTACCCGCGAGAATCGTCGACCGAGGAGTTAAGCAGTTAAGGAACAAGGCTGTACCCCTGGTCAAAGTAGCATGGGGACAGGTGAAACCGAAGAACTTACATGGGAGCTGGAATCAAACATGAAAGCACAATACCAGAGTTGTTCTCAGGTAACAATTTCCGAGGCAAAATTCTTTTTAGGAGGGGAGTAATGTAACGCCCCAATTTTCTTGTAATTTTTCTTGTCATTAGAAATTACTCAATTACAGAATTACTGTAGGTAATTATTACATAAGATTTGAGGCTGAACAATCCTCAATAAAGGAATATAACATTAGAAGAGAGGTTAGGACCGATTCATGCGAGTCGCAAATGCCCGATTTCTATACGTATAAAATGACCAAAATGCCCCTGAAGTTATTTTACTCAGAAAATGAGGATCGTGGGCCACACCTATTCTCAAGGGGATATTTTGAGGATAATAAGGGATTGTTTGTGTTATGTGTGTTAATAGAGCAGAAGGATCTCAATTTTGAGTTCCGACGCGCGAAATGACCAAAACGCCCCTGTGGTGTTTTAACTCCGATGTGCGTGCCGACTGAGCCCGAACCTCACTAAAATGTTTTAAAATGTGTTTTTAAGCCATGATTAACCATTGGTTAAGCTCGGGTGGCCTCGGGCAATTTTTAAGTGAAAGTACGATTTTGCGCCTGTTTTTCGGCGATTTGCGAATTTCGGGATTTTTATTCAGATATCTGAAACCTAAGCAATATTCGGCTCAAATTAAAGCTTATTAAATTCTAAATATTAATCTAGAGTCAAAATTATGTATTTAGATTGATTAGAACCCAATATTGCTCAAAAACACCCAAATTGCTTACTAATTCACTTAAACCCTTAACCGTAAATTCTCTAAATTACATGAATACCTTGCCTACACCTAAATAATGCATGGAACACACAAATTTCACTTCTTTGGGCTGTAATGGACGAAATTATTGATGCCATTATGCAGCTGAATTATTGCCAAAAGTTGCACTAAAACAAAATGCCAAAATGTCACCATAAGAGACATAATTCCTTAATTTCATACAACTTTGTCTAAAATGATTTTTCCTCCCTTATTTCTCCTGCAAAATTCCTTCCACTACCTCATCATTTTGGCCAATTAGAAGCCTCAAAATCTTCTATAAATAGGCTTGCTTGAGTGGTCTTGGAATGCTTGATTCATAACTAGTTTTTAGGAGCACCAAAAACTTTCTTTCTTCCTCCTCTTTGGCTGAATTCTTTCTTCAATTTTTTTCAAAGAGATTTTGTTTCATTTCACTTCAAGAAACCAAGTTCTCTTCCTCTTCTTCAACTCAGATTAGGTAGGGAGTAGTTTCTAAATTTATTTCTATGCTTTGAGGAGTTGTGTTTTTAGCTCAAAATGATGAAATTATGAACTTACCTTAGCTTTTCATTTTGGTTTTCCTCTTCAATTTTTCTTTAACCAATTCAACCATATGGCCTAAGTGGAACTAAGATGATGGCTTGATGATGAGGACCTTGAGGGTGGGTTGTAAATCCATCACAAGTTAGGCCTCTAAAGCTTGAAAATTCCACTTGATGCAAAACTTTAAAGAATAATGCTTTATGATGCTAAAACAAAGATTTTTAGTTTAGAACTTGAAAGATGTATTTTCCTTTTATGTTTTATTTCTTGTTAAGATATGTATTGGGTTGAATTTATAATTCTTTTAAAGTCTTGAAGGAGCTCTAGTAAAGAAACAAAATGAATTTGCATCCATGATTAAGTTTATGCTTTGCATAACCATGTTTACCTTCTATGTCATCACTAAATTTTCAAGAATGAATAAATGAACTTGCATTTCTCATGTTTAAATTCCAAGCTTGTATTTCATGTTTATGTTTCAAGTCATCACTTAATCTTTCAAGATAATAAAGAGGTTGCATCTCATATTTAATTTATGCTCTCACTATATTTTATAATGGCTAAAAGAATCAACGCATGACATGTTTATTTTACGCCATCACCTAAAGATCCTAGAGCTCAAAGACTTGCCCATGTATCACAAGCAAAGAAATATGATTATTGGAGTTAAAGAATTTATTCTTTAAAAAGTCTTGAGATTGGAGCTTAAAAAGATGTAATAATAATTCTCTTCTCCCTCTACTGGTCCTGTGCGGACTACCGCTCAGGTTTCTTAATATTCTCTTCTCCTCTCTCTTGGTCCTGTGCGGATTACCGCCGCTCTAGTTTCTTGCATCATGTTTATATTTCAAGTTCTTGCATCATGTTTAATTTTCAAGTCATCACCTTAAATCTTAAAGATAAAGAAATGGAATTGCATATCATGTTTATAATTCCAAGCTATCACCTTATAAAGATAAGATTAAAATAAGGTTGCATAGCATGTTTATAATTCTAAGATGTCACCTAAATCTCTAAAGCTCAAGACTTACTCCTTTTATCTTAAGTGAGAATTTTAATTGTGAA
This sequence comes from Dalbergia cochinchinensis, assembly GCA_031216125.1. Classification (NCBI taxonomy): domain Eukaryota; kingdom Viridiplantae; phylum Streptophyta; class Magnoliopsida; order Fabales; family Fabaceae; genus Dalbergia; species Dalbergia cochinchinensis. Next base: position 55,748,106 of record CM062368.1, on the reverse strand, counting down.
GATCCTCCCAAATTTGACAAAAGAACTAGTTTCTAAATGAGTTTTAAGGCTTTGCAAGGATTTTACGGGGAACTAGTATTTTATATGCACTTAAAATATGATTCTATGTAATTGCATGAGGTTCATGATTCGGCCACTGATATGAGTTTAGTATCAATGTGTGATAATGATTTGATATGATTGAAGTTGTGATAATTATGGTTTATTGTTAAGAGAATGATTCATAATTGGTTTAGTAACTAATTAGTTCTATAATTGATAATTCTATGCAAGGATTGGATGCTTATTAAGTACTTGATATCATTGAATGATTTCCTGGCTTGCATGTTATAGTTGCTGTTGCAAATAATGAGAATGCTTATACATGAAATGTTCTTTATTATGTAAAATTTACCTTTGTTGCTAGAAGAGAGTGTATCATTGTAAAAGTGTAATTGGAAAGGTTCTGGCTAAGGAAAGACTTGGTATTTAAGCGTGTCCATTGTGACCCACCTCTCTTTCCTGGGAATCTCCCATATGCATGATTACTGATTGATATATATTATTCTAGCTTAAGACTATAAATGAGAAAATGTTATGATGTTTATGAATTGTATTATGATATAACATGCAAAGATTTAATGGTGACTTAAACTTATAAGAAAATGATCCTTTGGAACCATCAGACTATAGGTGGTGAAAAGGTGATTTTAGCCCCCTAACCCGTTCTCTCAAAAGGGTAGAGTCGGGACTTTAGCTTATCAAAAGGGATAAGTATATGCTAGTGACGACTAGTAAAGTATGAGCTCATAACCTAAATTACTCCCAAAAGGGTGGAGTATAGGGTGGCCCAAGGAAAATAATGATGATGATAAGATTTTAAGTCACCTAAGGCACTAAAGAAATTAAATATGTGCACTGTGTCGATGTGTAGCTAATATTATATGACGTTCTTTTATGCATGTTATTTTGATAATGATGATGAGGAATATGATGTATTGATAAAGGAAAATTTCATTGTAAATATGACATGTTAAGAATAAGATGCATTATAAGACGCATGATTAAAAATTGACGAACCTCGGTTAAGTATTTGTCCGAACTTAAAATGAATCTTTGCATGCCACTATTTTAGAATAATCCCGAGGTTCCTGGGGACTTTGATGATGACACTGTAGAAGGAGGTACCCTACTGAGAATTCTTTAGCAAGATTCTCACTCCCTTTTCTTTATTTCTGTCATTGTCTCCAGATTCAAATGGCGACATTCGTCCTGTTCGTTGATACCCCTACTTGGGAATTCCACTATGATCCGGTGCATCGCTCGTATCATTTTGAAGGGAGGTCTTGTGATTCGTGTTTTTATTTACATAGGTCATCCATTTGCACATCCTGTCCCTAGTTATCGATTTTCTCCTACTTCTCCCTATGGCGATGAAATGGTTTTCGAACATGCACGTCCACTTGATGAAAGGATGTTACGTTCTTATCCCGCTTCATCTGCTGTCCATGGATTTCCAGAGTATGTTCCTGAGACGAGATATTGTGAAATTGATCCTTCAGAGGACACTCCTACTCATGTATATTCTGAGAGCTCTGCTCCTACTCCCACATGTGTAAGAGAGGGTAGTGAGGAAACAGTTGTTCAGCCGAGGTTAGCGAGAAGGCCGTCCATGCGACCCCAGCCTGGTGCATCTCGTGTGTTCCGTCCGGAGGGAGCCCATCGGTGGATCGGATTTATTCCCCCATTTCCAGGACAGTGGCCATAGAAGGTTCTTAGTAGATTTATGTGTGTTCATGCACCCTAGTTTTAGGATAACCTTCCCGGCTTATGGAGTTATCTAGTTTAGGGGCATGTATTTCCTTATATATATTTTCTTTTATGGGTTTGCATAAGATAATGATGTATGAACATAACCCACCCTTTGAGTGAGGTTATTGTATGTAAATATATGCTATAATGTGCTTATGGATGTTATATGATGGAGCCTAAGTGATATGATGTGATATATTCTTAAACGTCTTATTATACTCCGCTTACTCATTCACGTTGTACTCGGCTCACGTTTTCAATTATGTGTTTAAAAAAAAATGGCTCGTAATTTCACTAAGTATTTTCAAATTATGAAGAAAGAACCAAAGCAAGGAGTAAAGTCTAGTCATTAATCAGATTCAACCTAGGTGTATCTGGTTAATTACTAGGGTGTTACACGGTTAGCATAAAGCCAATCCATGCCAAGAATTATATCTAGACCTTGCATAGGTAAACAGACTAAATCTAGGACAAAAGATCTACCTTCAACAGTAAAATAACAGTTTAGGAAACATCTACAAGTTCTAACAGGTTTTCCAGTGGGGGTGGAAACAGTAAGATCAAAGGGAAGTTCTGACACATGCAATTTCAGGGATTCAGCACAAGCATGGGATATGAATGAGTGAGTAGCGCCAGAGTCAAATAGTACAATTAAGGTTCTACCATTCATTTCACACTTACCTTCTATGAGGTTTCGAGACTTTGTCGAGTCCTCTGCACTAAGGGTGAAGACTCTTCCTTGGCGTTGTGGCTTGGGGTTAGAGGCTATTGGGTTCCTCTCTGTGCATTCCCGTGAGTAGTGACCAGGCTTTCCACACTGGTAGCAAACATTCTGGCCCAACAAGCAAGGCCGGTCACCGTGTTGCTTTCCACACTTTGGACATTCAGCACCAGGGGTAGGTCTTGGAGGTGCGGCTAGGGTCCATTGGGGTGCTTTTCCTTTGGTTCCACTCGATCCTCCTTGGTAAAAGTCCTTCTTAGGGCTTTGTGGCCTAAACTGCGGCCTGGGCTGTGGTCTCAGTTGTGGCCTGAAGGGGGGCCGATTTTGCGGCTTAAACCTTGGGGCTTGGGGCGCCAGCTTTTTCTTATAGTCCTCCGCCTTTGCTAAGCTCAGCCTCTTGTTACCTTCCTCGATAATGCGACATTTATTGACCAGGGTAGAAAAATCTCTAATCTCCAAATGAGCAACAGCGACATTTATCTCTGCCTTTAACCCGGACTCGTATTTCACGCACTTCCAAAACTCATCAGGGTTACCTTGAAAGATCCTTGAAAATTTGATCAACTCTTCGAATTTTGCGATCTTCTTGCAATGTTCATATCCCTTTGGGTTAGCTGCATGAACTCTATGTCTTTGGCATTTCTTATGGACTCTGTGAAGTACTTTTGATAGAAGTGGGTCTTGAACAGCTCCCAATCAATTTGTGTCCCGGACACTTCTAGCAACCTCCGTGTGCCAGTCCACCAAAACTCGATATCTGCCTCCAGCATGTAGGTGGCAAAGGTTACTTTCTGTTCCTCAGTGCAAGCAATCACAGAAAAGATCTTCTCCATGCTCTTAATCCATTCATCAGCATGGTTCGGATTCAGGGCTCCTCTAAAGGATGGCGGGTTCGCTTTACGAAATTCTCCAAATTGGGCATGCTCAAGGCCTTCGGCAGTAACGAGACAACATCCATTTTCTCCTTGGCGATCCATTCTCTCGAACATCATTTGCATGGCCCTCGCCATGTCCCTGAGAGCTTCAGCAGTTGCATTGTTTTGCTCATCACTGTTTGAAGTCCTATTCTGTCTTGGGGGTGCCATTGGTTCTTGAGCACACAAAACAGCAAACACTAAGGTGATCAGGCTCAATACTTAATGCTAAGTGAGCTAGTTACCATGGAACCTTCAATTACAGCAGTCATGCATCTCTATTCTATAGCTTATTTTAACAACAAGACAACTACACATGACATAACTATCGCATTATGCTTAAGAAGCATAGTCAGTCCAATCCTCAGGCTCCATGAGAATCAAACTGCTCTGATACCAAAATGTAACACCCTAATATTTAACTCAACACGCCTAGGACACATTTAAGTTAATTATTAGTCATTACTCTTTTGTTCCAGTTTTTAACTCAAAATTCATTAAAATACTTTAGTGAAAATATGGGTAAAATTTTTTTTGAACTTAAATACCAAATCGTGAGCCGTGCATACTAAATATCTAATGTCATTACCTTGCTTGCGTAAGAGAGATGTTAGAAACGAATAACAGGTAAATACATAATACAACCATAACATAACATAACTCAAATAATAATGACATATCAATAACTGTATCATAATAGTGATGTCTGGTAATCTTAAGGACATCAATATATATCCATCAATAGTATACAAGCGATAAGCGAGATACGATTACTCTAAGGGCAAATATCCAAAAGGAAGTTATCTCCGTAGCTCCTCGTCCACTCTCAAGACAAATCACAAACTACACCTTCATTCAAATCTGGAGAGGACACGGAAAAGAAAAGGGATGAGAAACTTATACAAGAATCTCAGTAGGGCTTCCCGACTATAACACAAGTGTCATCGTCATCGTCCCCAGGAACCTCGCGTTTAATAATGAAAATGGTGAACATATATATAAGGTTCATTTATTAAGTTCTAAATATCATTAGCCGAGGCCCGTATCTTTTAGCATGAATCTTAATGTCATGAATGCAATATATTAGTCATGGATGCATGTTAATTTCATATACATAATATCATAAAATCCATAAAACGATGCATATAATATAAAGAACATCATGATCATTATTCTTACAGGTGACTTAAACTTCTTCATTCTCTTTTCCTTAGGGGCTGCCCTATAATTCTCTCTTTTCTCGAGAATTCTAGGTTCTGAGCTCATACCTCACTAGTCGTCACTAGCGTAATCTTATCCCTTTTGATAAGTTAAATTCCCGACTCTTAAGGTACGGGATAGGGGGCATTAGGATCACCTTTCATAACCTTTAATTCGGGGAGTCCAAAGGATCACTTCCCATTTGGATCACCTCTCATAACCTTTAATTCGGGGAGTCTAGAGGATCATTTCCATGTGTCTTATGTCACCTTTAATCTTGGCATATTATATGAAGATGCAAATATGAATACCACAATTATAACTCATCAATTCAACATTTCATGTGCATCTCAGTGAATCAAACATAATTATAACATGCCATAATTTAAATCATATAAACATGCATCATATTTCATCTCATATATCCATAAGCCATATAAGTTTCCGCACATAAACATACCCTTCACACAACATCATTCACATTCATTTCATCATATCATCAATATTTACGTTTAAACCCCAAAGGGGTTAAATCTCAATTTCTCAAAGGTTACGGGTCAAAATATAATTACCCCTTTTTAACATCTACTCATAAATTAAAGACCTTTAACATTAACCAATACATTTCAAGAGACATATAACTATTAGTAACCATTCAAACTTATCATAAAAACCTCTTAGGGCCATAGACTAATTTTAACATATTTTAGGGGTCAAAGTGCAAAGTAACATAATTTTTGACACTTAATAGCGACCGAAAATTATAAAACTTTTTCTAAACATTATATATGGTATTTTGAACACATGGAAACATTCAACATCATTAGTTGGTCTTAATTAAAAAACATTTGGCTGAAATAACATAGCTGATAGTTCAAAACATAACTTTCCACATTTTGCAAAACAGCCCAAACTAACATTTATAATTACCCTTTTATGCATCTATGGTACCAAAAACAATTCTTACAACAAATGTAAGTAATTCTAAAGTATGTGAACAATGTGAACAGCCTTGAACAACCCTTGAACAGAATCAGAAAATTAATCTCCTTAAAGCTTTACAAAAACACAATTTTAATCCTTTCTAGTTACTAGACTTTCCTAAAATGCTAAGAACAATTTTTATAACAATAATTAGTGATCCTCAAGTGTGTGAACAGCTATAAACAGTAGTGAACAGTGGTGAACAGGGCCTAACAGTAATAAGAAAAATTAGCATTCTAAAAGCTTCATAAAAACACAATTTTTTATCCTTTTTAGTTACTAGTTTTTCCTAAGACACTAAAAACAATTTTTATAGTAATTATTTGTGATTTAAACTCATCTAAACATTCCAAATCAGTAACCATCCGAATTTCTAAAGGATTAGATCAGAATCCTAAAACTCTAGCATTTAAAATTATGAGAAAAATCATATTCTTAACTCTTTGCAACTTCTAGGTCTTTCAAAATTTCTTTGTACAACTTTAAAGACAAGATTATACCTAAAAATAAAATACAACAAGCTTCAAATCAGAATCATACAAGGGCCAAAAATAAGTAGATGAGAAGTGTCCATGATCAAAATTACCATTTATGATTAAAAGAAGTAAATCTTGAACTTTAGGATTTAGGTGATGACTAGAATCATAAACTTATCTCTTAACCTTATTATTATCATTATAAGGTGACAACTTGGAAATATAAATATGAAATGCAAGGCTTGAAATATAAATATAAAGATGCAAATTCATTCTTAGATCCTTATTTTTAAGTAATAACTTGAAATGTAAATATGAATATGCAAGTTCATATTATTATCTTCAAGAATTAAAGTGATAACTTGGAATATAAATAGGATTATGCAAAGCTTGAAATATAAATATGATGTGTAAGAACTTGAAACATAAATATACATGCTAGTTCATTTTTATATTTTGTTAAGCTTAAAACTCAAAACTTAGTAATTCCTTTGTTAATCTTTTAATATCAAGAATTAAACCTTGAGCTTTAGAGGTCATTTAAATGATGGATTCACAACCTCCACCATGATTCCTCATCATTAAGCCATGGTCAATATCAAGTCATAAAAACCGAAATATAAAGGAAGAACAAAGAAAGAACATGAAATAAAATCCCTACCAAGTTGTTTCTTGTTCTCAAATGTTAAAGCTTGATGTCTTAAGAAGTGAAAAGAAGAAAATCTCCTCTAGATGATGATGATGGCTTCGGCCAAGACAAGAACTAATGGAGGAAGGATTTTTCTTGTGATTTTGTGTTTGATAATGGAAAGGTTATGTGTCTAGGAGTTAGTTTATGGTTGGAATGTGTATGCTTGAGGTTTAGAGCTTGGTTAGAGGTTGGGAATGGAGGCTCTTGAATGTGAATAAGGAAGAAGAAGAAAGCTTGAAGTATTGAGAGAATTTGAGAACTTAGAGCAAACTTTGATCAAGAAAACTATCAAGTAACTAAGCACCAAGGCTATGGATGTTTGTGTGAACATTTTAGCAATGGAAGAGCTCTTATTTATAGGCCAAGGAAGGCCATATGACCGTGCAACCAAGGCTGGAAAAATGGGATTTTAATTTCATTTTTCAATTAAAGAAACATAGAGAAAGAAAGCATAATGTGTAGTCATAATTGTGTTCATGTATCATGGGTTGAAGATGCATAAAATATTATGTAAATGGGAGGCAAGGAATCATGACTGATGAGGCTGAACATGGATGGATTTCTTTTGATTAAATTTAGCCAAAAAAATAATGAAAAAGAAAGCCAAAGGTATGGTGTCATGTTGGATATGTTTCATGTTGGAAGAAAAGCAATAAAATATGGTTATTTGGGCTGATCATGGGCGCTGGTTTCTGATGCTTTCATGATCAGATTGGTGTTATTTTATAAGTGATAAATCATGTATTAGATGTGTTTTTACTTAGGTAAAAGATTAGGAATTGATAGGTTAGTGAAAATGGTAAAAGGTCAAGTGTTTAGGACAAATCAAGACAAGGTAAAAAGAGAAATCTTACACTAGTAAATGAGGTTAATTTCAAATGAGTAAAAACCAATTTGTAGCTTAGGTTCGAATCTTAGGATAAGAAAATATAAATGTACAAGATTTTACCGAAACCGTAAATTTAACTTTGACCTAAAACATTACTAAATTTATGAGCTTCTAAAATCAAGGAAAGGTAATTTAAATTTATCTTAGGTAAATCTTGACTCTATTTACCTCAAGTAATTATTTTTAACCTTGGGTAATTAATTTTAAACTCAAGGTTAATAAATAAAATCAATTTGAGTCCCAATAGAGTTTTAATACTATCTTAATTACACAAGTAAACCTATTTTACCACAACTAGGGGTAAAAAGGTAATTTTACATAAAAACTCTCTGTAAATATTGGACAACCTCAAATCATACTTGAAATAGCTATTTTGAATCTTTGGGTGAAAACCGAATTCAAAAATTATATAAGTTTATGAAAAATTACGGCAGGGGTAAAACGGTAATTTTAATTACGGTAAAAATTGAGAATTTGAGATTTTACCTCTAAGGCACATATAATCCCCATCAAGCCTTAAACTAACCCCTCAAAGATAATCTAGATTGGTTATCTTTGATTTTCTAGGTAAAAATGACCTTAGGGGCATTTTGGTCATTTTACACGTATAGAAAAATCAGGATTTGCAACTTTCGCAGAAATCGCTAAACAAGTCTCCTATGATGTTTCTCTAATGTTATATTCCTTTATTGAGAATTATTTGACCTTGAATTACGTGTAAAAATTACCTAGGGGCATTTTGGTAATCTTAACGTAGCAGTAAAAACTGGAGCGTTACAGATTTTATTCCTTTTAAGTTTTATGCTCAAGACTCCTATTTAGAGTAATCACTCTAAAACACTGATCAACTTTAAGGTTGAAAGGGGTAAGTCTTAGGCTTAAGAAAATTAACTGATAACATAAATATATTATTCCATTTTGCTCAAAACAAAACTCATCAAGAAAACCAAATAACATTTTCATTTATTAAGAACTCTTATAACTAAAATGCAATCTTGAAGCTTTAGAGATCTAGCAAATGATGGTTTTGCAACTAACATCAAAGATCCTCATCATCAAGCCATGATTCTCAACCCACAAAGCCATCAAGGCCGAAACATGGAAAGAAAGAAAAGGAAAACCTTGAGGCCGAAAAGAAAGGAAGAAAAGGAACGAACCAACATTTCAATATTCTAACCAAAATGATTCAAAAGAAAAGAATGAAAACTTTAAAACAACTCCCTTCCAAAGGTATTTTTCTTGTTTGAAAGATTAGAGCTTAGTCTTGAAATAAGGAGAACAATTCCTCCTTGAAGTAAGGAGGTGATTTCGACCAAGAGACAAAAAAGAGGAATAAAGATGTGTCTTAGGATTGATCTTGGAAGTGAAAGGCTAAGCGTTTTGATGGAAGACTTATGGTGGTTGTGTGGTGGTTTGAGGTGGGGTATAGTGGTTGATGGTGGTTTCTTTGAAGGAAAAAGGAAGAAGAAAAGCTTAGAGAGCTTGAGAGAATTCTTGAACTCAAGTTTGCAAGAAATAAGCAATTAGTGTTTGTGGCTTGCCTTGAGGTTGTATTTATAGAAAAAATGAAACATGAGAGGATGAGTAGGGAGGAAGAGTGGATGTACATTCTTGGAGGGAAAAGGAAGGAAAATGTCTCTTTGTGTACACCATGTCATGTGGCTAGGTATGGGCTCAAGTATGGTTCTTTGAGTGTGTATTTTAATCAAAATTCAACTTGTGATGAAATAGAGGAGGAGTGGCCGTGTAGGTCAAGGCCATGAGGGAGAAAATATTTCATTTCATTTGTGTTATGTCATGGCTTAGAGAATAGGTTTGATTAGGCAATTGATTAGGAGTTGTTAATTAGGTGTTTAGGTGAGAAAGTGAATGATTAAGGCTACTTAAGGCAAGGTTAAGGAGTGTTTTTGCTCAATTTGTGCAAATCTACCTTTATTAACAAGGAATCTCATCACATGACTATTCCCATGATTTAAGAAAATTGGAGAGAGAATTTACTATTCCAGATTGATATGACACTAATTCTTGAATTAAGAAAACGGTTTTGAGCAATCTTAGGCCCTAATTAACTTTAATTAATTATTTTGACTTTAGATTAATTATTGAAATTAATTAATCTTTAATTAGAGCCTAATATTGCTTAGATTTCACTAATTATGCAATTAAGCTCATTATGCCCTTAATTAGGGGCAAAATGGTAATTTTTCATGAAAATTCCCCGAGATCACCCGGGCCTAGACAGACATTAGACATCCCTTAAAAATAACATTTCAAATTCCTGGGCAAAGTCCGGGTCCAGTCAGAATTAAATTCTATGTAAATTAGTTACAGGGGCATTTTGGTAATTTTACGTGCAGGAGCTCAAAAATGAAATTTTTCTACTTTATTAACACACATAGTCCCTGTTCAATATTAAAACAACCCTTTGAGGATGGCCAGAGCTAGTTATCCTTATTCTCTCGGTAAAAATAATCTTAGGGGTATTTTGGTCATTTATACACCAAAAAAATCAGGGTGTTACATAAATAGTTTCTGACTTGTCTTCAGAAACTTGCGCTTACACGTATTGAAAAGACTAAGATTAGTTAACAAGCTTTAAGAATCTCTTGAAAAGAAATGTGTTTAAGTGTGTTATGTTTTTACAAAACCTGTTTTAAAGGATCATATATCCATTGTTTTGAAAACATCTTTTCATGATCTGATTCTTATGGGAAAGTTTTATAGCTCAGTAGAAAAAGCTCTTTCTTGCTAATTCAGGGATTGATCCCTGAATGACCTTCAGAAACCTTATATAGCAATATGTTGATCTTGTAACATCCTAATTTTTAACCCAATACTCTAGAACATATTTAGGTTAATCGTTAGTCTGTTACTTCATAGTTCTCATTTATCTTTGAATTACTTAGCGGAAAATACGGGTAATTTTTTTTTTAAAAAACAAAGTGAGAGCCGCGTGATGCGATAAGCAGTAAACCATGTATGGTAAACAAATGTCTCACAACATCATAACATAAGGCACACCATGAGTAACACTGAAGATCATCTCATATATATATATATATATATATATATATATATATATAATTTGCCCACTTATAAGTGTGGGACTTAGTTTAGTACAAGGGAAATGCATAAAAGAAAATACAACATAAAACATGAACATAATCTACTCCCCTACCCGAGTGCACCTAATAGGATAACCTCTAAACAAAAGAAGGTTTATCCCTATCTAAGTGGTGTGTGCTCTAACCGGGTACTCCATCGGTCGATCGTCACCTCCTACTGACGTCCGTCTCGTGAACGAGGTAAGTATCCGGGAAACTGTGCGAGCTCCTTGAGCGTAAAGAGGCGGAACGGGGATCGAGAGTGACCCCCGCGGTGTGGCCGCATCTCCGGTCGTCGTGCAAGTCGGGGCTGAGTCATGGTATCCTCACTGCCCTCCCTCATTAATGGTGGAGAGGGGGCAGAGCTCTCGCTATACGGATGAGTAGGCGAGTCCTCGAACGGGTCGGTCTCCGAGAAGTAGGTCCGGGGCACGTAATCGGGATAGTCTCGCATGGCTAAGGCGGCGGTGTGCATGCGGAGCACTCTCTCGTCATGCGTACGCACACGCTCAAAAACCCGCTCGTCGTCGCCATAGGGTGCAGTCGGGGAGAAGCGATGGGTGTGCACGGGATGAGCGAAGGGGCATCCTACGAACATGAAAACCCGCACCGTGCACTGCCCCTCAAAATGGTATGACCCGTGAGCCGGGTCATAGTGCACCTCCCATGTCGGGGTGTCCACGAACACTACGAACGTCGCCATCTGAAGACTTGACGGAAAGAAAGAGATAGAGGGAGTGAGAATCTTGCTAAAAAATCTTAGTAGGGCCTCCTACTACCTAGGTGTCATCATCTACGTCCTCAGGAACCTTGGGTTTATTTATACAAAACGACTGAGCATGTATTAAGTTCATTTTAAACTCAAAAATATATTTTAGCCAAGGTCCATTCATTTTAGGATGATCTTAATGTCATGAATGCAACATAATAGAAAATGTATGCATGGCACTACCTAATGCACATACATAAAACATAACATCAAGCATCATCATTCTTGGTGGCATAAAGTGGCAATAGTAATATTCATATGGGACAAAACTTAGTGACATAATCATAATCATGAAACTTCTCTTCCTCATGGGCCACCCTAAAAGACAATCGAACTGGGGGTGCTGGACCGAACGGGTGTCACCGAGAGGCTGTCATACATCTAGGTTATGAGCTCATACCTTAACTAGTCGTCACTAGTTCTTACTTACCACTTAATGATAAGCGTATCATAAATCATAAATCCCGACTATCTGAGTACGGGTTAGGGGGCAAAACTCTTAGGGGTGCTCGGCCGAACCGGTGTCACCTAAGAGTATAAAATGGTACCGATGTCACATGAGTTCTATGAAGGTGCTCGGCCGAACCGGTGTCATCCTAGAACCCATCTTAGTACCTTAATTTTCAAAATTTCTTTAAGTCCCCAAATTTGTCGGAAATTAGTGACAACGGTCATTACACCGAATTTCCTTCCAAATTTGCTTTATGCCACATAAACATATAACCACATAAATTCCTCATATGAATAACATCATCATCATTAGCATACTTCATGCATCATCATAAAACATCCAAACGCTTACCCTTACGGTAGCTTATGCTTTGACCCTTACGGGTCTTAATCTTGAGATATAGTTCTCTACATCCGTCGTTCATATTTTAAGCACCTAAGGCTCATAATTAAACATCATTCATAATCCTCTCATTTTACTTTTAAATCCGAATAGCATAGGATGGAAATCCTAACATGTGAATACGGGGTTCTAGAACTTACGTTTTAGACCCTTTCTTAGTTCCGTTTTCGCCGAAGGCGCTATATATTAAATCTAAATCAATTATGATGCATTCCTATGCTTAAGGACTAATTATTAATCATGTTTATCATGTTGTAAGGGTGCTGGACAGAATCCAGAAAATTACATGTTCTAAGAGTTCTACATTTGCATTTTTACGGTTTTCTAGTTACTAGTTTCACCATAGGTGCTAGAATTCAATTCTAACTCAAATGATACCAAGTTTTTCATGTCTAAACAATCTAAATCTGATTATGTCCCCATTAAAACAGTTTGGAAAAGTTCCATAAACAAATGGGTCAAAACTATGTTAAATTCTAGCTTTACGGTATTTCTAGTTAGCTAGTTTCTTACCTATCATGCATAGGATCGCTTCTACATCATCATATGATATTTTCACACATTCTAACACATCAAAACATCATCATACAGCATCACACTCATCACATCAGAACCGAAAACATTTAACTTAAATGAGAGAGTTAAATTGACATTTCTAGGTACATAAGTTAACTAGTTTCTCTTGGAATCATTCTAGAACTTCTAAAACTCTTTGCAAAACATTTTAATTCATCAAGAGGCTAAGTGAAGCCTTAGGTCACTGACCAAAACATATTCCATCCCCTAAAAGATAATAAAATCACAACTTGTGATGACATAACCTTATAAAGATTTGTAAAGCTTTAAGGAAAACTTAAAACATAGACTATTGGTCCTAGTAGCTAGATGAAACTCATTGCAAGTCCATCATCACTACTTGGCCGAAATTATGCATTCAAGGAATACATTCACATTTAACTTTATCTTGGAATGAAATGGGCAAGTCTTTGAGCTCTAGGTTCTTAAGTTACGACATAAACTAAACGTGCTCATGCTTTTCATTTTAAATCTTGCTTACAAAGTAAAGTGATGACTTAAATTTAAATAGGCAAGGCATAAACTTAGACGTGCAAGCTTAAAGGTAAATATGCATGGTTCAATTCTTTATTTTAGTGCTCTTGGCCCAACAACAATCGACTTTAAGGCCGAAATAGATAGGCATTCGAGAAATTAATTAGGTGATAATGCAAGTTCAATTCTTTATTTTAGTGTTCTAGGCCCAACAACAATCAACTTTAAGGCCGAAATAGAAAGGCTTCGAGAATTAAATTAAGTGATGATACAAGTTCCATTTTAATCTTTATGTTCTTAAGTGATAGCTAGAAAGTAAAGATGCATAGCAAGAATGTAAATATGAATGCAAGCATAAAATAAATTATGCAAGTTCATTTTATCTTTCTAGAGCTCTTAACAAGACTTTAAAGGGAATTTAAACCATAACCCAAACTCATCCAAACAAGGTAAAGTCAAGCTTAGAGTTCTTTAAAACTTAACATAATATTTTTAGGAAATCAAACCATGAAGCTTAGAAAAAGTTAAGGAAATGGCCAAAATCTTCAAGAAGAAAAATGAACATTTTAAAACTCTAGAGTTCATGATCTTGATGATATATTAACACCAACATCATGAGTCCTCATCATTGAGTTCATAGAGCCATTTTAAAACATCATTAAAGCTAAAGTTCTCAAGAGTTCAAGAAAGGAAAAACTAAAAAACATTTTTGCTCAAGAACAAAGATCAAGCTCTAGAGTTTGTTTCAAGTGATGAACATCATCATGAAACTCTCATCATCAAGCTCTCATTCCTTCATTCCCAAAGGCCCATGGCCGAAACATAAAGAGGAAGAAGGAGAAGAAAAGAAGTTCTAAAAGAATCAAGAGAAACTATGAACATCAAGCTTGAAACAAGAACTTTAAAGAAAAGAACACATGAAAGAAAATCCCTACTTGGTGTGATGAACTTGAAGATGGAAGAAGAAGATGAAGATGATGAAGAACTTTGAAGAGCTTGAAGAACTTGAAGAACACTAGAACTTTGAGAGAAAAGAAAAGCTTTGAGTGTTTCCTAAACTTAGCAAATGATCTAAAAGTGGTGCAAGCTCCTCAAGGCATTCTATTTATAGAGAAATAAAACAAATGGAGGGTGTGAATGGGCTGATGTATTTTCGGCCAAGAGGTGCAGAATTGGAGGGTTCCATGTGTTCCATGAGGTGAGATATTGTGTTCTTGAGGCATGGTGAGGTATGGCTTAAGGTATGGTGAGATATGGTTCAAGGTATGGCCTCAAGCATGGTTCTTTGAGTGAGAAACAATTTAATAGGTGGTCAAAGGAGGAGTGTGCTGGCCAAAACTTCATCATCCATGGGGGAGGTTTCTTTGCATTTTAATTGTGGTTTAGAGTTGTGTTTAGGTGTATCTTTGATTATGCTTAAGATTAGGAATTTGTAAGAAAGTGTTTAGGTAAGGTAAATGGGTAATTAAGGTGGTCTAGACATAATTAAGGAGTGGTCTTGCACCATTAGTGAGTTAAATCCTCAATTTAGAGTCTAAACAATTCTAGACACATTTCCTTGATTTAAGGAATTGGAGAGAGAAAACACTATTTAAGATTCCAAGACTAGGAGTCTTGAGTTCTAAAAAGGGATTTAAGTTTAATCTAAGCAATTTTAGGTTCTAATTAATTTCAATAAATTATTTTGGCTCTAGATTAATTAGGGAAATAAATTAATCTTCGTTTAGAGCCTAATATTGCTTAGGTTTGCTTAATTACGTCATTAAGCTCAAAAACACTGTTCTAGGGGCAAAATCATAATTTTGCACTGAAACTGCCCGGGACCACCGGGACTTGAACAGAGACCTCTAGACACATGAAAACATGTTTTTAAACCTCTGGGGAAAGTTCCGGGCTCAAACGGCACCTTTACCCGCGTAAAAACGCTATAGAGGTATTTTGGTCATTTTGACCCGAAACTGCAGAAAACGAGATTTTCGCTTCCGGGAGCATTCAAAGGCCATTCAATCCCCTTCAAACATTGAGTTGACCCTTCGAGGATGACCAAGTTGGTTACCCTCGAACTCGGGTCAGGAAATGATCTCAGGGGCATTTTGGTCACTTCCCTCGGACAGAGAAATCGGGGTGTTACAGATCTTATCTTTCTTATGGTTTCTCTGAGCATCAGCAACTACATAAGCATCAGTTTGTTTTCCAAAATTACGAATGCTCTGTTTAGTTTATCATATCCCTGAGCATTCCTTTCAAAATTCTTTTGGATTAAGACATGCTGAAAATAGATCTAGTCAAGACAATATATCACAAGTATTACTTGTAAAGGTTTCAAGCATAAGGATCTTCAGAAAGCTCTTTCTTTTGACAAATGATCAAGCTGGCTGTTTATCCATAGCTTAAACGTCTTTCTCTTTAACATCTGCTCTTATAACGATCAAAAAGTACATTAAGTCTGTAACGCCCCAATTTTTACTGTAATTTTTATTGTCATTAGAAATTACTCAATTACCGTAGGTAATTATTACATAAGATTTGAGGCCGAACAATCCTCAATAAAGGAATATAACGTTAGAAGAGAGGTTAGGAACGATTCATGCGAGAGTCGCAAATCCCGAATTTCTGTACGTATAAAATGACCAAAATGCCCCTGAAGTTATTTTACTCAGAAAATGAGGATCGTGGGCCCCACCTATTCTCAAGGGGATATTTTGAGGATAATAAGGGATTGTTTGTGTTATGTGTGTTAATAGAGCAGAAGGATCTCAATTTTGAGTTAGACGCGAAATGACCAAAACGCCCTGTGGTTGTTTAACTCCGATGTGCCGACTGAGCCGAACCTCACTAAAATGTTTTAAAATGTGTTTTTAAGCCATGATTAACCATTGGTTAAGCTCGGGTGGCCTCAGGCAGTTTTTAAGTGAAAATACGATTTTGCCCCTGTTTTTGGGCAGTTTTGTGAATTTCAGGATTTTTGATTCGTATACCGAAACCTAAGCAATATTAGGCTCAAATTAAAGCTTATTAAATTCTAAATATTAATCTAGAGTCAAAATTATGTATTTAGATTGATTAGAACCCAAAATTGCTCAAAAACACCCAAATTGCTTACTAATTCACTTAAGCCCTTAACAGTAAATTCTCTAAATTACATGAATATCTTGCCTACACCTAAATAATGCATGGAACACACAAATTTCACTTCTTTGGGCTGTAATGGACGAAATTATTGATGCCATTATGCAGCTGAATTATTGCCAAAAGTTGCACTAAAACAAAATGCCAAAATGTCACCATAAGAGACATAATTCCTTAATTTCATACAACTTTGTCTAAAATGATTTTTCCTCCCTTATTTCTCCTGCAAAATTCCGTCCACTACCTCATCATTTTAGCCAATTAGAAGCCTCAAAATCTTCTATAAATAGGCTTGCTTGAGTGGTCTTGGAATGCTTGGTTCATAACTAGTTTTTAGGAGCACCAAAAACTTTCTTTCTTCCTCCTCTTTGGCTGAATTCTTTCTTCAATTTTTTCAAAGAGATTTTGTTTCATTTCACTTCAAGAAACCAAGTTCTCTTCCTCTTCTTCAACTCAGATCAGGTAGGGAGTAGTTTCTAAATTTATTTCTATGCTTTGAGGAGTTGTGTTTTTAGCTCAAAATGATGAAATTATGAACTTACCTTAGCTTTTCATTTTGGTTTTCCTCTTCAATTTTTTTCTTTAACCAATTCAACCATATGGCCTAGGTGGAACTAAGATGATGGCTTGATGATGAGGACCTTGAGGGTGGGTTGTAAATCCATCACAAGTTAGGCCTCTAAAGCTTGAAAATTCCACTTGATGCAAAACTTTAAAGAATAATGCTTTATGATGCTAAAACAAAGATTTTTAGTTTAGAACTTGAAAGATGTATTTTCCTTTTATGTTTTATTTCTTGTTAAGATATGTATTGGGTTGAATTTATAATTCTTTTAAAGTCTTGAAGGAGCTCTAGTAAAGAAACAAAATGAATTTAAATCCATGATTAACTTCTATGTCATCAGTAAATTTTCAAGAATGAATAAATGAACTTGCATTTCTCATGTTTAAATTCCAAGCTTGTATTTCATGTTTATGTTTCAAGTCATCACTTAATCTTTCAAGATAATTAAGAGGTTGCATCTCATATTTAATTTATGCTCTCACTATATTTTATAATGGCTAAAAGAATCAACGCATGACATGTTTATTTTATGCCATCACCTAAAGATCCTAGAGCTTAAAGACTTGCCCATGTATCACAAGCAAAGAAATATGATTATTGGAGTTAAAGAATTTATTCTTTAAAAAGTCTTGAGATTGGAGCTTAAAAAGATGTAATAATAATTCTCTTCTCCCTCTACTGGTCCTGTGTGGACTACCGCCGCTCCGGTTTCTTAATATTCTCTTCTCCCTCTCTTGGTCTGTGCGGATTACACTGCTCCAGTTCTTGTATCATGTTTATATTTCAAGTTCTTGCATCATGTTTAATTTTCAAGTCATCACCTTAAATCTTAAAGATAAAGAAATGGAATTGCATATCATGTTTATAATTCCAAGCTATCACCTTATAAAGATAAGATTAAAATAAGGTTGCATAGCATGTTTATAATTCTAAGATGTCACCTAAATCTCTAAAGCTCAAGACTTACTCCTTTTATCTTAAGTGAGAATTTTAATTGTGAAGATCCTCCCAAATTTGACAAAAGAACTAGTTTCTAAATGAGTTTTAAGGCTTTGCAAGGATTTTACTGGGGAACTAGTATTTTATATGCACTTAAAATATGATTCTATGTAATTGCATGAGATTCATGATTGGCCTTTGATCTGAGTTTAGTATCAATGTGTGATAATGATTTGATATGATTGAAGTTGTGATAATTATGGTTTATTGTTAAGAGAATGATTCATAATTGGTTTAGTAACTAATTAGTTCTATAATTGATAATTCTATGTAAGGATTGGATGCTTATTAAGTAGTTGATATCATTGAATGATTTCTGGCTTGCATGTTATAGTTCTTGTTGCAAATAATAAGAATGCTTATACATGAAATGTTCTTTATTATGTAAAATTCACCTTTGTTGCTAGAAGAAAGTGTATCATTGTAAAAGTGTAATTTGGAAAGGTTACGCTAAGGAAAGACTTGGTATTTAAGCGTGTCCATTGTGACCCACCTCTCTTTCCCGGGAATCTCCCATATGCATGATTCTGATTGATATATATTATTCTAGCTTAAGACTATAAATGAGAAAATGTTATGATGTTTATGAATTGTATTATGATATAACATGCAAAGATTTAATGGTGACTTAAACTTATAAGAAAATGATCCTTTGGAACCATCAGACTATAGGTGGTGAAAAGGTGATTTTAGCCCCTAACCCGTTCTCTCAAAAAGGGTAGAGTCGAGACTTTAGCTTATCAAAAGGGATAAGTATATGCTAGTGACGACTAGTAAAGTATGAGCTCATAACCTAAATTACTCCCAAAAGGGTGGAGTATAGGGTGGCCCAAGGAAAATAATGATGATGATAAGATTTTAAGTCACCTAAGGCACTAAAGAAATGAAATATGTGCCTTTGTGTCGATGTGTAGCTAATATTATATCACGTTCTTTTATGCATGTTATTTTGATAATGATGATGAGGAATATGATGTAATGATAAAGGAAAAGTTCATTGTAAATATGACATGTTAAGAATAAGATGCATTATAAGACGCATGATTAAAAATTGACGAACCTCGGTTAAGTATTTGTCAAAACTTAAAATGAATCTTTGCATGCTCACTATTTTAGAATAATCCCGAGGTTCCTGGGACTTTGATGATGACAACGTAGAAGGAGGTACCTTCTTGAGAATTCTTTAGCAAGATTCTCACTCCCTTTTCTTTATTTCCGTCATTGTCTCCAGATTCAGATGGCGACATTCGTCCTGTTCGTTGATACCCCTACTTGGGAATTTCACTATGATCCGTGCATCGCTCGTATCATTTTGAAGGGAGGTCTTGTGATTTGTGTTTTTATTTACATAGGTCGTCCATTTGCACATCCTGTCCCTAGTTATCGATTTTCTCCTACTTCTCCCTATGGCGATGAAATGGTTTTCGAACATGCACGTCCACTTGATGAAAGGATGTTACGTTCTTATCCCGCTTCATCTGCTGTCCATGGATTTCAGTATGTTCGAGACGAGATATTCTGAAACTGATCCTTCAGGGGACACTCCTACTCATGTATATTCTGAGAGCTCTGCTCCTACTCCCACACGCGTAAGAGAGGATAGTGAGGAAACAGTCGTTCAGCCGAGGTTAGCAAGAAGGCCGTCCATGCGACTGACTTGGTACATCTCGTGTGTCCCTCTCGAGGAGCTCATCGATGGATCGGATTTATTCCCCCATTTCCGGGACAGTGGCCCTAGAGAGTTCTTAGTAGATTTATGTGTGATCATGCACCCTAGTTTTAGGATAACCTTCCCGGCTTATGGAGTTATCTAGTTTAGGGGCATGAATTTCCTTAAGTATATTTTCTTTTATGGGTTTGCATAAGATAATGATGTATGAACATAACCCACCCTTTGAGTGAGGTTATTGTATGTAAATATATGCTATAATGTGCTTATGGATGTTATATGATGGAGCCTAAGTGATATGATGTGATAAATTCTTAAACGTCTTATTATACTCCGCTTACTCGTTCACGTTGTACTCGGCTCACGTTTTCAATTATGTGTTTAAAAAAAAAATGGCTCATAATTTCACTAAGTATTTTCAAATTATGAAGAAAGAATCAAAGCAAGGAGTAAAGTCTAGTCATTAATCAGATTCAACCTAGGTGTATCTGGTTAATTACTAGGGTGTTACAAAGTCTGTCTTATGCTTCAAACGAAACAACAGTAGCCTTGATTAAATGTCACTTAAGGCCAAAATGTTTTATATGATTCTCATTATGCCTTAAGAAAAAGAACTTCTTGAAAATCTCAAAGGCATAAGATTGAAAGAATATGATATATCATGTTCATATTTCTATTATATTTCTTTCAATTATCTTTTCAAAAAAATTTCTTCAAATTGGTTCGTCATCATCAAAAAGGGGGAGATTGTTAGCTCCAGAACCCTTTGAGCTTATTTATTTTGAATGACAACAAAGCCAATTTAAAGAAAATATTTTGAAGAACGACTGATGTCTCTTGAGTTTCTTGTAAGATTATAACAGGTTTCTATCATTTAACAAAACCAAGGCTTACTCAAATAAGAATATATTTTACTATACATGTGTAAACATGTTTATCTCATGATTAAGAGATTTGAATTAAAATAGAAGTGAAATTATATCCTTATTCAAGCATCTAAATAGCTAACGATAAGAAGAAGATTTTAATGCTACAAAGGAACAGAGCAGAGACTTTAGAAAGTAGCACATAACATCAGAAAGTACTCTCAAGATAAGATATCAACTCATGTCCAAGATCAACGTGTTACTTAATCTTCAATCATCACAATCGTAGAGATATCATCAACAAAGAAGATTAAATTGAAGATCAGAAAGTGAAGAACTCTTCAAGAAACTGATTGTGTACATCAGAAAGCTCACCTGTGAATGGATCACAGAAGGTTACAGGAAAGGGAGAGAAATTTGAATTTTGAATTTCAAATGTTCAAGTTAAGCCTAGTTTCAAACTGGTATGTCATCTGTTCTGCCTGTTTGATCAATTATCCTGGCTTCATGAAGGAAGAGTTCAGAAAGCATAATTTAGAAAGCAGAAAAGTAGTTTCTGAAGGAAGATCAGAAAACTCAACTTTACAATGGCTTTTACAACTGATGTGACAGATCTATCAACCTCTCTTTTAGCTGCTTCTTTCAAGACACAACTGATGATCAACACATGTCACTTGAAAAATTGATTAATGTCAACACTCACAAAGGAAGACCATTATATATAGAGATGCTATGCTTAAAGGCTGATAAGAGATTTGAAGATTCAAGAGAGGAAACTCTACAAAAATCTCTTCTTACTTCCTAGAATATTCAATATTTATCATGTAATCTGTTTTATCCTTGAAGTGTAAGAAAATCTTCCTTCTATATTCTTAGCTAGATTTATGCTCTTCCTATGGAAGAAGTAAAAGAATGAATTCATTCAAGCTTTCGCAGGAATTTTTCATATATATATTAAGGAAACTTGAGTGTAGGTTAGTTTGAGTGGCAACCCAAACACTTAACCTTTGTATCCTCGATTCGGTAGTGATTGCTATGAGATATCTTAGAGAGGCTACTGTAAAACTACTTGCAATGTGAAAGTAGTGGTTGCTACTGCTCACGGTTTTAGGTTGGAGTGGCCAGTGTCAAAACTACTTTCAACATGACAAT
Source organism: Dalbergia cochinchinensis (assembly GCA_031216125.1). Lineage (NCBI taxonomy): Eukaryota > Viridiplantae > Streptophyta > Magnoliopsida > Fabales > Fabaceae > Dalbergia > Dalbergia cochinchinensis. The sequence goes on along the minus strand of CM062368.1, from coordinate 55,726,284 downwards.
AGAGGTTGTTGCTGCTCACAGTTTGGCTTGGAGAGGCTAGTGTCAAGACTACTTTTAATGTGACTGTGAAGGTTGCTACTGATCACGGGTTAGCTTGGAGAGGCTAGTATAATACTACTCATGTTAGGTTGGAGAGGTTAGTACAATACTACTCGGTTTATCTTGGAGAGGCTGGTAAAAGGAATACTTAACTTGTAATAGTCTTTGAGTTTGTTTACTGGCACAAGTGAGAGCATGGGAAGGCTAATGTAAAGACTATCTAGTTTACTTTCTCAGGTTGAGAAAGTTATTTTGAATGGAACCTCAATATTTGTTGAGTACTGGATGTAGACAATATGGCTGAACCAGTATAAAACCTTTGTGTTTTCTCTCCCTCTCTTTTTCTGATCTCTTTCATGCTGTATCTATTATATTTCTCATTACTTATATGTTGTTATATCTTTCTCACTTTTCTGTCATCTCTTTTAATAATGAACGTTTCATTTAATGAGGTTCAGAAATCTACTTTTTGATGTTACTGACTATGTTTTCGCTATGCTATAAGTTTTACACTTGATACTATTTGTTTTTAGAAGTTTCAGAAAATGGAAAAAGAAGTAATGCACAATTCAACCCCCTTTTCATGCACATCTACACCTACACTTTAGACTTCAGGAATTAATGGTTATGAAAGTTGATCCTATGCCCCCTATTCCACACTTTGGGAGTCGAGAATTTCTCTTATTGAGAGGATAAGTATAGACTAGTGACGACTAGTTAGGTATGAGCTCATAACCTAGAACTATTAAGAGGAGAGAGTATTAGAGGGCCCTAATAAAAAAGAGAATAAGAAATTTAAGTCACCTAAATGAATAATGAGGAAAGATCATGTTAGAAGGATTTACATTCTTTATGCTATACCCATTTAATATGATTCTTATGATATCTTGCTTGTGGCATTGACATGCATTCATGACCTCATATGTTGCATTCATAATATTAAGATTCATGCTAAAATATACGAGCCTCAACTAATGATATTTGGAACTTAATAAATGAACCCTATACATATGCTCACTACTTTCATAATGAAACTCGAGGTTCCTGAGGATATAGATAATGACACATGATAGGAAGCGAAAGCCCTATTGAGATTCTTATATAAGTTTCTCATCCCTCTTTCTTTCTTTCCATCTCATCTTCAGAGGTTGATAGTGACATTTTCGATTTACATTGGCGCCCCTTCATGGGAGATGCACTATGACCCGATTAACTGGTCGTACTATTTTGTGGGTCATTGTGTTGTTCACTTGTTCATGTTTCTAGATTGTCCCTTCGCGCATCCTGTCACTAGTGTCTAGTTCTCCCCTACTGCTCCCTTCACGGATGAGTTTGCCTTTGAGCATAGCCGCCCGCATACTCAGTAGTTCCCTTGTGCCCACTCTACCGCATCTTCCATTCGGGATTTCCCGATCTACGTACCACGATCACTACCTCGCCCCACCGAGCCATAGTCGAACCTGTAACACCCTAAAAGTTATTTAAAAATTAATTTGGGCTTTACTAGTCGTAATTTCAAAAATCTAACAATTTTAGTAATGATGAGGACAGTGCAATGGATTTGTTAAAAAAAAATATGAATAGTAACTTGCAGGCCCTACTGGTCCGTCGGGACAGCCAAAACCCTAGAATGGGGCCCCGGAGATGTCCAAATTTTGAGAAATTATAAGATTATGGTTAGAAATAGGTAGAAATAAATATTTTATACTCGAAATTATTTTTCAGGCAATGTTTGATTTTCCGGGTACACTGTTTCACTCGTTCGGTGAAATTTCAGTGTGCGGTTTCTAACACCGAAAGATAGTTTAATCTTTGTAAAAGGATAATGTTTATCCTTTAGAGCCAAGTGTAAGGCTAGGATTTGATCTTGTAATACAAGATCAAATCCTAGCCATGCATCTTATTTTCTTTTAGAAAGAATTATCTTTTGTAATTAAATAGATGTTTCCAACCTAATATAAGATAAACTTTAGCCACCCAACTTCATTATTTCACCTTCTCATTCTTGGCCAGCATGCAGACCCTTGTGCATATATTGAGGTGTCTTGGAGAATTTTTATAGCCCTTTCAATGGATGTTTGATGGACAAAATAAATTGTACTCCTTAGGTATGAATTCTGCCAACCTACTGTATTTGTACTGAAATGAACTTAAGTATTGAGTTGATGATATAATGACTCTTGATTTAAGTGTGATGAGTATGAATGCATGCTAGAAAATTTAAAGATTGATTTATGGGGAAAAAATGAGAATTACTTGTGATTGATGTAACATCCTAATTTTTAACCCAATACTCTAGAACATATTTAGGTTAATCATTAGTCTGTTACTTCATAGTTCTCATTTAACTTTGAATTACTTAGCGGAAAATACGGGTAATTTTTTTTTGAAATAAAAGTGAGAGCCGCGTGATGCGATAAGCTGTAAACCATGCAAAGTAAAACAATCGTCTCACAATCATCATAACGTAAGGCACATCATGAACATCACTGAATATAATCTCATATATATATAACTTGCCCACTTATAAGTGTGGGACTTAATTCAGTACAAGGGAAATACATGAAAAGAAATACAACATAAAACGTAAACATAATCTACTCCCCTACCCGAGTGCATCTAATAGGATAACCTCTAAACAAAAGAAAGTTTATCCCTATCTATGTGGTGTGTGCTCTAACTCGGGCCATCCTCGACCTCCCTCAAGGCGACCATCTCGTGATCGAAGCGTATATCAGCGAGCGAGCTCCTCGGCGTGAAAAGCGGAGTGGGGATCGAATATGACTCCCAGTATGGCCGCATCTCCGTGCGTCGTGCGCCTCGGCTGAGTCACGGTGGGCTCGCTATCCTCTCCCAAGTCCATAGGTATGGAGGGAAGACCCCTCGGAGGTGTCGGGGTGGCAATTTTCGGAAGGATCCATCTCGAGAAGGGCGATGGAGCAACGGGGCACATACTCGGGGTAGTCTCGAGCGGCGGATGCGGAAGGTGGAGTCTGGCGTAGCCTCTCCTCTCGAGGGACGTCTTGGCGCTCGAACACTAGGTCGTCACCAAAAAGGTGAGCAGGGGAGAAAGCGATGGGAATGTGCGGGGGAGTGAAGGGTCGACCCATGAACATGAATACTCTAGGCCATCGACCCACAAAATGGAATGATCCGGTGGTCCCGGGTCATGGTGCACCTCCTATGTCGGCGTGTCCACGAATATCCTGACGCCGCCATCTGAAGGCGTGTGGAAAAGGAAGAAGAGATAGAGAGAGTGAGAATCTTGCTAAAGAATCTCAAGTAGGGGCCTCCTACTACCTAGAGTGTCATCATCGTCCTCGGGAACCTTGGGTTTAATTATATGAAATAGTGAACATGCATTTAGTTCATTTTAAACTTCAAAAATATACTTTAGCCAAGGTCCGTTCATTTTAGGATGAGCTTAATGTCATGAATGCAACATAATGGAAAATGTATGCATGGCACTACCTAATGCACATACATAAAACATAACATCAAGCATCATCATCATTGGTGGCATAAAGTGGCAATAGTAACATTCATATGGGACAAAACATAGTGACATAATCATAATCATGAACTTTTCTTCCTCATGGGCCACCCTAAAAGACAATCGAGGGTGCTCGGCAACCAAGTGTCACCCGAGGCGTGTCATACATCTAGAGTTATGAGCTCATCGCCAACTTAACTAGTCGTCACTAGTTCTTACTTACCACTTAACGATAAGCGTATCATAAATCCCGACTATCCGAGTGCGGGTTGAGGGCAAATCTCTTAGGGGTGCTCTCGGCCGAACCGGTGTCACCTAAGAGTATAAAATGGTACCGATGTCACATGAGGTTCTATGGAGGTGCTCGGCAACGGTGTCATCCTAGAACCCATCTTAGTACCTTAATTTTCAAAATCTCTTTAAGTCCCCAAATTTGCCAGAAATTCGTGGCCAAACGGTCATTACACCGGAGTTTCCTTCCAAATTTGTCGGAATTGGCGGCCAAAACAGTCATTACACGAATTTCCTTCCAAATTTGCTTTATGCCACATAAACATATAACCTCATAAATTCCTCATATGAATAACATCATCATCATTAGCATACTTCATGCATCATCATACATCATTCAAACGCTTACCCTCACGGTAGCTTATGCTTTGACAGTTACGGGTCTTAATCTTGAGATATAGCTCTCTAATATCAAATCGCTCATATTTTATGCCCCTAAGGCTCATATTAAACATCATTCTTCATTCTCATGTTCATACTTAAATCTGAATAGCATAGGACAGAATCTCTAACTTGTTTTTACGGGGGTTCTAGAACTTACGTTTTAGACCCTTTCTCGGTTCCGTCTTACTTTGAGGCGCTATATACATTAAATCTAAATCAATTATGAGACATTCCTATGCTTAAGGACTAATTATTAATCATGTTTATCATGTTGTAAGGGTGCTGGACAGATTCCAGAAAATTAAATGTTCTAAGAGTTCTACATTTGCATTTTTACGGTTTTCTAGCTACTAGTTTCCCCATAGGTGCTAGAATTCGATTCTAACTCAAATGATACCAAGTTTTTCATGTCTAAACAATCTAAATCTGATTATGTTCCCATTAAAACAGTTTGGATTGGTTCCATAAACAAATGGAGTCAAAACTATGTTAAATTCTAGCTTTACGGTATTTCTAGATAGGTAGTTTCTTACCTATCATGCATAGGTTCGCTTCTATATCATCACATGATATTTTCACACATTCCAACACATTAAAACATCATCATACAGCATCACATTCATCACATCAGAGCCGAAAACATCTTGCCTCAATAAGAGAATTAAATTGACATTTCTAGGTGCGTAAGTTAACTAGTTTCTCTTGGAATCAATTTAGAATTTCTAAAACTCTTTGCAAGACATTTTTAAATCGTCAAGAGGCTAGAAAGTGAAACAGGTCACTGAACAAAACATATTCCATCCCCTAAAAGAGATTGGAATCACAACTTATAACGACATAACCTTATAAAGAATTGTAAAACTTTAAGGAAAACTCAAAACATAGGCTATTGGTCCTAGTAGCTAGATGAAAACTCATTGCAAGTCCATCATCACTACTTGGCGAAAAACATACATTCAAAGTGTGGTTTGCATTGAACTTTAACTTGGAATGAAATGGAAAGGCAAGTCTTTGAGCTCTAGGTTCTTAAGTTCGACATAATCTAATCGTGCTCTTGCTCTTCATTTTTAATCTAGCTTTCAAGGTAAAGTGATGTCTTGAAATTAAATATGCAAGGCATAATTTAATCGTGTAAACTAAAGTAAATATGAAGCATAATCTTAACCGTGCAAGCTTGAAAGTAAAGATGCAAGATTCAATTCCTTATTTTAGTGCTCTTAGCCCAACAACAATCGACTTTAAGGCCGAAATAGATAGGCTTTTGAGTAATTAATTAGGTGATAATGCAAGTTCAATTCTTTATTTTAGTGCTCTAGGCCCAACAACAATCGACTTTAAGGCCGAAATAGAAGGGCTTTGAGAATTAAGTTAAGTGATGATACAAGTTCCATTTTAATCTTTATGTTCTTAGGTGATAGCTTGTAAATAAAGATGCATAGCAAGAATGTAAATATGAATGCAAGCATAAAATAAATTATGCAAGTTCATTTTATCTTTCTAGAGCTCTTAACAAGACTTTAAAGAACTTAAACCTCAACCCAAACTCATCAAACCAAGACAAAGTAAAGTCTAGAGGATTCTTAGAACTCAACATAACATATTTAAAAAATCAAACATCTAGCATGAAAAGGAAAAGGTAATGGCGAAACTTCAAGGAAAGAAAAGAAATGTTTGAAACTCTAGAATCCATGATCTTGGTGATATACAAACTCCAACATCATGAGACCTCATCATTGAGTCATTAGAACCATTTGAAACAACATCAAAGTTAAGGTTCTCAAAAGTTCAAGAAAGGAAAATCTAGAAACACTTTTGCTCAAGAACAAAAATCAAGCTCTAGAGTTTGTTTCCAAGTGATGAACATCATCATGAAACTCTCATCATCAAGCTCGTTCCTTTGTTCTCCAAGGCCCATGGCCGAAAATGAAAAGGTGAAGGAAAGAAAAAGAAGTTCTAAAAAGAATCAAGAGAAACTATGAACATTAAGCTTAGAACAAGAACTTTAAAGAAAGAACACATGAAAGAAAGTCCCTACTTGGTGTGATGAACTTGAAGATGGAAGAAGAAGATGAAGATGATGAAGAAGATGAAGAACTTGAAGAACTCCAAGAACTTGAAGAACACAAAAGCTTTGAGAGAAAAAGAAAAGCTTTGAGAGTTCCTACACTTAGCAAATGATCTAAAAGTGGTGCAAGCTCCTCAAGGCATTCTATTTATAGAGAATTGAAACAAATGAAGTGTGTATGTGGGCTGATGTGTTTGACCATGAGAGGTGCAGAATTAGAGACATCCATGAGTTCCATGAGGTGAGATAATGTGTTCTTGAGGCATGGTGAGGTATGGCTTAAGGTATGGTGAGGTATGGTTCAAGGTATGGCCTCAAGTATGGTTCTTTGAGTGAGAAAATAATTAAACATGTGGCCAATGGGGAGTGGGCTGGCCGAAATGCATCAGCCAAGGGAGGAGAGTTTCTTGCATTTTAATTGTGGTTTTAGAGTTGTGTTTAGGTGTATCTTTGGTTATGCTTAAGATTAGGAATTTGTAAGAAAGTGTTTAGGTAAGGTAAATGGGTAATTAAGGTGGTCTAGACATAATCAAGGAGTGGTCTTGCACCATTAGAGAGTTAAATCCTCAATTTAGAGTTTAAACAACTCTAGACACATTTCCTTAATTTAAGGAATTGGAGAGAGAAAACACTATTCATGATTCCAAGACTAGGAATCTTGAGTTCTAAAAAGGGATTTAAGTTTAATCTAAGCAATTTTAGGTTCTAATTAACTTTAATAAATTATTTTGACTCTAGATTAATTAGGGAAATAAATTAATCTTCGTTTAGAGCCTAATATTGCTTAGGTTTGCTTAATTACGTCATTAAGCTTAAAAACACTATTCTATGGGCAAAATCGTAATTTTGCACTAAATCAGCCGGGACCACCTGGGACTTGAACAGAGACTCTAGACACATGAAAACATGTTTTTAAACCTGGGAAAGTTAGGGCTCAAAGCAGCACCTTTACCCGCGTAAAAAGCGCTATAGGGTATTTTGGTCATTTTGATTCCGAAAGCTGAGCAAATTTTCGCTTCGAAAGCATTCAAAGGCCATTCAATCCCCTTCAAACATTGAGTTGACCCTTCGAGGATGGCGGAGTTGGTTACCCTCGAGTTCGGGTCAGGAAATGACCTCAGGGGCATTTTGGTCATTTCCCTCGGACAGAAAAATCGGGGTGTTACAATTGAAAGCCTACATGTGGCATATGCATGCATTTGAGAAAAGAAAGTACATGATACAGTTATATGAGAAAAGAGAATGTATAAATTTCACTCGTGCACATTCTAACATATGGAGAAAATAGAAACAAGACTTATGTAGAATGAGGGGAAGGCAAAAAGAAGAACTTCCCTAGAGATAAAGGGAGAGGTAAAAAGAGGAACTTCTCTAAAGATAAAAGGGAAGGCAAAAAGATGAACTTCCTTAGAGATAATATGAGTCGGTAGACGTATCGGCTAGGAATAGATCTGTGTGAGAATTGGAGAAAGTAAATCCAATGATCATGCATAGGAATGAGCTCGGTCCTGATAAGCAGTCTATTTCCCTTGTGTGGTGTGAACCACTATAAATACCATGTGGTATAAACTGTTCATTGTGGAGTTATCCATAGTAAATACTCATCGGGTATACACTAAGTCTTTCCTATGTCGATGAAAAGAGAAAAATGCACCAAGTTGAGTTCTATGGCCACAAGTAAAACTAGGTCACTTTGAGATAAGTTCACTATATTTAGCATATGCATACTCATATCATATTTAATTTCTTGATTAGGATTATTAACTATATGTTTGAGCTTTATGATATGTGTGCATTAAGTGATTGATCATTATAAATAACCCACTTTGGAAATATGATTTGGAACTTTAAAAATGAATCATTATTATGTAATGCTTGATCACCTTTTCTTAATAAACCGAAGTGACTGGGGCGCTGACGATGACATTATGGTTGAGTGTTTGGGGAGTTACCCTACTGAGAATTGTATAATTCTCACCCCTATGTGTTTTGTGTTCTCGTCTCGTCTCCAGGTTAATCCAAAAAATAATGCGGCTGCTACATGAAAGAACTCAGGATTCCAGTAGTTTAATGGTTGATGTTTTTAATTTACTGTACTTAGTTGGAGTTATAGGTATGTAAATGTAATAGAGAATGTATATGTATTAAAGCTCTTAGAAGAGCTTCCTTTTGTACTTAGCTATGTATTCGATAAATGTTGTGTTTCTTTGTTATATATTTTAATCAAATTACGCTAATTATTACACTATCTTATCGCATTTGTTATAGTTATTTAAGAAACGTCCAGTAATTTATAAGTAAAAACTCTCAAGTCTGATGTCATGACTTAACGATAACGTTGCACTTGGGAGGATGTTACATGACCCCTCAGAGGATTCACTTACTTAGTATTCTTCTGATGGTTCTGTCCCTACTGTTCCTATGGAGATTGGAGGTGGTAGCGATGAAAACGCTACTGTTACGCAGTCATTGAGAAGAACTGCGTCTGTTCATAGAGGAGCTACTCGTCCTCGTTGAGGTGCCCATGTTCGACCTATCGGTCGTCCTGCCACACTTGATGAGCTGGCTTGTTGGATTGGTTACCTTCCTCCTTCTTGAGAAAGACAGCAATAGAAGTCAGCAGTGGACCTCTTGGAGCGCCTATGCATTTTTAATGGGGAGGATATCCTTCTTTAATTTTTTTTTTTTGTTAGAGGTTATCTATTCTAGGCATACCCAGTAGGAGTAGTGGGAGGAGAGGTCTTTTCTAGCTTGTCTTTAGTTTCCATCTGCATATTGTTCACATATATTCTAGATGACTATACTTAGCCAAACCTTTGTTGGTGGGCATGATGCTATTATATCTGTATATTTTGGTGCGTAAGGTGGAGCGATTGATATTGCTGATATATAACTGTATGATGATATGATTATGTCTATGATATATGTGTTGTTGTATTTTATGTGTGCCCGTGGCTTGTTCTTGTCTTTTATATGCAAGGCAAATTACCTTATTTATTCAATATATACAGCTTGTAACACCCCAATTTTTCTGTCCGAGGGAAATGACCAAAATGCCCCTGAGGTCATTTCCTGACCCGAGTTCGAGGGTAACCAACTCGGTCATCCTCGAAGGGTCAACTCAATGCTTGAGGGGGGATTGAATGGCCTTTGAATGCTTCCGGAAGCAAAAATTTCGTTTTCCGCAGTTTCGGGTCAAAATGACCAAAATACCCTTATAGCGTTTTTACGCGGGTAAAGGTGCCGTTTGAGCCCGGAACTTTCCCCAGAGGTTTAAAAACATGTTTTCATGTGTCTAGAGGTCTCTGTTGAAGTCCCGGTGGTCCCGGGCAGTTTTAGTGCAAAATTACGATTTTACCCCTAGAATAGTGTTTTTGAGCTTAATGACGTAATTAAGCAAACCTAAGCAATATTAGGCTCTAAATGAAGATTAATTTATTTTCCTAATTAATCTAGAGTCAAAATAATTTATTAAAGTTAATTAGAACCTAAAATTGCTTAGATTAAACATTAAATCCCTTTTTAGAACTCAAGACTCCTAGTCTTGGAATCTTGAATAGTGTTTTCTCTCTCCAATTCCTTAAATCAAGGAAATGTGTCTAGAGTTGTTTAGACTCTAAATTGAGGATTTAACTCACTAATGGTGCAAGACCACTCCTTAATTATGTCTAGACCACCTTAATTACCCATTTACCTTACCTAAACACTTTCTTACAAATTCCTAATCTTAAGCATAATCAAAGATACACCTAAACACAACTCTAAACCACAATTAAAATGCAAAGAAACCTCCCCCATAGGCTGATGCATTTCGGCCACATCCTCCCCCTTTGACCACATATTAAATTTTTTTCTCACTCAAAGAACCATGCTTGAGGCTATACCTTGAACCATACCTCACCATACCTTAAGCCATACCTCACCATACCTCAAAGAACACATTATCTCACCTCATGGAACTCATGGAAGCCTCCATTCTGCACCTCATGGCCGAAGCCACTCTCCCCCATGAGCTCCCTCCATTTGTTTCATTTCTCTATAAATAGAATGCCTTGAGGAGCTTGCACCACTTTTAGATCATTTGCTAAGTTTAGGAAACACTCAAAGCTTTTCTTTTTTCTCAAAGTTCTAGTGTTCTTCAAGTTCTTCAAGCTCTTCAAAGTTCTTCATCATCTTCATCTTCTTCTTCCAACTTCAAGTTCATCACACCAAGTAGGGATTTTCTTTCAAGTATTCCTTTCTTTAAAGCTCTTGTTCTAAGCTTATGTTCATAGTTTCTCTTGATTCCTTTTAGAACTTCTTTTCTTCTCCTCATTCCTCTTTATGTTTCGGCCATGGGCCTTTGGAGTTCAAAGGAATGAGAGCTTGATGATGAGAGTTTCATGATGATGTTCATCACTTGAAACAAACTCTAGAGCTTGATCTTTGTTCTTGAGCAAAAAATGTTTTTAGTTTTTCCTTTCTTGAACTCTTGAGAACTTTAACTTTGATGATGTTTTAAAATGGCTCTATGAACTCAATGATGAGGACTCATGATGTTGGTGTTAATATATCATCAAGATCATGAACTCTAGAGTTTTAAAATGTTCCTTTTTCTTCTTGAAGATTTCGGCCATTTCCTTAAATTTTTCTAAGCTTCATGGTTTGATTTCCTAAAAATATTATGTTAAGTTTTAAAGAACTCTAAGCTTGACTTTACCTTGTTTGGATGAGTTTGGGTTATGGTTTAAATTCCTTTAAAGTCTTGTTAAGAGCTCTAGAAAGATAAAATGAACTTGCATAATTTATTTTATGCTTGCATTCATATTTACATTCTTGCTATGCATCTTTGCTTTCTAGCTATCACCTAAGAACATAAAGATTAAAATGGAACTTGTATCATCACTTAATTTAATTCTCGAAGCCTTTCTATTTCGGCCTTAAAGTCGATTGTTGTTGGGCCTAGAGCACTAAAATAAAGAATTGAACTTGCATTATCACCTAATTAATTTCTCGAATGCCTTTCTATTTTGGCCTTAAAGTCAATTGTTGTTGGGCCAAGAGCACTAAAATAAAGAATTGAACCATGCATATTTACCTTCAAGCTTGCACGTTTAAGTTTATGCCTCGCATATTTACTTTCAAGCTTGCACGTTTAAGTTTATGCCTTGCATATTTAAATTTAAGTCATCACTTTGCTTTGTAAGCAAGATTAAAAATGAAAAGCATGAGCACGTTTAGTTTATGTCGTAACTTAAGAACCTAGAGCTCAAAGACTTGCCCATTTCATTCCAAGATAAAGTTAAATGTGAATGTATTCCTTGAATGCATAATTTCGGCCAAGTAGTGATGATGGACTTGCAATGAGTTTTCATCTAGCTACTAGGACCAATAGTCTATGTTTTAAGTTTCCTTAAAGCTTTACAAATCTTTATAAGGTTATGTCATCACAAGTTGTGATATTATTATCTTTTAGGGGATGGAATATGTTTTGGTCAGTGACCTAAGGCTTCTCTTAGCCTTTTGATGAATTAAAATGATTTGCTAAGAGTTTTTAGAAATTCTAAATTGATTCCAAGAGAAACTAGTTAACTTATGTACCTAGAAATGTCAATTTAACTCTCTCATTTAAGTTAAATGTTTTCGGTTCTGATGTGATGAGTGTGATGCTGTATGATGATGTTTTGATGTGTTGGAATGTGTGAAAATATCATGTGATGATGTAGAAGCGATCCTATGCATGATAGGTAAGAAACTAGTTAACTAGAATTACCGTAAAGCTAGAATTTAACATAGTTTTGACCCATTTGTTTATGGAAATAATCCAAACTGTTTTAATGGGAACATAATCAGATTTAGATTGTTTAGACATGAAAAACTTGGTATCATTTGAGTTAGAATTGAATTCTAGCACCTATAGTGAAACTAGTAACTAGAAAACCGTAAAAAATGCAATGTAGAACTCTTAGAACATTTATTTTTATGGATTCTGTCCAGCACCCTTACAACATGATAAACATGGTTAATAATGAGTCCTTAAGCATAGGAATGCCTCATAATTGATTTAGATTTAATCCATAGCGCCTTAGGCGAAGACGGAACCAAGAAAGGGTCTAAAACGTAAGTTCTAGAACCCCGTAATCACAATTTAGGAATTCTATCCTATGCTCTTCAGATTTAAAAGTAAAATGAGAGGATTAGGACTGATGTTTAATTATGAGCCTTAGGTGCTTAAAATATGAACGACGGATGTTAGAGAACCATATCTCATGATTAAGACCCATAAGGGTCAAGGCATAAGCTACCGTAAGGATAAACGGTTGAATGATTTATGATGATGCATGTAGTATGCAAATGATGATGATGTTATTCATATGAGGAATTCTTGAGGATATATGATTGTGTGGCATAAAGCAAATTTGGAAGAAATTCGGCGTAATGCCTTCGTGCCGCCGAATTTCCGACAAATTTGGGGACTTAAAGAGATTTTGAAAATTAAGGTACTAAGATGGGTTCTAGGATGACACCGGTTCGGCCGAGCACCCCTAAGAGAATTGCCCCCTAACCCGTACTCAGATAGTCGGGATTTATGATTTATGATATGCTTATCGTTAAGTGGTAAGTAAGAACTAGTGACGACTAGTTAAGGTAAGAGCTCATAACCTAGATGTATGACACGTTCTGGGTGACACCGGTTCGGCCGAGCACCCCCAGTTCGATTGTCTTTTAGGGTGGCCTATGAGGAAGAGAAGTTTCAAGATTATGATTATGTCACTAAGTTTTGTCCCATATGAATGTTACTATTGCCACTTTATGCCACCAAGTATGATGATGCTTGATGTTATGTTTTATGTATGTGCATTAGGTAGTGCCATGCATACATTTTCTATTATGTTGCATTCATGACATTAAGATCATCCTAAAATGAATGGACCTTGGCTAAAATATATTTTAAAGTTTAAAATAAACTTAATACATGCTCAGTCATTTTGTATAAATAAACCCAAGGTTCCTGAGGACGTAGATGATGACACCTAGGTAGTAGGAGGCCCTACTGAGATTCTTTAGCAAGATTCTCACTCCCTCTATCTCTTTCTTGCCCTCACGTCTTCAGATGGTGACGTTCGTAGTGTTCGTGGACACACCGACGTGGGAGGTGCACTATGACCCGACTCACGGGTCATACCATTTTGAGGGACAGTGCACGGTGCAAGTTTTCATGTTCGTAGGACGCCCCTTCGCTCATCCCGTGCACACCCATCACTTCTCCCCGACTGCACCCTATGGCGACGACGAGCGGGTTTTTGAGCGTCGCGCCAGACGCATGACGAGAGTGCTCGCATGCACACCGCCGCCTTAGCCATGCGAGACTATCCCGACATGCGTGCCGGACCTACTTCTCAGAGACCGACCCGTCCGAGGACCCGCCTACTCATCCGTATAGCGAGAGCTCTGCCCCCTCTCCACCATTGATGAGGGAGGGCAGTGAGGATACCGTGACTCAGCCCCGACTTGCACGACGACCGAAGATGCGGCTACACCGCGGGGGTCACTCTCGATCCCCGTTCCGCCTCTTCACGCCCGAGGAGCTTGCACAGTTTCCCGGATACTTGTCTCGTTCACGAGACGGACGTCAGTAGGAAGTGACGATCGACCGATGGAGTACCCGATTAGAGCACACACCACTAAGATGGGGATAAACCTTCTTTTGTTTAGAGGTTATCCCATTAGGTGCACTCGTGTAGGGGAGTAGATCATGTTTATGTTTATGTTGTATTTCCTTTCCTGTACTTTCCTTGTACTAAACTAAGTCCCACACTTATAAGTGGGCAAATTATATATATATGAGATGATCTTCAGTGTTACTCATGGTGTGCCTTATGTCATGATGTTGTGAGACATTTGTTTACCATACATGGTTTACCGCTTATCGCATCATGCGGCTTTCACTTTTATTTCAAAAAAAATTACCCGTATTTTCCGCTAAGTAATTCAAAGTTAAATGAGAACTATGAAGTAACAGACTAATGATTAACCTAAATATGTTCTAGAGTATTGGGTTAAAAATTAGGATGTTACACAGCTCATGTTTTGTTTTTTTAAAATTAAAAAAAAAATTACCCATATTTTCACTAAAGTATTTCCAAGAGTTTAAGTTAAGAACTGGGACAAAAGAGTAATAACTAATAAATAACTTAAATGTGTCCTAAGCATGTTAGGTTAAATATTAGGGTGTTACAGATGTCTCTTTGGTTTAGTCTTTTCCAGACTTTTGATATTTTCTATAGACAAAGGGATCTCATTTCCATTTTCAATCTCAGATTTCTATATCAGATCTTTCTACTTCAAATGAAGTTTTAGCAATTCTCATTTGCTTAGCATTTTATTGCATCTAATATGACAACCTTGGGATCAAGGATTTCTTGAGACGATTTAATATATTTAAACATTATGCAATTTCTAATCCATATAGCCTTTTATATGACACAAGCAAGATATTTATGAGTCTTATTCATCTTCTGCTTGGTGTACATATGAACAGGAGCTTGACTTGGTGGAACAACTGAACTCTTTTCTTTTTGTTATTCTTGTCGCCTAGTTATTTTGGAATCCCTTTACCATTTGAGTGTGCCGTGCCACATCCTGGTACCTCATTAGCAAAAGATGGTCAATTAATAGATAAATCTTGTATAGTAGATATATGTCATTCTGTCCTTCAAATCTTTGTCCTCTACAATCGTTAGATTGCTCAACCCCTTAGAGGTCGTGCTCTGATACCACTTGCAGGTGAAAGTTGCACGAGAAAGAAGGGGTTGAATCGTGCATAGCTTCTTTTTGCTTATCTAAAACTTTTAACAAAGATACTATCAACTATAACACTTGTAGTGCAGTGGAAATACAGTTAGTAGTTTCAGAAAGTAGGTTTCTGAAGCTTTGCCAAATATTCAGAATTCATAAAACATTATGCGAGATTATGTTCAACGTGAAGCACATCTCAGAAAAACAATAGGAAATATGAAGACGTTAAGCATTCCTTCAGAATATGTATAACAAAAAATATAAATAGGGGAAATAAAGAAGATCAAGTAATGTGACACCAGATTTTCATACTAATTCGGCCACAACTGCTTACATCCAGTACTCAACAAATGTTGAGGTTCCACTAAACATCTTTCTCAACACGAGAAAGAACAAATGAATAGTCTTTACATTAGCCTTTCCAAGTTTTCCTTTGTGACCAACAAACAACCACTGCTGTCACAAATTGAGTAGTGATTCACTAGCTTCTCCAAGCTGAACCTTGTGACCAACAGACAAACTCAGACACTGTCACAAGTTGAGTAGTCTTTGATAAAGCCTATCCAAGCTAAACCGTGAACAGTAAGAACACCTCACTATCATGTTGCAAGTAGTTTTACATAACGTAGAAAAGATCCAGGGAAAACTTGAATGACTTCCTTTTATCATTTCTTCCTAAGAAGAACATATATCTATTTAAGAACGTAGAAGGAAGAATTTTTACAAGTAAGGAATCTGATTACATTATAAATGAACTTTACTAGAGATGAGAAAAGATTTTTCCAGAATTTCCTCTTTAAGCGCGGAGTCTTTTTCTTTTACATTAGAGCACATCATCTCTATTTAAAGAAGGTTTTCCTTGTGACCATTGCCTATGATTTGTTCTTCCATGGACACATGTTGATCATCCATTTGTGTCTTTGAAAGATAGTCTAGAAGTATAGTCTATCTATCTGTCAGATTAGTTTGCAGAAGCCATTATAGAATAAAGGTTTTTGATGTCTTTTAGAAATTACTCTTACTTTCTGAACCATGATTTCTAAACTTTTTCTTCTAAGACTTGGAATAGTTGACTTCAAAAGCAAAAGAGATGATTAACCCATTCTAACACTGGGATTTGACTCTTTGAAATTCAAATTCAAATTACCCTCCATTTCCAGTAATGTTCAGCACTTCACAGTGAAGTGAGTTTTTTGATGTGCGGTAATAAATCCTTAATGAAATCTTCACTTTCTAATCTTTAATCCAAGCTTTTTGAGATGATTAATTTGTGATTATGCTGATTAAAGATAGTGTAACATCTGGTCTTCCGAGATTGCTTAATATCTTCATTGTAAGTGTACTTTCTGATGTCCAATGGTACTTTCTGAAGTCTCCAGACTTAGTTTCTTGTAGCGTTGATATCTTCTTCAAATCGTTAGGTATTAATTGCTTAAGTGAGGATATAATTTCACTTCCATTTCAATTCATTTCTCGTAACGTCAGAAAAAAACATGTTTGCATATACAAAGTGAAATATATTCTCATTTGAGTAAGTCTTACTTTTGTTAAACGATAGAATCCTGTTATAATCTTACAAGAAACTCAAGACAAAAACATTAGTCATTCTTCAAAGCATTTTCTTTAAATTGGCTTTGTTGTCATTCAAAACTAATTAGTGCATTTTGACAAGGTTCTGGAGCTAACAATTGCACATTGATATTTTACTGAATGGAGAAATACCATACTCGAGAAAACAAATAGCCCGAAATTTAATTTTGGGTTTAAAAATTTCATTTATAATCATTTCTAACCTTTAGCCCACCTTTCCTCAGTCCGAGTATCTCCTTATCCTAGTTATAGGATTTCGGTTTTCCTGACGAGCTCGCAGGGCCTGCAAGATGACTATTCATATTTTTTTCTGAGTCATTCTTATTATGACTAATTCTATCAATTTCATGAAATTCTAATTAATAAAGTTAAAATAAAAATTTCGGGATGTTACAAATACATTATTTGATGTTAATACACATCTTTTTTATTTCCTCAAAAGTTTAGATTTTAATTTTAGAGAATTTTTAACAAAAGAATGTGCATACCTTTTCAAATATGAAATTAAATTTAATGATTGGTATTTGTTATTATAAATGTGAACAAATGTGAAGATTAAAATATGATTTTCAATTGTGAAATGTACTTTCCATTTTGAAGTAAAAAATAAATTTTTAAAAACAAAAATTATGAGAAAATGACACATGAAAATATAAATTTGATTAGCATATTTAAATTTAGCTTCAATTAAAAATTAAAAAATATTTCATCATATTATATTAAAATTTGACCTTATTATATCAAATTAGATCAGATTACTAATATTAATATTAATATTAGTATCAATATATCATTATGCCTTATTATATCAAGGCAGACCAAATTATAATTTAGGATTCTGACAAATTTATAATCATCATTTTTTTCTGTCTAAATTGATTATAAATCAAGTTTCCATTTAAAATTAGCAATGTAATAAATTAACATGTAATAATCATTATGTGATTAGAATGTAATTATCTAAATTAATAATTGATCTTAATTTTTAAAAATAATTAATAATTAAAATTTTAAAAATTATGGACCATAAATTACTTTAGAAGCGACTACTATAAAACTTTTCTCCAAAAGAGTCTTGAATATTAGTTTTATAGATAGATTATAAATTATCTTTTCATCTTTCGCAAAATAGAGAAAGCATATTAAGATGAGAGATGATACATGCACAACATAATAGAATAACAAACTTACATTATAAGTATAGATGAGAAAGTAGACAAAAGAAAAATGGGCCAACAACATTAATATATTAAAATAGAAAAAAAAAATAATGATAATATAGGTTTGTTGTACAATTTTATCTTACAACAAATATTTTTTTATTAAGATTCATGCAAACAGTACAAAATAAGATTTGATAGTCTACAAAGACTTCAGTTCGTAGTTTCATACATTTTTGAGCGATCTCAACCAACTGAACAAAAGCACAGTCTTATCTCTTACGCAATAGAGCAATTGCACGATATCCTTTCTTAACCATTACTATTTGTCAAGTACAAACCGGGCATTACATTTTCATTATTAACTAGAAGGCTCCTAGACATGTAGAATATTTTAGTGCTAACAACGTAATTCATTAACAGCTAATAGAAACGACATCTACAATATGAAACTGCCCGAGAGACTAACACAAAAACCACATCCATAATATTAAATCTGCAAGATGACAACGCAAACTACACCCATAATTTTGAACAGTCCACGAAGCTAACAATAGCTCAGTCTCTGGTGATGTTCAGGTGCGGCAGGAGGCACATGTGCAACCTGGGGCACACCTGCAACCAGCTCCAGCAGCAACAGTCTTGGGACATGTGCAAGGGTTGCACTCACAGTGCTCTCCGCATGAGCATGTCAAATGCTGAGTCCCACCTCCCGCAGCTTCAGCACTTGCGCACCTGCCAGTTGTGCCCAAATACCAAATAGTTCAGAAGACATGGAAAGATATTGTACAGAACCATATTAACAATGAGCATTTTTTTTTTTTTTTGGGAAAAACAGTCAAATTCAAATATGAAATATGGGATAAGAAAATTTCTCAAAGGCACTTTAACTATTGTTATTTGAATTGTAGTAATATAATTGTAATTGGACTCCTTTAGACAAACAATTTCTCTCATATTCTGGTATCTCTGCAGTGTTTATTATCCCCCTGTTCAGTTATTTCAGAATATAAATTTCTTAAAACAAATTAAGAAAATCTATAAAATGTGAAGGGAACTCTCTATCGAGCCATTAATTTTCATTAACAAACTATACATGTCTTTGATATTTTCTTTAAGAAGAATAAAAAAGAACGAATAAGAAAAGCAATTAGGGAAATTATATGGTTAACATGATTTTAAAAAAATAATAATAATAAATGAAGGTTATTCGGTTGAAGCTGGTATGAAGATAATAAGAAAGAGACCTGCAAGTGGAACCACCGGGGCACGGAACTGTGCAACCACACCTGTCATTACATGCAGCCACTCCTCTTCCTGCATCCGCCATCTCTCTGCTTCTCTCTATTTCGAACGGATCTCTTCTTTCTTGTTTTCTCTCTATGTCAAGTGCTGCTGTAGCCTTGAGGGTGTTCTAGGTATATGTTACCTTTTTATACATGGGTTACCTTAAATACACAAGATGCCAAATGTCATCTTCACTTCTAGGTGGCAACAGCTTCACATGCAATTATTCAGTTGAAAGCAAGTAGAACATAGAAGAACTTTGGATTAGGATCAATCTAGCTGAATCAGCACACACATGTCCCGAACAGAATATTGTAGAAGAACATGTCCTTTGAAATATTCTCAAAAGAGGAATGCTATTTAAACATAAAAAACAGATATTTATTAGGACACTTATTTAATAGCTATTGAATATGATATGAAGAATAGAATGTGTGTGATCCATTATCATATCCAATGATTATTAAATGGTTATTCTAATAGATACCTACATTTTAAGTTTTCAAATAGCATTTTTGTTCTCAAAATCACTTGTAACCTCTCGTGTGGATCACATGTTAAGCCATGTGCCCCCCTCGGTTTTTCCGGTACCTAATAATGGGTAAACTAATCGCACCTCGCGGGCCAGCCCATTTGATAACACCGGGCACAAATTCAGTTTTGGTATTTTGCACTAATGTATCCATAACCTTTTTTTTTTTTTTGTCAAAGATCCACAACTTGATTCAACATTCAACAAGCTTCTCGTTTTTTTTTTCCACTTAGTAAGTAAATTTGGACTATATAATCATATGTAAGTGGTCAATATTAAAAGTTAATTAATGATAACAAGATTACTTAAAAAAATTACATGCATAATACGTCATATAAATGATTTGAGCTATATAAATAAATGATTTGAGCTAGGTAATGAGTCCATGACACTTCAAATACTAACTAGATAAATACATCATCAAGCAAAAATACATAAAGCACCAACGAGCAAAATTTCAATTCGAATAATACTTGGAATAAAATAAAATTGTACAACAAATGCACATTATCATCATTGGATGTGATGTGTGATCCCACTCATCCCATTCACTTTTCACATCTAATGGTGATAAAGTGTGTGGTGTACATTTATTGTGCAATTTTATTGTATACCAAATATCACTCAATTCATAAATACATCATCAACAAAAAATACTAACAATTACCCACACCTGTTTCACATCATTGCTAGATAACTTCTGTAACATCCTCCCAAGTACAACGTTATCCTTAAGTCATGACATCAGACTTGAGAGTTGTTACTTATAAATTATCGGACTTGTCTTAAATAACTATAGCAAATGCGATAAGATCGTGTAATAACTAGCGTAATCAGATTAAAATATTTAACAAAGATACAAGTCTATTACATAAGGAAACTCTACTTGGAGCTTGAATATATATACAATCTCTATTACATTTACCTACACATATACCTACAACTATATACCATATAAGAAAAATATCAGCTATTAAACTACTACAATCCCAAGTTTCTTTCACGTAGCAGCCACATCATTCTCTGGATCAACTCGGAGGCGACACGGGAACACAACACATAGGGGTGAGAATTATACAATTCTCAGTAGGGCAATTCCCCAAAAACTCACTCATACTGTCATCGTCATCGCCCCAACCATTTCGGTTTATTAAGAAAAGGTGATCAAACATTACATAATAATGATTCATTTTTTAAAGTTCCAAATCGTATTTCCGAAATATGTTGTTTTTAATGATCAATCACTTAATGCACACATATCATAAAGCTCAAACATATAATTAATAATTCTAATCAAGAAATTAAATATGATATGAGTATGCATATGCTAAATATAGTAATCTTATCTCAAAGTGACCTGGTTTTACTTATGGTCATAGAACTCAACTCGGTGCATTTTTCTCTTTTCATCGACATAGGAAAGACTTAGTGTATATGTAACGCCCCAATTTTTACTGTAATTTTTACTGTCATTAGAAATTACCGAATTATTGTAGGTAATTATTACATAAGATTTGAGGCCGAACAATCCTCAATAAAGGAATATAACATTAGAAGAGAGGTTAGGAGCGATTCATGCGAGAGTCGCAAATCTCGAATTTCTGTACGTATAAAATGACCAAAATGCCCCTAAAGTTATTTTACTCAGAAAATGAGGATCGTGGGCCCCACCTATTCTCAAGGGGATTTTTTGATGATAATAAGGGATTGTTTGTGTTATGTGTGTTAATAGAGCAGAAGGATCTCAATTTTGAGTTCCGACGCGTGAAATGACCAAAACGCCTCAATTTGTTTTAACTCCGATGTGCGTGCCGACTAAGCTTGAACCTCACTAAAATGTTTTAAAATTTGTTTTTAAACCATGTTTAACCATTGGTTAAGCTCAGGTGGCCTCGGGCAGTTTTTAAGTGAAAGTACGATTTTGCCCCTGTTTTTGGGCAGTTTTGCGAATTTCGAGATTTTTGATTCGTATACCGAAATCTAAGCAATATTAGGCTCAAATTAAAGCTTATTAAATTCTAAATATTAATCTAGAGTCAAAATTATGTATTTAGATTGATTAGAACCCAAAATTGCTCAAAAACACCCAAATTGCTTACTAATTCACTTAAGCTCTTAACCGTAAATTCTCTAAATTACATGAATACCTTGCCTACACCTAAATAATGCATGGAACACACAAATTTCACTTCTTTGGGCTGTAATGGACGAAATTATTGATGCCATTATGCAGCTGAATTATTGCCAAAAGTTGCACTAAAACAAAATGCCAAAATGTCACCATAAGAGACATAATTCCTTAATTTCATACAACTTTGTCTAAAATGATTTTTCCTCCCTTATTTCTCCTGCAAAATTCCACCAACTACCTCCTCATTTTGGCCAATTAGAAGCCTCAAAATCTTCTATAAATAGGCTTGCTTGAGTGGTCTTGGAATGCTTTGTTCATAACTAGTTTTTAGGAGCACCAAAAACTTTCTTTCTTCCTCCTCTTTGGCTGAATTCTTTCTTCAATTTTTCAAAGAGATTTTGTTTCATTTCACTTCAAGAAATCAAGTTCTCTTCCTCTTCTTCAACTTAGATTAGGTACGGAGTAGTTTCTAAATTTATTTCTATGCTTTGAGGAGTTGTGTTTTTAGCTCAAAATGATGAAATTATGAACTTACCTTAGCTTTTCATTTTGGTTTTCCTCTTCATTTTTTCTTTAACCAATTCGGCCATATGGCCTAGGTGGAACTAAGATGATGGCTTGATGATGAGGACCTTGAGGGTGGGTTGTAAATCCATCACAAGTTAGGCCTCTAAAGCTTGAAAATTCCACTTGATGCAAAACTTTAAAGAATAATGTTTTATGATGCTAAAACAAAGATTTTTAGTTTAGAACTTGAAAAATGTATTTTCTAAGCTTGTATTTCATGTTTATGTTTCAAGTCATCACTTAATCTTTCAAGATAATAAAGAGGTTGCATCTCATATTTAATTTATGCTCTCACTTTATTTTATAATGGCTAAAAGAATCAACGCATGACATGTTTATTTTATGCCATCACCTAAAGATCCTAGAGTTCAAAGACTTGCCCATATATCACAAGCAAAGAAATATGATTATTGGAGTTAAAGAATTTATTCTTTAAAAAATCTTGAGATTGGAGCTTAAAAAGATGTAATAATAATTCTCTTCTCCCTTCACCGGTCCTGTGCGGACTACCGCCGCTCCGGTTTCTTAATATTCTCTTTTCCCTCTACTGGTCCTGTGTGGATTACTGCCGCTCCAGTTTCTTGCATCATGTTTATATTTCAAGTTCTTGCATCATGTTTAATTTTCAAGTCATCACCTTAAATCTTAAAGATAAAGAAATGGAATTGCATATCATGTTTATAATTCCAAGCTATCACCTTATAAAGATAAGATTAAAATAAAGTTGCATAGCATGTTTATAATTCTAAGATGTCACCTAAATCTCTAAAGCTCAAGACTTACTCCTTTTATCTTAAGTGAGAATTTTAATTGTGAAGATCCTCCCAAGTTTGACAAAAACTAGTTTCTAAATGAGTTTTAAGACTTTGCAAGGATTTTACGGGGAACTAGTATTTTATATGCACTTAAAATATGATTCTATGTAATTACATGAGGTTCATGATTCGGCCACTGATCTGAGTTTAGTATCAATGTATGATAATGATTTGATATGTTTGAAGTTGTGATAATTATGGTTTATTGTTAAGAGAATAATTTACTGCATGTTAGAGATAAAACTAGCTCCCTAGAACAACCGAAGAGCTAGAATTTACCTAATTTTTGACCCCTTTAAGTTTAGCCAATGCCAAATCTGTTTTAGTATGTTATAATTCTGTCTAGGATTAGTTTGCCACGAAAAATTTGGTATCAATTAGATTAGGATTGATCCCGAACACTAAAAATGAACTTAGCAACTAGAAAATCGTAAAAACAAGATTTCTAGAACTCTAGGGAATGAAATTTATGCATTCTATCCAGAATCTTTAGCAACGATAAGAACCAGGTTTTATTATGTTTAAATAAGGGAGAATGATTCATAATTGATTTAGTAACTAATTTCAGCATCATAGGGAAAGCTGGTAACAAGAAAGGATTTAAAACATAACTTCTAGCATAAGTAAAACCTTAGGAACAACTTACTACCTATGCTACCCCATTTGATTTAATAGTGTTCTTAAGGCCTATAAATAATCGTAAGGATGGTAATAAATCCCATAGGTGCATAACTAATTAGTTCTATAATTGATAATTCTATGTAAGTATTGGATGCTTATTAAGTACTTGATATCATTGAATGATTTCCTGGCTTGCATGTTATAGTTGCTGTTGCAAATAATGAGAATGTTTATGCATGAAATATTCTTTATTATGTAAAATTTACCTTTGTTGCTAGAAGAAAGTGTATCATTGTAAAAGTGTAATTTGGAAAGGTTACGCTAAGGAAAGACTTGGTATTTAAGTGTGTCCATTGTGACCCACCTCTCTTTCCTGGGAATCTCCCAGATGCATGATTATAGTTGATATATATTATTCTAACTTAAGACTATAAATGAGAAAATGCTATGATGTTTATGAATTGTATTGTGATATAACATGCAAAGATTTAATGGTGACTTAAATTTATAAGAAAATGATCCTTTGGAACCATCAGACTATAGGTGGTGAAAAGGTGATTTTAGCCCCCTAACCCATTCTCTCAAAAGGGTAGAGTCGGGACTTTAGCTTATCAAAAGGGATAAGTATATGCTAGTGACGACTAGTAAAGTATGAGCTCATAACCTAAATTACTCCCAAAAAGGTGGAGTATAGGGTGGCCCAAGGAAAATAATGATAATGATAAGATTTTAAGTCACCTAAGGCACTAAAGAAATGAAATATGTGCACTGTGTCCATGTGTAGCTAATATTATATGACGTTCTTTTATGCATGTTATTTTGATAATGATGATGAGGAATATGATGTAATGATAAAGGAAAAGTTCATTGTAAATATGACATGTTAAAATTATGATGCATTATAAGACGCATGATTAAAAATTGACGAACCTCGGTTAAGTATTTGTCTGAACTTAAAATGAATCTTTGCATGCTCACTATTTTAAAATAATCCCGAGGTTCCTGGGGACTTTGATGATGACACTGTAGAAGGAGGTACCCTACTGAGAATTCTTTAGCAAGATTCTCACTCCCTTTTCTTTATTTCCGTCATTGTCTCCAGATTCAAATGGCGACATTCGTCCTGTTCATTGATACCCTTACTTGGGAATTCCACTATGATCCGGTGCATCGCTCGTATCATTTTGAATGGAGGTCTTGTGATTCGTGTTTTTATTTACATAGGTCGTCCATTTGCACATCCTGTCCCTAGTTATCGATTTTCTCCTACTTCTCCCTATGGCGATGAAATGGTTTTCGAACATGCACGTCCACTTAATGAAAGGATGTTACGTTCTTATCCCGCTTCATCTGCTGTCCATGGATTTCCAGAGTATGTTCCCGAGACGAGATATTCTAAAACTGATCCTTCAGAGGACACTCCTACTCATGTATATTCTGAGAGCTCTGCTCCTACTCCCACACGTGTAAGAGAGGGTAGTGAGGAAACAGTTGTTTAGCTGAGGTTAGCAAGAAGGCCGTCCATGCGACCCCAGCCTGGTGCATCTCGTGTGTCCCCTCCCGAGGGAGCTCATCAGTGGATCGGATTTATTCCCTCATTTCCAGGACAGTGGCCATAGAAGGTTCTTAGTAGATTTATGTGTGTTCATGCACCCTAGTTTTAGGATAACCTTCCCGGCTTATGGAGTTATCTAGTTTAGGGGCATGTATTTCCTTATGTATATTTTCTATTATGGGTTTGCATAAGATAATAATGTATGATCATAACCCACCCTTTGAGTGAGGTTATTGTATGTAAATATATGTTATAATGTGCTTATGGATGTTATATGATGGAGCCAAAGTGATATGATGTGATATATTCTTAAACGTCTTATTATACTCCGCTTACTCGTTCACGTTGTTCTCGGCTCACGTTTTCAATTATGTTTTTTTTTTAAAAAAAATGGCTCGTAATTTCACTAAGTATTTTCAAATTATGAAGAAAGAACCAAAGCAAGGAGTAAAGTCTAGTCATTAATTAGATTCAACCTAGGTGTATTTGGTTAATTACTAGGGTGTTACAGTATACCCGACAGATATTTACTATGGATAACTCCACAATGAACAGTTTATACCATATGGTATTTATAGTGGTTCACACCACATAAGGGAAATAGACTGGTTATTAGGACTGAGCTCATTTTTATACATGGTCATTGGATTTACTTTTCCAATTCTCACATAGATCTATTCATTCCTAGCCGATATGTCTACCGACTCATATTATCTCTAGGGAAGTTCATCTTTTTGCCTTCCCCTTTATCTCTAGGGAAATTCCTCTTTTTGCCTCCTCTTTTATCTCTAGGGAAGTTCCTCTTTTTTCCTTCCCCTCATTCCACATAAGTCTTGTTTCTATTTTCTCCATATGTCAGAACATGCACAATTAAAGTTCATATATTCTCTTTTGCCACATATACATATCATTCACTATTCTTTTCCAAATGCCTGCATGAGGCACATATACACATTTATTCATAATATGATTTCAATCATGCCTCAAATTATTCCTTAAAGTCACTAGCATGCATTCATAAATGTCATACTTGAACCCAATGTCATTATTTCATCAACTCAAAGCATCAATTCATTTTCAGCACAATGGCAGATTTCACATATCTATAGCACAATTTATTTTGAATTTCAAACCATGAAATCCAAGGCTATAATCTATAAAAATTATCCAAGACACTTCAATGTGTCCTCAAGGTCCTCTAAAAATTTCGGAGTTAAAAGGTTCTCTAAGTATGATAACAAAATTCAACAAATTAGGAGACCAGAAACCCCCTATTTGCAGCCAACAACCAAAGTTCCAATCTTATTACCTTATCAAATGATCATATAAAATCATAGAAAAATTTGTGGTTGGAATTCAACATGTCCTCAATATCCTGTAGAAATTTCAGTGGAAAAATCAATCATTTTATGTGGTAACAAAATTAGACAAGCTCAAAACTTCAGAATTGGCTGTCCAGACAACTCAAGCACAGTCTCGGTTTTGATTTTTATAAAATAGTAAAACTCATTTTTAGGACCCAAGAAAAATCATGGAGTTTCCTTATGATGTTATCTTCAACATATAATTTTTATAGCTCATAAAAATTACTACAAATACATCAGAAAATTCATGAGCTATAACCTGTCCAGAAGAAATCCGAAAATCCAGCAGCATAGTCTAATATTCCTTTTGACAAAAATGATTTCTAGAATCATCCAAACACTTCACCAAAATTAATACATCAATATCCATATATCATCAACCTACAAAACTAAAAATATCAATTTAAATTAGTGATTAACACTGAAAAATGGATTTGAAGAAGAAGAGGTTTAAAAATCCTACTTTGATGGCTTTAGGGATCTTGGCTCCAAAGGATGCTCCAAGATTGATTTTGCTCACTTCAAGGCCACCAAATCAGCACCAAGCCCTTCCTTAATCAGTGATGAATGAGATACCAAGGTGAGGATTGATGAGGAATTGAAATTCCAATCATTTAGTTTGATAGATTATGAGGAGTAGAACAAGTTTTGTAAAAGGATCTTGGTGTTTTAGTAACTCTAAGTTAGAGTTTTTGAAGCTTGAAGCTTGTTAATGGAGGTTTGGGAGGAAGAACAATGGAGAGGCTGTGTTTTCTACCTCTTGGCCAAAAATGATGATGGTGGGGTGATAAGGTTGGTGGTTTTGTGTTAATCTTTAAAGGAAGCTTGTAAAGAAAGCTTGGTTATTGTAATGTAAAAGGACAATTCTTAAAGAAAGCTAACAAAATGGATGGATAGGATTGTTTCCTTTGTCAAAGAATAGATCTTGGGCATCCACTTGGCTCAAGGCAATTGGATCACTTTAACTTGGGGAGCAAGTAGCCTTTTCGATGTTAAAATTGGTACCGAAATTCCACCGAAAGGATGAGTTATTGGCTCCCGAGTAAAACATAATAAATCAAAGGTCATGATTAAAACTTTCTTTTCAAGTTTTAATCTTTGCCATCCACTTGGCATAAAGTGGTTGGTAAAGGTTACTTGGCCACTAAGTAACTTGTACGACGTTAAAAAACTGCACATCGAAATTCTACCGAACGGGCAAAACACTGTACCCGGGTAATAAGACATTGCCCGAAAATTAATTCTAAGTGTAAAATCCTCATTTCTAACTATTTCTAATCTCAATCCTATAATTTCTCAGTTTTGGGCACCTCCGGGTCCCAATTCTAGGGTTTTGGCTGTCCCGACGGGCCCGTAGGGCGCATAAGGTTACTATTCGTGAATTTTTTTTTTTTACAAATCCATTGGATCGTCCTCATCATTTCTAAAACTGTCAGATTTTTGAAATTACGGCTAGCAAAGCCCAAATTAATTTTTAAATAATTTTTAGGGTGTTACAATATCCATCTCTAAAGTATCGATGAGCACGGATCTTACGCGCAGGCCTGCCCTAATTGTGTTGCTGTTGATAATCATCCTACTTGTCACCCTACTAATCATGCTCGTGCTGATACTCCCTGACAACACCAACTGGAGTATTAGGCATGGGCTACGATGGAGTTTCGCATATAAGATTGACTGCATGTCGTAATCTATGTAACAAGAGATATTCAAATCCAATGAAGGAATACATCGAATGTTAAGACTTTATGGATTGACGACTGTCCCTACAAACCAAAACAGGTCTTTTCAGCGTACTTTGTCCTTCTCACACGCTTCCTAGGAAAACTTCCCAGGAGGTCACCCATCCCAAAATTGCTCCAAGTCAAGCACGTTTAACTGTAGAGCTCTTTAGTGATGGGCTACCGAAAAGAAGATGCATCTTGTTGGTATAGGTAGTACAAATCAATTCATATAAGCCCTTCTCAACTGTATAGTCCCATACCTATATAGTCTTAGGATCTTTCTTATTTGGGTGTGTAATCGGTTCATTCATGTACCCCTCCACTTTCAAAGTCTGCCAAGAGCCGCTCCTTGTCCATGCCTCCTTGCACTAACGATTACTCCCCGACTTCACAATTCCCGGGCGTTACATGAATCCAAGCCATCCATTTTTCTTTCTTTGATTAAAGCTTATATACTTATAATATATAATATATACATATTTGTTACAAGATCAACACAACTCCAAGTTTCAAAAAGAAGCCACACCTTTGACTATATCCTTGCAGCAGCTCCATCTTCCATTTTCAAAGAGCTCAAGCTTTCAAAGCCTATAAACACTAGCCTAGAGTTATTGAAACTTCAAAGTTCCTTTACTAAACTTGTTCTATACTTCGATATCTACCAAACCAACCAATTATAATTTTAAATAATCTCCAAGCTGAACCTTGAGCTATCATTCTCTACTGTTTAAGGAAGGGTTAGGTGCTGTTTGGAAGACTTGGAGTGAGGAAAAATCATTTCTGAAAGATCCTTTGGAATTAGAAGCCTTAAAGCTTCACAAGTAGGGTTTTTGTGACTTGTTCTTGTGATTTCTGTTCTTGCTGATTTTGACTTGTTTCAATGTGATAAAATCTGGTTCTTATGTGAGATTGATGTATTTTCATAGATGGATTAGTTTGGTGTTGGAGAAAAATCAATTTTGTCAAAAGGATGTTGAGTGATACTTGCTGGATTTTCGGTTTTTGTATATCTAGCCACTGATCATGAATTTTCTGACCAAGTTAGAGGTTTTAAATTGAGCTGAAAATTTTATATGATGTAGGTAACATGTTAATGCATCTTCAGTAAAATTTTGAGGTATTCTGGTCTCTTTTGCTATGCCTAAAAAATCAAGAACCGAAATTGTACCTATGCTGCCTGAATTATTGGAACTGAAGCTGCCAATTTGTCTATTTTTGTTACCATAGTAAATGATTGATTTTTCTTTTGAAATTTTTACAGTGTATTAGAGACATCTTAAGGTTTTACTAGGAATTTTAATTCTCATTTTTCTGGTTTCATTTGCTAGGGTTAAGAATTAGGGAATTCAGGAATTTATCTGAGAATCAATGGTCTCTGACCACCAAATTTGTCTAATTTTATTAAATATTTAGAAAACCCTTTTCACTATGAAATTTTTATGGAACCTTGTGGACACATTGAGGTGTTATTGAGAATTTTTATAGCCTCCGATTTGATGGTTTGAATTGCATATTAAATTGTGCTACAAATATATGAAATCTGCCATTGTGTTGAAAATAAATTGATGCTTTGAATTGATGAAATAATGGCATCTTGTACTAGTATGACATGAGTTCATGAATATGGATATGAATAATTGAGCATGTGAGCTTATTGATGAGGTTAGGCACATATAGATATGAATGCTTATTACAATTGTTTACATGTGAAAGAAAGGCATAAGATTATGTTCCTTGGGCTGGAGAAAGTAAATCCAGTTTGTTAGGGATAGTAAACCTAACTACCAAGAAGAGCATAAGATTTATAATCCGGTCTGTCAGACAAAGTAAACCTGACTACTCTTGAATTGAGTTGGGGAAAGTAAATCTACCTAGGAATAGGTCCGTGTGAGAATTGGAGAAAGTAAATCCAATGATCATGTATAGGAATGAGCTCAGTCTTGAAAAGCAGTCTATTACCCATTATTGCCATACTAGGGATGGCGGTATGTAACGCCCAGACGTGACAAGATTAGTCAAGGGTCAAGGCAAGTTTTAGAAGTAAATTTTCTAAGAAATCCTTTATCTTATATGTCGAGTGAAGAAGTTTAGTACCGATATTGAGACCAATATATTTAAGTGGAAAGTTAGTAGTATATAATATTGAGTAGTATGGTATATGTACATTAAGTGATTGAATGTTAAAAGTAACCCACTTCGGAAGTATGATTTGGAACTTTAAAAATAAATTGTTATTATATAATGCATGACCACTTTTCTTAATAAACCGAAGTGGCTGGGGCGATGACGATGACATTATGATTGTGTATTTGGGAGAGTTACCCTACTGAGAATTGTATAATTCTCACCCCTATGTTTTTATGTTCTCGTGTTGTCTCCAAGTTGACGCAGAAAATCAAGAGACTGCTATGCCAAAGAACTTAGAAGTGCAATAGTGTAGTAGTTAATGCTTTTATTATGTTGTATCTAGTGAAATGGATATGTATGTAAATATGTTAGAGGACAAAGGTGTGTTAAAGCTCATAAAACAGCTTCCTTTATGTACTGAACTTTGTATTAAATAAATATTTTGGTTTTATTGCTATATATTTTAGTAGAATTATGACCTAGTTATCTCGCGAATCAATCAAAATGGCTATAGATATTTAAGAGAGGTCCGCTAATTTATAAGTAACAACTCTCGAGTATGATGTCATGACTTAAGAATGACATTGTACTTAGGAGGATGTTACATATATCACTCATGTCTCATTGTGTCGTGCTATCTAG
Source organism: Dalbergia cochinchinensis (assembly GCA_031216125.1). Lineage (NCBI taxonomy): Eukaryota > Viridiplantae > Streptophyta > Magnoliopsida > Fabales > Fabaceae > Dalbergia > Dalbergia cochinchinensis. The sequence goes on along the minus strand of CM062368.1, from coordinate 55,695,119 downwards.
GGTGTGGGCAACTCATCTAGGATGATGAGTAGATCACCATAGGGCATGGACATGCCAAGAAGATCATCACCAAGCCTAGTGACAAACTAGTGAATAAGGCTACCCATTATTGGTGATGACTGAAGCTAGGCATGGACTGAATGGTCAGATCAACCATGTATTGATGGTTGGAGCTAGGCATGGATTGAGAGTCAAGTCCCTGCTAATTCACTGGTGGTTTTTTGAGAGGTTCCGAGCACTTTTGAGTTCTCCTAAAGCTGCTTTCAAGGAATTATACTGGTATTGTTTGATAACATAATGTAAAAGGTTCGCTCAAAAGAGAAGTCACTACAATAGTATTTGATCAATATAATATAAATTTTTTCTAAGAATCTAAAATTACTATACTGGATATAGATATCATTGAGGATAATTTTAACTTTTATTGCCATTAAATAGAGTAAGGTTGTACTAACCTTTCAAATTTCGAAAAGAATAAGCTAGTGCTAAAAAGCACCCAAAAGGTGCTCTTAAAAGTATCCCTAATTTTTAAAAGTCAAAAGCAAATATATATGCATACATGTGTATGTCAAAATATCATTTATTGGGAAACAAAATAAAATGTAACTTGGATATCAAAGATGATGTTGTATCGGTGACATAACATGATGTTTTTGCTTTTAATTATGTCAATTGTCAAATATTAAATACATAAATTCCCCTTATTAATAAATTTGAATTCAAGTTATTTCTTACTTGAACTTCTGCATATAACATCAGAATAACACAAATTTGGTTTACATTTAAAAATTTAATCGAGATTATCCAAAGTATTTCACAAATTTTAGTGTTCTGTATACTTCATTAAATAAACATTGAAAAATTGAATTAATAGAAATGTTGTAATTTACCATTATTTACCGTAACATTTAAAAAGTAGTTTGTTAAAATTTATATAATTTCTCACATTTAAACTTCATAATTTTTAAAATGCATATACTAACTTTTTTCTCATATTTAAATTTACAACTTCATACAAATTATTGTCTAATTTTTTCATCATTAATCCACTCTCAATGACTTGTTTAAGCTTTTTTTACATAAATAAAATAAAAAATAACTTATTACACTTCCCTCATTATTCAGTCGGTTATAGATTTGTCCTATTTTGTATATAACAGAAGTCGATTCCAATTGACTTATGGACTGGTCAAATCACCATCAAAAAGGCTCAGAGCACTGCATGAGACATCCAATCATCCAAGCAAAAGTCAACTGAAGTCGACTTGTTGCTGTAGCTGTTGCTGTGGTAAGAGATGTCAGCTTGCATAATGAATCGGTTGGAGTCGACTTTAGGCAACATATATATGGAGTTGATTCAAGTCAACTTGCTACTGTACCATTACTGCAATCAGAGGCGTCAGTGAATCGATTAGAGTCGACTTCTACCTGCCTTCGTAGTATACAAAAGGAGACGATTGATCACGATTTTTGAAGAGGGTTGTGTGAGTAGTTGCGGTGAGACTGGGAGGAAGGTAGAACCAAAAAGAGGAAGGAGGAAGGAGAAAGGAGGGAATGCTACACCAGTGACAATGGAGAACGATCTTTATCGTTTAAATGCTGTGGATCATATTACAGGTAGACTGGAAGTGCAAGTAACTTAATTTAATTTATTATTTATTGATAGTGTATTTTATTTTATTTTTAAATTTATTGTAGTTAAATTTGTAATAGTGACATATAATTTATTGCAGTATGGTGTTAATTTTACTTATTGTTCTGACAAAATTGTGAATGTTAAAATTTATTTTTTGCTTAGGCGACATGTTCTAGTTTAGGCAAATTAGTATAATTTAGTAGAAGAATATATTGTTTTAATTTATTGTTAGTGTTGTATATTATTTTAGAATTTGTATTCTGGGTATAATATGCAATTAAATTTAAATAAATGGTAACGTTTAGTTTAAGGTTTAGGCTTTAATGTGTTATTTTGTTTGCTATAATGAATTATTGAAAAGTATTCAAGTTTTAGAAAACTAGTAGGCATTTAATTTAATTTTAACCAACTAATTTTGATAAGATACATAATTTGATTTTAGTTTTTGTTAATTCTATTGACGAGGCAAAAAAAAAATAGTAAACTTAAGTAGAAGTTAGGTATAATTTTTTAGTTCAATTTGTTTGTGAAATATAATACTTTAATTTGTTATTTTTTAATTTGCTTGTATTTATTGAAGCATAATTTTAAATGAGAACATTATACTATTATATAATACTAGTCAAAATTGTATTTTATTTTATTATTAAATGTTATTAGAATTTAATTTAAAAGAATGGTAACGTGTAGTTTAATTTTTTTTTCTTTTATTATGTTATTTTATTTGTTATAATGAATTATTGGAAAGTATTTGTAATACATCAAAAAATTATTTAAAAATTAATTTAAGCTTTATTAGACATAATTTCAAAAATCTGACAGTGTCAATAATGATGAGGACGGTCCAACAAATTTGTAAAAAAAATAAAATGAATAGTGACTTGTGGGTCCCGTAGGAACTAAGAAAAGAAAAGGTTAACATTAAAAATAGTGAGAATTGAAGGTTTTATACCTGAAATTAATTTTCGGACAATGTTTGATTATTCGGGTACGGTATTTTACCCGTTCGGTAAGATTTTGGTGTGTAATTTTTAACTCCGAAAAATAGTTTAATCTCTATAAAAGGGTAATGTATATCCATTATGACTTGGTGAATGGCTAAGATTTAATCTTGCTTTACAAAATTAAATCCTAGCAATCCATTTGTTTTCTTTTCTTTAAAGAATTATACATTAATAGTGCATAAATGCTACTTTATCCTAAGATAAATTAAAACCACCAAACTTCTCCATCAAGTTATGCATTCTCGACCATCAAAGTACTAGCACTCTCCATGGCTTCTTCACAAAGAAAAACCATAACAACTTGATTTCAAACCTCCATTTTCCTAACTTATAATTGATAAAATCACAACTCTTCTCACAAAACTTGTTTCATTCCTCAATATCTACCAAACTAACCAATTAGATTTGAATCCATCAACCTTTTCTACTTTGAGAGCTCACCATCTGTTGTTTAGGGAAGGATTTGATATTGAATTGGTGGCTTTGAAGTGAGCAAGATTACTCTTGGAACATCCTTGAAACCAAGATCCTTAAAGCCACCGAAGGAGGGCATTTTAAACCTCTTTACTTCAACTTTATTTTGTGACTTTTCTTACTGATTTTACTGAATATTTTTGGTTGAATTGGTTGATAATATATTGATAGTGATGTGTTAATTTTGGTGGAGTGGTTTGATGTTGTGAAAAATCATTTTTGTGGAAAGAGATTTTGTGAAAAATGCATGCATAAGGAAAAAGAAAAGTAAATGATACATATATGTGGCAAAAGAGAATATATGAACTTCAATCGTTCATGTTCTAACATATGGAGAAAACAGAAACAAGACTTAAGTTAAATAAGGGGAAGGCAAAAAGAGGAACTTCCCTAGCGTGCATCGTCTAATACATGGAAAAAACATAAACAAGATTTAGATTGAATTGAGGGGAGGCAAAAAGAGGAACTTCCCCCGAGATATTATGAGTTGGTAGACATATTGGCTAGGAATAGATCTGTGTGTGATTCGAAAAAGGAAAAAAATGAAGTCCGATGACCATGTATAGGATTAAGCTCAGTTCTGATAAGCAATCTATTTCCCTTGTGTGGTGTGATCCACTATAAATACCATTTGGTATAAACTATCTATTGTGGAGTTATCCACGGCAGATACCCATTGGGTATAAACTAGTCTTTCCTATGTTAATGAAAAGAGAAAAATACACTCAATTAAGTTTTATAACCATAAGAGAAAACTAGAGAATTCCTTTTGATATATCCAGAACAAGTGAAGATAATTTCATTAAAGATTTTGGCATTTATCATATGCATACGCATATTAATTTGAATTGTCTGCCTAGGATGATTTACTAGGTGTTTGAACATTGGGCTATATATGTATTAAGTGACTGATCATTAAAAGCTACCCACTCGGAAGTACGATTTGGACCTTTAAAAATGAACCATTGTTATGAAATGCATGATCACTCTTTTTCTAATGAACCGAAGTGGCTAGGGCGATGACAATGACATTATGAATGAGTTTTTGGTGAGTTTCCCTATTAAGAATTGTATAATTGCCACCCCTATGTGTTTTGTGTTCCCATGTCACCTCCAGGTTGATCCAAGGAACGACGCGGCTGCTATGGGAAAGAGCTCCAGATTGCAGTAGTTTAGTAGTTGATGCTTTTCTTATATGGTATATAGTTGTAGGTAAATATAATAGAGATTGTGCAACACCCTAATTCTCTTTAGAAATTAAATGAGGTTTTATTAATGAGAATTTTAAGATTTTGATAGATGTAGAAATGATGAGAAGGATTCAAGGGAGCAAAAAAAGAATGTGAATAGCATTTTGCAAGCCCCATAGGCCAGTTGGGACAGCCGAAATCCTAGAATTGGGCCCCAAAGATGCCCAAAATTGAGAAATTATATTATTATGGTTAGAAATAGGTAAAATTAAAGATTTTATATCCGAAAATATTTTTCGGGCAATGTTTGATTACCCGGATACACTGTTTCACCGTTCGGTGAAATTTCGGTGTGTGATTTCTAACACCGAAAACTAGTTAGATCTCTACAAAACAAATAAACTCATCCCTTTAAATCAAATGAATGGCTAAGATTCAATATTGAATTACAAGATTGAATCACAACCATTCATTTTACTTTATTGGCTTTGTAATTATCTAAACATAATATATTTTATTCATTTCTTTAATACAAGATAAGCTTGATTTTTGGATTCTTTAAGAAGCTCTTTCTCGGCCATAACTATAGGAAGACAGTAGCTCCATTTCTTCCATGGCTAAGAGCTTCAACTTGCTTTCAACTCCATATATGTTAGCTTAGAGTTACCAAAATCCAAAGTTTCCTTCACAAAAATTATTCTACACCTCAACATCTACACATATAACCGATTAGAATCTCAATCACTCACCAAATCTCAATCTTGATCTCTTGTACCTCACTGTTTGTAAAGGGTTTTGGGTGTGTTTTGAGAGCCTTGAAGTGGAGGGCATCATCTTGAAGCATACTAGGGACAAAGGCATTACTTGCTTCCAATAGTAGGGTTTTATTTGGTCTTTTCTTGCCAAATTTATATTTCACATCTCTGACCTGTTCTGCTCAAAATTTTTCATTGTGGTAGTTAATGATATATGGTTGTTGATGTATGAATTTTGGTGAAGGATTTGGATGAGGTTAGATAACTCATTTTATCAAGAGAAGTTTTAGTTAGAGTGCTGGATTTTCGGTTTGCCTGCAGAGAGCAAAATTTCATGAATTTATAGACATGTTTACAGTGATATTCATTGCCTGGAAAAATTATATGTTGGTCCTTAATCTTGAAATATCTACACGAAATTCCTTGAGCATTAGTTTCAAGGAATACTGTCTTAAAAAAATCAGAAACCGAAATAGCTCTCATGCTGTCTGGATTTCTGAAACTGAAGCAGGCAAATTGTATGATTTTATTATCATACTAAATGAGTGATTTCTCTGTTGAAATTTTTATAGGGAGTTACCAACATCTTGAAGTGTAACTTTTATTTTTATCTTGGGTTCATTCCATCATATGATAAATTTAAAAATTAGGAGAACCTTGTCCTAGGTTGTGAAAAGGTATACTGTGACCACTACATTTGTAGAATTTAGTGACATGGTTATAGAATTCTGATTGTTATAAAAATTTTACAGGATCTTTTAGACATATGAAGGTGTCATAGGGAATTTTTTTGACTCTTGAATTGGCTTTTTGATGGGGAAATTAATTTTGAATTCTAGAGTGATAAATCTGCTGATTGCTGAAAATGGTAAGAATGTCTTGAATTAATGATAGAATGGCTTTAGATGCAAGTATATATCATGTTAATCCATGCTAATTGTTTGAAAGAAATGTTGATGAGATATGGATGAGACTCCAACATAATTGTATGCCTACCTGTGATCTAAACAAGCCTTTGAAAAGAGAAGTACACTATGTGATCATTGTGAGCATAAAGGAAAAGAAAAGAAAAATAACATGACTTTTAGTTATGCAATTTTTAACATATGGGGAAAATAGAAACAAGGCTTGTGTAGTTAATAGGGGAAGGCAAAAGTAAGAGCTTCCCTTGGAAATTGATGAGTCGGTAGACGTATCGACATATAGGAATGAGCTCATGTCCTAGTAATCAATAGTTCTTGTGGAGTGACTCCACTACAGATACCACTTGATATGAGATTAAGCCTTCCCTATGTTAATGAAAAGAGATAATTGCACTAAATTGAATTCCATGAGTTGCACGAGAAAGACACTTGTTTACTACCCCTTTTGCATCCGACTTTATATGATTTATGCACATTGGTATTTATGCACATAATTTAGCATGATGAATTCAATATGAATGAATTTATTGGTTATATTATGTTCACATTTGAGGGAGTACCCTACTGAGAATTTTATAATATTCTCATCCCTATGCTGCATGTATTTATGTTGTATTCAGATTCTAAGGATGCTATCGGTGATAATCTTCCTTGACTCGCCCCAGTGGCAGTGGCATTATGACCCAGCCTTAGACTCCTTATATGTTGTAGCATGCTCCCAGATCAAAGTGTACGTGTTCTTTAGCCGTTCATTTAGTACTTCTGTTTTCTCTGCTCAATTTGACCCAGGTTTTCCTTATGCTGAGGTGCCTCTAGAAATGGCACACCCTGATGTATTTGTAGCCCCACCTGCACCAGCTATGTCCTCTCTTGGAGATGATCCTTCATCCTCCTCCTCCGACTCTGATCCACTAGTTGATCCTGATGCCCCAGCTGGGGGCAATGCCATTGCACCAATGGCAAATGGTTTTATTTAGGAGACCATGGGACAACTCAGGGACTGTTTGGTGTATGTATAGTGGCAGTTAGGAATAAGATCCCCCAGACCGTAGTTTGACCTTATTGGATGTTGATGAGATTCATTTTCTGTTTGTATAAAATTTTGCTGGATCTCAACTTTGAGTAGGTTAGACTAGCTAGTAGGGATGTTCTTTTGTGGACTGAGTCCCTGTTGTTTAGGAAATGACTAGTTTGTTTTACAGTGTTGCCTATTGTAAACTTAACAACAATGTCCATATATGTATATATTGGCTTTGCAACATATACATCTACATTATTTTATTTCAATTATTTTCGACTAGTATAGATTGTGAATATAAGTAATACTTTTCTAATTACTGTATTAATACTCAAGTAAAATATGGTAATTAGGAAGGTGTTACAGATTGTATATGTATTAAAGCTCACAGTAGAGCTTCCTTATGTAATTGATTTTATAGTAAATAAATGTTTTGTATCTTTGTTACATATTTTAATCGAATTACGCTAGTTATTACACGAATCCATCGAATTTGCTATAGTTATTTCAGAAAGGTCTGCTAAATTATAAGTAATAACTCTCGAGTCTGATGTCATGACTTAAGAATGACATTGTAATTGGGAGGATGTTACATTATGGTATCAGAGAAAAATGTATTGAATTGAGTTCTATAGCCATAAGAGAAAACTAGAAATTCCCTTTGAATATATCCAGAACAAGTGGAGATGATTTCATTAAAGATTTCGATATTTATCATATACATACGCATATTAATTTGAATTGTCTGCCTAGGATGATTTACTAGGTGTTTGAACATTATGGTGTATATGTATTAAATGAATGATCATTAAAAGCTATCCACTTCGAAAGTACAATTTGGAACTTTGAAAATGGACCACTGTTATGAAATGCACGATCACTCTTTTTCTAATAAACCGAAGTGGTTGGGGCGATGATGATGACATTATGAGCGAGTTTTTGGGGAGTTGCCCTACTAAAAATTGTATAATTCTCACCCCTATGTGATTTGTGTTCTTGTGTTGCCTCCAAGTTGATCCAAAGAACGACACGGCTGCTACGGGAAAGAACTCGAGATTGCCATAGTTGATATTTTAGTTCACTGTATTTAGTTGGAGTCATATGTATGTAAATGTAATAGAGATTGTGTATGTATTAAAGCTCATAGTAAAGCTTCCTTATGTAATTGACTTCATATTAAATAAATGTTTTGTATCATTGTTATATATTTTAATCGAACTACGTTAATTATTACACGAACCCATCAAATTTGCTATAGTTATTTAAGAAAAGTTCGCTAATTTATAAGTAACAACTATTGAGTCTGATATCATGACTTAAGGATGACGTTGTACTTGGAAGGATCTTAATTGGCTAATTTTGATAAGATAATTTGATTTTAGTTTTAGTTAATTTTATTTACTAGGCATAAAACATAATTAACTTAAGCAGAAGTTAGGTTGCATTTTTTTAGTTTAATTTGTTTGTGAATTGTAATAATTTAAGTTTGTTATAGTTTAATTCACTTGCACTTATTTAAGTATAATAAATTTAAAAGAACACTATAATATTATATAATAAGAGTCAAAATTTTATTTTATTTTATTAGTAAATGTTATTAGAATTTAATTTAAATAGATGGTAACATTTAGTTTAATATTTTTTCTTGAATGTGTATTTTATTTGTTATAATGAATAATTGGAAAGTATTGAAGTTTCAGAAAGCTAGTGGGCATTTAGCTTAATTTTAATTGGCTAATTTTGATAAGATAATTTGATTTTAGTTTTTGTTAATTTTATTTACTAGGCATAAAACATAATTATAATTTTAAATGCTAACATTAAATTTTTGTTTGAAATTTTGTATTTATCATAATAAAGTGAGCATTTAGATTAATTGACAAACTTTAACAAATATAATGTTGTTTTTGTAAAATTTATTTTTTGTGGCATATTTAATTTAGATCTATTTCGTATCTTAAGATAATGTTAAATTGTAGTTTTTGTTGTAAATTATTTATTTTAGGCCCAAGTTTTATAAAAAGATAATGTTAATTAATGTGGTTTAAGTGTAGTTTTGACATTTTGTACATTTTTACTTTAATTTGCTAAATTTAAGATCATGGCATGGTATATATGTGATACTGGATACACGAATTCTAAAAACAAGGCGGTACAATTTGATGGTGCCAAGACCCACGGATGGAAACAGTTTCTTAAGCAAGCTGGTTTGTGGTACGTCGTGCAGATCGTTCCAGTATTTGATTATGATAGGTCACTTATAAGTGCACTTGTGGAGTGTTAGAGGCCTGAGTCACACACTTTTCATCTTCTGTATGGAGAGTGTACCATCAAATTAGAGGATGTGGTGTTCTAGCTGGGTTTATGTGTGGATGGACCATTTGTTAGTGGATGCATCGGTACATGGGAGAAATTTTATGATCGAGATATATGGTCAATGTATGCAGATCTACTTGGTGCTATTCTAGAGCACAAGGACAAAAAAGGATTTTTGGTCAATCTGCGTTGGTTTACAGATACATTTGGGTTATTGCCATGGAATGCTGATTCACAGATGATTATTCATTATACCAGAGCTTTCATTATGGTTCTATTTGGTGGGGTCCTATTCTTGGATAAATCAGTGTTTGGGGTTCACATGAAGCGGCTCCTTTTTCTTATTAATTTTGATAAGATAACGGAACATATTTGGAGATCCGCAGTTCTAGGATCCCTTTATCGTGAGCTTTGTCATGCATTGAAATATAATGTCACTGACATTGCAGGCTATTTTGTTTTCTTATTTAATTACTGATATACATTGTTATCATGAAAACTAATTATATATACTTTTTTTCTAGATGGAGTCGATTTAGGTGCTCTATAATGCCAAATTTTTTTCCCGTGTGCAAATGACCAATATACCCCTGAGGTTATTTCTGCCCGGGAATCGAGGATAGTCGATCCTGGATAACCTTAAGAGGATAGTTTTAAGATTGAAGGGGATTAATTGTGTTGTGTGCTTTATTAGAGATGAAAACCTCAATTTTTGGGCATTTTCACCCCAAATGACCAAAATACCCCTGTGACTAATTAGTGCAGAATTAGGTGCTGATTGAGCCTGGACTTCACCCAAAAGCTTGAAATGATGTTTTTAAGAAATGTATGACATTTGTATAAGCCTGGGATGGTCTCGGGGAGTTTTATGTAAAATTACCATTTTGCCCTTAATTAAGGGCATAATGAGCTTAATTGCATGATTAACAAGACCTAAACAATAGTAGACTCTAATTAAAGATTAATTAATTTTAATTATTGATCTTGAGTCAAAATAATTAATTGAGATTGATCAGAGCTTAAGATTGCTTAGAGAAAGCTAAATCCCTTTTCTAAAGTCAAGTGGTCTTAAGACATCAAATAGTCAAAAAGGTAAATAGTATCCTATTCCTTAATTTAAAGAATTGTGTTGGTTTTTGAAATTCAAAATAATTGAGTTTAATTTAAATTAAATTAACTTAACACCTTTAAATATTTATGACCACTCTTTGATCATGATCTTGAAATTCCTAATTACATGATTATCAACCCAAACACCTAACTACCTATTTCTAACCTTTTTTCCTAATTAAATCCACCGCTAATACACATCCTAACCTACATTAAAAATGAAACTTGGCCCCCAAGTTCTTCTAGAAGGCCATGGCACCCTCCCTCTATTTTCATCCATCACATGTTGAGATTACACACTCAAAGAACCATGCCTAAACCCATACCGAAGACCATACCTAGCCATGCCTACACCATGCCATGAAAGAGATATTTTCTTCCTTTTCCCTCCATGTGTGTCATGGCCACTCCTCCTCCTCATCTTCTCAATGTTGAAAATTTTCTATAAATAGAAGGCAAGCTTACATAGCCATTTGTTCATTTCTTACAATCCCAAGTTCAAGAATTCTCAAGCTTTCTCTCTAATTCTCAAAAAGTTCTCTTCTTCTTCTTCATCATTCTTTCAAGAGCCACCACCCTCCACCACTTCTCAACCCCAAACCACCACATAACCACCATAGATATTCCTTTCAACACAACCTCTCCACTTCAAAGATCAAACTCAAGACACATCTTCCTTCCTCTTTTTCTTTCTTGGCTGAAATCACCTTGAAGCACTAAGAAAGATTTGTTCTTCTCATCTTATAACACCTCGATTTTTCTGTCTGAGCAAAAATGACCAAAATGCCTCTGAGGTCATTTCCCACCCAGAATTCGAGGATAGGCGACCTGCCGACCTCGAAGGGTCAACTCAATGTTCGAAAGGCATTGTATGTGAATAAATGATAATAGAGCAGAAAAATCTCTTTTTCTGAATTTTCAGGACAAATGACCAAAATACCCCTACATCATTTTTACGAAGGTATAAATGCCGTTTGAGCTTGAAAAATTCTCAAAAGGTTTAAAATGATATTTTTATAAGTCTGGGCATGTCTATTTAAGTCCCGGTGGTCTCAGGCAGTTTTTGTGCAAAAATTATGATTTTGCCCCTAAAGTAGTGATTCTGAGCTTAATGACAGAATTAAGCAAACCTAAGCAATACTAGGCTCTAATCAAAGATTAATTAATTTCCATAATTAATCTAGAGTCAAAATAATTTATTAAAGTTAATTAGAACCTAAAATTGCTTAGATTAAACTTAAATATCTTTTCTAAAAAAAAGCTTAAGATTTCAAGTCATAGAATCTTGAATAGTATTTTCTCTCTCGAATTCCTTAAATTAAGGAATTGTGTCTATAATTGTTTACACTTTAAAATGAGATTTAATTTGACTAATGAAGCAAGAACACTCCCTAAATCATGTCTTGATACCCTTAATCACCTATTTAGTTACCTAAAAACTTACTTAGCAACTCCTAATCTTAAGCCTAATCTAAGATACACCTAAACACATCACTAAACCACAATCAAATCAAAGAAACCTCTCCTCCCTCACTCAAGGAAACCGGCGCCATTCATCCCTCCATTATCCATCACATGTTTGAATTCCTATACTCAAAAGACTATGCTTTGCGCTATACCCACCTTACCTCCAACCATACCTCCAACCATGCTTCACCATGCTTCAAAGAACAAACCTCTCACCTCATGGAACATGAGGATTGGCTGTGGCATACCCTCCCTCCATTTATCCTCCATTTGTTTTATTTCCTTATCAACACACATGCAAATGAACTTGTAAGAACCTTTAGATCATTTACTAATCTTTGAGTTTTAAAGAGCAACTCCAAGTTCTTCCTTTTTCCTCTCAAAAGTTCAAGAGTTCTTCTCCTCAACTTCTTCATCTACATTAAAGAGCTACCTCCTCATAGGATCAAACCACCTCACAAACACCAAAGATCAATCATCAAACACATAACCTTTCATCCCCAAAAAACCAAGCTCACACAAAAGCACTTCCTTTCCTTTTTCCTCACCTTGGCCGAATTCTTCCTCACCTTGGAAGAACATTTTCTTCTTATTCTTACCTTCAAATAACTGAGTTTTCACCTTCTTCATTTGGTAGGAAGCTTGTTCTAAAACCATTCCTTTACTTGCATATACTTTGTTCTTAGATTAAAATGTTGTTTTGATGAACTTTCTTGTGTTTTCCTTTTTGGTTTCTCTTTCTCCTTCCTTTTTCATTTCGGCCTTCAAGGCCTAAACTACTTCCCATGATGGCTTGATGATGGGTGTCTCTAGATGATGACTTGAGTTCATCACAATGAGGCCTCTAAAGCTTGAGTTTTGCTTTCTTAAAGTCTTATTAAAAATGCTACTTAGCTCACTAATGATTTTACCTTAAAGAAAATGATCACAAGGTTTTCAAAAAGCCCAAAGCTTACCCTTGTCAACCTTAAAGTTGGCCGGCACATTCTAGAGTTTACTCTAGATAGGAGCTTTTGGGCATAGAATAAAGAATATTGTGTATTTCATTCCTTTTTGGTTTCGGCCCTTTTTCCTTTCCTTTATGGTTTTGTCTTCCTTTGAACCCATTTCCTTGAGCTTGATGATGATGTTCACACCATAAGGTTTCTTGAAACCTTGGTACTTAGAACTCTAGAGCTTCCTTTATTTTGATGAGATTAAGTTTGGGATTAAGATATTGGTACTTTAAAGTCTTGTATGAGCTCTAGTAGTTATATAAAAATGAACTTGCATTCATATTTACATTTCTTGCCTAGCATGTTTACTTTTCAAGCCATCACCAAAAACTTAAAGATTAAAACAAGAGCTTGCATTTTCGTATCACATAAATAATTAACTCGAAGCCTACCTATTTCAACCTTAAAGTTTATTGTTGATTTAGGGTGAATACTCTAAGACGCCTAGAGTACTAAAATCAAGAATTGGACTTGCATTCGTGTTTACATTTCCTTGTCTAGCATATTTACTTTTCAAGTCATCACCTAAACTTTAAAGACAAAAATGAACTTGCATCTCATATTTATTTTAAGCCCTCACTTTACTTTTCTAATGAAGAATAAAATGAAGCGCATAACAAGTTTATACTCTTGTTATCACTTAAAGATTCTAGAGCTCAAAGACTTGTCCCTTTATCTCAAGGAAAAGTTAGATGTGGGAGCATTCTCTTGAATGCATAATTCGGCCATGTGATGGTGATGAGCTTGGTGTGAGTTTCATTCAGCCACAAGTGCCAATAATCTATGTCTTAGGATTTTCTTAAGCATAGGTGAGCTCAATGAATGTTTCAAGCATGATTTTATGTTTTAAATTTCAACCATGAACAATTTAAAATAGCTACTGCCCTTATTTATTCTATGATGATTTTTATGAAAGAATTTGGTTTCCAAAGAGATTTAGAAGTCCTAAAATGGTTCCAAGAGGAACTCGTGACTTATGTGTATTGAAAATGAAATCCTATGTTTGATGTGATGATGTATATTTTTGGTTCTGCCTTGATGTTTTGTTTACTGATTGATGATGATTTTAACACTCTAGAATGTGTGAAAATTATGATTTATTGATGCTAGAGTTGATTTTTGAATGTTAAGAAGAATAAGTAACTAGAAAGGATTAGAAATGAGAATTCTAGAATACTTAGAAATTAAAATTTCCAGATTCTATTCCAGCATCATTAATCATAGTCAAAGTGATTTATAATTAGTGTATATGTGTAGGAATCCTTCATAATTGGTTTAGGAATTGACTGTAGTACCATAGGCGAAGACGAAATTCAGAAAGGGTCAAAGATGTAGTCCCTAGAACCCCATAATCACATGAAAATCAAAACTGCATAATGTTAATTAGAATTATTGCTAGGCATAAGTATTAAGGAGAATTATGAGTTGAGAGCGTATAGGTACATCAAAGGTTAAAAATGGACATTAAGTTAATTAGATTTTAAGTTTAAGATCCGAAAGGATTAAAGGTTTAAGACACCATAGCATAAACAATCTAATGTGTAACATCCCCTGCTACTTTATGGATTGATGACTATCCCCACAAACCAACACACGTCTTTTTAGCGTACTTTGTCCTCACTCACATGCTTCCTGGGAAAAATTTCCAAGAGACCACCCATCCCAAAATTGCTCCAAGTCAAGCACACTTAACTGTGGAGTTCTTTAGTGATAGGCTATCGAAAAGAAGATGCATTTGTAACATCCCCTGCTGCTTTATGGATTAACGACTACCCCACAAACCAACACGGGTCTTTTCACAGTGCTTTGTCCTCACTCACACGCTTCCTAGGAAAACTTCCCAAGAGGTCACCCATCCCAAAATTGCTCCAAGTCAAGCATGCTTAACTGTGGAGTTCTTTAGTGATGGGCTACCAAAAAGAAGATGCATCTTGTTGGTATAGGTAGTACAAATCAATTCATAGAAGCCCTCCTTAACTGTATAGTCCCATACCAACACAGCCTCAGGATACCTCTCATTTGGGTGTGTAATCGGTTCATTCATGTACCCCTCTATTTTCGAAACCTGCCAGGAGCCGCTCCTTATCCGTGCCTCCTTGCACCGGTGATCACTCCCTGACTTCGCAATCCCTAGGCGTTACATCATTTGTAATATCCCCTACTGCTTTATGGATTAACAATTGCCCCCACAAACCAACACGGGTCTTTTCAGCTTGGTTCATCCCCGAATCACACCGTACTGGGAGAGGTGCAGGCTCTTATACCATTTCTAACTTCTCTTACTGCTCTATGGATTGACGACTGTCCTCACAAACCAACACGGGTCTTTTCAGCATGCTTTGTCCTCACTCACACGCTTCTTAGGAAAACTTCCCAGGAGGCCACCCATCCCAAAATTGCTCCAAGTCAAGCACGCTCAACTGTGGAGTTCTTTAATGATAGGCTACCGAAAACAAGATACCAACATGGGTCTTTTTAGCATGCTTTGTCCTCACTCACACGCTTCCTAGGAAAACTTCCTACTGAAAAGACCCGTGTTGGTTTGTGGGGACAGTCGTCAATCCATAGAGTAGTAGGGGATGTTACAAATGCATCTTCTTTTCGGTAGCCTATCATTAAAAAATTTCACGGTTAAGCATGCTTGACTTGGAGTAATTTTGGGATGGGTGACCTCTTAGAAAGTTTTCCCAGGAAGCATGTAAGTGAGGACAAAGCATGCTGAAAAGATCCGTGTTGGTTTGTAGGAACAATCATCAATCCATAAAGCAGCAAGGGATGTTACACATTAGATCGTTTATGCTATGGTATCTTAAACTTTTAATCCTTTCGGATCTTAAACTTAAAATCTAATTAATTCAATGTCTATTTTTAACCTTTGATGTACCTATAGGCTCTCAACTAATAATTCTCCCTAATACTTATGCCTAGCAATAATTCTGATTAACATTATGCAGTTTTGATTTTCATGTGATTATGGGGTTCTAGGGACTATGTCTTTGACCTGTTTTGAATTCTGTCTTCGCCTATGGTACTACAATCAATTCCTAAACCAATTATGAGGGATTCCTACACATATACACTAATTATAAATCACCTTGACTATGATTAATTATGCTGGAATAGAATCTGGAAATCCATGAGCATATTGACATGGAGCTTGCCAAAGCAGACAATTCGCTATGTACTAGATACCAGTAGAGCGTGTCCCTATGGACTTCCCGAATTAAAGGTTATGATAGGTGATCTTTATGCCCCCTAGCCCATACTCTATAAGCCGAGATTATTATGTTATGCTTATCATAGGATAAGTAAGAACTAGTGACGACTAGTTAGGTATGAGTTCATCACCTAGAGATGTTTTTAGGGCGGCCCCCATGATGCAAAGTGTAAGGTTTAATGTCACATAGTAAGAAAAGAGAAAGTTTCACATGAAGAGTTACATGCCATTTTATACCACTTATATGATATTTCTCGATGTTGTGTTCTATTGCCTTCTTGCATAATGTATTATCATCCATTCTCGCTTTGCTATGTTGCTACATGACATTAAGATTCATTCTAAAATAAACGGGTCTTGGATAATTATGTTTAAAACCTAATAACAAACTTTATGCATGCACACCTTTTTCCAATAAACCGAAGGTTCCTGAGGACGTTGACGACGTCACTTAGATAGGAGGTTCCCTACTAAGATTCATTAGTAAGATTCTCACTCTCTCTCTTTTTTTCTTTCTTTTCCATCACGACTTCAGATTCCGATGGCGACGTTTGTGGTCTTCATCGACACCCCAGTGTGGGAGGTCCACTTTGATCCGGAGCACTAATCTTACCATTTTGAAGGGCGTTGCGCTATTGAGTTTCCATGTTTGTAGGACGCTCCTTTGCACACCCAGTACCCCACTATTGATTTTCCCCCGCATAGCCCTATGGAGAAGATATGATTTTTGAGCACGCTCGGACTCGCAATGAGAGGATTCTCTGTACCTACACCACTGCATTAGCTATATGTGCCTTCACAGACTACGTGTCCCGCTCACAGTCTTCAGAGGACGATCCCTCGGAGGACCCACCGACTTACCTATATAGTGAAAGCTCTGCCCCCTCTCCCCTGTTCATGAGAGAGGGTAGCAAGGAGACCGTGACTCAGCCGAGGCTGGCCCGGAGGCCGACCATGTGCCCCCGTCATGGAGCTCATGTCCAACCACGTCGAGCGGCCACTCCTGCCGAGATACATCAGTGGATTGGTTATGTCCTGCCCTTTTCGGGACCATAGCAGTAGAGGCTCTTGAGGAGTGTAACATCTTAATTTTTAACCCAATACTCCTAGATCGTATTTAGGTTAACCATTAGTCTATTACTCTTTTAGTCCCATCCTTTAAAACTTTCTTTAAAATACTCAGTGGAAAAATACGGATAAATTTTTTTTTTGAAAGATAAATGAAAGGTGAGAGCCGTCCGCATCCTAAGCAAATGTTATCGTAAAACATAGTTCATACAAAAGATAGCACAAGGTAAGAACATCAAATAACTTCGTAACATAGGACACTCATAGGCACACCACAATAATATCATATTAATATAAGTTCAGTACATCATAGTGTGAAATACAATTGAAATAGAAATACAAGGGAATACAAAGGAAACGTAAAGGAAGTCACCTCCTACCCTCGTGCACCTAAGATGGATAATCTCTAGAGCAAAAGAAGGTTATCCTAAACTAGTGGTAATGTGTGTGCACTAACGATCCCCACGAGTCCTACAGCTAGTAGTTCGCATAGGGTGGGGTATAGCCGATCCATGGATGAAGCTTGTCAAGTGTGGGCACATGGGATGTCTGAGCATGAGTGCCACGTCGGGGCTGCATGGCTGGCCTCCAACCTTTAAGGGGGAGTGGGGGCAGAACTCTCAGAGTAGATGTGGGTAGGTGAATCTTATGACAGGTCAGTTTTCGAGTGCCTGGAGTGGGGAACATAATCTGGGAAGTTGTGGACGGCAAATGCGGAAGTATACGTACAGAGTATCCTTTCGTTGTACGTCCGTGCACATTCAAAGACTATGTCATAACCAAAGGGAGAGGTCGGAGAAAAATGATAACTATGTACAGGGTGTGCGAAGGGGCATCCCAAAAAAATAAAAACACACTGTGCAGCTCCCCTCAAAAGGATACGTGTAACATCCTAATTTTTAACCCAATACTCTAGAACATACTTAGGTTAATCATTAGTCTGTTACTTCATAGTTCTTAATTTTACTTAGAAATACTTAGCAGAAAATACAGGTAACTTTTTTTTTTTGAAATACAAAGTGAGAGCCGCGTGATGCGATATAACATGTAACAGACAAAACATACGTCTCATAACGTCATAGCATAAGGCACATAAAGGCACATCATGAGAAACACTGAATATCATCTCATATATATATATAACTTGCCTACTTATAAGTGTGGGACTTAATTTGGTACAAGGGAATACATGAAAGAAAATGCAACATAAACATAAACATAAACATAAACTACTCCCCTACCCGAGTGCATCTAATGGGATAACCTCAAATCAAAAGAAGGTTTATCCCTATCTAAGTGGTGTATGCTCTAACCCGGGCCATCCACAGTCTCCTACTGGCGACTATCCCTCGAGCGTGGCACGTAACCAGGAAACTGAGCAAGCTCCTCCGGCGTGAATAAGCGGAATGGGGCTCGGAAGTGACCTCCACGGCGTGGCCTCATCTCCGATCGTCGTGCAAGCCTCGGCTGAGTCACGGAGGGCTCGCTACCCTCCCCAAGGTCCATGGGTATGGTGGGGGAAGATCCCTCGGAGGGCACCTGGGTTGCCGAATCCTCGGAAGGATCCATCCCCGAAAAAGACGACGAACAGCGGGCCCATCTTGGGGTAGTCTCGAGCGGCGGACGTGGACGGTGGGGTACGGCGAAGCCTCTCCTCTCGGGGGCGTGCGCGCTCGAACACCAGGTCATCGCCAAAAGGTGAGACGGGGGAGAAACGATGGGAATGTACAGAGGGAGTGAAGGGTCGACCCATGAACATGAATACTCTAACCGTGCATCGACCCACAAAATGGAACAACCCGTGGTCCGGGTCATGGTGCACCTCCCATGTCGGCGTGTCCACGAACACTACGAACGTCGCCATCTCAAGACGTGACAGAAAGAAAGAGATAGAGGGAGTGAGAATCTTGCTAAAGAATCTCAGTAGGGCCTCCTACTACCTAGGTGTCATCATCTACGTCCTCAGGAACCTTGGGTTTAATTATACAAAATGACTGAGCATGCATTAAGTCCATTTTTAACTTCCAAATCATAGCTTAGCCAAGGTCCATTCATTTTAGGATGATCTTAATGTCATGAATGCAGCATAATAGAGAATGTATACATGGTGCTACCTAATGCACATACATAAATCATATCGTCAAGCATCATCATACTTAGTGGCATAAAGTGGTAATAGAAACATTCATATGGGACAAACTTAGTGACATAATCATAATCATGAAACTTCTCTTCCTCATGGGCCACCCTAAAAGACAATCGAACTGGGGGTGCTCGGCCGAACCGGTGTCACCCAGAACGTGTCACATATCTAGGTTATAAGCTCATACCTTAACTAGTCGTCACTAGTTTTTACTTACCACTTAACGATAAGCGTATCATAAATCATAAATCCCGACTATCTGAGTACGGGTTAGGGGGCAAAACTCTTAGGGGTGCTCGGCCGAACCGGTGTCACCTAAGAGTATAAATTGGTATCGATGTCACATGAGTTCTATGGAGGTGCTCGGCCGAACCGGTGTCATCCTAGAACCCATCTTAGTACCTTAATTTTCAAAATCTCTTTAAATCCCCAAATTTGTCGGAAATTCGGCAGCACGATGGCATTACGCCGAATTCCTTCCAAATTTGCTTTATGCCACATAAACATATATCCTCATGAATTCCTCATATGAATAACATCATCATCATTTACATAACACATGCATCATCATAGAACATTCAAACGCTTACCCTTACGGTAACTTATGCTTTGACCCTTACGGGTCTTAATCTTGAGATATAGTTATCTAACATCCGTCGTTCATATGTTATGCACCTAAGGGCTCATAATAAATCATCATTCCTAATCCTCATGTTCATACTTAAATCTGAAAAGCATAGGGCAGAATTTTTGTCTTGTGGTTACGGGGTTCTAGAACTTACGTTTTAGACCTTTTCTTGGTTCCGTCTTCGCCTAAGACGCTATAAATTGAATCTAAATCAATTATGAGACATTCCTATGCTTAAGGACTAATTATTAATCATGTTTATCATGTTGAAAGGGTGCTGGATAGAATCCAGAAAATTAAATGTTCTAAGAATTCCTAACTTGCACTTTTACGGTTTTCTAGTGACTAGTTTCCCTCTAGGTGCTAGAATTCAATTCTAATCCAAATGTTACCAAGTTTTTCATGTCTAAAAAATCCTAATCTGATTGTGCTCCCATTAAAACAGTTTGGATAAGTTCCAAAAACAAATGGGTCAAAACTATGTTAAATTCTAGCTTTACGGTATTTCTAGTTAGCTAATTTCTTACCTATTATGCATAGAATCATTTCTACATCATCATATGATATTTTCACACATTCTAACACATCAAAACATCACCATACAGCATCACACTCATCATAACAGTACCGAAAACATCTTGCTTCAATAAGAGAATTAAATTGACATTCCTCGGTACATAAGTTAACTAGTTTCTCTTGGAATCAATTTAGAATTTCTAAAACTCTTTGCAAATCATTTTAATTCATCAAGAGGCTAAGAGAAGCCTTAGGTCAGTGACCAAAATATAGTTCATCTTCAAGAGAGAATAAAATCATATCTCATGATAACATAACCTTTTAAAGACTTGTAAAGCTTTAAGAAAAACTTAGAACAGAGACTATTGGTCCTTGTAGCTAGATTAAAACTCATTACAAGTCCATCATCACTACTTGGCCGAAAACATGCATTCAAAGAATGCATTCTCATCAAACTTTAACTTGAAATGAAATGGGCAAGTCTTTGAGCTCTAGGTTCTTAAGTTATGACATGAAATAAACATGCTCATGCTTTTCATTTTTAATCTTTGCTTACAAAATAAAGTGATGACTTAAATTAAATATGCAAGGCATAAACTTAAACGTGCAAGCTTGAACGTAAATATGCAAGGTTCAATTCTTTATTTTAGTGCTCTTGGCCCAACAACAATCGACTTTAAGGCCGAAATAGAAAGGCATTCGAGAAATTAATTAGGTGATAATGCAAGTTCAATTCTTTATTTTAGTGCTCTCGGCCCAACAACAATCGACTTTAAGGCTGAAATAGAAAGGCTTTGAGAATTAAATTAAGTGATGATGCAAGTTCCATTTTAATCTTTATGTTCTTAGGTGATAGCTTGAAAGTAAAGGTGCATAGTAAGAATGTAAATATAAATGTAAGCATAAAATAAATTATGCAGGTTCATTTTATCTTTCTAGAGCTCTTAACAAGACTTTAAAGAAACTTAAACCTTAATCCAAACTCATCAAACCAAGATCAAGTAAAGTCTAGAGTTCTTAGAACTCAACATGATATTTTTAAGAATCAAACCATGAAACTTAGAAAAAGAAAGGAAAAGGGCCGAAACCTCAAGGGGGAAAAAGGAACATTTTAAAACTCTAGGGTCCATGATCTTGATGATATATTAACACCAACATCATGAGACCTCTTCATTGAGTCCTTAAAACCATTTTGAAACATCACCAAAGATAGAGTTCTCAAGAGTTCAAGAAAGGAAGAACTAGAAACATTTTTGCTCAAGAACAAAGATCAAGCTCTAGAGTTTGTTTCAAGTGATGAACATCATCATGAAACTCTCATCATCAAGCTCTCATTTCTTTGAACTTCAAGGCCCATGGCCGAAAATGAGAAAGAAAAAAGTGAAGAAAAGAAGTTCTAAAAAGAATCAAGAGAAACTATGAACATAAAGCTAGAACAAGAACTTTAAAGAAAGAAGCACTTGAAAGAAAATCCCTACTTGATGTGATGAACTTGAAGATGGAAGAAGAAGATGAAGATGATGAAGAAGATGGAGAGCTCCAAGAACTTGAAGAACACAAGAGCTTTGAGAGAAAAGAAAAGCTTTGAGTGTTCCTAAACTTAGCAAATGATCTAAAAAGTGGTGCAAGCTCCTCAAGGCATTCTATTTATAGAGAAATGAAGCAAATGGATGGTGCATGGAGGGGGAGGAGCTTCGGCCATCAGATTGGGAGGGAGCCCATGAGTTCCATGAGGTGAGATAATGTGGTCTTGAGGCATGGTAAGGTATGGTTCAAAGTATGGTGAGGTATGGTTCAAGGTATGGCCTCAAGCATGATTCTTTGAATGAGAAACAATTCAACATGTGTGGTAATTGAGAGAGAGAGGCCGAATGTGCATCAGCCATGGGGGGAGGATTTCTTGCATTTTAATTGTGGTTTAGAGTTGTGTTTAGGTGTATCTTTGATTAGGATTAAGATTAGGAATTTGTAAGAAAGTGTTTAGGTGAGGAAATGGGTAATTAAGGTTGGCAAGACATAATTAGAGAGTGTTCTTGTATCATTAGTGAGTTATAAATTCATTTTAGTGTATAAACAATTCTAGACACAATTTCTTGATTTAAGGAATTGGAGAGAGAAAATACTATTCAAGATTCCAAGACTAGGAATCTTTAGTTCTAAAAAGATATTTAAGTTTAATCTAAGAAATTTTAGGTTCTAATTAACTTTAATAAATTATTTTGACTCTAGATTAATTATGGAAATTAATTAATCTTCGTTTAGAGCCTAATATTGCTTAGGTTTGCTTAATTACGTCATTAGGCGTAAAAATACTATTCTAGGGGCAAAATCATAATTTTACACAAAACTACCCGGGACCACCGTGACTTGAACAGAGACCTCTAGACACATGAAAACGTGTTTTTAAACATCTGGGGAAAGTTTTGGGCTCAAATGGCACTTCTACCCGCGTAAAAATGCTATAGGAGTATTTTGGTCATTTCGACCCGAAACTGCGGAAAACGAGATTTTCGCTTCCGGAAGCATTCAAAGGCCATTCAATCCCCTTCAAATATTGAGTTGACCCTTCGAGGATGACCGAGTTGGTTACCCTCGAATTCGGATTAGGAAATGACCTCAGGGGCATTTTGGTCATTTCCCTCAGATAGAAAAATCGGGGTGTTACAATATGACCGATGCTCCGGGTTGAAATGAACCTCCCAAGTGGGGGTGTCAATGAAAAGCACAAATGTCGCCATCAGAGTCTGAAGATGCGATGGAAAAGAAAGGGAGTGAGAATCTTACTAAAGAATCTCAGTAGGGAATCTCCTATCTAAGTGTCATCATCCACATCCTCAGGAACCTTGGGTTTATTATAAAAAGGTGTGCATACATGTAGTTCATTTTAGGTTTTAAACATAATTATCCAAGGTCCATTCATTTTAGAATAAGTCTTAATGCCATGTATGCAACGTATCAAATCATGAATGTATGGAAATACCTTATGCAAGAAGATAATAGAGTACATCATCAAGCAATATCATACAGGTGGCATAAAGTGGCACGTAACTTTTCTCATGAAACTTTCTCTTTTCTCAACTTTGTGACATTAAACTTTATACTTTACATCTTGGAGGCCGCCCTAAAAACATCTCTAGGTTATGAGCTCATACCTAACTAGTCGTCACTAGTTCTTACTTATCCCTCTTGATAAGCGTATTAGAGTACGGGCTAAGAGGCATAAAGATCACTTATCATAACCTTTAATTCGAGGAGTCCATAGGAATATTTCCTTCTTTGAAATGCAATTACTGGTAACTAGTACTCAGTTATTTGTCCGCTCTGGCAAGCTCAATGTCAATACCCTCAGGGTTTTGTTTCTAGGGGTGCTCAGCCAAATCGGTGTCACCCAGAATGCATCTCAATACATATCACATCTGTTCTAGGGGTGCTTGGCCGAACTGGTGTCACCCAGAACGTATCACATCTATCCTGGGGGTGCTTGGCCGAACCGGTGTCACCCAGGAGTTTTCAAAAACTTTTCTCCAATCCTCAAGTTTGACGGAAATTCGGCAGCGTAACGACGGTACACCGGATTTCCTTCAAACTTGCTTTATGCCACAAGAAATCATAATTCCATATTCAAGAAAAGTCATCAAGGTCATATAAACATGTACTTCATAACATATGGATCAGTACATCATAACATGAGTTAACAAATTTATGTTGCTCATAAAACAAACATGCTCGTGATCCATGATTGGTCATTCATATCTCATCAATTTATATCATGTAAACTTCATAGATTCGTGGTAAACAAGATCATAGGTTCATATCGTACAAAATCATAAATGTAACATCCTAATTTTTAACCCAATACTCTAGAACATATTTAGGTTAACCATTAGTCTGTTACTTCATAGTTCTCATTTAACTTTGAATTACTTAGCGGAAAATACGAGAAATTTTTTTTTTGAAATAAAAGTGAGAGCCGCGTGATGCGATAAGCGGTAAACCATGCAAAGTAAAACAATCGTCTCACAATCATCACAACATAAGGCACATCATGAACATCACTGAATGTAAGCTCATATATATATAACTTGCCCACTTATAAGTGTGGGACTTAATTCAGTACAAGGGAAATACATGAAAAGAAATACAACATAAAACGTAAACATAATCTACTCCCCTACCCGAGTGCATCTAATAGGATAACCTCTAAACAAAAGAAAGTTTATCCCTATCTATGTGGTGTGTGCTCTAACTCGTGCCATCCTCGACCTCCTACTGGCGACCATCTCGTGTCGAGGCAGATATCAGGAAGCGGCGAGCTCCTCGGGCGTGAAAAGGCGGAGTGGGGATCGAATATGACTCCCGAGGGTATGGCCGCATCTCGGTCGTCGTGCACGCCTCGGTGAGTCACGGTGGGCTCGCTATCCTCTCCAAAGTCCATAGGTATGGAGGGAAGACCCCTCGGAGGGTATCTGGGTGGCGAGTCTTCGGAAGGATCCATCTCGAGAAGGGCGATGGGCAACAGGGCACATACTCGGGGTAGTCTCGAGCGGCGGATCACGGAAGGTGGAGTACTGGCGTAGCCTCTCCTCTCGGGGGCGTCTTGGCGGCTCGAACACTAGGTCATCACCAAAAGGTGAGGCGGGGAGCTTGATGGGAATGCAGGGGGAGTGAAGGGTCGACCCATGAACATGAATACTCTAACTGTGCATCGACCCACAAAATGGAATGACCCGTGGTCCGGGTCATGGCGCACCTCCCATGTCGGCGTGTCCACGAACACCACTTAACGCCGCCATCTGAAGGCGTGACGGAAAGAAAGAGGTAGAGGAGTGAGAATCTTGCTAAAGAATCTCGATAGGGCCTCCTACTACCTAGGTGTCATCATCTACGTCCTCGGGAACCTTGGGTTTAATTATCTGAAATGGTGAACATGCATTTAGTTCATTTTAAACTTCAAAAAATATACTTTAGCCAAGGTCCGTTCATTTTAGGATGATCTTAATGTCATGAGTGCAACATAATGGAAAATGTATGCATGGCACTACCTAATGCACATACATAAAACATAACATCAAGCATCATCATCATTGGTGGCATAAAGTGGCAATAGTAACATTCATATGGGACAAAACATAGTGACATAATCATAATCATGAACTTTTCTTCCTCATGGGCCACCCTAAAAGACAATCGAACTGGGGGTGCTCGGCCGAACCGGTGTCACCCAGAACGTGTCATACATCTAGGTTATGAGCTCATACCTTAACTAGTCGTCACTAGTTCTTACTTACCACTTAACGATAAGCGTATCATAAATCCCGACTATCAGTGCGGGTTAGAGGGCAAATCTCTTAGGGGTGCTCGGCCGAACGGTGTCACCTAAGAGTATAAAATGGTACCGATGTCACATGAGTTCTATGGAGGTGCTCGGCCGAACCGGTGTCATCCTAGAACCCATCTTAGTACCTTAATTTTCAAAATCTCTTTAAGTCCCCAAATTTGCGAGAAATTCGGCGGCCAACACGGTCATTACACCGAGTTTCCTTCCAAATTTGTCGGAAATTCGGCGGCCAAAACGGTCATTACACCGAATTTCCTTCCAAATTTGCTTTATGCCACATAAACATATAACCTCATAAATTCCTCATATGAATAACATCATCATCACTAACATACTTCATGCATCATCATACATCATTCAAACGCTTACCCTCACGGTAGCTTATGCTTTGACCCTTACGGGTCTTAATCTTGAGATATATCTCTCTAATATCCGTCGCTCATATTTTTATGCCCCTAAGGCTCATATTAAACATCATTCTTCATTCTCATGTTCATACTTAAATCTGAATAGCATAGGACAGAATCTCTAACTCGTTTTTTACGGGGTTCTAGAACTTACGTTTTAGACCCTTTCTCGGTTCCGTCTTACTTTGAGTATATACATTAAATCTAAATCAATTATGAGACATTCCTATGCTTAAGGACTAATTATTAATCATGTTTATCATGTTGTAAGGGTGCTGGACAGAATCCATAAAAATAAATGTTCTAAGAGTTCTAAACTTGCCCTTTTACGGTTTTCTAGTTACTAGTTTCATCGTAGGTGCTAAAATTCAATTCTAACACAAATGTTACCAAGTTTTTCATGTCTAAACAATCTAAATCTGATTATGTTCCCATTAAAACAGTTTGGATTAGTTCCATAAACAAATGGGTCAAAACTATGTTAAATTCTAGCTTTACAGTATTTCTAGTTAGCTAGTTTCTTACCTATCGTGCATAGGATCGTTTCTACATCATCATACGATATTTTCACACATTCCAACACATTAAAACATCATCATACAGCATCACATTCATCACATCAGGACCGAAAACATCTTGCCTCAATAAGAGAATTAAATTGACATTTCTAGGTACATAAGTTAACTAGTTTCTCTTGGAATCAATCTAGAATTTCTAAAACTCTTTGCAAAACATTTTAATTCATCAAGAGGCTAAGTGAAGCCTTAGGTCACTGACCAAAACATATTCCATCCCCTAAAAGAGATTGGAATCACAACTTATAACGACATAACCTTATAAAGAATTGTCAAACTTTAAGGAAAACTCAAAACATAGGCTATTGGCCCTAGTAGCTAGATGAAAACTCATTGCAAGTCCATCTTCACTACTTGGCAGCATACATTCAAAGTGTGGTTTGCATTAAACTTTAACTTGGAATGAAATGGGCAAGTCTTTGAGCTCTAGGTTCTTAAGTTACGACATAAACTAAGCGTGCTCATGCTCTTCATTTTTAATCTTGCTTTCAAGGTAAAGTGATGTCTTGAAATTAAATATGCTAGGCATAATTTAAGCGTGTAAACTTGAAAGTAAATATCAAAGCATAATCTTAAACGTGCAAGCTTGAAAGTAAAGATGCAAGATTCAATTCTTTATTTTAGTGCTCTTGGCCCAACAACAATCGACTTTAAGGCCGAAATAGATAGGCATTCGAGAAATTAATTAGGTGATAATGCAAGTTCAATTCTTTATTTTAGTGCTCTAGGCCCAACAACAATCGACTTTAAGGCCGAAATAGAAAGGCTTTGAGAATTAAGTTAAGTGATGATACAAGTTCCATTTTAATCTTTATGTTCTTAGGTGATGGCTTGAAAGTAAAGATGCATAGCAAGAATGTAAATATGAATGCAAGCATAAAATAAATTATGCAAGTTCATTTTATCTTTCTAGAGCTCTTAACAAGACTTTAAAGGAACTTAAACCTCAACCCAAACTCATCAAACCAAGACAAAGTAAAAGTCTAGAGTTCTTAGAACTCAACATAACATATTTGGAAAATCAAACATCTAGCATGAAAAGGAAAAGGTAATGGCCGAAACTTCAAGGAAAGAAAAGAAATGTTTGAAACTCTAGAATCCATGATCTTGGTGATATACAAACTCCAACATCATGAGACCTCATCATTGAGTCATTAGAACCATTTTGAAACAACATCAAAGTTAAGGTTCTCAAAAGTTCAAGAAAGGAAAATCTAGAAACACTTTTGCTCAAGAACAAAAATCAAGCTCTAGAGTTTGTCTCAAGTGATGAACATCATCATGAAACTCTCATCATCAAGCTCTCATTCCTTTGTTCTCCAAGGCCCATGACGCAAAATGAAAAGGTAAAGGGAAGAAAAGAAGTTCTAAAAAGAATCAAGAGAAACTATGAACTTTAAGCTTAGAACAAGAACTTTAAAGAAAGAACACATGAAAGAAAATCCCTACTTGGTGTGATGAACTTGAAGATGGAAGAAGAAAATGAAGAAGATGAAGAACTTGAAGAACTCCAAGAACTTGAAGAACACAAAAACTTTGAGAGAAAAAGAAAGCTTTGAGTGTTTCCTAAACTTAGCAAATGATCTAAAAGTGGTGCAAGCTCCTCAAGGCATTCTATTTATAGAGAAATGAAACAAATGGAGGATGCTCATGGGTGAGGATGGCTTCGGCCATGAGGTGCAGAATGGAGGCTCTCCATGAGTTCCATGAGGTGAGATAATGTGTTCTTGAGGTATGGTGAGGTATGGTTCAAAGCATGGTGAGGTATGGCTCAAGGTATGGCTCAAGCATGGTTCTTTGAGTGAGAAAATAATTAAACATGTGGTCAAATGGGGAGCATGTGGCCGAAAATGCATCAGCCCATGGGGAGGATTAGTTTGCATTTTAATTGTGGTTTAGAGTTGTGTTTAGGTGTATCTTTGATTATGCTTAAGATTAGGAATTTGTAAGAAGGTGTTTAGGTAAGGTAAATGGGTAATTAAGGTGGTCTAGACATAATTAAGGAGTGGTCTTGCACCATTAGAGAGTTAAATCCTCAATTTAGAATTTAAACAACTCTAGACACATTTCCTTGATTTAAGGAATTGGAGAGAAAACACTATTCATGATTCCAAGACTAGGAATCTTGAGTTCTAAAAAGGGATTTAAGTTTAATCTAAGCAATTTTAGGTTCTAATTAACTTTAATAAATTATTTTGACTCTAGATTAATTAGGGAAATAAATTAATCTTCGTTTAGAGCCTAATATTGCTTAGGTTTGCTTAATTACGTCACTAAGCTTAAAAACACTATTCCAGGGGCAAAATCGTAATTTTGCACTAAAACTGCCCGGGACCACCGGGACTTGAACAGATACCTCTAGACACATGAAATCATGTCTTTAAACCTCTGGGGAAAGTTCCGGGCTCAAACGGCACCTTTACCCGCGTAAAAACGCTATAGGGGTATTTTGGTCATTTTGACTAAGCTGAAACGAAATTTTCGCTTCGAAAGCATTCAAAGGCCATTCAATCCCTTCAAACATTGAGTTGACCCTTGAGGATGACCGAGTTGGTTACCCTCCAGTTCGGGTCAGGAAATGGCCTCACGGGCATTTTGGTCATTTCCCGCGGAGACAAAAATCGGGGTGTTACAATACTCCCCTCCTTAAAGAATTTAGCCCTCGAAATTCGTTACCTTAAAGCTCGGGATACTTGTCTTGCATTTCGACTCTAGCTCCCATGTAAACTCTTGGATTTGTCGCGTCCCATGCTACCTTTACCAATGGAGCAGGACTTGTTCCTCAATTTGCTTGACTCCGCGGTCCACGATTCTCGTA
Source organism: Dalbergia cochinchinensis (assembly GCA_031216125.1). Classification (NCBI taxonomy): domain Eukaryota; kingdom Viridiplantae; phylum Streptophyta; class Magnoliopsida; order Fabales; family Fabaceae; genus Dalbergia; species Dalbergia cochinchinensis. The sequence continues at coordinate 55,665,521 of CM062368.1, read as the reverse complement.
GGGGGAAGATTGAAAGTTAGGTCGTCCCTTAACTGAACATGCTCTGGCTCTAAAACGTGGCTAGGGTCGGACTCATACTTCCTTAAGCGAGAGGCGTGAAAGGCGTCATGAAGATTAGAAAGATTAGGGGTAAGGCTTTTTTGTAGGCATCTGTTCCTATCCTTTGAAGAATTTGGAAGGGACCAAGGAATCGGGGGCTCAACTTTTTGACTTTCATGGCTCTTCCTATGCCTGTAGTGGGGGTAATCCTAAGGAACACATGTTCTCCCTCCTCGAACTCCATGGGCTTGCGCCGCTTGTCCGCATAGCTCTTTTGTCTACTTTGAGCAGTGAGCATCCTATCCCGGATCCTCTTGATTTGTTCCGTTGTTTCCCTCACTACATCGGGTCCTAAGACACTTTGCTCCCCAGGCTCGTACCAACACAAAGGTGATTGGCACTTCCTTCCATACAATGCCAAATGCGGTGCCATATCGATGCTTGCGTGATAACTATTGTTATACGCAAACTTCGATCAAAGGCAAGTACCTATCCCAACTTCCCTTTGGTCTAACACACAGGCTCTTAGCATATCCTCTAGGGTGCGGATCGTCCTTTCAGATTGTCCGTCTGTTTGTGGGTGGTAGCGGTGCTCAAGCATAGCTTTGAACCAAACGCCTTTTGGAAGGCTCCCAAAAACGCGACGTAAACCGCGGATCTCTATCAGAGATTATCGTCGTCGGTACTCCATGCAATCTTACGATCTCTTGGATGTATAAGCGAGCCAATTTATCTAAAGAGTGCGTCACTCTAATAGGTAGAAAGTGTGCCGACTTGGTTAGTCGATCCACTATCACCCATATAGCATCATGGCCAGCTTGCGTCTTAGGCAATCTGTCACGAAATCCATAGATATGCATTCCCACTTCCATTCGGGGATTGGCGGGGTTGCAACAAACCTGAAGGTTTTGGTGCTCGATTTTCACTTTCGACATACCAAGCACTTACTAACAGGCGACTACATCCTTTTTCATCCCGGGCCACCAAAACCTCTTCTCCAAATCTTGGTACATCTTGGTAACAGCGGGATGAATGGTGAAATAGCTTTTGTGAGCCTCCTCCAAGATCTTCTCTCGGAGGTCACCATCTTGGGAATGCAGATCCTTCCCTCAAATCTCCATATCCAATCCTCGCCTCTTTCGAAACCTTTCAACTTTCCTGCCTTATGGCATCTATGATCTCTTGAACTCCTTATCCTCGTTGTGCTAACATGATTCTTTGCTTAAATCCACTTGTTACGCTAAGGTAGCACATCTTTATCCCTCTATCGGTTGCTGACATCCCTAGATTCATATCCCTAAACTTCTCTATCAACTCAACTTCTTTGATCATCATGTGGGACAGGTGTAACGACTTTCGGCTCAAGGCGTCGGCGACTACATTAGCCTTGGGGTGGTAACTTAAACCGAAATCGTAGTCCTTGAGGAATTCCATCCACCTTCTTTGCCTCATATTTAACTCCTTTTGATCAAAGAGGTACTTGAGACTCTTATGATCGGAGAAAACTTCAAACCTTACACCATACAAGTGGTGTCTCCACATCTTTAAGGCAAACACTACGGCTAATTCTAGGTCATGGGTGGGGTAGTTAGCCTCGTGAGGCTTGAGTTGTCGTGATGCATAGGCTACCACTTGCCTATTTTGCATCAACACACACCTAGTCCTTTGCAGAAGCATCACAATATACCTCGAAGGGTACATTGGGGCTAGGTAAGACTAAGACTGGGGTCGTGGTTAACCTTTCCTTAAGCTCTTGAAAACTCTTCTCACATTCGGGGCTCTACTCAAACGGGGCATTCTTCCTAGTGAGCTTGGTCAAGGGTAGGGCTAGCTGGGAAAATCCTTTGATAAACCTACGGTAGTAGCTGCTAAACCCAAAAAGCTCGTATTTACATTACGGTGGTTGGTCTATCCCAATTCATTACGGCTTCTACCTTACTAGGATCAGCGGCTATACCTCCTTTTGACACAACGTGCCCTAAAAACTTGACCTCCTCCAACCAAAATTCACACTTAGAGAGTTTTGCATATAGCTTTTCTCCTTCAAAATCTCCAAAACTATCCTTAAATGACGCTCATGCTCCTCGTGGGTCTTTGAATAGATGAGTATATCATCTATAAAGCCGACCACGAATTGACCTAAATAGGGTCTAAAGATCCTATTCATGTAATCCATAAACAACTGCAGGAGCATTTGTCAACCCAAAGACATCACCGCGAACTCAAAGTGTCCATACCGAGTTCTAAAGGCGGTCTTTGGTATATCTTGATCTCTCACTCTAATTTGGTGGTATCGACCTTAGGTCGATCTTGGAAAACACTACCGCTCCTCTCAATTGGTCCATGAGATCATCAATCCTAGGCAAAGGGTATTTGTTTTTCACTTTGTCACGGTTCAATTGCCTATAATCTATACACAACCTCATACTCCCGTCCTTCTTTTTCACAGCAGACCAGGGCTCCCCATGGTGAAGCACTAGGTCTTATGAAGCTTTTCTCTAAAAGTTCCTCAAGTTGGGTTTTAAGCTCGGCTAGCTCTAGGGGTGACATTCTATAGGGAGGCGATGGAGATTGGTCCCGCTCAGGAACCAACTCAATGGAGAACTCCACTTCTCGCTCGGGAGGGAACTGGGTATATCTTAGGAAACACCTCGGGATAGTTTCTCACTATAGGTATATTCTCTAAATTACGCTCAAAGTGTACCTCGCTAGCGGCTAGGAGAACATATCCCTTAGTCTTTTTCCCTCACTGGTGGACCTCTACGGCATTGAGATAGAGTTTCAAAGGTTGACTTATTTCACTAGGGGAGAAGGAAAGGCGACTGTTTTGGTGTCACAGTCTAACAATACGGTTGGCGTGAAGCCAATCCATGCCAAGGACTACTCCTATACCTTTCATGGGTAAACAAATTAAATCCACAACATATGATCTATTTTCTGTGGTGAGGTGACAATTTAGGCAACAATAACAAGTATTCACAGGATGATTTGTGGGGGTAGAGACAATAAGATCAAAAAGGAAGTTTGGAAGTTTTCAAATTTAGAGTCTCGACACTAGCATATGAAATAAAAGAATGTGTTGCACGAGTCATATAGCCTGATTAGGGTTCTACCATCTATTTCGCACTTACCTTCTATGAGACCATTGGATGTGTCCGCTTCGTCTACATTGAGGTGAAGACCCTCCTTGGTGTTGCGGCCGGGAATCAGCTTCTGGCCTCCCACTAGTGCGATTCTTTGGCGTAGTGGCCAGGCCTTCGCATCGAGCGGATATTACGCCCTTAAGCGAGGGCGGTTGCCATGATCCTTCCGCGCTTGGGACATAGCACGGCTGGGATAGCTTGGGCGGGGTTCCTTGAGGCGTCTGTTCTTAGTCCCACTTGACCCTCCTTGGTTGTTTGGGGGCCCGACCCTCCTTGGTTGTTTGGGGGCGCCCGACCCTCCTTGTCGGTTGTTGTTGTGGTTGTTGCGGTTGTTGTTGTTGTTACGGAATTGTGGTCGGTATGATTGCTTGGGTTGTTGGTGGAAGGGGTTCTTTGTTGTTGTTGATGTGGCTTGAATTGGTTGGTGTGGTAGGGGTTGTAATGGTTTGGGATTGGTTTGGATATTGGGGCTTGAATTTTGGGGCTTGAGGTGCTAGCCCCTTGTTAAAGTCTTTGCCTTGCGGCATTGATTTTCTTCTGTCCCTCTTCCATGATCCGGCACTTGTTGACTAGGGTTGGAAAGTCCCTAATCTCCATGTGCGCTCTGACATAGTTGAGCTCTGCCGTTAGTCCGGCCTCATACTTGGCGCACTTCCACACCTCGTCGGGGTTTCCTTGAAACACCCTAGAGAACTTAATCGGCTCCTCGAATTCGCGTGTCTTTGGCGACAGATGACCCTCCTTGAGTCGATTGCATGAACTCAATATCTTCGCGTTCCTCACGGACTCAGGAAGTACTTCTCATAAGTAGGTCTTGAATAGCTCCCGATTGGCTGATGCAGAAGCTTCTAGCGATCTTGGTGCCAGTCCACGAACTTCGGCATCCGACTCCATCATATAAGCGTGAAGGTGACCTTTTGCTCCTCAGAGCAAGCCACCACGGAGTAGATCTTGTCCATGTTTTTGATCCACTCATCGGCTTTGTCGGGGTCCATGGCTCCTCGGAAGGTTGGTGGGTTCGCCTTGCGAAACTCACCAAACCTCGCTTGCTCGACCATTTCAGCGATGAGGAGCACGTCCGGTGTCCCCTTGTTGGTTCATCCTCTCGAACATTCGTTCCATGGCTCTAGCCATGTCACGAGCAGCAGCAGTGATGGCATCGCTTTGGTCTCCCTCGGTCGGGGTCCTAGGTTGTCTCCTTGGTGCCATTGGTCCCTAAACACATGAGACAATAAACACTGAGGTGATCAGGCTCAATATTCCATGTAAAATGAGCTAGTTACCATGGCACACGCAAGTAGACAAGGGTCATGAACTTCTACCCTATAGCTTATCTCTAGTTAAGCTCTACGCATGACCTAGCTATCGTACTACGCTTTAGAAAGCATAGTCAGGCCAATCCTCAGGCTCCATGAGAATCGAGCTGCTCGATACCATAATGTAACATCCTAATTTTTAACCCAATACTCTAGAACATATTTAGGTTAACCATTAGTACATTACTTCATAGTTCTCATTTAACTTTGAATTACTTAGCGGAAAATACGAGAAATTTTTTTTTGAAATAAAAGTGAGAGCCGCGTGATGCGATAAGCGGTAAACCATGCAAAGTAAAACAATCGTCTCACAATCATCACAACATAAGGCACATCATGAACATCACTGAATGTAAGCTCATATATATATAACTTGCCCACTTATAAGTGTGGGACTTAATTCAGTACAAGGGAAATACATGAAAAGAAATACAACATAAATCATAAAGATAATCTACTCCCCTACCGAGTGCATCTAATAGGATAACCTCTAAACAAAGAAAGTTTATCCCTATCTATGTGGTGTGTGCTCTAACTCGTGCCATCCTCGACCTCCTCTGGCGACCATCTCGTAATCGAGGCGGATATCAGGAAGCGGCGAGCTCCTCGGGCGTGAAAAGCGGAGTGGGGATCGAATATGACTCCCGAGGGTATGGCCGCATCTCCGGTCGTCGTGCGCCTCGGCTGAGTCACGGTGGGCTCGCTATCCTCTCCAAAGTCCATAGGTATGGAGGAAGACCCCTCGGAGGGTATCTGGGTGGCGAGGTCTTCGGAAGGATCCATCTCCGAGAAGGGCGATGGGCAGCAGGGCACATACTCGGGGTAGTCTCGAGCGGCGGATGCGGAAGGTGGAGTCTGGCGTAGCCTCTCCTCTCGAGGGACGTGCGGCTCGAACACTAGGTCATCACCAAAAGGTGAGGCGGGGAGAAAGCGATGGGAATGTGCAGGGGGAGTGAAGGGTCGACCCATGAACATGAATACTCTAGCGTGCATCGACCCACAAAATGGAATGACCGTGGTCGGGTCATGGCGCACCTCCCATGTCGGCGTGTCCACGAACACCCACGACGTCGCCATCTGAAGGCGTGACGGAAAGAAAGAGGTAGAGGAGTGAGAATCTTGCTAAAGAATCTCGGTAGGGCCTCCTACTACCTAGGTGTCATCATCTACGTCCTCGGGAACCTTGGGTTTAATTATACGAAATGGTGAACATGCATTTAGTTCATTTTAAACTTCAAAAATATACTTTAGCCAAGGTCCGTTCATTTTAGGATGATCTTAATGTCATGAGTGCAACATAATGGAAAATGTATGCATGGCACTACCTAATGCACATACATAAAACATAACATCAAGCATCATCATCATTGGTGGCATAAAGTGGCAATAGTAACATTCATATGGGACAAAACATAGTGACATAATCATAATCATGAACTTTTCTTCCTCATGGGCCACCCTAATAGACAATCGAACTGGGGTGCTCGGCCGAACCGGTGTCACCCAGAACGTGTCATACATCTAGGTTATGAGCTCATACCTTAACTAGTCGTCACTAGTTCTTACTTACCACTTAACGATAGCCGTATCAAAAGTCCCGACTATCCGAGTGCGGGTTAGGGCGCAAATCTCTTAGGGGTGCTCGGCCGAACCGGTGTCACCTAAGAGTATAAAATGGTACCGATGTCACATGAGTTCTATGGAGGTGCTCGGCCGAACCGGTGTCATCCTAGAACCCATCTTAGTACCTTAATTTTCAAAATCTCTTTAAGTCCCCAAATTTGCCAGAAATTCGGCGGCCAAAACGGTCATTACACCGAGTTTCCTTCCAAATTTGTCGGAAATTCATGACCAAAGCGGTCATTACACCGAATTTCCTTCCAAATTTGCTTTATGCCACATAAACATATAACCTCATAAATTCCTCATATGAATAACATCATCATCACTAACATACTTCATGCATCATCATACATCATTCAAACGCTTACCCTCACGGTAGCTTATGCTTTGACCATACGGGTCTTAATCTTGAGATATATCTCTCTAATATCCGTCGCTCATATTTTTATGCCCCTAAGGCTCATATTAAACATCATTCTTCATTCTCATGTTCATACTTAAATCTGAATAGCATAGGACAGAATCTCTAACTCGTTTTTACGGGGTTCTAGAACTTACGTTTTAGACCCTTTCTCGGTTCCGTCTTACTTTGAGGTATATACATTAAATCTAAATCAATTATGAGACATTCCTATGCTTAAGGACTAATTATTAATCATGTTTATCATGTTGTAAGGGTGCTGGACAGAATCCATAAAAATAAATGTTCTAAGAGTTCTAAACTTGCCCTTTTACGGTTTTCTAGTTACTAGTTTCATCGTAGGTGCTAAAATTCAATTCTAACACAAATGTTACCAAGTTTTTCATGTCTAAACAATCTAAATCTGATTATGTTCCCATTAAAACAGTTTGGATTAGTTCCATAAACAAATGGGTCAAAACTATGTTAAATTCTAGCTTTACAGTATTTCTAGTTAGCTAGTTTCTTACCTATCGTGCATAGGATCGTTTCTACATCATCATACGATATTTTCACACATTCCAACACATTAAAACATCATCATACAGCATCACATTCATCACATCAGGACCGAAAACATCTTGCCTCAATAAGAGAATTAAATTGACATTTCTAGGTACATAAGTTAACTAGTTTCTCTTGGAATCAATCTAGAATTTCTAAAACTCTTTGCAAAACATTTTAATTCATCAAGAGGCTAAGTGAAGCCTTAGGTCACTGACCAAAACATATTCCATCCCCTAAAAGAGATTGGAATCACAACTTATAACGACATAACCTTATAAAGAATTGTCAAACTTTAAGGAAAACTCAAAACATAGGCTATTGGCCCTAGTAGCTAGATGAAAACTCATTGCAAGTCCATCTTCACTACTTGGCCGAAAAACGTACATTCAAAGTGTGGTTTGCATTAAACTTTAACTTGGAATGAAATGGGCAAGTCTTTGAGCTCTAGGTTCTTAAGTTACGACATAAACTAAGCGTGCTCATGCTCTTCATTTTTAATCTTGCTTTCAAGGTAAAGTGATGTCTTGAAATTAAATATGCAAGGCATAATTTAAGCGTGTAAACTTGAAAGTAAATATCACGAAGCATAATCTTAAGCGTGCAAGCTTGAAAGTAAAGATGCAAGATTCAATTCTTTATTTTAGTGCTCTTGGCCCAACAACAATCGACTTTAAGGCCGAAATAGATAGGCATTCGAGAAATTAATTAGGTGATAATGCAAGTTCAATTCTTTATTTTAGTGCTCTAGGCCCAACAACAATCGACTTTAAGGCCGAAATAGAAAGGCTTTGAGAATTAAGTTAAGTGATGATACAAGTTCCATTTTAATCTTTATGTTCTTAGGTGATGGCTTGAAAGTAAAGATGCATAGCAAGAATGTAAATATGAATGCAAGCATAAAATAAATTATGCAAGTTCATTTTATCTTTCTAGAGCTCTTAACAAGACTTTAAAGGAACTTAAACCTCAACCCAAACTCATCAAACCAAGACAAAGTAAAAGTCTAGAGTTCTTAGAACTCAACATAACATATTTGGAAAATCAAACATCTAGCATGAAAAGGAAAAGGTAATGGCCGAAACTTCAAGGAAAGAAAAGAAATGTTTGAAACTCTAGAATCCATGATCTTGGTGATATACAAACTCCAACATCATGAGACCTCATCATTGAGTCATTAGAACCATTTTGAAACAACATCAAAGTTAAGGTTCTCAAAAGTTCAAGAAAGGAAAATCTAGAAACACTTTTGCTCAAGAACAAAAATCAAGCTCTAGAGTTTGTCTCAAGTGATGAACATCATCATGAAACTCTCATCATCAAGCTCTCATTCCTTTGTTCTCCAAGGCCCATGGCCGAAAATGAAAAGGTAAAGGGAAGAAAAGAAGTTCTAAAAAGAATCAAGAGAAACTATGAACTTTAAGCTTAGAACAAGAACTTTAAAGAAAGAACACATGAAAGACAATCCCTACTTGGTGTGATGAACTTGAAGATGGAAGAAGAAAATGAAGAAGATGAAGAACTTGAAGAACTCCAAGAACTTGAAGAACACAAAAACTTTGAGAAAAAGAAAGCTTTGAGTGTTTCCTAAACTTAGCAAATGATCTAAAAGTGGTGCAAGCTCCTCAAGGCATTCTATTTATAGAGAAATGAAACAAATGGAGGATGCTCATGGGTGAGGATGGCTTCGGCCATGAGGTGCAGAATGGAGGCTCTCCATGAGTTCCATGAGGTGAGATAATGTGTTCTTGAGGTATGGTGAGGTATGGTTCAAAGCATGGTGAGGTATGGCTCAAGGTATGGCTCAAGCATGGTTCTTTGAGTGAGAAAATAATTAAACATGTGGTCAAATGGGGAGCATGTGGCCGAAAATGCATCAGCCCATGGGGAGGATTAGTTTGCATTTTAATTGTGGTTTAGAGTTGTGTTTAGGTGTATCTTTGATTATGCTTAAGATTAGGAATTTGTAAGAAGGTGTTTAGGTAAGGTAAATGGGTAATTAAGGTGGTCTAGACATAATTAAGGAGTGGTCTTGCACCATTAGAGAGTTAAATCCTCAATTTAGAGTTTAAACAACTCTAGACACATTTCCTTGATTTAAGGAATTGGAGAGAGAAAACACTATTCATGATTCCAAGACTAGGAATCTTGAGTTCTAAAAAGGGATTTAAGTTTAATCTAAGCAATTTTAGGTTCTAATTAACTTTAATAAATTATTTTGACTCTAGATTAATTAGGGAAATAAATTAATCTTCGTTTAGAGCCTAATATTGCTTAGGTTTGCTTAATTACGTCACTAAGCTTAAAAACACTATTCCAGGGGCAAAATCGTAATTTTGCACTAAAACTGCCCGGGACCACCGGGACTTGAACAGATACCTCTAGACACATGAAATCATGTCTTTAAACCTCTGCGGAAAGTTCCGGGCTCAAACGGCACCTTTACGCGTAAAAAGCGCTATAGGGAGTATTTTGGTCATTTTGACCGAGCTGAAAGCGAAATTTTCGCTTCGAAAGCATTCAAAGGCCATTCAATCCCCTTCAAACATTGAGTTGACCCTTGAGGATGACCGAGTTGGTTACCCTCGAGTTGAATTCGAGAAATGACCTCAGGGGCATTTTGGTCATTTCCCTCGGACAGAAAAATCGGGGTGTTACAATAAATCAAAGTAGCATAAGATCATAGCTTTATGTCATTCAAGTAGGGAAAGTGTCTACTGCATTCATTAGGTTCTGATAATCGATTACATGAGCCTTGTAATCGATTACACAGCTTTAAGTTTTAAAACAGAAGAGTAGAAGACTCTGGTAATTGATTACATGAGCCTTGTAATTAATTACCAGCACCTTCAAAATATGAAAAACCAAGTTTAAAACACATCTGAGTCATTCCTTCCTTCTCACAACTATTTTAAACCTCTTTTTATCATTTCCTTTGAAATCAAAACATTTTTGTAAAAGGTTCTTGCCCATGGATTTGAAGTCACTATGTGATATTAAAAAGGGTAGATCTTGAACCTTAGACATTTAGGTGATAACATAATCGTAAACGTGCTAATGTAAGCTTTGTTTTAATCTTGATATCATAAGGTGATGACAATGGAAACATAAACATGATGTGCAAGGATCAAATGTAAACATAGGATGCAAAAACTTGAAATATAAACATGCTAAGCAAGAAATGTAAATATAGAATGTAAGTTCATTTCTTTATTTTAGTGCTCTAGGCTCCACAACAATCGACTTTAAGGCCGAAATAGGCAAGCTTCGAGATTAATCATTAGGTGATGCATAACTCTTATTTTAATCTTTGAGTTCTTAGGTGATAGTATGAAAGTAAACGTGCTAGACGAGAAACATAAATATGAAATGCACTTTCATTTCTTATCTTCAAACTTTAAGTGATAACTTGAAAATAAACGTGATATATAAAACTCAAAAGTAAATATGTAACGCAAGAACTTGAAAAGTAAATATGGATGCAACCCATTAATTATCTTTTGAGTCCTAGGCTCAAGTTCACCACTTAATTTCTTTTGAAAACACCACACATTCTTTCCTTGTTAAAAACCATTTAAAAGAGTGAAACCTTCAAGCTTTAGAGGTCCCTAAGTGGTGGTTTTTTGGCCAACACTCAAGATCCTCATCATCAAGCCATGGTTCCTTCCAATGTAGGCAATTATGGCCAAAAATCAAGAGAAGGAGAAATAAACTCAAAAACCAAAAAGAAGGAAGGGAGAAAGAGAAGGAAAGAAGAACTAATACTTTGTCATTTCAAACCACAAGCTAAACAAAAACAAAGAAAGACATTCTCAACATAACTCCCTACCTTGGATGTGCTTCTTGATTGAGAGAGAGCTTGCTCTTGGAAGATTGGAGAAGAAGAAGAAGGAGGAGAACTCCTTGAAGTTGAGAAAAAGAGAGTCTTGGGGGGGGGAGTGCAAGAGAAATGAGCAAAGGTTCTTGCAAGCTCCCTTGGTGCCTATTTATAGATGAAATGAAACATAAGGGAGGGTGAGAATAGAGGGGAAAGTGGCACTACTTTTGGGGGGGAAAGGAGGGAAAGAAAAATATCTCTTGGTTGTGTCATTTCAGGGTAAGGTTGTAGGTATAGGCTAGGTATAGTGTGTCATACTTCTTTGAGTGTTTGAGTGAACAAACTTGTGATGCATGGGGAATGAGGTGGCGCCATTCTAGAGGTATCCAAGGGGGAGGAAAATGTCTCATTTAATTATGGTTTAGTGATGTGTTTAGGTGTATCTTTGATTAAGTTTAAGATTAGGAGTTTGTGGTTAAGGGTTTGAGTAAAAAGATGAATTGTTAAGGTTATTTACGGCATGATTAGTGAGTACTCTTACCCATTAGTGGAGTCAAACCCTATTCAATCAAGATTATCAATCACATCCTAGGTTCCTTGAATCATGGGATTAGAATAGTGAAAATACTATTCAAGATTCTATGACTTGGAGTCTTAAGTTTTAAAAGAGGTTTAGGTTTAATCTAAGCAAATTTTAGGTTCTAATTAACTTTAATCAATCATTTTGACTCTTGATTATTTATGAAAATTAATTAATTTTCGATTAGAGCCCAATATTGCTTAGATTTGCTTAATTACGTCATTAAGCACAAAATCACTATTCCAGGGGCAAAATCATAATTTTGCACAAAAACTGCCCGAGATCATCGGGACTTAAACATACATGCCCACGCTCATAAAAACATCATTAAAACCTTTGGGGTGGGGTTCAGGCTCAGTTAGCTCATTAAATGGTGCTAGACAGCCACATGGGCATTTTGGTCATTTAGCGCATCAGAACTCAAAAGTGAGATTCTTTTGCTCTATTAGCATACATACCATACATAATCCCCTTTGAATCTTGATTTCACCCTTCGAGGACTGCTAGGTTGGCTATCCTCAGTGCAGGTGGAAAATGACCTCAGAGGCTTTTGGTCATTTTTTCTTAAAAAGAAAAATCAGGGTGTTACAGGGAGTGTTAATGCACACATCACGCATAAACTAGGATAGCCTTCTTTTGTTCTAGAGATTATCCATTTTAGGTGCACTAAGGTAGGGGTGATTTCCTTTATGCTTTCCTTGTATTTTCCTTTCGGTTGTATTTGCACTTATGATATATCAAACTCATCTCACCTTTCATAGGTGGACAATTTATTATATTAATATAATATTATTGTTGATGTCCACATCATTATCTAATGTTATGTAGTTATTTGATGTTCTTATCTTGCGCCTTCCTTTGCATGAGATACGTTCTATGATAACGCTCGTTTGAGATATACGCGGCTCTTACCTTACATTTATGTTTCAAAAAAAATTTTACCCGTATTTTCCGCTAAGTATTTTAAAGAAACATTTTAAAGAATAAGACTAAAAAAGTAATAGACTAATGGTTAACCTAAATACGTTCTAGGAGTATTGGGTTGAAAATTACGATGTTACACATCTCATTTCCAAGACCAAGCTTTTCTCTTTTCAAAGAAAAATACCTTTGGTAGGGAATTATTTTAAAGATTACTATTCTTTTCTTTTGTATTACTCTTGGATTGAGATGTTATAATGTTAATTCTCTCTTCTTCCTTCTCATTTTCAGCTCCTTACTTTCATTTTCCTTTCTCTTTATTTTCGGCCTACATATTGGAGAAACCATAGCTTGATGATGAGGATCTTGGGTGTTGGTTGTGAAGCCATCATTTATTTGACCTCTAAAGCTTGAATGTTTTATTTCTAAGAGTTTTTAGCAAATAAAGATATTATGTTGTTTTAAAGAGTTAAATGGTAGTCTTGAGCCTAAGACTCAAAGAAATAGTAAATGGATTGCATTTTCATATTTATATTCAAGTTTTACATTCATATTTATATTTTCTTGCCATCACCTTATAATATTAAAGACTAAAATGAAGTTTACATTAGCATATTTACATTTATGTCATCACCTAAACAATTAAACTCAAAGCCTACCTATTTCAACCTTAAAGTTGATTATTGATTTAAAGTGAAGACTCTAAGGAGCATAGAGCACTAAAATAAAGAATTGGACTTGCATTCATATTTATATTTCTTGCCTAGCATATTTACTTTTCAAGCCATCATCTAAACTTAAAGATTAAAACTAGAGCTTGTATTTTCATATTTATATTCAAGCTTTGCATATTATATTTATGTTTCTCTTGCCGTCACCCTATAATGCCAAGATTAAAATGAAGCTTACATTGCACGCTTAAAATTTGTGTCATCACCTAATTAATCTAGTGCTCAAGACTCACCTTTTCAACTCACATGGGAACTTTGACTCATGGAATATATATCTTTACAAATGCAAATATCCTTTTATTAAGCTCTCTAATTATGTTACTAATTTAAGGTTATTATTTGTGTTACTATAAGAATAAGAATTGATTATAAGAGCATTCTTTGATCTAGAATTAATCCTAAGAAAGACTAGTTACTAGAAATACTTACTTCACAATTTTATATGCTCTTAGGAAATTAAATTTTAGTTTCTGTTCAAACCTTTCCAGATTTGATGTATTCTGCTTGGAATGTGTTAAACATGTAACAATTGTTACTAATTAGTATGGTAATTATTCTTAGCAATTAAGGGAAGACTAGTTACTAGAAAGAATCAAAAGTATGAATTCTAGGACTCCCTAGAGCAAATAATATGGTTTCTGTCTAGCATGTGATTTTTAAGTAAAAAGGTTGTTTAACACTTAGTAAATGTATAGGAATCACTCATAATTGGTTAAGAAATTAATTCTAGCATCTTAGGAAAAGTTGGTAACGAGAAAGGGTAAAAAATATAACTTATAGAACACCGAAAAGGTTCATTTCATTTTTATTTCAAATCTGTCCAGATTTGTTTAGTAATGTTTTTGGGTTAATAATTAATGAGAATCATTGGGATTGATCCCTTAGATGCATAAATAAATAAATACAAAAGTTGAGTTTACCCGATTAGAAGTTTAATCGATTAAAGAATTATTATGAGTGCTTGCTTTATAAAGTGTTATGAATTGATGTACTTGAGGTTTATGTGATGATTATGTTTGCATAAAGATTGTTTAGCATGTTATGATTTCACTTGAAATGTTTAAGATGCATGTGTGAAAGTAATATGAAAGCATGTGACATTATATGATAAGTTGTGTTTTGCATCTTAATATGACATGCTAATGGTAAGGTGACATAAAACATATGGAAATGATCCTCTAGACTCCCCGAATTAAAGGTTATGAGAGGTGATCCAATAAGAAAGTGATGTGTTTTTCCCCTTTATTACCCCATGATAAATCTATCAAGGGCTAGTTAGGTTGAGCTTATCCTAGGCGATAAGTATGGTAAAGTTTTGGTGTTGTTTGTATAAAATTCACCGGTGGAGGTATGATAGTTGGTTTATGAAATTCACCAGTGGAGATATGTTGGTTGGACTATGAAGTTCCCATAAAAGGGTAAGGGAGGTATGTTGGTTGGTTTATGAAGTTCCTATAAGAGGGCGGTTAGTAAGAAAGGAATTTGAGGGAATTATCATAGGTTCTCTTGCATGCATATTGAATGTGTTCCTTATGCTTCTACTTTATGCCATTATACATGTGTAATGTTGCATACAGTATTGCCAGGCATTCATGACTTAGTATGCTACATTTATAACATTAAGATGCATGCTAAAAGACACAGGCCTCGGTTAATAGTATTTTCAACTTAATAAATAAACCTTATATATGTCCATTACTTTCATAATGAAACCTGAGGTTCCTGAGCACGATATGATGGCACATGTATGGAGACGGACTACCCTACTGAGATTCTTATTTAAGTTTCTCACTCTCTCTCTCTTTTTCAATCTTCGTCTTTAGCCAAGATCGATGGCAATGATAGTGGTCTACCCCGAGATGCCAATGTAGGAGTTGCACCGTGGTCTAGATCAGGCTGACGCAGTGAAAGCGGAGATAAAGGCCTTCCTATTTTCAACACTTAGAATTTGTCTCGTCTTCGCACATACTTATGACTTAGTTCTAGTAGATGTGCACCCTCTAGGAGTTAGTTACTTTTTAATCACGTTTGGCTTTTGTATTAGCATATGCTCAGCCTCTATAGGTAGGCTTGATACTATTGTTATAGCATGTGGAATATTCTTATATTATTAACATGATATTAAAGTCAATGTTATGACATGATGATATTCTCAGTCTATGCCATACTCTGTTGTGATCTGCATGTATGCTATGTGATGAATGGTTATATGCTATAACTTATGTGCAAACGGCTCATAGTTTGGTCTTTCAAAAAAAAAAAATGGGTCGTATTTTCTATAGACTTATTTTCAAAAGCCTTAAAATCAAGTAAAATTCTGAGACGAAGGAGTGACAACTAACGATTAACCATAATACGTCTTAGACATATTGTAACATCCTAATTTTCAACCCAATACTCCTAGAACGTAACTAGGTTGATCATTAGTTTGTTACTCTTTTAGCCTCATTCTTTAAAAACATTTCTTTAAAATACTTAGTGAAAAATACGGGTCAAATTTTTTTTTTGAAAGGAAAGACAAAACGTGAGCCATACGTGTGTGCTAAGTAAACTACGTCATCATCTCGCAAGAAAAACAAGAGGGAATAACACATCATATCCAAAGAAACACAATATCATAAAAGAAATTATATAATAGTCATGCCATACACCAGAATAGTAGTAGAGTTGTTACAATCATCCGTACATCATAAGGGAAACATAAAGAAAAATACATCTGAGTCTCCACCTACAACAGTGCATCTAAAAATGGATAACCTCTAAAACCAAAAAAAGGCTACCCTAGTCGTGTAGGAGTGTGTGCACTGAAGTTAACTACCAACTCCAACTCCTGCTCGTCAACGGGAGGTACATATCCAATCCACTGGGCCAGCTCAGTCGCGGTAAAAGGGTCGGGCGTGTGCTCCGCGATGGGGTACCATCCTCACTCTACCTCCTCGGAGTGGCTGCATCACGATATCCTCACTCCCCAATTCCATGGGTATGGTGGGGGAAGAACCCATGGATGGAATGTCCATCTCGGAGGGGTCGGTCTCGGAGAAGGCCCGGGGTGAACGGGGAACGTACTCAGGATAGGCATAGATGGCGGAAGTAGCATCAAGGGTACGACGAGTGCGCTCTCCTCGGGGGTGCGTGCACTCGAATAGGAAGTCGTCAGCGAAGGGTGAAGTCAGAGTGAATCGGAAGCTAGTGACTAGCTGAGCGAATGGGTGATCCAAGAACACAAACATATGAACAGAGCAACGGCCTACGAAGTGATAGGACTGGTGCGTGGCGTTAAAATGTAGCTCCTATGTTGGTGGGTCAACTATATGGCGAAGGATGCCATCATCCTCTAAAGACGTGATAGAAAGAGAAGATAGAGGGAGTGAGAAACTTTCTAAAGAATCTCAGTAGGGAAATCCTCCTATCCTTGTGTCATCATCTACGTCCTCAGGAACCTTGGGTTTATTATAAAAAGGTGTGCATGCATGGAGTTCATTATTAGGTTTTCGAACATAATTATCCAAGGCTCGTTCATTTTAGGATGAATCTTAATGTCATGAATGTAGCATAGCAAGGCATGAATACATGAAAATACATTATGCAAGAAAGCAGTAGAACATAATCATCAAGAAACCTCATGTAAGTGGCATCTAGTGGCATATATAACTTTTCACGTGAAACTTTCATTTTTCTTAACTGTGTGACATTAAACTTCATACCTTTCATCATGGGAGCCACCCTAAAAACATCTCTAGGTTATGAGCTCATACCTAACTAGTCATCATTAGCTTTTACTTATCCCTCTTGATAAACGTAACATAATAATCCCGACTTCTAGAGTATGGGCTAGAAGGCATAAGGATCACCTATCATAACCTTTAATTCAAGGAGTCCATAGGAATATTTCCTTCTTTGAAATGCTCTACTGGTATCTAGTACGCAGCGAATTGTCCGCTTTGGCAAGCTCAATGTCAATACCCTCACAGATTTGCTTTCTCCCCACCGGAGTGGGAGAAATGCGTCTCAGTGTTATGTCACATTTGTTCTTGGGTCTGCTTGGCTAAACCGGTGTCACCTAGAACGTATCTCAGTACATTTATCCTTGGGCATGCTCGGCTAAACCAATGTCACCGAGGACGTATCTCATGGAGTTTTCAAAAACTTTTCTTAAGTCCTCAAATTTGACGGAAATTCGGCAGCGTAACAACAGTACACCGAATTTCTCTCAAATTTGCTTTATGCCACAAGAGCTAATAGCACATGTAAATCAAGTCATCAATATCATATAACATATCCATTCATGCATCAATGCATCATAGCATGTCATGATTCAAGAATAATCATTTCTAGCTCTTCATATGTCTCTAGCATATGCATCCCTAATGTTCCATATGAAACTATAACATGTAAAGGTTGGGTTTTATCTCTAAGGATCAATTCCTCATCAAATAAACATACTTATGATTCATGAATAGTCATACATTTCTTATTAATTTATGATAGGCAATTTCATAGTTTCATATGTAAACAAGATCATGGATTCATATCATTCAAGTAGGAAAAGTGTTTAATGCATACTTGGGGTTCTAGTAATCGATTACATGAGCCCTATAATTGATTACATAGCTTCGAGTTTCAAAACAGATAAATTGAGGGCTCTAGTAATAGATTACATGAGCCTTGTAATTGATTTCACAGCTTCGAGTTTTCAAAATAGGAATGTTGGGGGCTCTAGTAATTGATTACATGGGCTCTGTAATTGATTACATCAAACTTGGGGCCTAAGAACATCTAAGTAATCAATTGCATGGAATGGTAATCGATTACTAATGTTCCAATATGTGTTATCAATTACATAGGGCTGCAATCGATTACTAAGGCCTAAAAGTTCATGTCTGAGTCTGGCAAAACTCTCTGGTAATCGATTACATGGGCTCTGTAATCGATTACCAGTACCTTTAAAATACGAAATCTTTAATCTAAAACATCTTCTAAGTTATTCCTCCCTTCTCAAACCATTTTGAACCTTGTTCTAACAATCACTTTGAAATCAAAACACTTTTGCAAGGTAAATGCCCATAGCTTTCAAGATTTAGTTGAAAGAGAATCTTTGAGCCTTAGATCTTTAGGTGATAAACATAAATATGCCAATACAAGTTCCATTTTAATCTTATCATTATAGAGTGATGGCAAGGAAAAGTAAAGATGCAAGACTTGAAAATAAACATGAGAATGCAAGTTCATTCTTATTCTTTAGGTTTATGTGATGGCTTGAAACATAAACATGCTAGACAAAAAATGTAAACATGAAATGCAAGTTCATTTCTTATCTTTGAGCTTTAGGTTATGACTTGAAAAATAAAAATGATATTCAAGTTCAATTCTTTATTTTAGTACTCTAGGCCCCTTAGAGTTTTCACTCTAAATCAACAATCAACTTTAAGGTTGAAATAGGTAGGCTTTGAGATTAATTATTAAGGTGATAACAAGGAAAATAAATATGAATGCAAACCATTTCTTATCTATTTGAGTCCTAGGCTTAAGATTACTCTTCACAACAACATAGTTTCTTTGTGTTGTTAAAAACCTTTTCAAAAATGAAACCTTGAAGCTTTAGAGGTCAAACAAGTGATGGTTTTGCAACCAACACTCAAGATCCTTGTAACGCTCCGATTTTTCTGTCTGAGGGAAATGGCCAAAATGCCCCTGAAGTCATTTCCTGACTGGAATTCGAGGATAGCTGACCCGACAGTCCTTGAAGGGTCAACTCAATGTTTGAAGGGGATTGGATGGCCTTGAGTGGTTTCAGAAGCAAAAATCCTGTTTTCCGCAGTTTCGGGTCAAAATGACCAAAATACCCCTATAGCGCTCTACGCAGGTATAAGTACCGTTTGAGCCCGAAACTTTCCTCAAAGGTTTAAAACCATGTTTTTATGAGTATAGAAGTCTCTGTTTAAGTCCCGGTGGTCCCGGACAGTTTTTGTGCAAATTTATGATTTTACCCCTGGAATGGTAATTTTGAACCTAATGACATGATTAAGCAAACATAAGCAATATTATGCTCTAATTGAAAGTTGATTAATTTCCATAATTAATCTAAAGCCAAAATGATTTATTAAAATTAATTAGAACCTAAGATTGCTTAGATTAGAGTTAAACATTTTCTTAACCCAAATTCCAAGACATAAAATCTTGAATAGTGTTTTCACTATTCACCTTCTACACCTCAAAAGGAAGCCTAGGATGTAATTGAAAGCCTAGGATGAGTAGAGATGGACTCCCCTAAAAGGCTAGAATGCCCACTAATCATAACCTACATAGCCTTAATTACCTATCCTTTCACTCACACATTTTACTATAAACTCCTAATCTTAGGTCTAATCCAAAAATATACCTAAACACATCACTAACCCATAATTAATAAAACAATTTCCTCCCATTGGATTCCCCAAAATGTGGCGCCACCTCATACCCTATACCTCACAAGTCTGTTCACTCAAACACTTAAGGAGGTATGACACACCTCACCTATGATCTTATCTATAACCTTACCTACAACCTCACCTTGAAATGACACAACCAAGAGATCTTTTCCCTCCTTTTCCCCCTCAATATTTTGGCCACCCCTCCCTTCACTCACCCCTCCATGTTTTGTTCTTCTATAAATAGCATACATGAGTAAACTTGAAACACCTTTAGTCACTTGATAAGTTTTAGTTTTCTAGAGCACTCAAGGGCTTTCTTTTTCTCTCAAGTTTCAAGAGTTCCTTTTCTTCAACTTCTTCTTCTTCTTCATCTTCTTCAACCTCATCCCACTAGGTAGGGATTTTATTTCAAGTGTTTCTTTCATTTTGAGTCTTTATTTAGTTATTTACTTGATGGTTTCTTTTGAATCTTTTAGAACTTCTTCTTCTCCTCTTCCTTTGTTTCATTTTCGGCCAAGGCCTTTAAAGAGCTTGGAAATGAGAGCTTGATGATGGGGATTGCATAATGATGTTCATCACTTAAGCAACCCCTAAAGTTTAATCTTAATTCTTGAGGAAACAATGCCTTTATCTTCTTTTCTTGTTGTCCCAAAGAGCTTAACTTGATATTGTTTTAAAATGAGTTAAGTGAACTCAAAAGCGAGGGCTCATGATGTTGGTGTTAATACATCATCAAGATCATGGTCCCAAATGTTTCAAAATGGTTCTTTTCCTAGCCTATGGTTTCGGTTCCTTTTCCTTTTCTTTCTCCAAGATTTTCGGCCATGTTGGCCAATAAGGCACATAATAGCTTGATGATGAGAGCTTCTAGATGATGACTATGTGTTCATCACAATGAGGCCTCTAGAGCTTGAGTTTTAATAAAAATGTTATTTATGACCTCATTTCAAGAAAAGATACTTTGTGTTCTAAGAACCTTGAGGTTCACTTTAGCTTGTTGTGATAAGTTTGGGTTGAGGTTTAAGTTCCTCTAAAGTCTTGGATGAGCTCTAATAAGAAATAAAATGAACTTGCATTCATATTTATATTCAAGCTTATGCATTGCATATTTACTTTGAGCCTTGCATTCATGTTTATTTTCCAAGCTACCACTTAAAGTTAAAAGATAAGAAATGGAGTGCATCTCATATTTAAGTTCTTGTCTAGCATATTTGCTTTTCATCACTAAAGAACATAAATATCTAAAACAAGAGCTTGTATATCACCTAATTAATCTCGAAGCCTTTCTATTTCGGCTTTAAAGTCGATTGTTGCTGGGCCTAGAGCACTAAAATAAAGAATTGAACTTGCATTTTTACTTTCAAGCCTTGCATATTTACTTTCAAGTCTAGCATATTTATTTCCAAGTTCTTGCATCTCATATTTATTTTGAAGTCCTCACTTTATTTTCTAAAGAAGAATAAAATGGAATACATAGCACATTTACCTTTTGTCATCACTTAAAAATCCTAAGAGCTCAAAGACTTGCCCATATTATCTCAAGTTAATGTTTGATTATGGAGACATCCCCATGGATGCATATTTCAGCCATGCAATGATGATGGGCTTAATATAAGTTTCATCTAGTTGCAAGGGCCAACAATCTATGTTCAAAGCTTTTTCTATGATTTAAGAAAGGTCACTACCAATAAGAATTTTAAATGAAACCCCTTCCAAGTATGTTTTAATTTAGTTACTACCCTATGGTTGTTCTCAGTTCCTTTTTCAAGATAAAAATGTTTGACAAAGAGTTTTAGAAGTCCTAGAACGATTTCAAGAGAAACTAGTAACTTGAGTAGTTAAAAACTGAGATTTTATGCATGATAAGCATGTGTATGAATTCGGTTCTTCCATGCCTTGTTTGGTGCTGCATGATGTTATTTTGATATGCTAGAATGTGTAAAAATTATATGTGTTGAGGTAGGAAATCTTGCTATGCATGTTAGGGAAGAAACTAGTTTTATAGAAAAACCGTAACGTTGAGTTCTAGCATAGTTTTGACCCATTAATTCTTAGCTTTTGCAAAAAATGTTTTAGTATGTTAACCTTCAGTTTAGGTTGTTTAAATATGAAAAACTTGGTAACATTTAATGTAGGATTGATTTTTAGAGCCTATAGAGAAACTAGCAACTAGAAAACCGTAAAAATGAAATTCTAGAACTCTTAGAACATTTAATTCTCTGATTCTGTAAAGCACCCTTATAATGAAGTAAACATGATTTATAATTAGTTCAAAGGCTTAAGGATATAAGTGCTAGTAAGTTCTAGAAACATGAAGATGTGATTCTGCCCAGATTTGTTAATGGACATAAGTGCTAGTAAAAGTCATTATTTGTTCTAGAAATTACGTTTTAAAAGATGGTTTCTAAAACTCAAAGCTTGGTTTCTAACTTGATCCATTTTTGGTTCTTTAAATAATATTAATGTTTAACTTGTTTCTTTTAATCCATTCCTTAAGCTTGATGATGAAGTCACACCATATGGTTTCTTTGTAAACCTTGGTACAATAACTCTAAAGCTTGCTTTACCTTGCTATGATAAGATCCTAGAGCTCAAAGACTTGCCCTTTTATCTCAAGCTAAAGTTTGGTTATGGAAGCATTCCCTTGCATGCACAATTCGGCCATGTGATGATGATGAGCTTGGTGTGAATTTCATCTAGTCACAAGTGCGCATAATCTATGTCTTACGATTTTTTTAAGCATAGGAGAACTCAAAGAATATTTCAAGTATGATTTTACGTTTTAAATTCCAATCTTAGGCCAACTCAAATGGTTGCTGACCTTGTTTAGTTTATGAGGATTTTAATGAAAAATGTTAGTTTCCAAAGAGTTTTAGAAGTCCTAAAATGAATCCAAGAGAAACTAGCAACTTGTATGTATTAAGGGCATAATTTTTGAATGATTCTTGAGCTTTAATGTTTCGATTCTGCCCTCATGTGCTTGCTACTGTAATATGTTGTTTTGGTATGCTATAATGTGTAAAAATTATATATGTTGAGGTAGGAGCCTTTCTATGCATGTTAAGAAAGAAACTAGTCTTCTGAAAAAATCGTAAAGTTGAGTTTTAGCATAGTTTTGACCCATTTATTTTTAGCCACTGCCAAAACTATTTTAATGGGCTAACATTCAGTTTAGGATTGATTAATCATGAAAAACTTGGTAACATTTGATGTAGGATTGATTTTTAACACCTATAGAGAAACTAGTAACTAGAAAATCGTAAAAGTGCAATTCTAGAACACTTAGATTATTTAATTTTCTGTTTCTGTCCAGTAACCTTGTAATGTAGTAAATATGGTTCATAATTAGTTCATAGGCATAGGAATGCCCCATAATTAGTTTAGGATTGATTTATAGCGCCTTAGGCGAAGACGGAACTTAGAAAGGGTCTAAGACGTAGATTCTAGGACCCCGTAAGTATATGATATTAATTCAGCCCACATCCTTATGATACTGTCCAGATTTGTTTATGATCATAAAAATGAGTAAGGATTATTAGTGGTGAACCTATAGGTGTATAAAAGAATAAAAATGGATGTTAGCATAATTGGTTTTCAAGATTAAGACTCGTAAGGGTCAAAGCATAAGACACTATAGGTCCCAAGAGATAACGAGCTTTATGACTTCAACAAATGTATGTTTAATGACTTGAGCATAGCATATGCATTAGCTGCGCCCGATCCTTGATTCCGGCAAACTGGTTAGGAGCATGCTATCTCTTAAGAATATTAAAAGAAATGATGTGATGATGTATATGCTATGATAAGTTTGACTATATGACTTGATATCCTATGTTAATGATGAATGGCTATGCATGCTCTACATATTTCATGGCATAAAGCAAATTTAAGGAAATTGATTCTGATCGTTATCTTTGCTGAATTTCCATCAAATTTGAGAAGCTAGAAAAGTTTGTGAAACTCTTGGGTGACATCGGTTCAGCCAAGCACCCCCAGAACAGATGTGACATAGTACTGTGAGAACGCGTTTTGGGTGTCGGCAATACGCAACGCCCCAGAAACAAATCCTTGAAGAGGACGGCGATACGTAACGCCCCGAAGAGGACAATATTCACCATGTACTTGATACTGGTGCGACACGTTCTGTTATGTATACCTCTATTACCCCATATTAAATCTAGTGACGACTAGTTAGGATTGAGCTCATTCCTAGGCGATAGGTGAGATGTAGTTTGGTGACCAGATTATCGTCGGGGCCGGTGAGTCGGTTGGATTTTTGGTGAATATGTTAAAAGGGTAGTCTTTGAGAAACAGAATTTAAGAGTTTGACTTATGAGAAAGATGTCACATGGAAAGTACCATGCCTTTTTATGCCATGTATATGATTTATGTTTTCTTATTGTAACATCCTAATTTTTAACCCAATACTCTTGAACATATTTAGGCTAATCATTAGTCTATTACTCTTTTAGTCTCATTCCTTACAACCTTTCATTAAAATACTTAGCGGAAAATATGAATAAATTTTTCTTTTTGAAACTTGAAAGCAAAACGCGAGCCGCGCACTAACCTAACGTTCATCATAACCATAACGTGCAAGGAAAAGTAGCCACACCATTGATAATCATGAAACATAGTATTATGCATAACAATCATAATATCATCACACCTTCATAGATACATAGACTACTAACATCATTGTACCATCATTTACATCAATACACACCCATATATGTGAAGTCATCCTTATCCACCTATGAGGTTGAATAAGTGTCAACCCAAAAAGCTAAGCTATCTATGCTCCCGCAGCGACCCTCTGCTCCATCTGCTAGTGTGTCCCTTAAGCGAGAGCTTCAAAAGAAATCACGAACCTCGTTGTAATCCTCGTCTAGAGACGACACGGAAGAAAAGGAAGGGATGAGAAACTCATTCGAGATTCTCAGTAGGGATTCCCGACTCTAACACTAGTGTCATCGTCTGCAGTCCCTCACCACCTCGGTTTTAATTATGAAAAAGGTGTACATGCATAAGGATTGGTTTTAGGCTTTACAAATCTATTTATCCGAAGTGGGTGTCTTTTAGTATGTGTCTTAATGACATGAATGCAACAGATATTTGATGAATGCTTGTCAAAACCATATGCATATTAATACGAAAATCGTAATACTTGGGCACATCATAAAGAAATAAGAATCATATATGTGGCATAAAGAGGCATAGTAATTTTCATATGATATCTTTCTTAGAAATAAAACTCTTAAGTTCTTTTTCTTAAAGACCACCCTCTTAACATATCCACCAAAAGTCCAACCGATTCACCGGCCCGGCGATAATCTGGTCACCAAACTACATCTCACCTATCGCCTAGGAATGAGCTCAATCCTAACTAGTCGTCACTAGATTTAATATGGGCTAATAGAGGGGGTATACATAACTTTCTTGGATCACCTATCTTAGGATCATTTCCTCCTTTGAAAGCGCTCTCTTGGTATCTAGTACACAATAATTGTCCGCTTTGGCAAGCTCAATGTCAATACCCTCATGGATTTGTTTCCTCCCCACCGTAGCGGGAGAAATGCGTCTCAGTACTTTGTCACATCTGTTCTGGGGGTGCTCGGCCGAACCGGTGTCACCCAGAACCTATCCTGGGGGTGCTCGGCCGAACCGGTGTCACCCAGGAGTTTTCACAAACTTTTCTCAAATTCTCAAGTTTGATGGGAAATTTGGCAGCAGTAACGGCGTGCAAATCGGATTTCCATCAAACTTGTTTTATGCCACCAAACATATAGAGCATGCATAGCCATTCAAAACCAACATAAGGCATCATCATCGTGTGCATCATAAGCATCATAATATCATAATTTTGCATAACGCATCATGGCGTGAGCATCAACATATCAACACTATATACTCTCATAAACATACAACCTCATGAATTCCTCATATGAATAACATCATCATCATTTACATACCACATGCATCATCATAGAACATTCAAACGTTCACCCTTACGGTAGCTTATGCTTTGACCCTTACGGGTCTTAATCATGAGATATGGTTCTCTAACATCCGTTGCTCATATTTTATGCACCTAAGGGCTCATAATTAAACATCATTCATCATCCTCATGTTCACACTTAAATCTGAATAGCATAGGGCAGAATTCCTAACTTGTGATTATGGGGTTCTAGAACTTACGTTTTAGACCCTTTCTCGGTTCCGTCTTCGCCTAAGGCGCTGTGAATTAAATCTAAATCAATTATGAGGCATTCCTATGCTTAAGAACTAATTATTAATCACGTTTATCATGTTGTAAGGGTGCTGGACAGATTCCAGAAAAATAAATGTTCTAAGAGTTCTAAACTTGCACTTTTACGATTTTCTAGTTACTAGTTTCCCTATAGGTGCTAGAATTCAATTCTAATTCAAATGTTACCAAGTTTTTCATGTCTAAACAATCTAAATCTGATTATGTTCCCATTAAAATAGTTTGGATTAGTTCCATAAACAAATGGGTCAAAACTATGTTAAATTCTAGCTTTACGGTATTTCTAGTTAGCTAGTTTCTTACCTATCATGCATAGGATCGCTTCTACATCATCACATGATATTTTCACACATTCCAACACATCAAAACATCATCATACAGCATCACACTCATCACATCAGAACCGAAAACATTTAACTTAAATGAGAGAGTTAAATTGACATTTCTAGGTACATAAGTTAACTAGTTTCTCTCGGAATCGATCTAGAACTTCTGAAACTCTTTGCAAAACATTTTAATTCATCAAGAGGCTAAGTGAAGCCTTAGGTCACTGACCAAAACATATTCCATCCCCTAAAAGATAATAAAATCACAACTTGTGATGACATAACCTTATAAAGATTTGTGAAGCTTTAAGGAAAATTTAAAACATAGACTATTGGTCCTAGTAGCTAGATGAAAACTCATTGCAAGTCCATCATCACTACTTGGCCGAAAATATGCATTCAAAGAATGGTTTCACATTAAACTTTAACTTGGAATGAAATGGGCAAGTCTTTGAGCTCTAGGTTCTTAAGTTACGACATAAACTAAACGTGCTCATGCTTTTCATTCTTAATCTTGCTTACAAAGTAAAGTGATGACTTAAATTTAAATATGCAAGGCATAAACTTAAACGTGCAAGCTTGAAAGTAAATATGCGAGGCATAAACTTAAACGTGCAAGCTTGAGGGTAAATATGCATGGTTCAATTCTTTATTTTAGTGTTCTTGGCCCAACAACAATCAACTTTAAGGCCGAAATAGATAGGCATTCGAGAAATTAATTAGGTGGTAATGCAAGTTCAATTCTTTATTTTAGTGCTCTAGGCCCAACAACAATCGACTTTAAGGCCGAAATAGAAAGGCTTCGAGAATTAAATTAAGTGATGATACAAGTTCCATTTTAATCTTTATGTTTTTAGGTGATAGCTAGAAAGTAAAGATGCATAGCAAGAATGTAAATATGCAAGCATAAAATAAATTATGCAAGTTCATTTTATCTTTCTAGAGCTCTTAACAAGACTTTAAAGGAATTTAAACCATAACCCAAACTCATCCAAACAAGGTAAAGTCAAGCTTAGAGTTCTTAAAAATCAACATAATATTTTTAGGAAATCAAACCATGAAGCTTAGAAAAATTTAAGGAAATGGCCAAAATCTTCAAGAAGGAAAAGGAATATTTTAAAACTCTAGAGTTCATGATCTTGATGATATATTAACACCAACATCATGAGTCCTCATCATTGAGTTCATAGAGCCATTTTAAAACATCATTAAAGCTAAAGTTCTCAAGAGTTCAAGAAAGGAAAAACTAAAAACATTTTTGCTCAAGAACAAAGATCAAGCTCTAGAGTTTGTTTCAAGTGATGAACATCATCATGAAACTCTCATCATCAAGCCCTCATTCCTTTGTTCTCCAAGGCCTATGGCCGAAAATGAAAAGGAAAGAGGAGTGGAAATGAAGTTCTAAAAAGAAACAAGAGAAACTATGAACATCAAGCTTGAAACAAGAACTTTGAAGAAAAGAATACATGAAAGAAAATCCCTACTTGGTGTGATGAACTTGAAGATGGAAGAAGAAGATGAAGAAGATGAAGAACTTGAGGAACTCCAAGAACTTGAAGAACACAAAAACTTTGAGTGTTCCTAAACTTAGCAAATGATCTAAAAGTGGTGCAAGCTCCTCAAGGCATTCTATTTATAGAGAAATGAAACAAATGGAGGGAGCTCATGGGGGAGAGTGGCTTCGGCCATGAGGTGCAGAATGGAGGCTTCCTTGAGTTCCATGAGGTGAGATAATGTGTTCTTTGAGGTATGGTGAGGTATGGCTTAAGGTATGGCGAGGTATGGTTCAAGGTATGGCCTCAAGCATGGTTCTTTGAGTGAGAAAACAATTTAATATGTGGTCAAAGGGGGAGGATGTGGCCGAAATGCATCAGCCCATGGGGGAGGTTTCTTTGCATTTTAATTGTGGTTTAGAGTTGTGTTTAGGTGTATCTTTGATTATGCTTAAGATTAGGAATTTGTAAGAAAGTGTTTAGGTAAGGTAAATGGGTAATTAAGGTGGTCTAGACATAATTAAGGAGTGTTTTTGCATCATTAGTGAGTTATAAATTCATTTTAGTGTATAAACAATTCTAGACACAATTCCTTGATTTAAGGAATTGGAGAGAGAAAATACTATTCAAGATTCCAAGAGTGAAATCTTGAGTTTTAGAAAAGGGATTTAAATCTAATCTAAGCAATTTTAGGTTCTAATTAATTTTAATAATTTATTTTGACTCTAGATTAATTAGGGAAATTAATTAATCTTCGTTTAGAGCCTAATATTGCTTAGGTTTGCTTAATTACGTCATTAAGCTCAAAACACTATTCTAGGGGCAAAATCGTAATTTTGCACTAAAACTGCCCGGGACCACCGGGACTCAAACAGATGTTTTGAAACATGTAAAAACATGGTTTTAAACCTCTGGAGAAAGTTTCGGGCTCAAACGGCACCTTTACCCGCGTAAAACGCTATAGGGGTATTTTGGTCATTTTGACCGAAGCTATGGAAAATGAGACTTTCGCCTTCGGAACCACTCAAGGGTCATTCAATCCCCTTCAAACATTGAGTTGGCCCTTCGAGGACTGCCGGGTCGGCCATCCTCGAATTCCGGGCTGAAAATGACCTCAGGGGCATTTCGGTCATTTTCCACTCAGACAGAAAATCGGGGCATTACACTTATGATGTGCCCAAGTATTATGATTTTCATGTTAAAGTGCATATGATATTGCCATGCATTCATCGAATATCTGTTGCATTCATGTCATTAAGACTCATACTAAAAGACACCCACTTCGAATAAATAGATTTGAAAAGTCTAAAACCAAACCTTATGCATGCACACCTTTTTCTTAAGTAAAACCAAAGTGGCTGGGGACGATGACGATGACATTTGTGTTAGAGTCAGAAATCCCTACTGAGAATCTTGAATGAGTTTCTCATCCCTCTCTTTTCTTCCATGTCGTCTCTAGACGAGGATAACAACGAGGTTCGTGACTTCTTCTAAGACTCGTGTTTAAGGGTTCCTCCAGCAGATGGAACAGAGGGTCGCTGTGGAAGCATAGATAGTTTAGCTGTTGGGTTGATACTTATCCAACCTCATAGGTGGATAAGGATCACTTCGTTTCTATGCGCATGTTTTGATGTAAATGATGGTACAATGATGCTAGTAACTTATATATCTATGAAGATGTGATGATATTATGTTGTTATGTATAATGCTATACTTCATGATTATGTATGGTGTGATTACTTTTTCTCGTACGTTATGGTTATGACGAACGTTAGGTTAGCACGCAGCTCGCGTTTTGTTTTCAAGTTTCGAAAAAGAAAAATTTATTCGTATTTTCCGCTATGTATTTTAATGAAAGGTTTTAAAGAATGAGACTAAAAGAGTAATAGACTAATGGTTAACCTAAATACATTCTAGGAGTATTGGGTTAAAAATTAGGATGTTACATGGAACTTTCCTAGAAAGTTTAATATGATGATTTCATGTGTCTGGGGACATCTGTTTAAGTCCCGATGGTCCCGGGCAGTTTTTGTGCAAATTTATGATTTTGCCCCTGGAGTAGTGCCGTTTGAGCCTAATAATGTAATTAAGCAAACCTAAGCAATATTAGGCTCTAATCAAAGATTAAGTAATTTCTATAATCAATCTAGAGTCAAAATGATTTATTAAAGTTGATTAGGATCTAAAATTGCTTAGATTAAACTTAAACCTCTTATAAAACTCAAGCTTTCAAGTCATGGAATCTTGAATAGTATTTTCTCTTTCAAATTCCTTAAATTAGGGAATTATGTCTACAATTGTTTATATTTCAAAATGAGTTTTAACCTCGCTAATAATACAAGAACACTCCCTAATCATGTCTTGACATCCCTAAACATCTATTACCACACCTAAACACTTACTCACAAATTCCTAATTTTTAAACCTAATCAAAGACACACCTAAACACAACTCTAAACCACAATTAAAATGTGAAATTTTCCTCCCCTTGGCTGATGCTTATTTGGTTACTCCTCCCTCCATTTCCATCACATGTTAATTCATTTGAACACTCAAGAACCATGCTTACGCCATGCCTAGGCCATGCCTTGCACCATACTTTAAACCTTACCTAGCCATACCTCCTACCTTACCTTGAATGACACATTGGAAGAGATATTTCCTTTCTCTTTTTCTCTCCATGGCCGGCCACCCCCTCCCCCCTTCATGACCTCATTTATTTCATTTTTCTATAAATAGCTTGCTTGGATGAACTTGGATCACTTTTGGTTCATTTGCTAAGTTTGAGTTTTCAAAAACAATTTAGAGTTCTTTCTTTTCCCCTCAAGTTCAAAGAGTTCTTTTCACCTTCTTCATCTTCTTCTTCTTACTCTCAAAGAGCTACCTCCTCATAGCATCAAACCCCCTCACAAATACCAAAGAATAACCATCAAACACACAACCTTTCATTCCCAAACACCAAGCTCACACAAAGGCATTTCCTTTCCTTTTCTCCTCACCTTGACCAAACCTCTTCCTCACCTTGGAAAAAGGTTTTCTTTTCATCTTTACTTCAAGAACCAAGCTTTTTATCTTCATACTTGGTAGGAATGTTGTTCTTTAAAGTTTTGTCTTTTAAAGCTTTGATGAAAACGAATTTTTGTTAGATTCTCTTGGTTTTTCGAACTTCTTTCTCCTCTTATTTTTTTCGGCCTTAGAGCCTTTCCTTCAAAGAGAATGTTGGCTTGATGATGAAGGTTCAAGATGTTGATCATGAGAATCTTCACTTGGTTAACCTCTAGAGCTTGGAACTTGGTTCTTGGACCAAGCAAGGTTTTGATTTTTTTTTCTTTCCTTTTCATGTAATGGTTTTCGATTTTTCTTTCTTTTTCTTGGTCCTAGTTTTGATTCTTTAAGCTTATTGGTTGGGAAACGACTCAAGGATTAGAGCACACGATGTTGGTATTGACATATCATCAAGATCATGGCCTCTAAAGTTCTAAAGTTTTGTTCTATCCTTCCCCATGGCTTTGGCCTTTTTTTTTTCCTTTGATACTCAAGGATTTTGTATTAAAAGCATGTTGTTAGTAGATTTATATTCTCAAAGTCCATTTCCTTAAGCTTAATAATGAAGTTCACACCATAAGGTTTCATTGTAAACCTTGGTACAAGAACTCTAAAGCTTGCTTTGTCTTGCTATGATAAGTTTGGGTTGAGGTTTACATTCCTTTAAAGTCTTGAATAAGCTCTAATAAGATATAAAATGAACTTGCATATTTATATTTCAAGCCTTGCATATTTATATTTCAAGTCTTGCACATTTATATTTCAAGCCTTGCATATTTACATTTCAAGTTCTTGCATCTCATATTTACTTTGAAGCTCTCACTTTACTTTATAATAAAGATAAAATGAAGTGCTTATCATATCTACTTTTTGCCATCACCTAAAGATCCTAGAGCTTAAAAACTTGCCCTTTTTATCTCAAGTTGAAATTTGGATATGGAAGAATTCTCGGAATGCACAAATTCAGCCATGTGATGATGATGAGCTTGGTATGAGTCTCATCTAGTTACAAGGGCCAACAATCTATGTCCTAGTATTTTCTTAGGCATTAAAAGCCTTATAGGAATACTATCTACATGATTTTATGGATCAAACCTTTTCTAAGAATGTTTTAAATTAGCTACTGCTTTATGGTTAATTTTAGTCCCTTTATATAAAATAATTTGTTGTTCAAAGAGTTTTAGAAGTTTTAAAATGATTCCAAGAGAAACTAGTACTTTATATGCCTTAGAAATGTGAATTTATGTGTTCTTTGGAATTTTAAATATTTCGCTTCTACCTTGGTGTGTTGGCTGCTGTATGATGCTGTTTGGATGTGTTCGAATGTGTAAAAATTATAATGGTTGAGGTAGGAACTATTCCGTGCATGATAGGGAAGAAAACTAGTTTACTAGAAAATCGTAAAGTTGAGATTTTGCAAGTCTTTGACCCATTTAATGTTAGCTACTGTCAAAATTGTTTTAGTATTATAAAATTCTGTTTAGGATTTTTTAAACATGAAAAACTTGGTAACCTTTGAGGTTGAATTGAATTTTAGCTCTTATAGAGAAACTAGTAACTAAAAAACCGTAAAAACATGATTTCTAGGACTCTCAAGGATCAAACAATGGATTCTGTTTTGGTATGATTAAAAATGGTAGAAACATGTTATATTAAGTGTATATGTGGAAGAAACACTCATAATTGGTCTAGGAATTAATTATAGCACCTTAGGCAAAGACGGAACTTAGAAAGAATTAAAGACATGACTTCTAGAACCCTGTAATCAAGCGAAACTAATTCTGCCCCAACCTATTAGGTGCTGTTTGGGAATATTCATAATAATTAATATCAGTAAGAATCTTTAGTTGTGAACCCTTAGGTGCATAAAAGGTTAGGAATGGATAATCAGTTAGCTAGATTTCAAGATTTAGGCCCATAAAGGTCAAAAGCATAAGACTTTGTGGGTATGTTGCATGTAACATCCTAATTTTTAACCCAATACTCTAGAACATATTTAGGTTAATCATTAGTCTATTACTCTTTTAGTCTCATTCCTTACAACCTTTCATTAAAATACTTAGCGGAAAATACGAATAAATTTTTCTTTTTGAAACTTGAAAGCAAAATGCAAGCCGCATACTAACCTAACATTCGTCATAACCATCACATGCAAGAAAAAGTAACCACGCCATTGGTAATCATGAAACATAGTATTATACATAACAACCATAATATCATCACATCTTCATAGATACATAGACTACTAACATCATTGTACCATCATTTACATCAAAACATGCCCATATATGTGAAGTCATCTCTATCCACCTATGAGGTTGGATAAGTGTCAACCCAAAAAGCTAAGCTATCTATGCTCCCGCAGCGACCCTCCGCCCCGTCTTCTAGTGTGATCCTTAAGCACGAGCCTTAACAGAAGTCACGAACCTCGTTGTAATCCTCGTCTAGAGACGACACAGAAGAAGAGGAAGAGATGAGAAACTTATTCAAGATTCTCAGTAGGAATTCCCAACTCTAACAAAAGTGACATCGTCGTCGTCCCCAGCCATCTCGGTTTTAATTATGAAAAAGGTGTACATGCATAAGGATTGGTTTTAGGCTTTACAAATCTATTTATCCGAAGTGGGTGTCTTTTAGTATGTGTCTTAATGACATGAATGCAACAGATATTTGATGAATACATGACAATACCATCTGCACATTAACACGAAAATCGTAATACTTAGCCACATCATAAAGAAACAAGAATCATATATGTGGCATAAAGAGGCATAGTAATTTTCATGTGATATCTTTCTTATAAATAAAACTCTTAAGTTCTTTTTCTTGAAGACCACCCTCTTAACATATCCACCAAAAGTCCAACCGATTCACCGGCCCGGCGATAATCTGGTCACCAAACTACGTCTCACCTATCGCCTAGGAATGAGCTCAATCCTAACTAGTCGTCACTAGATTTAACATGGGCTAATAGAGGGGGTATACATAACTTTCTTGGATCACCTATCTTAGGATCATTTCCTTCATTGAAACGCTCTACTGGTATCTAGTACACAGCGAATTGTCCGCTTTGGCAAGCTCAATGTCAATACCCTCACGGATTTGTTTCCTCCCCACCATAGCGAGAGAAATGCGTCTCAGTACTATGTCACATCTGTTCTGGGGGTGCTCAGCCGAACCGGTATCACCCAGAACCTATCCTGGGGGTGCTCGGCCGAACCGGTGTCACCCAGGAGTTTTCGCAAGTTTTTTCTCAAGTACTCAAGTTTGATAGGAAATTCGGCAACAGAACGTGCATAATCGAATTTCCATCAAACTTGCTTTATGCCACCAAACATATAGAGCATGCATAGCCATTCAATACCAACATAAGGCATCATAATCATCGTGTGCATCATAAGCATCATAATATCATAATTTTGCATAACGCATCATCATTTACATACCACATGCATCATCATAGAACATTCAAACGTTTACCCTTACGGTAGCTTATGCTTTGACCCTTACGGGTCTAAATCTTAAGATACAGTTCTCTAACATCCGTCGCTCATAAGTTATGCACCTAAGGGCTCATAATTAATCATCATTCCTAATTCTCATATTCATTCTCAAATTCGAAAGGCATAGGTCAGAATTTCTAACTTGTGGTTACGGGTTCTAGAACTTACGTTTTAGACCCTTTCTCGGTTCCGTCTTCGCCTAAGGCGCTATAAATTAAATCTAAATCAATTATGAGACATTCCCATACTTAAGAACTAATTATAATTCACATTTATCATGTTGTAATGTTGCTGGACAGAATCCAGAAAACTAAATGTTCTAAGAGTTCTACATTTGCATTTTTACAGTTTTCTAGTTACTAGTTTCCCTATAGGTGCTAAAATTTAATTCTAATCCAAATGTTACCAAGTTTTTCATGTCTAAACAATCCTAATCTGATTGTGCTCCCATTAAAACAGTTTGGATAAGTTCCAAAAACAAATGGGTCAAAACTATGTTAAATTCTAGCTTTACGGTATTTCTAGTTAGCTAGTTTCTTACCTATTATGCATAGAATCATTTCTACATCATCATATGATATTTTCACACATCAAAACATCACCATACAGCATCACACTCATCATGATAGAATCGAAATCATGGAGCTTCAGTAAGAGAATTAAATTGACATTTCGAGGTACATAAGTTAACTAGTTTCTCTTGGAATCAAATTAGAATTTCTAAAACTCTTTGCAAATCATTTTAATTCATCAAGAGGCTAAGAGAAGCCTTAGGTCAGTGACCAAAATATATTTCATCTTCTAAAAGGGAATAAAGTCATAACTCATGATAACATAACCTTGTAAAGATTTGTAAAGCTTTAATAAAAACTTAGAACATAGACTATTAGTCCTTGTAGCTAGATGAAAACTCATTGCAAGTCCATCATCACTACTTGGGCGAAAACATGCATTCAAAGAATGCATTCACATTAAACTTTAACTTGGAATGAAAATGGGCAAGTCTTTGAGCTCTAGGTTGTTAAGTTATGACATAAACTAAATGTGCTCATGTTTTTCGTTTTTAATCTTGCTTACAAAATAAAGTGATGACTTAAAATTAAATATGCAAGGCATAAACTTAAACGTGCAAGCTTGAACTTAAATATGCAAGGCATAGACTTAAACGTGCAAGCTTGAAAGTAAATATGCAAGGTTCAATTCTTTATTTTAGTGCTCTTGGCCCAACAACAATCGACTTTAAGGCCGAAATAGATAGGCATTCGAGAGATTAATTAGGTGATAATGCAAGTTCAATTCTTTATTTTAGTGCTCTAGGCCCAACAACAATCGACTTTAAGGCCGAAATAAAAAGGCTTTGAGAATTATATTAAGTGATTATGCAAGTTCCATTTTAATCTTTATGTTCTTAGGTGATAACTTGAAAGTAAAGGTGCATAGCAAGAATGTAAATATAAATGCAAGCATAACATAAATTATGCAAGTTCATTTTATCTTTCTAGAGCTCTTAACAAGACTTTAAAGGAACTTAAACCTCAACCCAAACTCATCAAACCAAGATAAAGTAAAGGCGAGAGTTCTTAGAACTCAACATAACATTTTTAGGAAATCAAAACATTTTGCATGTAAAGAAAAGGAAATGGCCGAAACTTCAAGGAAAACAAAAGAACATTTTGAAACTCTAGAGTCCATGATCTTGATGATATATTAGCATCAACATCATGAGACCTCATCATTGAGTCCTTAGAACCATTTTAATACTTCATCAAAGTTAAAGATTCCAAAAGTTAGAGAAAGGAAGAACTAGAAGTATCTTACTCAAGTACAAAGATCAAGCTCTAGAGTTTGTTTCAAGTAATGAACATCATCATGAAACTCTCATCATCAAGCTCTCATTTCTTTGAACTTCAAGGCCCATGGCCGAAAATGAGAAAGAAAAAGGAGAAGAAAAGAAGTTCTAAAAAGAATCAAGAGAAACTATGAACATAAAGCTAAACAAGAACTTTAAAGAAAAGAATACATGAAAGGAAATCCCTACTTGCTGTGATGATCTTGAAGATGGAAGAAGAAGATGAAGAAGATGAAGAACTTGAAGAACTTTGAAGACTTGAAGAACACTAGAACTTTGAGAGAAAAAGAAAAGCTTTGGAGAGAACTAAACTTTGCAAATGATCTAAAAGTGGTGCAAGCTCCTCAAGGCATTCTATTTATAGAGAAATGAAGCAAATGGAAGGTGCAAATGAAGAGGGAAATTTCGGCCATCAACCTCATGGGTAGCCCATGAGTTCCATGAGGTGAGATAATGTGGTCTTGAGGCATGGTGAGGAATGGTTCAAAGTATGGTGAGGTATGGTTCAAGGTATGGCTTCAAGCATGGTTCTTTGAGTGAGAAACAATTCAACATGTGTAGTAAAAGGAGAGAGATGGCCGAATATGCATCAGCCATGGGGGGAGGATTTCTTGCATTTTAGTTGTGGTTTAGAGTTGTGTTTAGGTGTATCTTTGATTATGCTTAAGATTAGGAATTTGTAAGAAAATGTTTAGGTAAGGAAATGGATAATTAGGGTGGTCTAGACATAATTAAGGAGTGTTCTTGCACCATTAGTGAGTTAGATCCTCAATTTAGAATCTAAACAACTCTAGACACACTTCCTTGATTTAAGGAATTGGAGAGAGAAAACACTATTGAATATTCCAAGACTAGGAATCTTGAGTTCTAAAAAGGGATTTAGGTTTAATCTAAGCAATTTTAGGTTCTAATTAACTTTAATAAATTATTTTGACTCTAGATTAATTAGGGAAATTAATTAATCTTCATTTAGAGCCTAATATTGCTTAGGTTTGCTTAATTATGTCATTAAGCTCAAAAACACTATTCTAGGGGCAAAATCGTAATTTTGCACTAAAACTGTCCGGGACTGTCGGGACTCAAACAGATGTTTTGAAACATGTAAAAACATGGTTTTGAACCTCTGGGGAAAGTTTCGGGCTCAAACGGCACCTTTACCCGCGTAAAACGCTATAGGGGTATTTTGGTCATTTTGACCCGAAACTGCAGAAAATGAGACTTTCGCCTCTGGAACCAGTCAAGGGTCATTCAATCCCCTTCAAACATTGAGTTGGCCCTTCGAGGACTGCCGGGTTGGCCCTCCTCGAATTCCGAGCAGAAAATGACCTCAGGGGCATTTTGGTCATTTTCCACTCAGACAGAAAATCGGGACGTTACATTGCATAATAAACTTTATTATCCCAAGTGAATGTATAAGATGTTGGTATGACTTTGATGTTTGTCTTGAATATGAACTTATGATTGAAAGCATATGCTCTATTTGCCTATGTGGCACAAAGCAAAATTTGGGGAAATTCAATGTACAGCCATTATGCTGTCGTACTTCTGCCAAATTTGAGGGCAAAGTTTTCAAAAATATGAGATTTTGATGTGACATGGAACTGTGAACGCGTTATGGGGGACGGTGATACGTAACGCCCGAAAGAGGACAATATTCGCTGTGTACTCTGATACCAGTGCGATGCGTTATGTTATGATTATGATTATTATTATGACTATGCTTATCAGAGGATAAGTAAGAACTAGTGATGACTAGTTAAGGTATGAGCTCATAACCTAGAGAAGCTTTTAGGGTGATCCCTATGATGCAAAGTACGATGTTTGAATGTCACATAATTAAAGAAAGAGAAATGTTTTACATGAGAGACATATGCCACTTTATACCACTTATATGATGATGGTTTCTCTATGAATGTTTAATTGATTCCTGCTTAGTGTATCGTCACATGCTTTATTATGCTGCATCCATGACATTAAGATTCATTCTAAAATAGGCGGACCTTGGTTAACTATGTTTTAAAGTTTAAAAATGAACTTGATGCATGCTCACTTATTTAATACATTAAACCCAAGGTTCCTAAGGATGTAGATTATGTCACCTATGTAGTAGGATACCCTACTGAAATTCTTTGCTAAGATTCTCACTACCTCTATCTTTCCCTTTGGTCACGTCTTCAGAGCTCGATGGCGACGTTTGTGATCTTCGT
Organism: Dalbergia cochinchinensis; assembly: GCA_031216125.1. Taxonomy (NCBI): domain Eukaryota; kingdom Viridiplantae; phylum Streptophyta; class Magnoliopsida; order Fabales; family Fabaceae; genus Dalbergia; species Dalbergia cochinchinensis. The sequence goes on along the minus strand of CM062368.1, from coordinate 55,627,286 downwards.
TGATGCGCCCACATGGGAGATGCACTACGACCCTGCCCACCGTTCTCATCATTTTGTGGGTCGTTGTGCCGTCCATCTTTTTGTCTACATGGATCGCCCCTTTGCACATCCAGTCTCCAGCTTTCGTTTCTCCCCTGCCTCACCGTTTGGGGATGACCTTGTGTTCGAGCACTCACGCCCCCGTGAGGAGCGGACTCGCCATACCCAATTATGATGTTGTTCTTTTTACGATTTTATGTTATCTTTATGATGGTTGATCTTTTCTTTGTATGTTAGCCACGCGTTTTACTTTATGCGTATCCGCGGCTCTCACTTTGCTTCCATGTTTCAAAAAAAAAATTTACCCATATTTTCCGCTAAGTATTTTAAAAAAAGTTTAAAGAATGAGACTAAAAGAGTAATAGACTAATGGTTAACCTAAATACGTTCTAGGAGTATTGGGTTAAAAATTAGGATGTTACAAAAAGGAGGGAAGGTGGCCAGCCATGATGGAAGGAAAATGAGGAAAAATATCTCTTGTGTATGTCATTTCAAGGTATGGCTAGTATGGTTGAATGTATGGTTCTTTGAGTGCGAAATGTTATTAAAATAAATCAACATGTGATGGATTTTGGAGGGGGGTGGCCGTGTGTTTTAATGGCCATAGGGGAGGGAAATTATTTCATTTCCTTTGTGTTATGATGTGGTTTAGAGGATAGGTTTGATTAGGTATTTGATTAGGAGTTTGTGGTTAAGTGTTTGAATGAGAAAGTGGGTAATTAATGGCTTCTCAAGATAAGTTTAGGAGTAGACTTGGTGTAACACCCTCCCAAGTACAACCTCATCCTTAAGTTATGGCGTCGTACTCGAGAGTTGTTACTTCTAAGTTTGCAGACCTTTCTTAAATATCTATAGCCAGTTTGGTTGGTACGCGAGATACTAGGTCATAATTATACTAAAATATATAGCAATGAAACCAAACTATTTATTTAATACAGAGTTAAGTACATAAAGGAAGCTCTTTTATGAGCTTTAATACACATTCGGTCTCTATTATAAATACAAACATAAACATATGACTAAGTACAGTCTGTACAAACTCTAGCTGTAAACTACTGCAAATCTGATTTCCTTTCATAAAGTAGCCTCCTTGTTCTCGGGATCAACCTGGAGACAACACAGGAACACAAACACATAGGGGTGAGAATTCTAAAATTCTCAGTAGGGTAACTCCCCAATTACACAATCATAATGTCATCGTCATCGCCCCAGCCACTTCGGTTTATTAAGAAAGTGTGAGCATGCAATATATATATATCAAATGTTCATTTTAAAGTTATAAAATCGCCTTTCCGAAGTGGGTTTCTTTTATTATTCAATCACTTAAAACATGTATTTTATAACATTCAAAATCATAGAAATTTCTTCAAGACTAATAATTTAACAAGATATACATATACATATGGCAATTATCATGATCTTTTCGTGCCCTTGACATAATAAAGGGGACATTTTCGTGCCCTAATGGTGACCTCTTCGTGCCCTACTGGGGACCTCTTCGTACACTTTTTATACTAAAGGGGACTTCATTGTTCACTTAGCACATACATCATCCTCAAGCTCATATATACATGCATTACATTTCTATATGCATGAACATAATTCTCTGATCTCATAATACTTCAAACCTATATATATTATTCATTCATTCCTCGTAACATAATCTTGGAAGTCCATGGCATGCATTCACACACATCAACTTGAACCAAATGCCATTAGGTCATTAATTCAAGGCATCATCACAACTTCAGCACATTGGCAGATTTTTCACTCAAGTAGCACAATTTATTTCTCATACCAAATGATCAATTAAAATGCTATAAAAATTCTCACTGACACCTTAATGTGTCCACAAGGTTTCATAAAAATTTCATAACAAAAAGAATTCTCTAAATATGTCAACAAAATTAGACAACTTAGGAGGTTAGAAACCCCCTATTTACAGCCAACAGCCATAGTTCCCAATTTTATTACCCTACCAAATGATCATATAAAATCATATAAAAATTCAGGGTTGGACTTCAATATGTCCTCAATATCCTGTAAAACTTTCAGCTCATAATTCGATCATTTACTAGGTTAATAAAATGTCACAAGTTCATAGCTTCAGATTCAACATTTCAGGCAGCATAGTTACAACTTCGGTTCTTGAATTTTTCAAGGCATTAGGAATCAAAATCAGAGCTTAAGAAAATTCATGTAACTATCCTAGGATGTTAGCTTCAACATATAATTTTTATAGCTCATGAAAACACCTACAACTCCCTCAGAAAATTCGTGAACAATCACTGCCAGCAGGAAAACCGAAAATCCAGCAAACCACTTCAGAATCTCTTTTGATAAAAATGATTTTTCCACAACCTCAAACACTCCACCAAAATTAACACATCAATATCATCATATTATCAACCAATAAATCTAGAAATTTCGGACCAACCACAATAAAAAAATTCCAGCATAAAATTGGAAAGAAAAGGTCAAAGAAAACCCTACTTGTGAAGCTTTAAGGCTTCTAACTCCAAGGGATCTTTCAAAAATGATTTTTCTTCACTTCAAGCCTTCCAAACAACACCTAATCCTTCCTTAAATAGTAGAGAATGATAGCTCAGGGTTCAGCTTGGAGATTATTTAAAATTCTAATCGGTTGGTTTTGTAGGTATTGATGAGTAGAACAAGTTTTGTAAAGGGAGTTTGTGGTTTTATAAAATTTAAACTAGGTTTTTGAGGGTTTGAAATCAAGTTTCCATGGTTTTGGTGAAGCAACAATAGAGGATGGCTGGTTTGAAGATGCTGCCCGAGAAAGAAAATGGCTTCATGGAGAAGTTTAAAGTCATATTTATCTTGTAATGAATATAGTAATATTATAGTATATAATTGAATCATCATTAATTCAAGAAAAATGGATGACTAGGATTGAATCTTGTAATTCAAGATTGAATCTTAGCCATTCATTTGATATAAATGGATAAACATTATCCTTTTGTAAAGGTCAAACTAGTTTTCGGTGTCAGAATTCGCACACCGAAATTTCACCGAACGGGTGAAACAATGTACTCGGGTAATCAAACATTGGCCGAAAAATAATTTCGGGTATAAAATCTTTATTTCTACCTATTTCTAACCATAATCATATAATTTCTCAATTTCGGGCATCTCCGGGTCCCAATTCTAGGGTTTTGGCTGTCCTAGTGGGGGCCTACAGGGCCCGCAAAATACTATTCACTTTTTTTTTTTTTACAAATCCGTTGGATCATCCTCATCATTGTTCAAACTATCAGATTTTTGAAATTATGACCGATAAAGCTCAAATTAATTTTTAAATAATTTTTAGGATGTTACACTTGGTTATTAGTAGAGTAATGTAACGCCCCGATTTTTCTACCTGAGAGGAAAATGACCAAAATGCCCCTGATGTCATTTTCTGCCTGGAATTTGAGGATGGCCAGCCCGGTAATCCTCGAAGGGTTAACTCAATGTTTGAAGGGAATTAGATGGCTTTGAGCGGTTTCGAAGGCGAAAACCTCATTTTCTACAATTTCGGGTCAAAATAACCAAAATACCCCTATAGTGTTTTTACGCGGGTAAAGGTGCCGTTGAGCACGAAACTTTCCCTGAAGATTCAAAATAATGTTTTCAAGTGTTTAAAAGTGTCTATTTAAGTTTCAGTGGTCCCGGGCAGTTTTAATGCAAAATTACGATTTTGCCCCTGAAATAGTGTTTTTGAGCCTAATGATGTAATTGAGCAAACCTAAGCAATATTAGGCTCTAATCGAAGGTTAATTATTTTCCATAGTTAATCTAGAGTCAAAATAAGTCATTAAAATTAATTAGAACCTAAGATTGCTTAGATTAAATTCAAAACCCTTTTTTCTTTTAAAGAACTCAAAGCTTCTAGAACACAGAATCTTGAATAGTATTTTCATTATTCACCCTCTACACCTCAAAAGGAAGCCTAGGATGTAGTTGAAGGCCTAGGATTAATAGAGATAGACTCCTCTAAAAGGCTAGAATGCCACTAATCATAACCTACATAGCCTTAATTACCTATCCTTTCACTTACACATTTTACTATAAACTCCTAATCTTAGGCCTAATCCAAAAATACACCTAAACACATCACTAATCCACAATTAATAAAACAATTTCCTCCCCTTGGATTCCCCTATAAGTGGCGCTGTAACGCCCTAATTTTTACTGTAATTTTTACTGTCATTAGAAATTACTCAATTACCGAATTACCGTAGGTAATTATTACATAAGATTTGAGGCCGAACAATCCTCAATAAAGGAATATAACATTAGAAGAGAGGTTAGGAATGATTCATGCGAGAGTCGCAAATCCCAAATTTCTGTACGTATAAAATGACCAAAATGCCCCTGGAGTTATTTTACTCAGAAAATGAGGATCGTGGGCCCCACCTATTCTCAAGGGGATATTTTGAGGATAATAAGGGATTGTTTGTGTTATGTGTGTTAATAGAGCAGAAGGATCTCAATTTTGAGTTCCGACGCGCGAAATGACCAAAACGCCCCTGCGGCTGTTGTAACTCCGATGTGCGTGCCGACTGAGCCCGAACCTCACTAAAAATGTTTTAAAATGAGTTTTTAAGTCATGATTAACCATTGGTTAAGCTCGGGTGGCCTCGGGCAGTTTTTAAGTGAAAGTACGATTTTGCCCTTGTTTTTGGGCAGTTTTGCGAATTTCGGGATTTTTGATTCGTATACCGAAACCTAAGCAATATTAGGCTCAAATTAAAGCTTATTAAATTCTAAATATTAATCTAGAGTCAAAATTATGTATTTAGATTGATTAGAACCCAAAATTGCTCAAAAACACCCAAATTGCTTACTAATTCACTTAAACCCTTAACCGTAAATTCTCTAAATTACATGAATACCTTGCCTACACCTAAATAATGCATGGAACACACAAATTTCACTTCTTTGGGCTGTAATGGATGAAATTATTGATGCCATTATGCAGCTGAATTATTGCCAAAAGTTGCACTAAAACAAAATGCCAAAATGTCACCATAAGAGACATAATTCCTTAATTTCATACAACTTTGTCTAAAATGATTTTTCCTCCCTTATTTCTCCTGCAAAATTCCGTCCACTACCTCATCATGTTGGCCAATTAGAAGCCTCAAAATCTTCTATAAATAGGCTTGCTTGAGTGGTCTTGGAATGCTTGGTTCATAACTAGTTTTTAGGAGCACCAAAAACTTTCTTTCTTCCTCCTCTTTGGCTGAATTCTTTCTTCAATTTTTCAAAGAGATTTTGTTTCATTTCACTTCAAGAAACCAAGTTCTCTTCCTCTTCTTCAACTCAGATTAGGTAGGGAGTAGTTTCTAAATTTATTTCTATGCTTTGAGGAGTTGTGTTTTTAGCTCAAAATGATGAAATTATGAACTTACTTTAGCTTTTCATGTTGGTTTTCCTCTTCAATATTTCTTTAACCAATTCAACCATATGGCCTAGGTGGAACTAAGATGATGGCTTGATGATGAGGACCTTGAGGGTGGGTTGTAAATCCATCACAAGTTAGGCCTCTAAAGCTTGAAAATTCCACTTGATGCAAAACTTTAAAGAATAATGCTTTATGATGCTAAAACAAAGATTTTTAGTTTAGAATTTGAAAGATGTATTTTCCTTTTATGTTTTATTTCTTGTTAAGATATGTATTGGGTTGAATTTATAATTCTTTTAAAGTCTTGAAGGAGCTCTAGTAAAGAAACAAAATGAATTTGCATCCATGATTAAGTTTATGCTTTGCATAACCATGTTTACCTTCTATGTCATCACTAAATTTTCAAGAATGAATAAATGAACTTGCATTTCTCATGTTTAAATTCCAAGCTTGTATTTCATGTTTATGTTTCAAGTCATCACTTAATCTTTCAAGATAATAAAGAGGTTGCATCTCATATTTAATTTATGCTCTCACTATATTTTATAATGGCTAAAAGAATCAACGCATGGCATGTTTATTTTATGCCATCACCTAAAGATCCTAGAACTCAAAGACTTGCCCATGTATCACAAGCAAAGAAATATGATTATTGGAGTTAAAGAATTTATTCTTTAAAAAGTCTTGAGATTGGAGCTTAAAAAGATGTAATAATAATCTCTTCTCCCTCTACTGGTCCTGTGCGGACTACCGCCCCAGGTTTCTTAATAATCTCTTCTCCTCTATCGTCCTGTGCGGACTACCGCCCGGTTTCTTAATATTCTCTTCTCCTCATCTGGTACTGTGCGGATTACCGCCGCTCCAGTTTCTTGTATCATGTTTATATTTCAAGTTCTTGCATCATGTTTAATTTTCACGTCATCACCTTAAATCTTAAAGATAAAGAAATGGAATTGCATATCATGTTTATAATTCCAAGCTATCACCTTATAAAGATAAGATTAAAATAAGGTTGCATAGCATGCTTATAATTCTAAGATGTCACCTAAATCTCTAAAGCTCAAGACTTACTCCTTTTATCTTAAGTGAGAATTTTAATTGTGAAGATCCTCCCAAATTTGACAAAAGAACTAGTTTCTAAATGAGTTTTAAGGCTTTGCAAGGATTTTACGGGGAACTAGTAATCTATACGCACTTAAAATATGATTCTATGTAATTGCATGAGGTTCATGATTCGGCCACTGATCTGAGTTTAGTATCAATGTGTGATAATGATTTGATATGATTGAAGTTGTGATAATTATGGTTTATTGTTAAGAGAATTATTCATAATTGGTTTAGTAACTAATTAGTTCTATAATTGATAATTCTATGTAAGGATTGGATGCTTATTGAATGATTTCCTGGCTTGCATGTTATAGTTGCTGTTGCAAATAATGAGAATGCTTATACATGAAATGTTCTTTATTATGTAAAATTTACCTTTGTTGCTAGAAGAAAGTGTATCGTTGTAAAAGTGTAATTTGGAAAGGTTCTGGCTAAGGAAAGACTTGGTATTTAAGCGTGTCCATTGTGACCCACCTCTCTTTCCTGGGAATCTCCCATATGCATGATTACAGTTGATATATATTATTCTAGCTTAAGACTATAAATGAGAAAATGTTATGATGTTTATGAATTGTATTATGATATAACATGCAAAGATTTGATGGTGACTTAAACTTATAAGAAAATGATCCTTTGGAACCATCAAACTATAGGAGGTGAAAAAGGTGATTTTAGCCCCTTAACCCGTTCTCTCAAAAGGGTAGAGTCGGGACTTTAGCTTATCAAAAGGGATAAGTATATGCTAGTGATGACTAGTAAAGTATGAGCTCATAACCTAAATTACTCCCAAAAGGGTGGAGTATAGGGTGGCCTAAGGAAAATAATGATGATGATAAGATTTTAAGTCACCTAAGGCACTAAAGAAATGAAATATGTGCACTATGTCCACATGTAGCTAATATTATATGACGTTCTTTTATGCATGTTATTTTGATAATGATAATGAGGAATATGATGTAATGATAAAGGAAAAGTTCATTGTAAATATGACATGTTAAGAATAAGATGCATTATAAGACGATGATTAAAAATTGACGAACCTCGGTTAAGAATTTGTCAGAACTTAAAATGAATCTTTGCATGCTCACTATTTTAGAATAATCCCGAGGTTCCTGGGGACTTTGATGATGACACTGTAGAAGAAGGTACCTTACTGAGAATTCTTTAGCAAGATTCTCACTCCCTTTTCTTTATTTCCGTCATTGTCTCCAGATTCAGATGGCGACATTCGTCCTGTTCGTTGATACCCCTACTTGGGAATTTCACTATGATCCGTGCATCGCTCGTATCATTTTGAAGGAGGTGTGATTCGTGTTTTTATTTACATAGGTCGCCCATTTGCACATCCTGTCCCTAGTTATCGATTCTCTCCTACTTCTCCCTATGGCGATGAAATGGTTTCGAACATGCACGTCCACTTGATGAAAGGATGTTACGTTCTTATCCCGCTTCATCTGCTGTCCATGGATTTCCAGTATGTTCCGAGATGAGATATTCTGAAACTGATCCTTCAGAGGACACTCCTACTCATGTATATTCCGAGAGCTCGCTCCTACTCCCACACGTGTAAGAGAGGGTAGTGAGGAAACAGTTGTTCAGCGAGGTTAGCAAGAAGGTCGCCCATGCGACCCCACTTGGTGCATCTCGTGTGTCCCTCCCGAGGGAGCTCATCGATGGATCAGATTTATTCCCCATTTCGGGACGGTGGCCATAGAGGGTTCTTAGTAGATTTATGTGTGATCATGCACCCTAGTTTTAGGATAACCTTCCCGGCTTATGGAGTTATCTAGTTTAGGGGCATGTATTTCCTTAAGTATATTTTCTTTTATGGGTTTGCATAAGATAATGATGTATGAACATAACCCACCCTTTGAGTGAGGTTATTGTATGTAAATATATGCTATAATGTGCTTATGGATGTTATATGATGGAGCCTAAGTGATATGATGTGATATATTCTTAAACGTCTTATTATACTCCGCTTACTCGTTCACGTTGTACTCGGCTCACGTTTTCAATTATGTGTTTAAAAAAAAAATGGCTCGTAATTTCACTAAGTATTTTCAAATTATGAAGAAAGAACCAAAGCAAGGAGTAAAGTCTAGTCATTAATCAGATTCAACCTAGGTGTATCTGGTTAATTACTAGGGTGTTACAGGCGCCACCTCATACCCTATACCTCACAAGTTTGTTCACTCATACACTCAAGGAACTATGCCTAAACCTATGCTTAAACCTATGCCTAAACCCATGCCTACAACCTCACCTTGAAATGACACAACCAAGAGACATTTTCCCTCCTTTTTCCCTCAATATTTCGGCCACCTTTCCCTCCACTCACCTCTCCATGTTTTGTTTCTCTATAAATAGCATACATGAGTAAACTTAAGACACCTTTAGTCACTTGGCAAGTTTTAGTTTTCTAGAGCACTCAAAGGCTTTCTTTTTCTCTCAAGTTTCAAGAGTTCCTCTTCTTTAACTTCTTCTTCTTCTTCATCTTCTTCAACCTCATCCCACTAGGTAAGGATTTTATTTCAAGTGTTTCTTTCATTTTGAGTCTTTATTTAGTTATTTACTTGATGGTTTCTCTTGAATCTTTTAGAACTTCTTCTTCTTCTCCTTCTTTGTTTCATTTTCGGCCAAGGCCTTTAAAGGACTTGGAAATGAGGGCTTGATGATGGGGATTGCATAATGATGTTCATCACTTAAGCAACCTCTAAAGCTTGATCTTAGTTCTTGAGGAAACCATGCCTTTAGCTTCTTTTCTTGTGGTCCTAAAGAGCTTAACTTGATGTTGTTTTAAAATGAGTAAGTGAACTGAATAGCAAGGGCTCATGATGTTGGTATTAATACATCATCAAGATCATGGTCCCAAATGTTTCAAATGGTTCTTTTCATAGCCTATAGTTTCGGTTCCTTTTCCTTTTCTTTCTCCAAATTTTTGGCCATGTTGGCGAATGAGGCTCATAATGGCTTAATGATGAGAGCTTCTAGATGATGACTATGTGTTCATCACAATGAAGCCTCTAGAGCTTGAGTTTTATTAAGAATGTTATTTATGACTTCATTTCAAGAAAAGAAACTGTGTTCTAAAGAACCCTTGAGGTTCACTCTAACTTGTTGTGATCAGTTTGGGTTGAGATTTAAGTTCTTCTAAAGTCTTGGATGAGCTCTAATAAGAAATAAAATGAACTCGCATTCATATTTATATCCAAGCTTATGCATTGCATATTTACTTGAGCCTTGCATTCATGTTTATTTTCCAAGCTACCACTTAAAGTTAAAAGATAAGAAATGGAGTGCATCTCATATTTAAGTTCTTGTCTAGCATATTTGCTTTTCATCACTAAAGAATGTAAAGATCTAAAACAACAGCTTGTATATCACCTAATTAATCTCGAAGCCTTTCTATTTCGACCTTAAAGTCGATTGTTGCTGGGCCTAGAGTACTAAAATAAAGAATTGAACTTGCATATTTAAATTTCAAGTCTTGTATATTTATTTCAAGCCTTACATATTTATATTTCAAGCCTTGCATATTTATATTTCAAGTCTTGCATATTTACTTTAAAGTTCTCACTTTACTTTTTAATGAAAGAAAAAAATGAAGCGTATAGCATATTCATATTTTGTCATCACTTAAAGACATTAGAGCTCAAAGACTTGCCCATTTTATCTCAAGTTAATGTTTAATATGGAAGCATTCTTTGAATGCATAAGTTTGGTCATGTAGTGATGATGAACTTGGAATGAGTTTCATCTAGCTACAAGGGCCAACAATCTAAGTTTTAAGATTTTCTTTAAGCCTCATAAATTTTATGAAGTTAAGACAAACAAGATTTATGAATTTAATCCTCTTTTAAGGAGGAATTAAGTTGGTTACTGACCTAAGGTTGTTTTTAGCCCCTTTGGTAAAATAAAATGGTTTGCAAAGAGTCTTAGAAGTCCTAAATTGGTTCCAAGTGAAACTAGCAACTTATATGTTTTAGAAAAGTCAAATTGTGTCTCTTTTTGGGGCTTGACATTTCACTTCTGCCATGATGAGTTTGCTGTTGTATGAAGATGTTATGATGTGTTAGAATGTGTGAAAATTTTATATGATGAGGTAGGAACACTTCTATGCATGATAAGAGAGGAACTAGCTTCATAGAAAAACCGTAAAGTTGGAATTTAACATGAGTTTAATCCCTTTAATCCTAATCAATGCCCAAACTGTTTTAGTATGATAACAATCAGTTTAGGATTGATTAATCATGAAAAATTTGGTTACATTTGAAGTAGGATTGAATTTTAGCACCTATAGAGAAACTAGTAACTAGAAAACCGTAAAAATGCAATTCTAGAACTCTTAGAATATTTAATTTTCTGATTCTGTACAGCACCCTTATAATGTAGTAAAAATTATTTATAATTAGTTCAAAGGCTTAGGGATACCTCATAATTGGCTTAGATTTCATTTATAGCGCCTTAGACGAAGACGGAACCGAGAAAGGGCCTAAAACGTAAGTTCTAGCGCCCCGTAATCATAGATATATAATTCTGCCCTTGGACTAAGGTGCTGCCCAGGTTTATTAAAGAACATAAGTGATAGTAAGATTTGTTAGAAGAGAATCCTTAGGTGTATAAGAAGTCAGTTGGGAATGATAGAATAATTACATCTCAAGATTAAGGCCCATAAGGGTCAAAGCATAGGATACCGTAGAATCTAGAGCATAATGAGTTTCAATGTTACATGTAGATGTATGTTTTATTTGAGAATGATTATGTAAATGTATGAAATTATGATTGAGGATACATGTTCTAATTGTTTATGTGGCATAAAGCAAATTTGGAAGAAATCTGGCATGCCGCTGTTATGCTGCCGAATTTTTGACAAATTTGAGGACTTAGAAAGTTTTTGAAAAAAACCCATGAGATGTTCTTAAAAAGAGATGAGGTACTAAGATGTGTTCTTGGATGACATCGGTTCGGCTGAGCACCTCCAAAGAACTCATGTGACATCGGTATCGAAATGTATTCTTGGGTGACACCGGTTTAGCAAGCACCCCCAAGAAATGCCCCCTAGCCCGTACTAGATAGTCGGGATTATGATTATGATACGCTTGTCGGGATTGATAAGTAAGAACTAGTGACGACTAGTTAGGTATGAGCTCATAACCTAGAGATATGACACGCTCTGGGTGACACCGGTTCGGTCGAGCACCCCCAGAGCGAATGTCTTTTTAGGGTGGCCCATGAGAAAGTAAAGTATGATGATTATATCACAAAGTTTCCCACATGAGATTTTAATTGCCACTACTATGATGTTACTTATTATTATGATGAATATTCTTGCATTAAGTAGTGTCATGCATACATTCTTTACTATGTTGCATCCATGACATTGAGAATCATTCTAAAATGAACGGACCTTGGCCAACTATGTTTTGAAACTTAAAAATGAACTTGGTACATGCTCACTTATTTCATACACTAAACCCAAGGTTCCTGAGGACGTAGATGATGACACCCAGACGGGGGTTGCCCTACTGAGTTTCTTTAACAAGATTCTCGCTCCCTCTATCTTTTCTTTCCGTCACATCTTCAGATGGCGACCTTCGTGCTATTCATTGACACCCCCACCTGGGAGGTGCACTGCAACCCGGAGCACCGATCGTATCATTTTGAGGGGAGTTGCACACTTCGAGTGTTTATGTTTTTGGGACGCCCCTTTTCTCACCCTGTACATAGCTATCGATTTTCTCCGACCTCCCCGTATGGCGACGACATGATATTTGAGCGAGCGCGGACACAAATTGAGAGGGCGCTCCGCACGTACTTTGCTGAGTCCGCTGCCCATGACTTCCCCGACTATGTCCCCCATTCGAGGCATTCGAAGACTGACCCATCAGAGGATCCACCCACCTATTCATACTTCGAGAGTTCCGCCCCTACGCCCCCATTGAGGGTGGAGGGTAGCGAGGAGATGGTCACACAGCCGAGGCTGGCTCGGAGGCAGTCCATGCGTCCCCGTCGAGGAGCTCATGTCCAGCCACAATGAGTGCCCACTCTGGATGAGCTTCGTCCGTGGATTGGCTATATCCCGCCCTATCCGAACCGCTAGTGGAAGAGGTTCTTGAGGAGTGATAGTGTACACACCACACGTAGATTAGGGTAGCCTTCGTTTGTTCTGAAAGGTTTCCCATTTTAAGTACACTAGGGTGTGGGTGTCTTTCCTTTTTAGATTGCCATGTATTTTCTATTTTCAGTTGTATTTGTTTTATGTTGTACTAAACTAAGTCCCACTTTTGAGTGGGCATATTATATATCCATTTATGCAGTTTGTTTTATTATGTTGCACAATCACATGCTTCATGATCAGATGTTTATGACGTGTTTGTTTGGATTTGTGTTTTATCGCCGCTAGGCTTCATAGTTTGTTTCATCACTCGTCTCATCGCGCGGCTCTCACTTTGTTTTCTTAATTCAAAAAAAAATTTACCCGTATTTTCCGTTAAGTATTTTAAAACAAAGAAGAAACTATGACGTAATAGACTAATGGTTAACCTAAATATGTTCTAGAGTATTGGGTTAAAATTAGGATGTTACAAGTAAAATATCATCTAATCAAAATTCTCAATCACATCCATTGGTTCCTTGATTTAAGGAAATTGATAGAAGAACACTATTCTTTGATTTTGAAAAAGGATTTTGAGCTTCTCTAAGCAATCTTAGGTTCTAATTAATTCCAATTAATTGTTTTGATTCTAGATTAATTATGAAAATTAATTAATCTTCAATTAGAGCCTAATATTGTTTAGGTTTGCTTAATCATATGATTAAGCTCATTAGGTGCTCAATCAGGGGCAAAATCATAATTTTGCACAAAACTGCCCAAGACCACCGGGACTTAAACAAACCTACCGAGACTCATAAAAACATCATTTAAACCCTCTGGGGTGGAGTTCGGGCTTAATCAGCTAACTAGTCGGTGTTAAACAACCACAGGGGCATTTTAGTCATTTAGTGCGTCAGAACTCAAAAATGAGATTCTTCTGCTCTATTAGCATACATGCCACTCATCCCCTTTGAATATTGAGTTGACCCTTCGATGACTATCGAATCAGCTGTCCTCGAATTCCGGGTAAAAAATGACCTCAGGGGCATTTTGGTCATTTTTGCTCAGACAGAAAAATCAGGGTGTTACATTACTCCCCTCCTTAAAAATAATTTCGTCCTCGAAATTCGTTACCTTAGAACAACTCTGGGTACTTTGTCCTCATCTCTGACTCCAGTTCCCACATGTATTCTTCTGACTTGTCACGTCCCCCACACTATTTTCACTAAAGGAACGGACTTGTTCCTTAGCTGCTTGACTCTGTAGTCCACGATCCTTCTCAACGGCAGATTGAAAGTTAGGTTGTCCCTTAACTGTACTTGCTCTAGTTCTAAAACATGGCTAAGGTCGGACTCATACTTTCTTAACTGAGAGACGTGAAAGATGTCGTGGAGATTCTCTAAGCAATCTTAGGTTCTAATTAATTCCAATTAATTGTTTTGATTCTAGATTAATTATGGAAATTAATTAATTTTTTATTAAAGCCTAATATTGCTTAGGTTTGCTTAATCGTATAATTAAACTCATTAGATGCTCAATCAGAGGTAAAATCGTAATTTTGCACAAAACTGCCCGGGACCATCGAGACTTAAACAGACCTACCCAGACTCATAAAAACATCATTTAAACCCTCTGGGGTGGAGTTCGGGCTCAATCGGCTCAGTAGTCGGTGTTAAACAGCTACAGGGGCGTGTTGGTCATTTTGTGCGTCGGAACTCAAAAATGAGATTCTTCTGTTCTATTAGCATATATGCCATTCATAATCCCCTTTGAACATTGAGTTGACCCTTTGAGGACTGTCGAATTGGCTGTCCTCGAATTCTGGGTGAAAAATGACCTCAGCGGCATTTTGGTCATTTTCACTCAGACAGAAAAATCGAGGTGTTACATGTATTGTGTTGAAAGTTAGGGTGTTACATGTTCAACAAGCTCAAACTCAGTTCGATTATTGCGTTATAGGGAGAGCCTTGATAGGATTGGCATTACGGGGGTAAGTAGCATATATTGATTATGTAATGCCCCGATTTTTCTGTCTGGGTGGAAAATGATCGAAATGCCCCTGAGGTCATTTTTGGCCCGGAATTCGAGGATGGCCGACTCGGCAGTACTCGAAGGGCTAACTCAATGTTTGAAGGGGATTGAATGGTCTGCGAATGTTTCCGGAAGCGAAAATCTCGATTTCCGCGGTTTTGGGTCAAAATGACCAAAATACCCCTATAGCGTTTTACGCAGGTAAAAGGGCTGTTTGAGCCCGAAACTTTCCCCAGAGGTTTAAAACCATGTTATTACATATTTCAAAACATCTGTTTGAGTCCCGGCAGTCCCGGGCAGTTTTAGTGCAAAATTACGATTTTGCCCCTAGAATAGTAATGTTGAGCTTAATGATGTGATTAAGCAAACCTAAGCAATATTAGGCTCTAAACGAAGATTAATTAATTTCCATAATTAATCTAGAGTCAAAATAAATTATTAAAATTAATTAGAACCTAAGATTGCTTAGATTATATTTAAATCTCTTTTCTAAAACTCAAGATTTCACTCTTGGAATCTTGAATAGTGTTTTCTCACTCTAATTCCTTAAATCAAGGAATTGTGTCTAGAATTGTTTAAACACTAAAATGAGTTTATAACCCACTAATGATGCAAGAACACTCTCTAAATATGTCTTGACAACCTTGATTACCCATTTTCTCACCTAAACACTTTCTTACAACTTCCTAACCTTAAGCACAATCAAAGATACACCTAAACACAACTCTAAACCACAATTAAAATGCAAACACAACCCCACATGGGCTGATGCATTTCGGCCACCTCCTCCCCCATTTGACCACATGTCGATTTGTTTCTCACTCAAAGAACCATGCTTGAGGCCATACCTTAAACCATACCTCACCATACTTTGAACCATACCTCACCATGCCTCAAGACCACATTATCTCACCTCATGGAACTCATGGTCTCCCTCCAATCTACATGGCCGAAGCCTCCCCCTCCATGTGCACCCTTCATTTGTTTCATTTCTCTATAAATAGCTTGCTTGGGTGAACTTGTATCATTTTGGGTTCATTTGCAAAGTGTAAGTTTTCAAAGAAACACTTCAAAGCTTCCTTTTTCTCTCAAGTTCAAGTCCTCAAAGTTCTTCAAGTTCTTCATCTTCTTCATCTTCTTCTTCCATCTTCAAGATCATCACACCAAGTAGGGATTTTCTTTCAAGTACTTCTTTCTTTAAAGTTCTTGTTCTAGCTTTATGTTCATAGTTTCTCTTGATTCTTTTTAGAACTTCTTTTCTTCTCTTTTTTCTTTCTCATTTTCGGCCATGGGCCTTGAAGTTCAAAGAAATGAGAGCTTGATGATGAGAGTTTCATGATGATGCTCATCACTTGAAACAAACTCTAGTGCTTGATCTTTGTTCTTGAGCAAAAATGTTTCTAGTTCTTCCTTTCTTGAACTCTTGAGAACTTTAGCTTTGATGGTGTCTTAAAATGGTTCTATGAACTCAATGATGAGGACTCATGGTGTTGGTGTTAATATATCACCAAGATCATGAACTCTAGAGTTTTCAAATATTCCTTTTCTTGCCTAGAATGTTTCGGCCATTTCCCTTTCTTCTACATGTTCAATGTTTTGATTTTCTAAAAATGTTGTCTTGAGTTCTAAGAACTCTAAGCTTTACTTAACCTTGGTTGGATGAGTTTGGGTTGAGGATTGAGTTCCTTTAAAGTCTTGTTAAGAGCTCTAGAAAGATAAAATGAACTTGCATAATTTATTTTATGCTTGCATTTATATTTACATTCTTGCTATGCACCTTTACTTTCAAGTTATCACTTAAGAACATAAAGATTAAAATGGAACTTGCATCATCACTTAATTTAATTCTCGAATGTCTTTCTATTTCGGCCTTAAAGTCGATTGTTGTTGGACCAAGAGCACTAAAATAAAGAATTGAACTTGCATTATCACCTAATTAATTTCTCGAATGCCTTTCTATTTCAGCCTTAAAGTCGATTGTTGTTGGGCCAAGAGCACTAAAATAAAGAATTGAACCTTGCATATTTACTTTCAAGCTTGCACGTTTAAGTTTATGCCTTGCATATTTATTTCAAGTCATCACTTTATTTTGTAAGCAAGATTAAAAATGAAAAGCATGAGCACGTTTATTTTATGTCATAACTTAAGAACCTAGAGCTCAAAGACTTGACCATTTCATTTCAAGTTAAAGTTTAATGTGAATGCATTCATTGAATGCATGTTTTCGACCAAGTAGTGATGATGGACTTACAATAAGTTTTCATCTAGCTACAAGGACCAACAGTCTATGTTCTAAGTTTTCTTAAAGCTTTACAAATCTTTACAAGGTTGTGCTATCATGAGATATGACTTTATTCCCTTTTAGAAGATGAAATATATTTTGGTCACTGACCTAAGGCTTCTCTTAGCCTCTTGATGAATTAAAATGATTTGCAAAGAGTTTTAGAAATTTTAATTTGATTCCAAGAGAAACTAGTTAACTTATGTATCTCGAAATGTCAATTTAATTCTCTTACTGAAGCTCCATGATTTCGGTTCTGTCATGATGAGTGTGATGTTGTATGGTGTTGTTTTGATGTGTGAAAATATCATATGATGATGTAGAAATGATTCTATGCATAATAGGTAAGAAACTAGCTAACTAGAAATACCGTAAAGCTAGAATTTAACATAGTTTTGACCCATTTGTTTTTGGAACTTATCCAAACTGTTTTAATGGGAGCACAATCAGATTAGGATTGTTTAAACATGAAAAACTTGATAACATTTGAATTAGAATTGAATTTTAGCACCTATAGGGAAACTAATAACTAGAAAACTGTAAAAATACAAATGTAGAACTCTTAGAACATTTAGTTTTCTGTATTCTGTCCAGCAACGTTACAACATGATAAATGTGATTTATAATTAGTTCTTAAGCATAGGAATGTCTCATAATTGATTTAGATTTAATTTATAGCACCTTAGGCGAAGACGGAACCGAGAAAGGGTCTAAAACGTAAGTTCTAGAACCCCGTAACCACAAGTTAGAAATTCTGCCCTATGCTTTTCAGATTTGAGAATGAATATGAGAATTAGGAATGATGATTAATTATGAGCCCTTAGGTGCATAAAATATGAACAACAGATGTTAGAGAACTATATCTCAAGATTAAGACCCGTAAGGGTCAAAGCATAAGCTACCGTAAGGGTAAGCGTTTGAATGTTCCATGATGATGCATGTGTTATGTGAAGGATGATAATGTTATTCATATGAGGAGTTCATGAGGATATATGTTTCTGTGGCATAAAGCAAGTTTGAAGGAAATCAGGTGGCTTATTTGTTATCTTTGCCGAATTTCCCATAAAACTTGAGAATTTGAGAAAAGTTTGTGAAAACTCCTGGGTGACACCGGTTCGGCCGAGCACCCCCAAGATAGGTTCTGGGTGACACCGGTTCGGCCGAACACCCCCAGAACAGATGTGACAGAACACTGAGATGCATTTCTCCTTCTGATGGGAGGAAACAAATCCGTGAGGGTATTGACATTGAGCTTGCCAAAGCGGACAATTATTGTGTACTAGATACCAGTAGAGCGTTTCAAAGAAGGAAATGATCCTAAGATAGGTGATCCAAGAAAGTTATGTATACCCCCTCTATTAGCCCATATTAAATCTAGTGACGACTAGTTAGGATTGAGCTCATTCCTAGGCGATAGGTGAGATGTAGTTTGGTGACCAGATTATCACCGGGCCAGTGAATCGGTTGGACTTTTGGTGGATATGTTAAGAGGGTGGTCTTTAAGAAAAGAAACTTAAGAGTTTTACTTATGAGAAAGATGTCACATGAAAAGTACTATGCCTTTTTATGTCGCATATATGATTTATGTTTCTTTATGATGTGCCCAAGTATTACGATTTTCGTGTTAATATGCATATGGTATTGTCATGCATTCATCAAATATCTGTTGCATTCATGTCATTATTAAGACACATACTAAAAGACACCCACTTCAGATAAATAGATTTGTAAAGCCTAAAACCAATCCTTATGCATGTACACCTTTTTCACAATTAAAACCGAGGTGACTGGGGACGACGACGACGACACTAGTGTTAGAGTCGAGAATCCCTACTGAGAATCTGAAATGAGTTTCTCATCCCTTCCTTTTCTTATGTGTCGTCTCTAGACGAGGATTACAATGAGGTTTGTGACTTCTTTTGAGGCGCACGCTTAAGGGACACACTAGCAGACGGAGCAGAGGGTCGCTGCGGAGGCATAGATAGCTTAGCTTTTGGGTTGACACTTATCTAACCTCATAAGTGGATAAGGATGACTTCACATATATGGGCATGTTTTGATGTAAATGATAGTACAATGATGTTAGTAGTCTATGTATCTATGAAGATGTGATGATATTATGATTGTTATGTATAATACTATGTTTCATGATTATCAATGGTGTGGTTACTTTTTCTTGCACGTAATGGTTATGACGAACGTTAGGTTAGTGCGCGGCTCGCGTTTTGCTTTCAAGTTTCAGAAAAAAAAATTTATTCATATTTTTCGCTAAGTATTTTAATGAAAGGTTGTAAGGAATGAGACTGAAAGAGTAATAGACTAATGATTAACCTAAATATGTCTAGAGTATTGGGTTAAAAATTAGGATTTTACAGATTATGCTATTAATGTGTCTATTGAGTTTTTATTAGCTGTGAGTCTAATATTTTGTGTCCACTATTGTAGTTTAGGTGGACTCCTACACCTGCGATGAAGTTAGGGACGTAACACCTCCATTTGTTTATGAAGAGGTTAAAGTATAAGCATCAGTGACAGCATTTATACAATTTGCTATGATTGAGTGGCACTTTATTGATCATGCTGTTCAACGGTTTAGTGGAGGACAACACCATCTGCCTTGATAAATATTAATTGATTGTATGGCAAAGATGGTAAAAGGGATCTAGATATGTAGTGGCCTAAGTATCATGTGGTATGGCATGCTACATGGGAGGCACGTTGGGAGCGACGGGTCTCGTATTCGCTATCTGATGATGATCGATCATCTGTAAAGTACATCCAGTGGTACTTGTTAGTAGCAAATAGATTTTTATTAATAGATGGAGGCCGGAGGATTCTAAGCTAAGGGATTTGCCAGATGGTGTACCAGTGCAGGCTCCACCAACACTAAGTATGTCACACCCTATTGACATCCCAGATCGATAGTCTTTAAGGCGTCGTGTGCGTGTGGGGACATGAGCTAGCAGACGCTAGTATGTAGAGGATCCAGCTTCCAGCTAGTGATGATGAAGGTAGACTAGATGATTATGATCATCATCACGATGATTATGTGCAGCCTCAGCCAGAGGCCACCCATCAGCCTCATCCTGAGCCTAGTAGATAGGCTCAGACCTCGGCTAGTAAATAGCCTCAGTCGGAGCATAGACATCAAGAGCCTCCAGAGCCCAGTCGATAGCCTTAGTCGGCACCCAGGCATCAGGAGCAATCCTTTCGCGTGTACCGCCTTACTCCCGTGTACCCTAGCCAACAGCTCATAAGTGGCCCTATCCAACACCAATTCATACCTGGCCTTTCTCAGCACCAGTTCATGGGTGGCCCCCCTAAACACCAGTTCATGCTTGGCTTCTCTCAACACCAGTTCATAGGTGGCCCCCTCAGCACTAACTCATGCCTAACCCTACTCAGCAGCAGCTTATGAGTGGTTTTAACAAGTAGTTCATGACGCCCTACCAGCAATTCATTGTTAGCCCTTCACACCAGTTCATTTCAAACCCCTTTGTTCATCTCAATCCGGCTTAACAATTTGTAACAAGATTGGCCCAGAGTGAAATAGCTCGACACATAACATTTAGCCCATCATTCCCCTTACCTTTTCAGTGCTAGCTTGGATAGACCTAACAAGCACACCTCGATCTCAATTAGTTCTCCAACCACCAGAACATGCTTATCGACCATCAATGGAGCATATCACAACTCCCTCATAGTAGGAGTCTCGTTAGGAGGCAGAGCCAGTTCTGGAGCAAAAGCAGGTTCAAGAGGATGATGACGATGATGAGTAGCAACAAGAGCGGGATGAGGGAGAGGAGGATGAGGATGAGGATGGGGAGGAGTAAGAGTAAAAGAGGGTGAAAAAGGAGGAGGAGGATCAAGACCAGGAGGAAGACGTATATGCTAGGCCTACATGACAGATTGTATATTGTCATTGTTACACAAGGAGTCACTTCATTGGCCCTAGACGAACCAGGCGAAGTGGGTCGTGATCATGAGTTTATGATCATGTATAGGATGTAAATTTGGACATTTTCTAATTTCGACTTTCTATGTTATATAGAGTTTATGTAATTTGGACTTTTTGGTTTCTATTAATCATTTTACATATTGCATGTAAATTTAAAGAAAGTAAATAACAAATTTTCATTAACAAAGTAAAGGCCACATGAAGACTTACATTAACCAATAGACCACAAGTACACCACAACAAAATTAAAATAACAATATTACACCGAGTAGTGAACACATAAGGAGAAACAATAATATGCTGACTGCATGAAATAAAACATAATGCATACAAAGCAATAAGAACACAATGAATCAGTAACATTAGCTAGAGGATGGAGCATGGGGCATGATCGCCTAGTGTGACCTACTCCTCTACATAGTCTGTATTGCTTATGCTGCCTTGGATCAACCTCATCCATTTCATTGTGAATCCTGGTGGAAACTGGACGGCCATCAGTGGTTCACTATAGCATGGGATTTGGTCGTATAGATTTGCTAGTGTAATACCCGTTTTAAATAAAAAAAAAAAAAAGTTAGAATTTTTTTAATAGGAAGGTTACCAGTTACCCTTATCTGTCACTTCGGGTCCTGAATTTCATTAAGTCTGGATCCTACATCTCCTTGGAAGGCTATATGATAGAGCCATATTCTTGGGATCAAAAGTCTCAGATGCTTGTTCCTAGAAAGAAAATAAGTTAAAGAATGATTTTTAATGAATTTTATGAAATCTTTAAACATTTCATTTTTAGCCCACAAGTTTAGAAAGTCTTGTGTAATACCCTAATATTTAACCCAACAAGCCTATGATGCATTTAAGTTAATTATTAGTTATTACTTTTTTGTCCTAGTTGTAACATCCTAATTTTTAACCCAATACTCCTAGAACGTATTAAGGTTAACCATTAGTCTACTACTCTTTTAGTCTCATTCTTTAAAACTTTCTTTAAAATATTTAGCGAAAAATACGGATAAATTTTTTTCGAAATATAAATGCAAGGTGAAAGCCATGCGTATCCTAAGCGAACGTTATCGTAAATCATAGCTCATACAAAAGAGAGCACAAGGTAAGAACATCAAATGTCTTCGTAACATTGGACAATCATAGGCACACCACAATAATATCATATTAATATAAGTTTAGTACATCATAGTGCGAAATACAACTAAAATAAAAGTACAAAGGAAATACAAAGGAAGCATAAAGAAAGTCACCCCCTACCCTCGTGCACCTAAGATGGATAACCTCTAGAACAAAAAGAAGGTTACCCTAAACTAGTGGTAGTGTGTGTGCACTAATGATCCCCAAGAGTCTTACTGCTGGTAGTCCGGATAGGGTGGGACATAGCCGATCCACAGACGAAGCTCGTCGGGAGTGGGCACACGGGGTGCCTGAGCATGAGCGCCACGTCGGGGCTGCATGGCTAGCCTCCATGCCAACCTCAACTGTGTGACCGTCTCCTCACTACCATCCACCCTCAGAGGGGGAGTAGGGGCAGAACTCTCGAAATAGATGTGGGTAGGCGAATCTTCTGATAAGTCAGTCTCCGAATGCCTGGAGCGGAGAACATAATATGGGAAGTCGCAGACGGCAGATGCGGTAGTATACGTATGAAGTATCCTTTCATTGTGTGTCCGCACACTCTCAAAAACCATGTCATCGCCGAAGGGAGAGGTCGGAGAAAAATGATAACTATGTACAGGGTGTGTGAAGAGGCGTCCCAAAAACATAAAAACTCGAACTGTGCGACTCCCTTCAAAAAGATATGACCAGTGCTTCGGGTCAAAATGAACCTCCCAGGTGGGGGTGTCAATGAACAACAAGAAAGTCGCCACCAGGATCTGAAGATGCGGCGGGAAGAAAAAGGGAGTGGGAATCTTACTAAAGAATCTCAGTAGGGAATCTCCTATCTAAGTGTCATCGTCCACATCTTCAGGAACCTTGGGTTTATTATAAAAAGATATGCATGCATATATTTCATTATTAGGTTTTAAACATAATTATCCAAGGTCCATTTATTTTAGAATGAATCTTAATGTCATGTATGTAACATATCGAATCATGAATGCATGGCAATACTTTATGCAAGAAGACAATAGAGTACATCATCAAGCAATATCATACAGGTGGCATAAAGTGGCACGTAACTTTCCTCGTGAAACTTTCTCTTTTCTCAACTTTGTGACATTAAACTTTATACGTTACATCATGAGGGGCCACCCTAAAAACATCTCTAGGTTATGAGCTCATACCTAACTAGTCATCACTAGTTCTTACTTATCCCTTTCGATAAGCATAACATAATAAATCCCAAGTTCTAGAGTACGAGTTAGGGGGCATAAGGATCACCTACCATAACCTTTAATCTGGAGAGTCCATAGGAATATTTTCTTCTTTGAAACACAATTACTGGTAACTAGTACTCAGTTATTTGTCCGCTCTGGCAAGCTCAATGTCAATACCCTTACGGTTTTGTTTCTGGGGGTGCCCGGCCAAACCGATGTCACCCAGAACGTAACATATCTATCCTGGAGGTGCTCGGCCAAACCGGTGTCACCCAGAATGTAACACATCTATCCTGGGGGTGCTCGGCCGAACCGGTGTCACCCAGGAGTTTTCAGAAAAAACTTTTCTCAAGTCTTCACGTTTGACGGAAATTCGGCAACGTAACGGTGATACACCGGATTTCCTTCAAACTTGCTTTATGCCATGAGAACTCATAGAGTATGTACATTCAATCATAATTCCATATTCAAGATAAGTCATCAAGGTCATATAAATATGTACTTCATAACATATGCATCAATACATCATAACTTGAGTTAACGAATTTATGTTGCTCATAAAATAAACATGCTTATGATCCAAGATTGGTCAATCGTATCTCATCATTTTATATCATGTAAACTTCATAGATTCATGGCAAACAAGATCATGGGTTCATATCATACAAAATCATAAATCCAAGTAGCATAAGATCATAGCTTTATGTCATTCTAGTAGGGAAAGTGTCTACTGCATTTATTAGGTTCTGGTAATCGATTACATGAGCCTTGTAATCAATTACACAACTTCGAGTTTTAAAACAGAAGACTTGAGGGCTCTAATAATCGATTACATGAGCCTTGTAATTGATTACGCAGCTTCGGGTTTTCAAAAACAGGAAGGTTGGGGGCTCAGGTAATCGATTACATGGGCTCCGTAATCGATTACATCAAACTTGGGCCCCAAGAACATTTGACTAATCAATTACATGAGAAGGTAATCGATTACTAGAGTCCAAAATGTGTAATCGATTATATTATGTTGTGATCGATTACTCAAGGCAAAAGTTCATATCTGAGTGCATCTAAGCTTTCTGGTAATCAATTACATGGGCTGTGTAATTGACTACCAACACCTTTAAAATACGAAAAACCAAGTTTAAAACACATCTGAGTCATTCCTTCCTTGTCACAACCATTTTAAACTTCTTTTCATCATTTCCTTTGAAATCAAAGCATTTTTTTTAAAAAAAAAAGGTACTTGCCCATGGATTTGAAGTCACTATGTGACATTAAAAAGGGTAGATCTTGAGCCTTAGACATTTAGGTGATAATATAATCATAAACGTGCTAATGCAAGATTCATTTTAATCTTGATATCATGAGGTGATGACAATGGAAACATAAATATGATATGCAAGGCTCAAATATAAACATGGGATGCAAAAACTTGAGATATGAACATGCTAAGCAAGAAATGTAAATATGGAATGCAAGTTCATTTCTTTATTTTAGTGGTCTAGACTCCACAACAATCGATTTTAAGGCCAAAATATGCGAGCTTCGAAATTAATCATTAGGTGATGTGCAACTCTTGTTTTAATCTTTGAGTTCTTAGGTGATGGCTTGAAAAGTAAACGTGCTAGATGAAAAACATAAATATGAAATGCACTTTCATTTCTTATCTTCAAACTTTAAGTGATAGCTTGGAAATAAATGTGATATACAAAACTCAAAAGTAAATATGTAATGCAAGAACTTGAAAAGTAAATATGGATGCAGCCCATTAATTATCTTTTTGAGTCCTAAGCTCAAGTTTGCCACTTAAACTCTTTCGAAAACATCACATATTCTTTTCTTACTAAAACCATTTAAAAGAGTGAAACCTTCAAGCTTTAGAGGACACTAGGCCATTATGGCCAAAAATCAAGAGAGGAAAAGAGGACTCAAAAATCGAAAAAGGAAGGAAAAAGATGAGGAAAGAAGAACCAACACTTTGTCATTTCAAACCATAAGCGAAACAAAGACAAAGAAAGACATTCTCAACATAACTCCCTACCTTGGATGTGCTTCTTAATTGAGAGAGAGAGCTTGCTCTTGGAAGATTGCAGAAAAAGAAGAAGAAGGAGAACTCCTTGAAGTTGAGAGAAAGAGAGTCTTTGGAAGGTGCAAGAGAAATGAGCAAAGGTTCTTACAAGCTCCCTTGGTGCCTATTCATAGAGGAAATGAAACATGAGGGGGGTGAGAATGGAGGGGGGAAGTGGTGCCACTTTTTGGGGGGGGGGAGGAGGAAGAGAAAAATATCTCTTGGTTGTGTCATTTCAAGGTAAGGTTGTAGGTGTGGGCTAGGTAGGGTGTGGCATGCTTCTTTGAGTGTTTGAGTGAACAAACTTGTGATGCATGGGGAATGAGGTGGGGCCATTCTTGGGGTATCCAAGGGGGAGGAAAATGTTTCATTTAATTATGGTTTAGTGATGTGTTTAGGTGTATCTTTGATTAGGCTTAAGATTAGCAGTTTGTGGTTAAGTGTTTGAGTGAAAGGATGAGTGATTAAGGCTATGTAAGGCATGATTAGTGAGCACTCTTGCCCATTAGTAGAGTCAAACCATGTCCAATCAAGATTATCAATCACATCCTTGGTTCCTTAAATCATGGAATTGGAATAGTGAAAATACTATTCAAGATTCCATGATTTGGAGTCTTGAGTTTTAAAAGAGGTTTAGGTTTAATCTCAGCAATCTTAGATTCTAATTAATTTTAATAAATCATTTTGACTCTAGATTAATTATGAAAATTAATTAATCTTCGATTAGAACCTAATATTGTTTAGGTTTGCTTAATTACATCATTAAGCTCAAAATCACTATTCCAGGGGCAAAATCGTAATTTTATGCAAACACTGTCCGGGACCATTGGGATTAAACGGTCATGCCCAAGCTCATAAAAACATCATCTTAAACCTTTTGGGACATTCCGGGCTCAAACAGCATTTATACCCGCGTAAAAACGCTGTATAAGTATTTTGATCATTTTGACCTGAAAGCTTTGAAAAATAAATTTTTTTTCTCTCTTAACATTCATTCACATACAATCCCCTTCGGATATCGATTTCACCCTTCGAGGATTGCCGGGTCGGCTATCCTCGAATTTCGGATGGAAAATGACCTCAGGGGCATTTTGGTCATTTTCACTCAGACAGAAAAATCAGGGTGTTACAATAAGTACTTTCATTGCCTCATAATTGATTTAACCTCTAAATCGGGTAAACTCAACTTTCATATTTATCATCTTATGCATCTAAGGGATCAAATACAAGAATTCTCATTTATTATTAACCTAAGAGCATTACTAAACAAATTTGGATAGATTTGAAATAAAAATGAAATGAACCATTTCGGTCTTCTTATAAAATACGTTTTTAAGTATTTCTCATTACTGACTTTTCCTATGATGCTATAATTAATTTCCAAGCCAATTATGGGTGATTCCTATATTTTTACTAAGTGTTAAATGTCATTTTTACTTAAATATCACATGCTGGTCAGAAAGCATATTTTCATTTTAAAAGGTCCTAGAATTAGGATTTTTCGGTTCTTTCTAGTTACTAGGCTTTCCTTAACTATCAAAGATGATTATCATACCCACCACTAACAATTTTTGCATGTTAAGAGCACTCCAAACAACATACATCAATTCTGGAAAGGTTGAACCAAAACCAAAATTTAATTTCCTAAGAGCATACAAAATTATGAAGCAAGCATTTCTAGTAACTAGTCTTTCTTAGAATTAATTCTAGATCAAGGAATGCCCTTATAATCAATTCTTATCCTTATAGTGGCACGATTAATAACCTTAGATTAGTAGCATAATTAGAGAGCTTAATAAAAGGATGTTTACATTTAATAAGATATATATATATATATTCCATGAGTCAAAGTTCTCATGTGAGTTGAAAGGGTGAGTCTTGAACACTAGGTTAATTAAGTAATGGCATAAATTTAAACGTGCAATGCAAACTTCTTTTTTAATCTTGGCATTATAGGGTGATGGCAAGAGAAAATAAATATGATGTGCAAAACTTGGATATAAATATGAAAATGCAAGCTCTAGTTTTAATCTTCAAGTTTAGATGATGGCTTGAAAAGTAAACATGCTAGGCAAGAAATATAAATATGAATACAAGTCCAATTCTTTATTTTAGTGCTCTAGGCCCCTTAGAGTATTCACTCTGAATCAACAATCAACTTTAAGGTTGAAATAGGTAGGCTTCGAGTTTAATTATTTAGGTGGTGCCATAAATGTAAATATGCTAATGTAAGGCTTAAATATAAATATGCAATCCAAGGACTTGAACTATAAATATGAATGCAATCCATTTATTATTTCTTTGAGTCCTAGGTTCAAGACTACCATTTAACATAATATCCTTTTTTGCCAAAAACTCTTAGAAATGAAACCTTCAAGCTTTAGAGGTCAAATAAATGAAGGTTTTGCAACCAACATCCAAGATCCTCATCATCAAGCCATGGTTTTCCAATAACAAGGCCATTATGGCCGAAAAAGAAAAGAAAGAAAAAGGGAAACAAAGAACCAAAATGGAGAAGAAGAATAAGAGAATTATCATTTCAACATTTCAGCCCAAGAAAGAAATAAGGAAAAGAATGAAAACTTGGAAATAACTCCCCTACCAATGGTATTTTCTTTGAAAGGAAAAGAGCTTGGTCTTGGAAATGAGATGAGAAGAACAAATCTTCCTTGGAGCTTCAAAGGATTTTCGGCCAAGAAAGAAAAGAAAGAGGAAGGAAGGTGTGTCTTGAATTTGATATTGGAAGTGGAGAGGTTAGGTGTTTAAAGGAAAATCTATGGTGGTTGTGGGGTGATTTGGGGTTGAGAAGTGGTGGAGGGTGGTGGCTCTTGAAGGATAGAGGAGAAGAAGAAGAAGAACTCTTTGAGCTTAAAGAAAGAAAACTTGAAGTTGCAAATATGAGCAAGTTTTCTTGCAAGCTTCCCTTGATGCCTATTTATAGAAAAATGAAACACAAGGGGGTGCAATGGGGGGAATGGTCGACGACCTTTTGAAGGGCAAGGAAGAGGAAAATATCTCTTTGCATGGCATAGCTTTGGGTATGGCTAGGTATGGTTCAATTCATGTCTGGGTATGGCTTCCTTTGAGTGTGTAAGTGACTAAATCACAGTATTTGTACAGGTAAATCACACAGACACTCTCTCATGAAAACAAATAGAGCTAATTATTGTTAACGGAAAAGGGATCTCAGCAGAGCTTGGCCAAGAGGGGAGCGGAGGTCGGCCAAGAGAAAACAGAGCTCGACCGAAGTGTGAAGGATGAGCCTGGCCATGAGATGGCAGAGCTCGGTCATAAGGGTAGCAGAGCTCAGCCATGAGGTAGAGGTAGTAGAGCTTCGGCCGTGAGGTAGTAGAGCTCGACCATGGGATAGCAAAGCTCGACCATGGGATAGCAAAGCTTCGGCCGTGAGGTAGCGGAGCTCGGCCATGTGGTAGCAGAGCTCGGCCATGAGATGGTGGAGATATATACATTCGACCTAACTATGTTTAGATGTTGAAGCCTGTGAAAACAACATCCCAAACTCCCAGGTTCAGTCGGTAACTAATCCCATGTTAAATTACCGTAAGGGTACTCCGGTAATTTCACGCGTAGAAACCCAAAAATCAGATTCTTCTGCTCTATTAACACACATAATCCCCATTCAATATCAAAATAGTCCCCTTGAGAATGGCCGAGGCCGACTATCCTTATTTTCCTGATAAAAATGTCCTCAGAGGCATTTTAGTCATTTGTCCAGGGGAAAATCGGGGCGTTACACTTACTACTATATCATTATTTCTTCCTAAGTTCAAGTTACTTAAAGTTTTAAGAAGGGCTACCATTAATCCTATTTTTATGCTACGGGACCACCCTAGCTGACCAACGGATTCACTGCCTCACCTAGGACTTACTAATGGGATCACTATCTGGGCTGACCAATGTACAAATGGCTCTCATCGCTGCAGTAGACTCTGAATCAGACTAATAACCAGAACTTGCTCAAAAAGACAAATAACAGAACTTAAACAAAGAAATAACTCAATAGTATAAAGAACAGAAAAAGCTTGTATCCAGTTATCAAAACCTAAGCCTCTCCCGCAACTTAGGCTCTAATACCAGAGCAGGGGTGGATCATTATGGAGAGTATGGTAGGCATATGGAAATACAGAAAATATAGAGTAATTATGCAACTAGAAATTATAAATCTTAGGCAAAACTTATACAATTTATTCTTTTTTCAATACGCTTTAAATTATTATCTAGAGTTAGAAACATATACAATTGATTTAATAAAAGTTGATCTCCTGGAAAAGGATGTGATTCAAATTCTTTTATAGTTTCTAATGCTCTTTTTTGATGATCTTTCAATCTTCTTTTTGCAATTCTAAGTACATATAAAGGAATCATATTATAGAAAACTTACAAATACTTTTCTTTGAAAACTTGCAAACTTCAAGACTTTTACTGAATGCTGGGATTCTTATAAGTAAAGAGATGATATAAGGTTTTTCTGATACTGAATTGAGGCTAGTATTTGCTTGCCCTCAAAACTTACAATTCTCGAACTTAAAGATTACAATTTTCCAAGCTTACTTCCTTCTACTTATAACACTCCATTTATAGAGATTTTTCCTTGCTATTACAATGATATTCTATGACTTCAACTTATATCATTATAACTACAAGACAAACCCACTAATTTTTACCTTTTAGGCTTCTTTAATAATTTTTCTAGACTTTGACATTAATGGTTTGAGTTTTTCTTGGTAATTATCCTTGTCTACTATTAGCAACTTTGGCTTGACTTCCTTTCACTGTGTAAAGATGCTGCAACACTTTGACTGTGTAGAGATGCTGCTGACACCTGCTTTTATTATTACAATTTCTTTCTCTTTAAAAGTTGCACTGATCTTTAGTATCTTCAAAATAATGACATAGACTTGAACTGATAACTTCGTCATCTTCTGATTTGGTTAATATAGCTTTTATTTATTCTTGTATTTCTCCTTTTGACGTAGCTACTGCTAACAGCTGCTTTTTCTGAGCTAGAAATTGAGTTTCTTTTTCAAATTGTATTTTATTTTATATGCTAGGTGATGCTTGTACATCAGAGCTACTCTTCTTATTGTGTGAATAAGATATCCACGTATCAATAGAGGTGTCAAAGCAGGTGGCCTACTAGACTCGCTTAGCCAAAAGCTCGCCAAAATCCGGCGGCTGGTTGGGTTAACCAAAGTAAAATAAATTTGTTGAATAGCAAAGACTGCTTTAGCAAAGCAATGAGTTAGCGGACGGCCAAAAAATTAAAAGAAATTCAAAAAAAATATTTTTTAATGTTTTGATGAAATATTTTTTAAAAAATTTTAAATAATATTTATTATTTATATATATCCAATTTTTCAAGGTTCATAATAACTATATATTAACTTAAATTAAAAATTATTATTGTTAATAATATTATTTGTAAATTATGAGACTATTTTATTTTTAAGTTTTAACTTTAAATGAATGGTATCAACTGTATAATGTTAATGTACTAGTGACTATACATATTTCTTACTTTTTTTGTCTTTTTTGGGTCACATGTTTCTATTTTTTTATCTATAAATTATAAATTTTTTCTTAAAAAAAAAGTGAGCCCACGGGTCAAGCCCGCCCCCAACCCGCCAAAACCCGCGGGTTTGGCTGGGCAGGTTAGGTGGGTTGAAATTTTTAGGCGGGTTCAAAACTTCAACCTAGCCCGCCAAAAATGACGGGTTTAGCGGACCAACCCGGCGGGTTCAACCCATTTTGACATCTCTACGTATCAATTGCACTTTTACTAATTAGATTTAAATCAAATATTCCTCACCATCTAACTTAACAACTTTGATCAAATATTGAATGCTTGTACCTTTTTTTAACTTGGCTGAATTATAATCTTATTGAATAATCCAAGTTAGTCCTAAGGATGCTATGAATGAGATTAATTTCATGTCTAGTGCATAGAATGTCTTGGCTTTAAAATATTCATATCACATGGCTCCTTCTTTCAAGGAAAATGGCAGGTATTGGACCAAAGTACAGAAATCATTTGAAAAACCATTTAGAAAATTGTAAAGAAATTTCCTTTTTGATCCAAAAGAACTATGAATAGGGATTGAAAAGAAATATAATATATAATACCAAGCTTCTACATAATTAAAGTAATTATAATGTAAAGGCTCAAATCTTCTACTAAATTCTTTGTTTTAGAAAAGACTCTGATTTCACTCTTTCAAAGCAAAATATTTGTAAATTTTCTATAATATGATTCCTTTAAATATATTTAGAATTGCAAAAAGAAGATTGAAAGATCATCAAAAAAAAGTATTAGAAACTATTGAAGAATTTGAATCACATTTTTTTCTAGAAAATCAAATTTTATTAAATCAATTATATGATACATTTCTAACTCTAGATAATAATTTAAAACGAGTTGCAAAAAGAATAAATTGTTTAAATCTTACCTAAGATTTATAATTTCTAGCATAATAATTACTCTGTATTTTCTTGATTATATATTATATATAAACCTAATAACATGAGATAGCATCGCCATCCTTCCTAAGGGGGTGTTCGAGGGATTTAGGGATCCTCTTATGTGAATTATGTGCAAAATATATACATATTAACTGTAAACCTCTACCCTTCATCTTTTATTTTAAAAATGCTAAAAAGTACAAGTGTGAAAAAAAAAATTGAACGGTATGATTTACACCTACCCCTCCAATGTATACCTTGCACAGATCCAATCCTCATTCGAGGGACATGCAACACGAGGAAGGGAACAAAAATTATGAAAAAAGAAACTTTCTTTTGTTTATAAATTTAATAGTAGAAAAGACAACAAAAAAAAAAAGACACTCATCAACAGTAACATCCCCTATTTTCAATCGTTAAACATCCAGACATATATAAAACTTTGCCCCCTTTTTCCCCCTACGCAATCCCTTCCTCTTCCAATCCGTTCCATTAATAGTTAAAAATATCCATAAAATTTAAAAATTTAAAATATCGTCGCCTGTTGCTAAAGATTAGCCACCTGTCACATTAACTAAGTGATTAAAATTTGGAAGACTACCGGAACGGTGAAGGTTAAGAAAAACAATTCCCATTCAAGCACAACGCAAGCGAATTGCCTTCAATGCAACGTTCAAAGAGGCCATGTTAGTCTCTAAAAAAGAAAAAAACCAACCACATTCTTGTTTTTTTTTTTTATAGCAATTCCCTCCCTTCCTTCCAAATAAGCCGAGTTTACGAATAATGGCGCACTCCAACTAAATTTCAAATCACAAAGTCAATTAAAATTCAGTATCAAATCTAGATGTCAAATGATTTATATCCGTCATCGTAGACAGTGAAGTCTACAATGATACATCGAAGATCAAACCACAGAAAAGCCGAACCTCAATTCCTAATCGTTGCAAATAAAGACCGGCGGAGTACACATTTTGCTGTCAATAATGCAAGGTTTCGCGGCCGTAAGTAGCTGCTTTCTGCGTTGTACATAAAAAAGCACATAAGCACATGGCATAGAATTATTAATATCTAACTCTACCACCACTAATCACATCGGTAGCGTAACAGTTTAACTAAATTACGATTAATCCCGATAATGATGACATACTGGTACCCACTGAAATCAAGAACCAAGCTTTGTCATCTTGTTGAACATATTCCCATAAAATTTCGCTTCCTTTCTATTGAACTCCTTCACCTTTTCCTTCAATGTCTTGTACTCCAGCTTAACATCCCTGGTTGACAGATCGTGATCAATCATATCGCAACATACCACAAAAATCCTACGGCCTACTGTCAGCATAGAATTTACGGAAGTATAACTCACCTCCGTAAATAACATTTGAACCCTGCTCAAATATTAACCAACCTATAAAGGTTCAAACCAGCAGTCAATTCAGAGTACATACCTGTTGTCAGGGTCAATCTCAAGAGCTTTCTTAATGTCAAATTCAGCCAAATCCAAATCGGCCAACTCCATATATGCCTGAGCCCTTCTGTAGAGAGCCTTCACGTTGTTACTTTCAAGGCCCAACACCTACCAATTCACATAGAAATAATAATATCAATTATTCATTTATTGTTACGTAGAAGACATGATTCTTATCAGATGTGAGACTGCAACCGAACCTTGGTACACAATCTCTCCGCTTCTTTGTAGTCTTTCAACTTCAACTTGCAAGCAGCATTGTTCAGATTGCAGGCAACCTTCAAGGTCTTGGCCTGTTTTTTCTCCTCCGTACTGAAGGAGGATTCATACTCTACATACTTCACAGCCTGCAGTTAGGTTCCAACAACAAAATAAGTTAGTCCTCAAATGATGTGTTAACATCTATAAGTGTGGTTAAATGTGTAATTTGACTTTTTATTACCTTGTCATATCTTTTGGAGGCTCTAGCATATTTACCAGCTTTAAATAACACATTTCCTTCTTCTTTCTTCTTACCAGCAACTTCAATTTTCTCCTGGGGATTATTAAGATCCCAGGACTCCTTCTCCTGAAAGAAGAATAGGATCATTAATCTGTTCCATAATACATATACATAAAACTCCTAACATACAATATCCGATATATAAAAATTAACAAATGCATATAAAAAGTAAGTTGAAGATCATTGTTTGTATTACAAGTTGTAGACTGATTTTCTAATGGGATTAAAAATCATAAAATGTACAAATGAAAGGGGTATAGGGACAGTTTGAGAAAATGGTAGAGTTGAGATTGTGGGTGAATCATGTGGGCCACTTGCATAACTAACTTGCTGTGGTGCAAGGTGTGTGTGGGTGTGCCATGTTGGTAGTGAGGAAGACATGGGAATGATTCTGTTACGGCAGAAGGGTAGACTTGTAGGTGTGAGCGAGAAGGGGGGATATTTAGACATTTTACCAGATTTGGGCTAGGAGAGCTCTGAGCTGCTATAGTGCTCAGGATTTCCTCTGTTTCTGCATATTGTATCAGTTTTCCTTTCCATTAATACATAAGTATACTCCATTTCTATATCTCTTTTTCGTGTGTCTATCAATGGCATCAGAGCTCCTTTCTGGGGAGTTGTGTGAGCTGATGACGGACGCTGCGATGGAAGCTAGATTGGAGAACTTGGTGAGGAAGATGGATGGCATCATGCGACTTCTAAGGGAAGCCCATCCGGACCGACGGAGGAGACGTTCTCCGCTAGCACAAAGAGGCTCCTTCAGTGGTTGCGGAGGATCGAAGGAATGGGGGTCCAAGGAGGCGTGAGGGTGCGCGACACTCGCAGCACTCTCCCCTTCCAAAAGAGAGGAATGATTCTGGGTCTCCGTATCGAGAGTTGTACCACTCCTCCCATTCGCGAGATGGTTCTTTGCATCACTAGGATGTAAGCTCATGGGGAAGTCGACCTCCCGATTTGCACAAAGACAGACTAAAGCACCACCCCGATCATCGAGGTAGACAGCACTCTGAGCATCGCAATGAACGACACCATAACCAGTGAGAGGAGCAGCAAGAACAGTGGCGATGGGAAGGAAGGCGAGGGTCAGGGGGAATTATAGGAGGTCAAATAGAAAGAAAAGTGGGGAACGAGGGACAGGGTAGTTTGAATTCGGAATCATTTGGTTGCCCAACTCCTACCATCAAAGCTACAAGAACCATCACCAAACCCACCGGATGCAACATCACTAGCAAAAACAGAGAGAACAAGAGCCCTGGCTGAGCTCAATTTCTCGCAGATGCCGAAGATTCCACTGCCAAAATCACCAGATTCAGAAGTCACCACCACGACAGTTGCGACAAAGGCACCGCTGAAGATGGCAGCAAGACAAGCTACGATAGGCGGTGACGCGAGTGAGAAGAAGGGAGAGGAGCTTGAGATTGTGGAAAAGCTCCAGGATTCGAGAATGCTAATCGAGCCCAAGCAACTTCTTGAACCGCTGGACCTATGCTTGCATGTGGCGGCGGCTGGTGGACCACCTTCGACGGCAAGCCAAGATGATGTTTCGCTTGCTTCTAATGATAGAAGAAGCACTCAAGGGGTAGAGAAAGAACTAGCGGCTACAAGAACACTCCAGAAGGTAGGTCGAACATTTTGTGAAATAAGCCCAAAACAATTGTGCTGGGTGCATGAAAACTGGGTTACAAAGCTAACTTACCAAACCCAAAAATGTGAGCCTCTTTTATGACTTGGGTCTATCATCAAAAGGAGAATATGAGGTGAGTCCTTCTTCGAATCAGGAAACACGTGTGGGTTGGAGGATCAGAAAACATAGTTAATAGACCAAGCCCCATTTAAGGAGGGTCACAAGAACGAGGCGAAGATGATATTTAAGAAATTAATTCATTTGCCAGAGCTACTAGGTTTGGAAGAGTATTTAGAGATTGAAGACCAGCAGGTTACATGGGTAATGGGCCAAGCCCAAAAGGGAATATATGAAAACAATGTGGGCAAAAGGAATACTGCACTTGGAGTTGGTCCACACAACCCTACTTAATTCCCAAGTGGATTGACGGTGAGAGAATGGAGGATATACTTCATGGTGATTGAGAATGTCATGCTCCCAAAACTCTACTCAACTCTACAAATGTTGGAAGGTCAAGATGGAAAAAGGGTGTCAGTGAAAGGACTTGGTCATGCCTACCGCAAAAGGCATCAGTTGGGTCTTATGTTGCTAAATAGAACAATAGGGGTGAACCAACCATGTTTGATGACTTTGCTACTCTTGTGCATACCAATGGAGCTACAAGGAATGAAAAAGGTGTAATGCTTATCCACCAATCATCTCTGCAGAGTGCAAAAACCTTATGGGACAGGGTATCCGCTAAAGTTGGTGCTAGATTCCCAAACATGCAGCCTACTTTGCATGCATATCAGAAAGCTTGTGAGTATTCCATTTTCTCAGTTGGTGTTGGATGGGTATACACAATTGTGAAATTGCTGCCGCATTTAAGATTACAAAGCAGCCACCAATTCTTCTTATGCTTCATGTGACCCAGGAGGACACTACTTATCAGCAAGTGGACATTCCTCCATCTACTTCACAAACTAGGACCCAAGAGGAATGTTTGTTTTGGGACTTGGGACTTGGTTATGCTCTTCTAACCAAAACTCCAAGTACTTTCTGCATCTGTAGAAGCCCTTTCCAGATTTTGCAAGACTATTGTCTAGGACTTCACCTTGAGGACAAGCTTTGGGATCCTAGAGGAATTTATTTTGGGGACTTGGTCTTGCTCTTCAAACAACCACCCTATGTACTAGCACACTACAATGCAGCAGAAACTTAACAAAGCCCTTCCAAGATTCTAGGAGACTCTTACAGGCTGCAATCAAGTTGAGTTTTAATGTTCTTGGGAAGCTTGCTGAAGACATCAAGTTGAGTTTCCTAGACTTCCACCTTGAGGACAAGGTCATAGTTTAAGAGGGGGCACTGTTAGAGACTGAGGGATTAAAATCATAAAATGTATAAATGAAAGGGGTATCGGGGCAGGTTGAGAAATGGTAGAGTAGAGATTGTGGGTGAATCATGTGGGCCACTTGCATAACTAACTTGCTGTGGTGTGAGAGCGTGTGGGTGTGCCATGTTCGTAGTGAGAAAGACATGGGTATGATTCTGTTACAACAGAAGGGTATATTTGTAGGTGTTAGTGAGAAGGGGGAATATTCAGCCATTTTATTGGATTTGGGTTAGGAGAGCTTTGAGCTGCTATAGTGCTCAGGATTTCCTCTGTTTCTGGATATTGTATCAGTTTTCCTTTCCATTAATACATCGGTATACTCCATTTCTATATCTCTTTTTTGTGTCTATTACAAGTATGCCAAAAACAGCAAGTTTCATTATAATGACATTTTCTTAACTGAAGCCAGAAAGATGAAAAAGGATGAAAAGCATGCACTACACCTGTAATGCCTAATGCAGACAGACATGAAGATGGTCCAGGTAGACATGATAAGCAACAGGACTGTAGTGAATGGATAGAACTAAATCGAAGGTGCAGAAATGAACTATTGGTGCTCAAATCGAATACAAAGATGGTTCAGTTACGTACAACTTGCAGGTGCAGAAATGGATATGCCAATAAAAATTTTCAGGTAAAATACATAAAGGTTATCTTGCTAACTTGCTTTCTGTCCAGTTTATGTAAGCCCCTTGTAAATGGCTGTCCATTAAGGCTAACCAAATAATATCAATGCACAGTGGCAATCCAATACTCTGTTGACTTACCTTCTCAAATGAAACTAGCTCCATCTCATAATCCACAGTTGAGTTAGGGGGAACAATAGCCAACTCCTGCTGAGATTCCAATGAACCAAAAGCATACTCAGGCGCAATAGTCAATAACGCTACCTCACCTTTCTTCATGGTCATCACAGCTCTATCAAGCCCATCAATGACTTGCTCTGTTTCAACACATCAAACATCACATCATTTGAAGCCTAAATATTTACTCTCGGAGAGGCAAAGCACCAGGAAATTTCAAATTACCCTCATCTGTTTTGAATTCAAACAGATTCTCTTCATCATGGCCCTTTTTCACAAAGACAGTGCCATCTTGCAGCTTACCAATTAGTTTCACTGGGAGGATGTGAAAAAGGAAGAAATTATCAGAAATGATGTTCTAGCTACATAAATAAAGCAATAGTCATCACTCACACTAACTGATGATCACCTTTTACTACGGCCCCCTCATTTGGACGCTCAAATCCTTCCCCTTCCTTGAGGATCTTCTTCATGACCTTCTTGTCATCAGTTACTTCTGATACAGTCTTCCAAGAGACTAACTCAAGAGTAATCTGCAACGTTGCATTTGGTGGAATGGCTTCTCCAGCACCATCCGCTGGCTTCCCCTTCTCACCAAATCCATCTAAAGCCCAATAAAGAAATGGATAAAACTTTGAATTGAAAATAATATTAATAATAATAATAATAATGGAAAAAAATCAAGAATATTAGTCATTCTTTTTTGTTCCCCTGGTCAAAAGGCATACTCAAAATGAAAAGACAATCACATCACCAAAGTGTTCTGTAGACAACTTACATTGTGACTTCACTGTCAAATTCGCTTTCTCTCCCTTCTTCATGGTTTTAACAGCTTTTGAAAATGCAGGACAGTAATGACCTATCATAAATCATGAATAAAAAACAAATTTCAGTCATTCAGATATCAAAAATGCTGTTCCAACTCCATCATCATTGCATGTGATGGTAATCCCCAACTTTCTCCACTCTTCCATCACATCCAAGGGTAATAGAGTGGGTGTCCCAATTAGAGACACCCACATTTGGATGTTACAATAGCAATGCTGTTCAGATATACCACAAAAGGAAATGATATACAACCACAAAACAAAATTTAAAGTCACTAACCCTCCCTGGCAGTGAACTCCACTCCATCAGACTTAGCCACAAGCTTTCCATCTTCCAGACGAACTTCATACTTAACTGCATTACCAACCAGTACATTATATGGTTAAGACTGACATAATTAATTCAGGCCTCAAATAAACTCAATTAAATGATAAACATATCTACATTTACCTAATACTTCATCAGGATCCTTGGGGTTCTCCCATTTATCCCCCTCAGTAAGTATCCTCTTAAATATACCACCATCCTTACAGATGTCCTTCACACTAGTCCAAGACAGAAGCTCGACATCAAATTGGAGTGTCGCATTTGGAGGAATTGTCGGAGGCGAACCGGATTCACCATAAGCTAGCTCAGGTGGGATGGTGAAAAGAGCATTTTCGCCTTTCTTCATGGTCTCAATACCTTCATCCCATCCTTTAATTACTTGCCCTACACAAACAAGATCTCACTTACAAATATATTCAAAAAGAATACAAATAAGGTTACTGCCACAGCACAATGTTTCCTTCAATTACTGCATACAATCTGTTTTAACATTGATATGCATATCAATCAAACACCAGAACCTCGATTGAAGTTGTAAGAAGCTTGCAATGTGGCTTTTCACAGAATTCAGTAAATATGAACGAAGGGACATATATAAGCAAGTTGAGTTCAAATTCCCATCACCTCATTTTACAATCACACTCTCAAATCAAAACGGGTCATTGCACCAAATTCTCGTTTTATAATGAAAACACGCGAAATCTTCAAATAAACAAGTAAAGAGGACATCACTCACCTTGTCCAAGCGTGAACCTGAAGGGGCTATCCTTGTCGCGGCTCGAATCGAACTTAGTCCCATCAAGCAACGTTCCCGTGTAATGAACTATGAATCAGAAAGATGCACAAAATAAATAAGCAAACAAATAAACAAAAGCTGAAATAAAAAAAAAAAAGGGAAAAAGTAAAGTAAGAAAGCGATAAATGAGAAGAGCGAAGCACCTTCAACTTCATCGCCAACTTCGGGGGTGTCCAAGCCTTGGCCTTCCTTGAGGAGCTTCTTCTTGAGGCCTTGCTTGCCGATCTCCCTCTCCTCGCCAACCTTAAGAACGGGGTCGTCGTCGGCGAGATCGAAGTCCTCGTTCATCTCTTCCGCTTGGGGCATGTCAAAGTCTTCTTCCATCACGCTTCCTTCGGGAACCAACAACAACAACCAGAAGCAGGGGGGCTTCACACAAGTGCACAACGGGGAGTGAATGTGAGATGTGCCGAGAAGAGGGTTTTTAAATGGAGTTATAGAGTGGGGTTAAGTTGGGGCGAGGTTCTAGAGAGTTCTACGAGGAAGGGTTTACCTTGGAATGAGCAATGTATGTGCGAGAGTGAGAGAGACCAAGATGAAGGGTCAGGATGTTTCCTTTTTTTCTCTGAAAAGAAAAAGTTGTTCGCTTTTTTGGCCCTTCTTCTTTTTTGGACTGAAATTGAGATGATCCACCTTGCAACAATGAAAATGTTACGATGATTTGTTATATTTTCCATCAATTATCTATTTTTGTATCACTTAAGTAGTATTTAGAATTGAAAAAAAAAATTGGAAGTTGATTTTAAGTGTGCAGTTGTTTTTGAAAAAAGAAGTTATTTCATTTGTCAAATGTTATGAGATTTGTTTTGATTGGTTTGCTTTTAAAATCCTACTAACTTCGATAGAATTTAATCAAAATTTATTTAATTTTAAATTTAAATTTAAATAGAAATAATTAAATTAATTTTTATCTTAATTATTGCAAAAATTGTTTGGTATATTCTAACCAAAACCTTTAATATATTTAAATATAAGAATCAATTTTTAAATATAAATAAAAATAAAAAATAATTTATAAATCAGTTCTATCAAGAAGCCGTGGAAGCAGCATTAAGTGTTATCTAGGGGCATCCTGAAAGCTTCAAAGTCTTGGAATAAGAAGCGAACTTATTCAATTTTTCTTTTTAATAAGAAGTAGATCTGCCGAGAGTTAAAGAAGGTGCACCATGACTGTTCAAAAACTACATTCTTAATCTAAAGAGATCAAAACAAGATATGAAGATTGAAGAAAAGGATTTCACACAAGTTTCAA
Source organism: Dalbergia cochinchinensis (assembly GCA_031216125.1). Classification (NCBI taxonomy): domain Eukaryota; kingdom Viridiplantae; phylum Streptophyta; class Magnoliopsida; order Fabales; family Fabaceae; genus Dalbergia; species Dalbergia cochinchinensis. Next base: position 55,586,522 of record CM062368.1, on the reverse strand, counting down.
TATGGATGCAAGTATGGGGCATGCTCGAACATTATAAAACAGTGGTGCTAGGAAGGAAGATTGGTGGAAGAATTGGAGAGGAAGAGGAGGTAGCAATGTATAGCATGAAGGGAAAGAAAGCTAAGATCGTCAAAGCCTAATAAACATTGATGTCACAAAAGTGCTTAAAGAGAAAATAAAATTACAGGCCCAAACAAAAAAGTGGTTGAAATCTCATTAAGATATGAAAGAATAGGATATTTTCTGTACATACCGTGGTTATCTAAGCACGAAACAAGAGCATGTAATAAGTAACTAGAAGACTCAGTCTAGGATTCAATTCATGAAGAGAAAATTAGTGTATGGCCAATAGCAGATCAAGCTGGTCACAAACTGGATGGTTCCAACGAGAATGATCATCCAAATCATTGAAGGGAGGAAAAATTGATATTAGAACTAATGTGGAAGCCCAAACTCTTACACGTCTTCTCAAATCTATCGATTAATGAGGAGCATGGAAAAGATGAATGGGGAAGGAATAGAGAGAGATGCAAATAGAGTAGAATCTCAATCCAACAAATGCTATCATGCAGCAGAAAAACAAAAACAGAGAATGAGAAGAGGCTCAGAGCAAATTAAAGGAGCTGCATGGCAATTATGTACTCAGAATAACTTATAATGGTAAAACGATGGAGAAGAGAGTTGGGGAATTTAGAGGAAAGGAGAATTATAGGGAAGGAGAGAGTAATGAAAGACAAAAACTAAAGCAAATAACTTGAACTCGCAATAAATATGTAGCCAAGTTAAGTGCAACTAAGAGAAAACCCATTGATATTGAAGAGGAAAATGGAGAGAAGAAGCACTACACGAATAAAGAGTTTCTAGTTGAATAGGTGTAGGATGCTTTGAACACCTGATTTTGTTCGGTCCGTTAAACAAAAATCCAAAAATTTGCATTTTTCATTACAGTTACTTCATCATTTTCTTTTGAGAAAAATGTGAAAAAAGGAAAAAGAGTTTTTTTTTGTTGTTTTATTTATCCCCAAAAATTTAAACAAAAACAAAAAAAGAGAGCCCAATTTGTTATTTCAGCCTGATACTAATAAAAATTCTTTTTGTCCAACCCAAACCCGATTTGTTACAAGCCTAGGTCTTTTGTTTCTTTTAGAATCTATCCATTAAAGAAAGAAAAAAAATACAAAAATATAAAAAAATATATATAAAATGAAAAAAGGGAGAGAGAGAGGTCACGTTGAAGATTCCATTCCCTGCAAACAACAACAATATACAAACGGGAATGATGGGCAGGCACAATGATCCTCCATCCACTGCCTAAACAATGATGATGTCCTCTCCACTTCTTGAACCATGATCATGTCTCTACCTTTACAAATGAGGGAGACCCTATCGCCAACCTGTGCTCAATGACGGTGAAGACCTGCAGAGGAATAACCATGATTATATAAATCCATCATTAACAAAAGAACAAGAAAAAAAAAAAAGCAGTACCACAAAAGAAAAATTCAAAACACAGGAGCAATACCAAAAATCTTCAAGCACCTCAGCCAAAATCTTGAAAACTCATTCACAGATAATCATCTACAATAATCCAGCAAACAACAAGAATAGAAGCAGGTATTTTTTAAGCATAAAAAAAAGCATAGGGGCCACGGCCTCCCTCGATCACTGTCGCGGCCCCTTTCTCAAACTCCTTCCCTATCTTCCATCTTCCCCCTGCCACCACTATAGCCTCCTGTTCTCCTCTTCCCTAGTTCCCTCGGCCAACTCCACCATCACCACCCCACTCCAGGAATTCACGCTCGCCACCGCCATCACCCTCCATAGCCACCGTTACGCAAGCTAGCTTCCATCAACCACCACTCTTCCTTTCCTCTCTTAGCCGTGAAACCCACAGTGTCGGTCACCGTTCCACCATTACCTCCCTTTCTCTATTCCCTTACCTCTATCATCATCGCCACCATCATCATTCCTTATCCTTCATACACAATCCACCACCATCATGTTTTAACCCACCTAAAAATCCAAGCCAGATTTTAAACAATTTCTTTCAAAATAAAAAGACGCAGAAGAAAGGAAGCACCTTGGCACCCTCACTGGAAAACCACTTCCTTCCTCCATTAGCAGCCGCGACCCCCTCTCACCACAAACCACCATGCGCTGCCATCAACAGCCGCACCTTCCCCCTTAGATCGGCCTTCCCTCACCACTTCTTTTCCTCCCTCTCATCGCGGCTACCGCCGTGCCGTTGGCCCCATCTCCCCATTTGCATGCGCCGCGAGCCACCGCCTCCCACTTCTCCATTGATCCACCATCATCCACCATCACCCTTGTGGCCACGAACACGAAGGCCTCGTCCTCGACTTCTCCATGCCAACGGCGGCAGTCTCCCCCATTTCCTTTCATAATTACGGCCCTCATCCCCCCCCTCTCTCTCTATTTCTTGGTCCTCTTTCTACCTCTCTATGTATTTGGGTGTGCATGTGATAAAAGAAATGTGTATGTGCGTGTTTCAGAGAAAAGAAAGTGTTGTATGTGTTATGTGTAGGTATGGCCATGTGTTTAGGACATTGATTTATTTAGTTCATACTGCTTGTTAGTAACTAGATTTTGTTTTTGGGGGCTTACCTATTTAGACTTGAGTTTTTGGGGTCCTGTAACTAAAAGGTTTTCGGCTCAAAGTTTTTTTATGTTTCTTGGGTTCTATGTCATTTTTTAGTTAACTTTTGTTTGTGTCTTAGTCTAGGCTTTCTTTTTATTTGAGTAATGCAATTTAGTGAATGGGCTTGAGATATTGGGTTGGATTTTCCTTTTTTGGGGGGTCAGTCCTTATCTTTAATTTTTTCTGTTGTTTCAAAAGAATTGGACCTTTAGTTATCTTTTGCTTTTAATAGAGTCTTTTCTTTTTATTCACAACTTTAAGTCAAATTTTTTTTTTATTCACTATGTTTAGATCCTTTTTAAAATTTTATAATATAAGAGTAAATAAAAAAATATTTTCAGTCTTACTTTTTTCTTAAATTATTTTAGTTGTTTGTGTTTTAATAGAGTTAATATTTTGTCTTTGAATTAGTTTTGTTAGTTCGTGATTGGAACTAGTTTTTTTAAAAAAATAAATAAAATGTGGTTTTCATTCTAAAATATATATATATATATATATATAAATAAAAAAATCTTTTTCAGTCTTATTTTAATTCTCGCAATGATTAATAATGGTGATTGAATAGCAAATGTTATCTTCATTGTTTTTGAATCATAAAGATTTATTGAATAATCAAGTATTAATTTAAATCCTATGTGAGAGCGGATTTTATTTTCTAAAGAAATTATTTTTTTCCAAAATTCTTTTAATCAGTGCAATGACCAATAATAATGATTGAGTAACAGATGTTACCTTCATTGTTATTTGAATCATAGAAGTTTATTGAGTGGCCTAGTGCCAACTTGAATTCTATCCAATGACAGATTTTATGTATCTTATTACAAATTCTATCCTCTATAAATAAAATCCATCAACACAGAATCATTTTCTATAGAACTACATAACTTTGAGTTCCTCATTGCACCAAAGGATGCGTAGGAGCAGGCGATCCCTGTCAAGCCAAAATTATTTTTTCTCAAATTGTTTTGTTTAAATTGTAAATATGTTTTGTCTCTTTTCTTTTTTATTTATATTTTTAAGATTATTAATTAATTTGCACAACTTACTAAGGTACCGTCTAAGGACAGGTGTATTAGGGGTGCGTAAGATTATGTTCCTACCCTTCCCTACACATAACCGACTCCCGAACTCAAATCTGGTTTCAAAGACTATTTTCTAAAAGTAATGGATTTTTCCATGTTTTTCCCAATTTAAATAAATTTGGTGGCAACTCCATGATTTTCAAACAAAAATTCTTTTTTCGCCGTCCCCGTCGTGATTCCGATTGCGACAGATGGTGACTCCACTGGGGACTTCTAAGAGAGTCAGGCCTGTTTAAGTTAGTTGTGCAAATTAAGTATAGCCTTTTGATTTTTGTTTTCCTTTTCTTATTTTATTTTGTATAGTTTTTTTTCTTTATGCTTTATTTCTTGATAGAATTTTGTATTTCATATGTTTATTTATAGTGATGGCATTATTTGTTAAAACCTTAGGATAGATGACCATTATTGTTTTATATATATTTGTTGTTTGTATTTTTGTTTTGCAGGAGTGTATGTAGTGTTAGGATTGAAAGATTTGTATGCTCCCTACACACACTTCACAATCACTTATCTCACGCACTTTTTTGGGCTCTATACCCGAGCCTGTGCGAACCAAGGATAGGGGGTTTCTTGACATTGTCATGAGGAGCTTCATGCTCACTTGATAGTTGTTGGGACACCACTCAGATTGTTACTGGCTTTATGGGTCAATCATATTGAGAAGGTTCATCCCTACTTGTGGTTGATTCGAAAGTCGGATCCTTGTCCCATGGATAAGGGCAGTCTAGGGACCATGACTATTAGAAGTCTAGACCTACCATAAACGTGTGCACGCATAGTTAAACCTAGCAACTACCCAAATCAGGGTTTTGGCCTTAGAATTCCCAATTCATCAGAATTTACCTCAAATAGGACACAAAGAGAGCATGCATTTTCCTTAACTCTTTTCTTTGTATATAAATTCCTATCATTGTTCTTTGTATATAGTTTCTTTTCATTTCCTAAATTGTTTATTATTCTTTCTTCCTTTTAAATCAAGATTTTCGTTGTGGCAAATTTGTTAGAGAATCGAACTAAAATATTGTTGTGAGTATCTTTAGAAAATGGAAGCAAACATGAGACCAAACAATCAAGAAGAATAAAACAAATTATGCCTTTGAACAAGACATTCTGAGGAACAGTTATCATCAAAGATACTCACATCAAGACTCAGTTCGATTGATGATTTCTAACAAATAGCTATACTTTTGTCTCTTCTTTTCACTGAAATTGTTTTATGGGTAAAACTTTACAACCATTGGGCGCCCAAGGAAGACCGATACTGATCTAACTTGAATTCACAACACCAGAGCTCGGACTAAAATGGTGGGTGGTAATGTTGAATCAGGAAAGGCTATCCCTGAATCGGAAAGAAATTTGAACTCAGAGGTTGATGTAGTAAGTGGAAAACTGAATGAATTGTCTAACAACCAAGCTAGATTAGAGGATATGATAAGAGCCATGAAAGAGTCATTTGACTTATTGGGAAGAAACAGAATGGGTATACCTGTGACGAAGCAAACTACTATTGCCACTATACCTGTGATGCTAAGCGAGACCATGGGTGTTACCCAAGAAATGAATAACATGGGTGAAATCCCAAATAATCTTCATGGACTGCCACCACCCACTATGCCATTAGTAATCCCTATTGGAGAAGGCTATCATGCCTTGGATGATGCACATGCAACTGGACACGAGCATGTTACCCCTATTTGGGAGCATCCTCGTGTTACTATCCTAAAACAATCATCTTCCTTGGGGAATACTCATGCAGAGGCAGAGAAAGATAAGTTGAGAGAAGAATGGATGGAGAAAAATCAAGAACAAATTAAAGCCATCCAGGGACCTAGCACTTACAGTTATATGGAGATTAAGCAGCTTTGTCCTCCTATTGACACGGTGGTTCCTAAAGACTTCAAGATTCCTGATTTCTCCAAATATGATGGGACTGGGAATCCCCTATTTCACTTGAAGAGCTATTGCACCAAAATGTCAATCTGGTTTAAGGATGAAAAATTTCTCATTAGCTTCTTTCATGAAAGCTTAATTGGACCTGCTTTGGAATGGTACATCCAATTAGACTGTTCAAAAATTTCTTGTTGGAGAGAATTGGTTGACCAATTCATGTGCCAGTACAAGTTCAACATGGAAATAACACCCACTCGCAAGCAATTAAGCTTCATGCAGAAGAAGAATGATGAATTGTTCAAGCAATATGCTCAAAGGTGGAGAGCCTTAGCTGCCCAAGTTCAACCACCACTTATCATAACTGAAATGTGCTTCTACTTCTTGGGAACCTTGGGATCCCCTTACATCAGGGCAATGGCAGGAGCAGCATATAAGGATTTCTCTAAATTGATAACTGTTGGAGAAAGGATTGAGAGTTTGGCTAAAGCTGGCAAACTTTCTATGAGCAATGAGGACACGAATGGAGGATTCCCGCCTAGGAAAAAAGAGGCAGAAGTAAATCATGTGCAAGGTCAGCAATCTTCCATTCCAAGATATACATGCCCAAGACCCCAAATACCATCCATTCCTCCTTACCCATTATACCAAGTCACAAACACCATCCCATGTGCCCAACCCCAAGTTAATAACATCCACATAAGACCATATCAACCAACTCGCCCAACATATACCCCAGCACCCCGACCAAATTTTCAAAACCAGAACCGTAATCAACTTCTTGACCTTCCACCTTGTCCAAAATTATCCATTTCTAATGTTGACATTTTCCAAAGACTGTTTGATGCTCATTTGATCTCATCGTGTCCCGTGCGCCCGTTAGAGCCACCATACCTAGCTTGGTACAGTCCAAACTTAACTTGCAAATATCACATGGATATAGCGAGACATTCCATCGAGGATTGCGAAGGTTTCAAGATGGTGGTAAGAAAGCTAATTGCTTGTGGAAGATTGGACCTTCAAGTGGAGTCAAAACCGGATATTATTCATAATCTAATGCCAAATCATGAAGGATAAAATCGGATGAATGCCATGGAAATAGGAGAAACTTGATCCCCTTGTAGTTTTCCCATTATCAATATGGTGGATGCCAAGAAGTCCGGAAATGATAAACTGGACAGTTGAACTAGCGATGGATGTTGTTTCAAAATAATTGTTAGATTGTATTGTTCAAGATTATTTATGCTTTTGTTTATGCTACTCTGAGACATCATCTAAATGAACTTGCATGATTTTTCAATAATCTTTCTTTGTGTTTTCCTTTTGCCTTGTTTCTGTTTCCTTTCTTTTGCTTTCTTCTTCTCTTTCCTTTACCATTTCAGCTCATGAATTCATGTTTCTTCCAAACCATTTATATTCACCATTTGTTTTAGCATTCTAACTCGCCACAGTTGCCAAAAAAATAATAATAATTCCATAGAACTTTTGCCACATGAAAGGGAATTTGGAAGCTTGTCAATGATTTTCTTGCTGCACTTGATTGCAGTAATCGTGAATCCAAGGGCAATAAAGAAACTATTGAGAAATTTTCAAATCGGTTGGAATGCACAGAAAAGGGGTTTAAGTTTGACAATAAGGCGATTGAGATGCTTAACATGGGCATTGAAGAAGAAAGAGCTGAAAATGGTAAAAATCCTGAATGAACAGGAGTGGTTGCGTTGTTGGAAGAATACCTGGATGTCTTTGCATAGTCTTATAGTGATATGCTAGGATTGGACCTAGAGATTACTTTACACAACAAGATCTTTTTGTATCCAGAAGCTGAGCCAAAAAGGAAAAATTAAGAAGAATGTGGCCCGACATGCCACTGAAATGATAGTGAATTACAAAGAATATAAAAAAATGTTGTTGTACGTATTACAAGCTTATCGTACCAATATACGGTCAAGCACAGGGGCAACCCCCTTCTCATTGGTATATAGAATGGAAGTTGTATCCCCTATAGAAGTGGAAATCCCATCGCTCAGGGTTTTATGGAAGCAGAATTAGAAAAGTCTGAATGGGCGAAAGTTCGATATGAGTTGTTGAACATGATCGAAGAGAAAAGGCTTGCAGCTATTCGTCATGGCCAATTGTACCAAAGCAGAATGGCTAAGGCCTTTAACAAGAAAGTCCACTCTAGAGATCTTCATCCAAGAGATTTAGTTTTGAAGAAAATTCTCCCTAATCAAGAGGACACACAGGGAAATTAGGCTCCAAGTTATGAGGATCCTTACATTGTCAAGTAAGTATTCTCAAGTAGGGCGTTGGTTTTGCATGGATGAGCAGAAATTTCCTAAACCAATCAATATTGATGCAGTCAAAAAGTTTTATATTTCAAAAGAAAATGAAAAAGCCCGTTAGGTCAAAAACTCGAAAGAGCAGTCTAAGCAAAAGTTAGGGCATAACAAGAAGAAAAATAAAAAGAGGCCTGCTAGGCTGAAAACTCAAAAGAGCGGCTTAGGCAAAAATTAGAGCAGAAAAAGATAACCATCATTTCCAACAACCTACACTGAGACAATTTTTGGTGATGAATTTGTCTAGTAAATCAGGCAGATCAAAGACTGAAATTGGGGCAATTTTGAAAAAGGGATTTGAAGACATGTCATCGGAGGTCATGGCTATGGTGCTCAACTTGCTGCAAGAAGTCGATTGATTGAGCTACAAAGAACCTAAACTAGGGCAAATTTTTGTGTCTTTCGCAATTTTGTATTTTATTTTTACATTGTTACCTTTTCCAAAACATTTTGTCATCCAATATAACAAGCAATAAAGATGTTCATTCAGTTAGTCCTTCCACATTCTCTTTGAATGCATGTTTATTTTTGATGTCTCAAGTAGGATGAATTTAAGCTTAAATTATACAATCTAACAATGTTTACAGCAATACATCAATGACTAGCATCACAATTTAGAAATTTCAATCAAGCTTGGCAGAAAAGTAATCATCATGTTAAAGTGGAGGAGAAAAAAAGAAATGAGCAAGGTCACAGAAGAAGAGAAAGTCTTAGTTAAGCCAGAATGTCCAGTGCAAGAATTATGAGTTTGATCGGTTAAAGTTTTCCTCGAGGTCTGCTCAATTTGGTTGCGGTTAGTTTCTTTAAGAACGTGAAATTCATGACTTTTGCAGATAAAAAAAAAGAAAGAAAAAAAAGAAAAAGAAAAAAGACTGTCTTCCCTGCCAGTGTCATGCTTCCTATCAGCCCCCAATAGCATTTATATTTCCAGTTGGCCTCATATTGCCAATTTACTTTTCAAATGGCCTCAGATTGCTACCATTTACATTTCCAGTCAGCCTCAGATTGCCAATTTACTTTTCATGTTAGCCTCAGATTGCCACCATTTATTTCCAGTCGGCCTTCATGTCGGCCTTAGATTGCCACCATTTACATTTCCAGTGGGCCTCAGATTGCCATTGCTTTTAACTTCCTGTCACTTGTTGACCCATATCCAGTTTGTCAAAAGATTTTTAATTTCTTGTCACTTGTTGACCCGTATCCAGTTGGTCACAAGATTTTTTATTTCCGGTCGCCTGTTGACCTATATCCAGTTAGTCGCAAGGCTTTTAAGTTCTAGTCAGCCCCTGTTGGCTTTTAATTTTTTATCACTTGTGGGCCCGTATCCAGTTGGTCACAAGATTTTTTATTTCCTGTAGCCTGTTGACCCATATCCAGTTGGTCGCAAGGCTTTTGAGTTCCAGTCAGCCCCTGTTGGCTTTTAATTTCTTGTCATTTGTTGACCAGTATCCAGTTGGTCACAAGATTTTTTATTTCTTGTCGCCTGTTGACCCATATCCAGTTGGTCGCAAGGCTTTTAAGTTCTCATCAGCCCCTGTTGGCTTTTAATTTCCTGTCACTTGTTGACTCGTATCTAGTTGGCCATAAGATTTTTTATTTCCTGTCGCCTGTTGACCCATAATCAGTTGGTCGCAAGGCTTTTAAGTTCTAATCAGCCCTTGTTGGCTTTTAATTTCCTGTCACTTGTTGTCCCGTATCCAGCTGGTTGCAAGATTTTTTGTCACTTGTTGACCCCTATCCAGTTTGTCACAAGATTCTTAATTTCCTGTTACTTGTTGACCCGTATCTAGTTGGTCGTAAGATTTGTTGTCATGTGCTGATCCGTCTCCATTTGGTCGCAAGATTTTTTATTTCCTATTGCCTGTTGACCCATATCCAGTTGGTCACAAGGCTTTTAATTTTTCCATCAGCCCCGTCAGCTTTTGGAATTCCAGTAAGCCCCTATCAGCTTTTAATTTCCTGTTAGTCTCATCGGCTTATAAATTTCCAGTCAATCCAGTAGGTTTTTACATTTCTTGTCATTTGTGAATTTGTGTCAAGTTAGTCTCTTTTCTTTTCATGATTCATACAGTTAATTTCTGAATTGCAGCATTATATGTGGCTTTCTTGAAGGTTTAGGTTCTTTCAATGTTAGAATTTGATTTTTCTTGCATTTGCATTTCATGCATTACCAACCAAAATCTATGTTCATATCTTTACTCATTCCTTACGAAGATAATATGTAAAACTTAGATTTTTCATATTCTCTTATAATAAATATGTAAAGAGGGGCAACTGTGAACACCTGATTTTGTCCGGCCCGTTAAACAAAAATCCAAAAATTTGCATTCTTCATTACAGTTACTTCATCATTTTCTTTTGAGAAAAATGTGAGAAAAGGAAAAAAGAGTTTTTTTTGTTGTTTTATTTATCCCCAAAAATTTAAACAAAAACAAAAAAAGAGATCCCAATTTGTTATTTCAGCCTGATACTAATAAAAATTCTTTTTGTCCAACCCAAACTTGATTTATTACAAGCCCAGGTCTTTTGTTTCTTTTAGAATCTGTCCATTAAAGAAAGAAAAAAATATAATATAAAATGAAAAAGGGGAGAGAGAAGTCACGTTGAAGATCCCATTTCCTGCAAACGACAACAATATACGAATGGGAATGATGGGCAAACACAATGATCCTCCATCCACTGTCTGAACAATGATGATGTCCTCTCTACTTCCTGAAGCATGATCATGTCTCTACCTTTACAAATGAGGGAGACCCTATCGCCAACCTGTGCTCAATGATGGTGATGACCTGCATAGGAACAACCATGGCTATATAAATCCATCATTCACAGAAGAACAGGAAAAAAAAAAGCAATATCACAAGAGAAAAATTCCAAACACAGAAGCAATACCAAAAATTTTCAAGCACCTCAGCCAAAATCTTGAAAACTCATTCACAGATAATCATTTTTGCAATAATCCAGCAAACAACAAGTACAGAAGCAGAGTGAGGACAAAGCACGCTGAAAAGACCCGTGTTGGTTTGTGGGGATAGTCGTCAATCCAGAAAGCAGCAGGGGATGTTACAAATGGTATCAGAGCCTGCACCTCTTCCAGTACGGTGTGGTTCGGGGACGAACCAGGCGGAAGCTGGTGGGCATGTAACGCTCGGGGATTGCGAAGTCGGGGAGTGATCGCCGGTGCAAGGAGGCACGGACAAGGAGCGGCTCCTGGCAGACTTCGAAAGCGGAGGGGTTTATGAATGAACCGATTACACACCCGAATGAGAGGGATCTTAAGACTGTATAGGTATGGGACTTTACAGTTAAGGAGGGCTTATATGAATTGATTTGTACTACCTATACTAACAAGATGCATCTTCTTTTCGGTAGCCTAAACTGAAAGAACTCCACAGTTAAGCGTGCTTGACTTGGAGCAATTTTGGGATGGGTGATCTCCTGGGAAGTTTTCCTGGGAAGCGTGTGAGTGAGGACAAAGCACGCTGAAAAGACTCGTGTTAGTTTGTGGGGACAGTCGACAATCCATAAAAAAAGCATAGGGGCTACGGCCTCCCTTGATCATTGCCGTGGCCCCTCTCTCAAACTCCTTCCCTATCTTCCATCTTCCCCCTGCCACCACTATAGCCTCTTGTTCTCCTTTTCCCCTTTTCCCTCAGCCAACTCCACCATCACCACCCCACTCCAGGAATTCATGCTCGCCACCGCCATCACCCTCCATAGCCACTGTTGCGCAAGCTAGCTTCCATCAACCACCACTCTTCCCTTCCTCTCTTAGCCATGAAACCCACGGTCTCGGCCACCATTCTACTGCCCCAATGGCTGCGTCGCCACCACCCACCATCACCTCTCTTTTTTCCATTCCCCTACTTCTATTATCATCGCCACCATCATCATTCCATATCCTTCATACACAATCCACCACCATCATGTGTTTAACCCACCTGAAAAACCCAAGCCAAATTTTATGCAATTTCTTTCAAAAAAAAAGACGCAGAAGAGGGGAAGCACCTCGGCACCCTTACCGGAAAACCACTTCCTTCCTCTATCAACAACCGCGCCTTCCCCCTTGGATCGGCCTTCCCTCTCCACTCCTTTTCCCCCTCTCTCATCGCGGCCACCACCATGCCGTTGGCCCCATCTCCCCATTTGCATGCGCCGCCAGCCACCGTTTCCCACTTCTCCATCGATCCACTATCATCCTCGCCTTGCTCCACTCACGACCAACCTCCCTCACTCCCTCCGCTACACATCACGCCCCTTGTGGCCACAAACGCGAAGGCCTCGTCCTCGGCCTCTCCATGCCAGTGGCGGCAGTCTCCTCCATTTCCTTTCATAACCGCGGCCTTCATCCCCTCACTCTCTCTCTATTTCTTGGTCTCTCTTTCTACCTCTCTGTGTATTTGGGTGTGCATGTGATAAAAGAAATGTGTATGTGTGTGTTTCAGAGAAAAAAAAGTGCTGTATGTGTTATGTGTGGGTATGGGTATGTGTTTAGGACATTGATTTATTTAGTTCATACTGCTTGTTAGTAACTGGATTTTGTTTTTGGGGGCTTACCTATTTAGACTTGAGTTTTTGGGGTCCTGTAACTAAAAGGTTTCCGAGTCAAAGTTTTTAATGTTTCTTGGGTTCTATGTCATTTTTTAGTTAACTTTTGTTTGTGTCTTAGTCTAGGCTTTCTTTTTATTTGAGTAATGCAATTTAGTGAATGGGTTTGAGACATTGGGCTCGATTTTCCTTTTTTGGGGGGTCAGTCCTTATCTTTAATTTTTTTTGTTGTTTCAAAAGAATTGGACCTTTAGTTATCTTTTGCTTTTATTAGAGTCTTTTCTTTTTATTCATAACTTTATGTCAAAATTTTTTTTTATTCACTATGTTTAGATCCTTTTTTAAATTTTATAATATAAGAGTAAATAAAAAAATATTTTCGGTCTTATTTTTTAAAAAATTATTTTTGTTGTTTGTGTTTTAATAAAGTTAATAGTTTGTCTTTGAATTAGTTTTGTTAGTTCGTGATTGGAACTAGTTTTTTTTTAAATAAATAAAATGTGGTTTTCATTCTAATATATATATATATATATATAAATAAAAAATCTTTTTCAGTCTTATTTTAATTGACGCAATGATCAATAATAGTGATTGAATAGCAAATGTTATCTTCATTGTTTTTGAATCATAAGGATTTATTGAATAATCAAGTACTAATTTAAATCCTATGTGAGAACGGATTTTATTTTCTAAAGAAATTGCTTTTTTCCAAAAATATTTTAATCTGTGCAATGACCGATAATAATGATTGAGTAACAGATATTACCTTTATTGTTATTTGAATCATAGAGGTTCATTGAGTGGCCTAGTGCCAACTTGAATTCTATGCAATGATGGATTTTATGTATCTTGTTACAAATTCTGTTCTCCATAAATAAAATCCATCAACACATAATCATTTTCTATAGAACTACGTGACTTTGAGTTCCTCATTGTACCAGAGGATGATCCCTGTCAAGCCAAAATTATTTTTTCTCAAATTGTTTTGTTTAAATTGTAAATATGTTTTGTCTTTTTTCTTTTTTATTTATTTTTTTTATGGTTATTAATTAATTTGCACAACTTACTAAGGTATCGTCTAAGGACGGGTGTATTAGGGGTGCGTAGGATTAAGTTCCTACCCTTCCCTATGCATAACCGACTCTCGAACTCAAATCTGGTTTCAAAGACTATTTTCTAAAAGTAATGGGTTTTTCCATGTTTTTCCCAATTTAAATAAACTTGGTGGCGACTCCATGATTTTCAAACAAAAATTCTTTTTTCGCCGTCCTCGTCGTGATCCCGGTTGCGACAAATGCCAATCATCAAATGGCACCGCACATTCTATGAAGGGGATGATGTGGAATTGTAAAGGTTTAGGAAGACTCCTATTCACAACATGAAAGAGATTTGTCAGTCCCATTTCTCTGAGGTTGTGAAGCTAAGTAAAATGAAAAAACAACCTTTGTATGTGACAAACATTATGAAGAAATATGGATTTATTAAGTACTTTATTGTTAATCTGAGAAGGATTGTAGGGGATTAGCAATGGGTTGGAAGGAAGGTGTTCAAGTTTCAATCATTGCACATGATGAGTTCTTCATTTATATTAAAGTCGAAGATCTAGAGAGGTCAGCGGAGTGGGTAATAGTGTTTGTTCATTTACATGGTTCCAAAAATCTCAAACATCAACGATATACCAGAATTTTGGAGTTGATTGCATCAACCAGGTAGAATTATGTGGTAATAGGGAATGTTAGTTTCATCTACTCTAATGAAGAAAAGGAGGGAGAAGGATTGAAGCTTGTTGAATCTATTGAGGGGTTTAATAACTTCATCAACCAAGGAAGATTAGTAGACCTGGGTTTTGTTGGCTACAAATTCACATCATACAATAAAAGCTATGAAGGGAATTTGATAAAGGAAAGAATTAATAGAGGGCTAGCTTCAATTGCATTGGAAACTAAATTATCTAGAGGCAAGGATACTGCACTTAAAAAATAACAGTTCTGACTAATGCCTTCTCTTGTTAGAATCAAGCCAACCTAGTTATGTGAAGAAAAGAATCTTTAAATTCCAAGAAAGATAGTGTGATAACCTAGAGGTGAAGACTATCATTGAGCAAACATGAGCCATGAATATTTTTAGTTCTCCTATGTTTTAATAGTAGCCTAGAAACTAAATAATAGATCACTAGACTAAAGGAAAAGCTTCAATAACTCAGAGACAAAGACAAAGGTGAGCACAATAAAAATCCATATAAAAAAGAAAAAGCTAATTACTGCCTATGAAATTGAAGAGATACACTAGAAGGATAAATCAAGGGTATGGGTGGCTAAGATAGGGGGACCAAAACACAATGTTCTTTCATGCAAAATGCTAATCTAGAAATAGGAATAATAAAATATAAAGGCTAGAAGATGGAAGGGGAGGTCAGTGCATTGACCCAAAGAGCACTAGAGGAAAAACATAGGAGTACTTCGATCAGCTCTTCAGTTCAAGTGACTTGATAGATCCTTTTCAGCAGCTGCAAAGAAAATGCAAAAAAGTTACAGGCACAATGAACTGGAACTTAATAAGACCAATTATAGAAGGAGAAATTAAGGCTGTTGTATTTTCAGTTAATTCTTTTGGAGCTCTAGGTGATGATGAATTTACAGCCAAATTCTACCAATTCTTTTGGGAGACTATTAAGCATGATGTTCATAAGGCTGTGGTAGTATGCTGAAAAGCTTCAATCACACTTAATCCAAAGGTGAAGAGTGCCTTATCAATGACACATGTTCGGCCAATTAGTGTATGCACAGTGTTTTATAAGATTATTTCTAAAATTCTAGTGCATAGGCTATAAAGGTGTGTGAATAAGCTTACTAGTGCCAATCAAAAGTGCTTTCATAAAGGGAAGATTGATCAATGATAACCTCTTGGTGGCTTATGAATGCAAGCATTTTTTGAAAATTAAAAGGAATAGTAACTCCTTTGATTTGGCCCTCGAATTGGAAATAAGCAAAGCACATGACAAAGTAGAGTGGTATTTTGTGTGGCATGTTATGGAGAAGTTGGGTTCTTGTGGAAAATAGACTAGTTGGAATGTGTATCTACTTTATCATTCCCTATTATAGTGGAAGTTCAACTTATAGGTTTCTTTAGACCTTATAGAGGACTCTAACAAGGAGATTCTGTCTCCCCTTATCTATTCTTATTTTGTGCAGAAGGGCATTTTTTTTTGTTCCATAAGGCACAATAGAATAAGCAAGCTATTGGATTGAAAATAAATAGTAGGTGCCCTCCATTAGCTACCTAATTTTGGCAAATGATTCCATCCTATTTAGTAAGGCATCCACTCAACACTATGAAAATTAGTTGGAAGTACTTAATACTTACTGTAAAATCAGTAGACAGTGTAACGCCCCGATTTTTCTATCTGAGAGAAAAGACCAAAATGCCCTCGAGGTCATTTTTTGCCCGGAATTCAAGGATAGCCGGCCTGGCAGCCATCGAAGGGTCAACTCAATGTTTGAAGGGGATTAGATGGTCCTTGAGTGATTTCGAAAACAAAAATCGTGTTTTCTACAGTTTCGGGTCAAATGACTAAAATACCCCTATAGCGTTTTACGCGGGTAAAGGTGCCGTTTGAACCCGAAACTTTCCCCAAAGGTTCAAAATGACATTTTCATGTGTTTAAAAGTATCTATTTAAGTCCCGGTGGTCCCGAGCAGTTTTGTACAAAATTACAATTTTGCCCCTGGCATAATGCCATTTGAGCTTAATAATGTGATTAAGCAAACCTAAGCAATATTAGAATTTAATCGAAGATTAATTAATTTTCATAATTAATCTAGAGTCAAAATAAGTTATAAAAATTAATTAGAACCTAAGATTACTTAGACTAAACTCAAACCCCTTTTTCTTTTAAAAACTCAAGTTTCCAAGACATAGAATCTTAAATAGTGTTTTCACTATTCACTCTCCATACTCCAAGAATGTAACGCCCCAATTTTTACTGTAATTTTTACTATCATTGGAAATTACTGAATTACCATAGGTAATTATTACATAAGATTTGAGGCCGAACAATCCTTAATAAAGGAATATAACATTAGAAGATAGGTTAGGAGCGATTCATGCGAGAGTCGCAAATCCCAAATTTCTGTACGTGTAAAATGACCAAAATGTCCCTGAAGTTATTTTACTCAGAAAATGAGGATTGTGGGCCCCACATATTCTCAAGGGGATGTTTTGAGAATAATAAGGGATTGTTTGTGTTATGTGTGTTAATAGAGCAGAAGAATCTCAATTTTGAGTTTCGACGTGAAATGACCAAACGCCTCAAGGTGTTTTAACTCCGATGTGCGTGCCGACTGAGCCCGAACCTCACTAAAATGTTTTAAAATGTGTTTTTAAGCCATGATTAACCATTGGTTAAGCTCGGGTGGCCTCGGCGCTTTTAAGTGAAAGTACGAGTTTGCCCGTGTTTTTGGGGAGTTTTGGGAATTTCGGGATTTTTTATTCGTATACCAAACCTAAGCAATATTAGGCTCAAATTAAAGCTTATTAAATTCTAAATATTAATCTAGATTCAAAATTATGTATTTAGATTGATTAGAACCCAAAATTGCTCAAAAACACCCAAATTGCTTACTAATTCACTTAAGCCCTTAACCGTAAATTCTCTATATTACATGAATACCTTGCCTACACCTAAATAATGCATGGAACACACAAATTTCACTTCTTTGGGCTGTAATGCACGAAATTATTGATGCCATTATGCAGCTGAATTATTTCCAAAAGTTGCACTAAAACAAAATGCCAAAATGTCACCATAAGAGACATAATTCCTTAATTTCATACAACTTTGTCTAAAATGATTTTTCCTCCATTATTTCTCCTGAAAAATTCTGACAACTACCTCCTCATTTTGGCCAATTAGAAGCCTCAAAATCTTCTATAAATAGGCTTGCTTGAGTGGTCTTGGAATGCTTGGTTCATAACTAGTTTTTAGGAGCACCAAAAACTTTCTTTCTTCCTCCTCTTTGGCTGAATTCTTTCTTCATTTTTCAAAGAGATTTTGTGTCATTTCACTTCAAGAAATCAAGTTCTCTTCCTCTTCTTCAACTCAGATTAGGTAGGGAGTAGTTTCTAAATTTATTTCTATGCTTTGAGGAGTTGTGTTTTTAGCTCAAAATGATGAAATTATGAATTTACCTTAGCTTTTCATTTTGGTTTTCCTCTTCTTCTTTTTTCTTTAACCAATTCAGGCCATATGGCCTAGGTGGAACTAAGATGATGGCTTGATGATGAGGACCTTGAGGGTGGGTTGTAAATCCATCACAAGTTAGGCCTCTAAAGCTTGAAAATTCCACTTGATGCAAAACTTTAAAGAATAATGCTTTATGATGCTAAAACAATGATTTTTAGTTTAGAACTTGAAAGATGTATTTCCTTTTATGTTTTATTTCTTAAGATATGTATTGGGTTGAATTTATAATTCTTTTAAAGTCTTGAAGGAGCTCTAGTAAAGAAACAAAATGAATTTGCATCCATGATTAAGTTTATGCTTTGCATAACCATGTTTACCTTCTATGTCATCACTAAATTTTCAAGAATGAATAAATGAACTTGCATTTCTCATGTTTAAATTCCAAGCTTGTATTTCATATTTATGTTTCAAGTTATCACTTAATCTTTCAAGATAATAAAGAGGTTGCATCTCATATTTAATTTATGCTCTCACTTTATTTTATAATGGCTAAAAGAATCAACGCATGACATATTTATTTTATGCCATCACCTAAAGATCCTAGAGCACAAAGACTTGCCCATGTATCACAAGCAAAGAAATATGATTATTGGAGTTAAAAAAATTATTCTTTAAAAAGTCTTGAGATTGGAGCTTAAAAGGATGTAATAATAATTCTCTTCTCCTTTTCTTGGTCCTGATGCGGACTACCGCCGCTCCGGTTTCTTAATATTCTCTTCTCCTCTCTGGTCTGTGCTGAACTACCGCTCCGGTTTCTTAATATTCTCTTCTCCCTCTACTGGTCCTGTGCGGATTACCGCCGCTCTAGTTTCTTGTATCATGTTTATATTTCAAGTTCTTGCATCATGTTTAATTTTCAAGTCATCACCTTAAATCTTAAAGATAAAGAAATGGAATTGCATATCATGTGTATAATTCCAAGCTATCACCTTATAAAGATAAGATTAAAATAAGGTTGCATAGCATGTTTATAACTCTAAGATGTCACCTAAATCTCTAAAGCTCAAGACTTACTCCTTTTATCTTAAGTAAGAATTTTAATTGTGAAGATCCTCCCAAATTTGACAAAAGAACTAGTTTCTAAATGAGTTTTAAGGCTTTGCAAGGATTTTACGGGGAACTAGTATTTTATATGCACTTAAAATATGATTCTATGTAATTGCATGAGGTTCATGATTCGGCCACTGATCTGAGTTTAGTATCAATGTGTGATAATTATGGTTTATTGTTAAGAGAATGATTCATAATTGGTTTAGTAACTAATTAGTTCTATAATTGATAATTCTATGTAAGGATTGGATGCTTATTAAGTACTTGATATCATTGAATGATTTCCTGGCTTGCATGTTATAGTTCTTTGTTGCAAATAATGAGAATGCTTATACATGAAATATTCTTTATTATGTAAAATTTACCTTTGTTGCTAGAAGAAAGTGTATCATTGTAAAAGTGTAATTTGGAAAGGTTACGCTAAGGAAAGACTTGGTATTTAAGCGTGTCCATTATGACCCACCTCTCTTTCCTGGGAATCTCCCATATGCATGATTACAGTTGATATATATTATTCTAGTTTAAGACTATAAATAAGAAAATGTTATGATGTTTATGAATTCTATTGTGATATAACATGCAAAGATTTAATGGTGACTTAAACTTATAAGAAAATGATCCTTTGGAACCATCAGACTATAGGTGGTGAAAAGGTGATTTTAGCCCCCTAACCCGTTCTCTCAAAAAGGTAGAGTCGGGACTTTAGCTTATCAAAAGGGATAAGTATATGCTAGTGACGACTAGTAAAGTATGAGCTCATAACCTAAATTACTCCCAAAAGGGTGGAGTATAGGGTGGCCTAAGGAAAATAATGATGATGATAAGATTTTAAGTCACCTAAGGCACTAAAGAAATGAAATATGTGCATTATGTCCGCGTGTAGCTAATATTATATGACATTCTTTTATGCATGTTATTTGATAATGATGATGAGGAATATGATGTAATGATAAAGGAAAAGTTCATTGTAAATATGACATGTTAAGATTATGATGCATTATAAGACGCATGATTAAAAATTGACGAACCTCGGTTAAGTATTTGTCCGCACTTAAAATGAATCTTTGCATGCTCACTATTTTAGAATAATCCCGAGGTTCCTGGGGACTTTGATGATGACACTGTAGAAGGAGGTACCCTACTGAGAATTCTTTAGCAAGATTCTCACTCCTTTTTCTTTAATTACGTGATTGTCTCCAGATTGAGATGGCGAGATTGGTCCAGTTCCTTGATACCGCTACTTGGGAATTTCACTATGATCCGTGCATCGCTCGTATCATTTTGAAGGGAGGTCTTGTGATTCGTGTTTTTATTTACATAGGTCGTCCCTTTGCACATCCTGTCCCTAGTTATCGATTTTCTCCTACTTCTCCCTATGGCGATGAAATGGTTTTCGAACATGCACGTCCACTTGATGAAAGGATGTTACGTTCTTATCCCGCTTCATCTGCTGTCCACGGATTTCCAGAGTATGTTCCCGAGACGAGATATTCTGAAACTGATCCTTCAGAGGACACTCCTACTCATGTATATTCTGAGAGCTCTGCTCCTACTCCCACACGTGTAAGAGAGGGTAGTGAGGAAACAGTTGTTCAGCCAAGGTTAGCAAGAAGGCCGTCCATGCGACCCCAACATGGTGCATCTCGTGTGTCCCCTCCCGAGGGAGCTCATCAGTGGATCGGATTTATTCCCCCATTTCCAGGACAGTGGCCATAGAGGGTTCTTAGTAAACTTATGTGTGATCATGCACCCTAGTTTTAGGATAACCTTCCCGGCTTATAGAGTTATCTAGTTTAGGGGCATGTATTTCCTTATGTATTTTCTTTTATGGGTTTGCATAAGACAATGATGTATGAACATAACCCACCCTTTGAGTGAGGTTATTGTATGTAAATATATGCTATAATGTGTTTATGGATGTTATATGATGGAGCCAAAGTGATATGATGTGATATATTCTTAAACGTCTTATTATACTCCACTTACTCGTTCACGTTGTACTCGGCTCACGTTTTCAATTATGTTTTTTTTTTAAAAAAAATGGCTCGTAATTTCACTAAGTATTTTCAAATTATGAAGAAGGAACCAAAGTAAGGAGTAAAGTCTAGTCATTAATTAGATTCAACCTAGGTGTATTTGGTTAATAATTAGGGTGTTACAAAGAAGCCTAGGTAGAGTAGGATTTAGACCCCACTAATGGGCTAGAATGCTCACTAATCATGCCTTAAAGTAGCCTTGATTACCTATCCTTTCACTTACACACTTACAAGTTCCTAATCCTAATCTTAATCAAAGCTACACCTAAACACACCTCTTAACCATAATTAAATGAAAGATTTTCCTCCCCTTAGATCCCCAAAAAGTGGCGCCACCTCATCCCCTCTTTCATCACAAATTTGTTCACTCACACACTCAAAGAAGCATGCTACACCATGCCTAAACCTATGCTTACACCATGCCTAAACCTATGCCTACATCTTACCTTGAAATGACATAACCAAGAGATATTTCCTCCCTCCTTTCTTCCCTAAAAATGGTGCCATTCTTTCCCCCCACTCTCACCCCTCATGTTTCATTTCTCTATAAATAGCATGCTTGGATGAACTTGAGCCACTTTTGGTTCATTTGCCAAGTTGAGTTTTCAAGAGCACCTCAAAGCTTTCCTTTTTCTCTCAAGTTCAAGAGTTCCTCTTCTTCAACTTCTTCATCTTCTTCTCTCATCTCAACCTCCAAATCACTTGGTAGGGATTTTATTTTAAGTGTTTCATTCATTAAAAGTTCTTATTTAGTTATGTGCTTTGTGATTTCTCTTGAATCTTTAGTTCTTCCTTCCTTCTGTTTTCTTTCTTTTTTTCGATTTCTTGGCTTCCTTTTTCTTCCTTTTTAATTTCGGCCATTATGGCCTATCTTGGAAGAAAAATCATGGCTTGATGATGAGGTTTCAAGATAATGGACTCATCATTATCATTTGAGAAACCTCTAAAGCTTGAAACTTAGTCTTAATCTCAACATATTTTGGCTATCCCTTTCTTTTCTTTCAATGGTTTCGGTTTCTTTTCCCTTTTTCCTTTTCTTATTGGTTTCGGCTTTTCCTTCTCTTTTCCTTGCTATGGTTTCAGTTTTGGAAGGTTTGTTTTTAGATAAAAATGACTCAAGGATGAGAGCACATGATGTTGGAGTTTATGTGTCACCAAGATCATGGCCTCTAGAGTTTTAAAGTTTGGTTCTTTTCCTCCTCATGGCTTCGGCCTTGTTTTCCTTTCCTTTGGTGTTCAAGGTTTTGTTTTGAATAATGTTGGTTGTTAGTTATTTTGATCTCTTGATCCATTTGCTTGAACTTGATGATGATGTTCAAACCATAAGGTTTCTTTGACACTTTGGTACAAAGAACTCTAAAGTTCACTTTATCTTGCTATGATAAGTTTGGGTTAAGGTTTAAGTTTCTTTAAAGTCTTGCAAGAGCTCTAGTGAAGAATGTAAAATGAACTTGCATTCATATTTATTTTCCTAGCCTAGCATATTTATTTTTGAGCTAATCACCTAAAACGTAAAAGATTAAAACAAGAGTTGCATTCTCATATCACCTAATAGAATGAGCTTGCATATTTACTAAAATCCTAAAAGATAAAATGAGCTTGCATATTTACTGAAATCCTAAAAGATAAAATGAGCTTGCATATTTACTTTCAAGTCTTATATATTTACTTTCAAGTTTTGCATATTTATTTTCAAGTCTTGCATATTTATATTCCTAGCACCTCATGGTTATGTTTCAAGTTCTTGCATCTCATATTTACTTGAAGCTCTCACTTTACTTTATAATGAAGAATAAAATGGAATGCATAGCACGTTTATATTTTGTTATCACTTAAAGAACCTAGAGCTCCAAGACTTGCCCTTTTATCTCAAGTTAAAGGTGGCTATGGAGACATCCTCATGGATGCATATTTCGGCCATGTGGTGATGATGAACTTGGTGTGAGTTTCATCTAGTCACAAGAGCCGACAATCTATGTTTTAAGATTTTCTTTAGACTTCAAGAGTTTTATAAAATTATTACCAATGAGATTTATGAATTATACCTCTTCTAGGAATGTTTTAAACTAGCCACCGCCCCATGGCCATTCTTAGTCCTTTTCCTGAAATAAAATGGTTTTCAAAGAGGTTTAGAAGTCCTAAAACGATTCCAAGATAAGTTAGCAATTTATATGTCTTGAAAATATGAGATTATGTGTTCTTTGGAACCTATGTTTTTTTATTCTTCCATGTTGTGGTTGCTGCTGTATGATGATGTTTTGACATGTTAGAATGTGTAAAAATTATGTATGTTGAGGTAGGAGCCTTTCTATGTATGTTAGGAAAGAAACTAGCCTTATAGAGAAACCGTAAAGTTGAGTTTTAGCATAGTTTTGACCCATTTATTTTTAGCCACTGCCAAAACTATTTTAATGGGATAACATTCAGTTTAGGATTGATTAATTATGAAAAAATTGGTAACATTTGATGTAGGATTGATTTTTAGCGCCTATAGAGAGACTAGTAACTAGAAAACCATAAAAGTGCAATTTTAGAACACTTAGATTATTTAATTTTCTAATTCTGTCCAGCAACCTTATAACGTAGTAAACATGGTTTATAATTAGTTCAAAGGCATAGGAATACCTCATAATTGGTTTGGATTTAATTTATAGCGTCTTAGGCGAAGACGGAACGCAGAAAGGGTCTAAAACGTAGTTTCTAGAACCCTGTAATTGCAAGTTTTAGAAAATGGCAGATATGTATGGGGCTGTTTGGTTTTTCTCCTAGGAATAAAAATTAGTGAGGATATTAGTTGTGAACCCATAGGTGCATAAAAGATTAATAGCGGACGTTAGAATGATTATATCTCAAGTTTAAGACCCGTAAGGGTCAAAGCATAAGACACCCTAGGTTTAAGAGCATAATAAACTCTAGTACTTCATGTGGGTGCTTGATTTTATTATGGAAATTTATGATGACTGTGATACTCATGATTATGTATATATATATGAATATGGCATAAAGCAAATTTGGAAGAAATTCGGTATGCCGTGGTTATGCTGCCGAATTTCTAACAAATTTGAGGAACTTGGAAAGTTTTCAAAAAGATATGAGTTTTGAATGTGACATAGTACTGTGAGAACGCGTTCTGGGGGATGGCGATACGTAACGCCCCAGAAACAAATCCTTGAGGGGGACAATGATACGTAATGCCCAGAAGAGGACAATATTCGCTGTGTACTTCATGCCGGTGCGACGCGTTCTGTTATGATTATTATTATTGAGATTTCACTTATCAAATGATAAGTAAGAACTAGTGATGACTAGTTAAGGTATGAGCTTGTAACCTAGAGATGTGACACGTTCTGGGTGACACCGGTTCGGCCGACCACCCCCAGATCAATTGTCTTTTTAGGGTGATCCCTATGTACAGTACGATGCTTTGAATGTCACACAGTTACAAGAAGAGAAATGCTTTTACATGAGATGTATATGCCACCTGTATGATGCTGATAGCTCTATAAATGTTTAATTGATTATGCCTGTTGCATCTTCATGCATTCATGCTTTATTATGTTGCATCCATGACATTAAGACTCATCCTAAAAGGAACGGACCTTGGATAATTAAGTTTAAAACCTAATAAGTGAATTTTATGTATGCTCACCTTTTTCAAAGAAACCCAAGGTTTTTGAGGATGTAGATGATGACACCTAGATAGGAGGCTACCCTACTGAGATTCTTTAGTAAGATTCTCACCCCCTCTATCTTTTCTTCCCATCACGTCTTCAGATGACGACGTTTGTGGTTTTTATGGATTCCCCGACGTGGGAAGTGCACCATGATCCGGAGCATGGTTCATATCATTTTGAGGGTCAATGTGTAACATCCTCCCAAGTACAACATCATCCTTAATTCATGACATTAGACTCGAGAATTGTTACTTCTTAATTATCGGACCTTTCTTAAATAACTATAGCAAATGCGATAAGATTGTGTAATAACTAGCGTAATTTGATTAACAAAGATACCAGTCAATTACATAAGGAAGCTCTACTATGAGCTTGAATACATATACAATCTCTATTACATTCACTTACATATATACCTACAACTATATACCACATAAGAAGAACATCAACTACTAAACTACTGCAAAATCTCGAGTTTCTTGCACGTAGCAGCCACATTGTTCTCTAAATCAACCTGGAGACGACACGAGAACACACAAAATAGGGGTGAGAATTATACAATTCTCAGTAGGGTAACTCCCCCAATCACAATTATAATGTCATCGTCGTCGCCCCAGCCACTCCGGTTTATTAAGAAAAAGTGGTCATGCATTATATAATAACGGTTTATTTTTAAAGTTCCAAATCATACTTCCAAAGTGGGTTACTGTTAACATTCAATCACTTAATGTATATATACCATACTATTCAACATCATATACTACTAACTTTCCACTTAAATATATTGGTCTCAATATCAATACTAAACTTCTTCACTCGGTATATAGCACAAAGCATTTCTTAGAAAATTTACTTCTTAAACTTGCCTTGGCCCTTGACTAATCTTGTCACATCCGGCGTTCATGCATCAGTCCTAATGTGGCAATAATGGGTAATAGACTGCTTTTCAGGATTGAGCTCATTCCTATACATGATCATTGGATTTACTTTCTCCAATTCTCACACAGACCTATTCCTAGCCAGGTTTACTTTCCCCGACTCAATTCAAAGGTAGTCAGGTTTACTTTTCTTGACAGATCGGATTTACTTTCTCCAGCCCAAGGATTATAAATCTTATGCTTTTCTTGGTAGTTAGATTTACTTTCCCTAACAAACTGGATTTACTTTCTCTAGTCCAAGAAACATAATCTTATGCTTTTCTTTCGCATATAAACAATTGTAGTAATCATTCATATCTATGTGTACCTAACCTCATCAATAAGTTTACATGCTCAATTACTCATATTCATATTCAGGGACTCATGTCATACTAGTACAAAATGCTATTATTTCATCAATTCAAAGCATCAATTTATTTTCAGCACAATGGCAGATTTCACACTATTGTGGCACGAATTTATTTGCACATAAAACAATCATTTTAGAGGTTATAAAAATTATCAAGGATACCTTAATGTGTCACCAAGGTCCTATAAAAATCTCAGGGTAATTAGAGTTCTCTAACTATATTAACAAAATTCTACAAATTTAGTGGTCAGAAACTACACACTCTTAGCCAATGGCCAGAAGTCTCAATTTTTATACCCTATCAAATGAACCCAGAACTTTGTACAAAAAATTAGAGTTGGACCTCAATATGTCCTCAACATCCTGTGAAAATTTCAGCTAATAATTCGATCATTTGCTAGGTTAATAAAATTTGACAAGTTCACAGCATCAGATTCAACATTTCAGGCAGCATAGTTACCACTTTGGTTCTTGAATTTCTGAATACATTATAAGTCAAAAACAGAGCTCAAAGAAAATCATGGAACTATCCTAGGAT
This sequence comes from Dalbergia cochinchinensis, assembly GCA_031216125.1. Taxonomy (NCBI): domain Eukaryota; kingdom Viridiplantae; phylum Streptophyta; class Magnoliopsida; order Fabales; family Fabaceae; genus Dalbergia; species Dalbergia cochinchinensis. The sequence goes on along the minus strand of CM062368.1, from coordinate 55,560,183 downwards.
GTTACCTTCAACATATAATTTTTATAGCACATGAAAACACCCACAATTCCCTCAGAAAATTCGTGAACAATCACTGCCAGCAGGAAAATCGAAAATCCAGCAAACCACTTCAAAATCTCTTTTGATAAAAATGATTTTTACACAACCCCAAACACTCCACTAAAATTAACACATAAATATCATCATATTAGCAACCAATATATCCAGAAATTTCAGATCAAACACAATCAGAAAAGTCCAGCATAAAATTGGAAAGAAAAGACCAAACAATACCCTACTTTGATGGCTTTAGGGATCTTGGCTCCAAAGGATGCTCCAAGATTGATTTTGCTCAACTCAAGGCCACCAAATCAGCACCAAGCCCTTCCTTAATCAGTGATGTATGAGATACCAAGGTTAGGATTGATGAGGAATTGAAATTCCAATCGGTTAAATTTGTAGGTATTGATGTGTAGAATAAGTTTAGTGAAGGTAGTTTAGTGTTTTATCAACTCTAGGCTAGTGTTTTTGGCATTTGAAGTGAAGTTTGAGCTCTTGGACATGGAGGAACCTGGTTTCCTTCTCCTTACAGCATGATGCACGAAATTTTGAGCTTCTTGAAGAAGCTTGGCTTGTGGTTATCTTGTTATATATAAAAGAATGAGTATTGTATTGTATAATTAAATGATCTTTGACCAAAGTAAGAAAAATGGATGGCTAAGATTTGGTTTATTGGTCAAAGAATGAATATTGGTTAGTCACTTAGCTCAAGATAAGTGGCTCTCTTTAACTTGTAGAATAAACAGCTTTTACAGTGTCAAAATCGCACACCAAAATCCTACCAAATGGGTGAGATAAGAGCACCCGAGTAAAATATTAATAAATGAAAGGTCATGATTAAAAATTGCTTTTCAATTTTCAATCCTTGTCATCCACTTGGCATAAAGTGGTTGATAAAGCTTACTTAGCCACTAAGTAGCTTTTATAGTGTTAGAAACTGCACACCAAAATTCTACCGATCGGGTAAAATAGTGTACCCGAGTAATCAAACATTGGTCAAAAATAAATTCTAGGCATAAAATATTTATTTCTAACTATTTCTAACCTCATTTCCATGTTTTCCCAATTTCGGGCATCTTCGGGTCTTAAATCAGGGGTTTCGGCTGTTGTAGGCCCGCAAAACACAATTCACTTTTTTTTTTTATAAATCCGTTGGATCGTCCTCATCATTGTTCAAACTATCAAATTTTTGAAATTATGACTAATAAAGCTCAAATAAATTTTTAGACAATTTTTAGGGTGTTACACGATGCATTGTTCGTGTTTTCATGTTTGTTGGACGACCCTTCGCCCACCTTGTACATACTCATCGCTTCTCCCCGACAGCACCATATGGTGACGATGATCAAATTTTTGAGTGTGCCTATAAGCATAATGAGAGGGTGCTCCGTATGCACATCGCCGCCTCGACCGTGCGCGACTACCCCGACTATGTGCCGTGTACATACTTCTTGGAGACCGATCCATCGGAGGACCCGCCTACCCACTTGTACAACGAGAGCTTTGCACCCACTCCACCACCGATGGGAGAAGGCAGGGAGGAGACTGTCACTCAGCCGAGGCTGGCTCGGAGGCAGTCCATGCGCCTTCGTAGAGGAGCTCATGTCTAGCCACAGCGAGTGCCCACTCTGGATGTGCTTCGTCCTTGGATTGGATATGTCCCACCCTTTCCAGGATCCCAATAGTAGCGACTCATGGGTAGAGATAGTACATACACTACATAGATGAGGATAAATCTTCTTTTGTTTAGAGGTTATCCATTCTAGATGCACTTGGGTTAGGGAGTTTTCTATTTCGCTTTCCATTGTATTTTCTTTTCCATTGTACTTCCCTTTCAGTTGTATTTGCTTTGTGTTGTACTAAAGTAAGTCCCGCTTTTCTTGAGTGGGCATATTATATATCTATATATGTGGGCTGTTTTATCATGCTGTGCAACTATATGTTTTATGATCGGATGTTCATGTGGTGTTTATTTGGATTTGTGTTTTATTGCTTTTATGCTTCATCATTCGCCATGTTGTGCGGCTCTTACTTTGCTTTTACATTTCAAAAAAAAAAAATTTACCTGTATTTTCCACTAAGTATCTTAAAGTAAAGAGAAAACTATGACATAATAGACTAATGATTAACCTAAATATGTTCTAGAATATTGGGTTAAAAATTAGGATGTTACAGACAGGAAGTTAATTTGAGCAAATCCTTTGTTTTCTTAGTTGCAACACTCCTCAATAAACCAAAACATAGCTAGCAAATTTAATACAAGTTCCTCATATTGGTGCCCACGATAAGCACCTAAGACTCCTAGCCATAGTCCAAAGTGTTAGCTCTAGAACTCTTCTGAAAGATTCAATGAAATATGTTTTGAATAACAACAAAGCCAATTTTAGAAAAATACTTTGAAGAATGACTCATGTTTACCTTGAGTTTTTTGAAGTAGCAAACAAGTTCTATCATTAACATAACAAAACCCCATTAAGCTAGAATAACTTCATTTTACATTTGCAAACATGTTTTATCTCATTTTAAGATATAGGATCTAAATGAAAATGATTATTATATCAAAAAATCAAGCTTGAAAATGCCTAATGATTTGAACAAAAGTAACCAAAACAAGAAACCAAGACTCAGGTTATCAGAAAGTAGCACTGGACTTCAGAAAATACACTTGGAATAAAAATATTGTGACATCCTAATTTTCAACCCAATACTCCTAGGACGTAACTAGGTTGATCATTAGTTTATTACTCTTTTAGTCTCATTCTTTAAAAACATTTCTATAAAATACTTAGTAGAAAATACGGGTAAAATTTTTCTTTTTGAAAGGAAAGATAAAGCATGAGCCATACGCATGTGCTAAGTAAACTACGTCGTCATCTCGCAAGAAAAACAAGAGGGAAGAATACATCATATCCAAAGGAACACAATATCATAAAAGAAATTACATAATAGTCATGCCATACACCAAAATAGTAGTAGAGTTGTTACAATCATCCGTACATCTTAAGGGGAAACATAAAGAAAAATACATTTGAATCTCCGCCTACAACAGTGCATCTAAAAATAGATAACCTCTAAAACCAAAAGAATACTACCCTAGTCATGTAGGAGTGTGTGCATTGAAGTCAGCTGCCAGCTCCTACTCCTGCTTGTCAACGGGAGGTACATATCCAATCCACTGGGCTAGCTTGGCTGGGGTGGCCAAGCAGTGAGAAGGTCAGGCTTATGCTCCGTGGCGGGGTACCATCCTCACTCTACCTCCTCATAGTGGTTGCGTCATGGTATCCTCACTTCCCAACCCTATGGGTATGGTGGGGGAAGAACCCATGGATGGAATGTCCATCTTGGAGGGGTCTGTCTCGGAGAAGGCTCGGGGTGAATGGGGAACGTACTTAGGATAGGCGTGGATGGCAGAAGCAGCGTTGGGGGTGCGACGAATGCGCTCTCCTCGGGGGCGCGTGCGCTCGAACAGGAGGTCATCAGTGAAGGGTGAGGTCGGAGTGAACCGGAAGCTAGTGACTGGCTGAGCAAATGGGCTATCCATAAATACAAACATATGGATGGAGCAACAGCCTACGAAGTGATAGGATTGGTGTGTGGCATCAAAATGCAGCTCCCATATCGGCGCGTCAACGTATGTGATGAAAGATGCCATCGTCCTCTGAAGACGTGATGGAAAGAGAAGATAGAGGGAGTGAGAAACTTTCTAAAGAATCTCAGTAGGGAAATCCTCCTATCCTAGTGTCATCATCTACGTCTTCAGGAACCTTGGGTTTATTATAAAAAGGTGTGCATGCATGGAGCTCATTATTAGGTTTTCGAACATATTTATCCAAGGCCCGTTCATTTTAGGATAAATCTTAATGTCATGAATGCAATATAGCAAGGCATGAATATACATTATGCTAGAAAGAATTACAACATAATCATCAAGAAACATCATATAAGTGGCATCTAGTGGCATATATAACTTTTCAAGTGAAACTTTCATTTTTCTTAACTGTGTGACATCAAACTTCATACTTTTCATCATGGGGGCCACCCTAAAAACATCTCTAGGTTATGAGTTCATACCTAACTAGTTGTCACTAGTTCTTACTTATCTCTTTTGATAAGCGTAACATAATAATCCCGACTTCTAAAGTACGGGTTAGGGGGCTGATAAACTCTATTTTTGTATATATTTTCCATTTTACACTTGGTACTTTTGCATTCTTTTTAGTTTAATTCTCATAGATTTTGTTAGTTTTTATACTTTTCCCCTCCATGCACTTAATTTTATTTTACGACTTTTAAGTAGTGACTTTTGCACATATATTTCTCACGATACCTTTTTCTTATGCAGAGTGGATCGCAGTCACTTGAAGAGTCTTCCTTGGCAGTGCACAGTGGGGTGGAGCTTGGAGCAAGTGGAAGAAAGAGTAAGAAGGCTGGATTGAAGACTCATATCCGAATAGCCTCGCTGCAGCGAGAATCAGTCACTGCAGCGAGCACAGAAGAAGAGATGAGGTAGAATTACGGACAGCTTCGCTGCAGCGAATATCACTCGCTGCAGTGAGTTTGAAGAGCGGCCGAAGTGGAGAATTTCAAGCCCGTTCGCTACAGCGAATATCACTCGCTGTAGTGAGTGTTACGGAACCGAACCTGAAAGTTTAATTTTTGTAATTTTGACCTACAAGGGCCCTTTTTAGCAAAATTGAGGATGATGTAAGGGTGGGAAGCACGAAACCTAAGACACTTCTTGCCACATTAGGAAAGAACCCTAGGTTGGAGAGCTCTCATTCTTCCTTCTTCTTTTTCTTCCCCCTTTCCATCAAGAACACTATACATTCACTGTTAGAGTACTTTTTATGTAGTTTTCATTCAGATTTCGCTTTTCCACCTTGCTCTCTGGTTGTAACCCTCGCATGGAGAAGTAGTTTGCTTGCTAGCTGAAGGGATTCAAGAGTTAGGGATGTGTTGAAACATTATTAAAGTTTAATGCAAGAGTTTGGTGTAGTTCTCTTTTCCTTTGTGTTTCCCTTTCTATTTGTGTTTATTGATTCATATGCATGAATAGGTTATGTGTTGTTTGGGTATGTAAGCACGACTTGCAAGCATATTTTAATCAGTTTGTTGATTGAATGCATGTTAATTGATTTATTAGCAAGTATTTAATTAACCAAGGGAATTGAGATAGCTCTTGATTGAGGGTTGGACTATGGCAATTGGTTTTGTAATTGGCTCATACATTTATATGTTGTGATTGCAAGTATTTAAATATATGTGCTATACATCATCCTTTAGTTGATTGACTTTAAGGAGAATTGCTAGCTAATGGTGTGATTGCACGGTTAGTACATGGTCCCGCATCAAACGCTTATCATATGTTATGTTAATGATTAACATTCCCTAGCTCTGGAATCCCCTAAGCTAGCTTCCTTTTGATTATTATCAATTTTATTACTTGTTATTATGCTTTTCATTTTGATGCAACAAAACCCCCCTTTTAATCCAGCTAATTAGTTTAGCTTCCCTATGAGACGACCTGAGGTGCATTCCACTATCTAGGTGTTTGTTGCAATCCGGTTGGGAATTTAATTTCCTTTATTAAACTTGGTGCTGACAACGGCCAGCCGTCAGGGGCATAAAGATCATCTATCATAACCTTTAATTCGAGGAGTCCATAGGAATATTTCCTTCTTTGAAACGCTCTACTAGTATCTAGTACGCAGCGAATTATCCGCTTTGGCAAGCTCGATGTCAATACCCTCAGGGATTTGCTTTCTCCCCACTGAAGCGGGAGAAATACGTCTCAGTGTTATGTCACATTTGTTCTTGGGCATGCTCGGCTAAACTGGTGTCATCCATGACATATCTGATGGAGTTTTCAAAAACTTTTCTTAAGTCCTCAAATTTGATGGAAATTTGGCAACGTAACGGCAATACACCAAATTTCTTTCAAATTTGCTTTATGCCACAAGAGCTAATAGCACATGTAAATCAAGTCATCAATATCATATAACATATCCATTTGTGCATCAATGCATCATAGCATGTCATGTTTCAAGAACAATCATTTCTAGCTCTTCATATATCTCTAGCATATGCATCCCTAATGTTTCATATGAAACTATAACATGAAAAGGTTGGGTTTTATCTCTAGGGATCAATTCCTCAAAGGAAACATACTTATGATTCATGAATAGTCATACACTTCTCATTAATTTATGATAGGCAATCTCATAGTTTCATATGTAAACAAGATCATGAATTCATATAATTCAAGTAGGGAAAGTGTTTATTGCATATTTGGGATTCTGGTAATCGATTACATGAGCCTTGTAATCGATTGCACAGCTTCGAGTTTCAAAACAGATGAATTGAGGGCTCTGATAATTGATTACATGAGCCTTGCAATCGATTACACAGCTTTGGGTTTTCAAAATAGATGAATTGGGGGCTCTGGTAATCAATTACATGAGCCTTGTAATCGATTACTAGTGTTCTAGTACGTGTAATCGATTACATAGGGCTGTAATCGGTTACTCAGGCCTAAATGTTCATGTTTGAGTCTGGAAAAACTTTCTGGTAACCGATTACATGGGCTCTGTAATTGATTACCAGTACCTTTAAAATACGAAATTTTCAGTCTAAATCATCTTCTAAGTTATTCTTCCCTTTTCTAACCATTTTGAACCTTGTTCCAACACTCACTTTGAAATCAAAACACTTTTACAAGATAAAAGCCCATAGCTTTCAAGATTTAGTTGAAAGAGAATCCTTGAGCCTTAGATCTTTAGGTGATAAACATAAACATGCCAATGCAAGTTCCATTTTAATCTTATCATTATATAGTGATGGCAAGGAAAAGTAAAGATGCAAGGCTTGAAAATAAACATGAGAATGCAAGTTCATCCTTAATCTTTAAGTTTATGTGATGGCCTAACACATAAACATGCTATACAAGAAATGTAAACATGAAGTGCAAGTTCATTTCTTATCTTTGAGCTTTAGGTGATGACTTGAAAAATAAATATGATATGCAAATTCAATTCTTTATTTTACTGCTCTAGGCCCCTTAGAGTTTTCACTCTAAATCAACAATCAACTTTAAGGTTGAAATGGGTAGGCTTTGAGATTAATTATTAAGCTGATAGCAAGGAAAATAAACATGAATGCAACCATTTCTTATCTATTTGAGTCTTAGGCTCAAGATTACTCTTACAACAACATAGTTTCTTTATTTGCTAAAAACCTTTTTCAAAAGTTAAACCTTCAAGCTTTAGAGGTCAAACAAGTGATAGTCTTGCAACCAACACTCAAGATTCTCATCATCAAGCTATGGTTTCTTCCAAATGTAGGCCATTGAGGCTGAAATCAAAAGAGGAGGAAAAAGAATAGAAAAGCTAAAAAGAAAGTGGAGAAGAAAAGAAAAAGCAACATTGAGTTTTTACAAACCAAGAGATAAACAACAAAAGAAAAGAATACAACTCCCTACCTTGGATGTGTCTTTTGTTTGGAAGAAGGCTTGATCTGGGAAAGAGAAGAGGAAGAAGAACTCTTTGAGGTTGAAGAAGAAAAGCTTGGAGTTGCAAGAATGAGCAAAGTTCTTGCAAGCTTCCTTAGATGCCTATTTATAGAAAAATAAGAAAACAAGAGGGTGAGAGTTGGGGGAGGGGGGGAAGTGGCCGGCCAAAAAGGGAGAGGGAGAGAGAGAAAATATCTCTTCCATGTGGTCATTCAAAGGTATGGCTTAAGGCATGGTGAAGCATGATGTAAAGCATGGTGAGGTATGGTTCAAAGTATGGTTATTTGTGTGTATAATAAATCACCATGTGATGAAAAATGGGGAGGGGTGGCCAGTTCTCTTATGGGAGTTTAGGGGGGATATTTTGTCATTTCATTTGTGTTATGACTTGGTTTAGGGAATAGGTTTGATTAGGTAATTGATTAGGAATTTGTAAGTAAGTGTTTTAAGTGAGGCAATGGGTAATTAGGGGTGCCAAGACATAATTAGGGAGTGCTCTTGCTTCATTAGAGAGATTAAAACTCATTTTAAAATGTAAATAATTGTAGACACAATTCCTTAATTTAAGAAATTGGAGAGACAACCACTATTCAAAATTCCATGTCTTGGAATCTTGGGTTTTAAGAAGAGATTTAAGTTTAATTTAAGCAGTTTTAGGTTCTAATTAATTTTAATAAATTATTTTGACTCTAGATTAATTATGGAAATTAATTAATCTTTGATTAGAGCCTAATATTGCTTAGATTTGCTTAATTTTGTTATTAGGCCCAGAATGCACTAAGTAGGGGCAAAATTGTAATTTTTGTACAAAACTGCCCGGGACCACCGGGACTTAAATAGACATGCCCAGACTCATAAAAATGTCATTTAAAACCTTCAGGGGAAGTTCGCGCTCAATTAGCTCATTAATCAGGGTCAAACAGCCACATGGGCGTTTTGGTCATTTTGCGCATCGAAACTCGAAAACGAGATTCTTCTACCCTATTAGCATACATGTAACATCCTAATTTTTAACCCAATACTCTAGAACATATTTAGGTTAACCATTAGTCTGTTACGTCATAGCTTCCTTATTACTTTAAAATACTTAGCGGAAATACTGGTAAATTTTTTTTTGAATTATAAAAGCAAAGTGAGCGCCGCGTGACACGATAAATAATAAAGCACGAAGGGAAATAAAGCAAGCATCACATAGCAGCATGACATAAGCAAGTAAAGGCACATCACAATAGAACTGAACTGCATATTTATATAATATTATATGATATGCCCACTCATGGAGAGTGGAGCTTAGTTTATTACATCATGAACAGATACAACTAAAAAGCGAACACAAAGGAAAGTATGACGGAAAATATAAAAGTAACTCCCCTACCCAAGTGCAACTAAAGGGATAACTTCTAAACAAAAGAAGGTCCATCCTCATCTAAGTGGTGTGTGCTCTACCCGGGTACTCCATCGGTCGTACGTCACCTCCTACTGACGTCCATCTCGCGAGCGAGGCGGAATGGGGATCAAGAGTGACCCCCGCGATGTGGCCGCATATCCGGTCGTCGTGCGAGCCGTGGCTGAGTCACGGTATCCTCACCGCCCTCCCTCATTAGTGGTGGAGTGGGAGCCGTGACTATCCGGTCGTCGTGCGAGCCGTGGCTGATCCACTCGTCCTCACCGCTCTCGCTGTACGGATGGGCAGGCGGGTCCTCCAATGGATCGGTCTCTGAGAAGTAAGTACGGGGCACGTAGTCGGGATAGTCACGCATTGCTGAGGCGGCGGTGTGCATACGGAGCATTCTCTCATTATGCATACGCGCGCGCTCAAAAACCCGTTAAATCCGTCATTGGAGGTCTTTGTCGGGGAGAAGCGATGGGTATGCACGGGGTGAGCGAAGGGACGTCCAACGAACATGAAGACTCGCACCGTGCATTGTCCCTCAAAATGCTATGATCCGTGCTCCAGATCATAGTGCACCTCCCATGTCGGGGTGTCCACAAAAACCACGAACGTCGCCATCTGAAGACGTGACGGAAAGAAAGAGATAAAGGGAGTGAGAATCTTGCTAAAGAATCTCAGTAGGGCCTCCTACTATTTAGGTGTCATCATCTACGTCCTCAGGAACCTTGGGTTTAGTATTCAAAACAAGTGGGCATGTATCAAGTCCATTTTTAAGCTTTAAAACATAATTAGCCAAGGTCCATTCATTTTAGCATGATTCTTAATGACATGGATGCAATCATATTAAAGAATGTATGCATGGCTCTACTTAATGCAAGAAAATAATCACAACATTAAGAATATCATAATAATGGCATAAAGTGGCAATTAAATTCTCATGTGGGAAACTTTGTGACATAAACATCATATTTTACTTCCTCATAGGCCACCCTAAAAGACAATCGCCCTGGGAGTGTTCGGCCGAACCGGTGTCACCCAGAACGTGTCACATCTCTAGGTTATGAGCTTATACCTTAACTAGTCGTCACTAGTTCTTACTTATCAATCCCGATAAGCGTAACATAATCATAAACATAATCCCGACTTATCCAGTACGGGCTAGGGGGCATTTCTTGGGGGTGCTCAGTCGAACCGGTGTCACCCAAGAATTCATCTTGGTACCGATGTCACATGAGTTCTTTGGAGGTGCTCGGCCGAACCGGTGTCATCCGAGAACTCATCTTAGTACCTCATAAAAATCTCATAGGTTTTCAAAAACCTTTTGAGTCCCCAAATTTGTCAGAAATTCGGCAGCATAACTGTAACATCCTAATTTTTAACCCAATACTCTAGAACATACTTAGGTTAATCATTAGTCTGTTACTTCATAGTTCTCATTTTTACTTTGAAATACTTAGCGAAAAATACGGGTAAATTTGTTTTTGAAATACAAAGTGAGAGCCACGTGATACGATATAACATGTAACAGACAAAACATACATCTCATAACGTCATAGCATAAGGCACATAAAGGCACATCATGAGAAACACTGAATATCACCTCATATATATATATAACTTGCCCACTTATAAGTGTGGGACTTAATTTAGTACAACACGAGGAGTACAATTAAAAAGGAAATACAAGAGAAAGTGCAACGGAAACTATAAAAGCAACTCCCCTACCTAAGTGCAACTAACGGGATGACCTCTAATACAAAAGAAGGTTCATCTCCATCTAAGTGGTGTGTGATCTACCTGGGTACTCCATCGGTCGATCGTCACCTCCTACTGACGTCCATCTCGCGAACGAGGCAAATATCCGGGAAAGTGGGCGAGCTCCTCGGGCGTAAAGAGGCGGAACGGGGATCGAGAGTGACCCCCATGGTGTGGCCGCATCTCCGGTCGTCGTGCAAGCCATGGCTAAGTCACGGTATCCTCACTGCCCTCCCTCATCGGTGGGGGAGAGGGGGCGGAGCTTTCGCTATACGGATGGGTAGGCGGGTCCTCGGACGGGTCGGTCTCCGAGAAGTAGGTCCGGGGCACGTAATCGGGATAATGTCGCATGGCTGAGGCGGCGGTGTGCATGCGGAGCACTCTCTCATCATGCGTACGCGCGCGCTTGAAAACCCACTCGTCGTTGCCATAGGGTGCAGTCGGGGAGAAGCGATGGGTGTGCACGGGATGAGCGAAGGGGCGTCCTATGAACATGAAAACCCACACCGTGCACTGTCCCTCAAAATGGTATGACCCATGAGCCGGGTCATAGTGCACCTCCCATGTCGGGGTGTCCACGAATACCACAAACGTCGCCATCTGAAGACGTGACGGAAAGAAAGAGATAGAGGGAGTGAGAATCTTGCTAAAGAATCTCAATAGGGCCTCCTACTACCTAGGTGTCATCATCTACGTCCTCAGGAACCTTGGGTTTAACTATACAAAATGAGTGAGCATGCATTAAGTCCATTCTTAAGTTACAAATCATAGTTTAGCCAAGGTCCATTCATTTTAGGATGATCTTAATGTCATGAATGCAACATAATAGAGAATGTATACATGGCGCTACCTAATGCACATACATAAATCATATCATCAAGCATCATCATGCTTAGTGGCATAAAGTGGCAATAGAAACATTCATATGGGACAAACTTAGTGACATAATCATAATCATGAAACTTCTCTTCCTCATGGGCCACCCTAAAAGACAAGCGCTCTGGGGGTGCTCGGCCGAACTGGTGTCACCCAGAATGTGTCACATCTCTAGGTTATGAGCTCATACCTTAACTAGTCATCACTAGTTCTTACTTACCACTTAACGATAAGCATATCATAAATCATAAATCCCGACTATCTGAGTACGGGTTAGGGGGCAATTCTCTTAGGGGTGCTCGGCCGAACCGATGTCACTTAAGAGTATAAATGGGTACCGATGTCACATGAGTTCTATGGAGGTGCTCGGCCGAACCGGTGTCATCCTAGAACCCATCTTAGTACCTTAATTTTCAAAATCTCTTTAAGTGCCCAAATTTGTCGGAAATTCGGCGGTACAAAGGAATTACACCAAATTTCTTCCAAATTTGCTTTATGCCACATGAACATATATCCTCATGCATTCCTCATATGAATAACATTATCACTCTTCACATAACGCATGTATCATCATAGAACATTCAAACGCTTACTCTTACGGTAGCTTATGCTTTGACCCTTACGGGTCTTAATCTTGAGATATAGTTTTCTAACATCCGTCGCTCATATGTTATGCACCTAAGGGCTCATAATTATTCACCACTCTTAATCCTCATGTTCATACTCAAATCTGAAAAGCATAGGGCAGAATTTCTAACTTGTGATTACGGGGTTCTAGAACTTACGTTTTAGACCCTTTCTCAGTTCCGTCTTCGCCTAAGGCGCTATAAATTAAATCTAAATCAATTATGAGATATTCCTATGCTTAAGAACTAATTATAAATCACATTTATCATGTTGTAATATTGATGGATAGAATCCAGAAAACTAAATGTTCTAAGAGTTCTACATTTGCGTTTTTACGGTTTTCTAGTTACTAGTTTCCCTATAGGTGCTAAAATTCAATTCTAATCCAAATGTTACCAAGTTTTTCATGTCTAAACAATCCTAATCTGATTATGTTCCCATTAAAATAGTTTGGATAAGTTCCAAAAAACAAATGGGTCAAAACTATGTTAAATTCTAGCTTTACGGTGTTTCTAGTTTGCTAGTTTCTTACCTATCATGCATAGAATCGTTTCTACACCATCATGCAATATTTTCACACATTCTAACACATCAAAACATCACCATACAGAATCACACTCATCATGACAAAACCGAGATCATGTAGCTTCAGTAAGAGAATTAAATTGACATTTCGAGGTACATAAGTTAACTAGTTTCTCTTGGAATCAATTTAGAATTTCTAAAACTCCTTGCAAATCATTTTAATTCATCAAGAGGCTAAGAGAAGCCTTAGGTCAGTGACCAAAATATATTTCATCTTCTAAAAGGGAATAATGTCGTATCTCATGATAACATAACCTTGTAAAGATTTATAAAGCTTTAAGAAAAACTTAGAACATAGACTATTAGTCCTTGTAGCTAGATGAAAACTCATTGCAAGTCCATCATCACTACTTGGCCGAAAACATGCATTCAAGGAATGCATTCACATTAAACTTTAACTTGAAATAAAATGGGCAAGTCTTTGAGCTCTAGGTTCTTAAGTTATGACATAAAATAAACGTGCTCATGCTTTTCATTTTTAATCTTGCTTACAAAATAAAGTGATGACTTAAATTAAATATGCAAGGCATAAACTTAAACGTGCAAGCTTGAAAGTAAATATGCAAGGTTCAATTCTTTATTTTAGTGCTCTTGGCCCAACAACAATCGACTTTAAGGCCGAAATAGATAGGCATTCGAGAAATTAATTAGGTGATAATGCAAGTTCAATTCTTTATTTTAGTGCTCTCGGCCCAACAACAATTGACTTTAAGGCCGAAATAGAAAGGGTTTGAGAATTAGATTAAGTGATGTTGCAAGTTCCATTTTAATCTTTATATTCTTAGGTGATAGCTTGAAAGTAAAGGTGCATAGCAAGAATGTAAATATGAGTGCAAGCATAAGATAAATTATGCAAGTTTATTTTATCTCTCTAGAGCTCTTAACAAGACTTTAAAGGAACTTAAACCTTAACCCAAACTCATTAAACCAAGATATGATATAGTCTAGAGTTCTTAGAACTCAACATAATATTTTTAGGAATCACTCCATGAAACTTAGAAAAAGAAAGGAAAAGGGGCCGAAACTTCAAAAAGAAAAAGGAACATTTTAAAACTCTAGGGTCCATGATCTTGATGATATAACAACGCCAACATCATGAGACCTCATCATTGAGTCCTTAAAACCATTTTGAAACATCACCAAAACTAAAGTTGTCAAGAGTTCAAGAAAGGAAGAACTAGAAACATTTTTGCTCAAGAACAAAGATCAAGCTCTAGAGTTTATTTCAAGTGATGAGCATCATCATGAAACTCTCATCATCAAGCTCTCATTTCTTTGAACTTCAAGACCCATGGCCGAAAATGAGAAAGAAAAAGGAGAAGAAAAGAAGTTCTAAAAAGAATCAAGAGAAACTATGAACATAAAGCTAGAACAAGAACTTTAAAGAAAGAAGTACTTGAAAGAAAATCCCTACTTGGTGTGATGATCTTGAAGATGGAAGAAGAAGATGAAGAAGATGAAGAAGATGGAGAGCTCCAAGAACTTGAAGAACACAAGAGCTTTGAGAGAAAAAGAAAAGCTTTGAGTGTTCCTAAACTTAGCAAATGATCTAAAAGTGGTGCAAGCTCCTCAAGGCATTCTATTTATAGAGAAATGAAACAAATGAAGGGTACACATGGAGGAGGAGGCTTCGGCCATTGCAGATTGGAGGGCATCCCATGAGTTCCATGAGGTGAGATAATGTGGTCTTGAGGCATGGTGAGGTATGGTTCAAAGTATGGTGAGGTATGGTTCAAGGTATGGCTTCAAGCATGGTTCTTTGAGTGAGAAACAATTCAACATGTGTGGTAAAAGGAGAGAGATGGCCGAATATGCATCAGCCATGGGGGGAGGATTTCTTGCATTTTAATTGTGGTTTAGAGTTGTGTTTAGGTGTATCTTTGATTAGGATTAAGATTAGGAGTTTGTAAGAAAGTGTTTTGGTGAGAAAATGGGTAATTAAGGTTGTCAAGACATAATTAGAGAGTGTTCTTGCATCATTAGTGAGTTATAAATTCATTTTAGTGTTTAAACAATTCTAGACACAATTCCTTAATTTAAGGAATTGGAGAGAGAAAACACTATTCAAGATTCCAAGACTAGGAATCTTGAGTTCTAAAAAGAGATTTAAGTTTAATCTAAGCAATTTTAGGTTCTAATTAACTTTAATAAATTATTTTGACTCTAGATTAATTAGGGAAATTAATTAATCTTCGTTTAGAGCCTAATATTGCTTAGGTTTGCTTAATTACGTCATTAAGCTCAAAAATACTATTCTTGGGGCAAAATCGTAATTTTGCACTAAAACTGCCCGGGACCACCAGGACTTAAATAGATGTTTTGAAACATGTAAAAAAATGGTTTCAAACCTCTGGGGAAAGTTCCGGGCTCAAACGACACCTCTACCCGCGTAAAACGCTACAGGGGTATTTTGGTCATTTTAACCCGAAACTGCGGAAAATGGGACTTCCGCCTCCGGAACCACTCAAGGGTCATTCAATCCCCTTCAAACATTGAGTTGGCCCTTCGAGTACTGCCGAGTCGGCCATCCTCGAATTCCGGGCCGAAAATGACCTCAGGGGCATTTCGGTCATTTTCCACTCAGACAGCAAATCGGGACGTTATAATAACTGCAGCATGCCGAATTTCTTCAAAATTCTTCTTTATGCCACATAAGTCATTCAAACATGCATCCTCCATCATAAATTTCCATGCATTTACATAATCATTCTCATGCGTTCACAAACAATGTTAAAAATTCATTATGCTCTTAGTCCTACGGTATCTTATGCTTTGACCCTTACGGGCCTTAAACTTGTGATGTAATTAACCTATCATCTTCTATCAACCTTTTATGAACCTAAGAGTTCTCTTCTAGTAGATCTCATCATTATTTATGCTCTCTATTAAATCTGAATAACATCATTCCTTAGGGGCAACATTATTCTCTTCTAGTACTTACGTTTTAGACCCTTTCTTGGTTCTGTCTTCGCCTAAGGCGCTATAAGTTCGACCTAAACCAATTATGAGGCATTCCTATGCCTAAGAACTAATTATAAGCCATGTTATCTTCATTATAAGGTTGCTGGACAGATTCTAAAAATTAAATGTTCTAAGAGTTCTAGAATTACGGTTTTACGGTTTTCTAGTTACTAGTTTCTCTATAGGTGCTAAAATTCAATCCTACTTCAATTGTAACCAAATTTTTCATGATTAAACAATCCTAATCTGATTATATCCCCATTGAAACAGTTTGGGCAGTGTCCAAAAATAAATGGGCTAAAACTATGCTAAATCTTGACTTTACGGTTTTTCTAGAAAGCTAGTTTCTCTCCTATCTTGCATAGAAATGTTCCTACTTCAACATACATAATTTTTACTTGTTCAAACATATCAAAACATCCTCATATAGCAGCAAACTTATCATGGAAGAACCGAAGCATAAGTCTCCAAAAAGATGCACAACTTGATATTCTTAAAACATATAAGTTGCTAGTTTCTCTTGGAATCACTTTTAGGACTTCGAAGACTCTTTTGCAAACCATTTTATTTTGTAAAAGAGACTAAAAACATCCTAAGGTCAGTGACCACTTAATCCTTCCTTAAAAGAGAATTAAATTCATAAATCTTGTTGGTCTTAATCTCATAAACTTCATGAGGTTTTAAAGAGAATCTTAGAACTTAGGTTGTTGGCCCTTGTAGCTAGATGAATCTCCTTCCAAGTTCATCATCATTACATGGCCGAAACTTATGCATTCAAAGAATGCTTCCACATTAGACTTTAACTTGAGATAAAATAGGCAAGTCTTTAAGTGATGACATAATTTAAACATGCTATGCACTTCATTTTTATTCTTCATTACAAAGTAAAGTGAGAGCTTAAAGTAAATATGCAAGACTTGAATATAAATATGCAAGGCTTGAAATAAATATGCAAGACTTGAAATATAAATGTGCAAAAACTTAAAATATAAATATGCAAGTTCATTTCTTTATTTTAGTGCTCTAGGCCCAGCAACAATCGACTTTAAGGCCGAAATAGAAAGGCTTTGAGATTTAGTTAGGTGATAGTGCAAGTTCTCATTTTAAATCTTTATGTTCTTTAGTGATGAAAAGTAAATATGCTAGACAAGAATGTAAATATGAGATGCAATCCATTCTTTATCCTTTAACTTTAAGTGAAGGTTTGGAAAATAAATATGAATGCAAAGCTCAAAGTAAATATGTAATGCACAAGCTTAAATTTAAACATGAATGCTAGTCCATTTTATTTCTTATTAGAGCTCATATAAGACTTTAAAGGAACTTAAACCTCAACCCAAACTTATCATGCCAAGATAAAGTAAAGACAAGAGTGAACCTCAAGGGTTCTTTAAAACACAAAGTTTCTTTTCTTGAAATGTGGTCATAAATAGCATTTTTATTAAAACTCAAGCTCTAGAGGCCTCATTGAGATGAACACATAGTCATCATCTAGAAGCTCTCATCATCAATCCATTGTGAACCTTATTGGCCAACATGGCTGAAAACTTGAAGAAAGAAAAGGAAAAGGAACCAAAACTTTTAAGAAGAAAAAGAAACATTTGAAACTCTAGAGACCATGATCTTGATGATGCATTAACACCAACATCATGAGTCCTCATCATTGAGTTCATGTAACCATTTTAAAACATCACCAAAGTTAAAGATTCAAGGTTCAAGAAGAAAGAACAATAGAAAACATCTTTAACTTAAGAACAAAGATCAAGCTTTAGAGATTGTTCAAGTGATGGACATCACCACCATGAAACCTCATCATCAAGCTCTCATTCCCTTGTCCTCAAGGCCTATGGCCGAAAATGATGAAGAAAAAGGAGGGGGGAGAGAAGTTCTAAAAAGACTTCAAGAGAAACAATAAACACATAACTAGAGATGGAACTTAAATAAAGAAAATACTTGAAAGAAAATCCCTACCAAGTGATTGAAGGTTGGGATAAGAGAAGAGGATGAAAAACTTGAACACTTGAACTTGAGAGAAAAAGGAAACTTTGAAGTGCTCTTTGAAAACTTACACTTAGCAAATGAACCCAAAATGATGCAAGTTCACCCAAGCATGCTATTTATAGAGAAATGAAACAAATGCAAGGTGCAAATGGGGGGAGAGGGCTTCGGCCATGCAGCACAAGGGCAGCCCCATGAGTTTTATGAGGTGAGATATTGTGATCTTGAGGCATGGTGAGGTATGTGCAACGCCCCGATTTTCTGTCTGAGTAGAAAATGACCAAAATGCCCCTGAGGTCATTTTCGGCCCGGAAGTCGAGGATGACTGACCCGGTAGTCCTCGAAGGGCCAACTCAATGTTTGAAGGGGATTGAATGACCCTTGAGTGGTTTCGGAGGCGAAAGTCTCATTTCTGTGATTCGGTCAAAATGACCAAAATACCCTTGCACGTTTTATGCGGGTAAAGGTGCCGTTTGAGCCCGAAACTTTCCCCAGAGGTTTAAAACAATATTTTTACATGTTTCAAAACGTCTGTTTGAGTCCCGGTGGTCCCGGGCAGTTTTAGTGTAAAATTACGATTTTGCCCCTAGAATAGTGTTTTTGGGTTTAATGATGTAATTAAGCAAACCTAAGCAATATTAGGCTCTAATCGAAGATTAATTAATTTCCATAATTAATATAGAGTCAAAATAAATTATTAAAATTAATTAGAATCTAAGATTGCTTAGATTAGATTTAAATCTCTTTTCTAAAACTCAAGATTTCACTCTTGGAATCTTGAATAGTATTTTCTCTCTCCAATTCCTTAAATCAAGGAATTGTGTCTAGAATTGTTTATACACTAAAATGAGTTTATAACTCACTAATGATGCAAGAACACTCCTTAATTATGTCTTGACAACCTTGATTACCCATTTTCTCACCTAAACACTTTCTTACAAATTCCTAATCTTAATCCTAATCAAAGATACACCTAAACACAACTCTAAACCATAATTAAAATGCAAGAAATCCTCCCCCCATGGCTGATGCACATTCGGCCATCTCTCTCTCATTTACCACATATGTTGAATTGTTTCTCACTCAAAGAACCATGCTTGAAGCCATACCTTGAACCATACATCACCATACTTTGAACCATACCTCACCATGCCTCAAGGTCACAACATCTCACCTCATGGAACACATGGGGGCTGCCCATGATGCTGTAAATGGTCGAAGCCTTCCCTCCTCCTTGCACCCTTGCATTTGTTTCATTTCTCTATAAATAGCTTGCTTGGGTGAACTTGTATCATTTTGGGTTCATTTGCTAAGTGTAAGTTTTCAAAGAGCACTTCAAAGTTTCCTTTTTCTCTCAAGTTCAAGTCTTCAAGTTCTTCAAGTTCTTCAAGTTCTTCATCCTCTTCTCTCATCCCAATCTTCAAACCACTAGGTAGGGATTTTCTTTCAAGAGTTCTTTCATTTAAAGTTCTTAATTTCTTTATATGTTCATAGTTTCTTTTGAATCTTTTTTGAACTTCTTTTCTTCTTATTCTCCTCTATGTTTTCGGCCATGAGGCTTGAGGATCAAAGGAATGAGAGCTTGATGATGAGAGTTTCATGATGATGTTCATCACTTGAACAATCTCTAAAGCTTGATCTTTGTTCTTGAGATAAAGATGTTTTTAGTTTTTCTTCTTGAATCCTTGAAAACCTTTCATTTTGATGATGATTTAAAATGGTTAACATGAACTCAATGATGAGAACTCTTGATGTTGGTGTTAATGCATCATCAAGATCATGGTCTCTAGAGTTCCAAATGTTTCTTTCCTTCTCCAACAATTTCGGTTCCTTTTCCTTTTCTTTCTCCAAGGTTTCGGCCATATTGGCCAAGGAGGTTCACAATGGCTTGATGATGAAAGCTTCTAGATGATGACTATGTGTTCATCACAAAGAGGCCTCTAGAGCTTGAGTTTTAATAAAAATGTTATTTATGTTTACATTCCAAGAAAAGAAACTTTGTGTTTTAAAGAACCCTTGAGGTTCACTCTTGTTTTTACTTTGCCTTGTCATGATAAGTTTGGGTTGAGGTTTAAGTTCCTTCAAAAGTCTTGTATGAGCTCTAATAAGAAATAAATGGACTAGCATTCATATTTATATTCGAGCTTATGCATTACATATTTATTTGAGCTTTGCATTCATATTTGATTTCCAAGCCATCACTTAAAGTTAAAGGATAGAGAATGGCGTGCATATCATATTTACATTCTTGCCTAGCATATTTACTTTTATCACTAAAGAACGTAAAGAATTAAAATGAGAACTTGCACTATCACCTAACTAAATCTCAAAGCCTTTCTATTTCGGCCTTAAAGTCGATTGTTGCTGGGCCTAGAGCACTAAAATAAAGAAATGAACTTGCATATTTATATTCCAAGTCTTGCATATTTATTTCAAGCCTTGCATATTTATATTTCAAGTCTTGCATGTTTACTTTAAGCTCTCACTTTATTTTGTAATGAAGAATAAAAATGAAGTGCATAACATGATTAAATTATGTCATCACTTAAAAGATCTTAGAGCTCAAGGACTTGCCCATTTTATCTCAAGTTAAAGTTTAATGAGGGAACATTCTTTGAATGCATGATTTTGGCCTTGTAGTGATGATGAACTTAGAATGAGTTTCATCTAGCTTCAAGGACCAATAAGACAAGTTTTAAGAACTCCTTTTAAATCTCATGAATTTGTTTGAGTTTAAGACCAACAAGGTTCTATGAATTTAATTCTCTTTAAGGAGGGATCAAGTGGTCACCGACCTAAGGATGTTTTAGACTCTTTTACAAAAATAAATGGGTTTGCAAAAGAGTTCTAAAGGTTCTAAATTGGTTCCAAGAAAAACTAGCACTTTATATGTCTTAGAAACATCAAGTCATGCACCTTCTTGGGGACTTGGTGTTTCGGCCTTGTCATGATGAGTTTGTTGTTGCGTGATGATGTTTTGATGTGTGGAAATTATGTGTGATGAGGTAGGAACACTCCTATGCATGTTAAAAGAGAAACTAGCTTTCTAGAAAAACCGTAAAGTCAAAATTTAGCATAGTTTGATCCCATTTACTTATGGACACTGCCCAAACTGTTTCAATGGGGGATATAATCAGATTAGGAGTGTTTAATCATGAAAAATTTGGTTACATTTGAAGTAGGAATAAATTTTAGCACCTATGGAGAAACTAGCAACTAGAAAACTGTAAAACCGCAATCCTAGAACTCTTAGAACATTTAATTCTTAGAATCTGCCCAGCAACCTTATAATGTAGAGAACATGGTTTATAATTATTTCTTTGACGTAGGAATGACTCATAAATGGTTTAGGTTTAACTTACAGCGCCTTAGGCGAAGACAGAACCAAGAAAGGGTATAAAACGTAAGTTCTAGAACCCCGCAATTTTAAGATTAACGTGCTGCCCCTAAGGAATGATGATGTTCAGATTTAATAGAGAGCATGAATAATAATAAGTTTTGTTAAGAGAGAACCCTTAGGTGCATAAAAGTTTGATAGGAGATGATAGGTTAACTACATCCCAAGTATAAGGCCCGTAAGGGTCAAAGCATAAAATACCGTAGGACTAAATGTATAACGAATCTTTAATGTTGCTTGTGAAAGTATGAGGATGATTATGTGAATGCATGAAATTATGATGAAGGATGCATGTTTGATTGACTTATGTGGCATAAAAAAGAATTTGGAAGAAATTCAGCATGCTACAGTTATGCCGTCGAATTTCTGACAAATTCGGGACTCAAAAAGTTTTTGAAAACCTATGAAATTTTTATGAGGTACTAAGATGAGTTCTTGGATGACACCGGTTCGGCCGAGCACCTCCAGAGAACTCATGTGGCATCGGTACCAAGATGAATTCTTGGGTGACACCGGTTCGGTCGAGCACCCTCAAGAAATGCCCCCTAGCCCGTACTGGATAAGTTGGGATTATGTTTATGATTATGTTACGCTTATCGGGATTGATAAGTAAGAACTAGTGATGACTAGTTAAGGTATGAGCTCATAACCTAGAGATGTGACACGTTCTGGGTGACACCGGTTCGTAGAGCACCCCCAGAGCGATTGTCTTTTAGGGTGGCCTATGAGGAAGTTATGATGATTATGTCACAAAGAGAATTTAATTGCCACTTTATGCCACTATTATGATGTTCTTAAAGATATGATGATTATTCTTGTATTAAGTAGAGCCATGCATATATCCTTTAATATGTTTGCATCCATGACATTAAGAATCATGCTAAAATGAATGGACCTTGGCTAAATTATGTTTTAGAACCTAAAAATGGACTTAATGCATGCTCACTTATTTCGTTTACTAAACCCAAGGTTCCTGAGGACGTAGATGATGACACCTAGGTAGTATGAAGCCCTACTGAGATTCTTTAGCAAGATTCTCACTCCCTCTATCTCTTTCTTTCCGTCACGTCTTCAGATGGCGACGTTCGTGGTTTTCGTGGACACCCCGACATGGGAGGTGCACTATGATCCGGATCACGAATCATACCATTTTGAGGGACAGTGCACGGTGCGAGTCTTCATATTCGTAGGACATCCTTTCACTCACCCCGTGTACACCCATCGCTTCTTCTCGACAGCACCCTACGGCGACAACGAGTGGGTTTTTGAGCGCGTGCACACGCATAACGAGAGAGTGCTCTGCATGCACACCACCGCCTCAGCCATGCGTGATTTTCCCGATTATGTGCCCCGGACCTACTTCTCGGAGACCGACCCGTCCGAGGACCCACCTACGCATCCGTATAGCAAGAGCTCCGTCCCCACTCCACTACTGATGAGGGAGGGCAGTGAGGATACCGTGACTCAACCACGGCTTGCACGACGACTGGAGATGCGGCCACATCACGGGGGTCAGTCTCGATCCCCGTTCCGCCTCTTTACGCCCGAGGAGCTTGCCCAGTTTCCCGGATATGTGCCTCGCTCGTGAGATGGACGTCAGTAGGAGGAGACGTACGACCGACGGAGTACCCGGGTAGAGCACACACCACTTAAATAAGGATAGACCTCCTTTTGTTTAGAGGTTATCCCTTTAGTTGCACTTGGGTAGGGGAGTTACTTTTACGTTTCCGTAGTATTTTCCTTTGTATTTTCTTTTAGTTGTATCTGTTTATGATGTATCAAACTAAGCCCCACTCTACACCAGTGGGCATATCATATATTATATAAATATGCAGTTCAATGTTATTGTGATGTGCCTTTACTTGCTATGTGTTATGATGAGATGTTTGCTTTACTTCCATCTATGCTCTATTGATCATCCTGTCGCGCGGCTCTCACTTTGCTTTTATAAATTCAAAAAAAAAAAAATTTACCAGTATTTTCACTAAGTATTTTGAAGTAATAAGGAAGCTATGACGTAACAGACTAATGATTAACCTAATTATGTTCTAGAGTATTGGGTTAAAAATTAGGATGTTACAGTATGGTTCAAGGTATGGCTCAAGCATGGTTCTTTGAGTGAGAAACAAATCAACATGTGATGTAAATGAGAGAGAGAGGGCCAAAAGTGCATCAGCCAAGGGGGGAGGATTTCTTGCATTTTAATTGTGGTTTAGAGTTCTGTTTAGGTGTATCTTTGATTAGGATTAAGATTAGGAATTTGTAAGAAAGTGTTTAGGTGAGAAAATGGGTAATCAAGGTTGTTAAGACATAATTAAGGAGTGTTCTTGCATCATTAGTGAGTTATAAACTCAATTTAGTGTATAAACAATTCTAGACACAATTCCTTGATTTAAGGAATTGGAGAGAGAAAATATTATTCAAGATTCCAAGAGTGAAATCTTGAGTTTTGGAAAGGAGATTTAAATCTAATCTAAGCAATCTTAGGTTCTAATTAATTTTAATAATTTATTTTGACTTTAGATTAATTATGCAAATTAATTAATCTTCGATTAGAGCCTAATATTGCTTAGGTTTGCTTAATTACATCATTAAGCTCAAAAATACTATTCTAGGGGAAAAATCGTAATTTTGCACTAAAACTGCTCGGGACCACCGGGACTCAAACAGATGTTTTGTAACCTGTAAAAATATTGTTTTAAACCTCTGGGGAAAGCTTCGGGCTCAAACGGCACCTTTACCCGCGTAAAAACGCTATAGGGGTATTTTGGTCATTTTGACCCGAAACTGCAGAAAATGAGACTTTCGCCTCCGGAACCACTCAAGGGTCATTCAATCCCCTTCAAACATTGAGTTGGCCCTTCGAGGACTGCTAGGTCGGCCATCCTCGAATTTCGGGCCGAAAATGACCTCAGGGGCATTTTGGTCATTTTCCACTCAGACAGAAAATCAGGACGTTACAATACATACCACACATAATCCCTTTTTAATATTGAGTTGATCCTTCGAGGATTGTCGGATCGGCTGTCCTCGAATTCCAGGTGAAAAATGACCTCAGGGGCATTTTGGTCATTTTCATTCGGATAGAAAAATCGAGGTGTTGCAAATATCAATTAAACTCTTAAGCAAATTTATTCTATTATCTTCAATCATCACATTCGTAATGTTTTTATCATCAACAAACTCTAATTGAAGACTAGAAGACCCAATATTCATTAAGGAAATGATATCGCACATCAGAAAACTCACTTACAGTAAAACAGTGCACTTTACAAGAAAAGGAGGGAAAATTTGAAATTCAAATTTGAAATTGAAAAGTCAAAATCCAGTGTCAGAACTGGCATGACATCTCTTTTTCCAAGTTGGTCAACTACCTCAGCTTCTAAAAGGAAGAGTTCAGAAACCATGCTTCAAAAAGTAAAAGTAGTTTCTGAAAGGATATCAGGAGTCTTAACTTTTCAACGACTTCTGTAACAGCTCTGAGAAATGGACAAGCTATTCTTCTAAACTGCTTTTCCAAGACCCAAATGGATAATCAACACATGTTAGTTGGAGATCTGATCAAAGGCAATGGTCACAAGGAAGACCATCTATAAATAGAGATAATGTGATTTCAAAGAATATTGACAAAATGCTATAAAAGAGCAAAAACTATGTGAAAATCTCATCTCATATTCTAGTAAACTTCATTACATCTTGTAATCATTTCCTTTTTCTGTAAAAGTCTTCTTTTTATGTTCCTTCATTGTTCATACATTCTTCCAAGGAAGAATAGGTGGAAAGAAGTCATTCAAGTTTTCCTAAGTCTTTCATTGTAAATCTTAAGGAAACTTGAGTGTAGGTTAGTTTGAGTTGCAAATCCAAACACAAACCTTTGTAACCTTGATCCAGTAGTGATCGGTGTGAGTTAGCTTGGAGAAGCTAGTCAAAGTCTACTTGCAACATGACAGTAAAGGTGTTTTACTTGTCACGGTTTAGCTTGGAGGGATTGGTTAAAAACCACCCGATTTAGCTTAGAGAGGCTAGTCAAAGACTACTTGGTTCAGCTTGAAGAGGTTGATGAATAACTACTTAGTTTGTGCCAGTAGGAGTTATCTACTGGTCATAGGTGAAAGCTTGGGAAGGCTATTGTAAAGACTATCCTTGTTTCTTTCTAGGGTTTGAGAAAGGTTTAGTAGAACTCAACTGTTGTTGAGAACTGGATGTAGGCAAGTTGGCCGAACCAGTATAAAAACTCTTCAGTAGTATCTTTCTTCTCCTTCATCTTTTATTTATTTACTACATTCAATTCAAATACTGTGTTTCTTCTGGAAAACTTTCTTTCACATGTTTAGTTAACTTTCTTAGGTTAGAAAACTCATTTTCTGACTTCTCTAATGCTATTTTTGCTGCACTTTAAGCTCATAGTTTGATAGTATTTTAATTAAGTTTTTCAAATGTAACATCCTAATTTTTAACCCAATACTCTAGAACATATTTAGGTTAATCATTAGTCTATTACTCTTTTAGTCTCATTCCTTACAACCTTTTGTTAAAATACTTAGCGGAAAATACGAATAAATTTTTCTTTTTGAAACTTGAAAGCAAAATGCGAGCCGTGCGCTAACCTAACGTTCGTCATAACCATAACGTGCAAGGAAAAGTAACCACACCATTGATAATCATGAAACATAGTATTATACATAACAATCATAATATCATCACATCTTCATAGATACATAGACTACTAACATCATTGTACTGTCATTTACATCAAAACATGCCCGTATATGTGAAGTCATCCTTATCCACCTATGAGGTTGGATAAGTGTCAACCCAAAAGCTAAGCTATCTATGCTCCTGCAGCGACCCTCCGCCTCATCTTCTAGTGTGATCCTTAAGCACGAGCCTTAGCAGAAGTCACGAACCTCGTTGTAATCATCGTCTAGAGACGACACGGAAGAAGAGGAAGGGATGAGAAACTCATTCAAGATTCTCAGTAGGAATTCCCGACTCTAACACAGGTGTCATCGTCGTCGTCCCCAGCCACCTCGGTTTTAATTATGAAAAAGGTGTACATGCATAAGGATTGGTTTTAGGCTTTTCAAATCTATTTATCCGAAGTGGGTGTCTTTTAGTATGAGTCTTAATGGCATGGATGCAACAGATATTTGATGAATGCATGACAATGCCATACGCACATTAACATGAACATCATTGCTTTTGGGCCCCACATAAAGAAACATAAATCATATGTGTGGCATAAAAGGCACAGTACTTTTCATGTGACATCTTTCTCATAAGTTGAACTCTTAAGTTCTTTTTCTTTAAGACCACCCTCTTAACATATCCACCAAAAGTCCAACCGATTCACCGGCCCGGCGATAATCTGGTCACCAAACTACATCTCACCTATCGCCTAGGAATGAACTCAATCCTAACTAGTCGTCACTAGATTTAATAAGGGTTAATAGAGGGGGTATACTTAACTTTCTTGGATCACCTATCTTAGGATCATTTCCTTCTTTGAAACGCTCTACTGGTATCTAGTACACAACGAATTGTCCGCTTTGGCAAGCTCAATGTCAATACCCTCACGGATTTGTTTCCTCCCCACCGTAGCGGGAGGAATGCGTCTCAGCGTTATATCACATCTGTTCTGGGGGTACCCGGTCAAACCGATGTCACCCAGAACCATTCCTGGGGGTGCTCGGCCGAACCGGTGTCACCTAGGAGTTTTCACAAACTTTTCTCAAATTCTCAAGTTTGATGGGAAATTCGGCGACATACTTGGCGCTCACCGGATTTCCTTCAAACTTGCTTTGTGCCACGAAACTTGTAGGACATGCATAACCATTCAACATCATCATAAGACATCAAATCATTCTCATAATCAATCATACGTCTACTGGAAGTCATAAGGTTCGTTATGTCTTGGGACCTATGGTGTCTTATGCTTTGACCCTTACGGGTCTTTAACTTGCGGTATAATTATTCTATCATTTTCTATCAACCTTTTATGCACCTAAGGGTTCTTTTCTAAAAAATATTATTATTATTTATGCTCTCTATTAAATCTGAACAACATCATTCCTTAGGGGCAGCATTATAAATTTATAATTGCGGGGTTCTAGAACTTACGTTTTAGACCCTTTCTTGGTTCTGTCTTCGCCTAAGGCACTATAAGTTAAACCTAAACTAATTATGAGACCTTCCTATGTCTAAGGACTAATTATAAACCATGTCTGCCATATTATGAGGTTGCTGGACAGATTCTAAAAACTAAATGTTCTAAGAGTTCTAGAATTGCGGTTTTACGGTTTTCTAGTTACTAGTTTCTCCATGGGTGCTAAAATTCAATCCTACTTCAAATGTAACCAAATTTTTCATGATTAAACAATCCTGATCTGATTATATTCCCATTGAAACAGTTTGGGTAGTATCCATAAATAAATGGGTTAAAACTATGTTAATCTTGACTTTACGGTTTTTCTAGAAAGCTAGTTTCTCTCTTATCGTGCATAGAAATGTTCCTACCTCATCATACATAATTTTTACTCATTCAAACACATCAAAACATCATCGCACAGCAGCAAACTCATCATGGAAGAACCGAGACATTAAGTCTCCAAAAAGATGCATAACTTGATATTTTTAAAACATATAAGTTGCTAGTTTCTCTTGGGATCATTTTCAAGACTTCTAAAACTCTTTTGCAAACCATTTTATTTTGTAAAAGAGACAAAAAACATCCCTAGGTCAGTGACCACTTGATCCCTCCTTAAAAGAGAGTTAAATTCATAAATCCTGTTGGTCTTAATCTCATAGAATTCATGAGGCTTAAAGAGAATTCTTAAAACCTAGATTGTTGGCCCTTGTAGCTAGATGAAACTCATTCCAAGTTCATCATCACTACTTGGCCGAAATTGTGCATTCAAAGAATGCTCCCACATTAAACTTTAACTTGAGATAAAATAGGCAAGTCTTTGAACTCTAAGGTCTTTAAGTGACGACATAATTTAAACATGCTATGCACTTCATTTTTATTCTTCATTACAAAGTAAAGTGAGAGCTTAAAGTAAATATGCAAGACTTGAATTATAAATATGCAAGGCTTGAACTAAATATGCAAGACTTGAAATATAAATATGCAAGTTCATTTCTTTATTTTAGTGCTCGAGGCCCAGCAACAATCGACTTTAAGGCCGAAATAGAAAGGCTTTGAGAGTTAGTTAGATGATAGTGCAAGTTCTCATTTTAAATCTTTACGTTCTTTAGTGATGCAAAGTAGATATGATAGACAAGAATGTAAATATGAGATGCACTCCATTCTTTATCCTTTAACTTTAAGTGATGGCTTGGAAAATAAATATGAATGCAAAGCTCAAAGTAAATATGTAATGCACAAGTTTGAATTTAAATATGAATGCTAGTCCATTTTATTTTTTTATTAGAGCTCATACAAGACTTTAAAGGAACTTAAACCTCAACCTAAACTTATCATGTCAAGGTAAAGTAAGAACAAGAGTGAACCTCAAGGGTTCTTTAAAACACAAAGTTTCTTTTCTTGAAATGTAAACATAAATAACATTTTTATTAAAACTCAAGCTCTAGAGGCCTCATTGTGATGAACACATAGTCATCATCTAGAAGTTCTCATCATCAAGCCATTGTGAACCTTAATGGCCAACATGGCCGAAAATGTGAAGGAAGAAAAGGAAAAGGAACCGAAACCTTTAAGGAGAAAAGGAAACATTTGAAACTCTAGAGACCATGGCCTTGATGATGCATTAACACCAACACCATGAGTCCTCATCATTGAGTTCATGTTAACCATTTTAAAACATCATCAAAGTGAAAGGTTTCAAGGATTCAAGAGGAAAAACTAAAAACATCTTTAACTCAAGAACAAATATCAAGCTTTAGAGATTATTCAAGTGATGAACATCATCATGAAACCTCATCATCAAGCTCTCATTCCTTTGATCTTCAAGCCTTATGGCCGAAAACAAAGAGGAGAAGAAGAAGAAAAGAAGTTCTAAAAAGATTCATGAGAAACTATGAACACATAAAGAGATTAAGAACTTTAAATGAAAGAACTCTTGAAAGAAAATCCCTACCAAGTGATTTGGAGATTGGGATGAGAGAAGAGGATGAAGAACTTGAAGACTTGAACTTGAGAGAAAAAGGAAACTTTGAAGTGCTCTTTGAAAACATACACTTAGCAAATGAACCCAAAATGATGCAAGTTCACCCAAGCATTCTATTTATAGAGAAATGAAACAAATGCAAGGTGCAAGGAGGAGGGAAGGCTTCGGCCATTACAGCATCATGGGCAGCCCCCATGTGTTCCATGAGGTGAGATGTTGTGATCTTGAGGCATGATGAGGTATGGTTCAAGGTATGGCTTCAAGCATGGTCCTTTGAGTGAGAAACAATTCAATATGTGTTGTAAATGAGAGAGAGAGGGCTGAAATTGCATCAGCCATGGGGAGGGTTTTCTTGCATTTTAATTGTGGTTTAGAGTTGTGTTTAGGTGTATCTTTGATTAGGATTAAGATTAGGAATTTGTAAGAAAATGTTTAGGTGAGAAAATGAGTAATCAAGGTTGTCAAGACATAATTAAGGAGTGGTCTTGCATCATTAATGAGTTATAAATTCATTTTAGTGTATAAACAATTCTAGATACAATTCCTTGATTTAAGGAATTGGAGAGAGAAAACACTATTCAAGATTCCAAGAGTGAAATCTTGAGTTTTAGATAGGAGATTTAAATCTAATCTAAGCAATCTTAGGTTCTAATTAATTTTAATAATTTATTTTGACTCTAGATTAATTATAGAAATTAATTAATCTTCGATTAGAGCCTAATATTACTTAGGTTTGCTTAATTACGTCATTAGGCTCAAAAATACTATTCTAGGGGCAAAATCATAATTTTGCACTAAAACTGCCGGGACCACCGGGACTTAAATAGACGCTTTTAAACATCTAAAAACATTGTTTTAAGCCTTCGGGGAAAGTTTCGGGCTCAAACGGCACTTTTACCCGCGTAAAAATGCTATAGGGGTATTTTGGTCATTTTGACTCGAAACTGTAGAAAATGAGACTTTCGTCTCCGAAATCACTCAAGGATCATTCAATCCCCTTCAAACATTGAGTTGGCCCTTTGAGGACTGCCGGGCCGGCCATCCTCGAATTTCGGGCCGAAAATGACCTCAGGGGCATTTTGGTGATTTTCCTCTCAGAAAAATCGGGGCGTTACATCAGAAGCTAAAAGGGAAATAAAAAGTAAAGCATGTAACGCCCCGTTTTTCTCTAAACTTTTAAATGGTCAAAATGCCCCTGAGGTCATTTTTACCTGAAACATGAGGACGACCAGCCTCGGCCATCCTCACAAGGCTTTTATGATATATGAAGGGGATTATATGTTTATGAATGTTAACAAGGCAGAAAAATCTCATTTCTAAGGTTTCTGTGTATAAATGACCAAAATACCCCTAACCTGATTTAAGGCAGTTTTAAGTTTTGACTCCGACTCGGTGTAACATCCTAATTTTTAACCCAATACTCTAGAACATACTTAGGTTAATCATTAGTTGTTACTTCATAGTTCTCAATTTTACTTAGAAATACTTAGCGGAAAATACGGGTAAATTTTTTTTTTTGAAAACAAAGTGAGAGCCGCGTGATGCGATAAGCGGTAAACCATGTAAAGTAAAACAAATGTCTCACAACATCATAACATAAGGCACACCATGAATAACACTGAATATCATCTCATATGTATATAACTTGCCCACTTATAAGTGTGGGACTTAATTTAGTATAAGGGAAATACAAGGAAGGAAATACAACATAAACATAAACACGATCTACTCCCCTACCCGAGTGCACCTAATGGGATAACCTCTAAACAAAAGAAGGTTTATCCCCATCTAAGTGGTGTGTGCTCTAACCGGGTACTCCATCGGTCGATCGTCACCTCCTACTGACGTCCGTCTCGCGAACGAGGCAAGTATCCGGGAAACTGGGCGAGCTCCTTGGGCGTAAAGAGGCGGAACGGGGATCGAGAGTGACCCCCGCAGTGTGGCCGCATCTCCGGTCGCCGTGCAAGTCGTGGCTGAGTCACGGTATCCTCACTGCCCTCCCTCATCAATGGTGGAGAGGGCGAGCTCTCGCTATACTGGATGAGTAGGCGGGTCCACGGACGGTCGGTCTCAGAAGTAGGTCCGGGAGTGCGTGTCGGGATAGTTTCGCATGGCTAAGGCGGCGGTGTGCATGTGGAGCACTCTCTCATCATGCATACGTGCGCGCTCAAAAACCCGCTCGTCGTCGCCATAGGGTGCAGTCGGGGAGAAGCGATGGGTGTGCACGGGGTGAGCGAAGAGGCATCCTACGAACATGAAAACCTGCACCGTGCACTGCCCCTCAAAATGGTATGACCCGTGAACCGGGTGATAGTGCACCTCCCATGTCGGGGTGTCCACGAACACTACGAACGTCGCCATCTGAAGACGTGACGGAAAGAAAGAGATAGATGGAGTGAGAATCTTGCTAAAGAATCTCAGTAGGGCCTCCTACTACCTAGGTGTCATCATCTACGTCCTCAGGAACCTTGGGTTTAATTATACAAAATGACTAGGCATGTATTAAGTTCATTTTAAACTTTAAAATATACTTTAGCCAAGGTCCATTCATTTTAGGATGATCTTAATGTCATGAATGCAACATAATAGAAGATGTATGCATGGCACTACCTAATGCACATACATAAAACATAACATCAAGCATCATCATACTTAGTGGCATAAAGTGGCAACAGAAACATTCATATGGGACAAACTTAGTGACATAATCATAATCATGAAACATCTCTTCCTCATGGGCCACCCTAAAAGACAATCGAACTGGGGGTGCTCGGCCGAACCGGTGTCACCCAGAACGTGTCACATATCTAGGTTATGAGCTCATACCTTAACTAGTCGTCACTAGTTCTTACTTACCACTTAACGATAAGCATATCATAAATCATAAATCCCGACTATCTGAGTACGGGTTAGGGGGCAATTCTCTTAGGGGTGCTCGGCCGAACCGGTGTCACCTAAGAGTATAAAATGGTACCGATGTCACATGAGTTATGGAGGTGCTCGGCTTGAACAGTGTCATCCTAGAACCCATCTTAGTACCTTAATTTTCAAAATCTCTTTAAGTCCCCAAATTAAGTGAATTGGCGGCACAAAGGCATTACGCCGAATTCCTTCCAAATTTGCTTTATGCCACATAAACATATATCCTCATGAATTCCTCATATGAATAACATCATCATCATTTATATAACACATGCATCATCATAGAACTTTCAACCGTTTATCCTTACGGTAGCTTATGCTTTGACCCTTACGGGTCTTAATCATGAGATATGGTTCTTTAACATCCGTCGCTCATATTTTATGCACCTAAAGGCTCATAATTAAACATCATTCATAATCCTCATGTTCACACTTAAATCTGAATAGCATAGGGCAGAATTCCTAACTTGTGATTACGGGGTTCTAGAACTTACGTTTTAGACCCTTTCTTGGTTCCGTCTTCGCCTAAGGCGCTATAAATTAAATCTAAATTAATTATGAGGCATTCCTATGCTTAAGGACTAATTATTAATCATGTTTATCATGTTGTAAGGGTGCTGGACAGAATCCAGAAAATAAATGTTCTCAGAGTTCTAAACTTGCACTTTTACGGTTTTCTAGTTACTAGTTTCCCTATAGGTGCTAGAATTTGATTCTAATCCAAATGTTACCAAGTTTTTCATGTCTAAACAATCCTAATCTGATTATGCTCCCATTAAAACAGTTTGGATAAGCTCCATAAACAAATGGGTCAAAACTATGTTAAGTTCTAGCTTTACGGTATTTCTAGTTAGCTAGTTCCTTACCTATTATGCATAGAATCATTTCTACATCATCATATGATATTTTCACACATTCTAACACATCAAAACATCATCATACAGCATCATACTCATCATATCAGAACCGAAAACATTTGGCTTTAGTAAAGGATTTGAATTGACATTTCTAGGTACATGAGTTAACTAGTTTCTCTTGGAATCAATTTAGAATTTCCAAAACTCTTTGCAAATCATTTTAATTCATCGAGAGGCTAAGGGAGGCCTTAGGTCAATGATCAAAATATATTTCATCTCCTAAAAGAGAATAAAGTCATATCTTATGACAACATAACCTTGAAAAGGTTTGTAAAGCTTTAAGGAAAACTTAGAACATAGACCATTGGTCCTAGTAGCTAGATGAAAACTCATTGCAAGTCCATCATCACTACTTGGCCGAAAACATGCATTCAAGGAATGCATTCACATTGAACTTTAACTTGAAATGAAATGGGCAAGTCTTTGAGTTCTAGGTTCTTAAGTTACGACATAACATAAACGTGCTCATGCTTTTCATTTTTAATCTTGCTTACAAAATAAAGTGGTGGCATAAATTAAATATGCAAGGCATAAACTTAAACGTGCAAGCTTGAAAGTAAATATGCGAGGCATGAACTTAAACGTGCAAGCTTGAAAGTAAATATGCAAGATTCAATTCTTTATTTTAGTGCTCTTGACCCAACAACAATCGACTTTAAGACCGAAATAGATAGGTATTCGAGAAATTAATTAGGTGATGATGCAAGTTCAATTCTTTATTTTAGTGCTCTAGGCCCAACAACAATCGACTTTAAGGCCGAAATAGAAAGGTTTTGAGAATTAAATTAAGTGAAGATGTGTAACGCCCCAATTTTTACTGTCATTAGAAATTACTCAATTACTGAATTACCGTAGGTAATTATTACATAAGATTTGAGGCCGAACAATCCTCAATAAAGGAATATAACATTAGAAGAGAGGTTAGGAACGATTCATGCGAGAGTTGCAAATCCCGAATTTTTATACGTATAAAATGACCAAAATGCCCCTGAAGTTATTTTACTCAGAAAATGAGGATCGTGGGCCCCACCTATTGTCAAGGGGATATTTTGAGGATAATAAGGGATTGTTTGTGTTATGTGTGTTAATAGAGCAGAAGGATCTCAATTTTGAGTTCCGACGCGCGAAATGACCAAAACGCCCCTGCGGCTGTTTTAACTCCAATGTGCGTGCCGACTGAGCCCGAACCTCACTAAAATGTTTTAAAATGTGTTTTTAAGCCATGATTAACCATTGGTTAAGCTCGGGTGGCCTCAGGCAATTTTTAAGTGAAAGTACGATTTTGCCCCTGTTTTTGGGCAGTTTTGCGAATTTCGGGATTTTTGATTCGTATACCAAAACCTAAGCAATATTAGGCTCAAATTAAAGGTTATTAAATTCTAAATATTAATCTAGAGTCAAAATTATATATTTAGATTGATTAGAACCCAAAATTTCTCAAAAACACCCAAATTGCTTACTAATTCACTTAAACCCTTAACCGTAAATTCTCTAAATTACATGAATACCTTGCCTACACCTAAATAATGCATGGAACACACAAATTTCACTTCTTTGGGCTGTAATGGATGAAATTATTGATGCCATTATGCAGCTGAATTATTGCCAAAAGTTGCACTAAAACAAAATGCCAAAATGTCACCATAAGAGACATAATTCCTTAATTTCATAGAACTTTGTCTAAAATGATTTTTTCCTCCCTTATTTCTCCTGCAAAATTTCGTCCACAACCTCATCATTTTGGCCAATTAGAAGCCTCAAAATCTTCTATAAATAAGCTTGCTTGAGTGGTCTTGGAATGCTTGGTTCATAACTAGTTTTTAAGAGCACCAAAAACATTCTTTCTTCCTCCTCTTTGGCTGAATTCTTTCTTCAATTTTTTCAAAGAGATTTTGTTTCATTTCACTTCAAGAAACCAAGTTCTCTTCCTCTTCTTCAACTCAGATTAGGTAGGGAGTAGTTTCTAAATTTATTTCTACGCTTTGAGGAGTTGTGTTTTTAGCTCAAAATGATGAAATTATGAACTTACCTTAGCTTTTCATTTTGGTTTTCCTCTTCAATTTTTCTTTAACCAATTCAACCATATGGCCTAGGTGGAACTAAGATGATGGCTTGATGATGAGGACCTTGAGGGTGGGTTGTAAATCCATCACAAGTTAGGCTTCTAAAGCTTGAAAATTCCACTTGATGCAAAACTTTAAAGAATAATGCTTTATGATGCTAAAACAAAGATTTTTAGTTTAGAACTTGAAAGATGTATTTTCCTTTTATGTTTTATTTCTTGTTAAGATATGTATTGGGTTGAATTTATAATTCTTTTAAAGTCTTGAAGGAGCTCTAGTAAAGAAACAAAATGAATTTGCATCCATGATTAAGTTTATGCTTTGCATAACCATGTTTACCTTCTATTTCATCACTAAATTTTCAAGAATGAATAAATGAACTTGCATTTCTCATGTTTAAATTCCAAGCTTGTATTTCATGTTTATGTTTCAAGTCATCACTTAATCTTTCAAGATAATAAAGAGGTTGCATCTCATATTTAATTTATGCTCTCACTATATTTTATAATGGCTAAAAGAATCAACGCATGGCATGTTTATTTTATGCCATCACCTAAAGATCCTAGAGCTCAAAGACTTGCCCATGTATCACAAGCAAAGATATATGATTATTGGAGTTAAAGAATTTATTCTTTAAAAAGTCTTGAGATTGGAGCTTAAAAGATGTAATAATAATTCTCTTCTCCCTCTACTGGTCCTGTGCGGACTACCGCCGCTCCGGTTTCTTAATATTCTCTTCTCCCTCTACTGGTCTCCAGTTTCTTGTATCATGTTTATATTTCAAGTTCTTACATCATGTTTAATTTTCAAGCCATCACCTTAAATCTTAAAGATAAAGAAATGGAATTGCATATCATGTTTATAATTCCAAGCTATCACCTTATAAAGATAAGATTAAAATAAGGTTGCATAGCATGTTTATAATTCTAAGATGTCACCTAAATCTCTAAAGCTCAAGACTTACTCCTTTTATCTTAAGTGAGAATTTTAATTGTGAAGATCCTCCCAAATTTGACAAAAGAACTAGTTTCTAAATGAGTTTTAAGGCTTTGCAAGGATTTTACGGGGAACTAGTATTTTATATGCACTTAAAAATATGATTCTATGTAATTGCATGACGTTCATGAGTCGGCCACTGATATGAGTTTAGTATCAATGTGTGATAATGATTTGATATGATTGAAGTTGTGATAATTATGGTTTATTGTTAAGAGAATGATTCATAATTGGTTTAGTAACTAATTAGTTCTATAATTGATAATTCTATGTAAGGATTGGATGCTTATTAAGTACTTGATATCATTGAATGATTTCCTGACTTGCATGTTATAGTTGCTGTTGCAAATAATGAGAATGCTTATACATGAAATGTTTTTTATTATGTAAAATTTACCTTTGTTGCTAGAAAAAAGTGTATCATTGTAAAAGTGTAATTTGGAAAGGTTCTGGCTAAGGAAAGACTTGGTATTTAAGCGTGTCCATTGTGACCCACCCCTCTTTCCTGGGAATCTCCCATATGCATGATTATAGTTGATATATATTATTCTAGCTTAAGACTATAAATGAGAAAATGTTATGATGTTTATGAATTGTATTATGATATAACATGCAAAGATTTAATGGTGACTTAAACTTATAAGAAAATGATCCTTTGGAAGCATCAGACTATAGGTGGGGAAAAGGTGATTTTAGCCCCTAACCTGCTTCTCTCAAAAGGGTAAAGTCGGGACTTTAGCTTATCAAAAGGGATAAGTATATGCTAGTGATGACTAGTAAAGTATGAGCTCATAACCTAAATTACTCCCAAAAGGGTGGAGTATAGGGTGGCCTAAGGAAAATAATGATGATGATAAGATTTTAAGTCACCTAAGGCACTAAAGAAATGAAATATGTGCACTATGTCCACGTGTAGCTAATATTATATGACGTTCTTTTATGCATGTTATTTGATAATGATGTGAGGAAAATGATGTAATGATAAAGGAAAAGTTCATTGTAAATATGACATGTTAAGATTATGATGCATTATAAGACGCATGATTAAAAATTGACGAACCTCGGTTAAGTATTTGTCCGAACTTAAAATGAATCTTTGCATGCTCACTATTTTAGAATAATCCTGAGGTTCCTGGGACTTTGATGATGACATTGTAGAAGGAGGTACCTTCTCGAGAATTCTTTAGCAAGATTCTCACTCCCTTTTCTTTATTTCCGTCATTGTCTCCAGATTCAGATGGCGACATTCGTCCTGTTCGTTGATACCCCTACTTGGGAATTTCACTATGATCCGATGCATGGCTCGTATCATTTTGAAGGAGAGTGCTTGATTCGTGTTTTTATTTACATAGGTCGTCCATTTGCACATCCTGTCCCTAGTTATCGATTTTCTCCTACTTCTCCCTATGGCGATGAAATGGTTTCGAACATGAACGTCGATTTGATGAAAGGATGTTACGTTCTTATCCCGCTTCATCTGCAGTCCATGGATTTCCAGAGTATGTTCCCGAGACGAGATATTCTGAAACTGATCCTTCAGAGGACACTCCTACTCATGTATATTCTGAGAGCTCTGCTCCTACTCCCACACGAGTAAGAGAGGGTAGTGAGGAAACAGTTGTTCAGCCGAGGTTAGCAAGAAGGCCGTCCATGCGACCCCAGCCTGGTGCATCTCCTGTGTCTCCTCTGAGGGAGCTCATCGATGGATCGGATTTATTCCCCATTTCCAGGACAAAGGCCATAGAGGTTCTTAGTAGATTTATGTGTGATCATGCACCCTAGTTTTAGGATAACCTTCCCGGCTTATGGAGTTATCTAGTTTAGGGGCATGTATTTCCTTACGTATATTTTCTTTTATGGGTTTGCATAAGATAATGATGTATGAACATAACCCACCCTTTGAGTGAGGTTATTGTATGTAAATATATGCTATAATGTGCTTATGGATGTTATATGATAGAGCCTAAGTGATATGATGTGATATATTCTTAAACGTCTTATTATACTCCGCTTACTCGTTCACGTTGTACTCGGCTCACGTTTTCAATTATGTGTTTAAAAAAAAAATGGCTCGTAAGTTCACTAAGTATTTTCAAATTATGAAGAAAGAACCAAAGCAAGGAGTAAAGTCTAGTCATTAATCATATTCAACCTAGGTGTATCTGGTTAATTACTAGGGTGTTACAAGATGCAAGTTCCATTT
Organism: Dalbergia cochinchinensis; assembly: GCA_031216125.1. Classification (NCBI taxonomy): domain Eukaryota; kingdom Viridiplantae; phylum Streptophyta; class Magnoliopsida; order Fabales; family Fabaceae; genus Dalbergia; species Dalbergia cochinchinensis. Next base: position 55,521,815 of record CM062368.1, on the reverse strand, counting down.
TAATCTTTATGTTCTTAGGTGATAGCTTGAAAGTAAAGGTGCATAACAAGAATGTAAACATGAGTGCAAGCATAAGATAAATTATGCAAGTTCATTTTATCTCTCTAGAGCTCTTAACAAGACTTTAAAGGAACTTAAACCTTAACCCAAACTCATTAAACCAAGATATGATATAGTCTAGAGTTCTTAGAACTCAACATAATATTTTTAGGAATCAAACCATGAAACTTAGAAAAAGAAAGGAAAAGGGCCGAAACATCAAAAGGAACAAGGAACATTTTAAAACTCTAGGGTCCATGATCTTGATGATATAATAACACCAACATCATGAGACCTCATCATTGAGTCCTTAAAACCATTTTGAATCACCATCAAAACTAAAGTTCTCAAGAGTTCAAGAAAGGAAGAACTAGAAACATTTTTGCTCGAGAACAAAGATCAAGCTCTAGAGTTTGTTTCAAGTGATGAACATCATCATGAAACTCTCATCATCAAGCTCTCATTTCTTTGAACCTCAAGGCCCATGGCCGAAAATGAGAAAGAAAAAGGAGAAGAAAAGTTCTAAAAAGAATCAAGAGAAACTATAAACATAAAGCTTAGAACAAGAACTTTAAGGAAAGGAATACTTGAAAGAAAATACCTACTTGATGTGATGAACTTGAAGATAGAAGAAGAAGATGAAGATGATGAAGAACTTTGAAGAACTTGAAGAACACTAGAACTTTGAGAGAAAAAGAAAAGCTTTGAGTGCTCCTAAACTTAGCAAATGATCTAAAAGTGGTGCAAGCTCCTCAAGGCATTCTATTTATAGAGAAATGAAACAAATGAAGTGTGTGTGTGGGCTGATGAGTTTCGGCCATGAGGGTACAGAATGGAGGCATCCATGAGTTCCATGAGGTGAGATAATGTGGTCTTGAGGCATGGTGAGGTATGGTTCAAAGTATGGCTTTAAGCATGGTTCTTTGAGTGAGAAACAATTCAACATGTGGTCAATGGGGGTGAGAATTTCGGCCATGTGCATCAGATTTGGGCGTTAGGTGTATCTTTGATTATGCTTAAGATTAGGAATTTGTAAGAAAGTGTTTAGGCAAGGAAAATGGATAATTAGGAAGGTCTAGACATAATTAAGGAGTGGTCTTGCACCATTAGTGAGTTAGATCCTCAATTTAGAGTCTAAACAACTCTAGACACATTTCCTTGATTTAAGGAATTGGAGAGAGAAAACACTATTCAAGATTCCAAGACTAGGAATCTTGAGTTCTAAAAAGGGATTTAAGTTTAATCTAAGCAATTTTAGGTTCTAATTAACTGTAATAAATTATTTTGACTCTAGATTAATCAGGGAAATTAATTAATCTTCGTTTAGAGCCTAATATTGCTTAGGTTTGCTTAATTACGTCATTAAGCTCAAAAACACTATTCTAGGGGCAAAATCGTAATTTTGCACTAAAACTGCCCGGAACCACCGGGACTTGAACAGAGACCTCTAGACACATGAAAACATGTTTTTAAACCTCTGGGAGAAGTTTCGGCGCAAACGGCACTTCTACCCGCGTAAAAACGCTATAGGGGTATTTTGGTTATTTTGACTCGAAACTGCGGAAAACGAGATTTTCGCTCCCGGAAGCATTCAAAGGCCATTCAATCCCCTTCAAACATTGAGTTGGCCCTTCAAGGATGATCGAGTTGGTTACCCTCGAATTCGGGTCAGGAAATGACCTCAGGGGCATTTTGGTCATTTCCCTCGGACAGAAATGTAACACCCTAGTAATTAACCAGATACACCTAGGTTGAATCTGATTAATGACTAGACTTTACTCCTTGCTTTGGTTCTTTCATCATAATTTGAAAATACTTAGTCAAATTACGAGCCATTTTTTTTTTAAACACATAATTGAAAACGTGAGCCGAGTACAACGTGAACGAGTAAGCGGAGTATAATAAGACGTTTAAGAATATATCACTTAGGCTCCATCATATAACATCCATAAGCACATTATAGCATATATTTACATACAATAACCTCACTCAAAGGGTGGGTTATGTTCATACATCATTATCTTATGCAAACCCATAAAAGAAAATATACGTAAGGAAATACATGCCCCTAAACTAGATAACTCCATAAGCCGGGAAGGTTATCCTAAAACTAGGGTGCATGATCACACATAAATCTACTAAGAACCCTCTATGGCCACTGTCCTGAAATGGGGAATAAATCCGATCCATCGATGAGCTCCTCGGGAGGAGACACACGAGATGCACCAGTGGGAGTCGCATGGACGGCCTTCTTGCTAACCTCTACTGAACAACTGTTTCCTCACTACCCTCTCTTACACGTGTGGGAGTAGGAGCGAGCTCTCGAATATACATGAGTAGGAGTGTCCTCACGAAGGATCAGTTTTGAGAATATCTCGTCTCGGGAACATACTGAAATCCATGGACCCAGATGAAGCGGGATAAGAACGTAACATCCTTTCATCAAGTGGGCGTGCGTGTTCGAAAACCATTTCATCGCCATAGCCAGGACTAGGAGAAAATCGATAACTAGGGACAGGATGTGCAAATGGACGACCTATGTAAATAAAAACACGAACTGCGCACCTCCCTTCAAAATGATACGAGCGATGCACCGGATCATAGTGAAATTCCCAAGTAGGGGTATCAACGAACAGGACGAATGTCGCCATCCGAATCTGGAGACAATGATGGAAATAAAGAAAAGGGAGTGAGAATCTTGCTAAAGAATTCTCAAGAAGGTACCTCCTTCTCACAGTGTCATCATCAAAGTCCCCAGAACCTCGGGATTATTCTAAAATAGTGAGCATGCAAAGATTCATTTTAAGTCGGGACAAATACTTAACCGAGGTTCGTCAATTTTTAATCATCCGCCTTATAATGCATCATAATCTTAACATGTCATATTTACAATGAACTTTTCCTTTATCATTACATCATTTTCCTCATCATCATTATCAAATAACATGCATAAAAGAACGTCATATAATATTAGCTACACATGGACATAGTGCACATATTTCATTTCTTTAGTGCCTTAGGTGACTTAAAATCTTATCATCATCATTATTTTCCTTGGGCCACCCTATACTCCACCCTTTTGGGAGTAATTTAGGTTATGAGCTCATACTTCACTAGTCGTCACTAGCATATACTTATCCCTTTTGATAAGCTAAAGTCCCGACTTTACCCTTTTGAGAGAACGGGTTAGGGGGCTAAAATCACATTTTCACCACCTATAGTCTGATGGTTCCAAAGGATCATTTTCTTATAAGTTTAAGTCACCATTAAATCTTTGCATGTTATATCATAATACAATTCATAAACATCATAACATTTTCTCATTTATAGTCTTAAGCTAGAATAATATATATCAACTATAATCATGCATATGGGAGATTCCCAGGAAAGAGGGGTGGGTCACAATGGACACACTTAAATACCAAGTATTTCCTTAGCCAGAACCTTTCCAAATTACACTTTTACAATGATACACTTTCTTCTAGCAACAAAGGTAAATTTTACATAATAAAGAACATTTCATGTATAAGCATTCTCATTATTTGCAATAGCAACTATAACATGCAAGCCAGGAAATCATTCAATGATATCAAGTACTTAATAAGCATCCAATCCTTACATAGAATTATCAATTATAGAACTAATTAGTTACTAAACCAATTATGAATCATTCTCTTAACAATAAACCATAATTATCACAACTTCAATCATATCAAATCATTATCACACATTGATACTAAATTCAGATCAGTGGCCGACTCATGAACCTCAGGCAATTACATAGAATCATATTTTTAAGTGCATATAAAATACTAGTTCCCCGTAAAATCCTTGCAAAGCCTTAAAACTCATTTAGAAACTAGTTCTTTTGTCAAATTTGGGAGGATCTTCACAATTAAAATTCTCACTTAAGATAAAAGGAGTAAGTCTTGAGCTTTAGAGATTTAGGTGACATCTTAGAATTATAAACATGCTATGCAACCTTATTTTAATCTTATCTTTATAAGGTGATAGCTTGGAATTATAAACATGATATGCAATTCCATTTCTTTATCTTTAAGATTTAAGGTGATGACTTGAAAATTAAACATGATGCAAGAACTTGAAATATAAACATGATACAAGAAACTGGAGCGTGTAATCCGCAGGACCAGAGAGGGAGAAGAGAATATTAAGAAACCTGAGGCGGTAGTCCGCACAGGACGATAGAGGGAGAAGAGAATTATTATTACATCTTTTTAAGCTCCAATCTCAAGACTTTTTAAAGAATAAATTCTTTAACTCCAATAATCATATTTCTTTGCTTGTGATACATGGGCAAGTCTTTGAGCTCTAGGATCTTTAGGTGATGGCATAAAATAAACATGCCATGCGTTGATTCTTTTAGCCATTATAAAATATAGTGAGAGCATAAATTAAATATGAGATGCAACCTCTTTATTATCTTGAAAGATTAAGTGATGACTTGAAACATAAACATGAAATACAAGCTTGGAATTTAAACATGAGAAATGCAAGTTCATTTATTCAATCTTGAAAATTTAGTGATGACATAGAAGGTAAATGTAACACCCCGATTTTTCTGTCCGAGGGAAATGACCAAAATGCCCCTGAGGTCATTTCCTGACCCGAACTCGAGGGTAACCAACTCGGTCATCCTCGAAGGGTCAACTCAATGTTTGAAGGGGATTGAATGGCCTTTGAATGCTTTCGGAAGCGAAAATTTCGTTTCATGATTTGGTCAAAATGATCAAAATACCCCTATAGGGTTTTTATGCGGCTAAAGGTGCCGTTTGAGCTCGGAACTTTCCCCAGAGGTTTAAAAACATGATTTCATGTGTCTAGAGGTATCTGTTCAAGTCCCGGTGGTCCCGGGCAGTTTTAGTGCAAAATTACGATTTTGCCCCTGGAATAGTGTTTTTAAGCTTAGTGACGTAATTAAGCAAACCTAAGCAATATTAGGCTCTAAACGAAGATTAATTTATTTCCCTAATTAATCTAGAGTCAAAATAATTTATTAAAGTTAATTAGAACCTAAAATTGCTTAGATTAAACTTAAATCCGTTTTTAGAACTCAAGATTCCTAGTCTTGGAATCTTGAATAGTGTTTTCTCTCTCCATTTCCTTAAATCAAGGAAATGTGTCTAGAGTTGTTTAAACTCTAAATTGAGGATTTAACCTCTAATGGTGCAAGACCACTCCTTAATTATGTCTAGACTACCTTAATTACCCATTTACCTTACCTAAACACTTTCTTACAAATTCCTAATCTTAAGCATAACCAAAGATACACCTAAACACAACTCTAAACCACAATTAAAATGCAAGAAACTCTCCTCCCTTGGCTGATGCATTTCGGCCAGCCCACTCCCCATTGACCACATGTTTAATTATTTTCTCACTCAAAGAACCATGCTTGAGCCATACCTTGAGCCATACCTCACCATACCTCAAGAACACATTATCTCACCTCATGGAACTCATGGAGAGCCTCCAATCTGCACCCTCATGGCCGAAACCTTCTCCTCCATGAGCTCCCTCCATTTGTTTCATTTCTCTATAAATAGAATGCCTTGAGGAGCTTGCACCACTTTTAGATCATTTGCTAAGTTTAGGAAACACTCAAAGCTTTTCTTTTTCTCTCAAAGTCTTTGTGTTCTTCAAGTTCTTGGAGTTCTTCAAGTTCTTCATCATCTTCATCTTCTTCTTCCATCTTCAAGTTCATCACACCAAGTAGGGATTTTCTTTCATGTGTTCTTTCTTTAAAGTTCTTGTTCTAAGCTTAAAGTTCATAGTTTCTCTTGATTCTTTTTAGAACTTCTTTTTCTTCCCTTTACCTTTTCATTTTTCGGCCATGGGCCTTGGAGAACAAAGGAATGAGAGCTTGATGATGAGAGTTTCATGATGATGTTCATCACTTGAAACAAACTCTAGAGCTTGATTTTTGTTCTTGAGCAAAAGTGTTTCTAGATTTTCCTTTCTTGAACTTTTGAGAACCTTAACTTTGATGTTGTTTCAAAATGGTTCTAAGGACTCAATGATGAGGTCTCATGATGTTGGAGTTTGTATATCACCAAGATCATGGATTCTAGAGTTTCAAACATTTCTTTTCTTTTTCCTTGAAGTTTCGGCCATTACCTTTTCCTTTTCATGCTAGATGTTTGATTTTTAAATATGTTATGTTGAGTTCTAAGAACTCTAGACTTTTACCTTGTCTTGGTTTGATGAGTTTGGGTTGAGGTTTAAGTTCCTTTAAAGTCTTGTTAAGAGCTCTAGAAAGATAAAATGAACTTGCATAATTTATTTTATGCTTGCATTCATATTTACATTCTTGCTATGCATCTTTACTTTCAAGCCATCACCTAAGAACATAAAGATTAAAATGGAACTTGTATCATCACTTAACTTAATTCTCAAAGCCTTTCTATTTCGGCCTTAAAGTCGATTGTTGTTGGGCCTAGAGCACTAAAATAAAGAATTGAACTTGCATTATCACCTAATTAATTTCTCGAATGCCTATCTATTTCGGCCTTAAAGTCGATTGTTGTTGGGCCAAGAGCACTAAAATAAAGAATTGAATCTTGCATCTTTACTTTCAAGCTTGCACGTTTAAGATTATGCTTCGCATATTTACTTTCAAGTTTACACGTTTAAATTATGCCTTGCATATTTAGTTTCAAGTCATCACTTTACCTAGAAAGCAAGATTAAAAATGAAGAGCATGAGCACGTTTAGTTTATGTCGTAACTTAAGAACCTAGAGCTCAAAGACTTGCCCATTCCATTCCAAGTTAAAGTTTAATGCAAACCACACTTTGAATGTATGTTTTTCGGCCAAGTAGTGAAGATGGACTTGCAATGAGTTTTCATCTAGCTACTAGGACCAATAGCCTATGTTTTGAGTTTTCCTTAAAGTTTGACAATTCTTTATAAGGTTATGTCGTTATAAGTTGTGATTCCAATCTCTTTTAGGGGATGGAATATGTTTTGGTCAGTGACCTAAGGCTTCACTTAGCCTCTTGATGATTTAAAATGTCTTGCAAAGAGTTTTAGAAATTCTAAATTGATTCCAAGAGAAACTAGTTAACTTATGTACCTAGAAATGTCAATTTAATTCTCTTATTGAGGCAAGATGTTTTCGGCTCTGATGTGATGAATGTGATGCTGTATGATGATGTTTTAATGTGTTGGAATGTGTGAAAATATCATGTGATGATGTAGAAGCAAACCTATGCATGATAGGTAAGAAAACTAGCTAACTAGAAATACCGTAAAGCTAGAATTTAACATAGTTTTGACCCATTTGTTTATGGAACCAATCCAAACTGTTTTAATGGGAACATAATCAGATTTAGATTGTTTAGACATGAAAAACTTGGTATCATTTGAGTTAGAATCGAATTCTAGCACCTATGGGGAAACTAGTAGCTAGAAAATCGTAAAAATGCAAATGTAGAACTCTTAGAACATTTAATTTTCTGGAATCTGTCCAGCACCCTTACAACATGATAAACATGATTAATAATTAGTCCTTAAGCATAGGAATGTCTCATAATTGATTTAGATTTAATGTATAAGGCCTCAGCCGAAGACGCGACCGAGAATGGGTCTAAAACGTAAGTTCTAGAACCGTAAAAACAAGTTAGAGACTCTGTCCTATGCTATTCAGATTTAAGTATGAACATGAGAATGAAGAATGATGTTTAATATGAGCCTTAGGGGCATAAAAATATGAGCGACGGATATTAGAGAGCTATATCTCAAGATTAAGACCCGTAAGGGTCAAAGCATAAGCTACCGTGAGGGTAAGCGTTTGAATGATGTATGATGATGCATGAAGTATGCTAATGATGATGATGTTATTCATATGAGGAATTTATGAGGTTATATGTTTATGTGGCATAAAGCAAATTTGGAAGGAAATTCGGTGTAATGACCGTTTTGGCCGCCGAATTTCTGACAAATTTGGAAGGAAACTCGGTGTAATGACCGTCCTGGCCGCCGAATTTCTGGCAAATTTGGGGACTTAAAGAGATTTTTGAAAATTAAGGTACTAAGATGGGTTCTAGGATGACACCGGTTCGGCCGAGCACCTCCATAGAACTCATGTGACATCGGTACCATTTTATACTCTTAGGTGACACCGCTCCCGCCGAGCACCCCTAAGAGATTTGCCCCCTAACCCGTACTGAGATAGTCGGGATTTATGATACGCTTATCGTTAAGTGGTAAGTAAGAACTAGTGACGACTAGTTAAGGTATGAGCTCATAACCTAGATGTATGACACGTTCTGGGTGACACCGGTTCGGCCGAGCACCCCAGATTCGATTGTCTTTTAGGGTGGCCCATGAGGAAGAAAAGTTCATGATTATGATTATGTCACTAAGTTTTGTCCCATATGAATGTTACTATTGCCACTTTATGCCACCAATGATGATGATGCTTGATGTTATGTTTTATGTATGTGCATTAGGTAGTGCCATGCATACATTTTCCATTATGTTGCATTCATGACATTAAGATCATCCTAAAATGAACGGACCTTGGCTAAAGTATATTTTTGAAGTTTAAAATGAACTAAATGCATGTTCATCATTTCATATAATTAAACCCAAGGTTCCTGAGGACGTAGATGATGACACCTAGGTAGTAGGAGGCCCTACCGAGATTCTTTAGTAAGATTCTCACTCCTCTACCTCTTTCTTTCCGTCACGTCTTCAGATGGCGACGCTCGTGGTGTTCGTGGACACGCCGAGCATGGGAGGTGCACCATGACCCGGACCACGGGTCATTCCATTTTGTGGGTCGATGCACAGTTAGAGTATTCATGTTCATGGGTCGACCCTTCACTCACCCTGCACATTCCCATCGTTTCTCCCCGCCTCACCTTTTGGTGATGACCTAGTGTTCGAGCCAGACGTCCCGAGAGGAGAGGCTACGCCAGTACTCCACCTTCCGCATCCGCCGCTCGAGACTACCCAGTATGTGCCCTGCTGCCCATCGTCCTTCTCGGAGATGGATCCTTCTCAAGATTCGCCACCCAGATACCCTCCGAGGGTCTTCCTCCATACCTATGGACTTTGGAGAGGATAGCGAGCCCACCGTGACTTCGGCCGAGGCGTGCACGACGACCGTGAGATGCGGCCATACCTGGAGTCATATTCGATCCCCACTCCGCCTTTTCACGCCCGAGGAGCTCGCTCGGTTTCCGGATATCCGCCTCGATCACGAGATGGTCGCCACAGGAGGTCGAGGATGGCCCGAGTTAGAGCACACACCACATAGATAGGGATAAACTTTCTTTTGTTTAGAGGTTATCCTATTAGATCCACTCGGGTAGGGAGTAGATTATGTTTATGTTTTAGGTTGTATTTCCCTTGTCTTGAATTAAGTCCCACACTTATAAGTGGGCAAGTTATATATATATGAGATTATATTCAGTGATGTTCATGATGTGCCTTATGTTATGATGATTGTAAGACGATTGTGTTACTTTGCATGGTTTACCGCTTATCGCATCACGCGGCTCTCACTTTTATTTCAAAAAAAATTACCCGTATTTTCCGCTAAGTAATTCAAAGTTAAATGAGAACTATGAAGTAATGGACTAATGATTAACCTAAATATGTTCTAGAGTATTGGGTTAAAAATTAGGATGTTACATTATGGTATCGTGAGCGATTCGATTCTCATGGAGCACGAGGATTGGACTGACTATGCTTTCTAAAGCGTAGTACGATAGCTATGTCATGCGTAGAAGCTTAACTAGAGATAAGCTATAGGGTAGAAGTTCATGACCCTTGTCTACTTGCGTGTGCCATGGTAACTAGCCCATTTTACATGGAATATTGAGCCCGATCACCTCGGTGTTTATTGTCTCATGTGTTTAGGGACCAATGGCTCCAAGGAGACAACCTAGGACCCCGACCGAGGGAGACCAAAGCGATGCCTCTTCTGCTGCTGTTCGTGACATGGCTAGAGCCATGGAACGAATGTTCGAGAGGATGAACCAACAAGGGGACACGGACGTGCTCCCATCTGCTGAAATGGTCGAGCAAGCGAGGTTTGGTGAGTTTCGCAAGGCGAACCCACCAACCTTCCGAGGAGCCATGGACCCCGACAAAGCCGATGAGTGGATCAAAAACATGGAGAAGATCTACTCGTGGTGGCTTGCTCGGAGGAGCAAAAGGTCACCTTCGCCGCTTATATGATGGAGTCGGATGTCGAGTCTGGTGGATGGCACCGAAGATCGCTAGAAGCTTACGGCATACGCCGCCAATCGGGAGCTATTCAAGACCTACTTCTATGAGAAGTACTTCCTGAGTCCGTGAGAACGCGAAAGATATTGAGTTCATGCAATCGACTCAGGAGGGTCTCTGTCGCCAAAGACACGGCGAAATTCGAGGAGCCGATTAAGTTCTCTAGGGTGTTTCAAGGAAACCCGACGAGGTGTGGAAGTGCGTCAAGTATGAGGCCGGACTAACGGCAGAGCTCAACTATCTCAGTAGCGCACATGGAGATTAGGGACTTTCCAACCCTAGTCAACAAGTGCCGGATCATGGAAGAGGGACAGAGAAGAAAATCAATGCTGCAAGGGCAAAGACGTAAACAAGGGCTAGCACCTCAAGCCCCAAAATTCAAGCCCCAATATCCAAACCAATCCCAAACCATTACAACCCCTACCACACCAACCAATTCAAGCCACATCAACAACAACAAAGAACCCCCTTCCACCAACAACCCAAGCAATCATACCGACCACAATTCCAGAACAACAACAACAACCGCAACAACCACAACAACAACCGACAAGGAGGGTCGGCGCCCCAAACAACCAAGGAGGTCAAGTGGGACTAAGAACAGACGCCTCAAGGAACCCCCGCCAAGCTATCCCAGCCGTGCTATGTCCCAAGTGCGGGAAGGATCATGGCAACCGCCCACGCTTAGCGGGCGTAATATCCGCCTCGATGCGGAAAGCCTGGCCACTATGCCAGCAACTGCACTAATGGGAGGCCAGCAAGCCAAAATTCCCGGCCGCAACACCAAGGGAGGGTCTTCACCCTCAATGTGGACGAGGCGGACACATCCAACGGTCTCATAGAAGGTAAGTGCGAAATAGATGGTAGAACCTTAACTGTGCTATATGACTCAGTGCAACACATTCTTTTATTTCATATGCCAAAGTTGTCGAGGCTCTAAATTTGAAAACTTCCAAACTTCCTTTTGATCTTATTGTCTCTACCCCCACAAATCATCCTGTGAATACTTGTTATTGTTGCCTAAATTGTCACCTCACCACAGAAAATAGATCATATGTTGTGGATTTAATTTGTTTACCCATGAAAGGTATAGGAATAGTTCTTGGCATGGATTGGCTTCACGCCAACCGTGTATTGTTAGACTGTGACACCAAAACAGTCATCTTTCCTTCTCCCCCTAGTGAAATAAGTCAACCTTTGAAACTCTATCTCAATGCCGTAGAGGTCCACTGTAGTGGGAAAAAGACTAAGGGATATGTTCTCCTAGCCGCTAGCGAGGTACACTTTGAGCAGAATTTAGAGAATATACCTATAGTGAGAAACTATCCCGAGGTGTTTCTGGAAGATATACCCGAGTTCCCTCCCGAGCGAGAAGTGGAGTTCTCCATTGAGTTGGTTCCTCGAGCGGGACCAATCTCCATTGCCCCCTATAGAATGTCACCCCTAGAACTAGCCGAGCTTAAAACCCAACTTGAGGAACTTTTAGAGAAAAGCTTCATAAGACCTAGTGCTTCACCATGGGGAGCCCCGGTCTTGTTTGTGAAAAAGAAGGACCGGAGTATGAGGTTGTGCATAGATTATAGGCAATTGAATCGTGTGACAGTGAAAAACAAATACCCTTTGCCTAGGATTGATGATCTCATGGACCAATTGAGAGGAGCGGTAGTGTTTTCCAAGATCGACCTAAGGTCAGGATACCACCAAATTAGAGTAAGAGATCAAGATATACCAAAGACCGCCTTTAGAACTCGGTATGGACACTTTGAGTTCGCGGTGATGTCTTTTGGGTTGACAAATGCTCCTGGCAGTTGTTTATGGATTACATGAATAGGATCTTTAGACCCTATTTAGATCACTTCGTGGTCGCTCTTATAGATGATATACTCATCTATTGGACGACCCACGAGGAGCATGAGCGTCATTTAAGGATAGTTTTGGAGATTTTGAAGGAGAAAAAGCTATATGCAAAACTCTCTAAGTGTGAATTTTGGTTGGAGGAGGTCAAGTTTTTAGGGCACGTTGTGTCAAAAGGAGGTATAGCCGTTGATCCTAGTAAGGTAGAAGCCGTAATGAATTGGGATAGACCAACCACCGTAACAGAAATACGGAGCTTTTTGGTTTAGCAGTTACTACCGTAGGGTTTATCAAAGGATTTTCCCAGATAGCCCTACCCTTGACCAAGCTCACTAGGAAGAATGCCCCGTTTGAGTGGAGCCCCGAGTGTGAGAAGAGTTTCCAAGAGCTTAAGGAAAGGTTAACCACGACCCCAGCCTTAGTCTTACCTAGCCCCAATGTACCCTTCGAGGTATATTGTGATGCTTGGGCAAAGGACTAGGGTGTGTGTTGATGCAAAATAGGCAAGTGGTAGCCTATGCATCCCGACAACTCAAGCCTCACGAGGCTAACTACCCCACCCATGACCTAGAGTTAGGCCGTAGTGTTTGCCTTAAAGATGTGGAGACACCATTTGTATGGTGTAAGGTTTGAGGTTTTCTCCGATCATAAGAGTCTCAAGTACCCCTTTGATCAAAAGGAGTTAAATATGAGGCAAAGAAGGTGGATGGAATTCCTCAAGGACTACGATTTCGGTTTAAGTTACCACCCCAAGCAAGGCTAATGTAGTCGCCGATGCCTTGAGCCGAAAGTCGTTACACTGTCCCACATGATGATCAAAGAAGTTGAGTTGATAGAGAAGTTTAGGGATATGAATCTAGGGATGTCAGCGACCGATAAAGGAATAAAAATGTGCTATCTTAGTGTGACAAGTGGATTTAAGCAGAGAATCATGTTAGCACAACGAGAGAATGAGGAGTTCGAAGAGATCATAGATCTTTGTTAAGGCGGGAAAGTTAAAAGGTTTCGAAAGAGGTGAGGATTGGATATGGAGATTTGAGGGAAGGATCTGCGTACCCCAAGATGGTGACCTCCGAGAGAAGATCTTGGAGGAGGCTCACAAAAGCTATTTCACCATTCATCCCGGTGTTACCAAGATGTACCAAGACTTGAAGAAGATGTTTTGGTGGCCCGGAATGAAAAAGGATGTAGTCGCCTGGGTTAGTAAGTGCTTGGTATGTCAGAAAGTGAAAATCGAGCACCAAAAACCTTCAGGTTTGTTGCAACCCCTGACAATCCCCGAATGGAAGTGGGAATGCATATCTATGGATTTCGTGACAGCATTGCCTAAGACGCAAGCTGGCCATGATGCTATATGGGTGATAGTGGATCGACTAACCAAGTCGGCACACTTTCTACCTATTAGAGTAACGTACTCTTTAGATAAATTGGCTCAATTATACATCCAAGAGATCGTAAGATTGCATGGAGTACCGTCGACGATAATCTCGGATAGAGATCCGCGGTTTACGTCGCGTTTTTGGGGAGCCTTCCAAAAGGCGTTTGGTTCAAAGCTATGCTTGAGCACACCCTACCACCCACAAAGCAGGCGGACAATCTGAAAGGACGATCCAAACCCTAGAGGATATGCTAAGGGCCTGTGTGTTAGACCATAAGGGAACGTGGGATAGGTACTTGCCTTTGATCGAGTTTGCGTATAACAATAGTTATCACGCAAGCATCGATATGGCACCGCATCTGAGGCATTGTATGGAAGGAAGTGCCAATCACCTTTGTGTTGGTACGAGCCTGGGAGCAAAGTGTCTTAGGACCCGATGTAGTGAGGGAAACAACGGAACAAATCAAGAGGATCAGGGATAGGATGCTCATTGCTCAAAGTAGACAAAGAGCTATGCGGACAAGCGGCGCAAGCCCTTGGAGTTCGAGGAGGGAGAACATGTGTTCCTTAGGATTACCCCCACTACAGGCATAGGAAGAGCCATGAAAGTCAAAAAGTTGAGCCCCCGATTCCTTGGTCCCTTCCAAATTCTTCAAAGGATAGGAACAGTTGCCTACAAAATAGCCTTACCCCCTAATCTTTCTAATCTTCATGACGTCTTTCACGTCTCTCAGTTAAGGAAGTATGAGTCCGATCCTAGCCACGTTTTAGAGCCAGAGCATGTTCAGTTAAGGGACGACCTGACTTTCAATCTTCCCCCTACGAGAATCGTGGACCGCGGAGTCAAGCAGCTGAGGAACAAGTCTGTTCCATTGGTAAAGGTAGCATGGGGACGCGACAAGTCTGAAGAGTTTACATGGGAGCTAGAGTCAGAAATGCAAGACAAGTATCCCGAGCTTTTCCAAGGTAACGAATTTCGAGGGCGAAATTCTTTTTAAGGAGGGGAGTAATGTAACACGCCGATTTTTCTGTCAGGAAATGACCAAAATGCCCACGAGGTCATTTCACGACCGAACTCGAGGGTAACCAACTCGGTCATCCTCGAAGGGTCAACTCAATGTTTGAAGGGGATTGAATGGCCTTTGAATGCTTTCGGAAGCGAAAATTTCGTTTTCCTTGATTTAGTCAAAATGACCAAAATACCCCTATAAGCGTTTTTCTGGCGGGTAAAGGTGCCGTTTGAGCCGGAACTTTCCCAGAGGTTTAAAAACATGATTTCATGTGTCTAGAGGTATCTGTTCAAGTCCGGTGGTCCCGGCAGTTTTAGTGCAAAATTACGATTTTGCCCCTGGAATAGTGTTTTTAAGCTTAGTAGCGTAATTAAGCAGACCTAAGCAATATTAGGCTCTAAGCGAAGATTAATTTATTTCCCTAATTAATCTAGAGTCAAAATAATTTATTAAAGTTAATTAGAACCTAAAATTGCTTAGATTAAACTTAAATCCCTTTTTAGAACTCAAGATTCCTAGTCTTGGAATCTTGAATAGTGTTTTCTCTCTCCATTTCCTTAAATCAAGGAAATGTGTCTAGAGTTGTTTAAACTCTAAATTGAGGATTTAACTCTCTAATGGTGCAAGACCACTCCTTAATTATGTCTAGACTACCTTAATTACCCATTTACCTTACCTAAACACTTTCTTACAAATTCCTAATCTTAAGCATAACCAAAGATACACCTAAACACAACTCTAAACCACAATTAAAATGCAAGAAACTCTCCTCCCTTGGCTGATGCATTTCGCCAGCCCACTCCCCATTGACCACATGTTTAATTATTTTCTCACTCAAAGAACCATGCTTGAGCCATACCTTGAGCCATACCTCACCATGCTTTGAACCATACCTCACCATACCTCAAGAACACATTATCTCACCTCATGGAACTCATGGAGAGCCTCCAATCTGCACCCTCATGGCCGAAACCTTCTCCTCCATGAGCTCCCTCCATTTGTTTCATTTCTCTATAAATAGAATGCCTTGAGGAGCTTGCACCACTTTTAGATCATTTGCTAAGTTTAGGAAACACTCAAAGCTTTTCTTTTTCTCTCAAAGTCTTTGTGTTCTTCAAGTTCTTGGAGTTCTTCAAGTTCTTCATCATCTTCATCTTCTTCTTCCATCTTCAAGTTCATCACACCAAGTAGGGATTTTCTTTCATGTGTTCTTTCTTTAAAGTTCTTGTTCTAAGCTTAAAGTTCATAGTTTCTCTTGATTCTTTTTAGAACTTCTTTTTCTTCCCTTTACCTTTTCATTTTCGGCCATGGGCCTTGGAGAACAAAGGAATGAGAGCTTGATGATGAGAGTTTCATGATGATGTTCATCACTTGAAACAAACTCTAGAGCTTGATTTTTGTTCTTGAGCAAAAGTGTTTCTAGATTTTCCTTTCTTGAACTTTTGAGAACCTTAACTTTGATGTTGTTTCAAAATGGTTCTAATGACTCAATGATGAGGTCTCATGATGTTGGAGTTTGTATATCACCAAGATCATGGATTCTAGAGTTTCAAACATTTCTTTTCTTTCCTTGAAGTTTAGGCCATTACCTTTTCCTTTTCATGCTAGATGTTTGATTTTTAAATATGTTATGTTGAGTTCTAAGAACTCTAGACTTTTACCTTGTCTTGGTTTGATGAGTTTGGGTTGAGGTTTAAGTTCCTTTAAAGTCTTGTTAAGAGCTCTAGAAAGATAAAATGAACTTGCATAATTTATTTTATGCTTGCATTCATATTTACATTCTTGCTATGCATCTTTACTTTCAAGCCATCACCTAAGAACATAAAGATTAAAATGGAACTTGTATCATCACTTAACTTAATTCTCAAAGCCTTTCTATTTAGGCCTTAAAGTCGATTGTTGTTGGGCCTAGAGCACTAAAATAAAGAATTGAACTTGCATTATCACCTAATTAATTTCTCGAATGCCTATCTATTTCGGCCTTAAAGTCGATTGTTGTTGGGCCAAGAGCACTAAAATAAAGAATTGAATCTTGCATCTTTACTTTCAAGCTTGCACGTTTAAGATTATGCTTAGCATATTTACTTTCAAGTTTACGTTTAAATTATGCCTTGCATATTTAGTTTCAAGTCATCACTTTACCTAGAAAGCAAGATTAAAAATGAAGAGCATGAGCACGTTTAGTTTATGTCGTAACTTAAGAACCTAGAGCTCAAAGACTTGCCCATTCCATTCCAAGTTAAAGTTTAATGCAAACCACACTTTGAATGTATGTTTTTCGGCCAAGTAGTGAAGATGGACTTGCAATGAGTTTTCATCTAGCTACTAGGACCAATAGCCTATGTTTTGAGTTTTCCTTAAAGTTTGACAATTCTTTATAAGGTTATGTCGTTATAAGTTGTGATTCCAATCTCTTTTAGGGGATGGAATATGTTTTGGTCAGTGACCTAAGGCTTCACTTAGCCTCTTGATGATTTAAAATGTCTTGCAAAGAGTTTTAGAAATTCTAAATTGATTCCAAGAGAAACTAGTTAACTTATGTACCTAGAAATGTCAATTTAATTCTCTTATTGAGGCAAGATGTTTCGGCTCTGATGTGATGAATGTGATGCTGTATGATGATGTTTTAATGTGTTGGAATGTGTGAAAATATCATGTGATGATGTAGAAGCAAACCTATGCATGATAGGTAAGAAAACTAGCTAACTAGAAATACCGTAAAGCTAGAATTTAACATAGTTTTGACCCATTTGTTTATGGAACCAATCCAAACTGTTTTAATGGGAACATAATCAGATTTAGATTGTTTAGACATGAAAAACTTGGTATCATTTGAGTTAGAATCGAATTCTAGCACCTATGGGGAAACTAGTAGCTAGAAAACCGTAAAAATGCAAATGTAGAACTCTTAGAACATTTAATTTTCTGGAATCTGTCCAGCACCCTTACAACATGATAAACATGATTAATAATTAGTCCTTAAGCATAGGAATGTCTCATAATTGATTTAGATTTAATGTATAGCGCCTCGGCGAAGGCGGAGCAGAAAGGGTCTAAAGCGTAAGTTCTAGAACCAGTAAAAACAAGTTAGAGACTCTGTCCTATGCTATTCAGATTTAAGTATGAACATGAGAATGAAGAATGATGTTTAATATGAGCCTTAGGGGCATAAAAATATGGGCGACGGATATTAGAGAGCTATATCTCAAGATTAAGACCCGTAAGGGTCAAAGCATAAGCTAACGTGAGGGTAAGCGTTTGAATGATGTATGATGATGCATGAAGTATGCTAATGATGATGATGTTATTCATATGAGGAATTTATGAGGTTATATGTTTATGTGGCATAAAGCAAATTTGGAAGGAAATTGATTGTAATGACCGTTTTGGCGCCAATTTCCGACAAATTTGGAAGGAAACTTCGGTGTAATGACCAGTTTTGGCGCGAATTTCCGACAAATTTGGGGACTTAAAGAGATTTTGAAAATTAAGGTACTAAGATGGGTTCTAGGATGACACCGGTTCGGCCGAGCACCTCCATAGAACTCATGTGACATCGGTACCATTTTATACTCTTAGGTGACACCGGTTCGGCCGAGCACCCTAAGAGATTTGCCCCGTAACCCCTACTCAGATAGTCGGGATTTATGATACGCTTATCGTTAAGTGGTAAGTAAGAACTAGTGGCGACTAGTTAAGGTATGAGCTCATAACCTAGATGTATGACACGTTCTGGGTGACACCGGTTCGGCCGAGCACCCCGAGTTCGATTGTCTTTTAGGGTGGCCCATGAGGAAGAAAAGTTCATGATTATGATTATGTCACTAAGTTTTGTCCCATATGAATGTTACTATTGCCACTTTATGCCACCAATGATGATGATGCTTGATGTTATGTTTTATGTATGTGCATTAGGTAGTGCCATGCATACATTTTCCATTATGTTGCATTCATGACATTAAGATCATCCTAAAATGAACGGACCTTGGCTAAAGTATATTTATGAAGTTTAAAATGAAGTAAATGCATGTTCAGCCAATTCATATAATTAAACCCAAGGTTCGTGAGGACGTAGATGATGACACCTAGGTAGTAGGAGGCCCTACTGAGATTCTTTAGTAAGATTCTCACTCCCTCTACCTCTTTGTTTCCGTCACGTCTTGAGATGGCGGCGTTCGTGGTGTTCGTGGACACGCAGAGCATGGGAGGTGCACCATGACCGGACCACGGGTCATTCCATTTAATGAGTCGATGCCGCAGTTAGAGTATTCATGTTCATGGGTCGACCCTTCACTCCCCTGTACATTCCCATCGTTTCTCCCCGTCTCACCTTTTGGTGATGACCTAGTGTTCGGCGCGCCACGTCCCGAGAGGAGAGGCTACGCCGTACTCCACCTTCCGCATCCGCCGTTCGAGACTACCCAGTATGTGCCGGGTGCCCATCGTCCTTCTCGGAGATGGATCCTTGAAGATTCGGCCACGGATACCCTCAGGGGTCTTCCCCCTCCATACCTATGGACTTTGGAGAGGATAGCGAGCCCAGTGACTCGGCCGGCGTGCCACGACGGCCAGGAGATGCGGCCATACCCTGGGAGTCATATTGATCCCAGCTCCGCCTTTTCACGCTTGAGAGCTCGCTCGGTTTCAGGATATCTGCCTCGATCACGAGATGGTCGCTTGATGGGAGGTCGAGGATGGCGAGTTAGAGCACACACCACATAGATAGGGATAAACTTTCTTTTGTTTAGAGGTTATCCTATTAGATGCACTTTCGGGTAGGGAGTAGATTATGTTTATGTTTTAGGTTGTATTTCCCTTGTCTTGAATTAAGTCCCACACTTATAAGTGGGCAAGTTATATATATATGAGATTATATTCAGTGATGTTCATGATGTGCCTTATGTTATGATGATTGTAAGGCGATTGTATTACTTTGCATGGTTTACCGCTTATCGCATCATAGCGGCTCTCACTTTTATTTCAAAAAAAAAATTACCCGTATTTTCCGCTAAGTAATTCAAAGTTAAATGAGAACTATGAAGTAACAGACTAATGATTAACCTAAATATGTTCTAGAGTATTGGGTTAAAAATTAGGATGTTACATTATAATATCAGGCGATTCGATTCTCATGGAGCACGAGGATTGGGTGACTATGCTTTCTAAAGCGTAATGCGATAGCAATGTCATGCGTAGAGCTTAACTAGAGATAAGCTATAGGGTAGAAGTTCATGACCCTTGTCTACTTGCGTGTGCCATGGTAACTAGCCCATTTTACATGGAATATTGAGCTGATCACCTCGGTGTTTATTGTCTCATGTGTTTAGGGACCAATGGCACCAAGGAGACAACCTAGGACCCGACCGAGGGAGACCAAAGCGATGCCCTGCTGCTGCTTTGTTCGTGACATGGCTAGAGCCATGGAGCGAATGTTGAAGGATGAACCAACAAGGGGACACCGGACGTGCTCCCCTCTGCTTTGAAATGGTCGAGCAAGCGAGGTTTGGTGAGTTTCGCAAGGCGAACCCACCAACCTTCAGAGAGCCATGGACCGAAACAAAGGCGATGAGTGGATCAAAAACATGGAGAAGATCTACTCCGTGGTGGCTTGCTCGGAGGAGCAAAGGTCACCTTATTTGCTTATATGATGGAGTCGGATCTGGGAGTTACGGTGGTGGCACCGAAGGCGCTAGAAGAACGATGCTGCTTTGTCAGCTGGGAGCTATTCAAGACCTACTTCTATGAGAAGTACTTCCGAGTCCGTGAGGAGCAGAAAGATATTGAGTTCATGCAAGTGACTCAGGAGGGTCTCTTGTCGCCCGATGCAGCGAAGTCGAGGCTGATTAAGTTCTCTAGGGTGTTTCAAGGAAACCCGACGAGGTGTGGAAGTGCGTCAAGTATGAGGCGGACTAGCAGCGAGCTCAACTATCTTTGTAGCGCACATGGAGATTAGGGACTTTCCAACCCTAGTCAACAAGTGCCGGATCATGGAAGAGGGACAGAAGAAAATCAATCTTTGCAAGGCGACCGCGAAACAAGGGCTAGCACCTCAAGCCCCAAAATTCAAGCCCCAATATCCAAACCAATCCCGAAACCATTACAACCCCTACCACACCAACCAATTCAAGCCACATCAACAACAACAAAGAACCCCCTTCCACCAACAACCCAAGCAATCATACCGACCACAATTCGAACAACAACAACAAGCGCAACAACCACAACAACAGCCGAGCAAGGAGGGTCGGGCGACCCCGAAACAACCAAGGAGGGTCAAGTGGGACTAAGAACAGGGCGCCTCAAGGAACCCCGCCCAAGCTATCCCGGTAGTGCTATGTCCCAAGTGCGGGAAGGATCATGGCAACCGTCCCTGCCTAGCGGGCGAGAATATCTGCCAGATGCGGAAAGCACAGCCACTATGTGACAAGCGCACTAATGGGAGGCCGACAAGCCAAAATTCGGCCGCAACACCAAGGGGGGGTCTTCACCCTCAATGTGGGCGTGGCGGACACATCCAACGGTCTCATAGTAGGTAAGTGCGTAATAGATAGTAGAACCTTAAGCGTGCTATATGACTGCGGTGCAACACATTCTTTTATTTCATATGCTAGTGTCGAGGCTCTAAATTTGAAAACTTCCAAACTTCCTTTTGATCTTATTGTCTCTACCCCACAAATCATCCTGTGAATACTTGTTATTGTTGCCTAAATTGTCACCTCACCACAGAAAATAGATCATATGTTGTGGATTTAATTTGTTTACCCATGAAAGGTATAGGAATAGTTCTTGGCATGGATTGGCTTCACGCCAACCGTGTATTGTTAGGCTGTGACACCAAAGCAGTCATCTTTCCTTCTCCCCTAGTGAAATAAGTCAACCTTTGAAACTCTATCTCAATGCCGTAGAGGTCCTTTGTAGTGGGAAAAAGACTAAGGGATATGTTCTCCTAGCCGCTAGCGAGGTACACTTTGAGCGAATTTAGAGAATATACCTATAGTGAGAAACTATCCCGAGGTGTTTCAGGAAGATATGCAGAGTTCCCTCCCGGCGAGAAGTGGAGTTCTCCATTGAGTTGGTTCTGGAGCGGGACCAATCTCCATTGCCCTATAGAATGTCACCCTAGAACTAGCCGAGCTTAAAACCCAACTTGAGGAACTTTTAGAGAAAAGCTTCATAAGACCTAGTGCTTCACCATGGGAGCCCGGTCTTGTTTGTGAAAAAGAAGGACGGGAGTATGAGGTTGTGCATAGATTATAGGCAATTGAATCGTGTGACAGTGAAAAACAAATACCCTTTGCCTAGGATTGATGATCTCATGGACCAATTGAGAGGAGCGGTAGTGTTTTCCAAGATCGACCTAAGGTCAGGATACCACCAAATTAGAGTAAGAGATCAAGATATACCAAAGACCGCCTTTAGAACTCGGTATGGACACTTTGAGTTCGCGGTGATGTCTTTTGGGTTGACAAATGCTCCTGCGGTGTTTATGGATTACATGAATAGGATCTTTAGACCCTATTTAGATCAATCCGTGGTCGTTTTTATAGATGATATACTCATCTATTCGAAGACCCACGAGGAGCATGAGCGTCATTTAAGGATAGTTTTGGAGATTTTGAAGGAGAAAAAGCTATATGCAAAACTCTCTAAGTGTGAATTTTGGTTGGAGGAGGTCAAGTTTTTAGGGCACGTTGTGTCAAAAGGAGGTATAGCCGTTGATCCTAGTAAGGTAGAAGCCGTAATGAATTGGGATAGACCAACCACCGTAACAGA
Organism: Dalbergia cochinchinensis; assembly: GCA_031216125.1. NCBI lineage: Eukaryota > Viridiplantae > Streptophyta > Magnoliopsida > Fabales > Fabaceae > Dalbergia > Dalbergia cochinchinensis. The sequence goes on along the minus strand of CM062368.1, from coordinate 55,499,502 downwards.
AATACGGAGCTTTTTGGGTTTAGCAGGCTACTACCGTAGGTTTATCAAAGGATTTTCCCAGTTAGCCATACCCTTGACCAAGCTCACTAGGAAGAATGCCCGTTTGAGTGGAGCCCCGAGTGTGAGAAGAGTTTCCAAGAGCTTAAGGAAAGGTTAACCACGACCCCAGTCTTAGTCTTACCTAGCCCCAATGTACCCTTCGAGGTATATTGTGATGCTTGAACAAAGGACTAGGGTGTGTGTTGATGCAAAATAGGCAAGTGGTAGCCTATGCATCCCGAGAACTCAAGCCTCACGAGGCTAACTACCCCACCCATGACCTAGAGTTAGCTGCCGTAGTGTTTGCCTTAAAGATGTGGAGACACCATTTGTATGGTGTAAGGTTTGAGGTTTTCTCCGATCATAAGAGTCTCAAGTACCTCTTTGATCAAAAGGAGTTAAATATGAGGCAAAGAAGGTGGATGGAATTCCTCAAGGACTACGATTTGGTTTAAGTTACCACCAGGCAAGGCTAATGTAGTCGTGATGCCTTGAGCGAAAGTCGTTACACATCCCACATGATGATCAAAGAAGTTGAGTTGATAGAAGTTTAGGGATATGAATCTAGGGATGTCGTGACCAGATAAAGGAATAAAAATGTGCTATCTTAGTGTGACAAGTGGATTTAGCGAGAGAATCATGTTAGCTGCTTGAGAGAATGAGGAGTTGAAGAGATCATAGATCTTTGTTAAGGCGGGAAAGTTAAAGGTTTGAAAGAGGTGAGGATTGGATATGGAGATTTGAGGGAAGGATCTGCGTACCCCAAGATGGTGACCTCAGAGAAGATCTTGGAGGAGGCTCACAAAAGCTATTTCACCATTCATCCGGTGTTACCAAGATGTACCAAGACTTGAAGAAGATGTTTTGGTGGCGGAATGAAAAAAGGATGTAGTCGCTGGGTTAGTAAGTGCTTGGTATGTCGGAAAGTGAAAATCGAGCACCAAAACCTTCAGGTTTGTTGCAACCTGTCAATCCCGAATGGAAGTGGGAATGCATATCTATGGATTTCGTGACGGGATTGCCTAAGGCATAAGCTAGCCATGATGCTATATGGGTGATAGTGGATCGACTAACCAAGTCGGCACACTTTCTACCTATTAGAGTAACGTACTCTTTAGATAAATTGGCTCGATTATACATCCAAGAGATCGTAAGATTGCATGGAGTACCGTCGGCGATAATCTCGGATAGAGATCCGCGGTTTACGTCGCGTTTTTGGGAGCCTTCCAAAGGCGTTTGGTTCAAAGCTATGCTTGAGCACCGCTTACCACCCACAAGCAGACGGACAATCTGAAAGGGCGATCAAACCCTAGAGGATATGCTAAGAGCACTGTGTGTTAGACCAAAGGGAAGTTGGGATAGGTACTTGCCTTTGATCGAGTTTGCGTATAACAATAGTTATCACGCAAGCATCGATATGGCACCGTACGAGGCATTGTATGGAAGGAAGTGCCAATCACCTTTGTGTTAGTGCGAGCCTGGGGAGCAAAGTGTCTTAGGACCCGATGTAGTGAGGAAACAGCGGAACAAATCAAGAGGATCAGGGATAGGATGCTCACTTTGCTCAAAGTAGACAAAGAGCTCTGCGGACAAGCGGCGCAAGCCCTTGGAGTTCGAGGAGGGAGAACATGTGTTCCTTAGGATTACCCCCACTACAGGCATAGGAAGAGCCATGAAAGTCAAAAAGTTGAGCCCCAGATTCCTTGGTCCCTTCCAAATTCTTCAAAGGATAGGAGCAGTTGCCTACAAAATAGCCTTACCCCTAATCTTTCTAATCTTCATGGCGTCTTTCACGTCTCTCGATTAAGGAAGTATGAGTCCGATCCTAGCCACGTTTTAGAGCGAGCATGTTGAGTTAAGGGGCGACCTAACTTTCAATCTTCCCCTACGAGAATCGTGGACCGCGAGTCAAGCGGTGAGGAACAAGTCATTCCATTGGTAAAGGTAGCATGGGGACGCGACAAATCTGAAAGAGTTTACATGGGAGCTAGAGTCGAAATGCAAGACAAGTATCGAGCTTTTCTAAGGTAGCAATTTCGAGGGCGAAATTCTTTTAAGGAGGGAGTAATGTAACACCAGATTTTTACTGTCAGGAAATGACCAAAATGCCCCTGAGGTCATTTCCTGACCCGAACTCGAGGGTAACCAACTCGGTCATCCTCGAAGGGTCAACTCAATGTTTGAAGGGGATTGAATGGCCTTTGAATGCTTTCGGGAGCGAAAATTTCGTTTCATGAGTTTGGTCAAAATGACCAAAATACCCTATAAGCGTTTTTCTGGCGGGTAAAGGTGCCGTTTGAGCGCGGAACTTTCCCCAGAGGTTTAAAAACATGATTTCATGTGTCTAGAGGTATCTGTTCAAGTCCCGGTGGTCCCGGGCAGTTTTAGTGCAAAATTACGATTTTGCCCCTGGAATAGTGTTTTTAAGCTTAGTGGCGTAATTAAGCAAACCTAAGCAATATGAGGGTCTAAACGATGATTAATTTATTTCCCTAATTAGTCTAGAGGCAAAATAATTTATTAAAGTTAATTAGAAGCTAGAATTGCGTAGATTAAACTTGAATCCTTTTTAGAACTCAAGATTCCTAGTCTTGGAATCTTGAATAGTGTTTTCTCTCTCCATTTCCTTAAATCAAGGAAATGTGTCTAGAGTTGTTTAAACTCTAAATTGAGGATTTAACTCTCTAATGGTGCAAGACCACTCCTTAATTATGTCTAGACTACCTTAATTACCCATTTACCTTACCTAAACACTTTCTTACAAATTCCTAATCTTAAGCATAACCAAAGATACACCTAAACACAACTCTAAACCACAATTAAAATGCAAGAAACTCTCCTCCCTTGGCTGATGCATTTCGGCCAGCCCACTCCCCATTGACCACATGTTTAATTATTTTCTCACTCAAAGAACCATGCTTGAGCCATACCTTGAGCCATACCTCACCATGCTTTGAACCATACCTCACCATACCTCAAGAACACATTATCTCACCTCATGGAACTCATGGAGAGCCTCCAATCTGCACCCTCATGGCGGAAACCTTCTCCTCCATGAGCTCCCTCCATTTGTTTCATTTCTCTATAAATAGAATGCCTTGAGGAGCTTGCACCACTTTTAGATCATTTGCTAAGTTTAGGAAACACTCAAAGCTTTTCTTTTTCTCTCAAAGTCTTTGTGTTCTTCAAGTTCTTGGAGTTCTTCAAGTTCTTCATCATCTTCATCTTCTTCTTCCATCTTCAAGTTCATCACACCAAGTAGGGATTTTCTTTCATGTGTTCTTTCTTTAAAGTTCTTGTTCTAAGCTTAAAGTTCATAGTTTCTCTTGATTCTTTTTAGAACTTCTTTTTCTTCCCTTTACCTTTTCATTTTCGGCCATGGGCCTTGGAGAACAAAGGAATGAGAGCTTGATGATGAGAGTTTCATGATGATGTTCATCACTTGAAACAAACTCTAGAGCTTGATTTTTGTTCTTGAGCAAAAGTGTTTCTAGATTTTCCTTTCTTGAACTTTTGAGAACCTTAACTTTGATGTTGTTTCAAAATGGTTCTAATGACTCAATGATGAGGTCTCATGATGTTGGAGTTTGTATATCACCAAGATCATGGATTCTAGAGTTTCAAACATTTCTTTTCTTTCCTTGAAGTTTCGGCCATTACCTTTTCCTTTTCATGCTAGATGTTTGATTTTTAAATATGTTATGTTGAGTTCTAAGAACTCTAGACTTTTACCTTGTCTTGGTTTGATGAGTTTGGGTTGAGGTTTAAGTTCCTTTAAAGTCTTGTTAAGAGCTCTAGAAAGATAAAATGAACTTGCATAATTTATTTTATGCTTGCATTCATATTTACATTCTTGCTATGCATCTTTACTTTCAAGCCATCACCTAAGAACATAAAGATTAAAATGGAACTTGTATCATCACTTAACTTAATTCTCAAAGCCTTTCTATTTCGGCCTTAAAGTCGATTGTTGTTGGGCCTAGAGCACTAAAATAAAGAATTGAACTTGCATTATCACCTAATTAATTTCTCGAATGCCTATCTATTTCGGCCTTAAAGTCGATTGTTGTTGGGCCAAGAGCACTAAAATAAAGAATTGAATCTTGCATCTTTACTTTCAAGCTTGCACGTTTAAGATTATGCTTAGCATATTTACTTTCAAGTTTACGTTTAAATTATGCCTTGCATATTTAGTTTCAAGTCATCACTTTACCTAGAAAGCAAGATTAAAAATGAAGAGCATGAGCACGTTTAGTTTATGTCGTAACTTAAGAACCTAGAGCTCAAAGACTTGCCCATTCCATTCCAAGTTAAAGTTTAATGCAAACCACACTTTGAATGTATGTTTTTCCGCCAAGTAGTGAAGATGGACTTGCAATGAGTTTTCATCTAGCTACTAGGACCAATAGCCTATGTTTTGAGTTTTCCTTAAAGTTTGACAATTCTTTATAAGGTTATGTCGTTATAAGTTGTGATTCCAATCTCTTTTAGGGGATGGAATATGTTTTGGTCAGTGACCTAAGGCTTCACTTAGCCTCTTGATGATTTAAAATGTCTTGCAAAGAGTTTTAGAAATTCTAAATTGATTCCAAGAGAAACTAGTTAACTTATGTACCTAGAAATGTCAATTTAATTCTCTTATTGAGGCAAGATGTTTTCGGCTCTGATGTGATGAATGTGATGCTGTATGATGATGTTTTAATGTGTTGGAATGTGTGAAAATATCATGTGATGATGTAGAAGCAAACCTATGCATGATAGGTAAGAAAACTAGCTAACTAGAAATACCGTAAAGCTAGAATTTAACATAGTTTTGACCCATTTGTTTATGGAACCAATCCAAACTGTTTTAATGGGAACATAATCAGATTTAGATTGTTTAGACATGAAAAACTTGGTATCATTTGAGTTAGAATCGAATTCTAGCACCTATGGGGAAACTAGTAGCTAGAAAATCGTAAAAATGCAAATGTAGAACTCTTAGAACATTTAATTTTCTGGAATCTGTCCAGCACCCTTACAACATGATAAACATGATTAATAATTAGTCCTTAAGCATAGGAATGTCTCATAATTGATTTAGATTTAATGTATAGCGCCTCAGGCGAAGACGGAACCGAAAGGGTCTAAACCGTAAGTTCTAGAACCCCGTAAAAACAAGTTAGAGACTCTGTCCTATGCTATTCAGATTTAAGTATGAACATGAGAATGAAGAATGATGTTTAATATGAGCCTTAGGGGCATAAAAATATGAGCGACGGATATTAGAGAGCTATATCTCAAGATTAAGACCCGTAAGGTCAAAGCATAAACTACCGTGAGGGTAAGCGTTTGAATGATGTATGATGATGCATGAAGTATGCTAATGATGATGATGTTATTCATATGAGGAATTTATGAGGTTATATGTTTATGTGGCATAAAGCAAATTTGGAAGGAAATTGATTGTAATGACCGTTTTGGCTGAATTTCCGACAAATTTGGAAGAAACTTCGGTGTAATGACCGTTTGGCCGCGAATTTACGGCAAATTTGGGGACTTAAAGAGATTTTTGAAAATTAAGGTACTAAGATGGGTTCTAGGATGACAGGTTCGGCGAGCACCTCCATAGAACTCATGTGACATCGGTACCATTTTATACTCTTAGGTGACACCGGTTGGCCGAGCACCCCTAAGAGATTTGCCCCCAACCCGTACTCAGATAGTCGGGATTCATGATACGCTTATCGTTAAGTGGTAAGTAAGAACTAGTGGCGACTAGGTAAGGTATGAGCTCATAACCTAGATGTATGGCACGTTACGGGTGACAGGTTCGGCCGAGCACCCGATTCGATTGTCTTTTAGGGTGGCCCATGAGGAAGAAAAGTTCATGATTATGATTATGTCACTAAGTTTTGTCCCATATGAATGTTACTATTGCCACTTTATGCCACCAATGATGATGATGCTTGATGTTATGTTTTATGTATGTGCATTAGGTAGTGCCATGCATACATTTTCCATTATGTTGCATTCATGACATTAAGATCATCCTAAAATGAACGGACCTTGGCTAAAGTATATTTTTGAAGTTTAAAATGAACTAAATGCATGTTCAGTCATTTCATATAATTAAACCCAAGGTTCTGAGGACGTAGATGATGACACCTAGGTAGTAGGAGGCCCTACTGAGATTCTTTAGTAAGATTCTCACTCCCTCTACCTCTTTCTTTCCGTCACGTCTTGAGATGGCGACGTTCGGGGTGTTCGTGGACACGCCGACATGGCACGTGGCCCATGACCCGCTCCACGGCTCATTCCATTTTGTGGGTCGATGCAGTTAGAGTATTCATGTTCATGGGTCGACCCTTCACTCCCCCTGTACATTCCTATCGTTTCTCCCCCGTCTCACCTTTTGGTGATGACCTAGTGTTCGGCGCTTACGTCCCGAGAGAGAGGCTACGCCGTACTCCACCTTCCGCATCCGCCGTTCGAGACTACCCAGTATGTGCCCGTTGCCCATCGTCCTTCTCGGGAGATGGATCCTTCGAAGATTCCGCCACCCAGATACCCTCCGAGGCGTCTTCCCCCTCCATACCTATGGACTTTGGAGAGGATAGCGAGCCCACCGTGACTCAGCCGAGGCGTGCACGACGACCGGAGATGCGGCCATGCAGGGAGTCATATTCGATCCCCACTCCGCCTTTTCACGCCCGAGGAGCTCGCTCAGTTTCCCGGATATCTGCCTCGATCACGAGATGGTCGCCAGTGAGGAGAGGTCGACGATGGGCCGAGTTAGAGCACACACCACATAGATAGGGATAAACTTTCTTTTGTTTAGAGGTTATCCTATTAGATGCACTCGGGTAGGGGAGTAGATTATGTTTATGTTTTAGGTTGTATTTCCCTTGTACTGAATTAAGTCCCACACTTATAAGTGGGCAAGTTATATATATATGAGATTATATTCAGTGATGTTCATGATGTGCCTTATGTTATGATGATTGTAAGACGATTGTTTTACTTTGCATGGTTTACCGCTTATCGCATCACGCGGCTCTCACTTTTATTTCAAAAAAAAAATTACCCGTATTTTCCGCTAAGTAATTCAAAGTTAAATGAGAACTATGAAGTAACAGACTAATGATTAACCTAAATATGTTCTAGAGTATTGGGTTAAAAATTAGGATGTTACAGTAAACATGGTTATGCAAAGCATAAACTTAATCATGGATGCAAATTCATTTTGTTTCTTTACTAGAGCTCCTTCAAGACTTTAAAAGAATTATAAATTCAACCCAATACATATCTTAACAAGAAATAAAACATAAAAAGAAAATACATCTTTCAAGTTCTAAACTAAAAATCTTTGTTTTAGCATCATAAAGCATTATTCTTTAAAGTTTTGCATCAAGTGGAATTTTCAAGCTTTAGAGGCCTAACTTGTGATGGATTTACAACCCACCATCAAGGTCCTCATCATCAAGCCATCATCTTAGTTCCACCTAGGCCATATGGTTGAATTGGTTAAAGAAAAATTGAAGAGGAAAACCAAAATGAAAAGCTAAGATAAGTTCATAATTTCATCATTTTGAGCTAAAAACACAACTCCTCAAAGCATAGAAATAAATTTAGAAACTACTCCCTACCTAATCTGAGTTGAAGAAGAGGAAGAGAACTTGGTTTCTTGAAGTGAAATGAAACAAAATCTCTTTGAAAAAATTGAAGAAAGAAAGTTTTTGGTGCTCTTAAAAACTAGTTATGAACCAAGCATTCCAAGACCACTCAAGCAAGCCTATTTATAGAAGATTTTGAGGCTTCTAATTGGCCAAAATGATTAGGTTGTGGACGGAATTTTCCAGGAGAAATAAGGGAGGAAAAAATCATTTTAGACAAAGTTGTATGAAATTAAGGAATTATGTCTCTTTTGGTGACAATTTGGCATTTTGTTTTAGTGCAACTTTTGGCAATAATTCAGCTGCATAATGGCATTAATAATTTCGTCCATTACAGCCCAAAGAAGTGAAATTTGTGTGTTCCATGCATTATTTAGGTGTAGGCAAGGTATTCATGTAATTTAGAGAATTTACGGTTAAGGGTTTAAGTGAATTAGTAAGCAATTTGGGTGTTTTTGAGAAATTTTGGGTTCTAATCAATCTAAATACATAATTTTGACTCTAGATTAATATTTAGAATTTAATAACCTTTAATTTGAGCCTAATATTACTTAGGTTTCGGTATACGAATCAAAAATCCCGAAATTCGCAAAACTGCCCAAAAACAGGGGCAAAATCGTACTTTCACTTAAAAACTGTCCGAGGCCACCCGAGCTTAACCAATGGTTAGTCATGGCTTAAAAACACATTTTAAAACATTTTAGTGAGGTTCGGGCTCGGTCACGCACATCGGAGTTAAAAGCGACCACAGGCGTTTGGTCATTTCGCGTCTAACTCAAAATTGGGATCCTTCTGCTCTATTAACACACATAACACAAACAATCCCTTATTATCCTCAAAATATCCCCTTGAGAATAGGTGGGGCCCACGATCCTCATTTTCTGAGTAAAATAACTTCAGGGGCATTTTGGTCATTTTATACGTACAGAAATTCGGGATTTGCGACTCTCGCATGAATCGTTCCTAACCTCTCTTCTAATGTTATATTCCTTTATTGAGGATTGTTCGGCCTCAAATCTTATGTAATAATTACCTACGGTAATTCGATAATTGAGTAATTTCTAATGACATAAAATTACAGTAAAAATTAAAGCGTTACATTACTCCTCCTTAAAAAGAATTTCGCCCCGGAAATTCGTTACCTGAGAACAACTCGGGGTATTGTGCTTTCATGTTTGATTCCAGCTCCCATGTAAGTTCTTCGGTTTCACCCTATCCCCATGCTACTTTGACCAGGGGTACAGCCTTGTTCCTTAACTGCTTAACTCCTCGGTCGACGATTCTCGTGGGTAGTAAGTTAAATGTCAGGTTATCTCTTTATTGTACATGTTCTGGCTCTAGTACATGACTCGGGTCAGATTGATACTTTCTTAACTGAGAGACATGGAAAACATCATGAAGGTTGGATAGACTCGGGGGTAGGGCTATACGGTAGGCTACAGGTCCTACTTTGGTAAAGATTTCAAACGGACCAAGAAATCTGGGGTTCAATTTCTTTACTTTTATTGCTCGGCCTATGCCTGTGGTGTGGGTGATCCTTAGGAACACGTGGTCCCTTTCTTGAAAATCTAGCGGTTTTCGCCGCTTGTCCGCATAGTTTTTCTGTCGACTTTGAGCAGTAAGAATCTTATCCCTAATCTTCTTGATTTGTTCCGTTGTTTCCCTCACAATATCAGGTCCGAGTAAACTTTGCTCTCCGGGTTCATACCAACATAAGGGAGATTGACATTTCCGTCCATAGAGGGCCTCATACGGTGCCATACCGATACTTGCATGATAATTGTTGTTATATGCAAATTCAATCAGTGGCAGGTACTTATCCCAACTTCCCCTTTGATCTAAAACACATGCCCTTAACATATCCTCCAAGGTTTGGATAGTTCTTTCAGATTGACCGTCTGTTTGGGGGTGATAGGCCGTGCTTAGACACGACTTTGAACCAAACGCCTTTGAAAGGCTCCCAAAATCGTGACGTAAACCGCGGATCCCGGTCCGAGATTATCGTCGACGGCACCCCATGTAACCTTACTATCTCCTGAATATATAATTGTGCTAACCTATCCAAGGAATAAGTCACCTTAATAGGTAAAAAGTGGGCTGACTTCGTCAATCGATCCACGATTACCCATATGGTATCATGATTCATTTGGGTCCTCGGTAATCCAGTCACAAAATCCATGGAGATACTATCCCACTTCCACTCAGGGATCAACAGAGGTTGCAGCATTCCAGAGGGTTTTTGGTGTTCAATCTTCACCTTTTGACACACCAAGCACTTACTCACCCATGTGCACACATCTTTCTTCATTCTAGGCCATCAGAACATCTTCTTCAAATCGTGATACATCTTGGTGGCACCAGGATGAAGGGTAAAATGGATCTTATGGGCTTCCTCCAAAATATCTTTTCGGAGGCCACCACTAGCAGGTACACATATTCGACCTTTAAACCTCCACAAATCGTTCATTCCTTGGGTAAACCTATCAACTTTCCTGCCTTCACTGCCCCTAAAGTCTCTTGAAACTCAGCATCGTCCCCTTGAGCTTGAACAATCCTTTCTTTGAACTCACTTGTCACTTTAAGATGACAAGCTCTGATGCCCTTAGTGGTCAAAGTCATTCCTAGGTTTAAGTCCCTAAATTGCTCAATCAATTCAACCTCCTTCACCATCAAACGGGACACTTGTAAGGACTTCCTACTCAATGCATCAGCTACTACATTAGCTTTACCAGGATGGTAGTTCAATCCAAAATCATAATCTTTCAAGAACTCCATCCATCGCCTTTGCCTCATGTTTAGCTCTTTTTGATCAAAGAGATATTTCAAACTCTTGTGATCGGAAAACACCTCAAACTTAACTCCATATAAATGGTGTCTCCAAATCTTTAGAGCAAACACGACGGCAGCTAACTCAAGGTCATGGGTAGGGTAGTTTGCCTCATGTGGCTTGAGTTGTCTTGATGCATAGGCCACCACTTGCCTATCTTGCATCAATACACAACCTAAACCCTTTTTTGAAGCATCACAATACACCTCGAAAAGCACATTGGGGTCGGGTAACACTAAAACAGGGGTTGAGGTTAGCTTGTGTTTTAACTCTTGGAAGCTCTTTTCACACTTCGGGGTCCATGAAAAAGGGGTGTTCTTCCTAGTCAGCTTGGTCAAAGGTAGGGAAATCTGAGAAAATCCCTTGATAAATCGACGGTAATAACCAGCTAAACCCAAAAAGCTCCTTACTTCAGTTACCATGGTTGGTCTTTCCCAGTTTACTACCGCTTCTACCTTACTAGGATCTACAGCAATTCCTTTCTTAGATACTACATGCCCTAAAAATTGCACCTTATCCAACCAAAACTCACACTTGGAAATCTTGGCATATAGTTTCTTTTCCTTCAAGATCTCCAGTATTATGGTCAGGTGGCATTCATGCTCTTCATGGGTCTTAGAATATATGAGAATGTCATCTATAAAGACAACTACAAACTGATCTAAATAGGGTCGAAAGATCCTATTCATGTAATCCATAAAAATAGCTGGAGCATTGGTTAACCCAAAGGACATTACTGCAAACTCAAAATGGCTGTATCGAGTGCGAAAGGCCGTGTTAGGTATGTCTTCATCTCTCACTCTAATTTGATGGTAGCCTGACCTCAAATCTATCTTAGAAAACACTACCGCACCTTTCAGTTGGTCCATCAAATCATCGATCCTAGGCAGAGGATACTTGTTTTTCACCGTTACTTTATTCAACTGCCTATAATCTACACACATCCTCATACTCCCATCCTTTTTCTTTACAAACAACACAGGGGCTCCCCAAGGTGATGCATTAGGCCTAACAAACTTTTTCTCCAATAAATCTTCCAATTGAGTTTTTAACTCGGTCAATTCTAATGGGGACATCCTGTATGGGGCTATGGATATAGGTCCCGCACCCGAAAGCAATTCTATGGAAAACTCTATTTCTCTCTTGGGGGGAAACTCTGGTATCTCATCTGGAAATACTTCAGGATAATTTCTTACTATTGGCATCTCATCGATACTTTGCTCAAAGTCTACATCACTAGCGGCTAAGAAAATGTAACCTTTACTCTCACCCTTACCACAGTCCATTTCCACAGCAGTTATGTAAAGACTTATGGGTTTCTTAGGTTCAATAGGAACAGGAAGAAAAGTGATGGTTTTCTCATAACAGTTTAACAGTACATGGTTGGCCTCAAGCCAATCCATGCGAAGAATCACATCTAAACCTCGCATGGGTAAGCAAATAAGATCTAAAACAAAGGATCTATTATCCATAATAAAACTACAATCTAAACAACATTTACAAGTCCTAACGGGTTTTCCATCAGGTAGAAACAATAAGGTCAAAAGGAAGCTCAGTCATAGGTAAATTAAGGCTTTTAACACATGAATGGGAGATAAAAGAATGAGAAGCGCCAGAATCATATAGTACAATTAAGTCTTTACCATGCATATTACCCTTACCTTCCACGAGATTTCGTGACTTCGTTGTTTCTTCAGCATTAACAGTAAATACCCTTCCCTAGTATTGCGGCTTGGGATTGGGGGTTGGCGGATTCCTTTCCGTGCATTCTCAGGAGTAATGACCTGGTTTTCCACACCGATAGCACACGTTTGTTCCGGCTCGACATGGCATGCTCCCATGATTCTTGCCGCACTTGGGACATCCATGGATGGCGCAGGCCGTGGAGGTACTGCTGGACCTCTTTGTGGTGTTTTCCCTTTATTGTTGTTATTGTTGTTGTTGCGATTGTTACTGGGGTTATTGTTGTAGCGGTTGTTATTATAGCGGTTGTTGTTGTTTGGCCTTCCTTGTTGAAAATTTCTTTGTGTCCCTTGTGGTCTTGATTGAGGGGGAAATGGAGGTCGATTCTGCCTCTTGAACTGCTGACCTTGAGGTGTCAACCTTTTGGTAATATTATCTGACTTTGGGGTGTTTAGCTTTCTCTGACCTTCTTCAATAATCCGACATTTGTTAACTAGGGTAGTGAAATTCCTAATCTCCAAATGTGCAACTGCCACATTAAGTTCCGCCTTCAACCCTGACTCGTATTTAATGCATTTCCAATACTCATCAGGATTTCCTTGGTACATTCTTGAGAACTTAATGAGTTCTTCAAATCTGGCAGTGTACTGAGTGTAACACCCTAATATTCGACCCAATACTACTAGTACGTACTTAGGCCAAATATTAGTTGTTACTTGCTGGCATGGTTCATCTTCTTGGGAAAATAGACTTAACAAAAATACGAGCCAACTTTTTTTCTTTTTAAAAAAACATTACTTAAAATAGAAGCCGCGCGTAACTTTACGAGTCGGTATCATAGTATACGGAACGATAACATAAGAATGGCTCCAAACCATAACATCGAACATAACATCAATCATAACTGAAATACCTCATGGATAAAATGCCTACCCACTGGGCAGGACTCTTCAAGTACATAATGTATAAATAAATACAACAGAAAACAGAAATACATCGAAAAGAACTGAAAGAAAACATCCCGATCCCCGTGTGATCTATGATGGGTAACCCCAACGCAAAAAGGGGTTTCATCCATACTAGTGGTGTGCGTGCACTAAGGCCTACCCTCTGTCTATGCAATGAGATCACGGGTATGGAGGTACGTAGCCAATCCATGGGCGGAGCTCGGCCGAAGCGAGCATGCCTGCGGATCGAATGGGCCGCCCACGTCGAGTTCGTGGTCCTGGTGCCGGAGCTCTCCGACGCTGGGTAACCGTCTCCTCGCTGCCCGTCGGTCGCTGCGGTGGAGTGGGGGCAGAGTCCTCATGACCCATAGGGACATCCTCTATAGGGTCCTCCTCCGAGTGTTGTGTCAACGGCACATATACCGGCAAATCGGTTGAACGGTCAGAGGGGGCCCGCAGGTTCTGCTCCCATTGGGGTCGTGCATGCTCGAAAATCGCGGGATCGTCGTAGGGGGATGCCGGGGTGAAGTGGTGGCTATAGACACGGTGCGAAAATGGCCGTCCAACGAACATGAATACACGTAAGGTACATCGGCCCTCAAAATGGTAGGACCCATACTCCGGGTCGTGGTGGATCTCCCACCGTGGAGTGTCAATGAATAGGACGAAGGTCGCCATCTCGCTCTGAAGACGTAATGGAAAGGAAAAGATAGAGGGAGTGAGATTCTTACTAAAGAAACTCAGTAGGGTTTTCCTTCTATCCTAGGTGTCATCATATACGTCTCCAGGAATCTCGGGTTGTTTATAAAATAATGGACATACATAGGTTCAATTATGAGTTTTCCAAAATCTCCTTTACCGAGAATCCGTTCCTTTTATCATGGCACTTGTGTTACATAGGCTTTACACTAAAATCATAGACATGAATCATGTAGCTTGGTACGTAGAACGTAAATCATATAACTGGTACATGGAACATAAATCATATAACTGGTACATGGAACATAAATCATATAACTGGGTTACTTAGGTGACATAAGAACCTTTACTTAACTGGGCCGCCCTAATATTTCTCCCTTTTGAGAAAACTCTAGGTTATGAGCTCATACCACGCTAGTCGTCACTAGCATCTAGACTTTATCCATTTGGATAAGTCAACTTCCCGACTTTAAGTACGGGTTTAGGGGGCTAGAATCACATTGTCCCCACCCTTAATTCGGTGGTTTCAAAGGATTGCATTCTGATGTTCTAAGTCATCCTAAGTTTAACATGTTTCTTTAAGATGCCACATAATTAATGCATAACACATAATTACTACCTCGGCATCTTTAAGTCCTTTTTAAAGAATAATAATAACATGTTAATACACGCTATCACATAGGGATAATAGTTAACATGGCACCATACACGTCATGAGCTAACACATCAATTCATCATCAAACTTAGAAGCGCATAATCATCCCTTAAGGTAAAAATCCCTAAATCGGGTAACCTCAAACTTTCCCATTACTTTCTAGTATATTTATGGGATTGATTAACCTAATTACCATAATCCATTAGGTTCTAAATCCTAATTAATTATGGTTGGATAGCCTTATGTAGTTGTTCATATTTGATGAATTACGTGTTCTAGAAAATGCGTTTTAAGCCCTTTCTCGTATCCGACTTTTTCTATGGTGCAATATTTAATACCTAAGCCAATTATGAGTCACTCCCACACATCTAGACATAATCTAATGTGATTCTAAATATTTTATCAAGGCTGGGCAGAAACTCATTTTGCCATTCTTTATAGTTCTAGAATTCACACATTAAGCGAACAAAGTCACTAACAATGCTTTAACGAGTCTAGAACAATTATCACATACTTGGCAAGGTATTACAACATATTTAGACCACCCAAAACAGAATTTAAGGTGCTGGAGTTATTAAGGCAGAACCGAAATCCTTAAGGCATAAAATCATGAGAAAAACCTTTCTTTGAACCATATAACTTGCTAGTTTCTCTTGGAACCTTTTTGGGACTTCAAGACTATGTAAGATCAAAGTTTATTTTGCCAAAACTCATCATGGAACACCAAGGGCAGCAGCCATTTCGGCTTGCTCTTGGCAAGGATTTAAAACTTAAAAACATGTTTAAAACCTTGGTTAAGTGCATCAAAGCTTAGAAAAATTCTAAGACATGCATTATAGGCCCTTGTAGTTAAATGAAACTCATCCTAGAGCCATTTACACCACATGCCCGAATGATGTTCAAGGAGATACCTCCTTGATTTAATTCTTTTCTTAAGATGAAATGGGCAAGTCTTTGAGCTCTAAAGTTTCAAGTGATGACATAGAATAAACGTGCTATGCATTTCATTTTATAGTCCTTTAGAAAATAAAGTGATAGCACAAAGTAAAGATGAAATGCATCTTCATTCTTATTCTTAGAGTTTAGTGATTACTTGAAATATAAAATGAGATGCAAAGCTTGAAACATAAACGTGCATTGTGCAAGTTCATTTATTATCTTGGGTCTTAGTGATGGCATAGGAAATAAACGTGCTAATGCAAAGCATAAACGTAAACGTGGATGCAACTTCTTTTATATCTTGTTTAGAGCTCTTGCAAGACTTTAAAGGAAACAAGGTTTCAACCCATAACTCACCCTCACAAGAAAAGAAAACTAAACTCATGACCAACATGGAGGAAAGTAACTTGAAATATGCTTGGCCTAGGGACCAAGTCTATGCTCTAGAGCTTTGTTCATGTGACATACATCAACATGAAGCCCTCATCATCAAGCTACCATTTTCTAAGTCCCAAAGCCTTTCATGGCTGAATACTCAAGGGAAAGAAATGGGGTTTTCAAAGATCCAAGAGAAACATAACTATGTCTTGAGCAAAACTTGAAAATAATAAACTTATTTTTAGAAAACTCAAGCTTTAGAGGTTGTTCATGTGACAAACATCATCACACAACTCTCATCATCAAGCTCCTCATATTTCAAGTCCAAGAGGCCTTCATGGCGAAAACTAACAAAAAGAAAAGGAAAGTTTCAAGGCATCAAAGAAACATAACTCATTCTTTGACCAAGACTTGAAAAGAGAAACCTTTCTTGGAAAAACTCAAACTTTAGAGTTTGATCATGTGACAAAGGCCAACATGAAGTGCTCATTACAAAGCTACCATTTTTCCAAGCTCTTTAAGCCTTCATGGCCGAAAACATCAAGGAACAAAAGCTCAAAAAGAGTTTTTATGAAAAACATAGCCTTGTCTTAACCAAGACATGAAAAAGATGAAACTTTTCTCAAACAAAACTCAAGCTTTAGAGGTCTCATGTTAGGATGAACACATGGTCATCCCAAAAGAACACTCATCATCAAGCTTTCCTCATTTTGGTCTTGAGGCCGAAAATGAAGAGGAAGAGAAAAGAAGAAACCGAAAATGTTTGAGAGAAAAACTTGCTAACAACACAACTTTCAAACAAGATAAACATTGATCATGAAAGTAAAAGAAAGCATTCTTGAAGAGCTCCCTACCTAGAGTTTGAGATTAAGAGGAAGTGAAGAAGATGAAGAGGTTGGAGAGGATGAGCTCTTGAACTTGAGAGAAAGAAACTCAAAGTGCTCTAACTCAAAGCTTTAGTGAAAATGAACAAAGGTGCTTCAAGTTCCCTAAGCTACCTATTTATAGAGAAGTGAAATGAATTAAATATTGGAGGCTTTTTGGGGGGAAGAATTCGGCCACATTTCAGCCACAAGAAGGAAGAAATATCTTTGTTCAAAGCATGGTGTTGGTCATTCAAAGTATGGTGAAAAGTCTAGCTATGCATGTCCTAAAGCATGGCTAGAATGTACCTTATTTTCCAACCTTTAAAAATGCATGAAAACACAAAATTTTGGGCTGCACAAGGGTGAAGAAAACCGTGCTCCTCATGCCCAAAAAGAAGAGAAAATTTTCTAGACTTAAATTCCCAAAGCATAGGTAATGTGTTGTAAGACATGTTGTCTTGAAAAAGTTTGATGGAAAGCTTGAATGACCACAAAACAAATCATTCTTTTTGAGTTTGAAAGACATAATTATTTTCATTTTAAAAAAGAATTGAAAGCCTTGATTGACCATATAAAATATTCTTTGAGTCTTGAGTGACAATTTTTCTTGAAAGTTGACCATTGATTGAAAATGTTCAAGACATATGTCACAAGATAGCTTGAACACATAGACTAACTTTTTGATGATTTTCTAGGGGAAATGGCGCCATTCTTGGCAGCCTTGGGGAGGAGAAATATCTCCTTAAACCATTTTCTAGAAGTGTGTTTTGGTGTGACATAGATTAGGCTTAGGATTAAAAATTGCTAAGTAGGTACTTAGGTGCACTAATAGGTTAATTAAAACCATAAATCCCTAGGTTTAGAGGTGGTCTAGAAGGATTAGGGAGTCAACACCTCTAGGACTAGTGATGTGAGTGTGACAACTTGTCTCAAAAAAAAAAGTTGATGTGAATAGTGGAAACACTATTCGACACTATTCACATATTCTTTTTCCTTTTTAAAGAATAAGACTATGATGAGATTTGAATTTTCCCTAAGCAATTTTAGGTTCCAATTAATTCTAAATGATGGTTTTGGCTCTAGATTAATTATGGAAATTAATTAACCTTTAATTAGAGCCTAATATTGCTTAGGTTTGGAGTTAAACGGCTCATTAAGCCGAAAATGCAATATGCAGGGGCAAAACCGTAATTTTTACCAAAAGTTGCCCGGGATCTCTGGGACTTAAACCAACATAGTTTATGCCTTAAAATCATTGTTTTGAACCTCAGAACAAAGTCCGGGTCAAAACGGAACTTAATCTCGCTTTAATTCAAGTATAGGGTATTTTGGTCATTTACGCACAGAAATCTCAGAAATGAGGTTTTCCCGCTTTGTTAGGCACTCATGCTCATACAATCCCCTTCATATAACATATGAACCCTATGAGGATGGCCAAAGTCGGCCGCCCTCGTGTTTCGGGTAAAAATGACCTCAGGGGCAATTTGGTCATTATGAAAGTTTAGCGAAAATCGGGGCGTTACACTGGGCCACATTCATATTCCCCTGGACAAGTTGCATGAATTCAATGTCCTTGGCATTTCTAACTGACTCTGGAAAGTACTTTTCATAAAAATGGACCTTGAATAGTTCCCAATCAATGTCCACGTCGGTCATCTCTAGGAGTCTTCGAACACCTGTCCACCAGAAACTGGCATCACCCTCAAGCATATGAGTAGCGAAGGTGACCTTTTGCTCCTCCAAGCATGGGACTACAGGAAAGACCTTCTCAATATTCTGAATCCATTCATCTACAATATTTGGATTCAGTGTCCCCTTGAAAACTAGTGGGTTTGCCTTACGAAACTCCCCGAAACAGGCATGTTCAGGAATCTCATGTCCCTGATTCATATTGGCTTGACGATCCTGATCCATTCGTTCCATCATCATTCTCATGGTCCTTGCTACGTCGCGGAGTGCTTCGGCTGTCTCGTTGTCTTGATTATTCTGTGCTGCGCTCCTAGTCTGTTGTCGACGTGCCATTGGTCCCTATACACACAAAACAGCAACACTGAGGTGATCAGGCCCAATATTCCATGCAAAGTGAGCAAGTTACCATGGCACTTTCAACATACAGTACTCATGTATTTCTAATCCTCAAGCTCATCCTAATGATAAACATCTACACATGACGTCACTAACGTATTATGCTTTAGAAGCATAGCTAGTCCAATCCTCAAGCTCCATGAGAATCGAACTGCTCTGATACCAAAATGTAACACCCTAGTAATTAACCAGATACACCTAGGTTGAATCTGATTAATGACTAGACTTTACTCCTTGCTTTGGTTCTTTCTTCATAATTTGAAAATACTTAGTGAAATTATGAGCCATTTTTTTTTTAAACACATAATTGAAAACGTGAGCCGAGTACAACGTGAATGAGTAAGCGGAGTATAATAAGATGTTTAAGAATATATCACTTAGGCTTCATCATATAACATCCATAAGCACATTATAGCATATATTTGCATACAATAACCTCACTCAAAGGGTGGGTTATGTTCATACATCATTATCTTATGCAAACCCATAAAAGAAAATATACATAAGGAAATACATGCCCCTAAACTAGATAACTTCATAAGCCGGGAAGGTTATCCTAAAACTAGGGTGCATGATCACACATAAATCTACTAAGAACCCTCTATGGCCACTGTCCTAGAAATGGGGGAATAAATCTGATCCACTGATGAGCTCCCTCGGGAGGGGACACACGAGATGCACTAGGTCAGTCGCATGGACGACCTTCTTGCTAACCTCGGCTGAACAACTGTTTCCTCACTACCCTCTCTTACACGTGTGGGAGAAGGAGCAGAGCTCTTAGAATATACATGAGTAGGAGTGTCCTCTGAAGGATCAGTTTCAGAATATCTCATCTCGAGAACATACTCTGGAAATCCATGGACAGCAGATGAAGCGGGATAAGAACGTAACATCCTTTCATCAAGTGGACGTGCGTGTTCGAAAACCATTTCATCGCCATAGGGAGAAGTAGGAGAAAATCGATAACTAGGGACAGGATGTGCAAATGGACGACTTATGTAAATAAAAACACGAACTGCGCACCTCCCTTCAAAATGATATGAGCGATGCATCGGATCATAGTGAAATTCCCAAGTAGGGGTATCAACGAACAGGACGAATGTCGCCATCTGAATCTGGACACAATGACAGAAATAAAGAAAAGGGAGTGAGAATCTTGCTAAAGAATTCTCAGTAAGGTACCTCCTTCTATAGTGTCATCATCAAAGTCCCCAGGAACCCCGGGATTATTCTAAAATAGTGAGCATGCAAAGATTCATTTTAAGTTCGGACAAATACTTAACCGAGATTCGTCAATTTTTAATCATGCGTCTTATAATGCATCATAATCTTAACATGTCATATTTACAATGAACTTTTCCTTTATCATTACATCATTTTCCTCATCATCATTATCAAATAACATGCATAAAAGAATGTCATATACTATTAGCTACACGTGGACATAGTGCACATATTTCATTTCTTTAGTGCCTTAGGTGACTTAAAATCTTATCATCATCATTATTTTCCTTAGGCTACCCTATACTCCACCCTTTTGGGAGTAATTTAGGTTATGAGCTCATACTTTACTAGTCGTCACTAGCATATACTTATCCCTTTTGATAAGCTAAAGTCCCGACTCTACCTTTTTGAGAGAACGGGTTAGGGGGCTAAAATCACATTTTCACCACCTATAGTCTGATGGTTCCAAAGGATCATTTTCTTATAAGTTTAAGTCACCATTAAATCTTTGCATGTTATATCATAATACAATTCATAAACATCATAAAATTTTCTCATTTATAGTCTTAAGCTAGAATAATATATATGAACGTAATCATGCATATGGGAGATTCCCAGGAAAGAGGGGTGGGTCACAATGGACATGCTTAAATACCAAGTCTTTCCTTAGCCAGAACCTTTCCAAATTACACTTTTACAATGATACACTTTCTTCTAGTAACAAAGGTAAATTTTACATAATAAAGAACATTTCATGTATAAGCATTCTCATTATTTGCAACAGCAACTATAACATGCAAGCCAGGAAATCATTCAATGATATCAAGTACTTAATAAGCATCCAATCCTTACATAGAATTATCAATTATAGAACTAATTAGTTACTAAACCAATTATGAATCATTCTCTTAACAATAAACCATAATTATCACAACTTCAATCATATCAAATCATTATCACACATTGATACTAAACTCAGATCAGTGGCCGAATCATGAACCTCATGCAATTACATAGAATCATATTTTAAGTGCATATAAAATACTAGTTCCCCGTAAAATCCTTGTAAAGCCTTAAAACTCATTTAGAAACTAGTTCTTTTGTCAAATTTGGGAGGATCTTCACAATTAAAATTCTCACTTAAGATAAAAGGAGTAAGTCTTGAGCTTTAGAGATTTAGGTGACATCTTAGAATTATAAACATGCTATGCAACCTTATTTTAATCTTATCTTTATAAGGTGATAGCTTGGAATTATAAACATGATATGCAATTCCATTTCTTTATCTTTAAGATTTAAGGTGATGACTTGAAAATTAAACATGATGCAAGAACTTGAAATATAAACATGATACAAGAAACTGGAGCGGTGATAATCCGCACAGGACCAGTAGAGGGAGAAGAGAATATTAAGAAACCGGAGCGGCGGTAGTCCGCACAGGCCCAGTAGAGGGAGAAGAGAATTATTATTACATCTTTTTAAGCTCCAATCTCAAGACTTTTTAAAGAATAAATTCTTTAACTCCAATAATCATATTTCTTTGCTTGTGATACATGGGCAAGTCTTTGAGCTCTAGGATCTTTAGGTGATGGCATAAAATAAACATGCCATGCGTTGATTCTTTTAGCCATTATAAAATATAGTGAGAGCATAAATTAAATATGAAATGCAACCTCTTTATTATCTTGAAAGATTAAGTGATGACTTGAAACATAAACATGAAATACAAGCTTGGAATTTAAACATGAGAAATGCAAGTTCATTTATTCATTCTTGAAAATTTAGTGATGACATAGAAGGTAAACATGGTTATGCAAAGCATAAACTTAATCATGGATGCAAATTCATTTTGTTTCTTTACTAGAGCTCCTTCAAGACTTTAAAAGAATTATAAATTCAACCCAATACATATCTTAACAAGAAATAAAACATAAAAGGAAAATACATCTTTCAAGTTCTAAACTAAAAATCTTTGTTTTAGCATCATAAAGCATTATTCTTTAAAGTTTTGCATCAAGTGGAATTTTCAAGCTTTAGAGGCCTAACTTGTGATGGATTTACAACCCACCCTCAAGGTCCTCATCATCAAGCCATCATCTTAGTTCCACCTAGGCCATATGGTTGAATTGGTTAAAGAAAAATTGAAGAGGAAAACCAAAATGAAAAGCTAAGATAAGTTCATAATTTCATCATTTTGAGCTAAAAACACAACTCCTCAAAGCATAGAAATAAATTTAGAAACTACTCCCTACCTAATCTGAGTTGAAGAAGAGGAAGAGAACTTGGTTTCTTGAAGTGAAATGAAACAAAATCTCTTTGAAAAAATTGAAGAAAGAATTCAGCCAAAGAGGAGGAAGAAAGAAAGTTTTTGGTGCTCTTAAAAACTAGTTATGAACCAAGCATTCCAAGACCACTCAAGCAAGCCTATTTATAGAAGATTTTGAGGCTTCTAATTGGCCAAAATGATGAGGTTGTGGAAGGAATTTTGCAGGAGAAATAAGGGAGGAAAAAATCATTTTAGACAAAGTTGTATGAAATTAAGGAATTATGTCTCTTATGGTGACATTTTGGCATTTTGTTTTAGTGCAACTTTTGGCAATAATTCAGCTGCATAATGGCATCAATAATTTCATCCATTACAGCCCAAAGAAGTGAAATTTGTGTGTTCCATGCATTATTTAGGTGTAGGCAAGGTATTCATGTAATTTAGAGAATTTACGGTTAAGGGTTTAAGTGAATTAATAAGCAATTTGGGTGTTTTTGAGAAATTTTGGGTTCTAATCAATCTAAATACATAATTTTGACTCTAGATTAATATTTAGAATTTAATAACCTTTAATTTGAGCCTAATATTGCTTAGGTTTCGATATACGAATCAAAAATCCCAAAATTCGCAAAACTGCCCAAAAACAGGGGCAAAATCGTTCTTTCACTTAAAAACTGTCCGAGGCCACCCGAGCTTAACCAATGGTTAATCATGGCTTAAAAACACATTTTAAAACATTTTAGTGAGGTTCGGGCTCAGTCGGCACGCACATCGGAGTTAAACAACAAGCATGGGCGTTTTTTCAAGGCGTCGAACTCAAAATTGAGATCCTTCTGCTCTATTAACACACATAACACAAACAATCCCTTATTATCCTCAAAATATCCCCTTGAGAATAGGTGGGGCCCACGATCCTCATTTTCTGAGTAAAATTACTTCAAGGGCATTTTGGTCATTTTATACGTACAAAAATTCGGGATTTGCGACTCTCGCATGAATCGTTCCTAACCTCTCTTCTAATGTTATAGTCCTTTATTGAGGATTGTTCGGCCTCAAATCTTATGTAATAATTACCTACTAGAATTCAGAATTGAGTAATTTCTAATGACAGTAAAAATTACAGTAAAAATTGGGGCGTTACAAGAAAAATCGGGGTGTTACACTCGGACTTGTTCCGGAGATCAAAAATAATGTTTTAAGGCATGAACTATGTTGGTTTAAGTCTCGGAGGTCCCGGGCAACTTTTAGTAAAAATTACGATTTTACCCCCACTTAGTGCATTTTAAGCCTAACAAGTTACTTAACTCAAACCTAAGCAATATTAGGCTCTAATGAAAGGTTAATTAATTTCCTCAATTAATCTAGAGCTAAAATAATTATTTGAGGTTGATTAGAACCTAAAATTGCTTAAGGAAATTTACAACTTAATTCTAATTCTTTTCTTTCTTTAAAGAAAAGCAACTATGAATAGTATTTTTATTATTCACACTTCCATTCCCAAGAACACTTTCATTCCCAAGAAAAAGTTGTCACACTTTAATCAATAGTCATAGGAGTTTGACTCCATCAATCCTACAAGATTACTCTTAATCCAAGGTATTAATGGTCCTAATCACCTACTTAGTTCACCTAAACACTTGGGTACACAACCTTAATTAGTGACCTAACCTTATTTACTCCTAAACGCTTCATTAGCATATGATTAAATTGAATGAAATCTTCCCTCCCTTGGCCTTATAATTTTTGGCCACTTCCCCCCAAAAATTCAAAAGAATGATATTTTATGTAGTTAATCAAGTTGTCCTTCAAAAGCCACCCTAAGACCTGTGACCTATGCTCTCAATCACACCATGAATGACAATATAAGAGATTTTTCTTCCCTCCTTCTTCTTGAAGAAGTTTCGGCTCCCCCTCCACTCCTTCATGATTCATTTGCCTATAAATACACAACACTACACAACTTCATTCCTTTGCTCACTTCTTGCAAAATCTCTAAAAGTCTCAAGCTTTCTTACTTCTTTTTCTTTCAAGCTTCCAAGAGTTCTTCAAGCTCAAGTTCTTCCTCTCCTTTTTTTTTCGAAAACACAAGGTAGGGAGCCTTTCTAAATATGTCTTTGATTTTCATATTTGAATCTTGTTGGGAAATGATGAATGGATGAACCTCTATGTTGCTCTTTTCTTTTCGGTTTCTTCCTTTTCTTTTCCTTTGGTTTTCGGCCTCAAGGCTTTGGACATGATAGCTTGATGATGAGTGTTCTCTAGAGGTGACCATGAGTTCAGCTCACATGAGACCTCTAAAGCTTGAGTTTTTCTTAAGAAAAGTTTCATCTTTTACAAGATTAGTTAAGAGTGAGGTTATGTTTCTCTTGAACATTTGGAACTTCCCTTTTCTCCTTTATGTTTCGGCCATGAAGGCCTTTGGCCCTTGAAAAAATGAAAGCTTGATGATGAGGGTGTTATGATGGTGTTTGCCACTTAACAACCCCTAAAGCTTGAATTTTTCACAAGGAAAGTTTCATCCTTTTTCAAGGATGAGTAAAGGAGGAGTTTATGTCTCTCTTGAACACTTTTTGGACTTCCCTTTTCCTTTCATATTTTCGGCCATGAAGGTTCCTAAGGCTTGGAAAAATGAATGCTTGATGATGAGGGTTTCATATTGATGCTTGTCACATGAACAAACTCTAAAGCTTGAAACTTTAACCTTAAACCAAGCATGGTTTTGGTTTTGCTTACTTCTATAGCATGAACTTTGTTTTAATGTTAGTTGAAGGAAGCCTTGTACTCAATGATGAGGACTTAGGATGTTGATGTCATAGATCATCAAGATCTTGGTCCCTAGAGTTTAAAAATGGTTCATTCTTCTTGATGAAGATTCGGCCACCTTCAAGATTTTTAAGGTTGTGATTTATTTTGAGTATTCTAGCACTAGTAGTTCTCTTTTCTTGTGAAGATGAGGTTTGGGTTGGAACTATGTTCCTTTTTAAAGTCTTGCAAGAGCTCTAGACAAGATATAAAAGTAACTTGCATTCATGTCTACTTTATGCTTTGCATAGCATGCTTATTTTCTATGCTATCACTAAACTCCAAGATAAGGAATGAACTTGCATAATGCATGTTTAAATTCCAAGCTTTACATTTCACGTTATTTTTCAAGCCATCACTAAACTCAAAGATTAAAAATGAAGGTGCATCTTGTAACACCCTAATTTTAACCCAACTTTCTAGAACACATTAGGTTATACATTAGGCTATTACCTCATAGTCTCATCCTTTTCTTAAAAATATTTAGCGGAAATTATGGTAAAATTTTTTTTTGAAAGTATAAAACATAGTGAGAGCCGCGAACTTAACTATTCGAATAACAGAAACGTGAGACATGATTAACACTCATAGAGAGAACTCAAAAAGGAAAACATATAATGGTGGAGCAGAAATCATCATAACAAGAGAAACATTTCATTAATAATATATTTAGAGTACATAGGTAGTCATACCCGCATAGGTACAGGCAGAGCTTGTAATACAGAAGAAATAAAATACAACAAGAAACACAAGTGTAGGGTGCGACTACAATAAAAATCCAAAATGCTACCCTCCTAGTAAGCTACGAGTATAAATCCACCACCCCTCCCAAAAGATATAGCCGAAGGGAATATCCTTGCAACGCTTGTGTACTCGAAAGCTCCACCAGGGTGTAGTGCACCTCCCTGGCAGGCATGTCAATGAAGTCAACGAACATCGCCATCGCTCTCTGGAGATGTGACGCGACAAGAGAGAGGAGTGAGAATTCTTAGTAAAGAATCTCGGTAGGAGTCTCCTATCCTAGGGTTACATCGTTCACATCCCGGGAACCTTGGGTTTATTTCATAAAGACAAGTGAGCATATATCAAGTTCATTTTAAGTTCTAAAGTGTATTTTAGCCAAGGTCCATTCATTTTAGGATGATCTTAATGTCATGAATGCAACATAATAAAGAATGTATGCGTGGCACTACTTAATGCACATACATCAATCATCATCATACTTAGTGGTATTAAGTGGCAATTAGAACACATTCATATGGGACAAACTTAGTGACATAATCATAATCATAAAACTTCTCTTCCTTATGGGCCACCCTAAAATACAATCGAACTGGGGGTGCTCGACCGAACCGGTGTCACCCAGAACGTGTCCATCTCTAGGTTATGAGCTCATACCTTAACTAGTCGTCACTAGTTCTTACTTACCATTTAATGATAAGCGTATCATAAATCATAAATCCCGACTATCTGAGTATGGGTTAAGGGGCAAATCTCTTAGGGGTGCTCGGCCGAACCGGTGTCACCTAAGAGTAAAACAATGGGTACCGATGTCACATGAGTTCTATGGAGGTGCTCGGCCAAACCGGTGTCATCCTAGAACCCATCTTAGTACCTTAATTTTCAAAATCTTTAAGTCCCCAAATTTGTCGAAAATTCGGCGGCACGATGGCATCATGCCGAATTTCTTCCAAATTTGTTTTATGCCACATAAACATATATCCTCATGAATTTCTCATATGAATAACGTCATCATCCTTCACATAACATATGCATCATCGTAAAATATCTTAACATACCTTAGTATCATATAAATATCATTCTCATATTCTTAATGTCTTATGCATTGACCGCTATGGTCTTTAACTCATAGTCTAAGTTATGAATCATTCAAAGCTAACCTCTCGGGTACTTAGGAGGTTATGACTAAGTATATCTCTCTTCATACTATGGTCAAGAATATCTCTCAATCTCAAAGGTGCAGGATTCATAATTTCAATTTTACGGGTACCTAGGAGTCACGACAATGACCCTTTCTAAGTTCGGTTTGCTCCTAAGGCACCAAGATCAAGTCCTAAACCAATTATGAGTCATTTCTACACATTTAAACTAATTTAGAACCATGATTATCATTACTAAACCTTGCTGGACAGAATCCAGAAAATTCTAACATTAAGGGATCTAGAACTCTCAAATTAATTCTTTTCTAGTTTCTAACCTTTCTTATCTTTTACTTATGAGTTTTTCCATTGATCATACTTAAACATAAGCATGTTATCATCGTTAAAACAGCTCATACAGTGGCCAAACATAGCAAGGCGGAACCAAAACAACACTCTCCATACAAAGGCATAAAACATACTTTTTAAAGCACATAGGATACTAGTTTCTCTTGGAACCTTTTTAAAACCTTCGAAGCTCTTTTGTAAACATTTTTAACATCTAAAATCATCAAGATATTTATAAGGGCAGTAGCTAAGTTGAATTTATTTCAAGAGGTACTAAATCCATAAAACTTAGTTCTATATGTTCTTTGAATCCACATAGACTTAGAAAAATTATAAAGCATAGCTTACGGGCATTTGTGATCAAATGAAACTTATCCTAAGTTCATTCATCTCACATAACCGAAGTGGGCATTCTAAGAGAATGCTTTCCATGTCTAACTCTCATTTGAGACCTTGGGACAAATCTTTGAGCTCTAGAGCTTTAGGTGATGACAAAACATAAACATGTCATGCACTTCATTTTTATTGTTCATTAGGGAAATAAAGTGAGAACTTGAAAAGTAAATAGCTCAAAATAAATATGAGATGCAACTTGTTATTATCTTGGATTTTAAGTGATGACTTGAATAATAAACGTGAAATGCAATGCTTGGAAATTAAATATGAATATGCAAGTTCATTTTTAGTCTTAGAGCATTAGTGATGACATAAAATAAATCATGCTATGCAAGGCATAAACTAAATATGAATGCAAGTTCATTTTGGTTTAATAACTAGAGCTCGTTCAAGACTTTAAAGAACCAATATTCACAACCCCAACATAGTCTCATCAAGTCAAGAGAATGGAACTAAAAGAAATCTCCATATTTTCAAGAAAAGGAATTATGGCCGAAATCATGAGGCTAAGAGAAAGTAACCCATATTCCTTTTTGAAATCATTCTTATTTTCTTAAGTTGAAAACATTAGTGAACTTCATAGCATAATAATAAAAACTAAAGAAAACTCAAGCTTTAGGGGTCTCATTATGATGAACACATAGTCATCATCTAGAGGTCCCCATCATCAAGCCATCATGTATGAGTTTAAAGGTCATGAAGGCCAAAAACTCAAGAAGGAAACCAAGAGAGTTTTAAAAAGAAATTCCAAGAGGTAGCTAGAGAAAACTCATTTTTCATGGAAATGAGATGCAAAGAAACACTCCTACCTAGAGTGAAGACAAAGAGCTTGAACTTTGAGAGAAGAAAACAAGATGATGAGCTCCTCCAAAAGGCTTGATGTTTTCGGCCAAAGGGAGATAAGGAGGTTAGAGTTGTGTTTGAGGTGAGGTTGTGTTTGAGATGAAATATTTGAGAGGTTTGATGGTGATTCAAGGTTATGGAGTGATGTGTGAAGGTTATGAGATGATGATGATGAAGTAAAGAGATGAAAAAGATGAAGATGAAAAGAAAGGAACTCTTTGGGACTAGAGAGAAAGAAAGAAACTAGCAAGACTACTCTAAGCTTTAGCAAATGCTCAATGTGCATCCAATGCTAACACAAGCTCCCTATTTATAGAAAAACAAAGTGATAGGTGAGAGAATGGAAAGCATGGCTGATGGTAAGAAAGAGAAAATATCTCTTTGATGGTGTCATACAAGCATGGTTTGAAGCATGGAGCTCATGACACAAGGTATGGCTTCAAGCATGGGTTTTTGAGTGATCTTTTCTTTAAATTGTGGATGAAATTAGGCTTCTAGAAGACCAACATGGCTGGAAGTTTTTCAGCCACAAATAATTGAAGAGAATGATTTATTTTACTTGGTTATTCATTTGGAAAAGCAAGCTTGATTGAAATTATGACAAGGCATGACAAGTAAGGTGATTTGAGGTGATTTTCCTTTAAGTTTGAAATGAAATAATTCATGAAAATGGGGGATGATTTTTGGTCAGATTTGGGCAGCAAGGAGAGAGGAAAAATCTTCCATGTAATTGGGTGTTAATGATGGGATTAAGTGTAGGTTAGTTTAGGTACAAGGTTAGGAGTAATTAAGCTTAAGTTTAGGTAACTAAGCATGTGTATTAGGAATTTTATGACAAGGTTAGGAGTGCTCTTACATCATTAGAGAATTTAAAACTCATTTGTGAATAAACAATGTGTATCACAATCCCATGATTTAAGGAAAGAAAGAGAAAACACTATTTGTGCACTATTTGCACACTATTCATTGATTCCTACACTCAAAGTCCTTGAATTTAAGATAGGGTTTTAAGTTTATCTAAGCAATTTTAGGTTCTAATCATCCTTATTAAATTATTTTGACCTTAGATTAATTATGGAAATTAATTAACCTTCGATTAGAGCCTAATATTGCTTAGGTTTCGCTTAACCGTGTGATTAGGTGTAAACATACGAAACTACGGGTAAAACCGTAATTTTGCACTTATTTTGCCTGGGACCTCCGGGACCAAAACTTAGACCACAGAAAACATAAAAACATCTTTTAAAACCATCTGGAGAGGTTTCGGGTTCATCCGGCACTTGCAAAAGGGTAAAACGCCACAGGGGCATTTTGGTCATTTCGACCCGAAAACTCGAAAAATGAGATTTTCGATCCTGGAAAGAAACACAAGTCATCCAATCCCCTTCCAACATTGAGTTTGCCCTTCGAGTACTGCCGGACCTGGCTTTCCTCGAATTCCGGGCTGATAATGACCTCAGGGGCATTTTGGTCATTTTCACTCTAGCAGAAAATCGGGGCATTACACATCTCATATTTATTTTGAGCTATCACCTTACTTCCTAATGGACTATAAAAATGGAATGCATAGCGCGTTTACTTTTATGCTCTCACCTAAAATTACTAGAGCTCAAAGACTTGCCCATTTCATCTTGAGAAAAGTTAAATCAAGGAGGTATTCTCTTGAAAAGGCATTCGGCCATGTGATGATGAAAGCTCTAGGATGAGTTTTCATTAGTTACAAGAGCCTATAGTTTATGTTTTAAGTTTTTCCTAAACATAAGTGGCATTTAAAAGTATTTTGAGTATGTTCTTATATTTAGGATTTCAACCATGAGTAAAATTAAAGAACTACTGCCCCATGTATTTTATAAGAGTTCTTGACAAGATAAATTGATTTCTAAGATGTTTTTGAAGTCTTAAAATTGTTCCAAGAGAAACTAGCTACCTATGTACATTGAAAAGGAAGTTTATACATGATTTAATGAACAATTTTTGGTTCTGCCATGTTCATTTCCAGCACCTTAAATCATGTTTTGGGGGGTCTAAATATGTTTAAATACCTTGCCAAGTATATGCTAATTGTTCTAGACATTTTGGAGCATGCTTAGTTACTTAAATTGCATGAAATGTGAATTCTAGAACCCCATAGGTACAGAAATATGAATTCTGTCCCAGCATTATTAACATCCATAGAATCACATTATATGATATCTAGATCAATGAGAGTGACTCATAATTGGCTTAGGTATTAATTGTTGCATCATAGAAAAAGTCGGATGTGAAAAAGGGTTTAAAATGCATCTTTTAGAATACCGTAATTCACCTAACTTAGCTTACTGCCAATGCTGTCCAGCCATAATTGATTAGGTTTTAGGACTTAATAAATTATGGTAATGAGGTTAATCAATCTCTTAGAGGTATACGAAAATAATTTGGAAGTTTGAGATTACCCGATTGAGGGTTTTCACTCTTAAGGGAAAGGTTTAAGCATTACTTTATGAATGATGAATTGGTATTTACCTCATGACTTATATGATGCTATGTGAAGTATTATTCTTAAATGATAGTTTTATTATTGCATGTGATTGTTCTTTGAGAACTTAGAGATGCCTATGTTGTAATAAAATATATGTGACATGCATGAAACTAAGTGGCATCTCAATAAAACGTGCTAAGGCTTAAGGTGGCTTAAACTATGTGAAAATGATCCTTGAACCACCAAACCAAGGGTGGGGATGAGGTAATTCTAGCCCCCTAGACCCGTACTTTAAGTTAGGACCTTTAACTTATCAAAAGGGATAAGTCCATGTGCTAGTGATGACTAGCGTGGTATGAGCTCATAACCTAGAAGTTTCTCCAAAGAGAGATCAGTTAGGGTGGCCCCCAGGAAGAAAATGATGAGGTTTTAATGTCACCTAAAGTAACCAAGATAAGTTACCATGTACCATGTTCTAAGAGCTACGATTTTATGCACCATGAAATATGAGTTTATGTGCCATGATCCATGATATAAGGAACCATGTTTTATGATTTGAGTTTCATGATTTATAGACTATGTAACCAAGAGGTTTTCATAATTAAAAGGAACGGGCCTCGGAAGTTAACATTTTCGAATTTCATAATTGAACCATTATATGCCCATGTTTTTACTAAGAAACTGAGGTCCCTGGAGACATAGATGATGACACTTAGATATAAGGAAAAACTCTATTGAGTTTCTTTAGTAAGAAATCTCACTCCCACTATCTCTCTTTTTTTCCGTCACGTTTCTAGATTCGGATGGCGACGTTCGTGCTCTATGTTGAGACACCCACATGGGAGTTCCACTATGATCCGGAGCACGGATCGTATCATTTTGAAGGTCGCTGCACATTTCGCGTCTTTATGTTTCCCGGACGGCCATTCACCCATCTAATAGATAGCTACCTCTTCTCACCGATGTCACCCTATGGCGACGACATGGTTTTTGAGCGTGCTCGCACACGCAATGAGAGGATCCTTCGGACTTACACTGCAGGCTCGAGCGCCATACCCGAATACGTACCCTACTCGTAGCATTTGGAGGAGGACCCTTCGAAGGAGCCACCCGCCCATATGTATGGAGAGGACTCTGCCCCCACTCCCCCATGTGTGCCAGTAGGCAGCGAAGAGATGGTTACCCAGCCACGGAGGGCTCAGATGCCCGAGATGCGACCCCAGCATGGAGGACGTGTCTGAGTGCCTACTCCTACCGCGCTTCGACCGTGGATCGGCTATGTCCCACCTTACCCGTGACTGTAGCCGTATGGTTTAGAGGGTAGTCCTTAGTGCACACACGACACGTAGTAGGATAAACCTTCTTTTGTGTTGAGGTTATCCATTTCATATGCACTTGGGTATGGGTGTTCTCTTGCATGTATCCTTTACATTTTTATGTATTTCCTACTTTTCAGTTGTATTGTACTCTATGTATTGAACAGTCCCGCCATTATTGGTGGGCATTTTAAGTATTAATGCATGAGGTATTTTAGTATATATATTCATGATGCTATGGATAGAGCCTTTTATGTGTTTACATTTCCGCATTTTATGATATCGTTCGATTACATTATACGCGGCTCATACTTTATCAAGGTTTTGTTATGAAAAAAAATTAGCTCGTATTTTCAGTAAGTAGTTTCAAAGATAATAGAACTAAATTAAGAAGTAACGACTAATATTTAGCCTCAGTACATGCTAGTAGTATTGGGTTGAATATTAGGGTGTTACAAAGCACAATTCAACCCTTACTCTCATGCGCTTTTCTACCTACAAGTGGCATCAGAACTTGGTGTCTAAGGGATTGAGCACTTTAATGACTACAGAGGATAAAGATCCAAAGGACGAATGGCACAGAATATTCACACAGCTGAAGGACACTCCATTAATAGACCGCCATTCTTTGATGGTAGGGATTATGCCTACTGGAGAGACTGAATAGAGCTATTCATAAAATACACAAGCCTTGACTTATGGGAGATTATACAAGAAGGAGATTATGTTCTAATAGAAGAAGTTCCAGCAACAAATGATGCACCCTAAAATCAAGAGAAGTCTTCCGAAGTAGGTGGACAGAGCAACACAAGGCCAAAGTTCGACTAAACTCAAAAGCTAAGTACATACTCACGTATGCACTGAGCAAAGCTGAATACGACAAAATCATCGCTTATCACACGGCAAAGGAAATATAGGACAAGCTACACATGCTGGATGAAAGTACTGATCAAGTGAAAGAAACAAAGATCAATATGCTGGTTCATCAGTATAAAATGTTCAAAATGACAGATCAAAAAAATATTGATAAAATGACTACAAGGTTTATGCATATCATAAACCAGTTAAATGGATTAGGCAAAATATATTCTAACTCTGAGATGGTTAGAAAAATTCTAAGAAGCCTCCCTGCAAAATGGCTGCCTAAAGTCACAGCTGTTACTGAGGCCCTTCAAACTCTTGACTTGGATGCACTCATTGGGTCACTTAAAACCCATGAGGTAGTGCTCTCTAAAATGGATGGTGAATCTACCAAGAAGAGCAAGTTCATAGCCTTGAGGTCATCTCATCAGAAGCCAAATAAAGCTAAGGCAATGAAAGTTGCTAAAACCTTTGACGAAAAAGAAGCTCTGATGATGACACAGAAGAAGAAGATAGAGATGAGCTCTCCATACTGGTGAAGAAGATGTCCAAAGCCTAGAAGAAAGGACATCAACCTTAGGAAGGATAGGAAAGGGAAGATAAAGCTGGAAAGTGTCACCTACTACAACTGTAGGGAGAAAGAACACTTCAAACCAGAATATTCTAAACTCAAAGGTCCACAGAAGAAGTTTAAGTCCAAAAAAAAGGCATGCTAGCCATGTAGAGCAAATCAAAAAAAGAAAATGAAGGACCAGAAGATTAGGAGGAACTTGATGTTGCAAATCTATACTTCATGGCAGGCTATTCATCAGAAAGTGAACTAGAGGTAAACTTTTCTAACCCTTGTATTTCCTATGATGAACTTTTATCTTTATATGAAGGGTTGCTTAAAGATTTTCAAACTCTTTCTTCTCACTATCTCAAACTAAAGAAGGAGCATAAAAAGATTATTGTGGAATTTAAAATGGCCAATGTAACACCCCGATTTTTCTGTCCGAGGGAAATGACCAAAATGCCCCTGAGGTCATTTCCTGACCCGAGTTCGAGGGTAACCAACTCGGTCGTCCTCGAAGGGTCAACTCAATGTTTGAAGGGGATTGAATGGCCTTTGAATGCTTTCGGAAGCAAAAATTTCGTTTTCTGCAGTTTCGGGTCAAAATGACCAAAATACCCCTATAGCGTTTTTATGCGGGTAAAGGTGCCGTTTGAGCCCGAAACTTTCCCTAGAGGTTTAAAAACACGTTTTCATATGTCTAGAGGTCTCTGTTCAAGTCCCGGTGGTCCCGGGTAGTTTTAGTGCAAAATTACGATTTTGCCCCCTAGAATAGTGTTTTTCAGCTTAATGACATAATTAAGCAAACCTAAGCAATATTAGGCTCTAAACGAAGATTAATTTATTTCCCTAATTAATCTAGAGTCAAAATAATTTATTAAAGTTAATTAGAACCTAAAATTGCTTAGATTAAACTTAAATCCCTTTTTAGAACTCAAGACTCCTAGTCTTGGAATCTTAAATAGTGTTTTCTCTCTCCAATTCCTTAAATCAAGGAAATGTGTCTAGAGTCGTTTAGACTCTAAATTGAGGATTTAACTCACTAATGGTGCAAGACCACTCCTTAATTATGTCTAGGCCACCTTAATTACCCATTTTCCTTACCTAAACACTTTCCTACAAATTCCTAATCTTAAGCATAATCAAAGATACACCTAAACACAACTCTAAACCACAATTAAAATGCAACTAAACCTCTCCCAAATCTGATGCACATGGCCGAAATTCTCTTCCCCATTGACCACATGTTTAATTATTTTCTCACTCAAAGAACCATGCTTGAGGCCATACCTTGAACCATACCTCACCATACCTTAAGCCATACCTCACCATGCCTCAAGAACACATTATCTCACCTCATGGAACTCATGGATGCCTCCAATTCTGCACACATGGCCGAAGCTCTTCATCACCATGAGCTCCCTCCATTTGTTTCATTTCTCTATAAATAGAATGCCTTGAGGAGCTTGCACCACTTTTAGATCATTTGCTAAGTTTAGGAGCACTCAAAGCTTTTCTTTTTCTCTCAAAGTTCTAGTGTTCTCCAAGTTCTTCAAGTTCTTCATCTTCTTCTTCCATCTTCAAGTTCATCACATCAAGTAGGGATTTTCTTTCATGTATTCTTTTCTTTAAAGTTCTTGTTTCAAGCTTGATGTTCATAGTTTCTCTTGGTTCCTTTTAGAACTTCTTTTCTTCTCCTTCTTCCTCTTTATGTTTCGGCCATGGGCCTTTGGGAATGAAGGAATTAGAGCTTGATGATGAGAGTTTCATGATGATGTTCATCACTTGAAACAAACTCTAGAGCTTGATCTTTGTTCTTGAGCAAAAATGTTTTTAGTTTTTCCTTTCTTGAACTCTTGAGAACTTTAGCTTTAATGATGTTTTAAAATGGCTCTATGAACTCAATGATGAGGACTCATGATGTTGGTGTTAATATATCATCAAGATCATGAACTCTAGAATTCTAAAATGTTCCTTTTTCCTCTTGATGATTTCGGCCATTCCCTTAAATTTTGCTTGGCTTCATGGTTTGATTTCCTAAAAATATTATGTTAAGTTTTAAGAACTCTAAGCTTGACTTTACCTTGTTTGGATGAGTTTGGTTTATGGTTTAAATTTCTTTAAAGTCTTGTTAAGAGCTCTAGAAAGATAAAATGAACTTGCATTCATATTTTCATTCTTGCTATGCATCTTTACTTTCTAGCTATCACCTAAGAACATAAAGATTAAAATGGAACTTGTATCATCACTTAATTTAATTCTCGAAGCCTTTCTATTTCGGCCTTAAAGTCGATTTTTGTTGGGCCTAGAGCACTAAAATAAAGAATTGAACTTGCATTATCACCTAATTAATTTCTCGAATGCCTTTCTATTTCGGCCTTAAAGTCGATTGTTGTTGGGCCAAGAGCACTAAAATGAAGAATTGAATCTTGCATATTTACTTTCAAGCTTGCACGTTTAAGTTTATGCCTCGCATATTTACTTTCAAGCTTGCACGTTTAAGTTTATGCCTTGCATATTTAATTTATGTCATCACTTTATTTTGAAAGAAAGATTAAAAAAATGAAAAGCATGAGCATGTTTATTTTATGTCGTAACTTAAGAACCTAGAGCTCAAAGACTTGCCCATTTCATTCCAAGTTAAAGTTTAATGTGAAACCATTCTTTGAATGCATATTTTCGGCCAAGTAGTGATGATGGACTTTCAATGAGTTTTCATCTAGCTACTAGGACCAATAGTCTATGTTTTAAGTTTTCCTTAAAGCTTTACAAATCTTTATAAGGTTATGTCATCACAAGTTGTGATTTTATTATCTTTTAGGGGATGGAATATGTTTTGGTCAGTGACCTAAGGCTTCTCTTAGCCTCTTGATGAATTAAAATGTTTTGAAAAGAGTTTTAGAAGTCCTAGATTGATTCCAAGAGAAACTAGTTAACTTATGTACCTAGAAATGTCAATTTAACTCTCTCATTTAAGTTAAATGTTTTCGGTTCTGATGTGATGAGTGTGATGCTGTATGATGATGTTTTGATGTGTTGGAATGTGTGAAAATATCATGTGATGATGTAGAAGCGATCCTATGCATGATAGGTAAGAAACTAGCTAACTAGAAATACTGTAAAGCTAGAATTTAACATAGTTTTGACCCATTTGTTTATGGAACTAATCCAAACTGTTTTAATGGGAACACAATCAGATTTAGATTGTTTAGACATGAAAAACTTGGTATCATTTGAATTAGAATTGAATTCTAGCACCTATGGGGAAACTAGTAACTAGAAAACCGTAAAAATGCAAATGTAGAACTCTTAGAACATTTAATTTTCTGGATTCTGTCCAGCACCCTTACAACATGATAAACATGATTAATAATTAGTCCTTAAGCATAGGAATGTCTCATAATTGATTTAGATTTAATATATAGCTTTCAAGAAGACGGAACCAAGAAAGGGTCTAAAACGTAAGTTCTAGAACCCCGTAAATACAAGTTAGAGATTCTGCCCTATGCTCTTCAAATTTAAGTATGAACATGAGGATTAGGAATGATGATTAATTATGAGCCCTTAGGTGCATAAAGATATGAGCGACGGATGTTAGAGAACTATATCTCAAGATTAAGACCCGTAAGGGTCAAAGCATAAGCTACCGTAAGGGTAAGCGTTTGAATGTTTTATGATGATGCATATAGTATGCAAATGATGATAATGTTATTCATATGAGGAATTCATGAGGTTATATGTTTATGTGGCATAAAGCAAATTTGGAAGGAAATTCGGTGTAATGACCACAGTTGCTGTAATTCCGACAAATTTGGGGACTTAAAGAGATTTTGAAAATTAAGGTACTAAGATGGGTTCTAGGATGACACCGGTTCGGCCGAGCACCTCCATAGAACTCATGTGACATCAGTACCAATTTATACTCTTAGGTGACACCGGTTCGGCCGAGCACCCCTAAGAGTTTTGCCCCCTAACCCGTACTCAGATAGTCGGGATTTATGATTTATGATACGCTTATCGTTAAGTGGTAAGTAAGAACTAGTGACGACTAGTTAAGGTATGAGCTCATAACCTAGATGTATGACACGTTCTGGGTGACACCGGTTCGGCCGAGCACCCCCAGTTCGATTGTCTTTTAGGGTAGCCCATGAGGAAGAGATGTTTCATGATTATGATTATGTCACTAAGTTTGTCCCATATGAATGTTTCTATTGCCACTTTATGCCACCAAGTATGATGATGCTTGATGTTATGTTTTATGTATGTGCATTAGGTAGTGCCATGCATACATTTTCTATTATGTTGCATTCATGACATTAAGATCATCCTAAAATGAATGGACCTTGGCTAAAATATATTTTAAAGTTTAAAATGAACTTAATACATGCTCAGTCATTTTGTATAAATAAACCCAAGGTTCCTGAGGACGTAGATGATGACACCTAGGTAGTAGGAGGCCCTACTGAGATTCTTTAGCAAGATTCTCACTCCCTCTATCTCTTTCTTTCCGTCACGTCTTCAGATGGTGACGTTCGTAGTGTTTGTGGACACCCCGACATGGGAGGTGCACTACGACCCGGCTCACGGGTCATACCATTTTGTGGGGCAGTGCACGGTGCGGATCTTCATGTTCGTAGGACGCCCCTTCGCTCATCTCGTGCACACCCATCGCTTCTCCCCGACTGCACCCTATGGCGACGACGAGCGGGTTTTTTTTTGAGCGCGCGCGTACGCATGACGAGGGAGTGCTCCGCATGCACACCGCCGCCCTAGCCATGCGAGGCCATCCCGATTACATGCCCCGGACCTACTTTTCGGAGACCGACCCGTCCGAGGACCCGCCTACTCATTCGTATAGCGAGAGCTCTGCCCCCTCTCCACCATTGATGAGGGAGGGCAGTGAGGATACCGTGACTCAGCCACGACTTGCGTAGCGACCGGAGATGCGGCCACACTGCGGGGGTCACTCTTGATCCCCGTTCCGCCTCTTTACGCCCGAGGAGCTCGCCCAGTTTCCCAGATACTTGCCTTGTTCGCGAGGCGGACGTCAGTAGGAGGTGATGATCGACCGATGGAGTACCCAGTTAGAGCACACACCACTTAGATGGGGATAAACCTTCTTTTGTTTAGAGGTTATCCCATTAGATGCACTCGGTTAGGGGAGTAGATCATGTTTAAGTTTGTGTTGCATTTCCTTTCCTGTATTTTCCTTGTACTAAAGTAAGTCCCACACTTATAAGTGGGCAAGTTATATATATATGAGATGATATTCAGTGTTATTCATGGCGTGCCTTATGTTATGATGTTGTGAGACATTTGTTTTACTATACATGGTTTACCGCTTATCGCATCACGCGGCTCTCACTTTGTTTTTCAAAAAAAAAAAAATTACCCGTATTTTCCGCTAAGTATTTCAAAGTAAAAATGAGAACTATGAAGTAACAGACTAATGATTAACCTAAATATGTTCTAGAGTATTGGGTTAAAATTTAGGATGTTACAGCCAAAACAGAAGTTAAGAATCTAAGGCTTGAAAAAGA
This sequence comes from Dalbergia cochinchinensis, assembly GCA_031216125.1. Classification (NCBI taxonomy): domain Eukaryota; kingdom Viridiplantae; phylum Streptophyta; class Magnoliopsida; order Fabales; family Fabaceae; genus Dalbergia; species Dalbergia cochinchinensis. The sequence continues at coordinate 55,460,242 of CM062368.1, read as the reverse complement.
AGAACTGAAAGGAGAAAACAAGGTTTTAAATGTAAAATTCAATGCCTTAGAATTTGAAGTCTCAAGTAAAAATGAAATCACTCAGAAAATTATCTCTGAGCTAGAAAGAATTTCAAAGCTTCTTAAATCTGACCTAGAAAAAATGGTGAATGAATCAAAAGATTCTTGATCTAATGCTTAGAGGTCAGCAGTCATATTTTCAAAAAATCGAGTTGGGATATGAAGAACAATTAGATGAGAAAGAAAACCAACTTTGTCCAAGAAAGTAAAGAACAAGGCTTCTTGTACTTTCTATTTTAAGAAGCGACATCCACCTGACAAATGCTTCATGAAAAGGAAGTCTATCAAAATGGTTGGAAAACCTCCCTATTAAAAAACTAACACAAGAGGACCTAAGAAAGTCTGGGTACCTAAAATAAAAACTGTATTTGTTGCTGGTTTGACTGAGAACACACGTGGAACTTGACAACAAGTGGTACATGGATAGTGGCTGCTCTAGACACATGTCTAGATCCAGACGGTGGTTTAGAAATCTACGGCCTAAGAATTCTAGATCAGTAAGATTTGCTGATTGAGGTAAGGTCAAGGTCATAGGCATAGGAAATGTTGGTAAGGATAATTCTAACCAAATTTTTGATGTATTATTTGTCGATAGTCTGGCTCACAACTTATTAAGTATTAGCCAATTCTGTGACCAAGGCTTTAATGTCATTTTCAATTCTCATGCTTGCAAAATAGTTAGCCCCACTTCAAGATAACACGTATGTGTTATTCTTAGATGATTTGAGAGATCAAGATATAAAATGTCTAGCATCCTTCACAGATAAAAAGTGGTTATGGCATAAGAAGCTTGGGCATGCTCATATGAAACTTATTTTTGAGCTCTCTTAGAAAGATTTTATTAAAGGCCTACCAAAGATCAAATTTGACAAGGACCCAACTTGTGATTTCTGTGAGAAAGGTAAGCAAACCAAAGCTTCTTGCCATAATAAGCATGTGGTTTCAACCACTAGACCACTTGAGCTTTTACATATGGATCTCTTTAGACCAACCAAGACTTGCTGGAAAGAGATATTGTCTTGTCATAGTGGAAGACTACTCCAAATTCTCATGGGTTATCTTTCTAGCTTCTAAGCATAAGGTGGTTGAGAGATTCAAACTTTTTGTAAAACAAATTTGCATAGAAAAAGATTCCCAAGTCATCTCTATTAGATCTAATCATGGAGGAGAATTTGAAAATCATATTTTGGAAGAGGTTTGTGAAAACCATGGCATCCTCCACAAGTTTTTTGCACCTAGAACTCCTCAACAAAATGGGATTGCTGAAATGAAAACCAAAAGCTTGCAGGAAATAATCAAAATAATACTTTTAGAAAGTTACTTATCAAAAGGTTTTTGGGCAGAGGCGGTAAACACCTCATGCTATATACAAAACAGAATCTTTCTAAGGCCAATTCTTAAGAAAACTTCCTATGAGTTATGGAAGGGTAGAAAACCCAACATTTTATATTTCCACATTTTTGGCTCATCATGTTTTATCCTTAACACTAGGGACAAATTTGCAAAGTTTGATCCTAAGTCTGATGATGGTATTTTCATAGGATACTCTTCTGTCTCTAGAGCTTATAGAGTGTACAATAAGAGATTGCTATACGTTAAAGAGACTATTCACATCAAGTTCAAGGAGTTCAGGAAAGACTTTGCTGATGATCTCTAAGAATTGGTAGAGAATCTTGAAAGAATGAATCTAAAGGAAACTTCTGATAGCAAGTTGCTAAAAGTCAAACCTTTAGAAAGTAAGCTTTGGAATATTCAGACTTCGTAAAGCTTGCTCAAGACACTAAAGCAATTAGAAAGTAGCATTTCTGATCACAAAGAAGAGCAATCTGAGGACCAAGAAGAAACTGAAGAACCTCAAAGTTATAGAAACCACATGGGAGTTTCTGATTTAAAGGTAGTTTCTCATAACAGAGTTCTTGGAGACATTTCTAAGGGTGTAAGAACCATATCATCCTTTAGAAATATGCCAAACTGTGCTTTCATCTCCGCCATTGAACCTAAATGCATTAAAGAAGCTTTGAGTGATCAAAGTTAGGTGGATGCTAAGCAAGAAGAACTGGACTAGTTTAAGAAAAGTAAAGTCTGGACACTTGTTGAAAGACCGAAGAGAAAGACCATCATTGGTACAAAGTGGGTGTTTAAGAATAAGCTCGATGAACCTAGCAAAGTCATCAGGAACAAAGCAAGATAGTTGCAGTCATTAGAAACAAAGCAAGATTGGTTGCACAAGGTTATAATCAATAAGAGGGAATTGATTATGATAAAACCTATGCACTAGTAGCTAGACTTGAAGCCATCAGAATGGTACTTGCTTTTACTGCCTAAAGGGATTCACTCTCTATCAAATGGATGTTAAGTTTGTATTTCTAAATGGATTCCTCTCTGAGGAAGTTTATGTGAAGCAGACTCCTGGTTTTGAGAGTAAAGACCTGCCCAACCATGTCTTCAAACTAATGAAGGCTGTCTATGGTCTGAAACAAGCTCCTCGAGCTTGGTATGATAGATTGAGTACCTTCTTGATGAAAAATGGGTTCAAAAGAAGTAAAGTTGATGCTGCACTTTTTATTTTTGAACAAGATAATAAGTTTCTGATAGCTCAAATATAAGTCGATGATATCATATTTGGCACTACTGATCATTCTTTCTGTGAAAAGTTTTCAAAATTAATACAGAGTGAATTTGAGATGAGCATGATGGGTGAACTAAAATTTTTCATAGGTTTACAAATAAAACAGCAAAAGGAAGGAACCTTGATCCATCAAGAAAAATATATAAAAGAGCTTTTGAAGAAAATTAATATAGATCAAGCCAAACCAATCAATACCCCATGAATCCATCTCAAATCATCGATGCAGATGAGAATGGTGAAAAGATCTTAGAAAGTAATTATTGTGGAATGATTGGTTCATTATTGTACCTTATAGGTAGTAGACTAGTCATTCAATTAAGTGTGGGAATTTATCCTAGATTTCAATCTAACCCAAAGAAAAATGCTATTAAGAAAATTCTTCGATATTTATCAGGTATTACTAATCTCGACTTGTGGTAAGAGAAAGGTACATCTTGTGAGATTGTAGGTTACTATGATGCTGACTTTGCTAGAGATTGAGTTGAGAGAAAAAGCACCAATGGTTGCTGCTATTTCTTTGGAAAAAGCTTGATCACATGGTCATGCAAAAAGCATAATACAATTGTTCTCTCTACCACTGAGGCTGAATATGTGGCTATTGCAAATTGCTGCACCCAGATGCTGTGGATAAGGAACCAGCTAGAAGATTATCACTTGAAGTATTCCAAAATCCCTATCTACTGTGATAATACTAGTGCTATTAATCTTGCTAAGAATCCTATCCAACACACTAGATCCAAGTACGTTGATGTTGAACATCATTTTATTCATGACCATGTTCAAAAAGAAGATGTTGTTTTAATGTTTGTGAATACAGATGACCAAGTGTCATATATATTCACAAAACCAGTAGCTAAAGATTGTTTTTGTGTTTTGAAAAGGCTTTTAAACTTAATTATTTTTAAATCTGCATAAGCATTCATACACAACATCTCTGGGTACTTTTTCTTTCTCTCTATAACTAAAAGAAGAATTCAGTTTGCAAGACCACATATCAGATTAAATATGAGAATTTCATTTTGCAAGCTCAAAAAGAAGATAGGTTGATTATAAAGAAGAGATAAGGATTAGGTCAAAAAGTGAATAGTGAAGCTCAGAAAGTAACCTCTTCAGAAAATGTTCTCAAGAGTTAGAAACTACTCCTTGTGAAAAAGGATGAAAAGGCGGGATAATTCCCACTCTTTTGAGTTTCTCTTTCCTACGTTGCTTTACCTTCAGTCAATTACATCAAATCACCTAATAAGCCCCACGCTTCACACATCACCTTTTTACCTTCTTCTTTAACCTTTAAACACGTTACCTCAACTGTTTCATCTCCTCTTTTACTCTTTTCTCTATAACCGCTACCTTCTCCTTTCAAACCCTCATTTCTTGCAACTGAAACTTCTACCTCCCTCATGTCTTTACCTAAAATCCTTTTTCAAACCTCTTTAGAAAATTTTCTCAAGGGTTAGAAACCACTCCTTCTGAAGAAGGATGAAAAGACAGGATAATACCCACTCTTTTGAGTTTCTTTTTCCTACGTCGCTTTACGTTCAGTTAATTATATTAGATCACCTAAATAAGCCCTACTCCTCACACATCACCTTTTTACCTTCTTCTTCAACTTTCAAACATGTTATCTCAACTGTTTCATCTCCTCTCTTACTCTTTTCTCTGTAACCACTACCTTCTCCTTTCAAACCCTCATTTCCTGCAACTGAAACTTCTACCTTCCTCAAGTCTTTACCTAAAATCCTTTCAAGCTTTAACCTTTTTACTCTACCCCCACATACATCAATGACTAAAGGAAAAGAACTTGACCATTCATCTACAAAGCTGGGCCCTTTCATTATGTATAAATGAACCGCTTATGCAAGAGGTTTATAAGGAAAGTTTCTCTTAGAGAACAATAGCTTTTGGAAAAGGACTAAACAACTCCCTGTTGAATCAAATTCAAATACTCAGAGGGTGTTTACTTTCCAAGGATGATAATACTTTTTGGACATCTCTTACAGGGTGTTTCTAGGAATGGTCATTGCTTTCTATGCCTTTCTTGAGGCAAGAACCAAACCACCCTCAAAACAACCATTCGAGACACCTACATGGAGATAAGGTTATCCGACTTATCTACAGTAATTAGGGCTCCTGCAACTGAAATCAATTGTTTAGTGTAACGCCTCGATTTTTCTGTTTGAGAGGAAAATAACCAAAATGCCCCTAAGGTCATTTTCTGCCCAGAATTCGAGGATGGCTGGCCCGACAATCCTCGAAGGGCAAACTCAATGTTTGAAGGGGATTGGATGACCCTTGAATGGTTTCGGAGGCGAAAGTCTCATTTTCTGCAATTTCGGGTCAAAATGACCAAAATACCCCTATAGCGTTTTTACGCGGGTCAAGGTGTCATTTGAGCCCAAAACTTTCCCCGGAGGTTTAAAACAATGTTTTTACATGTTTAAAAGCATCTGTTTAAGTCCTGGTGATCCCGGGCAGTTTTAGTGCAAAATTATGATTTTACCCCTAGAATAGTATTTTTGAGCTTAATGACGTAATTAAGCAAACCTAAGCAATATTAGGCTCTAATCAAAGATTAATTAATTTCCATAATTAATCTAGAGTCAAAATAAGCTATTAAAATTAATTAGAATCTAAAATTACTTAGATTAGATTTAAATCTCTTTTTAAAACTCAAGATTCCAATCTTGGAATCTTGAATAGTATTTTCTCTCTCCAATTCCTTTAATCATGGAATTGTGTCTAGAATTGTTTATGCACTAAAATGAGTTTATAACTCACTAATGATGCAAGACCACTCCTTAAACATGTCTTGACAACCTTGATTACCCATTTTCTCACCTAAACACTTTCTTACAAATTTCTAATCTTAATCCTAACCAAAGAAACACCTAAACACAACTCTAAACCACAATTAAAATGCAAGAAACCCTCCCCCATGGCTGATGCATTTTCGGCCACCTCTCTCCCATTTACATCACATGTTGATTTGTTTCTCACTCAAAGAACTATGCTTGACCCATACTTGCACCCACACTTGAACCTATACCTAGCCATGCTTTCTGCCATGCCTTGAACCATACCTTAGAAAAGATATTTCCTTCTCCTTGTGCTGTAATGGCCGAAGCCCTCTCCCCCAATTACACCTCCCATTTTGTTTCATTTCTCTATAAATAGCATACTTGGGTGAACTTGCATCATTTTGGGTTCATTTGCTAAGTGTAAGTCTTCAAAGAGCACTTCAAAGTTTTCTTTTTCTCTCAAAGTTCAAGTGTTCAAGTTCTTCAAGTTCTTCATTCTCTTCACTCATCTCAACCTCCAATCACTTGGTAGGGATTTTCTTTCAAGAGTTTCTTTCATTTAAGTTCTTAATCTAGTTATGTGTTCATAGTTTCTCTTGAATCTTTTTGAAACTTCTTTTCTTCTTCTCCTCCTTCTTTATTTTGGCCATGACCCTTGAAGAGCAAAGGAATGAGAGCTTGATGATGAGGGTTTCATGATGATGTTCATCACTTGAACCAACCTCTAAAGCTTGATCTTTGTTCTTGAGTTAAAAATGTTTATAGTTCTTTCTTTCTTGAACCTTGAAATCTTTAACTTTGATGATGTTTTAAAATGGTTACATGAACTCAATGATGAGGACTCATGATGTTGGTGTTAATACATCATCAAGATCATGGTCTCTAGAGTTTCAAAATGGTTCTTTCTTGCTCTTAAGTTTCGGTTTCTTTCCTTCCTTTTCCTCTAAAATTTCGGCCAACCAACATTGGGTGGTCCAACATGATAGCTTGATGATGAGAGTTCTAGTTGATGACTTTGTGTTCACCACAAAGAAATCTCTAAAACTTGAGTTTTCATAAAGGTGTTATAAAGTTCATTTATGGTTATATTTTCAAGGGATGTTATCTTGAATTCTAAGAACTCTAGACCTCACTTTACCTTGTCATAATGAGTTTAGGTTAAGGATAAAGTTCCTCTAAAAGTCTTGTAGGAGCTCTAATAAGAAATAAAATAAACTCGCATTCATATTTATATTCAAGTTTATGCATTGCATATTTACTTTGAGCTTTGCATTCATATTTATTTTCCAAGCCATCACTTAAAGTTAAAGGATAAGAAATGGAGTGCATCTCATGTTTACGTTCTTGTCTAGCATATTTACTTTTCATCACTAAAGAACATAAAGATTTAAAATGAAAGCTTGCATTATCACCTAATTAATTCTCAAAGCCTTTCTATTTCAGCCTTAAAGTCGATTGTTGCTGGGCCTAGAGCACTAAAATAAAGAAATGAACTTGCATGGCATATTTATTTCAAATCTTGCATATTTAAATTCCAAGCCTTGCATCTTTACTTCAAGTCTTGCATATTTAAATTTCAAGCCTTGCGTATTTATTTCAAGTCTTGCATATTTAAATTCCAAGTCTTGCATATTTACTTTAAAGTTCTCACTTTACTTTGTAATGAAGAATAAAAATGAAGTGCATAGTATGTTTATATTATGTCATCACTTAAAGACCTTAGAGCTCAAAGACTTGCCCATTTTATCTCAAGTTAAAGTTCAGTATGGAAGCATTCTTTGAATGTATAATTTCGGCCAAGTAACGATGATGAGCTTGGAATGAGTTCCATCTAGTTACAAGGGCCAACAACCTATGCTCTAGTATTTTCTTTAAGCTTGATGAGTTTTATAAAGTTATGACCAACAAGATTTATAATTTTATTCCTTTTCTAAAGAAGAATTAAATTGGTTACTGACCTAAGGTTACTATTAGTCTCTCGATCAAATAAATTGGTTTGCAATGAGTTTTAGAAGTCCTAAAATGATTCCAAGGGAAACTAGCAACTTATATGCTTTAGAAATGTCAAATTATGTGTCTTTTGAACATTGAACAATTCGGTTCTATCTTGATATGTTTGATGTTGAATGATGATGTTTTGATATGTTAGAATGTGTGAAAATGATATATGATGAGGTAGGAACACTTCTATGCATGTTAGGGGAGAACCTAGCTTCATAGGAAAATCGTAAAGTTGAAATTTAACGTATGTTTAACCCCTTTAATTTTAATCAATGCCAAAACTGTTTTAGTATGATAACAATCAGTTTAGGATTGAATAATCATGAAAAATTTGGTTACATTTGAAGTAGGATTGAATTTTAGCACCTATAGAGAAACTAGTAACTAGAAAACCGTAAAAATGCAATTCTAGAACTCTTAGAACATTTAATTTTTAGAATTTGTCCACCAACCTCATAATATGGAAAACATGGTTTATAATTAGTCCTTAGGCATAGGAATGCCTCATAATTGGTTTAGATTTAATTTATAGCGCCTTAGGCGAAGACGGAACCGAGAAAAGGTCTAAAACGTAAATTTTAGAACCCCGTAAGCATAGAGGTATAACTCTGCCCAGATTTATTAAAGAGCATAAATGATTGTAAGATTTGCTAGAAGAGAATCCTTTTGTGCATAAGAGGTTGATAGAGAATGATAGAATAATTACATCTCAAGTTTAAGGCCCATAAGGGTCAAAGCATAAGATACCGTAGGATCAAGAACATAATAAGTTTCAATGTTACATGTGAACGTATGAGAATTATTATGTGAACGCATGGAATTATGATGGAGGATGCATGTTTGATTGACTTATGTGGCATAAAGTAAATTTGGAAGAAATCCGGCATCTTCTTTGTTATCTTTGCGAATTTCTGACAAATTTGGGAACTTAGAAAGTTTTTGAAAAACCTATGAGATTTTGTTTATGAGGTATTAAGATGAGTTCTCGGATGACACCGGTTCGGCCGAGCATTTCTAGAGAACTCATGTGACATCGGTACCTAGATGTATTCTTGGGTGACACCGGTTCGGCCGAGCACCCCCAAGAAATGCCCCTTAGCCCGTACTGGATAAGTCGGGATTATGATTATGATACGCTTATCGAGATTGATAAGTAAGAACTAGTGATGACTAGTTAGGTATGAGCTCATAACCTAGAGATGTGACATGTTCTGGGTGACACCGGTTCGGCCGAGCACCCCCAGAACGATTGTCTTTTAGGGTGGCCCATGAAGAAGAAAAGTATGATGATTATGTCACAAAGTTTTCCCATATGAGATTTCAATTGCCACTTTATGCCACTATCATGATGTTCTTAATTTTATTATTACTATTCTTGCATTAAGTAGAGCCATGCATACATACTTTAATATGTTGCATCCATGACATTAAGAATCATACTAAAATGAATGGACTTTGGGTAACTATGTTTCAAAAGCTTAAAAATGGACTTAATGCATGCTCACTTATTTTGTACACTAAACCCAAGGTTCCTGAGGATGTAGATGATGACACCTAGGTAGTAGGAGGCCCTACTGAGATTCTTTAGCAAGATTCTCACTCCCTCAATCTTTTCTTCCCGTCACATCTTCAGATGGTGATGTTCGTAGTTTTTGTGGACACCCCGACATGGGAGATGCACTATGATCCGGAGCACGGATCATACCATTTTGAGGGACAGTGCACGGTGCGAGTCTTCATGTTCATTGGACGTCCCTTCGCTCACCCTGTACATACCCATCGCTTCTCCCCGACAGCACCCTATGGCAACGACGAGCAGGTTTTTGAGTGGGCGCATATGCACAACGAGAGAGTGCTCCGCATGCACACTGCCACCTCAGCCATGCGTGACTATCCCGACTATGTGCCCTGGACATACTTCTCGGAGACAAACCCGTCGGAGGACCCACCTACCCATCCATACAATGAGAGCTCTACCCCCACTCCACCACTGATGAGAGAGGGTAGTAAGGATACTGTGACTCAGCATTGGCTAGCACGACGACCAGAGATGCGGCCACGTCGTGGGGGTCATTCTCGATCCCCGCTTCGCCTTTACACGCCGGAGGAGCTCGCCCAGTTTGCCGGATATGTGCCTTGCTCGCGAGATGGACGTTAGTAGGTGGTGGCGGACGACCGATGGAGTACCCGGGTAGTGCACACACCACTTAGATGAGGATAAACCTTCTTTTGTGTAAAGGTTATCCCTTTAGTTGCACTTGGGTAGGGGAGTTTGCTTTTATGTTTTCCATCGCACTTTCCTTTGTATTTTCTTTTTAGATGTATTTGCTCATGTTATACTAAACTAAGTCCCACTCTCTATGAGTGGACATATCATATTATATAAATATGCAGTTTAGTTTTATTGTGATGTGCCTTTACTTGCTTTATGTTATGATGTTATGAGATGTTTGCTTTATTTCCTTTCATGCTTCTTTGTTCATCAAGTCTCGCGGCTCTCACTTTGCTTTTATAATTCAAAAAAAATTTTACCAGTATTTTTCGCTAAGTATTTTGAAGTAAAAAGGAAACTATGACGTAATAGACTAATGATTAACCTAAATATGTTCTAGAGTATTGGATTAAAAATTAGGATGTTATATTTAACACAGGAAGAATGGTACAAATCACTTGGTGTAAGCATTGAAGAAGTGTCAAAGTGCCTCACGGATTCCACACAACACTAACCTGGTAACATTATTACTACCTTGCTCAGTTCAAGGGTAAGAAAAGTGTTTTCTGTGGTTCAGTTTACTATTCTTCACAAGCGAGGAAGTATGGATATTCTATTGGGTATGGACTGTATGTTACTTTTCTATTTATGTCTAAAAGAAAAGTAAATCTTCCAAAAATTATAATGGATTACATGCTTAGTGCTATTACTAAGGAGAAAAAAAGAACTCTCGGAGTTCCCTATGGGAAGTTGCTGACAAATTATTTTTAGCACATCAGATATCCTTTTGCTAAAGAATGGTTCGAGTACTTCACAAGCATAGACTACTCCAACAAATCTTTCAGAACAAAAAGAAAAACTCACTCCATACCTGTAAAGACAAGCTCTAGAAAGCCAAGCTTTTTGTTTAAGGAGGCACAATAAAAAAAGACCACTAGTAAAGTCAAGCCAAAGAAAAATGAGCAAAAGGAAGAAAGAACAAAGAGGAAGTATGTTCTTCCTAAAAGTAGCTCTAAAAATTCAACAGAAGTAGAACATGCTTCAAAAACTGAGTCTGAAAAGACTCTTTCCAAGAATATTCAGAAAGGAAAAGGGAGGCTAGTCAAGAAGCAAACGCTAGCGAAAATGCCAAAGCCTTCTGAAACATCAGAGAGTAAAATGGAGACCTCGGATAATGACCTTCCTAAGGGTAGACTTGACAAACTTCCTATTCGCAGGAGAAATCATGAGCAGAAGTATAGCAATTTACCAAAATGAGTGCCAAGAGCTACACTTATCTTAAAGGAATTGTGTGAAACAGAACTGATAGAAAGAGCTACTTAAGAACCTGAATTATAACGCCCGGGGATTGCGAAGTCGGGGAGTGATCGCCGTTGCAAGGAGGCACGAACAAGGAGCGGCTCCTGGCAAACTTCGAAAACGGAGGGGTACATGAATGAACCGATTACACACCCGAATGAGAGGGATCCAGAGACTATATAGGTATGGGACTATACAGTTGAGGAGGGCTTATATGAATTGATTTGTACTACCTAAACTAACAAGATGCATCTTCTTTTCGGTAGCCCAAACTGAAAGAACTCCACAGTTAAGTGTGCTTGAATTGGAGCAATTTTGGGATGGGTGACCTCTTGGGAAGTTTTCCTAGGAAGCGTGTGAGTGAGGACAAAGCATGCTGAAAAGACCCACGTTGATTTGTGGGGACAGTCGTCAATCCATAAAGCAGCAGGGGATGTCACAAATGGTATCAGGCCTGCACCTCTTCCAGTACAGTGTGGTTCGGGGACGAACCAAGCGGAAGTTGGTGGGCATGTAACGCCCGGGGATTGCGAAGTCGGGGAGTAATCGCCGGTGCAAGCATGCACGGACAAGGAGCGGCTCCTAGCAGACTTCGAAAGTGGAGGGGTACATGAATGAACCGATTACACACCCGAATGAGAGAGATCCTGAGACTGTATAGGTATGGGACTATACAGTTGAGGAGGGCTTATATGAATTGATTTGTACTACCTAAACCAACAAGATGCATCTTCTTTTTGGTAGCCCAAACTGAAAGAACTCCACAGTTAAGTGTGCTTGACTTGGAGCAATTTTGGGATGGGTGACCTTCTGGGAAGTTTTCCTAGGAAGCGTGTGAGTGAGGACAAAGCATGTTGAAAAGACCCACGTTGGTTTGTAGGGACAATCGTCAATCCATAAAGCAACAGGGGATGTTACATGAATCCTCTAAGGATGATGAAGAAGCAGAATGAATCCTTAAGGAGAAAGGGGTTTTGCAAAAGAAAAGAAGACTAAAGGAAGTAAGAACACTAGAACAGGCTAAAGGGATTCAAGGTTCCAACAGTAGAAGACAACTTGCTGATCCTAAACCCTTCATGGTTATTGAAGAATAGAAGAATAGCCCATAGGCCTATGGCTCAACAATTTAGGTCACCCCCTTTCCAGTCTCCAATGCTCCTATCAGGTGGCTTTAGACACCTACTCCACCACGGCTTCATCAACGGTTCCTGAAAAGCCAGCTTCAATTGGGACTGAGGTGGCCTTTCATGGTGGCAGTGATGATTTTATAACCATAAATCAAATGTTAGAGGCCATGTCAAAAACTTTGTCTGATGAAGAAGGTTTGGATGAACTCAATTTCTTCGTAAATGAGCTCTTCTCCAAACTTAAACCTATTATTGAAGAACTGAATGAGGTAGCCACTGAACTTGAAACAGTCATTGTTCTGATGGTCCCTCAACCTCAGTTTTCCTTTCATATCATTTTTGTGGAGGAGCAAAATGATGTCTCTGCTCCTTCTTTCGAGCCTACTTTTACCCCTACTCCTGCTATTGATCATATTTCATCATCTTCACCACCTGCTGTTACTCCTACTGCTGATGTTTAGGCTGAATCACTGAAGTTACGGGAAACCATCCCCCTAGATATACTTGAGCCTTCTTCGAGAGCTGCTACATCAACATCTGCACCCACCAACCTACTTTATCAATCTTCAACTGAACCTCCAACAAGCTCCCAATTTGATAGACTTATGTTGAGACATCTCAGAAAGATTACCACCAGGGTAGATTGAGTTGAAGTGACAAACATTGAGCAGGGTGCCCAACTTCGACATCATGAAGAATTACTGCTTTAGATTCTTCAAACTTCTCAAGATATTCTTCTTGAGGTTAAGTGTCAGGGTTGATGACAAAAGTGGGAGACAAAAAAAGTAGAAAATCTTTGCTAAGCAGAACAGGGGGAGTATGCTGAGGGGGAGACATTCAGAGATTATTTCAGCATTTGCATTTTTTTTGTTTTTGTTGAGAACAATTTCAGCTTTTTTTGCTATTATTAAAATTGCTCTAACACTTCTCTTTGTTTTAATATAATACAATCTGTTCTATTTTTGCCTTGTGGTATATGTTTATATATCTTGCTTAGCTAATCAGGTATACTGTGCTGATGAATGAGTGATTTTTCATCTGCTTAATTTGACAACTCATTACATCAAGACTTTCGTCTATATGCTCATGCTATGGAACACAATGTGTTTAATGCTCTAATACATGATATGTTGATGCTATGATAAATGTTATATATACATATATATAATTTATGTATATGTAACACACACACACAAAGACAGATCTATATGTATATATATATATATATATATATATATATATATATATATATATATATATATCAGTGTGCAAGCTTATTTGAAAAGCATGTTATATCTTTTAAGTGTTGATTTACAAAATTCCATGCTCTGATATATACGTGAAGAGTTTCTTAAACTCACAATATATGCTCAATATTGCTCTTTCTCTTATTTAATTGGGACTGCTCTCAATTGAGCTTCACAAACCTAGAATAATATATATTGTTTCTTTTTAAGGTTTTTTTGAGCATCAGAAACTGCATAAATATCAATCTATTTGTTTTTCTCTGATCAAATGCTCTGTCACATCTCTTTATGTATAAACATGAGCATCCATTTCAAAAATAAGTTTGGATAAAGAAGTGCTGAATAAGAAAATTAATCACAATAAAATATCACAAGTATTACTTGTCAGTTATACAAGCATGTGAACCTTCAAAAAGTTTTTTTAAGGACTGAAAATCAAGCTATTCATGTAAACAGGGCTTAAATGATGTTTCTTTTATATACTACTCTGATACCTTTCAAAAATTACACTAAGCTATTTCAAAACTTCATGAAAAATTATAACAAGATTGATTTAAGTCACATAAGGCTATAAAACATTTTGATTTTATTCATATCATGCCTTAAGAAAAGGACTTCTTGAAAATCATATTCTGTGATGAATTCAAAGAATATTAATTATCACATTGTATTTTTTATAATATTTATTTCAATATCTCTTCAAAAGATTTTCTTTAAATTGGTTTGTCATCATAAAAAAAGGGGAGACTGTTAGCTCTAGAGCCTTTCTGAAATCAATGAAATATGTTTTGAATGACAACAAAACGAATTTTAGGAAAATATTTTGAAGAATGGCTAATGTTTATCTTGAATTTTTTGAAGTAGCAAACATGTTCTATCCGTAACACCCTAATATTTAACCCAATACACCTAGGACACATTTAAGTTAATTATTAGTCATTATACTTTTGTTCCAATTCTTAACTTATACTCTTGGAAATATTTTAGTGAAAATATGGGTAAATTTTTTTTTATATTTTAAAAGCAAAACGTGAGCCGCATACTAAATAAATAACGTCGTTCGACTTGCATATATAAGAGAAAGGATAAAAAACAAGTCAAATGCACATATAACATACATACCACAAAAATCATAGATATAACCACACCATCAAATTTATATATCATAAACATTGACCATTCCGCCTCACGCGCCAAAACATACATATATCATAACATCACACCACCAACAAAGGTCAGGTTGAGTACAGTAATTCAAAATGAACAGCATGCAATAGGAAATTAAAAACAAGCTAGCATAAGACCCCTCCTCCCACTACTCCTACTAGGCGTGCCTAGAATAAGACATGGGCACCTCGGCGAGGACGGGTAGCACCTCTATGTACAGCCATAGCTTCCCTCAATGGCTGTGTGACAGAAACTTCTTCATCGCAACCACCTCTCATCTCCATAGGAATGGTTGAGACAAAATCATCAAAAGAACGCTGAGTAGGTGACTCCTCCGATGGATTCAACCATCGCGCGGTGGAGCGAGGTGGTGATAGTAGTACATAAACAGGAGTACCCCGTACGGTTGATGGGGCAGAATGGGCACGAGGAAACTGCAGACTACGCAGACGCGCACGCTTGAAAGCAAAATCACTCGTAAATAGAGTAGCAAAAGAAAACCAAACATTGGTGACCGAATGCGCGAAGGGATGGTCCATGAACACGAATGGGCGAACAACATAATGACCCACAAAATGATATGACTGGTTAGTCGGGTCGTAGTGTGTAACATCCTCCCAAGTAGAATGTCATCCTTAAGTCATGACATCAAACTCGAGAGTTGTTACTTATAAATTAGTGAGCCTTTCTTAAATAACTACGATAAATGCGATAAGATCATGTAATAACTAGCATAATTTGGTTAACATATACAACAAAGATACAAGTCAATTACATAAAGAAGCTCTACTGTGAGCTTGAATACATATACAATCACTATTACATTCACCTACACATATACGTACAACCACATACCACATAAAAAAAGCATAAACTATTAAACTACTGTAAATCCTGAGTTTCTTGCACGTAGCAGCCACATCGTTCTCTGGATCAACTTGGAGGTGACACGGGAACACAAAACATATAGGGGTGAGAATTATACAATTCTCAGTAGGGTAACTCCCAAAAAACTCAACCATAATGTCATCGTCATCGCCCCAGCCATTTCAGTTTATTAAGAAAAGGTGATCAAACATTACATAATAATGATTCATTTTTAAAGTTTCAAATCATATTTCCGAAGTGGGTTATTTTTAATAATTAATCACTTAATGCACACATATCATAAAGCTCAAACATATAATTAATAATCTTAATCAAGAAATTAAATATGACATGAGTATGCATATGCTAAATATAGTGAACTTATCTCAAAGTGACCTGGTTTTACTTGTGGTCATAGAACTCAACTCGGTGCATTTTCCTCTTTTCATTAACATAGGAAAGACTTAGTCTATACCCAATGGGTATTTACTATGGATAACTCCACAATGAACAGTATATACCATATGGTATTTATAGTGGTTCACACCACATAAGGGAAATAGACTGCTTATCAGGACTGAGCTCATTCCTATATATGATCATTGGATTTACTTTCTCCAATTCTCACACAGATCTATTCCTAGTCGATACGTCTACCGACTCATTATCTCTAGGGAAGTTCATATTTTTGCCTCCCCCTTTTTTTCTCTAGGAAGTTCCTCTTTTTGCCTTCCCCTCATTCCACATAAGTCTTGTTTCTGTTTTCTCCATATGTCAGGACATGCACGAGTGAAATTTATACATTCACTTTTCTCATATAACTGCATCATGTACTTTCTTTTCTCAAATGCATGCATAAGCCACATGTAGGCTTTCAATCACAAGTAATTCTTGTTTTTGTCTCATCAATCAATCTTTAAATTTCTAGCATGCATTCATACTCATCATACTTAAATCAAGAGTCATTATATCATCAATTCAATACTTAAATTCATTTCAGTACAAATACAGCAGGTTGGCAGAATTCATGCCAAAGGAGTACAATTTATTCTGTCCATCAAACATCCATTGCAAGGGCTATAAAAATTCTCCAAGACACCTTAATGTGTCTACAAGGCTCTGTACAAATTTCAGAAGGAAAATCCTTCTCTAACTTGTTTAACAAAATTAGAAAATCTTTGTGGTCAGAAACCACTTAGCCTCAGCTCAAAACCAGAATTTCATAATTTTTAACCCTAGCAAATGATTGAATCAATTCAAAATAAAAATCACGGTTACACTTCAATATGTTATGAACTCCCTATAAAAATTTCAAAGGAAGAATCAATCATTTGCCATGGTAACAAAATTAGGAAAATTCACAGCTTCAGAGTCAACATCTTAGACAGCACAGTTACAACTTCGGTTCATGATTTTTTAAACATAGCAAAAGTGACCAGAATACCTCAAAATTTTTACTGAAGATGACTTAACATATTAAATACATCATATAAAATTTTTAGCTCAATCTAAAGCCTTTAACTAGGTCAGAAAATTCGTGAACAAAAGTTGCCCTGTTGAAATCCGAAAATCCAGCAAACCAATTCAAAATCTCTTGTGATAAAAATGATTTTTCCACAACACCAAACACTCCACCAAAATTAAAACATCAATATCAGCATATCATCAACCAATATATCTAGAAATTTCATACTAAACACAATCAGAAAAGTCCAGCATAAAATTGGAAAGAAAAGACCAAAGAAAACCCTACTTTGAAAGCTTTTGAGCTTAATACTTCAAAGGATGTTCTAAGTGATCTCCCTTCACTTCAAGACACCAATTTTAGTCCTAAAACTTCCATAGGCAGTGGGGAAAAGAGGTATTAAGGTGAAGATTTGAGATTTCAATCGGCTAGATTTGTAGGGTTTGAGGTATAGAACAAGTTTTGTGAAGGAACTTTGTGGTTTTATGAACTCTTAGCTAGTGTTTTTGGCATTTGAAATCAAGTTTTCTTGTGTTTGAAGAAGCAAAAATGGAGGTTCTACCTTTCACATATGCTAGCCGAACTTAGAAAGGTGAAATAATGAGCTTAGGTGACTTGTAGTTATCTTATAAGATGTTGAAAGTATTATTTTAATGTAGAGTCTAATTTATTCATAAAAGAAACTAATATGGATGGCTAGGATTGGATCTTGTTATTCAAGATTGAATCTTAGCCATTCATTTAATTCAAATGGATAAGCATTCTCTTTTTGTAAAGGTCAAACTAGCTTTCGATATTAGAAATCACACACCGAAATTTTACTGAACAGGTAAAATAGTATACCTGGGAAATCAAACATTGTTCAAAAATTAATTCTAGGTATAAAATCTTTATTTCTAACTATTTCTAACTTTATTTCCATGGTTTCCCAACTTCGAGCACCTTCGGGTCCCGAATCAAGGGTTTCAGCTGTCACGATGGGCCTGCGGGGCCAGCAAAGCACTATTCACATTTTTACTTTTTCTTTTTTTTTACAAAACCGTTGGACCATCCTCATTATTGTTAAAACTATCAGATTTTTGAAATTATGACTAATAAAGCTCAAATTAATTTTTTAAATAATTTTCAGGGTGTTACATAGTGCATCTCCCACATAAAGGCGTCAATGTAGATTGCGAACGTCACCATCAACCTCTAAAAACAAGATGGAAAGAAAGAAAGAAGGAATGAGAAACTTAAATAAGAATCTCAGTAGGGCTTCGCCTCCTATCATGTGCCATCATTATCATCCCCAGGAACCTCGAGTTTCATTATGAAAACGGTAGACTTAAATAAGGTTTATTTATTAAGTTCCAAATACCATTAGCCGAGGCTCGTATCTTTTAGTATAAATCTCAATGTCATGAATGCAACATATTACGTCATGAATGCATGTCAATGCCATGTGCAAAATATCATAGGAAACATAACAAATGAACATAGCATAAAGAACATAAATCCTTCTAACATGATCCTTCCTCATTATTCTTTTAGGTGATTTAAATTTCTCATTCTCTTTTCCATAGGGGCCGCCCTAATACCCTCTCCTCTTGAGAGTTCTAAGGTATAAGCTCATACCTAACTATTCATTACTAGTCTACACTTATCCTCTCGATAAGCTAATTCCCGACTCCCGAAGTGCATGATAGGGGGCATAGGATCACCTTTTATAACCATTAATTCCTGGAGTCTAAAGGATCACCTCTCCTAGCCTTTAATTCAGGGACTCTAGAAGATCATTTCCACGTGTCTGATGTCGCCTTTAATCTTAGCATGTAATTTACAGATGCAAGCATGAACATATAATCATAACTTATCATTTAATATCTCATACTCATAGAACACTTAAATCACGCACCTCCATACTTCAGTCATAATCACATAAGCATGCATCACATTTTTTGCATATATCCATAAGCATGTTATCATTAATATCTCATGAAAGTAATATGCTCCTATCCAGCATGCCAGAATCAAGGACCGGACTCAGCTAATGCATATGCCATGTTCAATAGGATATATACAACATATTAGAGATCATCACTTGCATAATTCAAGAATCAAGCATGCATAATTCTTAATTTGTAATTTTGCACAATTTTCTCAAGTCATATAATTTTCAAATAAATCACATGAACACGGCTTCCATAAGATATCATTCATATTAATCTTATCAAATTATCAATATTTACATTTAAGCCCCAAAGGGGTCAAAACTTTCTCAAAGATTACAGGTCAAAGTGTAATTTCCCCTTTTTAACACATTTTCTCAAACTAATAATCCTTAAAATTAATCTATACTTTTAGGAGACTCATAACACTTATAAATCATTTAAACTCATTATAAAAAAAAAAAATTAGGCCATAGACCAAATTTTGTTACACTTTAGGGGTTAAAGTGCAAAGTTGCTCATTTTTAATACTTAACAAATGCTAAAGCTTCTAAAACATTTTCCTAAACATTATAAATGATATTTTGAATACATGAACACATTCAAAATCAATAATAGCTCTAATTAAATCCATTTGGCCAAAACTCCATAATAATAGTACAAAATACAACTTTCTGCAATTTGCAAAACAGTCTAGATTAGCACTTGTAATTATTCTTTTATATATCTAAGATACCAAAAATAATTTTTATAACAATTATTAACAATTCTTATGCAAATGAACAGTACAGCAAGGAACAGTATTGAGACAGTAATGAATAGTACTAAAAAATTAATTTTCTAAAGCTTCATAAAAATTCCAATTTTAATCCTTTCCAATTCCTAGTTTTTTTCCAAAAACTTTTCTATGACATCTAAGACATATGAAACAATTTCTAACATATTTCTAACCATGTGAACAGTAAGTAACAGAAGTGAACAGTGGCATACAAAAACAAACAGTAACAGAAGCATTAAAATTCAAGAGTTTTAGAAATTACATTTTTAATCCTTCCTAGTTGCTAGTTTTTCTTGAAAATAACTCTAAGACATAAAGCACACTTGGAATGATTTTATCTCTTTGAGAACTTAGATATAAATTTCAAAACAATAGCAAAACTAAAAATTTCCTTAATAGGTCTTTAATCACTTAGAGATCTCAATTTTACTTCTATTGAATTCCTAGTTCATTCTTTGTACATCTTAAAGACAAGATCCAAGCCTCAAAACAAAATAAACCAACTTCAAACCCAAGATCCTCATAAGGCCAAAAACATATATTGAGATGTGCCCATGATCAAAATTTTCATTTAAGATGAAAGGGGCAAGTCTTGAGCTTTAGAGGTTTAGGTGAAAACTAGAATCATAAACGTGCCATACAAATCTCATTTTTAATCTTTATCATTATAAGGTGATGACTTGGAAATATAAATATGATTTGGAAGACTTGAAATATAAACATGAGAATGTAAGTTCATTTTAAATCTTCAAGATTTAGGTGATAACTTGAAATTTAAACATGATATACAAGGCTTGAAATTTAACCATGAAAATGCAAGTCTATTTTCTTATCTTTAAGATTTAAAGTGATTACTTGAAATTTAAATATGATATGCAAGACTTGGAATTTAAACATGAGATGCAAGAGCTTGAAACATAAACATGAATGCAAATCCATTTTATATCTTATGAAGCTCAAAACTCAAGACTTTAAAGGATAAACTCTTAACCCCAATCAATTTTAAACAAGAATGAAAGTAAGCTTTAGAGTCCCTCAATACCATAGTTCCAAGAACCTTATTTCTTGGACTCACCATCAAGCTCAAAAAGTATCATCCAAAGAAAATCAACAAAACTTCTATTTCTCATATTTTTTTTTTAAATAAAAAAGAATCAAGCCTTAAGCTTTAGAGGTTAAACATATGATGGCATCACAACCACAAACATATGATGGCATCACAACCACCATCAAGTATCCTCATCATCAAGCCATGGTCTTAATCATCCATCCATCATTCAAAACTGAAAAGAAAAGGAGGAGGATCATAAAATAAAATCCCTACCAAAGTTGTTTCTTATTTAAAACAGTGAAAGGTTGATTCCTTTATGAAGAAAAAAGATGCCAAATCTTTTCTTGGTGCCAAAAGTGATTTCAGCCAAAGGGAAAAGAAATGGAGGAAGAATTTTTCTTGTGTTCTTGTGTTTGAGAATGGAAAGGATAGGTGTTTAGGAGTTGATCTATGGTGGAGATGTGTTGGTTTGAGGTTGAGAGCTTGAATGAAAGTTGAGAATGGAGTCTCTTGGAGGTGGAGGAGGAAGAAGAAGAAGAAGAGAGCTTTGAGTTTAGAGAGAGAAAAGAGGATTTTTGGCCAATTTAGTGAGCAAGACTACCACCAAAAATGGAAATGGTAAGGAATGAATGTTTGTGAGTGTATTAGGCTTTAAAAAAATTGAATTATGAGAGTGAATGGAAAGGTGGAGTCCGCGGCCTCCTTGGCTGTTATAGGGGACAAATTTTCATTTTTCATGAGTGGTAGGACATGAATTATAGGTATATTTAATTAGGTAATGGATTAGAAATTGATAATTTAGTGTAGGTGGTTAATAATCAAGTGTTTAAGATTCTCTAAGACATGATTAAGGAGCGGTCTACACTTGTAGTGGAGTTAGGTTTAATTAATTTGAAATTAAAAAATCCAAAATATATCCTAATTTTAAGAAAAAGAAAGATAACACACTTATTTTGTCTTAAACTTGATATTATTTGTCTTATGAACCCTTTTAATTAAGAAAGGAATTTAAACTTTGCTTAAATAATCTTAGGCTTTAAATTACCTCAAATAATTATTTTAACTCAAGATTAATAAATAAAATTAATTTATCTTTAATTAGAGCCTAATATTGCCTATATTTCCTTAATTACTTAAATAGGCTTATTTAGCACTAACTAGGAGCAAAATGGTAATTTTATACAAAAACTCCCCGGGACCATCCGGACTTTTCTTGATATCATATATCCCTTATAATAAACGTTTCTAACTTCCGAGTGATGGCCATATTCAGTTGTCGCTTAATTTCGCATTAAATTGCCCCAATGGTATTTTGATAATTTCACGCACGGGAAAAATCAGGGTTTGAGATCATTATCCATAACACATTTAATCCCCTTCAAACATTAAACTAACCCTTTGAGGATAGCCTGGACTGGCCATCCTTGATTTATGGGCAAAATGACCTCAAAGGCATTTTGGTCATTTTGCACACAAAAAATCAGGGATTGCAATTTTTACATAGATTGCTGTCTAAACCTCATATAATCTCATTCCTAAGATTAAAATACCCCATTAAGGATAGCCTGAACCGACCATCCTCAATTTTCAGGTAAAAATGACCTTAGGGGCATTTTGGTCATTTTACACACGGAAAAATCGAGGTGTTACACTATTGTTAACATAAAAAGGCTCCATTAAGTAAGAATAACTTCACTTTACATGTGCAAACATGTTTTATCTCATTTTAAGATATAGGATCTAAATGAAAATGATTATTATATCAAAAAATTGATTTTGAAAATGCCTAACAATTTGAAGAAAAGTAACCAGAATAGGAAATCAAAACTCGGGTCATCAGAAAGTAGTACTAGACTTCAGAAAGTACGCTTGAAATGAAGATATCAATCAAACTCTGAAGCAAATATGTTCTACTATCTTTAATCATCACATTCGCAATGTTTTTATCATCAACAAACTCTGATTAAAGACCAGAAGACCCAAGATTCATTAAGGAAATGATACCGCACATTAGAAGCTCACTTACAGTGAAACAATGTGCTCTATAAGAAAAGGAGGAAAAATTTGAAATTGAAAAATCAAAACCAAGTGTCAGAACTGGCATGACATCTCTTCTACTAACTTGGTCAACTACCTTAGCTTCTAGAAGAAAGAGTTCATAAATCATGCTTCAGAAAGTAAAAGTAGTTTCCAAAAGGACATTAGAAACCTCAACTTTGTAGTGGCTTCTGAAATAGCTTTGACAAATAGACAGGCTACTCTTATAGACTGCTTTTCCAAGACATAAATGGATGATCAACATGTGACACTTGGAGATCTGATCAAAGGTAACGGTCACAAGGAAGACCACCTATAAATAGAGATGTTGTGCTTTCAAAGAATACTGACAGAACGCTACACAAGAGTAAAATCTCTATGAAAATCTCGCCTCATCTTCTTGTAAAGTTCATTACATCTTGTAATCATTTCCTTTATTTGTAAAAATCTTCTTTCTACATTCCTTCATTGTTCATATTTTCTTCCAAGGAAGAATAAGTGAAAAAAAGTCATTCAAGTTTTCCTAGGTGTTTTACTATAAATCTTAAGGAAACTTTAGTGTAGGTTAGTTTGAGTTGCAAACCCAAACACAAACCTTTGTAACCTCGATCCAGTAGTGATTGGTGTGAAACCTTTGTAACCTCGATCCAGTAGTGATTGGTGTGAGTTAGTTTGAAGAGGCTAATCAAAGACTATGTGCAATACAATAGTAAAGGAGTTTTACTGGTCATTGTTTAGCTTGGAGAGGCTGGTTAAAGACTATGCAGTTTAGCTATGGGTGTTTTAATGTTTGAAGGAGATTAATTGTGTTATGCATAATGCTAGAGATGAAAATTTCAATTTTTGATTTTTTTCCGCATAAAATTACCAAAATACCCCTACGGCAAATTAACGTGGAATTAATTACCGATTGGACCCAGACTTTACCAGAAGTTTGGGAGGTATTTTTAAGGGATGTATTATGTCTATTTAAGCCCGGGTGGTCCTGTGGAGTTTTTGTGCAAAATTACCGTTTTGCCCCTAACTGGTGCATTATGAGCTTAATTGTGTAATTAAGGAAACATAAGCAATATTAGGCTCTAATTAAAGATTAAATAATTTTAGTAATTAATCTTGAGTTGAAATAATTAATTGAGGTTAATTAGGATCTAAGATTGCTTAGGGAAAACTCAAATCCCTTTCTTAATCCAAGACTTTATGTCATGTCCCATGAAATAGTGTTTTCTCTCTCTAATTCCTTAAATTAAGGAAACTAAAGATGTGATTGGATTTCTTGTTAAAAAGAGGTTTGACTTCATTAAGGGAGTAAGAGCATTCTTTAACCTTGTCTTGAATGGCCTTAATCACTTACTTTCTTACCTAAACACTTAATTGCAAACTCCTAATCAAATGCCTAATTAAATCTACTCCTAAAAACACTCCTAACACACATGAAATGAAAATATCTCCTCCCCATTCTCTTTAATAAAATCGACGCCACTCCCCCTCCATTACTCCCTCACATTTTATTTTACTCACTTACACACTCAAAGAACCTTACCCAAACTCATACCTAGCCATTCCTCCACTACTCCATGACATGATACACATAAAAGAGATATTTTCCTCCCTCCATACCCAAGCATGGCCGGCCACTCCTCCATTCCCATTACACTCTCACATTCTCATTATAAATACTTACAAACTCAAAGGAAACCACACTTTTACCATTCACTTTTTTGGAGTTCAACCTTATCCAAAAATCTAGTCTAGAATTCTCTCTTATCTCTCTTCCTAAAAAGCTTTCTTCCTCCTCCTCCATCTTCAAAGAAACCACCATCAACCACCAGCTCTCAACCTCAAACCACCACACAACCACCATAAATCTTCTCCAAAACACATAACCTTTCCACTTCCAAGATCAAAAACTCAAGACAAATCTTTCTTTCTTTTCTTTCCTCTTTGGCCGAATTCTCGAAGCTCTCCAAGTAAGATTGTTCTTCTTATTTCCTTTCAAGATCAAGCTCTTTTTTTTCAACAAGAAAAACATCTTTGGTAGGGATGTTGTTTAAAGTTCTTTTTCTTTTTCTTTAGATCATTTTCGGTTGGAATGTTGATTTAAATGGAAATAATTTCTTCTTCTATGATCTCTTCATTTTTGGGTTTGATGGTGAAATAATGAATGAGTTTTACCTTTGCCATTTTCGATTTTGGACTTCCTTTTCTCTCTTTTCCATTTCGGCCTTAAAGGCCTTTTGTGTTCAAAAATATTGGCTTGATGATGAGAATTCCTATATGATGATAATGAGATCATCACATTTGTAACCTCTAAAGCTTGAACTTTGCTTTTCGGGTTTCAAAGAACCATAATGAGTAAGGTGTTAGATTCTTTAAATTTCATTTCTTTGAGCTTGATGGTGAGTCCAAACAAAATAAAGGTTCTTGGAACCATGGTGTTAATGGACTCTAAAGCTTATGTCCATTTAGTAAGATTGATCAGTGTTTTAGAGTTGTTACTCTAAATAGGAGTCTTGAGCTTAGGACTTAAAGAAATAATAAATGGAAATGCATTCATATTTATCTTCCAAGTCCTTGCATTTCATATTTATATTTGAGTCTTGCATATCATATTTATTTCCATGTTACCACCTAAATCTTGAAGATAAGAAAATGAACTTGTATTTCATGTTTATATTTCTTGTCTAGCATATTTATGTTTCAAGTCATCACCAAAATCTTCAAGATTAAAAATGAGTTTGCATTCTCATGTTTATATTCAAACTTTGCATATCATATTTATATTTCCATTGCCATCGCCTTATAATGTCAAAGATTAAAATGAGGCTTGCATTAACATGTTTATGTTTATGTCATCACCTAAATATCTAAAGCTCAATACTTACCTTTTTCAACTTACATAGGAATTTTGGTTCCATGGGCATTTGTCTTTACAAATATGTTTTGATTTCAAAGAAATGAAGTTTTAAAATTTGATGTATTATTACATTGAGATTTCAAAACTTGTGTCTTGCAAATTTCCTTTGAGAAAAATGGTAACTCCTAAAGTGTTAAAATATGTTTTACATGGTAAAACCATATTAATAAAACTTTGAGTATTGCTATTGACCTAAGAGTTTACATTTATTTTCCCAAAGGGATAAGTTGGCCTTAAGTGTGTTCCTTAACCTAGAATTAATTCTAAGAAAAACTAGTTACTAGGAATGCTTATTATTGCAACTTTGCATGCTTTTGGAAATTCAAATTTTGGATTCGGCCTTAGCATTTCTAGATCTTATGTATGTTGTTTGGAGTGGTTTAGATATGTGAAAATTACTATTAATTGTTGTGATAACCATTCTTGGCATCTTAGGCAAGACTAATAACTAAAAAGGATAAAAAAATGTGATTTCTAAAGCTTTCAAAAAATGAATTCATGGATTATGTTCCAACATGTAATTAATTGGCAGAAATGTGTTTTGTCATGTGTATATGTGTTAGAATCCATAATAAATGGTTTAGAAATTAATTTTAGCATATTAGGAAAAGCCGATAATGAGAAAGGGTTAAAAACATAACTTCTAGAACACTGAAATTGTTTAATTTCAAACCTCGCTTAATCTATCGACATTGTTTAATTATGTTCATAAGGTTAAAAACTAGTGGAAATCATTGTAATTAATCCCTTAGATGCATAAAAGAATAATCTCAAAAATTAGGTTTACTCAATTTGTAGTTCGACCCGTTTAAGGGCTAATGAGCATGTTTATTTTATGAGATCATTGGTTCATGATATATTGTGAAATATATGTGATGATAATATTGCATATTTGGCTACCAATTTATATGATTTATTGTGGCATGTTATGATTACACTTGGAATATTTGAGATGCATATGATGAGTAATATGAAAGCATGTGATATTATATGTTAAGTTTGTGCTTTTGCATATCAATATAACATGCTAAGTTTATGGTGACACAAAATACATGGAAATGATCCTCTAGATTCCCCGAATTAAAGGTTATGAGAGGTGATCCAAGTAAGTTGCATATTCATAGTAAGAAAGGCAAGGAAGTGATGTGTTTCTCCCCCTTTATTACCTCATGTTAAATCTAGCGACAGCTAATTAGGTTGAACTCATCCTAGGCGATCGATATGTTAGCTGGTTCTGGTGATAATTTTAAAAATCACCGAGGAAAGCGTGTAGGTTGGTTTGGTGTTAACGTAACAGGGTGGATTGATAAGAAAGGAACTCGAGAATTCATTCATGAGAAAGTAAATTATCATGGGTTCTCTTGCTTTCCCATGCATGTTAAACGACATTGACTCATCATGTTGCCCTATCATGCATCCATTTACTTGCCACTGCTTTGGTTCTCTAGCTTATCTCATGCTTATGTGCTTAGCCTTATCTTGTGTTTTGGACTCGCACGTTATTGATATATGTTACGAGTGGGGCTATGTTATTTGCATGTGTTACTAAGGCATTGCAATGCATACATAAAATACCTATTGCATTCATGCATTAAGATTCATGCTAAAAGATACAGGTCTTGGTTAATAGTATTTGGAACTTAATAAATAAGTCTTATTTATGCCCACTACTTTTATAATGAAACCCGAGGTGCCTAGGGACGATGATGACGTCACGTGTGTAGAGATGGAAATCCTACTGAGATTCTTGTATAAGTTTTTCACTCCCTCTCCTTCTTTCCATCTTCATCTTTAGACAAGATTGATGGCGATGCCAGTGGACTTCCCTAAGATGCCGACGTACGAGTTGCACTACAATCTGGATCAAAGTGGCGTAATGGAAGCGGAGATATAGTCTTTCATTTTCACAACACTTAGAAGTTGTCTCATCTTCGTACAAGTTCGTAACTTAGTCACGAGGGATTTAGCTACATCATAGTTTTGATTAGCTTTTGAATTGTTGTATGTTCAACCTCCATAGGTGGGCTTAGTATTATTGTTATAGTATGTTTGTGGAATATTCCTATGTTATCACTATTATTATTATTTGACTTGATATTTGAAGTTAATGTGACGATGTTTTCAGTTTATGCTAGACTCTATTGTGATCTGTATGTATGTTATGTGATAAATAGTCATACGCTATAACTTATACGTGAACAGCTCATAGTTTTGTTTTTGTAAAAAAAAAATGGGTCATATTTTCCATAGACTTATAAAATTCTGAGACAAAAGAGTAACAACTAACGATTAACCATTATACGTTTTAGGTATATTGTGTTGAAAGTTAGGGTGTTACAAACCATCTCAAAAAAGTAGAAATAAAAAAAGATGTCGTCAACCACTGCATTGTGTGTTGTGTGGCATCCAACATGGAGGAGATACAATTGACTCTTGTCATGACGCCACCGAATCTTGCACCAATACCATGATCGTGACCAGGAGAGGTGTGAAGGGAAGAGGATCTAAGAGTGAGAAAGATGAAAAATAGGAGAAGAGAGGGAAGGAGGAGAAGAAAGACCCAAGTCGGTAAGTGAACAGGAGAGGGATGAGAGTGACATGAGTAAGAAAGATTAGAGACCGTTGAAGTTTAGGTTTTTTTTTATAAAGTTATTGATGTTGCCCTTTTGAATTTTTCAATTAAAAAAAAGACAAGCCCAATACTATATTTATATATAAATTTTTAAAGTGTGCTAATTATTAATTACTTGTTATATTTATTTAATTATATCTAACTGCAGGATAAACCTCAACACAATGGTAAGGTTAGCAGTTTTATAATCTGGAGATCAGAGGTTCAAATGATAAAAATAGCCTCTACACAAAACGGTGGTAAAACTGGATATACCCATCCTCCAACCCCACTAGGTGAAAGTCTCATGCATTAGGTCATCTTCTTTATTTAATATATCCGATTGAACAAGTAATACACTGATTGAACCAGTGACTCACTCATCCGGTACCTTGACCGAGTTTATCACCTTACGGTGTTTTAAAACTATGGATATAAATTTTAAGACCATGTCCAAATAGCTAGGAAACAATAAGATTTATGTAAACTTCAAACAGTTGGGTATTACAAACAAAATATCCAAACATAACTTTCAATTAATACTGAAACCTTGATGAAGAAAGCACCGTTCAGGAACAAATAAAAAGTGCACAAGAAAAATGCGTTTATTTAAACGGCTTGTCTTTGACTGGACAGGAGAGGTGGATTTAATGTGCATGAGCCAGCCCATACGCCACCTGATTGCCACTTTGAAAAGAAAAAGAACTAAATAGGACAGCTAAAAGTCAGATTTTTTATTTGCCTGGGAGTGTGTCTAGAGCTCGGACGCGGGATTTTCTTCACTTAAAGTTTTGCCATTCACCCCCACGAGCTCAGTGTCAAATATGAGCGTCGCACCACCTGTATGTATGTATAAAGTCATATATCAATATATATTAATTATAATTGTAAGTAGTTGGCTACATGTACGGACACATAAAAGCAACACAAGGTAAGAAGATAATGGAACGAGTTTGACATTATCTACCCAAGTGATTTTTCAGAAATTTCTATTAGCTAATTATTCATAACGTAATGCTTTGAATTTTATGTTACTAGCATGATCTACAACAGTAATCAGGTAACAAAAATGAAATTATTAAATCGAGTTATCATTACATATTTAAGTTAGTTATGATTAAGAGATCCACGGCAAATACAAACATAAATGATATCTCCCGGACATAATGTCTACGTCTAGGATTAGGCACTTATAATAAAATGGTCCATAAATTTTACATGTGATCAATGATTCAATTAATATTACAAAGGCAAAGAAAGTCGTCGGTTTTATATGAGCTTCCTATAGCACCCCCTCCCCTTCAATAAATAAATAAAATGAAGAGCCATTATTCGTTTTATTGTTTACCAAATAAAATCGATTGTTAAAGGGCTGCACATCAATGCTTGGTGTTGTAAGGAGAAAAACCAGAAAGCATTAGTAGTGGAACTACGAATAAACTCGAGAATTAGATACTCCAAACGAAAACAAGTATTTTTGGGATTTTTTAGGAGGTGTGCTACATGGAAAAGGTGCGCGACATGATGTTCCAATAATCAAGTAAATAATTTGAAATACCAACGTTGAAAATGAATTCTGAGATTACAGAACTGATAAGAAAGTGGGAGGCACAATGTTCATCAAAGTTAAAATAAAGAAAGAAAGAAAGAACCTCAGTGGTAAATCACAGAAGAGTAATAGAGAAAATCTTATGAGCCATATACATACAAGAGAAAAGGGACAAAAAAGCGAAATCCAAAATCACATTGCATGTCAAAATCATCTTAAAGTTCTGTTTTTGTTTTACTGAAGTTACTAATTCAAAGGATGCTTCTAATGGGTTCATATCAAAATTAAAAATCAGTATGTCAGTTAGTCCAGCCTTCAAATTGGTTTTCATTATTTAGATAAATGGGAGAACGTATGTATTATATCATGATTATCTAATATTCTGAAGCATTATATGTTTAAGTTAAGACAGAACAAAAGGTGAAACTTTTCCTCTAAGCTTTTAATTTGGCCATACAGTGGCATATAAGGCAGTTAGAATTTAGAAACTATACAAATGCTGGATAAAAACTGCAAATGCAATTCATTTATGCTAAAAGCTATGATTCAGGAAAGCAGACAATTTAATCACTGTTCTCTTTTTATTTATTTTTTTCAACCATAAAAGAAATCACAGTCCATTTAGAAATATTAATTTTATTAGCTACAACAAGGATTTGGTTGATGATTCCTAGAAACTGCTTCCCCAAAGGAATACAAGTATACAAAAGAAAGAAGTTTAGGGGTATAAGGGGTAATTCAGAGAGAGAATCAAAGATTGCTGACTGTATGGAACTCATTGGGCCTAACTAATTTGTGACAAGGTGTCTGTTGTGCGTGTGTGCGTGCGTGTGCTGGCAGGGTTTGGTAGTGGGGGTGATTGAGGAATTCAACTAGGAGAAGGGTATAATTGTAGGGTAGTATGTGTAGTAAGGCAAGCATTTTGTTACTTTCCAGAAGGCTTAGGATAGGAGAGAAGGCTGCTATAGTGCCATCCTTGATTCTCTTGTATTGCATTTCTTTCTGAGCCAATTCAATCCCTATTTTTATCCATTTTTGTTGTTCTGTTTTCTGGTTTCTATCATTTGGTATTAGAGCACTCTCCTGGAGTGTGGAGCCAACTTGCATAGAAGCTGCAAATAGAGAGCAGATTGGAGAACATTGAGAAGATGCTAGAGCAGATGATGCAGAACATGAGGGTGCACTGACAAGGCCGGTCTCGTGCAAGGTCACCAATGAGGAGGAAACATCATCATGTGGATTCGGGTGACCGTTGGGAAAGGGGTTCCAGAGGTGGTTGTGAGTCTCGGTACTCATCCTCCCCTCACAACGAAATGCGGCCTTCGAGGTCTACAAACCGAGAAGGAAACCACTTCTCCCATTCCCATGGTAGGTCATTGCACCACCGAGATGGAATCTCTGGTTAAAGTTGACCACCCAACTCGCCATGACAAAGCCCTCCACCAAGCCAACACAACCGTGACAGGAAAATGGAGCTCCCCATGTTTGTCGGAGAAGACCCACTCAGGTGGTTGGTGAAGATTGAACGATATTTCACAGTCAACAAGATTCAAGGGGAGGAAAAAATGGACGTCGTGGCTTTGGCACCGGAAGACAAGGCCCTCAATTGGTTCGAGACATGGGAAGACCAGATTCCAATGCCATCGTGGCATCAATTTAGGAACGCCGTACTTTGTAGTTTCTAACTAGGGTGGTGAAGGAACCGTATGGGCCCTTGCTCAGGATCAAGCAATTTGGATTGGTGATGGAGTATATTAAGGATTCAGAGAAAATTTCTAGGCCCATGAAGTCACTAGACCGAGAGGTACTTATTGGAATGTTTATTAATGGGCTCCATAAGGAGCTTGAATTTAGAATCCCTTTCTAAGATCAAAGACAAGGCCCTATTATTAGAAGAAAGGAATTGTGAATGGAGATGGGGAGGTGTGAACCCGTTTGAGAAAGGAGTCAGATCTAGCAAAGGACCAACCCTATACCGTGTTGGGCTTCCCGTACCCCGAAATTGGCCCAAAAGGTTCCAAGGGAGAATAGCAGCCCAAAGAAAGAAGAAGTATTTATGGGTGAGAAGGGAAACAGTGGATAGCGTCTTTCTTAGGCGAAGGTTCAAGAGCGGAGTCATCAAGGGCTCTATGAGAACGATGGGTCGCGACCATGTTTGCAAGATGAAGCATTATCGCGTACTTCTGGTTGAAGAATCCGATGGAGAAACCTCGAAGGAGCATGAGGAGGTTGAAGACAAAGGGATTTCAAAGTTGGAGCTGAAAACACTCCAGATATCTCTGAAAAGCATGCGTGGGTTTACGACTCGAAAGTCCTTCAAGGTTTGTGGAGAATTGAAAGGTACTAAGATAACCAATCTCATTGATTGTGGGACCACTAGTGATTTCCTATCAAAGGAATTGGTCCAAGAGCTTGATCTGGAAGTTGAAGATACCCATGAATATGTACTAGAGGTCGGCACAGAATCGGGGAATCTATGAAGGGGTCTCTTGGAGGTGTAAGGAGTAAGCATTGGGCAACCATTCTATCTCTTGACATTAGGGGGGAGTTGATGTTGTTTTGGGCATGGAGTGGCTCGAGAGTTTAGGGACCATTACTACAAACTTTCAAAAATTATTCATGAAGTGGAAGGAGAATGGCGAAATAAAAATTCAAGGCGACCCAACTTTGTCTAAGCAAGGGCCTCCTGGAAGACCACTTTGAAAGCACTTAAGGACGATGGAGAGGGTTACTTTGCGCCCCCGCCCCCCCCCTCCCCCCCCTCTTCCTAATGAGCAAGCTAAGGGGGAAAGCCAAGATCAAGAGCTGCCTCAGAAATTATGTTGGAAGAGTTTGAAGAGGTTTTCCAGCTACCAACAGTTTTGCCACCACCTAGAGAGCGCAATCATGCCATCATTCTCAAAGAGGGAGCCCCAATTCCTCATGTGAGACCCTACAGGTACCCTTACTTCCAAAAGAATGAAATTGAAAAGATTGTGAGTGAAATGTTGCATGCTGGGATCATCAGGCCGAGTGTTAGCCCTTATTCAAGCCCAATTTTGTTAGTTAAAAAGAAAGATGGGGGGTGGAGGTTTTGTGTAGATTATAGGGTGCTAAACAAGATTACTGTACCTAATAAATTCCCCATCCCTATCATAGATGAGCTGTTAGACGAGCTGGGGGGATTGAAATCTTTTCTAAATTGGATTTAAAATCAGGGTACCATCAAATAAGAACAAGGGAGCAAGACGTTGAAAAGACAGCCTTTAGAACACATGAAGGGCACTATGAGTTTCTAGTAGTGCCATTTGGTTTGTCCAATGCCCCTTCTACATTCCAAGCTTTGATGAATCGAGTACTCAAACCTTATTTGAGGAGGTTCTGTTGGAGTTTTTTAATGATATTCTAATATTCAGCAAATCTATGGAAGAGCATTTGGAGCATGTTAGGAGGCTATTGTAGCTATTGAAGGAAAAAAAGCTTCCTCAATCTAAAGTGCAGTTTTGTGCAGTCCCAAATTGAGTATTTAGGTCACGTCATAACTAGCAAAGGAGTGGCAGCCGATCCTATGAAGATCGAAGCCGTGATTTCATTCAAACTCCCTCTGCCGCTGCCGCCCCGGGGAACTTAAAGGGCTGAGGGGTCTTCTTGGTTTGAAAAGCTATAACAGGAGATTTGGGAAAAATTATGGGAAGATCATGTGGCCACTGACTCAACTCTTGAAAAAGGATAGGTTTCATTGGGGTTTAGAGGCTCAATTAGCTTTTCAAAAGCTAAAGAGAGCTATGACCTCCCTGCCCATGCTGCTTGTCCCCAGTTTTGTAAAGGAACATGTAATAGAGACTGATGCTTCAAGCAAGGGGTTAGGTGCTGTTCTGATGCAAGAGGGCAAGCAAGTGGCAAACTAGAGTCACACCTTATCTGAGAGAGCTCACCAAAGGCCTGTTTATGAGAGAGCTAATGGCCATTGGGTTGGCTATGCAAAAGTGGAGACATTGTTTGTTAGGGTGGAAATTCATAGTCCACACTGATCAAAAAAGCTTGAAGTTTTTGGTGGATCAAAGGATGAGGGGAAAAGAGCAACAACAGTGGGTTGTCAAGCTCATGGGGTTTGATTTCGAAATTAGGTACAAGGCTGGGAGAGAACCATGTGGCTTATGCTCTTTCAAGGAGACGGTACTTTGGTGCCATTTTAGCTGTAACCTTCCAAATTTGGGAAGGGTTGGAGGAGGAAGTTCAACAAGATAGCAAGTTGTTGGAAGTGCTCCAGGGTTTATTGAGAAGAGATGGTTCCCAACAAGTTTATAAAATTAAAAGAGGGAAGCTTTATTTCAAAGAGTGGCTAGTGATTCCAAAAAAACTCACCAAGAATCCCTCTTATCCTACAAGAATTTCATGATTCAATAGTAGGGGGTCACTCTGGATTTTACAGGACCTACAAGCGGATCTTGGGTTTGCTATGGTGGGAGGGCATGAAAACCTCTATTCAGTAGTATATTTGGGCTTGCGACACATGTAATAGGAACAAGTATCAAGCTCTCTCCCTTGCTAGCTTGTTGCAACCCCTACCATTCCATCCCCGCTATGGGAAGAATTGACAATGGATTTCATAGGACGCCTTTTGAAATCCCAAGGTTTAAACACCATTTTAGTAGCGGTGGATAGGTTGACAAAGTATTGCCATTTCATTGGGCTAGCTCACCCTTATAGTGCAAAAGGTGTGGCTGGTTTGTTTATCAAGGAGGTAATTCGCTTGTATGGATTTCCCTCCTCCACCATGACTGACAGAGATCAGTTGTTCATGAGCAATTTTTGGTCTGAATTATTCAAATCAGCAAGGACTAAGCTGAAATACAGTTCAGCTTACCATCCACAAATGGATGGCCAGACTGAAGTGGTTAATAGATGCTTAGAAACCTAGTTGCAGTGTTTTTCAGGCTCCAAGCCAAGGCAGTGGGCAAAATGGTTATGTTGGGTTAAGTTATGGTTCAATACAACTTATAGCATATCCACCAACACTACCCCATTTCCTGCTCTCTATGGGAGAGACCCTCATGTGCTTTTGAAGGGAGAAACACACTCTTCTACAGTGGAAGAAGTTAATGCCTTACTTGCAGAGAGGGATGCTGTCCTAGATGATTTAAAATGGAACCTCTCTAGAGCTCAGACCCATATGAAAAGCCATGTAGATAAAAGGAGAAGAGAAGTGGAGCTAGAAGTTGGTGACATGGTTTATTTGATGTTGCAGCCATATAGGCTGAAGACATTGGCCACAATAATCAATCAGAAGCTTAGCTCCCGATTTTTTGGCCCTTTTAAGGTGATAGAAAAAATTGGTCAAGTTGCTTACAAATTAGAGCTGCCCCTAGAGTCACTAGTCCACCCCATCTTCCATGTTTCTTTGCTCAAGAAATGTGTTAATCCCCAAGGTGCGGTGGGTGGCTGGGTGGGGATTGTTAGAGACCGCTTCCCCAAAGGAATACAAGTATACAAAAGAAAGAAGTTTAGGGGTATAAGGGGCAATTCAGAGAGAATCAAAGATTGTTGATTACATGGGACCCATTGGCCCTAACTAATTAGTGAAAGGTGTCTGTTGTGCGTGTGTATGCTGGCAGGGTTTGGTAGTGGGTAGGACTGGAATTCAGCTAGGAAAAGGTAGAAAGGCAGATATTTTGTTATTTTCCAAAAGGCTTAGGATAGGAGAGAAGGCTGCTATAGTGCCATCCTTGATTCTCTTGTACTACATTTCTTTCTTAGCCACTTCAATCACTGTTTGTATCCATTTTTGTTCTTCTGTTTTCTGGTTTCTATCAATGAACATTAGTTAAAGGCGTGAATTACCTGGAATGGTGGGTGGGGAACCATTTTCTCCATATCCAAGACTAGCAGGTATCTTCAACTTCCGCTTCTCACCAAGACACATCCCCAATAATCCTTGGTCCCAACCTATAAAAAAGGGAAAGAGCGATAATGGAATCCTCTATTTTGAATGAAAATTTTCCATCAACCATAAAACAGCATAAAAATTCTAAAGATATAGGGCTGTAATGATTTAATGCCCAAATGTTGCACAATGATGTAATTATCAGTTGCACCTTCCACTCTAATGTGATGTTGCCAGAATATACCAGAAAGATCAAAAGAAGATTGATGCATAAAGTCATATTCTTCAAACAAAAATTGCAGGCCTTACACTTCTAAATCTAATCCTACAATAAATTATATAGGTACATAAGCATCTGAATATCAAAAACACTCTAGATCCAGTTGGACATAAGTGAAGGACCAAATTAAGTATGTATTACCAACTAGAAATTCCACCCTCAACATTAGCTTGTGTGCATATTGCTAAGTTAAATTTAAAAAAATTAAAAATAATAATTTCTAATACTTTTCTTTTAAACCCCAGTTTATCACGGGTGTCTTATCATAGCTATCAATTCAGTTCTACGAAATAGAGACCTTCCTCTCCTCCTTCCCGTGTCTGGAGGAGAAAAGTGGCTCAGAACCTCATCAGTTTGGCTTCACCAAATATGATATCAACTAACAAGTTATATTTTATTCCTAATATGGAAATCTCAAGTCAGCCTTCCCCTACATGTTACAAATTTGCTACTTTCATTGTCAGAAGAGAGATTCAAAAGCTAGATAAGTTCAACTTTCAAAGTTGATTACCCTAAGCTATTCTGGCCTCGTACACAAGTTTTTGATTTTGTGCTGAATATTTTCTCTCCTTTTCTTGTATATGAATTTGCAACTCAACTTTCATTTTCACTAAGAAAGCAGGCATAGCAGTAAATTGTATATAACAGCCCTTGGATACTAGGACAAACTCATCATTCATAATTAAATGTGTTTTACAATTGATTACTGGATCTACTGGAAAGGATACTAAAAAAATACAACACCAATGTTGTTTGTGCACAACAAACCTTTGATCACTTGACCAGTACCAAGCTCAAATTCAATAGGATTATCCCTTTCAAAGCTAGAATCAAAAACTGTTCCATCAGTGAGTTTTCCCTGCAATGACAAGTTAAATGATTTAGAATGCACAAGCCCTCATTACAGGATTTAAAAATAGAGATAATTGCTAAAAGTCATGTAAGTTGTAACTTAAACTGCCTCCCAGTTGTCTTAACCAACAATAAAAATAACTGAATATGAACAAAAGAGGATACCAGAATATCATGACACCAAAATATATTTAGGTTACTAATAGGAACATAGTATCAGATAAAGAGAATGAAAACATATTATATAATATGAATCTGAGATTGTATTTGTATTAATCACAAAATGAAAGAAACAAAGGTTGTTAGATATTAGAGAGACCCAGCTGCGCTCTCAAGTCTCAAATCCAATTCTGAGATACCCCGCTTGGTAGCTCCCCCTACCATTATATTGCATTCCCCCATCCTCCCCCTAACAGAATATTCACTCCCTCACTCCACTAACTTTGCCTATGTGACAGAGCTAGTTAGAAAACCCTTCCCTCACTCCCTTAGTCACGTGCTCCCCATTCCCCGCACGTGTCTTCCTATTCTTCTTAACATCTACATTAGCAATTTAGCACATATTACATAGTGGGGAATTATTCTAAGGGGTCCTAACAATACTTCCCCTGTAAAAATCACCTTGTCCTCAAGGTGATGTCCGCAGAACAAAACAATAGTGCTGAAAAATAAAGGGCTTCCTCTTGGGTTCCAGATCATGAAAAAGTAGGAAAGAGCACCTGTCACATAGGCACGTCCACCCGGGTCCCATGGATTTGAACCATGACCAACACCCACAGTTTCTTCATTGTCATGAATACGTAGCACTACCTGCTTTGGTGATGAGTGATAGCAATTGCCATTCTTCTCCATATTCTCTTCAATAAAAACCCAAATCAAAGTTCTTGTTTGGGCAGGCTTGATAATGCAGTCAGGATGCCCATCTTGGAGTATGTAGTCTACAACAATGGCATGGAGAAGGATTAATGGCTGCTTAAACTTATTTGATGCTTCCTTCAACCTATGCACACTTTGCTTGTTGCTGTCAGAATTATGTTCAATAATTGGGCCGCTAGTTCCTAAAACCCTCCCTTGAAACTTGAGGCTACTAGTTGCTTTCAAAAGTAAAGGTCTCAAAAAACCCCAGTAGGATTGAAGAATTCAAGCTCACATATATGCAGATCTACCTCAACTATATCGACAGTGGATGGAGTGTTTCTCTATGCATCAAACTTATCCCTTTTAAGGTAAACCTCATCAAAATCGGAATGTCTAAACCTTCAGACCCAAAACAAAAACAGCAGAAGCATAACCAACAGTAATGCATTTATGTGTGTTTCTGATACCTCCTCTAGCATCTCCAAAAGACCCTTCAACTGTTGGTGCAGTACATTTTCCAGAGTAGTTCACAACTATGGCTGCCTCCTTCCACTTCACATAACTTGTAGCACATCTACTTCTTTCAGGCCTAGGAATTTGAGTGTTCAATGGAAAGAACTCTAGGTTAGTAGTGATAGCTGCTGGGCTACTTATTCCTATTTCAGTATTTACAAGGACTTGAGGTCCAATTCTTCTGTTTGTTTCAGCAAGGTGAATAAGTGGTACCTTACACCTTAGGGCCTGGCCCAATAGTGAACTCCCTCCTTTAACATCCCAATCCTTCTCCTCCTTGAGTTGGGCTCGCTTCCATAAGTTCTCAGTTAAATTC
Organism: Dalbergia cochinchinensis; assembly: GCA_031216125.1. Lineage (NCBI taxonomy): Eukaryota > Viridiplantae > Streptophyta > Magnoliopsida > Fabales > Fabaceae > Dalbergia > Dalbergia cochinchinensis. The sequence goes on along the minus strand of CM062368.1, from coordinate 55,421,820 downwards.
CATTCTTTAGACCAGCAACTCTTCTTTTCCCACATATGGGCTTGGCCTGTTAGGTCAAAAAATAGACCCAAGCCCTTGCACGCCCTGTCCGTTGCCCACCCGTCCTTCTCTTTCATGCAGTAGGTCAAGGGAACTTCCAAGGCCACCATCTTCGAAGGGGCCACCTCCACTGCTATCGCGCCAACCTCCGGATCAGGTGTCTCCGGCAGCGGAAGATGTTTCAGCAGGTACAACAGCCTAAGCTTGGTCACAACCCCTATTCTGTCTCCCTCCATTGATGAACTCGATTTTGGTGATTTTAGTGGCGGTCAAACTTCTTCACGTAGCAGCTGGGGGGAGTTTCTTCTGTTGATTCCCTCTCTGCCGCAACTGTTGTAGTGGCCTCGTGATCCAGTGGTTCAGGCAGTGAGGAGCTGAATCATCATGCGCTAGAACCCAAGCTCAATCACGCCTCGTGTCCTCTCTATTCCCGCCAATGAGGCTAAGTACGGCCAATCCGGTGGCTCTGGTGGTGAGAGCTCGGTTATCATGAGCAAACACCCACGCTTCGGTGAGTCTGGTGGTTCAAGCGGTTCTGGCAGCGCGAGTTTGGCCGATGGTTTCTGAGGCCCAAGCTTTTCAATGATTTTTAAATATTCTACTCTTTGCTGCTCACCTATTGATTCAATCACCCCTTCACTCCTTCCAATTATCACCACCTTGAAATCCATCAGCTACTTGACCTGCTTCAACAATTCCTCTTCGTTCACTATCTCCAGCTCTAACTCTTCCTCAAATTTATGGGTATCGTCACCTTCATCATCGACAACTTCCTCCTCCTCTTCTTTTACCAGTTCCTTAATCTCAATCGAATTTGAATTCATAAAATGGTGATTGATCTGCACTCCCTCTAGTTCAGCATCCCACCCTCTTCCTCCACTTCTTCATTCTGCATGCTTTGAAAAAACCCACGAACATTAGGAGGTCAATCGGCCATGGAGGATCTCCTCCTTCTCCACCACCAATCTTCATCACCCTCCCAAACAGCAGGTCAATGACGCCATTGGTACTGGCCTCTGACTAGATTTTTAATTTTCTTTAGATTCTCCTCCATCTTCATCATCTGCTTCATCTTCTTCTTCGACTCCAAGGCAGCAGCAGCAGCAGCTTGCATGGTTTTTGGCACAGGGCTCCCAAGATCGGGAGCTCTGATACCATTTGATAGGATCATAGTATCATATAAAGAGAATGAAAACATTGTATAATATGAATCTGAAATTGTATTTGTATTAATCACAAAATGAAAGAAACAAAGGTTGCTAGATATTAGAGAGACCCAGCTGCTCTCCCAAGTCTCAATTCCAATGCTGTGATACCTCCTTGGTAGCTCCCCCTGCCATTATATTGCATTCCTCCATCCTCCCCTTAACAGAATATTTACTCCCTCACTCCACTAACCTTGCCTATGTGGCAGAGTTAGTTAGAAAACCCTTCCCTCACTCCCTTAGTCACATGCTCCCCATTCCCCACATCTGTCTTCCTAACATCTACATTAGCAATTTAGCACAAAGGGTACATGGATCATATTACATAGTGGGGAATTATTCTATGGGGTCCTAACAGTTGCTTCCAGATGTACCTTTGTTATATATATTTCTTCGCATAGTTATTTCAATGGGTAATGTCATGTGAACACCTAGACTTTAATGTAGGTGTAGGCACAGATCATTAAGCATCATGTTAGAACCAATATCAGGAAGACAACGATGAAGGGAAACGTATGTGAATAGAATTGGGAATCCATGACAATGTGCCAAGAATCCTAAATCTTACAAAGTGTTTCTCGCAAACACTGGAATTCTAGAGCCTCAGCTTCTCCCAAATGTGACAAATAAATGACAAAAATCTCCTAACTAATCCCCCACTCCCCTTTATTAATAGTCAACTAACTCCCCTAACTAACTCCTCATTGACAGGCTCCTAACATTACTCCTTCCCATAAGATCAACCTTGTCCTCAAGGTGAAAGTACAAAGAATTATTTCTAGACAAATACAAGTAATTTTCCCCAAGGTCCGATCGCTTGAAATATAATGGACCATTAAGCATGTACTTAAAGAAAACAATTGAGGTTGCTAGAACCTTTATTCTTACTATAGTAACTCACCTTAGCTAAAGCCTAATATCCCTTGCATTCTTCCTAACCTCATCAAGCCTTTGTGAACTAGTAGATGCAAACTAGGCTTGATTTTGGCCCACTAGATTGAAAGCACCCCTCCAGACACGACCAAATTTCCATGTTGCTTCTGCCATCATCTCCTTCACCCATATTCTCACTCTTCTCGCAACTAGAAAGGCCATGGCCACCTACTATCCAGCCATCGATGCTCCGCCTTTCACCGCCGCTTCATTTTCCAATGTTGCCCTGTCACCTTCACTAATCACCTTCACTTGGATTGACGGGAGAGCAACGCGACACTGGCCAATGTTGTTTGGGTTGCTATCATCTCTCATAGAAGGCCGTTCTCCCATCACAGACATGACTTGTGTCGTCGTGGTTGCCCGCGTCTCTTCCCCTCTATGCTTCATCCTACAACAGTTCCACCACAACCTTCGCTTGCGTTGCAGCCACGACAGTCACTATGGCATCCGTGCCTCGCTTATGGTTTCCCTAGCTCCCCTCCTCTTCTGTATAACAGTGGCACCGCTGCTATCTCAGCAGTTGAAGACACCACGTTGGCTATTGCTCTTGGATCGCTAGCGATCACGTTGTTTTGCCTTCTAGTTTCTCCTTGACCTTTGGTGTCTTCGTTGCCACTGTGGGCTTCTTTTCCAACACGATCTTCCTCCTCTTGAAAAGAAGAAACTCACTTCCAGCCATCTTTCCTTCCTCATAATAGGCCTTGGGCTCTAGTGCACAACACTCACATGGCCATCACAAACTCTGCCCACCATGCATCTAGGTTTTGCACTTTCAACAAACAAAACAAGTCGAGATGCCTTCCTTTAAGTGCCACCTTTACCTACCAATGCATCCAATGTTTGATGCTCAAAAAATGATCCCACGCCCACTATAGGGAAGCACCTACATCACAACTGTTGAACATAGGAATCATTTTCCCCACTACTCCTTCAAGAAACGATTCTTTCTTCTCCTTCTTGCTCTCCATTCTGGCAAACTTGTTCACTCCTCTTGAGGCCGCCCTCAATTTGCTTGAATCGATTTCCCTTGCCCTTCAACTTCTACGTGTTCCCAATCTTCCAGAACCACCTTCCAAAGATGGTCCTTGATTCATTTCCTGCGTTTTCCTTTGCCTTGCATAGGCAATGCTTCCATTGCCTCCATCATTCTTTTTGAAACAAAGAAAAGCCCCTCCCAAGATCATAAGTTCTTTAGGGCTTTAATAACAGTGTTAAAATCGATATCAAAACACGTATTAGGAATTCAAAGATGAAGGACAATGTGCATTGGATAGGGAATTCTTGACAATGTGCCAAGAATCCTAACTTGTACAAAGTGTTTCTCTCACTCTCTTAAGGAATTCTAGATCCTCAACCTCTCCAAAAGTGACTAACAAATGACCAAAATCTCCTAATTGATCCCTACATTATTTGTAGTTGGCTAACTCCCTTAATTAACTCCGAACTAATAGGTTCCTAACACATTGCCAGGACGAACCCAGGAGAAAGTGCTAAAGTTGATAGTATTGCTTCATAATAGCAACATCAGGTTGTGTCTTATTTGTTTGTGTTTTCATTTCAAGTTGATGTTTTCATTATTATAATCACAAAAAAGCCATATTGCTTTCACTTTTTTCCTTGTTTTACAGTTTGTTGAAGGAAATGGTGAAAACAAGTCTTTGAAATCAAGATTCAAAGTAAAACCAAGGTGGCAATTTTATAATTATCAATGAAACCATTGCAACCTAACATGAAAACAAAAAGACAAAACCAAGCATATGCTTGAATTTGAAAAACAAGAGAGGATGTTAACCATAAGGCGACTATCATACATAGTTAATAAAAGGGTGACCCAGTTCATGAGGCTCCCACCAAGTGGGGTCTGGGGAGGGTAAATGTATGCAACTTTACCCCACTTTGTGGAGAAGCTATTTCCAAAATTTGCACCCGTGACCTCCAAGTCACAAAGCAGCAACTTTACCATTGCACCAAGGCTTACCATTGTTATAAAAAGGGTGGCCAACATATTCCATCATCAATAGCAAATCGGAAGTATATGCAAAATCAAGGTGATCTAGTAAATTCCAAGAGAAATGTCTTAGTTATTAGGATTTCTTTTAATTATTATATATTGTTAATTATTAGGTTTAGTTTCAGTAATGAACGATAAGTAATACTATGTACCAAGCAACACACAATATTTTGTTTTTCTTTTTTTGCCAAGGATTCTTTTTGTCTATCTCAAATTCCCTCAAATTTTATGGGTTTCCATGAGATCCCATGAAGATTGTTGTTTGTTCTACACACTTGGATAGGACTTAACCAAAGATTATGAGCATGTTCCAGTTTGAGAAACATTTTACCAGACGCGTAAGTAAACCTGCATTATATTCAATATAATATAAATCAGTCTTTCAAGTATAAATTCGTTGATCAACATAAACCAAACATTCCCAAGAGAATATGCTTTGCTAAGGGGAAAAGATATTCTAACACCCAAATAGTGAGATACCCAAGACACCTAGAATAATAGGAGAGAAGATTGTGGAAAGAGAAGATGGAAGAGAAGCAAAAAGCAAGTGGTGGGCCATGTTTATGTGAGAAAGGTGTTGGGTGTCTAAGGGAAAGTGAGTATCGAAACAACAATACTCATTTGCTAAATAGGAAAACAAAAAGAAAATGTCAACAAAAAGTGGAAAGAACACGCAGTTGAACAAATAGTAAAATACAATCTCATTCTACCTTTTTGAGCATCTTAAAAGTCCTCAAACAGGATATTGGAAGGCATTAATATAAAACAACATATGGAGGACCATAAACTATGTGCCAAGTATGAGTGCCAGCACCAAAAGACAGAGAAACCTTTATGATAAAGCATCCTCATTAACAAAATGGCAACTTCTATGACCAAATTTCAAATCTTTTGACCACATTAATTATGAGGGTTGTGACAGTTTTCACCTGGAGTTTACAGTTCATCCATTCGGGAACTTAATTTAATTACATTAAGCACATATACCTACTGAACTGCACTCTTTTATTAATGTTTTCAACTTATATAGACCATTGATTTATTATTTATATCATCTTTATCCTACATAATATGTCATGCCGTGTTGTGTCCCCAATGACAAACACATGTATGTGCTTCAGATCTAACGTCATGATTATGCTTATCATCATGAAAGAAACGTAAGAGAATTTGCAAACCCGATAGTGCACTTTGACTCTATCTCCTTTGTGTGCTTGGATGTCACATGAAGCTGGCTTATGCTGCAAAGGAGAAAGAGAGCTAGTAAGTAAGCAAAAAGGAGGAAGGATGGAGAACCCAGTACAAAATCAAAATATCCTACCCAGTACTTGCTGGAAAACAGCAATACAAAATGCATTATGAAAGCCAAAAAAGATGAATAGTTTGTTAGGAGTGTAGGACAAATAAACCTAAACAAGTTTCTGTTTTATGTTTTAACTTTCAGGATGTGTTTGGTATACATTTAATTTCTTTTTTTTATGGCATAAATGTTAGTGGAGTAAACAGCTTTACACTTAAAAAGTAAAAGACGTTTAGGACACAAACAAAAATATCAGATTAAATCATTAAAAAGCCCAACAAACCCCACATCCCTTCATAGCTTTGATCCCAGATCCTCTGATATTAGATTCATACATTTTTTTTCCTACAATTCTTCAAGCTTCAAAGGAGGACGAGATCGACGACAATGCATTTGTGCCCTAGCCTCATGTGAAATTTAGCATCCAACATGGTCAATACACCAGATACATATTCAGCCTCTGTGATGTGCAGTGTTCCTGAACACGCAGTGTTTATGGCCTTTCCCGCCTCTCCAACAATACAGCCAATGCCTAGCCAAGGACCAGAATGATGACAATTGCTGAATTTTCGTCGTTGAAATTGAAACTTGAAAGTTGAAAGATGAGATAGTAGGAAAAGAAGACCAGGTGTGAGAAGGAGAGAAGGAGGAATTCACTGACTTTCAGCCAATGTTGAGAGCGAGATGAAACTTCTCAAAATTTTCCCTACCCAAAATGCACATTTTAGGAAGCACGAAAAAGCTATGCATTGCAATCTTCCAACAAGAATCGCAATTTCTTTCATGGGATTAAAACAGCATATGGTTGAAAGTTCTTTCAAATGATTCTAATGAACTAAAGGCAAATCAAACGGAGAAATTACATTCTCCTATAATTTACAATAAATTTCCGCACATTTATAGTAGTGCCGTAGTCATTATCAATATTGGCTTTGGAATCTATCCCCACACATCAAGTATTCGGATTTAAGATCAACTCAAAAAGACACAAATAAAGCAAAGAAGCGATTTTTGGGAACCCTTTTCACATACTACATTTTTATTCGAAACTAAAATTCTAAAAGAAAGAGAATTCGGGTCTCCATCACAAAAAACAAGTATTACCTTCACGCCGATCTGCAACTCTGTAACATCGCCCGATTTCTTTGCATAAACTAAAACAAACGGTAGAAATACAAAACTGGTAAGTGGAAAAAAGAAACAAAAAAAGGAGAACAAATCATGGATATTGACTGAGCTGTTGAAAATGGGAATAAAACAAAATCAAACGAGATCCGAACGGGATTCGCAAATGGAGGTAACGAAGAACAAATGAAAATTGAACTGAACGAATCACGAGGAGCGCAAATCACAATACCTACGGCACAAACGAGAAAGAAGAATAGGAAAACAAGAGATGCCTTCATGTTTAGCGAATTCTGGTCACTCAAGTGTGCCGGCAGTTGCGCAGTGTTGGTCACAAATAGGGAGCTGATAAACGAACAAAAATGAACACCCCGCTTAAATTGGGCAAATTATGGGTGGGTTTACTTCAGTTTTTGAAAGTGTTTCTACAGATTAAATTTTATGTATAATAGAAAGAGAGGAAAAAAAACTGAAAATTAATTCTTTATTCAAAACTTACTTTTTTTTTCCAGCTTCTTTGAAAAAATTGAAAATGAAATTTTTTTTCAAATTTTGATTATTTTTAAAAATTTATTGAAACATGAAAAAATTGTTAAAAAAGTGATTATTTTCCAAAAAAATCTAATACACATGCACTTAATTCTCCTCGACTTAGTCTTAGAAGTAGCAGTTAATCTTCATTTTAATCCGTAACTTTATGTTAGATAGTCATTTTAATCCATAACTTTTAAAATGAGTCAAATTAATCCTTAATATTAAAAAACATTAGTCAAGTTTCTCCATTATCTTACTTTTATTTAATATTTTTTCAATTAAATGATAATACATAATATTAAGTGATCCATTGGCATATTATATGTCATCTAAAATAAAATGAAGTTTAAAATGACTCACTCTGTTATCTAAAATGCACAAAATAAATCTTTTTTAACTTGAGATGAAGATTTAAATGACCATATTTGTGTAATTTTAGACACTAAAATTTTATTCTACTTCCAATGACACATAATATATCAAATTATCACTTAACGTTAAATATTATCATTTAATTGACAGAATCTTAAATAAAAGTGGATTGATGGACTAACTTGACTCACATTTTATAATATTAGGGACTAATTTGACTTATTTTGAAGGTGAAGACCGAAGAATGAAGCGAGGATGTACTACCTCCTCAAATTAGAATTTATTTTAATACTAAATTGTACAAAAAAAATGTAGTAAAAGACATAATCTAAATCATTTCTCAAGGAGGCTATATCACTAAGTTGGGAATTTTGGAGGTTTTGAGAATTAAAGTGAAGTAATTAAAAGAAACTGAGAAAAATCAATAATTAAAAGATATTAGTGCTAGGTATTCCTAGAATTGGAACCAATTATTACATAATCACAGACCAAATATTAAACTCATTAGTGGCTATTAATAATTAATTACTGGTAATTCTCCTAATAATCGATCAACTTCTAGAATTTGACCAATACAAATAACTAATAAATAAGATCTCAATTTATTTAGAAATTACATTAATTTAATATACTAATTGCTCTAGTCGAAATGCCAGTCAGAAAGTTAATTCTAATATTTTTCTTTAAACATAAACCAATGGATCTATCAATCTATACCTAAAAAGTATCCCAAATGGCGATTGTCAATTAAGTTATTCCAATAAAAATTGTAATAATTGCAATAATAATTATAGGAATAGAAACTACAAAACATTGAGAAAATTAATACATTCAATATAAAAAGATGTATCAAACATCGTACTAATCTGTCTGAAAACCCTTACAACTAGTAAGAAGACCTACTCCTCCATCTCTAGAGGATTACAATAATGAAAATAAAAGAGTACCTAAAGACAATAATAAGGATCCCTATCACAATGGTTCCCTATCACAATCTCCAAGAACAAATCAATTCCCTATTGAAATCCCTAGAGAGAAGAGTATAGAAAAAGAGAAAAAGATGTAGAGAGAGAAGCGAATCCTAGTTGGAGCAAACCAGAAATTAAAACCAAGTCAAAAGTAGGTTAAAAGTATGTGTCAATCATATTTATACTGTACGCAAAAATAAGCCAGGTAAGGCCAAAAATTAGGCCAAAATTTGGTTTCCACGCACTATCGCATGAGTGTTGTGGAGCTAAATGAGCACTGCAGCTCTCCGCAATGAGTTGTACTCTTTAAAGTCTTTTCACAGGTGTCATTGAGCACTATTGCTTTGGGTATAATTGATGTTTTTAAGTATTTGATTAGTTTTGGCCCCTTAAAAATCTGAATTTGTCCTTAGCATTAGAAATAGCGATCGTAGCCCTTTGAATAAGCTTTCGAACACCATAAGAATCACCTTAATCGAACATCAATAGCTCTAGATATTACAAAAATACTAACTGGAGTTCAGATTGGATAACTTTAGAATGACAACAACTTTTAATCTTGCAATTCGACTTTCACCAAGATGCTCTTAGAATTGGTTTTAAGCTGAACATGAAAATTTTAGAGGACTTATTAAGCTTTCTAAAAAATCTTTATTTGCCTCAATCTAATCCCTATAGAGAGAGATACAGATTTTCTATTATAATACTTTCTGTAAATATGTTCAAATGAGCTTAAGAACTCTTTTATCCGAGTTTTCCTAGATCTTTTTATTGTATATCTTAAGAAAACTTGAGTGTAGGCTAGTTTGAGTTGCAAATCCAAACACAAACCTCTGTATCCTCGATCCAATAGTGATCGGTGTGAGTTTTGCTTGGAGAGGCTAGTCAAAAACTACTTGCCACTCGATAGTAAAGGTGTTCTACTAGTCAGAGTTTAGCTTAGAGAGGCTAGTTTAGCTTGGAGAGGCTGGTTTAGCTTGGAGAAACTGGTTAAAGACTACTCAGTTTAGCTTGAAGAGGCTGGTAAATAACTACTTAGTTTATCTACTGGTCATGGTTTACCTTGGAAAAGCTAGTACAATATTACTCGATTTAGTTTGGAGAGGCTGGTAAATAACTATTTGGTTTGTAACAGTAGGGGTTGTCTACTGATCACAGGTAAAAGCTTGAGAAGGCTACTATAAAGGCTATCCTTGGTCTTTCTTAGGTTTGAAAATGGTTTAGTAATACTCAATTATTATTGAGAATTGGATGTAGACAGTCTTGCCAAACCAGTATAAAAACTCCTGTGTAGTATCTTCCTTTTCCTTTATCTTTTATTTATTTACTACATTTTGTTTAATTACTCTGCTTTTTCTGAAAAGCTTTACTTTACACGTTTAAATATATTTATGAGTTTAGAATGTTCACTTTCAGACATTTCTAACAATGTTTCCACTACACTTCAAGTATAATACTTGATAGTAATCTGTCTTAACTTTTCAGAAAGCAAAAGTGAAAAAGAAAGGCAAACCACGATTCAACCCCTTTCTCGTGCGCTTTTCTACTTACAGTTGCTTCATATAAACTTCCTTAGAAAGGAATCCATTTAAGAAAGCAAGCTTTACATCCATCTGGTATAAAGTGAATCCTTTGAAGGCAACAAAAGCAAGTAGCATTCTTATAGCTTCCTGCCTAGCTACTAGTACAAGGGTTTCATCATAATCAATTCCCTCTTGTTGATTATAACCTTGTACACCCAACCTTGCTTTGTTTTAGATGACTTTGCCAGCTTCATCAAGCTTGTTCTTGAACACCTGTTTAATTCCGATAATGGTCTTCCTTTTAGGCCTTTCAATGAGTGTCTAGACTTTGCTTTTCTCCAACTGGTCAAGTTTTCCTTGCATAGCATCCACCTAATTTTGATAACTGAAAGCTTCTTCAATGCATTCAAGCTTGATAATGGAGATGAAAACACAATTTGACTGATTTCTAAGGGATGATTTAGTTCTTAATCCCTTGGAAATGTCTTTGAGAATTTTATTTTGAGAAACTGTCTTTAAATCAAAAACTCCCTTGTAGTTTCTGTTGCCTTGTAGATCTTCAGATTCTCTTTCACCTTCAGATTGCTCTTCCTTGTGTTCAAAGAGATCACTTTCTAACGTCTTTAGAGTCTTGAGTCAGCTTTCTAAAGTATCCATGTTCTAGAACTTACAATCTAAAGATTGAGCTTTCATCTGCTTGCTTTTAGAAGAGTCCTTGAGATTCAGTTTTTCAAGATTCTCATTTAGTTCTTCAAGATCATCAGCAAACACTACTAGAAATATCTCAATTAGTGACCAATTTTGTGACAAAAAGAAACCGGTCACTAAAATGGCGAATCAGCTACCGAATTAGCGACTGAATTGAGTATGTAGGGGACTGAAAAAGGTGGAAAAAATCGGTCGCTAAATCAGTCACTAAATGAAATTAGTGACCGATTTAGTGATCGATATTTAATTATACTAGGAAATGTTTCTTCCATAATAATTGGTCACTGATATTTCAATTAGTGACCGATTTTTATTTACACCAGCACACTTTCATTCAAAAAAATCGGTCACTAAATTGGTAAATAATTGAAATATTAGTGACCACTTTAGTGACCAATATTTGTTCCCATGAGGAAATCTTTGTTCCATAAAATTAGTCACTAAATTGGTCACTATTATTTCAATTAGTGACCGATTTTTATTTAAATAAGCAAACATTTTAGTCAAAAGAATCGGTCACTAATTGAAATATTAGTGACCGATTTAGTGACCGATACTTGTTTCCATGAGAAAACCTATGTTCCATGAAATCAGTCACTAAATTTGTCACTAATATTTCAATTAGTAACCGATTTAGTGACCGATTCTTATCACTTAAAGGTTTGCTTGTTTAGATAACAATCGGTCATTAATTGAAATATTAGTGATTGATTTAGTGACCGATATTTGTTCCTATGAGAAAATCATTCTTTCATAAATTTGGTCACTAAATCGGTCACTAATATTTCAATTAGTGACCGATTTAGTGACCGATTTTTATTTAAACGAGCAAACCTCTTAGTTAAAAGAATCATCACTAAATCGGTCAATAATTGAAATATTAATGACTGATTTTTGTTCTCACAAGAAAAGCTCTGTTCTATAAAATTGGTCATTAATATTTCACTTAGTGACTAATTCTTTTCACTTAAAGGGTTGCTTGCATAAATAACATTTGGTCATTAAATCAGTTACTAATTGAAATATTAGTGGCCGATTTAGTGACCGATATTTGTTCCCATGAGAAAATCATTCTTCTATAAATTCAGTCACTAAATCGGTCACTAATATTTCAATTAGTGATGATTTAGTGACCAATATTTATTTATACTAGATGCATATCACATATCACTTTTTTCTCACTCTCTCTCATATACACAACTACCTTACCCTTACTAAGACACATAAGATCCTTTATGTCTCACACATACACACACACACATCACTTTCTTTCTCACTCTCACACAGCACTCTTCTTTCTCACACACATGCACAACTCTCTACCTACACTAACACACACATGACTGGAAACATAGAGAAAGAGAGCGAAGAGGAGAGAAAGATCTCGAGAAGAAGAGAGTAAGGAAGGCGGTGGCATATGGAGGAGGAGGCGTGGTAAGGGGCTGGGGGCTGGAGGCTGCTGCGGGCCTTGGTGGCTTCGGAGGTGACTGGCCATGCATGGGGAGAGAGGTTGGCTGTGACTGAGTCAAGCGATGAAGGCTGGGTAGTGCAATGTTCGCGTGATGGATCTGAGGTAGAGGGGAGGTCATGGGCTTAGTGGTGCTAGGGCTGCGGTTTCACGGCGATGTGGGGGTGGTTCACAGTGATGGGTTCGCAAGCTTGGCAGACTAATGGCTAGGTGTGCGGCGGTTCTCATGGAGGAGGCTGTGGCTCTATAGATCCGGTGATCTGGAAAGGGAGCTAGCGATGGAAGAGGGTTGGCCCACCTTGGCTGTGGTTGTTGATAGAGTTTGAGGCGGCGGTTCTAGCTGAGCGGTGGAAAAGGAATAGTGGTGGTTGTGGGTGGCTGATGATGGCTTTGTGAGGAAGAAAAAGGTGAGAGGGGTTCCATGGTGATGATGATGAGGTGAGGCTGGTGGTTGTGGGTGATTGGTGGTGGCAGTGTGTGGTAGAGCTAAGGTGAGGGGAAGGTTGAAGTTGATGATGGTGTGATTCATGGAGGCCACGGCTGGTGACAGGGGAAGGGCACCGCCGTGGCCTCTTCCCTTTTCCTTTTTATTTTTCTTTTTTTGTTAAATTTTTTATGGTGATGATGTTGTTGTTGTTGCTGGATTTACCTTATTCTTTCCTTTTGTTGTTGCTGGACTGTTTTTGCTGGAATTATTGCAGGTTTCTTCTTGTGTTTGAAAGTTTCTTACTAATTGATTGAAATTTTTTCTTCCCCTTGTATCTGTCATTGATGGGGTTTATATGGTTGTTTATCTCTTGTCTGAAATCATCAGTCATCCTAATTTTATTGATTTTACAGGCTAGCAACAAGAATCCCAGCTCATTACCGAAAACAAATTCATCTTTTAGCAATGAGTGGAGAAGAACATCATGATGGTGTTCCTATTCCCTTTCTTAACTTCCTTTTTCTATTTTGTTTTGTTCTGTGTCACAGGTTGACTAACACATACATATTTCCTTTTTCGTTTTTTGTTTAATGACAAACCAAAAGAAAAGAAATAAAGAAATAATAATAAATAAATTGAAAGATACTAGGACAAAATATAGTGTTTACAATGCTTAAAGGAAAAAATTCAATTCAATGAACAAATAACTCAAGTAGTTTGGATATATCAAGTTTTGCTTCTAATTTAGTGGTCACAGTTGTGTTACTAATAACTGCCAAAGAAATGGAAGGTTGCGCTCCTTTTTCAGCCATACCCTAGCTTATGTTGCATATACTAATGTGAGAATATGTGCATTGATGAGATTTACTTGCTGAAGCTCAACATGATGTGTCTTGAATATTTATTTTTTTAATCACTAAATATTTATTTTTGTGCCATTTTTTCATCTTGTTATGAGTAATTTTGTGCTTAGTTTGATGAATTGGGTATCTAATTGTCAATGTATATTTTTTATTTCAAAGGTAGGCAATGTTAATTTGTAGTTTATGGAAAAAACCTTGGTTGAGTTAGAGTTGACATTATTCTCATGAGGTTAATGTTTTTTCATGTCTTGTATCATGGTTTTAGGGGGCTGTGGGAGTAATATGTTGGTTGTTATGTGGTCGTGACTTCCAAGTTCCATGTGTTGAAATTTTACAGCACCTGTATACTGTAACATCCCCCCAAGTATAACATCATCCTTAAGCCATGACATTAGACTCGAGAGTTGTTATTTCTAAATTATCAAATTTTTCTTAAATAACTATAGCAAATGTAATAAGATCGTGTAATAGCTAGCGTAATTTGGTTAACATGTATAACAAAGATACAAGTCAATTAGATAAGGAAGCTCTACTGTGAGCTTGAATACATATACAATCACTATTACATTCACCTACACATATACCTACAACTATATACCACATAAGAAAAGCATCAACTACTAAACTACTGCAAATCCCGAGTTTCTTGCACATAGCAGCCACATCGTTCTCTGGATCAACCTGGAGGCGACACGAGAACACAAAACACATAGGGGTGAGAATTAAACAATTCTTAGTAGGGCAACTCCCCAAAAACTCACTCATACTATCATCGCTATCGCCTGACCACTTCGGTTTATTAGAAAAAGAGTGATCATGCCTTTCATACCAATGGTTCATTTTTAAAGTTCCAAATTGTACTTCTGAAGTGGGTAGGTTTTAATAATCAATCACTTGATGCATATATATTATAATGTCAAGCATCTAGTAAATCATCCTAAGCAGACATTCAAAAATAACAACCAAAACATAAGTAGAAATTTCATCCTTACAAGTGTTATCAAGTAAACTTATATGCAGAAATGATAATAGATTATGCATTCTTTTTTGTGGCCAAGGAACTTAATCTAGTGCATTTTTCTCTTTTCATTGACATAGAAAAGACTTAGCTTATATCATGTTGTAAAACTCATTTCAGTGCAACTTTCGCTCTTCATTGACATAGGAAAGACTTAGTTTATACCCAACGGGTATCTACCATGGACAACTCCACAATAAATAGTTTATACCAAATGGCATTTATAGTGGATCACACCATACAGAGGAAATAGACTGCTTATCAGGACTGAACTCATTCTTATACGTGATCATCGGACTTCTTTTTTTTTTCGATTTAATCACACACAGTTCTATTCCTAGCCGATACGTCTACCGACTCATAATATCTCGGGGGAAGTTCCTTTTTTTTTGCCTCACCCATAATTCAATCTAAGTCTTATTTCTATTTTCTCCATATGTCAGAATAGGCACACTCAGTGTTTTGGGAAAGTTCCTACTTTTTCCTTCCCCTCATTCAATCTAAGTCTTGTTTCTGTTTTCTCCATATGTCAGAACATGCACGATTAAAGTTCATATATTCTCTTTTGCCACATATACATATCATTCACTGTTCTTTTCCAAATGCGTGCATGAGGCATATATATGCATTCATTCATAATATGATTTTAATCATGCCTCAAACCATTCCTTAAAGTCACTAGCATGCATTCATATATGTCATACTTGAACCCAATGTCATTATTTCATCAACTCAAAGCATCAATTCATTTTCAGCACAATGGCAGATTTTACATATCTATAGCACAAATTATTTTGCATTTCAAATCATGAAATCCAAGGCTATAAAAATTATCCAAGATACTTCAATGTGTCCCCAAAGTCCTCTAAAAATTTCGGAGTTAAAAGAGTTCTCTAAGTATGATAACAAAATTCAACAAAATAGGAGGCCAGAAACCCCCTATTTGCAGCCAACAGCCAAAGTTCCAATCTTATTACCATATCAAATGATCATATCAAATTATACGAAAATTCATGGTTGGACTTTAATATGTGCTCAATATCCTGTAGAAATTTCAGTAGAAAAATCGATCATTTGGTATGGTAACAAAATTAGACAAACTCAGAGCTTCAGAATTGACTGTCCAGACAACTCAAGAACAGCCTCGGTTTTTGATTTTTATAAAATAGTAAAACTCATTTTTAGGACCCAAGAAAAATCATGGAGTTGCATTAGAATGTTAGCTTCAATATATAATTTTTATAGCTCATAAAAATTACTACAAATACATCAGAAAATTCATGAACCATAACCTGTCCAGAAGAAATCCGAAAATCCAGCAACATAGTCTAATATTCCTTTTGACAAAAATGATTTCTAGAATCATCCAAACACTCCACCAAAATTAAATCATCAATATTCATATATCATCAACCAACACAAATAAAAATATCAATTTAAATCAGTGATTAACACAGAAAAATGGATTTGAAGAAGAAGAGGTTCAAAAACCCTACTTTGGTGGCTTTAGGGATCTTGGCTCCAAAGAATGCTCCAAGATTGATTTTGCTCACTTCAAGGTCACCAAATCAGCACCAAGCCCTTCCTTAATCAGTGATGTATGAGGTACCAAGGTGAGGATTGATGGGGAATTGAAATTCCAATCGGTTAGTTTGATAGATTATGAGGAGTAGAACAAGTTTTGTGAAAGGATCTTGGTGTTTTAGTGACTCTAAGTTACAGTTTTTGAAGCTTGAAGCTTGTTAATGGAGGTTTGAGAGGAAGAACAATGGAGAGGCTGTGTTTTCTGCCTCTTGGCAGAAAATGATGATGGTGGGGTGATAAGGTTGGTGGTTTTGTGTTAATCTTTAAAGGAAGCTTGTAAAGAAAGCTTGGTTATTATAATATAAAAGGAGAATTCTTAAAGATAGTAAAATGGATGGCTAGGATTGTTTTCTTGGTCAAAGAATGGATTTTAGTCATCCACTTGGCTCAAGATAATTGGATCACTTTAACTTGGGGGGCAAGTAGCCTTTTCGGTGTTAAAACCGCATATTGAAATTCCACTGAATGGATGAGTTATTGACTTCCGAGTAAAATATAATAAATCAAAGGTCATGATTAAAACTTGCTTTTCAAGTTTTAATCTTTGCCATCTACTTGGCATAAAGTGGTTGGTAAAGGTTACTTACCCACTAAGTAACTTGTACGGCGTTAAAAACTGTAAATCGAAACTCCGTCGAATGGGCGAAACACTGTACCCGGGTAATAAGACATTACCCGAAAATTAATTCTAAGTATAAAACCCTCATTTCTAACTATTTCTAATCTCAATCCTATAGTTTCTCAGTTTTGGGCACCTTCGGATCCCAGTTCTAGGGTTTCGGTTGTCCCGACGGGCCCGTGGGGCCCACAAGATTACTATTCATGATTTTTTTTTTTACAAATCCGTTGGACCGTCTTCATCATCACTAGAACTGTCAAATTTTTGAAATTACGAATAGTAAAGCCCAAATTAATTTTTAAATAATTTTTATGATGTTACATATACTTCTCTAAAGGTGGTAGTTTTAGTATGTTTGTTGGGGCCAAGAATTGTGTTTTGTAAATTTGTCACTTGGGAGAATATCATTACATAGAAAAATGAGTTTTGAAAGTGAAAAGAGATAATTTGATTTAGCTTTAACCTATTGGTTTATGGTATTTATGTTTTGACATAACCATTGCTGTGCATCACTTTGGTTAAAATATTGGAATAATATGCATTCCATTTTGCTATTGTCCATGAAGCTCACTTTACAATGGTATGATAGGTTTGACAAACAAGAAAAGTATTGCTATTCAGCCTGCTGGTAAAAATCAGTTTGTGTTGCTGGCAACAACCAAGACAAAGAAACAAAATAAGCCTTTTGCATTACTTTACAAATCTGTCATGAAGAAGGAGTTCTATAGAATGGCAAAAGTGGTGCAAAATCAGGTAAATGGGGGAAAAAATCTTCTAATTGATGTCTTGTATGGTTACCTTTTTTCTAGTTCATGCTAATAGTATGGAATAACTCGTGTGATTGTTTCATAAGGCTGATTTTATTAATATTTGACAATAATTTTGTTGTTTATGACGAAACTTTTGGCTTGTTACATAGAGTTTTGAAATTAAAACATCTCTTCCTACATGGTTGCTTACCCCGGCAATGATATGGCTCTCAATATTTGTTTTAACATTGAGGAGAAGCATCCTACAAATGCAAACTCATAAGGTTCTTTTTTGAAATTGATCCTAAGCTATTTTGCAGCTTCGTGCTGGTGGGAATTCAGCTACCAAAGCATGCTATTTTTTAGAAACCTTAGTATGGTTTTCATGTTTTAGTTTGTTATATGGTTACACCTTTTTAGTACATAGTTTGGCAATGTGACTACATAGTTTTCAAAGTTGTTAAACTCCAACTAATTTTGTTGCTATTTGGTTATTATTTTTAATACTAATTTTTTAGTTCTTATAATTTAAACTCAAAACCTTATAAAAAAAAGGTGGCCAAATCACATCACATTATATTGTCCATTATATCACATCAAGGAGTTAGTAATAAAAGCCAAGGTAGACATATGAAAGACATTTCTTGGAGAAGGATTCACGGACTTGAGATGTTTATAAGATGAGAGTAATGTAATTAATGAGGGTGCAAGTACAACCCAGTTTTTAATTAGTTTTCACCTGCACAACCTCGTTTCACCAAGTCAGAAAATTTATTTATTGCATTGAATAGCCTGCTGATTTTAGTACCACTATTTTGACTTGTTTATAGATTAGTAATTGAGAAGAGCATCAGACTCCTAAATGACTAGTTGTATTATCCTTTGCTTCTTTCATTTGCAATCATCGAAGTCTAACTTTTGCTTCTGCTTTTTATTTTTTCTAGGATCCTTCAGCCATGGTTATAGACCACTTAGGATATGTAGTCTCTACTGATTGAACCCATGAAGTTGTTTCGGGCAGAGTCATTAGCATTTGTGTGTTTTTTATTCTTCTATGAGAACTAATGAGCAATTGTCTCTCAATTCAGGACTAAATTACATTGTATGTTATTGGGAATGCTTTTTATGGACCAGTACTTCTTTTCTGATTTTTTGCTTTGTATGTTACTCATTATTAGCTTAGTCCAAAGATTTAGTAGGTTTTATGTATAGTTTTATGTTTGTTTGTTGATGATATTAATATGTAAATTAGATCTGTAAAAATGGGAATATTGCAAAAAAAAAGAAAATTGGATAAGTATCTATAACAATTATTAGTGATTGAATTTGACACTGAAATTGGAAGTTATAAATTTATGACCAAGTTTTTGGTCATTAAATTAGTGACCGAAAAATCGATTGCTACTAAGCAAATATATTTCCATTGGTTGAGGGAGAAATTCAGTCACAAAAGTGGTTGCAATAATTAGTGACCGAAAAATTGGTCACAATAACTAGGGACCAAAAAATCAGTCACTATTGAGCCAACACCTACCAATTGGTTAAGGGAGAAATTCGTTCACAAAATATTAGTGACCGAAAAATCAGTCGCTAATAAGCCAACATCTTCCAATTGGTTGAGGGAGAAATTCAGTCACAAATCAGTCACAAAACCGGTTACAAATATTAGTGATCAAAAAATTGGTCGCTAATAATTTAGTAACCTTGAATCTAGCTACAACACAAATCGGTCACAAAATCGGTCGCTAAAAGGTTTAGCGACCGATTTATTGCATTTAGCGACCGAAATTTCGGTCCCTAATCGTTGATTTTCTTGTAGTGAAACTTCTTCTTGAACATTCAGAATATAGACTTTTGAGTTTACAGCATCCTAGACTTTGGATTTCTGATCCATCTTTTGGATCCGGACGAATGTCAAGGGTAACCACTGTTTGAGTACCACTAGGTGTCTTGATTAGCGACCTTTCTCAGACACTCCTACTATAAAAAAAATTTTTAATTTTGGTAACTAGACTTTCTTAGGTCCTTTGGGTTAGTTTTTTGAGGAGGAGGTTTCCCAGCCTTTCTGATAGATTTTTTCTCATAAAGCATTTGTTAGGTAGGTGTCCCTTCTTATGACAGACGGTGCAAGAAACCTTATTTTTCACCTTTTTTTGGTTTAATTTCATTTCCTTTCTCATCCATTTCTCTTCATATCTTAATCCAATCTTTTGAAAGTATGGCCTTTGACCTCCAAGCATTAATTCAAGATTTTTTGAACTATTTACCATCTTTTCAAGGACAAAGTTTAGAAGCTATGAAGTCCTCTCCAGTTCAGAAATAACTTTATAAGATTTTTCATTTTTCTTAGAGGCTTCAGTTTCTAATGCATGGAGCTTAAGATGTAATATTTTGTTTTCTTCTTGTATTTCTTCTTTCTCAAGCCTAAGATTCTTAGCTTCAAACTTGGTTATCTCAAGTTCTGAAACAACCGTCTTATGTTTCCTTTTCAGGTTAAAACAGTGAGAGGAAAGAATCTGAGACTTTTCTAGCAACTCACTATATAAGGCAAGTAATTTATTATATGAAAGATTAGGATCAGATGCACTTACCTTACATTTTTCTTCTGAGGTATAGTCAGTCAAGAAGCATAGATTTGCAATATCTTCTAGCTCATCATGACTTTCTAATCCATCCTTTTCTTCTTTAGAATCACTCTAGGTAGCGAACATCCCCTTCGTCTTAGCGTAAGATTTATGTGGACCTTTGAGCTTTGAACATTCAGGTTTGAAATGTCCTTTCTCACCACAATTGTAGCAAGTGATGTTTTCTAGCTTTCTCTTACCTTTTTTATCCTTCTTGAAGTTGATGTCTCTTCTTCTCTTTATCTTGCCTCTCTTGGCTTTGGACATCTTCCTTACTAGCATGGAGATCTCATTTTCATCCTTATTTTCAGAATCATCATCAGATTCTTCCTCTTCATCAAAGGTTTCAGTAGCTTTCATTGCTTTGACTTTATTTTGCTTCTAATGAGATGATTTTAAGGCCATGGACTTGCCCTTCTTGATGGATTCACCATACATTACCGAATCACAACCTCATGGGTTTTGAGTGACCCAATGAGTGTATCTAAAGTAAGAGTTTGAAGGTCTTTAGCCTCAATAATGGTTGTTATTAGCTCCAGAACCCTTCAAAAAGCCTCATTGTAATCAGTCTTGAATGATAACAAAACCAATTCAAAGAAAATATTTTGAAGAATAACTAATGTCCACCTTGAGTTTCTTGACAAAGTATAACAGGTATTTTCGGATTGCATAATATGAACTTGAAGCGAGAATTATTTCACTTTACATGTGCAAACATGATTTATCTCGTGTAACAAGATTGAGCCTAATAGAAAGTGAATATTATATTGTGCAAAGTTGCATACATGCCTCACAGATGAAAGAAAATCAAATTGAGAGCAAGAAACCAAGGCAAGGGACTTCAGAAAGTAGCATGGACATCAGAAAGTATGCTTACAAGAAGATATCAAGCAATCTCTGAAGACCAAATGTCACACTATCTTCCATAAGCACAATCGCAAATCAGTCATCATCAAAATGCTTGGATTGAAGATCAAAAAGTGAAGATTTCATTAAGAAACTGATTGTGCATGTTAGAAAGCTCACTTCCCTATGGAGCACTTAATGCTACAGGAAAAATGAAGGAAATTTGAAATTTGAAATTCTTTTTTTCAAGTCAAACCCAGTTTCAAACTGGTACATTATCTCTTCTACCTAATTGGTCAACCACTCGAGCTTCTAGAAGGAAGAGTTTAGAAACCATGATCAGAAAGTGAAAAAGTAATTTCTGAGGGAGCATCATACACCTTAACTATACAATGGCTTCTGCAATCGATGTGACAGGCTGTCAATCTACTCTTCTAGACTGATTTTCCAAGACACAAACAGATAATCTACATGTGTCATTGGAGAACTGATCAAGGGCAATGGTCATAAGGGAAAACCTCTATAAATGGAGATGTTGTGCTTAAAAATCGATGAGAGAAGTGAATATTCAAGAGAGGAAATTCTGCAAAAATCTCTTCCCACTTCCTAAACGGTTCAATATATCATGTAATCAGTTTTCCTTTGAAGTGTAAAAATCTTCATTCTACGTTCTTGATTAGATTTATGTTTTTCTTAGGAAAGAAATGATAGAAGAAAGTCATTCAAGTTTTCCCAAAAACTTTTCTTATATATGTTAAGGAAACTTGAGTGTAGGTTAGTTTGAGTTACAACCCAAACACTAAACCTTTGTACCCTCGATCTGGTAGTAATCGTTGTGAAATACCTTGGAGAGGCTAATGTAAAACTACTTGCAATGTGACAGTGAGCTGCTCTTGCTGATTATGGTTTAGCTTGGAAAGGCTAATTAAAGACTAATTGTAGCTTGGAGGGGTTGGAGCAAGACTACTTGTAGCTTGGAGAGGTTGGAGCAAGACTACTTACAGTTTGGAGAGGCTGTGGTAAGACTACTTGGTTCAGTTTAGAGAGGCTAGTGAATAACTACTTTCAACGTGATAGTAGAGGTTACTATTGGTCATGGGTTTTAGCTTGGAGAGGTTGGGAAGAGCTACTTGGTTCTACTTGGAGAGGCTGGAAAGAACTACTCAGTTCTACTTGAAGAGGCTAGTGAAGAACTACTCAATCTGTGGCAGCAGGTGATTTTTGTTGGTCACAGATGAGAGCTTTAGAAGGCTAATGTAAATACTATCTATTTGTTCTTTCTCAGGTTGAGAAAGATGCTTTTAGTGGAACCTCAACATTTGTTGAGTACTAGATGTAGGTAATTTGACTAAACCAGTATAAAAATATTTGTGTCTCATCTTTCTCTCTTTGATCTCCTTTATTTTTCTGTTGCCTTTATTTTTCAATCATATGTTGAAATTATTTTCTTGCCATTCTGTTATTTGGTATATGATGTTTGTTTATTAACAACACTTTAGAAATCTACTTTCTGAAACTATTAACTATGTTTCCGCTGCACTACAAGTTTTACACTTGATAGTATCTTGGTTAAAGATTTCAGAAATGTAAAAAGAAGCAAAACACGATTCAACCCTCTTCTCATGCACATTTCCACCTACATGTTATATCAGAGCCAAATCTCTGAAGGGTTGAGCAATCCAACGATTGCAGAGGACAAAGATTTGAGGGATAAAATGCTGTATATCTGCTACACAACATCAATCTATCACCTAACCATCTTTCACTGATGAGATTTTAGGATCTGCCTTAGCACACTCTATGCTTAAAGGGATTTCAAAAGACTGGTGAACAAGAACAACAAAAAGGAAAGAGTTCAGTTGTTCCAGTAAATCAAGCTCTATTCATATATGCACTAAGCAAAAGTTGAACATGATACATGTGTATTGCTTGTGCCATATGAGAGGATATATATTAACCAGACTACACATGATGTTTGTAGATCTTAAACCATTTCAAGAAATCCTTATTCTTAAGGTTGTCACATAAGATGCAATGTAATGCTAAAGTAATGAAAGTTGCTAAAACTTCATATGAAGTAGAAAGATCTGATATTGATACCTGAGACTAAATATGAAGATGAGATCTCTCTATCTATGGAAAATGTCAAAAGTCTATAACCACTAAAATAAGGAGACATCAATCTCATGAATGATAAAAAGGGACAAAGATTATCTTGAGAAAGTGATCTACTTATCACACATCATGTATTAGGAGTTCCAAGCCTAGAGCTTAATAGATATATCCCTACATAAAGAAGTAGAATGTACTAGGCATCTAGAAAAAGGATGTGTCAGGAGATCATGATGTGCTAGAATTGGCTGCCATTCTATGTTTCATGTCTAAAGAACTTCAATAGTGATAAGTTAGGTAAATGTGTATGCATCTCATCTTTCATGTAATATATTAACTGCTTCATGGGATGAGTTACTAAAATTTTCTCAAGCTTATTCTTTTGTATATCTTAAACCAGTCAAAGAACTCATAAGGTTGTCATGAAAACTTGAGAAGATCAAGCTTGAAGCCAGAATGCTGAAAAGTAAGATATACTCCAAGGAGTTTTTTTTTTCTTCTTAAGTTTTATAAAATTGAAGCCTCCAAAAAGATATATGAAAATGCTAGAAAGTTATTTCTGAATTCTTGAGAAGACTTCATGGCTTCTAAAGATCTAACCTGTAACATTTGATATATTTAAAAAAATTTGTTTTTGTGAAAATGGTCAACATCTGTAGTCTCAGAACACTGGACTTGGATATACAAAGGAAACAGAATATGGAATAGCTATACAACATCATCCATTATATCTGTTTTCTGCTACTTGCTCTCACTGTTGTAAGAAAAGAAACCTGACTAACAAACTGGTCTTGAAAAAGAAATCTATTAGAAAGGTTGAAAATCTCTTTCTAGAAAACTAACCAAAAGGATCCAAGAAAGTGCAGATGCAGAAATCAAATCCGTTTCTTGTAGGTATATCTGAAAAGATTCTCTGGTGAAGTATCGAGAAGCAAACAGATGATGATCATTCCAAATACCTTGTTCTAACCCTAAGAGTTTCTCTAAAACTTGAAGGATAACAACTTGGGTCTTCTGAAGCACAATGATGAATAAGCTTAAAAAAGATCTTACTGATAATCTCGATGATTTTGAGGAAAGTCCTAAGAAAATGAATCTCAAGGAAGTTCCAGAAAGCTAGCAGATGAAAGCCAAAGATTTAGAAAGTAAGCTCTAGAACATCAACTCTTCAAAAAGTATGCTCGGATCTCTTAAGATGATCAGAAAGTAATCTTTCTGGACTACAAAATGAGCAGTATGAAGATGACATAGAAGCTGAAGAATCTCTATGTACAGAAACTACACAAAAGTTTTTGATTTAAAGATAGTCATCTATTGTCTAAGTTCATGGAGTGACTCCCAAGGGTATGAGAACCAAGTTATCCCCTGGATATATATCAAAACTGTGCTTTCATCACCACCATTGAACCTGAATGTTTTGAAAAAGCTTTGAGTAGTCAAAGTTGGGTGGAAGTTATGCTAAATGTGCTG
Organism: Dalbergia cochinchinensis; assembly: GCA_031216125.1. Lineage (NCBI taxonomy): Eukaryota > Viridiplantae > Streptophyta > Magnoliopsida > Fabales > Fabaceae > Dalbergia > Dalbergia cochinchinensis. Next base: position 55,397,319 of record CM062368.1, on the reverse strand, counting down.
ACCTAGTAATGCGAGCGTCGCAAATCACAACAAATTAGAAAATAATTTTAATACTAAATTGTACCAAAAATGTAGCAAAGGATACAACCTAGGTCGTCTCTTAAGGAGACCTTATCACTTAGTTGAGAATTGGAGGTTTTGAAGAATGAGAATTATAGCAATAGAAATTAAAAGATATTAGCAACAATGGAGAAAGGCATTGGTACAAGGTATTCCTAGGATTCGAAATCAATTATCATTGACCAAATATTAAACCCATTGATGGCTATTAGTAGTAAATTACTGGCAATTCTATTATTGATCAATCAACCTCTAGAATTGACCAATGAAATTAACAAATAAATGAAATCTTAATTTAATTGGTAATTACAATAATCCAATGTACCAATTGCTATAGCTTAACTGCCAATCGAAAAGTTAATTCTAATGTTCTCCTTCAAACATAAACTAATAGATCTATCAATTTATGCCCAAAGGGTTTTCCTAAATGACAATCGCCAATTTAGTTATTCCAATAAAGATTATAGCAATCACCACAATTAAAGGAATAGAAATTACAGAACATTAAGAAAACTAATGTATTCAATATAAACAAAGGGTCTTAAATGTCATCCCAATCCATCCGGAAATCCTTATACTAGTAAAGAAATTTACTCCTCTATCTTTGGAAGATTACAACAATGAAGATAGAAGAACCTAAAAATAATAACAATAATCCTTGCCACGATATCCAAGACAAAGCACCTTTAACAATGGAACCCTTAGGGAGAGAAGAATAGAGAGGAAGAAGAGAAAGATGTAGAGAAAGAATAATAGCAACTAAAGTGGCAACCTAAAACTAAGTAAAAATCTAGGGCAAAAGTCTATAATAATCCCTTAAATACTGTTCTCTAAAATAACCCAAACTAGGGCCCAAAAATAGGTTAAACGAGTTGTTCTATATCACCGCACCACTGCTACAGTGGTTATTGATCGCTGCAGTGGTCTCAAAAAGAGCTTCGCTGATAAATATCATTTTTTAGGTGCTGTTGAGTGCTATAGCACACTGGAAAGAGTTGAATCTGGCCTTGGAACTATAAATAGCAATTGTAACCCTTTGAATAAGCTTTCCAATGCCACCAAAACACCTCAATCGGACATCTGTTGTAAAGTCCAATTTTTTTCCCGTGTTCAAATGACCAAAATGCCCCTGAGGCCATTTTTACTAGGAAAATAAGGATAGCCGACCCCGGCCATTCTCAAAGGGCTGTTTTAGTATTAAACGGGGATTATGTGTGATTACATATGTTATATGTTTTAATAGAGTAGAAGAATCTCATTTTTGAGTTCTTGCGTGCAAAATTATCAAAACGCCCATGTGTCTAACTGACACAGAATGAATCCCCGATTGGACCCAGACCCTGCTCGGGAGTTTGAAATGTTGTTTTTAAGAGTTATTTAATGACTGGTTAAGCTCGGGTAATCCCGGAAAGTTGTTGTAGAAAATTACCATTTTGCCCTTAATGAAGGGCATAATGAGCCTAACTACATAATTAATGAAACCTAAGCAATATTATGCTCTAATCAAAGATTAATTTATTTTAATAATTAATCTAGAGTCAGAATAATTAACTGAGATTAATTAGAGCCTAAGATTGCTTAAGAAAACTCAAAATCTCTTTCTTAATTTAAGACTTTATGTCACATTTTAATGAATAGTATTCTCCCTATTCAAATTCCATGATTTAAGAAAATCAAGATGTAATTGAGAATCTTAATTAGAGGAGGTTTGACTCCACTAATGAGCAATAACATTCTTTAATCTTGTCTTGAGTAATCTTAATTAGTCACTTTCTCACCTAAACACTTAATTACAACTCCTAATCCATGACTTAACCAAATCCACTCCTAAACATATTTCTAATCCACATTGATATGACAAAATTTCTTCCCTAAACCCCTCAAGAGAATCGGCCACTCCTCCCCCTCCATTTAATCTATCACATTTTTTTATTCAATCAATTTAAACACTCAAGGAGCCATATCTAGCCTTACCCTCACCCATACCTAGCCATCGCTTAGAATGACACACACAAAGAGATATTTTCTCCTCCCTCCCCTTTCAAATAGTTGGCCACTCCCCCCCCCATTTCATCCCCCCATGATGAAATTCTTCTATAAATACACCCTCAAGAAGGAACTACAAAGCCATTTGATCATTCTTGCAATCTAGCTTAAGAGTTCTCATTATTCTTCTTCTTTTTCTTCTCATCCTTCAAAGAGACACTGCCCAACCTCTCACACCTCCCACTCCCAAGATCAAGCTCTCTTTCAAACTAGAAGCACATCTTTTGGTAGGGAATTTTATGTTGAGTTCTTCTTTTCCTCCTTGTTCTCTTTTTCAATTTTTGAGCTTCTTCTTCTCTATATGTTCTTGTTTTGTTGTTGTTGAATGGTTTGAATCCATGGCTTAATGATGAGGATCCTTGATGTTGGTTGAAAAGCCACCATTTGTTTGACCTCTAAAGCTCAAGGTTTCATTATTTGGTTTTAAGAGTTTCTAGTAAATGAAATATTATGATTTTGTCATCACTTGCTTTTTATGGGTTCAAGACTTACCCCTTTCAACTTAAGGTTAATCAGCGTTTTAGAGTTTATACTCTAAATAGGAGTTTTGAGCTTGAACCTTAAAGAACTAAATAAAAACACATGGTTTTCTTTTGATGGTTTTCTTTTGAGCTTGATGATGAGTCTAAGGGAACAAAGTTCATGGAACCATATTAATGAGAGACTCTAAAGCTCATGCCCATTGAGTAAGGTTGATCGGTGTTTTAGAGTTATCACTCTAAATAGGAGTCTTGAGCCTAGAACCTAAAGAAATAATAAAAGGAAATACATTCATGTTTATGTTTCAAATCTTAGCATTTCATGTTTACATTCAAGTCTTGCACCTTATATTTATTTCCAAGTTGTCACCTAAAGCTGAAGATAAGAAATGGACTTGCATTCCATGTTTATATTCCTTGTCTAGCATGTTTATATTTCAAACCATCATCTAAACTTAAAGATTAAAAATGAACTTGCATTCTCATATTTAATTTCGAGCCTTGCATAGCATATTTACAATTCCATTGCCATCACCTTATAACATCAAGACTAAAATGAGGCCTGCATTGGCATGTTTAAATTTGTGTCATCACCTAAAAATCTAGAGCTCAAGACTTACCCCTTTCAATTTATTTAGGAATTTTGGTTTCATGGGCATTCACCTTTGTAGAGGTGTTTTGATTTCAAAAAGAAAGTAGTATAGGGTTCAAGATGGTTTTAGTAGGGAAAAGTAACACAAGGAATGCTTGAAACTTGAATTTTTGAACTTTGAAGTTATTGGTAATCGATTATCAGAGTGTTCTGCAATACCTGAGTAAGAACATTTGGCCTGAGTAATCGATTACAACATTATGTAATCGATTACACAATATTCTAAGAATCCCAGAACATATTCCTGCACTCTAGTAATCAATTACCATTCCATGTAATCGATTACTCAGATGTTCTTAAGGCCTAGAAAGCATTTTCAACAGTGGTAATCGATTGAAAGGCTCATGTAATCGATTACCAGAACCTAAAATGTGCAAATAAGTATTTTCCTTACCTGTATAACATGAATCTATGATCTTGTATGACATGAATCTATGATTTTGTATAGCATGAATCTATGATCTTGTATAACATGAATCTATGATCTTGTATGACATGTATTTATGATCTTGCATGACTATTCTTGGATCATGAGCATATTTATTTGAATTAGGAAACTCATTAGAAAGCATTTGCAATAACTGTGCATATGCTTATATGATTTGGTTGAGATGCATAACTATGAATAATGACATGTTGAGAAAAAAGTTATGAATTACCATGCATCTCTATGTAATTTGTCAAGATTAAAGGTAGTGTAAGACATATTGAAATGATCTTTTAGACTCCCCAAATTAAAGGTTATGAGAGGTGATCCAAATAGGAAGGGATCATTGGGACTCCCTGAATTAAAGGTTATGAAAGGTGATCCTAATGCCCCCTACCCCGTACTTTAAGAGTCAGGTGTTAAACTTATCATAGGATAAGTATATGCTAGTGACTACTAGTGAGGTATGAGCTCATAACCTAGAACTCTCAAAAGGGAGAGTAATAGGGTGGCCCCAAAGAGAGAGAAAGAACAGCTTAAGTCGCCTAAAAGATACGATGTAGTAATTTATGTATGTTTGCTAAGTTCCATGGGCATTACCATGTCTGTATGTGTATTATGTTACCTCTTACATGGACATGCATAGCATGATGAGGTATAATACATTTATAATATTTAAGAAGCATGTTAAAATGAACGGGCCTCGGTAAATGATATTTTAGAACTTAAAAGTTGAACTTTATGCATGCTCACTATTTTATAATAAAACCTGAGGTTCCTGAGGATGTAGATGATGACACCATGATAGGAGGACACACTATTGAGATTCTTTAGAAAGTTTCTCACTCCCTCTATCTTTTCTTTCCATCGCGTCTTTAGAGGTTGATGGTGACGTTCGTGATCTACATTGACGTGCCCACTTGGGAGATGCACTATGACGCCACCCATCGGTCATATCACTTTATGGGTTGTTGTGCCATTCACCTTTTTGTATACATGGACCGCCCCTTCATACACCCGATTTCTAGTTGCTGGTTTTCTCTTGCCTCTCCTTATAGCGATGACCTCGTCTTCAAGCGTGCACGTTCTCGTGAGAAGCGGACTCGCCGCACTCCGCCGACTGCCTCTACCATCCTTGACTTTCCGGAGTATGTGCCCTGTTCCCCCACGGACCATTCAGAGAGAGACCCTTCCGAGTATTCCGCTACTTAGGTACCCTCCAAGGGTTTTTCATCCACTGTGCCCATGGATTTTGGCAAGGGAAGTGAGGCTATCGTGACACAACTGATCCACGAAGGGCGAGTGAGGATGATACCCTGCCGTGGGGCCTATGTCCTACTTACGCACTGTTTGGCCACACCAACCAAACTGGCTCAGTGGGTTGGATATGTTCCTCCTTCGTGGGGTGAGCAGCAGTAGGAGCTGGCAGCTATTGTTTTGGTGCTCAAGCATATGACTGGCATAGGATAGACCCCTTTTATTTTAGGGGTTATCTACTTTAGATGCACTAGGGTAGGCAAGGATTTACGGTTTATGTACTTTCTGTCTTTATATATTTCGGAGGACTGTACTTAATGCTACTATCTAACTTGATGTATGGTTGAATCACACACACACACACACACACACACACACACATATATATGATGGGTGTTATGTTATGATTTGTCATTTCACTTATGATATGGACGTTTCCTTGATACTGTTTCACGAAATCAAACGATGGAATGTTCACCTTATGCGTGGCTCACGTTTTTGTCTTTTATTTTCAAAAACAAAAAAAAAATTACCTGTATTTTCACTAAGTACTTTCTAAAGGTTAGAATTAAGAATTGGAATAAAAGAGTAACAGCTAATAATTAACTTATGTCCTAGGCGTGTTAGGTTAAATATTAGGGTGTTACATTTTGGTATCAGAGCAGTTCGGTTCTCATGGAGCCTGAGGATTGGACTGACTATGCTTCTTAAGCATGAGGCGATAGTTATGTCATGTGTAGTTGCCTTATCAGTACGATAAGTTTAGGAGTAAAGATGCATGACTGTCGTATGTTGTATGTATCATGGTAACTAGCTCACCTTACATAAAGTGTTCATCCTGATCACCCTAGTGTTTGTTATTTTGTGTGCTTAGGATCCAATGGCACTGCAACAACAAAACAGGAATTCGACCGAAAATGACCAAAGTAACGAGACGACTAGAGCCCTTCGAGACATGGCAAGAGCCATGTAGATGTTGTTTGAATGGATGGATCGTCAGAACAATGCTAGCAGCGGTCCTAATGCTGTTGAGGACCTCGAGCATGCCAGGTTTGGAGAGTTCTGAAGAGCGAACCCTTCTTCTTTCCGAGGAGCTCTAAACCCGAACATCGTCGATGATTGGATCAAACACATGGAAAAGATCTTCTCAATGATCCCTTGTTTTGAGGAGCAGAAGGTGACTTTCGCCACCTATATGTTAGAAGCAGACACCTAGTTCTGGTGGACAGGCACTAGGAGGTTGCTCGAGGTGTTTGATACACCAATCAATTAGGAGCTACTCAAAAACCATTTCTATGAGAAGTATATTCTAGAGTCCATACAGAATGTAAAGGACATTGAGTTCATGCAACTAGTGCAAGGAGGCATGAGTATCTCGCAGTACATTACAAAGTTCAAGGAGCTGAGTAAGTTCTCCAGAATCTTCCAAAGGAACCCCGATGAGGTATGGAAGTACGTAAAATACGAGGCGAGGCTGAAGCCGGAGATTAACATTGCTGTCACGCATTTGGAGATCAGGGACTTCCCTACCTTGGTCAACAAATGTCGTATCATTGAGGACGGCCAAAAAAAGCCGAGCACATCAAAGGCTGATAGCTTTGCAAAGAAGCTAGCACCACAAGCTCCAAGGTTTAAGCCGCAGACTAGACCCCTTTTCTGACCCTAACCGAGGCTGCAGTCTAGACCGTCGTTCAAACCACAAGGCCCTTGGAGAGACTTTAACCAAGGGAGATCGAATGACAACCGAACAAGGCGCCACAAAGAACCCCAGCTATACCCCCGAGGCCTACAACCGCCACCGTATGCTCCAAGTGTGGGAAACCTCACGGAGACCTACCCTGCCGGGCAGGCCTGGGAGTTTGCTACTGATGTGGGAAACCTGACCATTACTCGTGGGATTGCACGAAGAGAAACCCGACGCCCTCCAACCCCAAGCCGCAACGATAAGGGAGAGTCTTCACCCTCAACGCTGTGGAGACAATGACATCGCGAAACCTCATGGAAGGTAAGTGTGAAATGAATGGTAGGACCTTAATTGTACTTTTTGACTCTGTCGCTACCCATTCGTTTATATCCCACTCTTGTGCCGAGTCCTTAAATTTGCTTGTGTCAGAACTTCCCTTTGATCTTACTTTTTCTACCCTTACTGGAAAACCTATTAGGACATGTAAATGTCGCCTAAACTGTGATTATATTGTTGAGAATAGATCTTTTGTGTTAGATTTTGTTTGCTTACCTATGCAAGGCCTAGACATAATCCTTGGCATGGATTGGCTTTATGTCAACCGTGTGATGCTAAATTGTTATAAGAAGTCCATTGTTTTTCTTCTCATCCCCAGTGAACCTAGAAAACCCCTAAGTTTGTATATAAATGCTATAGAAATAAACTGTGGTAAGGGAGAGACTAAGGGTTACATTCTTCTAACCGCTAGTGATGTAGACTTTGAGCAGAACTTTGATGAGATACCTATTGTGAGGGATTATCTTGAAGTGTTCTCAGATGAGATACCTGAGTTTCCCCCATGAGAGAGATAGAATTTTCAATAGAACTGCTTCTAGGAATGGGACCCATATCCATAGCTCCTTATAGAATGTCTCCTATGGAACTCATCGAGTTAAAAACCCAGTTGGAGGATCTATTAGAAAAGAAGTTTGTGAGACCCAGCACATCAGTGGGTAGCCTTGGTGCTATTTGTGAAGAAAAAGGACAGGAGCATGTGGTTGTGTATTGATTATAGGCAGTTGAACCGAGTGACAGTGAAAAATAAGTACCCTTTTCCTATGATTGATGATTTGATGGATCAATTGAGAGGAGTAATGGTGTTTTCTAAGATTGATTTGAGGTCAGGATACCACCAGATTAGGGTGAGGGATGAGGATATACCAACAACGGCCTTTCGCACTTGATATGGCCACTTTGAGTTTACCGTCATGTCCTTTGGATTGATGAATGCTCTGGCTGTATTCATGGACTATATGAATAGGATCTTTCGACCCTATCTAGATCAGTTCGTAGTTGTCTTTATAGATGACATACTCATCTACTCCAAGACCCATGAGGAGCATGAGCATCATTTAAAGATATTGTTGGAGATCCTGAGAGAAAAGAAGTTATATGCCAAGCTGTTTAAGAATGAATTTTGGTTAGAAGAAGTAAAGTTTTTAGGGCATGTAGTGCCAAAAAGTGGTATTTCTGTAGACCCCAGTAAGGTAAAGGCTGTGATGAATTGGGAGACACTTACCACGGTAACAGAGATTAGAAGCTTTTTAGGTTTGGTAGGATATTACTGTAGGTTATTAAAGGATTTTCCCAGATTTCTTTACCCTTAACCAAGCTTACTAGGAAGAATGTCTCTTTTACTTGGACCTTGGAGTGCGAAAAGAGCTTTCAAGAGCTTAAACAGAAGTTAACCACAACCCCAGTTTTAGTATTGCCTGACCCCAATGTACCTTTTGAGATATATTGTGATGCTTCCGGGAAAGGCTTAGGTTGTGTATTGATGCAAAATAGGCAAGTGGTAGCCTATGTATCTAGACAACTCAAGCCCCATGAGGCAAACTACCCCACTCATGACCTAGAATTAGCCGCCATAGTATTTGTTCTAAAGGTGTGGAGACACCATTTGTATGGAGTAAGGTTTGAGGTGTTCTTCGATCATAAGAGTCTGAAGTACCTCTTTGATTAGAAGGAGTTGAACATGAGACAGAGAAGGTGGATGGAGTTTCTAAAAGACTATGATTTTGGGCTAAACTATTACCCTGGCAACACCAACGTCGTGGCCAACGCCTTAAGTAGGAAATCGTTGTACCTATCCTACATGATGGTTAAGGAGGTAGAGTTGATCGAAAAGTTTAAAGACCTAAACCTAGGGACGACCTTAACCACCAAAAGCATAAAGGCATGACACCTTAGTATAACGAGTGACTTTAGAAGAAGGATCACTCAAGCCCAACAAGAGGATGAGGAGTTTCAAGAAACTCTAGAGGCGGTGCGGAATGGAAAACTGAAAGGTTTTGCACAAGATAGCGATGGCGTGTGGAGGTTTGAAGAACGAATCTGTGTGTCGGCAAGCAGTGACCTTCAAAAGGAGATTCTAAATTAAGCCTACAAAAGCCATTTTACTATTCACCCTGGCACCACCAAGATGTATCAGGACCTGAAGAAGATGTTCTAGTGGCTTGGGTTTAAAAAGGATATGAATGCATGGGTGAGTAGTGTTTAGTCTGTCAGAAGGTGAAAATCGAGCACCAAAAACCCTCTGGAATGCTATAACCCCTATCAATATCCGAGTGGAAGTGAGATAGTATCATTAGGAAGCATTTGCAATAACTGTGCACATACTTATATGATTTGGTTGAGACACATAACTATGAATAATGACATGTTGAGAAAAAAGTTATGAACTACCATGCATCTCTATTTAAAATGTCAAGATTAAAGGTGACGTAAGACACATGGAAATGATCCTCTAGACTCCCCAAATTAAAGGTTATGAGAGGTGATCCAAATAAGAAGTGATCTTTTGGACTCCCCGAAGTAAAGGTTATGAAAGGTGGTCTTAATGCCCCCTACCTCGTATTTTAAGAGTTGGGTGTTAAACTTATCATAGGATAAGTATATGCTAGTGACGACTAGTAAGGTATGAGCTCATAACCTAGAATTCTCAAAAGGGAGAGTAATAGGGTGGCCCCAAAGAGAGACAAAGAATAGCTTAAGTCACCTAAAAGATAAGATACAATAATTTATGTTATGTTTGCTATGTTCCATGGGTATCACTATGTCTGTATGTATATTATGTTACCCCTTATATGGACACATGCATAGCATGATGAGGTATGACATATTCATAACATTTAAGAAGCATGTTAAAATGAACGAGTCTCGGTAAATGATATTTTAGAACTTAAAAGTTGAACCTTATGCATGCCCACTATTTTATAATAAAACCCGAGGTTCCTAAGGACGTAGATAATGACACCAGGATAGGAGGACACCCTTCTGAGATTATTTAGAAAGTTTTTCACTCCTTCTATCTTTTCTTTCCATCGCGTCTTTAGAGGTTGATGGCGACGTTTGTGATCTACATTGACGCCCTACTTGGGAGATGCACTATGACGCCACCCATCGGTCATATCACTTCGTGGGTCATTGTGCCATTCGCCTTTTTTGTATACATGGACCGCCCCTACGCACATTCGGTTTCTAGCTTCCGGTTCTCTCCTGCCTCTCCCTATGTCAACGACCTCGTCTTCGAGCGTGCACGTCCTTGTGAGGAGCGGACTTGCTGTACTCCGCCGACAGCCTCCGCCATTTGTGACTTTCCAGAGTATGTGCCCCGTTCCCCCATGAACCATTCAGAGATAGACCCTTCCGAGCATTCTGCTACTCAGGTACCCTTCAAGGGTTCTTCACCCACCGTGCCCTTGGATTTTGGCGACGGCAGTGAGGCCATTGTGATGGAGCCGATCCATGGAGGGCGAGTTAGGATGATACCCTACTGTGGGGCCCATGTCCGACCTGCACACCATTTGGCCACCCTAGCCGAACTGGCTCAGTGGGTTGGATATGTTCCTCCCTTATAGGGTGGGCAGCAGTAGGAGCTGGTAGCTATTATTTTGGTGCTCGAGCATATGACTGGCATAGGATGGCCCCCTTTTGTTTTAGGGGTTATCTACTTTAGATGCACCAAGGTAGTGAGGATTTATGGTTTATGTACATTCTGTCTTTATGTATTTCGGATGACTGTACTTAATGCTACTATCCAACTTGATGTATGGTTGAATGCTATATATATATATATATATATTGTAACACCCTAGTTATTAACCAAATACACCTAGGTTGAATCTGATTAATGACTAGACTTTACTCCTTACTTTGGTTCCTTCTTTTGAAAATACTTAGTGAAATTACGAGCCATTTTTTTTTTTTAAAAAAAAACATAATTGAAAACGTGAGCCGAGTACAACGTGAACGAGTAAGTGGAGTATAATAAGACGTTTAAGAATATACCACATCATATCACTTTGGCTCCATCATATAACATCCATAAACACATTATAGCATATGTTTACATACAATAACCTCACTCAAAGGGTGGGTTATGTTCATACATCATTGTCTTATGCAAACCCATAAAAGAAAATATACATAAGGAAATACATGCCCCTAAACTAGATAACTCTATAAGCCGGGAAGGTTATCCTAAAACTAGGGTGCATGATCACACATAAGTCTACTAAGAACCCTCTATGGCCCTTGTCCTAGAAATGGGGAATAAATCCGATCCATCGATGAGCTCCCTCGGGAGGGGACACACGAGATGCACCATGTTGGGGTCGCATGGACGGTCTTCTTGCTAACCTCGGCTGAACAACTGTTTCCTCACTACCCTCTCTTACACGTGTGGGAGTAGGAGCAGAGCTCTCAGAATATACATGAGTAGGAGTGTCCTCTGAAGGATCGGTTTAGAATATCTCGTCTCGGAACATACTGGAAATCCGTGGACAGCAGATGAAGCGGGATAAGAACGTAACATCCTTTCATCAAGTGGGCGTGCATGTTCGAAACCATTTCATCGCCATAGGGAGAAGTAGGAGAAAATCGATAACTAGGGACAGGATGTGCAAAGGGACGACCTATGTAAATAAAAACACGAACTGCGCACCTCAACGCAAAATGATACGAGCGATGCGATCATAATGAAATTCCCAAGTAGGGGTATCAACGAACAGACGAATGTCGCCATCCGAATCTGGAGACAATAGCGGAAATAAAGAAAAGGGAGTGAGAATCTTGCTTAAAGAATTCTCGAGGGTACCTCCTTCTACAGTGTCATCATCAAAGTCCCGGGAACCTCGGGATTATTCTAAAATAGTGAGCATGCAAAGATTCATTTTAGGTTCGGTCAAATACTTATCCGTGGTTCGCCAATTTTTAATCATGCGTCTTATAATGCATTATAATCTTAACATGTCATATTTACAATGAACTTTTCCTTTATCATTACATCATATTCCTCATCATCATTATCAAATAACATGCATAAAAGAACGTCATATAATATTAGCTACACGTGGACATAATGCACATATTTCATTTCTTTAGTGCCTTAGGTGACTTAAAATCTTATCATCATCATTATTTTCCTTAGGCCACCCTATACTCCACCCTTTGGGAGTAATTTAGGTTATGAGCTCATACTTTACTAGTCGTCACTAGCATATACTTATCCCTTTTGATAAGCTAAAGTCCCGACTCTACCCTTTTGAGAGAACGGGTTAGCGGGCTAAAATCACCTTTTCACCACCTATAGTCTGATGGTTCCAAAGGATCATTTTCTTATAAGTTTAAGTCACCATTAAATCTTTGCATGTTATATCACAATAGAATTCATAAACATCATAACATTTTCTTATTTATAGTCTTAAACTAGAATAATATATATCAACTGTAATAATGCATAAGGGAGATTCCCAGGGAAAGAGGTGGGTCATAATGGACACGCTTAAATACCAAGTCTTTCCTTAGCCGTAACCTTTCCAAATTACACTTTTACAATGATACACTTTCTTCTAGCAACAAAGGTAAATTTTACATAATAAAGAATATTTCATGTATAAGCATTCTCATTATTTGCAATAGCAACTATAACATGCAAGCCAGAAATCATTCAATGATATCAAGTACTTAATAAGCATCCAATCCTTACATAGAATTATCAATTATGGAACTAAATAGTTACTAAACCAATTATGAATCATTCTCTTAACAATAAACCATAATTATCACACATTGATACTAAACTCAGATCAGTGGGCGAATCATGAACCTCATGCAATTACATAGAATCATATTTTAAGTGCATATAAAATACTAGTTCCCCGTAAAATCCTTGCAAAGCCTTAAAACTCATTTAGAAACTAGTTCTTTTGTCAAATTTGGGAGGATCTTCACAATTAAAATTCTCACTTAAGATAAAAGGAGTAAGTCTTGAGCTTTAGAGATTTAGGTGACATCTTAGAGTTATAAACATGCTATGCAACCTTATTTTAATCTTATCTTTATAAGGTGATAGCTTGGAATTATACACATGATATGCAATTCCATTTCTTTATCTTTAAGATTTAAGGTGATGACTTGAAAATTAAACATGATGCAAGAACTTGAAATATAAACATGATACAAGAAAGCTGGAGCGCGGTAATCCGCACAGACCAGAGAGAGGAGAAGAGAATATTAAGAAACCTGAGCGGGCGGTAGTCCGCAGACCAGAGAGAGGGAGAAGAGAATATTAAGAAACCGGAGCGGCGGTAGTCCGCACAGACCGATAGAGGAGAAGAGAATATTAAGAAACCGGAGCGGCGGTAGTCCGCATGAGTCGATAATGGGAGAAGAGAATTATTATTACATCTTTTTAAGCTCCAATCTCAAGACTTTTTAAAGAATAAATTCTTTAACTCCAATAATCATATTTCTTTGCTTGTGATACATGGGCAAGTCTTTGTGCTCTAGGATCTTTAGGTGATGGCATAAAATAAATATGTCATGCGTTGATTCTTTTAGCCATTATAAAATAAAGTGAGATCATAAATTAAATATGAGATGCAACCTCTTTATTATCTTGAAAGATTAAGTGATAACTTGAAACATAAATATGAAATACAAGCTTGGAATTTAAACATGAGAAATGCAAGTTCATTTATTCATTCTTGAAAATTTAGTGATGACATAGAAGGTAAACATGGTTATGCAAAGCATAAACTTAATCATGGATGCAAATTCATTTTGTTTCTTTACTAGAGCTCCTTCAAGACTTTAAAAGAATTATAAATTCAACCCAATACATATCTTAACAAGAAATAAAACATAAAAGGAAATACATCTTTCAAGTTCTAAACTAAAAATCATTGTTTTAGCATCATAAAGCATTATTCTTTAAAGTTTTGCATCAAGTGGAATTTTCAAGCTTTAGAGGCCTAACTTGTGATGGATTTACAACCCACCCTCAAGGTCCTCATCATCAAGCCATCATCTTAGTTCCACCTAGGCCATATGGCCTGAATTGGTTAAAGAAAAAAAGAAGAGGAAAACCAAAATGAAAAGCTAAGGTAAATTCATAATTTCATCATTTTGAGCTAAAAACACAACTCCTCAAAGCATAGAAATAAATTTAGAAACTACTCCCTACCTAATCTGAGTTGAAGAAGAGGAAGAGAACTTGATTTCTTGAAGTGAAATGACACAAAATCTCTTTGAAAAATTGAAGAAAGAATTCAGCCAAAGAGGAGAAAGAAAGAAAGTTTTTGGTGCTCCTAAAAACTAGTTATGAACCAAGCATTCCAAGACCACTCAAGCAAGCCTATTTATAGAAGATTTTGAGGCTTCTAATTGGCCAAAATGAGGAGGTAGTTGTCAGAATTTTTCAGGAGTAATAATGGAGGAAAAATCATTTTAGACAAAGTTGTATGAAATTAAGGAATTATGTCTCTTATGGTGACATTTTGGCATTTTGTTTTAGTGCAACTTTTGGAAATAATTCAGCTGCATAATGGCATCAATAATTTCGTGCATTACAGCCCAAAGAAGTGGAATTTGTGTGTTCCATGCATTATTTAGGTGTAGGCAAGGTATTCATGTAATTTAGAGAATTTACTGGTTAAGGGCTTAAGTGAATTAGTAAGCAATTTGGGTGTTTTTGAGCAATTTTGGGTTCTAATCAATCTAAATACATAATTTTGAATCTAGATTAATATTTAGAATTTAATAAGCTTTAATTTGAGCCTAATATTGCTTAGGTTTCGTATATGAATCGAAAATCCCGAAATTCAGAAAGCGCCCAAAAACGGGGGCAAAATCGTACTTTCACTTAAAAACTGCCCAAGGCCACCCGAGCTTAACCAATGGTTAATCATGGCTTAAAAACACATTTTAAAACATTTTAGTGAGGTTCGGGCTCAGTCGGCACGCACATCGGAGTTAAAACAAATTTGAGGCGTTTTGGTCTTTCGTCGTCGAACTCAAAATTGAGATTCTTACGCTCTATTAACACACATAACACAAACAATCCCTTATTATTCTCAAAACATCCCCTTGAGAATATGTGGGCCCACAATCCTCATTTTACGAGTAAAATAACCAGGGGACATTTTGGTCATTTTATACGTACAGAAATTCGGGATTTGCGACTCTCGCATGAATCGCTCCTAACCTATCTTCTAATGTTATATTCCTTTATTAAGGATTGTTCGGCCTCAAATCTTATGTAATAATTACCTATGGTAATTCAGTAATTTCCAATGACAGTAAAAATTACAGTAAAAATTGGGGCGTTACATTACTCCCCTCCTTACAAAGAATTTCGCCCCGGAAATTCGTTACCTGAGAACAACTCGGGGTATTGTGCTTTCATGTTCGATTCCAGCTCCCATGTAAGTTCTTCGGTTTCACCCTGTCTCCATGCTACTTTGACCAGGGGTACAGCCTTGTTCCTTAGCTGCTTAACTCCTCGGTCAACGATTCTCGTGGGTAGTAAGTTAAATGTCAGGTTATCTCTTAATTGTACATGTTCTGGCTCTAGTACATGACTCGGGTCAGATTGATACTTTCTTAAGTGAGAGACATGGAAAACATCATGATGGTTGGATAGACTCGGGGTAGGGCTATACGGTGAGGCTACTGTGTCCTACTTTGGTAAGGATTTCAAACGGACCAAGAAACTGGGCTCAATTTCTTTACTTTTATTGCTCGGCCTATGCTTGTGGTGGGGGTGATCCTTAGGAACACGTGGTCCCCTTCTTGAAAATCTAGCGGTTTTCGCCGCTTGTCCGCATAGTTTTTCTGTCGACTTTGAGCAGTAAGAATCTTATCCCTAATCTTTTTGATTTGTTCCGTTGTTTGCCTCACAATATCAGGTCCGAGTAAACTTTGCTCTCCGGGTTCATACCAACATAAGGGAGATTGACATTTCCGTCCATAGAGGGCCTCATACGATTGCCATACCCGATACTTGCATGATAAGTGTTGTTATATGCAAATTCAATAAGTGGCAGGTACTTATCCCAACTTCCCCTTTGATCTAAAACACATGCCCTTAACATATCCTCCAAGGTTTGGATAGTTCTTTCAGATTGACCGTCTGTTTGGGGGTGATAGGTCGTGCTTAGACACGACTTTGAACCAAATGCCTTTTGAAAGGCTCCCAAAATCGCGACGTAAATCGCGGATCTCGGTCCGAGATTATCGTCAGCGGCACCCCATGTAACCTCACTATCTCCTGAATATATAATTGTGCTAACCTATCCAAGGAATAAGTCACCTTAATAGGTAAAAAGTGGGCTGACTTTGTCAATCGATCCACGATTACCCATATGGTATCATGATTCATTTGGGTCCTTGGTAATCCAGTCACAAAATCCATGGAGATACTATCCCACTTCCACTCAGGGATCGGCAGAGGTTGTAGCATTCGGATGGTTTTGGTGTTCAATCTTCACCTTTTGACACACCAAGCACTTACTCACCCATGTGCACACATCTTCCTTCATTCCAGGCCACCAGAACATCTTCTTCAAATCTTGATACATCTTGGTGGCACCAGGATGAAGGGTAAAATGACTCTTATGGGCTTCCTCCAAAATATCTTTTCAGAGGTCACCACTAGCAGTACACATATTCGCCTTTAAACCTCCATAAATCGTCCATTCCTTGGGTAAAACCTATCAACTTTCCCGCCTTCATCGCCCTAAAGTCTTTTGAAACTCAGCATCGTCCCCTTGAGCTTGAACAATCCGTTCTTTGAACTCACTTGTCACTCTAAGATGACAAGCTTTGATGCCCTTAGTGGTCAAAGTCATTCCTAGGTTTAAGTCCCTAAATTGTTCAATCAATTCAACCTCCTTCACCATCAAACGAGACACTTGTAAGGACTTCCTACTCAAAGCATCAGCTACTACATTAGCTTTACCAGGATGGTAGTTCAATCCAAAATCATAATCTTTCAAGAACTCCATCCATCGCCTTTGCCTCATGTTTAGCTCTTTTTGATCAAAGAGATATTTCAAACTCTTGTGATCGGAAAACACCTCAAACTTAACTCCATATAAATGGTGTCTCCAAATCTTTAGAGCAAACACGACGGCAGCTAACTCAAGGTCATGGGTAGGGTAGTTTGCCTCATGTGGCTTGAGTTGTCTTGATGCATAGGCCACCACTTGCCTATCTTGCATCAATACACAACCTAAACCCTTTTTTGAAGCATCACAATACACCTCGAAAGGCACATTGGGGTCGGGTAGCACTAAAACAGGGGTCGAGGTTAGCTTGTGTTTTAACTCTTGAAAGCTCTTTTCACACTCCTGGGTCCAGGAAAAAGGGGTGTTCTTCCTAGTCAACTTGGTCAAAGGTAGGGAAATCTGGGAAAATCCCTTGATAAATCGACGGTAATAACCGGCTAAACCCAAAAAGCTCCTTACTTCAGTTACCGTGGTTGGTCTTTCCCAGTTTACTACCGCTTCTACCTTACTAGGATCTACAGCAATTCCTTTCTTAGATACTACATGCCCTAAAAATTGCACCTTATCCAACCAAAACTCACACTTGGAAATCTTGGCATATAGTTTCTTTTCCTTCAAGATCTCTAGTACTATGGTTAGGTGGCATTCATGCTCTTCATGGGTCTTAGAATATATGAGAATGTCATCTATAAAGACAACTACAAACTGATCTAAATAGGGTCGAAAGATCCTATTCATGTAATCCATAAAAATAGCTGGAGCATTGGTTAACCCAAAGGACATTATTGCAAACTCAAAATGGCCGTATCGAGTGCGAAAGGCCGTTTTAGGTATGTCTTCATCTCTCACTCTAATTTGATGGTAGCCTGACCTCAAATCTATCTTAGAAAACACTACCACACCTTTCAGTTGGTCCATCAAATCATCGATCCTAGGCGAGAGGATACTTGTTTTTCACCGTTACTTTATTCAACTCGCCTATAATCTACACACATCCTCATACTCCCATCCTTTTTCTTTACAAACAACACAGGGCTCCCCAAGGTGATGCACTAGGCCTAACAAACTTTTTCTCCAATAAATCTTCCAATTGAGTTTTTAACTTTCGGTCAATTCTAATGGGGACATCTGTATGGGGCTATGGATATAGGTCCCTTTTGAAGCAACTCTATGGAAAATTCTATCTCTCTCTTGGGGGGAAACTCTGGTATCTCATCTGGAAATACTTGGGATAATTTCTTACTATTGGTATCTCATCGATACTTTGCTCAAAGTCTACATCACTAGCGGCTAAGAAAATGTAACCTTTACTCTCACCCTTACCACAGTCCATTTCACACGATTATGTAAAGACTTATGGGTTTCTTAGGTTCAATAGGAATAGGAAGAAAAGTGATGGTTTTCTCATAACAATTTAACGATTACACGGTTGGCCTCAAGCCAATCCATGCCAAGAATCACATCTAAACCTCGCATGGGTAAGCAAATAAGATCTAAAACAAAGGATCTATTATCTATAATAAAACTACAATCTATACAACATTTACAAGTCCTAACGGGTTTTCCAAATGGTAGAAACAATAAGGTCAAAAGGAAGCTCAGTCATAGGTAAATTAAGGCTTTTAACACATGAATGGGAGATAAAAAGAATGAGAAGCGCCAGAATCATATAGTACAATTAAGTCTTTACCATGCATATTACCCTTACCTTCCACGAGATTTCGTGACTTCGTTGTTTCTTCAAAGATAATGATAAATACCCTTCCCTGGTATTGCGGCTTGGGATTGGGGTTGGCGGGTTCCTTTCCGTGCATTCTCGGAGTAATGACCTGGTTTTCCACACCGATAGCACACGTTTGTTCGGCTCGACATGGCATGCTCCCATGATTCTTACCACACTTGGGACACTCCATGGATGGCACAGTGTGGAGGTCTTGCTGGACCTCTTTGTGGTGCTTTCCCTTTATTGTTGTTATTGTTGTTGTTGCGATTATTCTTTGGGGTTATTGTTGTAGCGATTGTTATTATAGCGGTTGTTGTTGTTTGGCCTTCCTTGTTGAAAATTTCTTTGTGGCCCTTGTGGTCTTGATTGAGGGGGAAATAGAGGTCGATTCTGCCTTTTGAACTGCTGACCTTGAGGTGTCAACTTTTTGGTAATATTATCTGATTTTAGGGTGTTTAGTTTTCTCTGACCTTCTTCAATAATCCGACATTTGTTAACTAGGGTAGAGAAATCCCTAATCTCCAAATGTGCAACTGCCACATTAAGTTCTGCCTTCAACCCTGACTCGTATTTAATGCATTTCCAGTACTCATCAGGATTTCCTTGGTACATTCTTGAGAACTTAATGAGTTCTTCAAATCTGGTAGTGTACTGGGCCACATTCATATTCCCCTGGACAAGTTGCATGAATTCAATGTCCTTGGCATTTCTAACTGACTCTGGAAAGTACTTTTCATAAAAATGGACCTTGAATAGTTCCCAATCAATGTCCATGTCGGTCGTTTCCAGGAGTCTTCGGACACCTCTCCACCAGAAACTGGCATCACCCTCAAGCATATGAGTAGCGAAGGTGACCTTTTGCTCCTCCGAGCATGGGACTACAACAAAGACCTTCTCAATATTCCGAATCCATTCATCTGCAATATTTGGATTCAGGGTCCCCTTGAAAACTGGTGGGTTCGCCTTACGAAACTCTCTGAAACGGGCATGTTCAGGAATTTCATGTCCTTGATTCATATTGGCTTGACGATCCTGATCCATTCGTTCCATCATCGTTCTCATGGTCCTTGCTACATCGCGGAGTGCTTCGGCTGTCTCGTTGTCTTGATTATTCTGTGCTGCGCTCCTAGTCTGTTGTCGACGTGCCATTGGTCCCTATACACACAAAACAAAGAACACCGAGGTGATCGGGCCCAATATTCCATGCAAAGTGAGCAAGTTACCATGGCACTTTCAACATACAAAGAGTCATGTATTTCTAATCCTTAGGCTCATCCTAATGATAAACATCTACACATGACGTCACTAACGTATTATGCTTTAGAAGCATAGCTAGTCCATTCCTCAGGCTCCATGAGAATTGAACTGGCTCTGATACCAAAATGTAACACCCTAGTTATTAACCAAATACACCTAGGTTGAATCTGATTAATGACTAGACTTTACTCCTTACTTTGGTTCCTTCTTTTGAAAATACTTAGTGAAATTACGAGCCATTTTTTTTTAAAAAAAAAAAACATAATTGAAAACGTGAGCCGAGTACAACGTGAACGAGTAAGTGGAGTATAATAAGACGTTTAAGAATATACCACATCATATCACTTTGGCTCCATCATATAACATCCATAAACACATTATAGCATATGTTTACATACAATAACCTCACTCAAAGGGTGGGTTATGTTCATACATCATTGTCTTATGCAAACCCATAAAAGAAAATATACATAAGGAAATACATGCCCCTAAACTAGATAACTCTATAAGCCAGGAAGGTTATCCTAAAACTAGGGTGCATGATCACACATAAGTCTACTAAGAACCCTCTATGGCCCTTTGTCCTAGAAATGGGGGAATAAATCCGATCCACTGATGAGCTCCCTCGGGAGGGGACACACGAGATGCACCATGTTGGGGTCGCATGGACGGTCTTCTTGCTAACCTCGGCTGAACAACTGTTTCCTCACTACCCTCTCTTACACGTGTGGGAGTAGGAGCAGAGCTCTCAGAATATACATGAGTAGGAGTGTCCTCTGAAGGATCAGTTTCAGAATATCTCGTCTCGGGAACATACTCTGGAAATCCGTGGACAGCAGATGAAGCGGGATAAGAACGTAACATCCTTTCATCAAGTGGACGTGCATGTTCGAAAACCATTTCATCGCCATAGGGAGAAGTAGGAGAAAATCGATAACTAGGGACAGGATGTGCAAAGGGACGACCTATGTAAATAAAAACACGAATCACAAGACTCCTCAAAATGATACGAGCGATGCACCGGATCATAATGTAATTCCCAAGTAAGGGTATCAACGAACAGGACGAATGTCGCCATCTGAATCTGGAGACAATGACGGAAATAAAGAAAAGGGAGTGAGAATCTTGCTTAAAGAATTCTCAGAGGGTACCTCCTTCTCTGAGTGTCATCATCAAAGTCCCCAGGAACCTCGGGATTATTCTAAAATAGTGAGCATGCAAAGATTCATTTTAGGTTCGGACAAATACTTAACCGAGGTTCGCCAATTTTTAATCATGCGTCTTATAATGCATCATAATCTTAACATATCATATTTACAATGAACTTTTCCTTTATCATTACATCATATTCCTCATCATCATTATCAAATAACATGCATAAAAGAACGTCATATAATATTAGCTACACGTGGACATAATGCACATATTTCATTTCTTTAGTGCCTTAGGTGACTTAAAATCTTATCATCATCATTATTTTCCTTAGGCCACCCTATACTCCACCCTTTTGGGAGTAATTTAGGTTATGAGCTCATACTTTACTAGTCGTCACTAGCATATACTTATCCCTTTTGATAAGCTAAAGTCCCGACTCTACCCTTTTGAGAGAACGGGTTAGGGGCTAAAATCACCTTTTCACCACCTATAGTCTGATGGTTCCAAAGGATCATTTTCTTATAAGTTTAAGTCACCATTAAATCTTTGCATGTTATATCACAATAGAATTCATAAACATCATAACATTTTCTTATTTATAGTCTTAAACTAGAATAATATATATCAACTGTAATAATGCATATGGGAGATTCCCAGGAAAGAGAGGTGGGTCATAATGGACACGCTTAAATACCAAGTCTTTCCTTAGCCAGAACCTTTCCAAATTACACTTTTACAATGATACACTTTCTTCTAGCAACAAAGGTAAATTTTACATAATAAAGAATATTTCATGTATAAGCATTCTCATTATTTGCAATAGCAACTATAACATGCAAGCCAGGAAATCATTCAATGATATCAAGTACTTAATAAGCATCCAATCCTTACATAGAATTATCAATTATGGAACTAAATAGTTACTAAACCAATTATGAATCATTCTCTTAACAATAAACCATAATTATCACACATTGATACTAAACTCAGATCAGTGGCCGAATCATGAACCTCATGCAATTACATAGAATCATATTTTAAGTGCATATAAAATACTAGTTCCCCGTAAAATCCTTGCAAAGCCTTAAAACTCATTTAGAAACTAGTTCTTTTGTCAAATTTGGGAGGATCTTCACAATTAAAATTCTCACTTAAGATAAAAGGAGTAAGTCTTGAGCTTTAGAGATTTAGGTGACATCTTAGAGTTATAAACATGCTATGCAACCTTATTTTAATCTTATCTTTATAAGGTGATAGCTTGGAATTATACACATGATATGCAATTCCATTTCTTTATCTTTAAGATTTAAGGTGATGACTTGAAAATTAAACATGATGCAAGAACTTGAAATATAAACATGATACAAGAAACTGGAGCGGCGGTAATCCGCAGAGGACCAGTAGAGGGAGAAGAGAATATTAAGAAACCGGAGCGGCGGTAGTCCGCACAGGACCAGTAGAGGGAGAAGAGAATATTAAGAAACCGGAGCGGCGGTAGTCCGCACAGGACCAGTAGAGGGAGAAGAGAATATTAAGAAACCGGAGCGGCGGTAGTCCGCAGTCGATAATGGGAGAAGAGAATTATTATTACATCTTTTTAAGCTCCAATCTCAAGACTTTTTAAAGAATAAATTCTTTAACTCCAATAATCATATTTCTTTGCTTGTGATACATGGGCAAGTCTTTGTGCTCTAGGATCTTTAGGTGATGGCATAAAATAAATATGTCATGCGTTGATTCTTTTAGCCATTATAAAATAAAGTGAGATCATAAATTAAATATGAGATGCAACCTCTTTATTATCTTGAAAGATTAAGTGATAACTTGAAACATAAATATGAAATACAAGCTTGGAATTTAAACATGAGAAATGCAAGTTCATTTATTCATTCTTGAAAATTTAGTGATGACATAGAAGGTAAACATGGTTATGCAAAGCATAAACTTAATCATGGATGCAAATTCATTTTGTTTCTTTACTAGAGCTCCTTCAAGACTTTAAAAGAATTATAAATTCAACCCAATACATATCTTAACAAGAAATAAAACATAAAAGGAAATACATCTTTCAAGTTCTAAACTAAAAATCATTGTTTTAGCATCATAAAGCATTATTCTTTAAAGTTTTGCATCAAGTGGAATTTTCAAGCTTTAGAGGCCTAACTTGTGATGGATTTACAACCCACCCTCAAGGTCCTCATCATCAAGCCATCATCTTAGTTCCACCTAGGCCATATGGCCTGAATTGGTTAAAGGAAAAAAGAAGAGGAAAACCAAAATGAAAAGCTAAGGTAAATTCATAATTTCATCATTTTGAGCTAAAAACACAACTCCTCAAAGCATAGAAATAAATTTAGAAACTACTCCCTACCTAATCTGAGTTGAAGAAGAGGAAGAGAACTTGATTTCTTGAAGTGAAATGACACAAAATCTCTTTGAAAAATTGAAGAAAGAATTCAGCCAAAGAGGAGAAAGAAAGAAAGATTTTGGTGCTCCTAAAAACTAGTTATGAACCAAGCATTCCAAGACCACTCAAGCAAGCCTATTTATAGAAGATTTTGAGGCTTCTAATTGGCCAAAATGAGGAGGTAGTTGTCAGAATTTTTCAGGAGTAATAATGGAGGAAAAATCATTTTAGACAAAGTTGTATGAAATTAAGGAATTATGTCTCTTATGGTGACATTTTGGCATTTTGTTTTAGTGCAACTTTTGGAAATAATTCAGCTGCATAATGGCATCAATAATTTCGTGCATTACATCCCAAAGAAGTGGAATTTGTGTGTTCCATGCATTATTTAGGTGTAGGCAAGGTATTCATGTAATTTAGAGAATTTACGGTTAAGGGCTTAAGTGAATTAGTAAGCAATTTGGGTGTTTTTGAGCAATTTTGGGTTCTAATCAATCTAAATACATAATTTTGAATCTAGATTAATATTTAGAATTTAATAAGCTTTAATTTGAGCCTAATATTGCTTAGGTTTCGGTATATGAATCGAAAATCCCGAAATTCAAAGCGCCCAAAAGCAGGGCAAAATCGTACTTTCACTTAAAAGCGCCCAAGGCCACCCGAGCTTAACCAATGGTTAATCATGGCTTAAAAACACATTTTAAAACATTTTAGTGAGGTTCGGGCTCAGTCAGCACGCACATCGGAGTTAAAACAATTGAGGCGTTTGGTCTTTTCGTGCGTCGGAACTCAAAATTGAGATTCTTCTGCTCTATTAACACACATAACACAAACAATCCCTTATTATTCTCAAAACATCCCCTTGAGAATATGTGGGGCCCACAATCCTCATTTTCTGAGTAAAATAACTTCAGGGACATTTTGGTCATTTTATACGTACAGAAATTCGGGATTTGCGACTCTCGCATGAATCGCTCCTAACCTATCTTCTAATGTTATATTCCTTTATTAAGGATTGTTCGGCCTCAAATCTTATGTAATAATTACCTATGGTAATTCAGTAATTTCCAATGACAGTAAAAATTACAGTAAAAATTGGGGCGTTACATATATGATGGTTGTTATGTTATGATTTGTCATTTTACTTATGATATGGACGTGTTCATGTTATGCACGGCTCACGTTTTCATCTTTTATTTTCAAAAAAAAAAATTTACTTGTATTTTCACTAATTATTTTCTAAAGGTTAGAATTAAGAACTGGAACAAAAGAGTAACGACTAATAATTAACTTGAATATGTCCTAGGTGTGTTAGGTTAAATATTAGGGTGTTACATCTGTGGCTCTAGATATTGCAAAAATCCTAACTAGGGGTCAAGTTAGACAGCATCAGAATATCAGCAACCTTTAATCTTGCAACTCGATTTTCACCAAGATACTTTTAGAATTGGGTTTTGAGCTGAACATGAAAGTTGTAGAGGACTTCTTAAGCTTTCTAAAACATCTTTATTTGTCTTGATCCGATCCCTTGTTCTTGACATTTGCACTTGATCCAAAGCTCCTGTACTCAAGACCATACTCAAAGAGACAAGTCAAACGCAACATGATGTAATTACAAATTATCCTATAATCAATTTAGAAGCCATCAATTCTATCAAAATCACACAATGAGGAATAAATCAAATTCCTTATTAATTTTATCAACAATATAGTAAAACTCATGTAAAAAGCTAAGGTTTGGTAGTAAGATAAGTGGCATAAATGCCCCTTATCACCTAGTTCAAGAGAAAGGCAAGTCAACACAACATGTTGAAACATCATCATCGTACAAAGAAGATGCTCAAGGACAATCTGGATAAAGCTGATATCATCAACTCAAGCATGGGTGCACAAGGTTATACCTATCAACAGATAATGAATTATGATGAAGCTTGTGCATCAGTATGCTACTTGTTACTACTAACTTCTCCAGAGAAAGGGCTGAAAGAAAAAGCACAAGGGATGCTGCAATCTGTTGCACCTAGATGCTGTGAATAAGGATCCAACTGAAAGACTGTATCTTGAGGTATTTCTTTTTACCTATCTTCTGAGATGATACTAGTGTTATTTTTCCTATCAAGATTCCTTCAGCACTCTATATCCAAGATTATTTTGCAAAATCCTTTTTACGCTATATCTTGTTAAAACAGAGATGTTGAGTTGTAGATGTAACATCCTAATTTTTAACCCAATACTCTTAGAACGTATTTACGTTAACCATTAGTTTATTACTCTTTTAGTCTCATTCTTTAATCCTTCCTTTAAAATACTTAGCGGAAAATACGGGTAAAATTTTTTTTTGAAATATAAATGCGAAGTAAAAGCCGCACATATCGTAAGCGAGCGTTATCATAAAACGTAACTCATACAAAAGAAGGTGCAAGATAAGAGTATCAAATAACTTCATAACATTGGACAATCATGTGCACATCACAATAATATTATATTAATATAATAACTACCCACCTATGGAAGGCGGGATAAGTTTTGATACATCATAAGAGCAAATACAAATGAAAAGAAAATACAAAGGAAAGCATAAAGGAAATCACCCCCTGCCCTCGTGCACCTAAAATGGATAAACTCTAGAACAAAAAAAGTTTATCTTAAACTAATGGTAGTGTGTGCACTAATGATCCTCCAAGAGACCTACTGCTGGTAGTGTAACGCCCCGATTTTTTTGCTTGAGAGGAAAATGACCAAAATGCCCCTAAGGTCATTTTCTGCCTGGAATTCGAGGATGGCCGGCCCGGCAGTCCTCGAAGGGTTAACTCAATGTTTGAAGGGGATTAGATGGCCTTGAGCGGTTTCGGAGGTGAAAACCTCATTTTCTGCAGTTTTGGGTCAAAA
This sequence comes from Dalbergia cochinchinensis, assembly GCA_031216125.1. Classification (NCBI taxonomy): domain Eukaryota; kingdom Viridiplantae; phylum Streptophyta; class Magnoliopsida; order Fabales; family Fabaceae; genus Dalbergia; species Dalbergia cochinchinensis. The sequence goes on along the minus strand of CM062368.1, from coordinate 55,370,952 downwards.
TGACCAAAATACCCTTATAGCGTTTTTATGCGGGTAAAGGTGCCGTTGAGCCCGAAACTTTCTCCGAAGGTTCAAAACAATGTTTTCAAGTGTTTAAAAGTTTCTATTTAAGTTCCGGTGGTCCCGGGTAGTTTTAGTGTAAAATTACGATTTTGCCCCTAGAATAGTGTTTTTGAGCCTAATGATGTAATTGAGCAAACCTAAGCAATATTAGGCTCTAATCGAAGGTTAATTAATTTTCATAATTAATCTAGAGTCAAAATAAGTCATTAAAATTAATTAGAACCTAAGATTGCTTAGATTAAACTCAAAACCCCCTTTTTTTTAAAGAACTCAAAGCTTCTAGAACATAGAATCTTGAATAGTGTTTTCATTATTCACTCTCTACAACTCAAAAGGAAGCCTAGGATATAGTTGAAGGCCTAGGATTAATAGAGATAGACTCCTCTAAAAGGCTAGAATGCCTACTAATCATAACCTACCTAGCTTTAATTACCTATCCTTTCACTTACACATTTTACTATAAACTCCTAATCTTAGGCCTAATCCAAAAATACACCTAAACACATCACTAATCCACAATTAATAAAACAATTTCCTCCCCTTGGATTCCCCTCTAAGTGGCGCCACCTCATACCCTATACCTCACAAGTTTGTTCACTCATACACTCAAGGAACTATGCCTAAACCCATGCCTACAACCTCACCTTGAAATGACACAACCAAGAGACATTTTCCCTCCTTTTTCCCTCAATATTTCGGCCACCCTTCCCTCCACTCACCTCTCCATGTTTTGTTTCTCTATAAATAGCATACATGAGTAAACTTGAGACACCTTTAGTTACTTGGCAAGTTTTAGTTTTCTAGAGCACTCAAAGGCTTTCTTTTTCTCTCAAGTTTCAAGAGTTCCTCTTCTTCAACTTCTTCTTCTTCTTCATCTTCTTCAACCTCATCCCACTAGGTAGGGATTTTATTTCAAGTGTTTCGTTCATTTTAAGTCTTTATTTAGTTATTTACTTGATGGTTTCTCTTGAATCTTTTAGAACTTCTTCTTCTTCTCCTTCTTTGTTTCATTTTCAGCCAAGGCCTTTAAAGGGCTTGGAAATGAGGGCTTGATGATGGGGATTGCATAATGATGTTCATCACTTAAGCAACCTCTAAAGCTTGATCTTAGTTCTTGAGGAAACCTTTCCTTTAGCTTCTTTTCTTGTAGTCCTCAAGAGCTTAACTTGATGTTGTTTTAAAATGAGTAAGTGAACTCAATAGCAAGGGCTCATGATGTTGGTGTTAATACATCATCAAGATCATGGTCCCAAAAGTTTCAAATGGTGCTTTTCCTAGCCTATAGTTTCGGTTCCTTTTCCTTTCTTTCTCCAAATTTTCGGCCATGATTGCCAATGAGGCTCATAATGGCTTGATGATAAGACCTTCTAGATGATGACTATGTGTTCATCACAATGAGGCCTCTAGAGCTTGAGTTTTAGTAAAAATGTTATTTATGACTTCATTTCAAGAAAAGAAACTTTGTGTTCTAAAGAACCCTTGAGGTTCACTCTAGCTTGTTGTGATAAGTTTGGGTTGAGATTTAAGTTCTTCTAAAGTCTTGGATGAGCTCTAATAAGAAATAAAATGAACTCGCATTCATATTTATATCCAAGCTTATGCATTGCATATTTACTTGAGCCTTGCATTCATGTTTATTTTCCAAGCTACCACTTAAAGTTAAAAGATAAGAAATGGAGTGCATATCATATTTAAGTTTTTGTTTAGCATATTTACTTTTCATCACTAAAGAATGTAAATATCTAAAACAAGAGCTTGTATATCACCTAATTAATCTCGAAACCTTTCTATTTCGGCCTTAAAGTCGATTGTTGCTGGGCCTAAAGCACTAAAATAAAGAATTGAACTTGCATATTTAAATTTCAAGTCTTGCATATTTATTTCAAGCCTTGCATATTTATATTTCAAGTCTTGCATATTTACTTTAAAGTTCTCACTTTACTCTATAATGAAAGATAAAAATGAAGCGCATAACATATTTACATTTTTGTCATCATTTAAAGACCTTAGAGCTTAAAAACTTGCCCATTTTATCTCAAGTTAAAGTTTAATATGGAAGCATTCTTTGAATGCATAATTTCGGTCATGTGGTAATGATGAACTTAGAATGAGTTTCATCTAGCTACAAGGGCCAACAATCTAAGTTTTAAGATTTTCTTTAAGCCTCATGAATTTTATAAAGTTAAGACCAACAAGATTTATGAATTGAATCCTCTTTTAAGAAGGAATTAAGTTGATTACTGACCTAAGGTTGTTTTTAGCCCCTTTGGTAAAATAAAATGGTTTGCAAAGAGTCTTAGAAGTCCTAAATTGGTTCCAAGAGAAACTAGCAACTTATATGCTTTAGAAAAGTCAAATTGTGTATCTTTTTGGGGCTTGACATTTCGGTTCTGCCATGATGAGTTTGCTACTGTATGATGATGTTATGATGTGTTAGAATGTGTGAAAATTTTATATGATGAGGTAGGAATACTTCTATGCATGATAGGAGAGAAACTAGCTTCATAGAAAAACCGTAAAGTTGGAATTTAACATGAGTTTGATCCCTTTAATCCTAATCAATGCCCAAACTGTTTTAGTATGATAACAATCAGTTTAGGATTGATTAATCATGAAAAATTTGGTTACATTTGAAGTAGGATTGAATTTTAGCACCTATAGAGAAACTAGTAACTAGAAAATCGTAAAAATGCAATTCTAGAACTCTTAGAACATTTAATTTTCTGATTTTGTACAACACCCTTATAATGTAGTAAAAATGATTTATAATTAGTTCAAAGGCTTAGTAATACCTCATAATTGGCTTAGATGTAATTTATAGCGCCTTAAGCGAAGACAGAACCGAGAAAGGGCCTAAAACGTAAGTTCTAGCGCCCCGTAATCATAGATATATAATTCTACCCTTGGAGTAAGGTGCTGCCCAGGTTTATTAAAGAACATAAGTGATAGTAAGATTTTTTAGAAGAGAATCCTTAGGTGCATAAGAAGTCGGTTGGGAATAATAGAATAATTACATCTCAAGATTAAGGCCCATAAAGGTCAAAGCATAGGATACCGTAGAATCAAGAGCATAATGAGTTTCAATGTTACATGTAGATGTATGTTTTATTTGAGAATGATTATGTAAACGTATGAAATTATGATTGAGGATACATGTTCTAATTGTTTATATGGCATAAAGCAAATTTGGAAGAAATTTGGCATGCCGTTGTTATGTTGCCGAATTTCTGACAAATTTGGGAACTTAGAAAGTTTTTGAAAAACCCATGAGATGTTCTTAAAAAGAGATGAGGTACTAAGATGTGTTCTTGGATGATACCGGTTCGGCCGAGCACCTCCAAAGAACTCATGTGACATCGGTACCAAGATGTATTCTTGGGTGACACCGGTTTAGCCGAGCAGCCCCACGAAATGCCCCCTAGCCCGTACTAGATAGTCGGGATTATGATTATGATACGCTTATCGGGATTGATAAGTAAGAACTAGTGACAACTAGTTAGGTATGAGCTCATAACCTAGAGATGTGACACGCTCTGGGTGACACCGGTTCGGCCGAGCACCCCTAGAGCGAATGTCTTTTTAGGGTGGCCCATGAGAAAGTAAAGTATGATGATTATGTCACAAAGTTTCCCATCTGAGATTTTAATTGCCACTTTATGCCACTACTATGATGTTACTTATTATTATGATGAATATTCTTGCATTAAGTAGTGCCATGCATACATTCTTTACTATGTTGCATCCATGACATTAAGAATCATTCTAAAATGAATGGACCTTGGCCAACTATGTTTTGAAACTTAAAAATGAACTTGGTACATGCTCACTTATTTCATACACTAAACCCAAGGTTCCTGAGGACGTAGATGATGACACCTAGATGAGAGGTTGCCCTACTAAGTTTCTTTAACAAGATTCTCACTCCCTCTATCATTTCTTTTCATCACGTCTTCAAATGGTGACCTTCGTGCTGTTCATTGACACCCCCACCTGGGAGGTGCACTACGACCCGGAGCACCGGTCGTATCATTTTGAGGGGAGCTGCACACTTCGAGTGTTTATGTTTTTGGGACGCCCCTTTTCTCACCTGTACATAGCTATCAATTTTCTCTGACTTCCCCGTATGGCGATGACATGATATTTGAGCGAGCGCGGACACACAACGAGAGGGCGCTCCGCACGTACTTTGTTGAGTCCGCCGCCCATGACTTCCCCGACTATGTCCCCCGTTCGAGGCATTCAGAGATTGACCCATCAGAGGATCCACCCACCTATCCATACTCTGAGAGTTTCGCCCCTACGCCCCCATTGAGGGTGGAGGGTAGCGAGGAGATGATCACACAGCCGAGGTTGGCTCGGAGGCAGTCCATGCATCCCTGTCGAGGAGCTCATGTCCAGCTGCAGTGAGTGCCCATTCTGGATGAGCTTCGTCTGTGGATCGGCTATATCCCGCCTTATCTGAACCACTAGTGGTAAAGGTGCTCGAGGAGTGATAGTGTACACACCACACGTAGATTAGGGTAACCTTCTTTTGTTCTGAAAGGTTGCCCATTTTAGGTGCACTAGGGTGTGGGTGTCTTCCCTTTTTAGATTTCCATGTATTTTCTATTTTCAGTTGTATTTGCTTGATGTTGTACTAAACTAAGTCCCATTTTTGAGTGGGCATATTATATATCCATTTATGCAATTTGTTTTATTATGTTGCACAATCACATGCTTCATGATCGGATGTTTATGACGTGTTTGTTTGGATTTGTGTTTTATTGCCGCTAGGCTTCATAGTTTGTTTCATCACTCGTCTCATCGCGCGGCTCTCACTTTGTTTTTCTTAATTCAAAAAAAAAATGTACCCGTATTTTCCGCTAAGTATTTTAAAACAAAGAGGAAACTATGACGTAATAGACTAATGGTTAACCTAAATATGTTCTAGAGTATTGGGTTAAAAATTATGATGTTACAGGTAGTTTGGATAGGGTGGAACATGGCCGATCCACGGACGAAGCTCGTCGGGAGTGGGCACACGGGATGCCTCAGCATGGGCACCATGTTGGGGTCGCATAGCTGGCCTTCGTGCCAACCTCGGCTGTGTAACCATCTCCTTGCTACCCTTCACGCTCTATACGGGAGTGGGGGCAGAACTCTCGAAATATAGGTGGGTAGGTGGATCTTCCGATGGGTCAGTTTCTGAATGCCTGGAGCGGGGAACATAGTCTGGGAAGTCACGAACGACAGATGCAGTGGTATATGTGCAGAGTATCCTCTCATTGTGCATCCGCGCACGCTCGAAGACCATGTCATTGCCAAAAGGGGAAATCAGAGAAAAGCGATAACTATGAACAGGGTGTGCGAAGGGTCGCCCTAAAAACATAAAAACTCGGACGGTGCAGTTCCCCTCAAAATGGTAGGACCGGTGCTCCAGATCAAAGAGAACCTCCCACGCTGGGGTGTCGATGAAGACCACAAACATCGCCATCGAAGTCTGAAGATATGACAGAAAAGAAAAATGAGCGAGAATCTTGTTAAAGAATCTCAGTAGGGGACCTCCTATCTAAGTGACATCGTCCACATCCTCAGGAACCTTGGGTTTATTGTAAAAAGATGTGCATGCATATAGTTCATTTTTAGGTTTTATACATAATCATCCAAGGTCTGTTCATTTTAGAATGAATCATAATGTCATGTATGCAACATAGCAAAGCATGAATGCATGATAATACATTATGCAAGAAAGCAATAGAACACAACATCAAGAAACATGATATAAGTGGCATGTAACTTTTCTTGTGAAACTGTCTCTTTTCTCAGCTATGTGACATTAAACATTATACTTTGCACCATGGGGGCAACCCTAAAAACATCTCTAGGTTATGAGCTCATACCTAACTAGTCATCACTAGTTTTTACTTATCCTATGATAAGCGTAACATAATAATCTTGACTTCTAGAGTACGAGCTAGGGGACATAAGGATCACCTATCATAAACTTTAATTCGTGGAGTCCATAGGAATATTTCCTTCTTTGAAATGCAATTACTGGCATCTAGTACATAGTTATTTGTCCGCTTTGGCAAGCTCGATGTTAATACCCTCACAGTTTTGTTCCTGGGGGTGCTCGGCTAAACCGGTGTCACCTAGAACGCGTCTAAATACTATGTCACATTTGTTCTTGGGCGTGCTCAGTTAAACTGGTGTCACCCAGAACGTATCTCATATCTTAAAAAAAAACTTTCTAAGTTCTCAAATTTGGCGAAAATTCGATAGCGTGTGGCTGTATACGGAATTTTCCCAAACTTGCTTTATGCCACAAAACATATATAGTATGTACATTCAATCACAATTCCATATTCAAAATTAACCATCAAGTCATATAAACATGTTCTTTATAACACATGCATCTACATATCATCACTTTAACATTCTTGAAAGGTAGTCATGCTCTTAACTAATATGCCGAGATTAGGGACCGGACTCAACTAATGCATATGCTATGCTCAAGGCAACTCATAGTCAACATACATTCCTTTGAAATAACAAACTTTATTATGTCACTTAACTCACCAAGTTTATGCCTTTGACCCTTATGGGTCTTAAACTTGCAATCTAGCTAACCTATTATCCGTTTTTAACCTTTTATGCACCTATAGGTTCATGACTAATAATTTTCACTTATTTTCATGATCCTAAATAATTTTGGACAACATCATAAAATGTAGGCAGAATTGATATCATTTAATTATGTGGTTCTAGAAACTACGTCCTAAACCCTTTCTAAGTTTCGTATTCAGCCATCTATCACCAAATTATCATGTTCCTAAAACAGAATTTATAATCTACATCCTTAAGGTTCTAGAATTCATGCTTTTTTACGGTTTTGTAGTTACTAATTTTTCTCTAAGTGCTAAAAATCATTCTTACACCAAAAGTTACCAAGTTTTCATAGTTAAACCATCCCAAACAGAATTTTATTCATACTAAAACAGTTTTGATAGTGGCTAAGGTTAATTTGGCCAAAGACCTCTAAAATCACAACTTTACGGTTTCCTAGTAAACTAGCTTTTTATCCAACATGCATAGAATAGTCTTCACTCCAATTCTTATCAATTTATACACATGCTAACATATTAAACATTACCAAATAGTAGCAAATATGCCAAGGCAGAGCCGAAATGATACACCTCGGGTAGCACATGAAAATTTCATTTTTAGTACATAAAAGTTACTAGTTCCTCTTGGAATCATTTTAGGACTTCTAAAACTCTTTGGAAACCAATTTAGTTCATTAAATTCATCATAAAATAAATAAGGGCAGTAGCTATTTTAAATCGTTCATGGTTGGGATTTAAAATATGAAATCATACTTGCAACATTCTTTGAGTTTAGGGTTTAGGGTTTATGCTTTATGCCACAAAACATATAGTGTATGTACATTCAATCATAATTCCATATTCAAAATCAAATCAAGTTTATCAATATCATACAACATATCTATTCATGGTTTATGCATCAACACATCGTAACATGCCATGATTTAAGAATAATCATTCCTAGCTCTTCATATATTTCTAGCATGTGCATCCCTAATATTTCATGTGAAACTTTATCATGCAAAGGATGAGTTCTATCTCTAGAGATCAATGCCCCATAAAATAAATATACTTATGATTCATGAATAGTCATACATTTCTCATCAATTTATGTCAGGCAATATCATAGATGCATGTATAAACAAGATCATTTATTTAAGCAACATAAGATCATGGCTTTATGACATTTAAGTAGAGAAAATGTTTATTGTATACTTTGCATTCTAGTAATCGATTACATGAGCCTTGTAATTGATTACACAGCTTCGAATTTCGAAACAGAGAAGTTGAAGGTTCTGGTAATGATTACATGAGCCTTGTAATCGATTACACAGCTTCAGATTTTTCAAAACAGGAAAGTTAAGAGCTCTGGTAATCGATTACATGGGCTTTGGAATCGATTACATCAAACTTGGGCCCCAAGAACATCTGAGTAACAGATTATGTGGAATGGTAATCGATTACTAGAGTTCCAGTACGTGCAATCGATTACATAATGCTATAATCGATTACTCAGGCCTAAAAGTTCATATCTGGTCTAGCAAAGCTCTCTGGTAATTGATTATATGGGCCTGGTAATCGATTACCAGCAGCTTCAAAATACAAAAATTTAAGTTTAAAAAACCTTCTAATTTATTCCTTCATTCTTAAACCATTTTAAACCTTGTTCCAACACTCACTTTGAAATCAAAACATTTTTGCAAAGATAAATTCCCATAGTTTCAAGATTTAGTTGAAAGAGTTAAGTCTTTGAGCCTTAGATCTTTAGGTGATGACACAAACATAAACATGCTAGTGCAAGTTTCATTTTAATCTTAGTATTATCAAGTGATAGCAGGGAAAAGTAATTGTGCAAGGCTTGAAAATAAACATGAGAATGCAAGTTCAGTCTTAATCTTTAAGTTTAGGTGTTGGCTTGAATCATAAATATGCTAGACAAGAAATGTAAATATGAAATGCAAGTTCATTTCTTATCCTTGAGCTTTAGGTGATGACTTGAAAAATAAATATGATATGCAAGTTCAATTCTTTATTTTAGTGCTCTAGGCCCCTTAGAGTTTTCACTTTAAATCAAAAATCAACTTTAAGGTTGATATTGGTAGGCTTTGAGATTAATTATTAAGGTGATAGCAAGGAAAATAAGCATGAATGCAAACCATTTCTTATCTATTTGAGTCCTAGGCTCAAGATCACTCTTTACAACAACATAGTTTCTTTGTTTGCTAAAAACCTTTTCAAAAGTGAGACCTTCAAGCTTTAGAGGTCTAATGAATGATGATTTTGCAACCAACACTCAAGATCCTCATCATCAAGCCATGTTTCTTCCAAATATAGGCCATTTGGCTGAAAATCAGAGGGAAGGAAAAGAAAGAGTAAGAACCAAAAACAGAAAGTGGAGAAGGAAAGAAGCATCAACATTGTATCTTTACAAACCAATAGATTAACAACAAAGGAAAAGAATACAACTCCCTACCTTGGATGTGTTTCTTGATTGAGAGGGAGAGCTTGGCCTTTGAAAAGAGTAGAGGAAGAAGAAGAAGAGCTCTTTGAGATAAGAGAAAGAAAACTTTGGAGGTGTAAGAGAAATGAGCAAAATGATCTCTTGGAGGGCTCCTTCTATTTATAGAGAAATGAAACACATGGGAGTAAAATGGAGGGAAGGGTAGCCGGCCAAAATGGAGGGAAAAGGAGGGAAAATGTCTTTTGTATGTGTCATTTCAAAGTATAGCTAGGAATGGTTGAAGGTATGGTTCTTTGAGTGTGAAATGTTATTAAAATAAATTAACATGTGATCAATTTGGAGGGGGAGTGGCCATGTGGTTCAATGGCCATGGGGGAGGAAAATTATTTAATTTCTTTAGTGTTATGATGTGGTTTAGAGGATAGGTTTAATTAGGTATTTGATTAGGAGTTTGTGGTTAAGTGTTTGAATGAGAAAGTGGGTAATTAAGGGCTTTTCAAGACAAGTTTTTGGAGTGGTCTTGGTTATTAGTAGAGTCAAACACCTTCTAATCAAGATTCTCAATCATATCTATTGGTTCCTTGATTTAAGGAAATTGATAGGAAGAACACTATTTGTTGATTCATGACATAATGTCTTGGTTTAGAGAAAAGGATTTTGAGTTTCTCTAAGCAATCTTAGGTTCTAATTAATTCAATTAATTATTTTAAATCTAGATTAATTATGGAAATTAATTAATCTTTGATTAGAGCCTAATATTGCTTAGATTTGCTTAATTCTGTCATAAAGCTCAGAATCACTGTTTTAGGGACAAAATCATAATTTGCTCAAAAACTGTTCGGAATCACTGGGACTTAAACAGACATGCCCAGACTCATAAAAACATCATTAAAAACCTTTGGGTGAAGTTCGGGCTCAAAAGGCTCATCAATCGGTGTTAAAACAGCCACATGAGTGTTTTGATTGTTTAGCGCATCGGAACTCGAAAACGAGATTGTTCTGCTTTATTAGCATACATACCACACATAATCCCCTTTTAACATTGAGATGACTTTTCAAGGACTGCTGGATCGGCTGTCCTTGAATTCCAGATGAAAAATGACCTCAGAGGTGTTACAGGAATGGAGAAGATGAAAAAGAAGAGAACTATTGAAGAAATGAGAGAACTTAAGACAACTCTTGAAAACTTAGGCTAGTAAATGAACCAAATGTGACCAAGTTCACCTAAGCATGGTATTTATAGAAAAACAAGGTGTGAAGGAGTGAATGGAAGGGGAGATGCCGCGACACTTATGGGCATGGAGAGAGGAAAAATATCTCTTCCATGTGGTCATTTAAAGGTAAGGTGCAAGGCATGGTGTAGGTATGGCTCAAGGTATGGTATGACATGCTTCTTTGAGTGTTTGAATGAATTAACATGTGATGCATTGGAGGGAGAAAAATCTTTCATTTAATTGTGGTTTTAGAGGTGTGTTTAGGCATATCTTTGATTAAGTTTAAGATTAGGAGTTGCTAAGTAAGTGTTTTAGGTGAGGTAATGGGCAATTAAGGATGTCAAGACATGATTAGAGAGTGTTCTTGCTTCATTAGTGAGATTAAAACTCATTTTGAAGTGTAAACAATTGTAGACACAATTCCTTGATTTAAGGAATTGGAAAAAGAATACACTATTCAAGATTCCATGACTTGGAATCTTGAGTTTTAAAAGAGCTTTAAGTTTAATCTAAGCAATTTTAGGTTCTAATTAACTTTAATAAATTATTTTGACTCTAGATTAATTATGGAAATTAATTAATCTTTGATTAAAGCTTAATATTAGGTTTGTTTAATTACGTCATTGAGTTCAAAATCACTATTCCAGGGGTAAAATCGTAATTTTGCATAAAAACTGCCCGGGACCATCGGGACTTAAACAAACATGCCTAGATTCAAAAAAACATCATTTTGAACCTTTCAGGAAAGTTCCGGGCTCAACGACACTTTATACCTGCGCAAAAATGCTATATGGGTATTTTGGTCATTTTAACCCGAAAGCTCAGAAAAAAGAGATTTTTCTGCTCTATTAACATTCATTCGCATACAAATCTTTGAACATTGAGTTGACCTTTCGAGGACTGTCGGGTTGGTTATTCTCGAATTTCAGGTGAAAAATGACCTCAGGGGCATTTTGGTCATTTTTGCTCAGACAAAAAAAAATCGAGGTGTTACAGTAGATGTGATTATGGAAGACTTTATGTCAAGATGTATTCACAATATCTATTGCTAAAGATCTCTTGCATGCTTTTCTGCTCTCCAAAAAGGTTCTTCTTTAAAAGTTTTGCATCTGCATAAGCATTCACGCATAAAACATGGCTATGCATTCTATCTTCATAACTCCTATATGAAGATTTGGTAAAGTGATTAAAAGATATCAAACAAGTGTCTTCTTGAAAACTTATATGTCGATTTGCAAGAACAGAAGAAGATTTGTCTACATGATCAATTAGTTGATCAGAGTATTATTCAAACTAGATACTATATCAGAAGTGCAATTTGCAAGATCAGAATGAAGATGGTTTGATTAGATAGAAGACGATTTGTTCAAAAAGAAAATGGGTTAGTCAGAAAGAAGATATTAAAGGTTAGAAATTTAAGGTATATACGGGAGGACAGAATTTGATACAAGAGGATGAGTATGTGATAAGTTTATAAAGATTCTTTAGAAAGTCAGAAAGTAAACTTTGATGTTCAGAAAGTCATGAGGTTCAAAAAGTAACTTTCTCAAAAAGTGATTTCAAATATTAGAAAACTCTCTTTCTGAAAGAAGTATAGAAAGGCAGGATAATTCCTAATCTTTTGTGTTTAGCTCTCTCATGTTGCTTCACCTTTAATCACGTCACATCACTTAAAAACCTCCACTTCTCACATATTATCTTTACCTTCATCTTCCTAAACACGTTACCTCAATCAGTTACCTTTCCTTTCTAAATCAGCAAACCCTCACTCAACAAACCCTGGCGCTACCTAATGCACATACATAAATCATATCATCAAGCATCATCATACTTAGTGGCATAAAGTGGTAATAGAAACATTCATATGGGACAAACTTAGTGACATAATCATAATCATGAAACTTCTCTTCCTTATGGGCTGCCTTAAAAGACAAGCGCTCTGGGGGTGCTCGGCCGAATCGGTGTCATCCAGAACGTGTCACATCTCTAGGTTATGAACTCATACCTTAACTAGTCATCACTAGTTTTTACTTACCACTTAACGATAAGCGTATTATAAATCATAAATCCCGACTATCTGAGTACGGGTTAGGGGGCAATCCTCTTAGGAGTGCTCGGCCGAACCGGTGTCACCTAAGAGTATAAATTGGTACCGATGTCACATGAGTTCTATGGAGGTGCTCGGCTGAACCGGTGTCATCCTAGAACCCATTTTAGTACCTTAATTTTTCAAAATCTCTTTAAGTCTCCAAATTTGTCGGAAATTCGGCGGCACGATGGCATTACGCCGAATTCCTTCCAAATTTGCTTTATGCCACATAAACATGTATCCTCATAAATTCCTCATATGAATAACATCATCATCATTTACATAACACATGCATCATCATAGAACATTCAAACGCTTACCCTTATGGTAGCTTATGCTTTGACCCTTACGGGTCTTAATCTTGAGATATAGTTCTCTAACATCCGTCGTTCATATGTTATGCACCTAAGGGCTCATAATAAATCATCATTCCTAATCCTCATGTTCATACTCAAATCTGAAAAGCATAGGGCAGAATTTCTGTCTTGTGGTTACGGGGTTCTAGAACTTACGTTTTAGACCCTTTCTTGGTTCCGTCTTCGCCTAAGGTGCTATAAATTAAATCTAAATCAATTATGAGACATTCCTACGCTTAGGGACTAATTATTAATCACGTTTATCATGTTGTAAGGGTGCTGGACAGAATCCAGAAAATTAAATGTGCTAAGAGTTCTAAACTTGCACTTTTACGGTTTTGTAGTGACTAGTTTTCCTCTAGGTGCTAGAATTCAATTCTAATCCAAATGTTACCAAGTTTTTCACGTCTAAACAATCCTAATCTGATTGTGCTCCCATTAAAACATTTTGGATAAGTTCCAAAAACAAATGGGTCAAAACTATGTTAAATTCTAGCTTTACGGTATTTCTAGTTAGCTAGTTTTCTTACCTATCATGCATAGAATCGTTTCTACATCATCATGTGATATTTTCACACATTCAAACTCATCAAAACATCACCATACAGTATCACACTCATCATGACAGAACCGAAATCATGGAGCTTCAATAAGAGAATTAAATTAACATTTCGAGGTACATAAGTTAACTAGTTTTTCTTGGAATCAATTTAGAATTTCTAAAAATTTTTGCAAATCGTTTTGATTCATCAAGAGGCTAAGAGAAGCCTTAGGTCAGTGACCAAAATATGTTTCATCTTCTAAAAGGGAATAAAGTCATATCTCATGATAACATAACCTTGTAAAGATTTGTAAAGCTTTAAGAAAAACTTAGATCATAGACTATTAGTCCTTGTAGCTAGATGAAAACTGATTACAAGTCCATCATCACTACTTGGCCGAAAATATGCATTCAAAGAATGCATTCACATTAAACTTTAACTTGAAATGAAATCGGCAAGTCTTTGAGCTCTATGTTCTTAAGTTATGACATAAAATAAACATGTTCATACTTTTCATTTTTAATCTTGCTTACAAAATAAGGTGATGACTTAAAATTAAATATGCAAGGCATAAACTTAAACGTGCAAGCTTGAATGTAAATATGCAAGGTTCAATTCTTTATTTTAGTGCTCTTGGCCCAACAACAATCGACTTTAAGGCCGAAATAGAAAGGCATTCGAGAAATTAATTAGGTGATAATGCAAGTTCAATTCTTTATTTTAGTGCTCTAGGCCCAACAACAATCGACTTTAAGGCCGAAATAGAAAGGCTTTGAGAATTAAATTAAGTGATGATGCAAGTTCCATTTTAATCTTTATGTTCTTAGGTGATACCTTGAAAGTAAAGGTGCATAGCAAGAATGTAAATATAAATGCAAGCATAAAATAAATTATGCAAGTTCATTTTATCTTTTTAGAGCTCTTAACAAGACTTTAAAGGAACTCAATCCTCAACCCAAACTCATCCAACCAAGGTTAAGTAAAGCTTAGAGTTCCTAGAACTCAAGACAACATTTTTAGAAAATCAAAACATTGAACATGTAGAAGAAAAGGAAATGACTGAAACATTCTAGGCAAGAAAAGGAATATTTGAAAACTCTAGAGTCGACGATCTTGGTGATATATTAACACCAACACCATGAATCCTCATCATTGAGTTCATAGAACCATTTTAAAACACCATCAAAGCTAAAGTTCTCAAGAGTTCAAGAAAGGAATAACTAGAAACATTTTTGCTCAAGAACAAAGATCAAGCTCTAGAGTTTGTTTCAAGTTATGAACATCATCATGAAACTCTCATCATCAAGCTCTCATTTCTTTGAACTTCAAGGCCCATGGCCGAAAATGAGAAAGAAAAAGGAGAAGAAAAGAAGTTCTAAAAAGAACCAAGAGAAACTATGAACATAAAGCTAGAACAAGAACTTTAAAGAAAAGAATACATGAAAGGAAATCCCTACTTGGTGTGATGATCTTGAAGATGGAAGAAGAAGATGAAGAAGGTGAAGAACTTGAAGAACACTGGAACTTTGAGAGAAAAGAAAAGCTTGGGTGCTCCTAAACTTAGCAAATGATCTAAAAGTGGTGCAAGCTTCCCAAGGCCATCTATTTATAGAGAAATGAAGCAAATGGAGGGTGTGAATGGGGGAGGGATTTTCGGCCACATGCATCAGAATTTGGGAGAAAAATATCTCTTACAAAGGCATGGTTGAAGGCATGGTGAGTTATGGGTTCAAGCATGGTGAGGTATGGTTCAAGGCATGGCTCAAGCATGGTTCTTTGAGTGAGAAATAAATCAACATGTGATGTAAATGGAGGAGGAGGTGGCCGAAATGCATCAGCCAATGGGGGAGGATTTCTTGCATTTTAATTGTGGTTTGGAGTTGTGTTTAGGTGTATCGTTGATTATGCTTAAGATTAGGAATTTGTAAGAAAGTGTTTAGGTAAGGAGATGGGTAATTAAGGTTGGCAAGACATAATTAGAGAGTGTTCTTGCATCATTAGTGAGTTATGAATTCATTTTAATGTATAAACAATTCTAGACACAATTCCTTGATTTAAGGAATTGGAAAGAGAAAATACTATTCAAGATTCCAATGCTAGGAAATCTTGAGTTCTAAAAAGAGATTTAAGTTTAATCTAAGCAATTTTAGGTTCTAATTAACTTTAATAAATCATTTTGACTCTAGATTAATTAGGGAAATTAATTAATCTTCATTTAGAGCCTAATATTGCTTGGGTTTGCTTAATTACGTCATTAGGCGTAAAAACACTATTCTAGGGGCAAAATCGTAATTTTGCACAAAACTGCTCGGGACCACCGGGACTTGAACAGAGACCTCTAGACACATGAAAACATGTTTTTAAACCTCTGGGGAAAGTTTCGGGCTCAAACGGCACTTCTACCCGCGTAAAAACGCTATAGGGGTATTTTGGTCATTTTGACCCGAAACTGCGGGAAACGAGATTTTCGCTTCCGGAAGCATTCAAAGGCCATTCAATCCCCTTCAAACATTGAGTTGACCCTTCGAGGATGACCGAGTTGGTTACCCTCGAATTTGGATCAGGAAATAACCTCAGGGACATTTTGGTCATTTCCCTCAGACAGAAAAATCGGGGTGTTACACCTACCTCAACATATATAATTTTTAAACATTATAACATATCAAAACAACATCATACAGCAGCAAACATACCAAGGCAGAATAAAAAAGTTTAGGCTCCAAAGAACACATAATCTCACACTTTCAGAACATATAAATTACTAGTTTCTCTTGGAATCGTTTTAGGACTTCTAAAACTCTTTGTAAATCATTTTATCTTATGAACAGGGACTAAAAATAGCCTTACGGCAATAGCTAATTTGAAGTATTCTTAGAAGAGGTTTAATTCATGAACCTTGTTTGTAATAACCTTATAAAACTCTTAAGGCCTAAGGAAAGTTTTAGAACATAGATTGTTGGCTCTTATGACTAAATGAAACTCGCATCAAGTTCATCATCATCACATGGCTGAAATATGCATCCATGGGGATGTTTCCATAACCAAACTTTAACTTGAGGCAAAGAGGGTAAGTCTTTGAGCTTCTAAGGTCTTTAAGTGATGACAACATGTAAACATACTATGCATCCCATTTATTCTTCATTAGAAAGTAAAGTGAGAACTTCAAAGTAAATATGAGATGCAAGAACTTGAAATATAAATATGAGGTGCCAGAAATATAAATATGCAAGACTTGAAAGTAAATATGCAAGTTCATTTTATCTTTTAGGATTTAAGTGATGACTTGAAATATAAATATGCTAGACAAGGAAATGTAAACATGAATGCAAGTCATTCTTTATTTTAGTGCTCTAGGCTCCACAACAATCGACTTTAAGGTTGAAATAGGCAAGCTTCGAGATTAATTATTAAGTGATATAAAAATGCAACTCTTGTTTTAATCTTTACATTTTAGGTGATGGCCAAAAAATAAATGTGCTAGGCAAGGAGAGTAAATATGAATGCAAGTTCATTTCATATTCTTCACTAGAGCTCTTGCAAGACTTTAAAAGAACTTAAACCTCAACCTAAACTTATCATAGCAAGATAAAGCAAGCTTTAGAGTTCTTGTACCAAGGTTTTCAAAGAAACCATATGGTGTGAACTTCATCATCAAACTCTAAGGAAATGGATTAAAAGAACAAACCAAGTTAACATTCCCTTGTACCCTTAAAAATGAAAGCTAAAAAACTTAGAGGAAAGAAAAGGAAAGAAACCGAAACCATGAGCAAGGAAAGGAACCATTTTGAAACTCTAGAGACCATGATCTTGATGATGTATTAACACCAACATCATATGTCCTCATCATTGAGTTCATATATTCATTTTAGTACATCATCAAAGTTAAGTTTCTCAAGAATAAGAAAGGAAGAAACCCAAAAATTTCTTTTACTCAAGAACCAAGATCAAGCTTTAGAGGTTACTCAAGTGATAAATATCATCATGGAACCTTCCTTATCAAACTCTCATTTCCAAGTTCTCAAAGGCTCTTGGCTGAAAAACAAAGAGGAAGAAAAGAAGTTCTAAAAAGTTTCAAGAGAAACCATAAAGCACATTGCTAAATAAGAACTTTAATGAATGAAACACTTAGAAGAAAATCCCTACCAAGTGATTTGAGGTTAAGATGAGTGAAGAAGATGAAAAAGTTGAAGAAGAGGAGCTCTTGAACTTGAGAGAAAAAGAAAAGCTCAAAGTGCTCTTGAAAACTCAAACTTAGCAAATGAACTAAAAGTGATTCAAGTTCATCCAAGGATGCTATTTATAGAGAAATAAAATAATATGAGAGGTGAAATGGAGGGAGGAGTTTCGGCCAAGTCATGCAGCCCTATGAGTTCCATGAGGTGAGATATTGTATTCTTGAAGCATGATGAGTTATGGCTCAAGGTAAGGTGAGGTATGGCTCAAAGCATAGTGTAGGCATGGTTCTTCGATTGTTTAAAATTTCAAACATGTGATGGAAATAGGGGGAGGAGCGGCCGAATTGCATCAGCCAAGGGGGAGGAAAATCTCTCTTTTTAATTGTGTTTTAGAGTTGTGTTTAGGTGTGTCTTTGATTAGGCTTAAGTTTAGGAATTTGTGAGAAAGTGCTAAGGTGACTAAGGATGTAATTAAAGATTTCAACACAAGATTAGGGAGTGCTCTTGCTTCATTAGTGAGATAAAAACTCATTTTAGTGTATAAATAACTCTAGACACAATTCCTTAATTTAAGGAATTGGAGAGAGAAAACACTATTTAAGATTTCAAGACTAGAAATCTTGAGTTTTAAAAAGAGATTTAGGTTTAATTTAAGAAATTTTAGGTTCTAATTAATTTTAATAACTTATTTTGACTCTAGATTAATTATGAAAATTAATTAATCTTTGATTAGAGCCTAATATTGCTTAGGTTTACTTAATTACATCATTAAGCTCAAACGGCACTATTCTAGGGACAAAATTGTAATTTTTCACAAAACAGCCCAGGATCATCGGGACCTAAACAAATACTTTTAAATACATAAAAACATCATTTTAAACCTTTTGGGAAAGTTTCGAGTTTGAACAGCACCTTTACCCGCGTAAAAACGCTATAGGGGTATTTTGATCGTTTTGACCTGAAACTGTAGAAAATAAGATTTTCGTTTTCGAAATCACTCAAGGACCATCTAATTCCCTTCAAACATTGAGTTGACCCTTCGAGGACTGCCGAGCCGGCTATCCTCGAATCCCAGGCAGAAAATGACCTCAGGGGCATTTTGGTCATTTTTCTCTTAGACAGAAAAATTGGGGCGTTACAGGATAAATGAAAGAAAGTCATGTTATGGTTGTTATTTATCCATGAGCATTAATATTAGCACCTTATGTCTTACATTGCCATGCATTTCATGTTAAGGCATGTTGCATTCATGACATCCAAGATACATATTAAAATGAATGGGCCTTAGTAAATGGTACCTTAGAACTTTAAAAATTGAATCTTATGCATGTTCACCCTTTTTATGAAAAAACCCGAGGTTCTTGAGGACGTAGACGATGACACCAAGATAGGAGTATACGTTACTGATATTCTTTACTAAGTTTCTTACTCCCTTTATCTTTTCTTTCCATCGGATCTTCAGAGGATGATGGCAGCCTTCGTGATCTATGTTGACACACCGATGTGGGAGCTTCATTTTGACACAACACACCAGTCATACCATTTCATGGGCCATTGTTCCATGCATATGTTCGTATTTCTCGATCGCCCCTTTGCCTAGCCAGTTACTAGCTTCCGGTTTACGCCGACTGCACCTTCACCGATGACCTGCTCTTCAAACACACACGCCCCCGAGGAGAGCGTGTCCGTTGTACCCCCGATGCTGCCTCTGCCATCTACGCCTACCTGGAGTACGTTCCCTGCTCACCCTCAATGCATTCTGAGACTAACCCCTCCGAGACAAACATCCCATCCATGGGTTCCTCCCCCACTGTGCCCATGGAGTTGGACAGCGAGGCTACCATGACGCAGCTACTTCGAGGAGGCAGGATGAGGATGGTGCCTTGCCGTGGAGGGCATGTTCGACCCGCTCACCACTTAGCCACCCCGACGAGTTGGTCCAGCGGGTTGGGTATGTCCCTCCCCATGGTGAGCAGGAGTAGGAGCAGGCAGCTGACTCATAGTGCACACACACATACATACACTTATGTAGTTAGGGGATTTAGTTGTATTTTCTTTATGTTATGCATGGATGACTGTATTAACACTACTACTATTTCTTGTCTGGTGTATGGTATCTCTATTTATGTATCTAACTGTGTTGTTGTTTCGCTTATGGTTTTATATTTGATATGTCATGAATTTCCTTTTGATTAATTGCAAGGTAACGATGTAGTTTACTTTATGCATGCACAAGGCTCACGTTTTGCTTTCATTCCAAAAGAAAAATTTTACCCATATTTCCCTAAGTATTGTTTTTTTAAAAAAACTAGAACTGGAATAAAAGAGTAATAACTAATAATTAACTTGAACACATCCTAGGTGTATTGAGTTAACTATTAGGATGTTACAAAGACTATCCTATGTCAACTACATGCATGAGCACCATCAAGTCTGCTACTAGCTCCTACTACTGCCCGCCCCAAAGAAGAGGAACATATCCAACCCACTAAGCCAGTTCGGCCGGGGTGGCCAAACAGTGCACAGGTCGGCATGGGCTCTACGGCGGGGTATCATCCTCACTCGTCCTCCGCGGATTGGCTGCGTCATGGTGGCCTCACTGCCTTTCACCAAAATCCATGGCCACGGTAGGGGAAGAGCCCTTGGATGGCACCTGGGTAGCGGAGTCCTCAGATGGATCCGTCTCTGAATGAACCGTGGGGGAACGGGGCACATACTCTAGGAAGTCACGGATGGAAGAAGCGGCTAGTTGGGTGCGGTGAGTCCACTCCTCGTGAGGTCTTACATGCTTGAAGATGAGATCGTCACCAAAAGGAGAAGTAGGAGAGAACCGGAAGCTAGAAACTGGGTGTTCGAAGGGGCAATCCATGTATACAAAAAGGCAAACGGCACAATGACCCACGAAGTGATATGACCGATAGGCAGCGTCATAGTACATCTCCTAAGTAGGCACGTCAATGTAGATCATGAACGTCGCCATTGACCTCTGAAGACGCGATGGAAGGAAAAGATAGAAGAAGTGAGAAATTTGATAAAGAATCTTAGTAGGGTGTCCTTCTATCCTAGTGTAATCATCTACGTCCTCAGGTGTAACATCCTAATGATTAACCTAAATATGTTCTAGAGTATTGGGTTAAAAATTAAGATGTTACAATGTAACACCCCCATGTTACATCCTGATATAGTTCACTTGATGTAGCACCTCGTACTACATCCTGATATATATCACAATAGCATGCTGTTCTCAATACATTGCTTTCCTCAAAACGTTGTAACACCTTTTGTTACAACCTGATATAGTTCACTTGTTGTAGCACCTTGTACTACAACCTGATGTAGACCACACAGTGAATCCATGAGCTTACAATCAAGTAATTGATATTAAATAAGGCTTACTTTCTTAAGCTTTCTCTTGTCATAAGAATCTTTAGAAAATCTCATGATTATCAAGTAAAATCTCTTCTCAATAATTCTATTTCTCATGTTTTTGCTTTGAGATTTCCTTGAAATCTCCTTAACTTTGATGAGATTTTCTCTGTTAAGTCTCCTGAATTATTGTGAGACTCTTCTCTTTAAAAATCTCTTGAATTCTAATGAGAAATTTTGTCCAAAATCTACTGAAGTCTTAAGAGATATCCTATTCAAAAATCTACTGAAGTCTTATGAGATATCCTATTCAAAAATCTCTATTTAATTTTTATGAGATTTATCGATAAAATCTAGTAAACTGTGATGAGAATTTTCTATAAAAGCTGTTAAACTGTTACGAGATTTTTCTGCAAAGTCTGCTAAACTTTTATGAGATATTATATTATCATAACCTGTAAAACTCCTTCTGTGATAACTCTTATAAATTTTAAGGAAAATAAACCAGGTCTCTTAGGTGAACTTCAAGCCTTTTCTTCTATGAATCAAAAATCTCTTTGTTGCTTAATATATCTTTTATATCAATTCAATCAATCCACAAGAATTTTTATCCATTGCACCCTTTCTCATCTATCAAGTTCACGTACACACACACACATCTTGAAAAAATTTTAGATTTCACAACAAAATTTCTAGCATATCTGAAGAGTTTGTCTAGCAAATAGCCAACCAATCACAAGCAATAGACATAGAATCTTTCCTATCTTTCTCCAAGCTTTTTTTTTTGACAAACTTTTTCTTCTCTAATCCAAGCATTAACCCACCTTTTAGCCCCTTATATGAGCTAGCTACTATTTGGACCAACTTGAAAGGGAAAAACAAGGTTTTGGATTGAGTTTGTTGTAGAAGAAGTGTTCTTGACCTAATTTAGGTATTTATCTAAGAGTATCCTTTATAAGTATGATGGTTTAATAGAGTTTTAAGGAGAAAATTTGAAGATGTATAAAGGAAAGAAAAAGAAACGTGAAAGCTGTAATAGAGAAGGAAGAATAAACTATTTTCATTTTGATTTATGCATACATGACACTTGGAGAGCAAGAAGTCATAAAAGATAAATATCCTTATTTGCGGATCAACTTGTCTTGTATCTTTATTAGAAATGTCTATATCTATTTGATTGTCCTAAGTAAAAACTATATATGAGATCTGATAATATCCATTATTTATACCAGTTTCAGTGTTTTGGTATACCAGTTATGTAATATCCTAATTTTCAACCAATACTCTTAGAACGCATTTAGGTTAACCATTAGTCTATCACTCTTTTAGTCTCATTCTTTAAAATACTTAACAGAAAATATGGATAAAAGTTTTTTGAAACGTAAATGTAAGGTAAGAGCCGCGTTTATCTCAAATGAGCATTATCATAGAACGTATCTCATACGAAAAGAAGCATAAGGTAAGAACATCAAATAACTACATAACATAAGACGATCATGTTCACAACAACAATAATATTATATTAATATAATAAAATGCCCACCTATGAAAGGCGGGATGAGTTTGATACATCATAAGTGCAAATACAACCGAAAGGAAAATACAAGGAAAGCATAAAAGAAATCACCTCTACCCTAGTGCACCTAAAATGGATAACCTCTAGAACAAAAGAAGGCTGTCCTAGTCTATGCGTGGTGTGTGCACTAACACTCCCCCAAGAGCCTCTACTGGTGCAGGCCCGAAAAGGGCGAGAAATAACCAATCCACTGACGTATCTCGGCAGGAGTAGCCACTCTACATGGTTGGATGTGAGCTCTGCGATGGGGGCACATGGCTAGCCTCCGGGCCAACCTCAGCTGAGTCACAGTCTCCTCGCTACCCTTTCTTATGAATGGGGGGAGGGGACAAAGCTCTCACTGTATAGGTAGGTCGGTGGGTCTTCCGAGGGATCGTCCTCCAAAGACTGTGAGCAAGGCACTTAGTCTGGGAAGTCATGTACAGCTGACGCAGTGGTGTGGGTATGAAGAATCCTCTTATTGTGCTTTTGAGCATGCTCAAACACCATATCGTCTCCATAGAGGGATGTCGGGGAAAATCAATAGCTGGGTACTAGGTATGCAAAGGGGCGTCCTACAAACATGAAAACTCTGACAGTGCAACGCTTCTCAAAATGGTAGGACTGGTGCTCCGGATCAAAGTGGACCTTCCATACCGGGGTGTCGATGAAGACCACAAATGTCGCCATCGGAATCTGAAGACGTGACGGAAAAGAAAGGGAGAAAGAAAGGTAGTGAGAATCTTACTAAAGAATCTCAGTAAGGAACCTCCTACCTAAGTGACATCGTCAACGTCCTCAGGAACCTTGGGTTTATTATAAAAAGGTGTACATGCATAAAGTTTGTTATTAGGTTTTAAACATAATTATGTAAGGCCAGTTCATTTTAGAATGAATCTTAATATCATGTATGCAACATAGCAAAGCATGAATACATGATAATACATTATGCAAGAAAGCAATAGAATAAAACATCAAGAAACACCATATAAGTGGCATAAAGTGGCATGTAACTTTTCATGTGAAACTTTCTCTTTTCTTAACTATGTGACATTAAACCTTACACTTTGCATCATGGGGGCCGCCCTAAAAACACCTTTAGGTTATGAGCTCATACCTAGCTAGTCGTCACTAGTTCTTACTTATCCTATTATAAGCGTAACATAATAATCCCGACTTCCAGAGTACGGGCTAGGAGGCATAAGGATCACCTATCATAACCTTTAATTCGGGGAGTCCAAAGGAATATTTCTTTCTTTGAAGCGCTCATCTAGTATCTAGTACACAATGAATTATCCGCTTTGGCAAGCTCTATGTCAATACCCTCATGGATTTGCTTTCTCCCCACCGGAGCGAGAGATGTAACATCCTAATTTTTAACCCAATACTCTAGAACATACTTAGGTTAATCATTAGTCTGTTACTTCATAGTTCTCATTTTTACTTTGAAATACTTAGCGGAAAATACGGGTAAATTTTTTTTGAAATACAAAATGGGAGCCGCGTGATACGATACAACACGTAAAGGACAAAACATACATCTCACAACATCATAGCATAAGGCACATAAAGGCACATCATGAGAAACACTGAATATCATCTCATATATATATATATAACTTGCCCACTTATAAGTATGGGACTTAATTTAGTACAAAGGAATACATGAAAGAAAATACGACATAAACATAAACATAAACTACTCCCCTACCCAAGTGCAACTAACGGGATGACCTCTGGAACAAAAGGAGGTTCATCTCTATCTAAGTGGTGTGTGCTCTACCCGGGTACTCCATCGGTCGAACGTCACCTCCTACTGACGTCCATCTCGCAAGCGAGGCACATATCCGGGAAACTAGGCGAGCTCCTCAGGCGTAAAGAGACGGAACGGGGATCGAGAGTGACCCCCGCAACGTGGCCGCATCTCCGATCGTCGTGCAAGCCATGGCTGAGTCACGGTATCCTCATTGCCCTCCCTCATCAATGGTGGAGAGGGGGCAGAGCTCCCGCTATACGGATGGGTAGGCGGGTCGGTCTCTGAGAAGTAGGTTCGGGGCACATAATCGGGATAGTCTCGCATGGCTGAGGTGGTGGTGTGCATGCGGAGCACTCTCTCGTTATGCATACGTGCGCGCTCAAAAACCCGCTCGTCATCGCCGTAGGGTGCGGCCGGGGAAAAGCGATGGGTGTGCACGGGATGAGCGAAGGGACGTCCTACGAACATGAAAACTCGCACCGTGCACTGTCCCTCAAAATGGTATGACTCGTGAGCCGGGTCATAGTGCACCTCCCATATCGGGGTGTCCACGAATTCCACGAACGTCGCCATCTGAAGACGTGACGGAAAGAAAAAGATAGAGGGAGTGAGAATCTTGCTAAAGAATCTCAGTAGGGCCTCCTACTACCTAGGTGTCATCGTCTACGTCCTCAGGAACCTTGGGTTTAGTTGTAACATCCTAATTTTTAACCCAATACTCTAGAACATATTTAGGTTAATCATTAGTCTATTACTTTTTTAGTCTCATTCCTTAGAATCTTTCATTAAAATACTTAGCGGAAAATACGAATAAATTTTTCTTTTTGAAACTTGAAAGCAAAACGCGAGCCGCGCACTAACCTAACGTTCGTCATAACCATAACGTGCAGGAAAAAGTAACCACACCATTGATAATCATGAAACGTAGTATTATACATTACGATCACAATATCATCACATCTTCATAGATACATAGACTACTAACATCATAGTACCATCATTTACATCAAAACATGCCCACATATGTGAAGTCATCCTTATCCACCTATGAGGTTAGATAAGTGTCAACCCAAAAAGCTAAGCTATCTATGCCTCATGGCGACCCTCTACTCAAATGCTAGCTAGTGTGTCCCTTAAGCGCGCGCCTCAAAAGAAGTCACGAACCTCGTTGTAATCCTCATCTAGCGACGACACGGAAGAAAAGGAAGGGATGAGAAACTCAATTCGAGATTCTCAGTAGGGACTCTCGACTCTAACACTAGTGTCATCGTCGTCGTCCCCAGCCACCTCGGTTTTAATTATGAAAAAGGTGTACATGCATAAGGATTGGTTTTAGGCTTTACAAATCTAATTATCCGAAGTGGGTGTCTTTTAGTATGTGTCTTAATGACATGAATGCAACAGATATTTGATGAATGCATGATAATACCATATGCACATTAACACAAAAATCGTAATACTTGGGCACATCATAAAGGAACATAAATCATATACATGGCACGAAAAAGGCATAGTACTTTTCTTGTGGCATCTTTCTCATAAGTAAAACTCTTAAGTTCTTTTTCTTAAAGACCACCCTCTTAACATATCCACCAAATATCCAACCGATTCACCGGCCCGGCGATAATCTGGTCACCAAACTACATCTCACCTATCGCCTAGGAATGAGCTCATTCCTAACTAGTCGTCACTAGATTTAATATGGGCTAATAGAGGGGGTATACATAACTTTCTCGGATCACCTATCTTAGGATCATTTCCTTCTTTGAAACGCTCTACTGGTATCTAGTACACAATAATTGTCCGCTTTGGCAAGCTCAATGTCAATACCCTCACGGATTTGTTTCCTCCCCACCGTAGCGGGAGAAATGCGTCTCAGTACTTTGTCACATCCGTTCTGGGGGTGCTCGGCCGAACCGGTGTCAGCCAGAACCTATCTGAGGGTGCTCGGCGAAACCGGTGTCACCAGGAGTTTTCACAAAGTTTTCTCAAATTCTTAAGTCTGATGCGAAATTGGCAACAGAACGGCATACACCGGATTTCCTTCAAACTTGCTTTATGCCACGAAACATATAGAGCATGCATAGTCATTCAACATCAACATAAGGCATCATATTCATCGTATGCATCGTAAGCATCATAATATCATAATTTTACATAACGCATCGTGGCGGGAGCATCAACACATCAATACTATACGCTCTCATCGAGATCAGATGCTCAAGTTGTTCTCGTAATAAAACATATATCCTCATGAATTCCTCATATGAATATCATCATCATCATTTACATAACATACATCATCATGGAACATTCAACCGTTTATCCTTACGGTAGCTTATGCTTTGACCCTTACGGGTCTTAATCTTGAGATATAATTCTCTAACATCCCACGCTCATATTTTTATGCACCTAAGGGCTCATAATTAATCATCATTCCTAATCCTCATGTTCATACTTAAATCTGAAAAGCATAGGGCAGAATCTCTAACTTGTATTTACGGGGTTCTAGAACTTACGTTTTAGACCCTTTCTCGGTTTCGTCTTCGCCTAAGGCGCTATGAATTAAATCTAAATCAATTATGAGGCATTCCTATGCTTAAGGACTAATTATTAATCATGTTTATCATGTTGTAAGGGTGCTGGACAGAATCCAGAAAAATAAACGTTCTAAGAGTTCTAAACTTGCACTTTTACGGTTTTCTAGTTACTAGTTTCCCTATAGGTGCTAGAATTCGATTCTAATTCAAATGATACCAAGTTTTTCATGTCTAAACAATCTAAATCTGATTATGTTCCCATTAAAACAGTTTGGAAAGAATCCATAAACAAATGGGTTAAAACTACGTCAAATTCCAACTTTACGGTATTTCTAGTTAGCTAGTTTCTTACCTATTATGCATAGGATCGCTTCTACATCATCATATGATATTTTCACACATTCCAACACGTCCAAACATCATCATACAACATCACACTCATCATATCAGAACCGAAAACATTTAACTTCAATAAGAGAGTTAAATTGACATTTCTAGGTACATAAGTTAACTAGTTTCTCTTGGAATCGTTCTAGAACTTCTAAAACTCTTTGCAAAACATTTTAATTCATCAAGAGGCTAAGTGAAGCCTTAGGTCACTGACCAAAACATATTCCATCCCCTAGAAGATAATAAAATCACAACTTGTGATGACATAACCTTATAAAGATTTGTAAAGCTTTAGGGAAAACTTAGAACATAGACTATTGGTCATAGTAGCTAGATGAAAACTCATTGCAAGTCCATCATCACTACTTGGCCGAAATTATGCATTCAAGGAATACATTCACATTTAACTTTATCTTGGAATGAAATGGGCAAGTCTTTGAGCTCTAGGTTCTTAAGTTACGACATAAACTAAACATGCTCATGCTTTTCATTTTTAATCTTGCTTACAAAGTAAAGCGATGACTTAAATTTAAATATGCAAGGCATAAACTTAAACGTGCAAACTTGAAAGTAAACATGCGAGGCATAAACTTAAACGTGCAAGCTTGAAGGTAAATATGCATGGTTTAATTCTTTATTTTAGTGCTCTTGGCCCAACAACAATCGGCTTTAAGGCCGAAATAGATAGGCATTCGAGAAATTAATTAGGTGGTAATGCAAGTTCAATTCTTTATTTTAGTGCTCTAGGCCCAACAACAATCGACTTTAAGGCCGAAATAGAAAGGCTTCGAGAATTAAATTAAGTGATGATACAAGTTCCATTTTAATCTTTATGTTCTTAGGTGATAGCTAGAAAGCAAAGATGCATAGCAAGAATGTAAATATGGATGTAAGCATAAAATAAATTATGCAAGTTCATTTTATCTTTCTAGAGCTCTTAACAAGACTTTAAAGGAATTTAAACCATAACCCAAACTCATCCAAACAAGTTAAAGTCAAGCTTAGAGTTCTTTACAACTTAACATAATATTTTTAGGAAATCAAACCATGAAGCTTAGAAAAATTTAAGGAAATGGCCGAAATCTTCAAGAAGAAAAAGGAACATTTTAAAACTCTAGAGTTCATGATCTTGATGATATATTAACACCAACATCATGAGTCCTCATCATTGAGTTCATAGAGCCATTTTAAAACATCATTAAAGCTAAAGTTCTCAAGAGTTCAAGAAAGGAAAAACTAGAAACATTTTTGCTCAAGAACAAAGATCAAGCTCTAGAGTTTGTTTCAAGTGATGAACATCATCATGAAACTCTCATCATCAAGCTCTCATTCCTTTGTTCTCTAAGGCCTATGGCCGAAAATGGGAAGGAAAGAGGAGTGGAAATGAAGTTCTAAAGAGAAACAAGAGAAACTATGAACATCAAGCTTGAAACAAGAACCTTAAAGAAAAGAATACATGAAAGAAAATCCCTACTTGGTGTGATGTTCTTGAAGATGGAAGAAGAAGATGAAGAAGATGAAGAACTTGAAGAACTTGAAGATCTTGAAGAACACAAGAATTTTGAGAGAAAAAGAAAAGTTTTGAGTGTTCCTAAACTTAGCAAATGATCTAAAAGTGGTGCAAGCTTCCCAAGGCCATCTATTTATAGAGAAATGAAGCAAATGGAGGGTGCAAAGTGAGGAGGAGGTTTCGGCCATCAGATGGGGAGGGAGACCATGAGTTCCATGAGGTGAGATAATGTGGTCTTGAGGCATGGTGAGGTATGGTTCAAGGTATGGCCTCAAGCATGGTTCTTTGAGTGAGAAAATAATTTAACATGTGGTCAAAGGGGGATGAGGTGGCCGAAATTCATCAGCCCATGGGGGAGGATTTCTTGCATTTTAATTGTGGTTTAGAGTTGTGTTTAGGTGTATCTTTGATTATGCTTAAGATTAGGAATTTGTAAGAAAGTGTTTAGGTAAGGAAAATGGATAATTAAGGTGGTCTAGACATAATTAAGGAGTGGTCTTGCACCATTAGTGAGTTAAATCCTCAATTTAGAGTCTAAACAACTCTAGACACATTTCCTTGATTTAAGGAATTGGAGAGAGAAAACACTATTCAAGATTCCAAGACTAGGAGTCTTGAGTTCTAAAAAGGGATTTAAGTTTAATCTAAGCAATTTTAGGTTCTAATTAACTTTAATAAATTATTTTGACTCTAGATTAATTAGGGAAATTAATTAATCTTCATTTAGAGCCTAATATTGCTTAGGTTTGCTTAATTACGTCATTAAGCTCAAAAACACTATTCTAGGGGCAAAATCGTAATTTTGCACTAAAACTGCCCGGGACCATCGGGACTTGAACAGAGACCTCTAGACACATGAAAACGTGTTTTTAAACCTCTGGGGAAAGTTTCGGGCTCAAACGGCACCTTTACCCGCGTAAAACGCTACAGGGGTATTTTGGTCATTTTGACCCGAAACTGCGGAAAACGAGATTTTTGCTTCCGGGAGCATTCAAAGGCCATTCAATCCCCTTCAAACATTGAGTTGACCCTTCGAGGATGACCGAGTTGGTTACCCTCGAGTTCGGGTCAGGAAATGACCTCAGGGGCATTTTGGTCATTTCCCTCGGACAGAAAAATCGGGGTGTTACATTAGTTATGCAAAGTAAGTGAGCATGCATTAAGTCCATTTTTAGGTTCTAAAACATAGTTTAGCCAAGGTCCGTTCATTTTAGCATGGTTCTTAATGTCGTGGATGCAACATAATAGAGAATGTATACATGACGCTACCTAATGCACATACATAAATCATATATCATCAAGCATCATCATACTTAGTGGCATAAAGTGGCAATAGAAACATTCATATAGGACAAACTTAGTAACATAATCATAATCATGAAACTTCTCTTCCTCATGGGCCGCCCTAAAAGACAAGCGCTCTGGGGGTGCTCGGCCGAACGGTGTCACCCGAGCGTGTCACATCTCTAGGTTATGAGCTCATACCTTAACTAGTCGTCACTAGTTCTTACTTACCACTTAACGATAAGCGTATCATAAATCATAAATCCCGACTATCTGAGTACGGGTTAGGGGGCAATTCTCTTAGGGGTGCTCGACCGAACCGGTGTCACCTAAGAGTATAAATTGGTACCGATGTCACATGAGTTCTATGGAGGTGCTCGGCCGAACTGGTGTCATCCTAGAACCCATCTTAGTACCTTAATTTTCAAAATCTCTTTAAGTCCCCAAATTTGTCGGGAATTCGGTGGCACAATGGCATTACGCTGAATTCCTTCCAAATTTGCTTTATGCCATATAAACATATATCCCCATGAATTCCTCATATGAATAACATCATCATCATTTACATACTACATGCATCATCATAGAACATTCAAACGCTTACCCGTACGGTAGCTTATGCTTTGACCCTTACGGGTCTTAATCTTGAGATATAGTTCTCTAACATCTGTTGTTCATATTTTATGCACCTAAGTGCTCATAATTAATCATCATTCCTAATTCTCATATTCATTCTCAAATCTGAAAAGCATAGGGCAGAATTTCTAACTTGTGGTTATGGGGTTCTAGAACTTACGTTTTAGACCCTTTCTCGGTTCCGTCTTCGCCTAAGGCGCTATAAATAAAATATAAATCAATTATGAGACATTCCTATGCTTAAGAACTAATTATAAATCACATTTATCATGTTGTAACGTTGCTGGACAGAATCCAGAAAACTAAATGTTCTAAGAGTTCTACATTTGCATTTTTACGGTTTTCTAGTTACTATATTCCCTATAGGTGCTAAAATTCAATTCTAATCCAAATGCTACCAAGTTTTTCGTGTCTAAACAATCCCAATCTGATTATGTTCCCATTAAAACAGTTTGGATAAGTTCCAAAAACAAATGGGTCAAAACTATGTTAAATTCTAGCTTCACGGTATTCCTAGTTAGCTAGTTTCTTACCTATTATGCATAGAATCATTTCTACATCATCATATGATATTTTCACACATTCTAACACATCAAAACATCAGCATACAGCATCACACTCATCATGACAGATCCGAAATCATGGAGCTTCAGTAAGAGAATTAAATTAACATTTCGAGGAACATAAGTTAACTAGTTTCTCTTGGAATCAAATTAGAATTTCTAAAACTCTTTGCAAATCATTTTAATTCATCAAGAGGCTAAGAGAAGCCTTAGGTCAGTGACCAAAATATATTTCATCTTCTAAAAGGGAATAAGGTCATATCTCATGGTAACATAACCTTGTAAAGATTTGTAAAGCTTTAAGAAAAACTTAGAATATAGACTATTGGTCCTTGTAGCTAGATGAAGACTCATTGCAAGTCCATCATCACTTCATGGCCGAAAACATGCATTCAAAGAATGCATTCACATTAAACTTTAACTTGAAATGAAATGGGCAAGTCTTTGAGCTCTAGGTTCTTAAGTTATGACATAAAATAAACGTGCTCATGCTTTTCATTTTTAATCTTGCTTACAAAATAGAGTGATGACGTAAAACAAATATGCAAGGCATAAACTTAAACGTGCAAGCTTGAAAGTAAATATGCAAGGTTCAATTCTTTATTTTAGTGCTCTTGGCCCAATAACAATCGACTTTAAGGCTGAAATAGAAAGGCATTCGAGAAATTAATTAGGTGATAATGCAAGTTCAATTCTTTATTTTAGTGCTCTAGGCCCAACAACAATCGACTTTAAGGCCGAAATAGAAAGGCTTTGAGAATTAAATTAAGTGATGATGCAAGTTCCATTTTAATCTTTATGTTCTTAGGTGATAGCTTGAAAGCAAGAATGTAAATATAAATGCAAGCATAAAATAAATTATGCAAGTTCATTTTATCTTTCTAGAGCTCTTAACAAGACTTTAAAGGAACTTAAACCTTAACCCAAACTCATCAAACCAAGGTCAAGTAAAGTCTAGAGTCCTTAGAACTCAACATAATATTTTTCGAAAATCAAAACATTTAGCATGTAAAAGAAAAGGAAGTGGCCGAAACTTCAAGAAGGAAAAGGAACATTTTAAAACTCTAGGGTCCATGATCTTGATGATATATTAACACCAACATCATGAGACCTCATCATTGAGTCCTTAGAAACATTTTGAAACATCACCAAATATAGAATTCTCAAGAGTTCAAGAAAGGAAGAACTAGAAACATTTTTGCTCAAGAACAAAGATCAAGCTCTAGAGTTTGTTTCAAGTGATAAACATCATCATGAAACTCTCATCATCAAGCTCTCATTTCTTTGAACTCCAAGGCCTATGACCGAAGATGAAAAGGAAAAAGGAGTAGAAGAGAAGTTCTAAAAAGAAACAAGAGAAACTATGAACATCAAACTTGAAACAAGAACTTTAAAGAAGAGAATACATGGAAGGAAATACCTACTTGGTGTGATGATCTTGAAGATGGAAGAAGAAGATGAAGAAGATGAAGAACTTGAAGAACTTTGAAGACTTGAACTTGAGAGAAAAAGGAAGCTTTGGAGTGTTTCTTTGAGAACTTACTTTTTGCAAATGAACCCAAAATGATACAAGTTCACCCAAGCAAGCTATTTATAGAGAAATGAAGCAATGAAGGGTGCAAATGGAGGGGGAGGCTTCGGCCATGCAGAATGGAGGGAACCCATGAGTTCCATGAGGTAAGATAATGTGGTCTTGAGGCATGGTGAGGTATGGTTCAAAGTATGGAGAGGTATGGTTCAATGTATGGCCTCAAGCATGGTTCTTTGAGTGAGAAACAATTCAACATGTATGGTAATTGAGGGAGAGAGGCCGAATGTGCATCAGCCATGGGAGGAGGGTTTCTTGCATTTTAATTGTGGTTTAGAGTTGTGTTTAGGTGTATCTTTGATTAGGATTAAGATTAGGAATTGGTAAGAAAGTGTTTAGGTGAGAAAATAGGTAATTAAGGTTGTCAAGACATAATTAAAGAGTGTTCTTGCATCATAAGTGGGTTATAAATTCATTTTAGTGTTTAAACAATTCTAGACACAATTCCTTGATTTAAGGAATTGGAGAGAGAAAACACTATTCAAGATTCCAAGAGTGAAATCTTGAGTTTTAGAAAAGAGATTTAAATCTAATCTAAGCAATCTTAGGTTCTAATTAATTTTAATAATTTATTTTGACTCTAGATTAATTAGGGAAATTAATTAATCTTCGATTAGAGCCTAATATTGCTTATGTTAGCTTAGTTACGTCATTAGGCGTAAAAACACTATTCTAGGGGCAAAATCGTAATTTTACACAAAAACTGCCCGGGACCACTGGGACTTGAACAGAGACCTCTAGACACATGAAAACATGTTTTTAAACCTCTGGGGAAAGTTTCGGGCTCAAACGGCACTTCTACCCGCGTAAAACGCTATAGGGGTATTTTGGTCATTTTGACCCGAAACTGCAGAACATGAGACATTCGCCTCCAGAACCACTCAAGGGTCATTCAATCCCCTTCAAGCATTGAGTTGGCCCTTCGAGGACTGCCGGGTCGGCCATCCTCGAGTGGGCGAAAAATGACCTCAGGGGCATTTCGGTCATTTTCTACTCAGGCAGAAAATCGGGGCGTTAGAAGAGAAATGCATCTCAGTACTATGTCACATTTAAAATCTCATGGAGTTTTCAAAAACTTTCTTAAGTCTTCAAATTTGATGGAAATTCGGCAATGTAACGGCGGTACACCGAATTTCCTTCAAATTTGCTTTATGCCACAAGAACTAATAGTGCATGTACTTTCACATTCAAAGTCCAAAATCAATAAAAATTATCAATATCATACAACATATCCATTCATGGTTCATGCATCAACACATCATAACATGCCATGATAAATTATGTAATTGACAGCCAAGCATGCAGCATATTCATCACATATGAACCAATCACCTCCTAAAATTAAACATGCTCATGATTCAAGAATAATCACACCTAGTCTTATCAATTTATGTTAGACCAGGTCATGGATTTATGTCATACCAAATCATACATTCATGTCATACAAAATCATAGATTTTAGTAATATAAGACCATGCTTTCATGTCATTCAAGTAGGAAAATGTTTATTGCTTACTTTGGGTTCTGGTAATCGATTACATGAGCCTTGTAATTGATTACATAGCTTCGAGTTTAGAACAGGAAAGTTGAGGACTCTGGTAATCGATTACATAAGCCTTGTAATCAATTACGCAGCTTTGAGTTTTTAAAACAGGAAATTTGAGGGCTCTGGTAATCAATTACATGAGCCTTGTAATCGATTACAACTGACTTCGGCTCCAAAAACATATGAGATTACTAGAGTTCCAGCACGTGTAATCGATTACTCAGGCCAAAAGTTCATATCTGAGTATGGCAAAGCTCTCTGGTAATCGATTACATGGGCCTTGTAATCGATTACCAGCACCTTCAAAATGTAAAATTTTAAGTTTAAAACACCTTCTTAACTATTCATCCCTTCTTAAACCATTTGAACCTTATTCCAACACTTTTTTTGAAATTCAAAACATTTTTGTAAAAGTAAATACCCATAGTTTCAAGATTAAGTTGGAAGAGTTAGGTCTTGAGCCTTAGACATTTCGGTGATGACATAAACATAAACATGCTAATGCGAGTTTTATTTTAATCTTAGCATTATAAAGTGATGGAAAAGAAAGGAAAATATGCAAGGCTTGAAATTAAACATGAAAATGCAAGTTTATTCTTAATCTTTAAGTTTAGGTGATGGCTTGAAACATAAACATGCAAGATAAGAAATGTAAACATGAAATGCAAGTTCATTTCTTATCTTTGAGCTTTAGGTGATGACTTGAAAAATAAATATGATATGCAAGTCCAATTCTTCATTTTAGTGCTCTAGGCCCCTTAGAGAGTTCACTCTAAATCAACAATCAACTTTAAGGTTGAAATAGGTAGGATTTGAGATTAATTATTAAAGTGATAGCAAGAAAAATAAATATGAATACAATCCATTTACTATCTCTTTGAGTCCTAGGCTCAAGATTACTCTTTACAACAACATGGCTCCTTTATTTGATAAACACCCTTTTGAAAAAGTGAAACCTTTCAAGCTTTAGAGGTCCAATAAGTGATGGTTTTGCAACCAACGCCTAAGATCCTCATCATCAAGCCATGGTTTTCTTCAAAGATAAGCCATTTGGCCGGAAACAAAGAGAAGAAACAAGGAAGAGCAAGAATCGAAAAAGAAAGTGGAGAAGGAAAGAGGAGTCAACATTGTATCTTTATAAAACAAGAGTTAAACAACAAAAGAAAAGAATAGAAATCATTGAATCAACTCCCTACCTTGGATGTACTTCTTTGTTGGAAGAGAGTTTGATCTTGGAAAGAGGAGAAGAGGAAGAAAAAGAAGAAGAAGTAGAACTCTTTGAGATTGAAGAAGTAAAGCTTGGAGTTGCAAGAATAAGCAAAGTTCTTGCAAGCTTCCTTGGATGCCTATTTATAGAAAAATGAAATGTAAGAAGGTGAGAATGGGAGGGAGGTGGCCAGCCATGGAGAAGGAAGAGAGAGAGAAAAATATCTCTTTCAATGTGTCATTCCAAGGGATGGTCAAGTATGGGTAGAGGTATGGCTTCTTTGAGTGCACATTTTTAATTGAAATTCAACATGTGGTTGAATGAATGGAGGAGAGAGAGGCCAAGGGGTTTAAGACCATGGGGGAGGAGGATTTCTTTCATTTTAATGTGGATTAGAAGTGTGCTTAGGAGTGGATTTGGTTAAGCCTTTGATTAGGGGTTTGCAATTAGGTGTTTAGGTGAGAAACTGAGTAATTAAGGTTATCTAAGGCAAGGTTTAAAGAGTGGTCATACTCATTAGAGGGGTCAAACTCTATTCAACCTAAGATTCTCAATCACATCCATTGGTTCCTTAATTTAAGGAAATTGAAAGGAAGAACACTATTCAACGATTTATGACAAAATGTCTTGATTTTAAGAAAGGGATTTTCTAAGTAATCTTGGGTTCTAATTAATTTTGATTAATTATTTTGACTCTAGATTAGTAATTAGAATTTACTAATCTTTAATTACAGTCTAATATTACTTAGGTTTCATTAATCGTATGATTAAGCTCATTAGATGCTTAATCAGGGGCAAAATAGTAATTTTTCGAAAAAACCTCTCGAAGCTATCCAAGCCCAACCAGATGTTAAACATTACTTAAAAACATCATTTAATACCTTTGGGTGGAGTTCAGGCCCAAATGACTCATCAATCGATGTTAAACAGCCATAGGGACATTTTGGTCATTTAGTGCATTGGAACTCAAAAATGAGATTTTTCTGCTTTATTAACATTCATTCACATACAATCCCCTTCGAACATTGAGTTGACCCTTCAAGGACTATCGGGTCGGCTATTCTCGAATTCCAGGTGAAAAATGACCTTAGGGGCATTTTGGTCATTTTCGCTTAGACAGAAAAATCAGGGTATTACAAGTTATTACCATTTCGGTGTACCGATTATCACCATTTTGGTACCCGATTGACATAAATGAAGCTTTACCAGGTAAAAATTATCTATTTAACATTATTCTTATTTTTATTTATATCCTTGTATCATTTATAGGATCTCATTCTTATCATCCTATATCCCCGATTAAAATAT
Source organism: Dalbergia cochinchinensis (assembly GCA_031216125.1). NCBI lineage: Eukaryota > Viridiplantae > Streptophyta > Magnoliopsida > Fabales > Fabaceae > Dalbergia > Dalbergia cochinchinensis. The sequence goes on along the minus strand of CM062368.1, from coordinate 55,334,219 downwards.
TATTATCTTAAATATTTAATAATATTTAATTAATTTTTTAATAAATTCCTTGTATTGTTGTGATCATAACTATTTGTCAAAATTTTCAAAATCCCTATAGATTATTCATATTTAACTATTCTATCACAAACAATACTAAAAGCCGAGTCATTACATTATGCAGAACAGGCTTGTTGCGGTAAGAAATCCTTATTGCAACGAGCAAGTGAGCAAGTGAGCTTCACTAGTGTCAGCCAAACTCACTGCAATGAGGAATTCTCGTTGTAATGAGAATCGAATTCATCTAGCTCGCTATAGCAAGGACCCCCTATGTCATCATAGTAGAAAGCTATGCAGTTTTGATTAAATGACCCCTCGCCCCTATAAATGCCATTCTCCTTAAATTTTCCCCCAAAAATCCAAACCTTAGCAACTCAACCCTCTTCTCCAACCTCCTCACTCCTATTCTCCATTAATCCTATATCCTTTAAGCTCAAAAGTTAGGGATTTTTCATGGCTTATGCTTCCTTTCTTTTCCTTCCTCTATGTTCTTGAGTTTGGGTTGTTATTATTCTTAGTTGTTGTTAAGTAGGGGTGCTCCCCCAATATTCCTAGAGAATGTTTTAGAGTTGTCTAGTATATTCTTTGGTTTTATGGTTGTTATGGTAAACATTGATGCCACCCTTGCTCTATAGAGCTCTCTTGGTTTTGACACCATGATTGCTATGTTGTATGCTACAAAAATGTATGATATGCTCATGAAAAAGAATTTATAAAGAAAATATATATTGTAACAAGTTGCTATTTTATCAAACCTATTTTACGAGTTTATATCATCACTACGTATTCAAGATTTGAGATTTCAGGCCATGTTTTAGAGTATCCAATTAATCTATATATTGGAAAGAAAGTGAACAATAGTATGATTTAGCTTCACGAATAAAAATGTTATTTTGATATTAGAGTTATCTAGTTTATGGAACATATGTTAGCTTGAGAGATGCTTTAGAAATTCAGTCATAAGGATTTTAGAGCACAGATCTCCCTATGATTCATAGTAGTTGGCTATTACATACTCTATGGGCCTTGAAATCACAATGTCTACAAGTAGGTGATTCCTTGGACATGATTTCATAGTCACAGTTATTCTAAAGTTAAACTGTTAGAGTTACGTAAATTCAGAGCTCTTAAAGTATTCAAAGTTTTTAAGAGCTTTTAGATTTATTTATTTTCTATACAAAGTAGTTTAGATGGTAACTATAAAGAAATAGACAGTGTGTTAATAGTTGTGAGAGATTGTTAACTTTGGTACTAAGTTGTCCCTAAAGGACAATCTCACCCCAGAGAAATCAAAGATGGAACCTAATTAGGTGTTCAATTCAAGTCCTTCGAGAAACCCATAGAGTTGAAAGTAAAGTCAGAATTATATTATTTTATCATATTTATTATACACAACTAGAGAATTTTACTATTAGGCCACATATTTTGTACATAACCAAAGAAACTTTGCGACCTTGTAAGGTGCTCATAAAGATCAGAGAAATTCAAAGATTTTTATTATTATACTATTTATAGGCATAGCCAAAGATCACTATTTATTGAGGAGTTACTTCACCACAAGTTTAAATGATTTCATGTAAGAGAATAAATTTAGAAATTCTTGTTCATGAATATATGGAATGAAAAGAGTTTTCCTTGCTAACTATATATGTAAATATCAAATGATTTATGCTTGATGCATGTATATTGTATTTATATATATCCCTTGAACATCCCATGTGGGTTGTAGGTGAGAATCCTTTCATCAAGTTTGATGACTCACTCTTTCCCTTCTTTCTTACAGTTGCAGGTCCAGTTGTCGCACAAACACCAATCCAATAGCCTACAGCTATCCTTTGGTAAACTTTATATTGCCATAAGGCTTAGTTTAGACCACATTAGTATTAAAGTGCTCCTGTAGATTTGCAAACAGGATCTGAGCCATGCATTTATTTTCAAATTATTTATTTAATTTCAAAGATTGAAACTGTTGGTAAAAATGTGCGGAGAAGGGGGTTGAATAGTGCATACCTTCTTTTCGCGTTTTCTAAAACATTTGAAAACAAGTGCTATCAAGTGTAAAACTTGTAGTACAACGGGAACATTGTTAGTGAATTTCAGAAAGTAGATTTCTGAAGCATTGTTAATAAACGTTCATCAAGAATTAACAAACATAAGGATAAGAATGTTTGTTCAACTTATAGACTAATAACAAGATGCAACAGGAAGAATAAAGGAGATCAGAGAAAGAGAAAGATGGACACAAAGTTTTTATACTGGTTCAGCCAAACTGCCTACATCCAGTACTCAACAACTGTTCAACTTCCACTGAAAACATCTTTCTTAACCTGAGAACGAGTAAATGGATAGTTTTTACATTAGCCTTTCGAAGCTCTCATTTGTGACCTTTAGAAATCATCTGCTGCCACAGATTGAGTAGTATTGACACTAGCATCTCCAATACTGGCCTCTCCAATCCCAACCGAGTAGTCATGACACTGGCCTCTCCAAGCCTAACCTATGACCAATAGCGACCTCTATTGTCACATTGAAAGTAGTCTTGCCCCAACCTCTGCAAGCTGTAAGTAGTCTTTGACTAGCCTCTCTAAGCTAAATCCTGAGCAATAGTAACTTCTACTGCATGTTGCAAGTAGTTTTACAGTAGCCTTTCCAAGCTATCTCTAATCACTATCGGATCGAGGGTATAAAGGTTAAGTGTTTGGGTTGCCACTCAAACTAACCTACACTCAAGTTTCCTTAATGATTTTACATTGAAAATAGACCTAGGAAACAAAAGCAACTCCTTTTCTCATTTCTTCCTAAGTGCATTTTTCATTACAAGAACTAGAAAAAATATTTTTACACTTAAGGAATCTAATTACATAGAGAATGATGAGCCTCACAGGATGAGGAAAGATTTAAGTAGAGTTTCCTCTTTTTTAAGCACAGTCTCTCATAGCTTTTTAGAGCACAACATCTATCTATGTATAGCGGTCTTCTTTATGATCATTGCCTTTGAATAGATTTCTAAGTGACACGTGTTGATCATCAATTGTATCTTGGAAGAATAAGCTAGAAGAGAGGTTGACAAATCTGCCATATTGGTTACAAAAGCTGTAACACCCCGATTTTTCTGTCCGAGGGAAATGACCAAAATGCCCCTGAGGTCATTTCCTGACCCGAACTCGAGGGTAACCAACTCGGTCATCCTCGAAGGGTCAACTCAATGTTTGAAGGGGATTGAATGGCCTTTGAATGCTTTCGGAAGCGAAAATTTCGTTTTCCGCAGTTTCGGGTCAAAATGACCAAAATACCCCTATAGCGTTTTTACGCGGGTAAAGGTGCCGTTTGAGCCCGGAACTTTCCCCAGAGGTTTAAAAACATGATTTCATGTGTCTAGAGGTATCTGTTCAAGTCCCGGTGGTCCCGGGCAGTTTTAGTGCAAAATTACGATTTTGCCCCTGGAATAGTGTTTTTAAGCTTAATGACGTAATTAAGCAAACCTAAGCAATATTAGGCTCTAAACGAAGATTAATTTATTTCCCTAATTAATCTAGAGTCAAAATAATTTATTAAAGTTAATTAGAACCTAAAATTGCTTAGATTAAACTTAAATCCTTTTTAGAACTCAAGATTCCTAGTCTTGGAATCTTGAATAGTGTTTTCTCTCTCCATTTCCTTAAATCAAGGAAATGTGTCTAGAGTTGTTTAAACTCTAAATTGAGGATTTAACTCTCTAATGGTGCAAGACCACTCCTTAATTATGTCTAGACCACCTTAATTACCCATTTACCTTACCTAAACACCTTCTTACAAATTCCTAATCTTAAGCATAACCAAAGATACACCTAAACACAACTCTAAACCACAATTAAAATGCAAACTAATCCTCCCCATGCATGATGAAGTTTGGCCAGACCTCATCCCCATTGACCACATGTTTAATTGTTTTCTCACTCAAAGAACCATGCTTGAGCCATACCTTGAGCCATACCTCACCATGCTTTGAACCATACCTCACCATACCTCAAGAACACATTATCTCACCTCATGGAACTCATGGAGAGCCTCCAATCTGCACCCTCATGGCGAAACCTTCTCCTCCATGAGCTCCCTCCATTTGTTTCATTTCTCTATAAATAGAATGCCTTGAGGAGCTTGCACCACTTTTTAGATCATTTGCTAAGTTTAGGAAACACTCAAAGCTTTTCTTTTCTCTCAAAGTCTTTGTGTTCTTCAAGTTCTTGGAGTTCTTCAAGTTCTTCATCATCTTCATCTTCTTCTTCTTCCATCTTCAAGTTCATCACACCAAGTAGGGACTTTCTTTCATGTGTTCTTTCTTTAAAGTTCTTGTTCTAAGCTTAATGTTCATAGTTTCTCTTGATTCTTTTTAGAACTTCTTTTTCTTTCCTTCACCTTTTCATTTTCGGCCATGGGCCTTGGAGAACAAAGGAATGAGAGCTTGATGATGAGAGTTTCATGATGATGTTCATCACTTGAAACAAACTCTAGAGCTTGATTTTTGTTCTTGAGCAAAAGTGTTTCTAGATTTTTCCTTTCTTGAACTTTTGAGAACCTTAACTTTGATGTTGTTTCAAAATGGTTCTAATGACTCAATGATGAGGTCTCATGATGTTGGAGTTTGTATATCACCAAGATCATGGATTCTAGAGTTTCAAACATTTCTTTTCTTTCCTTGAAGTTTGGCCATTACCTTTTCCTTTTCATGCTAGATGTTTGATTTTCCAAATATGTTATGTTGAGTTCTAAGAACTCTAGACTTTTACTTTGTCTTGGTTTGATGAGTTTGGGTTGAGGTTTAAGTTCCTTTAAAGTCTTGTTAAGAGCTCTAGAAAGATAAAATGAACTTGCATAATTTATTTTATGCTTGCATTCATATTTACATTCTTGCTATGCATCTTTACTTTCAAGCCATCACCTAAGAACATAAAGATTAAAATGGAACTTGTATCATCACTTAACTTAATTCTCAAAGCCTTTCTATTTCGGCCTTAAAGTCGATTGTTGTTGGGCCTAGAGCACTAAAATAAAGAATTGAACTTGCATTATCACCTAATTAATTTCTCGAATGCCTATCTATTTCGGCCTTAAAGTCGATTGTTGTTGGGCCAAGAGCACTAAAATAAGGAATTGAATCTTGCATCTTTACTTTCAAGCTTGCACGTTTAAGATTATGCTTATATTTACTTTCAAGTTTACACGTTTAAATTATGCCTTGCATATTTAGTTTCAAGTCATCACTTTACCTAGAAAGCAAGATTAAAAATGAAGAGCATGAGCACGTTTAGTTTATGTCGTAACTTAAGAACCTAGAGCTCAAAGACTTGCCCATTCCATTCCAAGTTAAAGTTTAATGCAAACCACACTTTGAATGTATGTTTTTCGGCCAAGTAGTGAAGATGGACTTGCAATGAGTTTTCATCTAGCTACTAGGACCAATAGCCTATGTTTTGAGTTTTCCTTAAAGTTTGACAATTCTTTATAAGGTTATGTCGTTACAAGTTGTGATTCCAATCTCTTTTAGGGGATGGAATGTGTTTTGGTCAGTGACCTAAGGCTTCACTTAGCCTCTTGATGATTTAAAATGTCTTGCAAAGAGTTTTAGAAATTCTAAATTGATTCCAAGAGAAACTAGTTAACTTATGTACCTAGAAATGTCAATTTAATTCTCTTATTGAGGCAAGATGTTTTCGGCTCTGATGTGATGAATGTGATGCTGTATGATGATGTTTTAATGTGTTGGAATGTGTGAAAATATCATGTGATGATGTAGAAGCAAACCTATGCATGATAGGTAAGAAAACTAGCTAACTAGAAATACCGTAAAGCTAGAATTTAACATAGTTTTGACCCATTTGTTTATGGAACCAATCCAAACTGTTTTAATGGGAACATAATCAGATTTAGATTGTTTAGACATGAAAAACTTGGTATCATTTGAGTTAGAATCGAATTCTAGCACCTATGGGAAACTAGTAGCTAGAAAACCGTAAAAATGCAAATGTAGAACTCTTAGAACATTTAATTTTCTGGAATCTGTCCAGCACCCTTACAACATGATAAACATGATTAATAATTAGTCCTTAAGCATAGGAATGTCTCATAATTGATTTAGATTTAATGTATAGCCTCAGTGAAGACGGAACCGAGAAAGGGTCTAAAGCGTAAGTTCTAGAACCCCGTAAAAACAAGTTAGAGACTCTGTCCTATGCTATTCAGATTTAAGTATGAACATGAGAATGAAGAATGATGTTTAATATGAGCCTTAGGGGCATAAAAATATGAGCGACGGATATTAGAGAGCTATATCTCAAGATTAAGACCCGTAAGGGTCAAAGCATAAGCTACCGTGAGGGTAAGCGTTTGAATGATGTATGATGATGCATGAAGTATGCTAATGATGATGATGTTATTCATATGAGGAATTTATGAGGTTATATGTTTATGTGGCATAAAGCAAATTTGGAAGGAAATTCGGTGTAATGACCGTTTTGGCCCCCGAATTTCCGACAAATTTGGAAGGAAACTCGGTGTAATGACCGTTTTGGCGGGCGAATTTCTGGCAAATTTGGGGACTTAAAGAGATTTTGAAAATTAAGGTACTAAGATGGGTTCTAGGATGACACCGGTTCGGCCGAGCACCCCCATAGAACTCATGTGACATCGGTACCATTTTATACTCTTAGGTGACACCGGTTCGGCCGAGCACCCTAAGAGATTTGCCCCTAACCCGTACTCAGATAGTCGGGATTTATGATACGCTTATCGTTAAGTGGTAAGTAAGAACTAGTGACGACTAGTTAAGGTATGAGCTCATAACCTAGATGTATGACACGTTAGGGTGACACCGGTTCGGCCGAGCACCCGATTCGATTGTCTTTTAGGGTGGCCCATGAGGAAGAAAAGTTCATGATTATGATTATGTCACTATGTTTTGTCCCATATGAATGTTACTATTGCCACTTTATGCCACCAATGATGATGATGCTTGATGTTATGTTTTATGTATGTGCATTAGGTAGTGCCATGCATACATTTTTCATTATGTTGCATTCATGACATTAAGATCATCCTAAAATGAACGGACCTTGGCTAAAGTATATTTTTGAAGTTTAAAATGAACTAAATGCATGTTCGGTCATTTCATATAATTAAACCCAAGGTTCACGAGGGCGTAGATGATGACACCTAGGTAGTAGGAGGCCCTCTGAGATTCTTTAGTAAGATTCTCACTCCCTCTATCTCTTTCTTTCCGTCACGTCTTGAGATGGCGGCGTTCGTAGCATTCATGGACACGACATGGGAGGTGCACTATGACCCGACTCACGGGTCATACCATTTTGAGGGGCGATGCGGTGCGGATTTTCATGTTTGTAGGGCGCCCTTCGCTCATCCGTGCACACCCATCACTTCTCCCCATTGCACCCTATGGCGGCGGCGAGCGGGTTTTTGAGCGTCGCGGCGTCACGCGCCAGCGAGAGAGTACTCGTAGGCACACCGCCGCCTTAGCCATGCGAGATTATCCCGACTATGTGCCGGACCTATTTCACGGAGACCGACCCATCCGAGGACCCGCCTACCCATCCGTATAGCGAGGACTCGCCCCTCTCCACCACGGATAAGGGAGGCGGTGAGGATACCGTGACTCGGCCACGGCTTACGCGACGACCGGAGATGCGACCATACCGTGGGGTCACCCTCGATCCCCATTCCGCCTCTTCACGTCCGAGGAGCTCGCCCGATTTCGGATATTCGCCTCGTTCGCGAGATGGACGCCTTGATGAGAGGTGACGATCGTCAGATGGAGTACCGGTTAGAGCACACACACCACTTAGATGGGGATAAACCTTCTTTTGTTTAGAGGTTATCCTATTAGATGCACTCGGGTAGGGAGTAGATTATGTTTATGTTTTAGGTTGTATTTCCCTTGTCTTGAATTAAGTCCCACACTTATAAGTGGGCAAGTTATATATATATGAGATTATATTCGATGATGTTCATGATGTGCCTTATGTTATGATGATTGTGAGACGATTGTTTTACTTTGCATGGTTTACCGCTTATCGCATCACGCGGCTCTCACTTTCATTTCAAAAAAAAAAAATTACGTATTTTCCGCTAAGTAATTCAAAGTTAAATGAGAACTATGAAGTAATGAGACTAATGATTAACCTAAATATGTTCTAGAGTATTGGGTTAAAAATTAGGATGTTACATTATGGTATCAGAGCCGTTCGATTCTCGTGGAGCACGAGGATTGGGTGACTATGCTTTCTAAAGCGTAGTCACGATAGCTATGTCATGCGTGAGAGCTTAACTAGAGATAAGCTATAGGGTAGAAGTTCATGACCCTTGTCTACTTGCGTGTGCCATGGTAACTAGCCCATTTTACATGGAATATTGAGCCTGATCACCTCAGTGTTTATTGTCTCATGTGTTTAGGGACCAATGGCACCAAGGAGACAACCTAGGACCCGACCGAGGGAGACCAAAGCGATGCCATTCTTCCGCTTTGTTCGTGACATGGCCAGAGCCATGGAGCGGATGTTCGAAAGGATGAACCAACAAGGGGACACCGGACGTGCTCCCCCTACTGCTGAAATGGTCGAGCAAGCGAGGTTTGGTGAGTTTCGCAAGGCGAACCCACCAACCTTCCGAGGAGCCATGGACCCGACAAAGGCGATGAGTGGATCAAAAACATGGAGAAGATCTACTCCGTGGTGGCTTGCTCGGAGGAGCAAAAGGTCACCTTCGCTTATATGATGGAGTCGGATGCCGAAGTTCGGTGGATCTGCACCGAAGCGCTAGAAGCTTCTGCATCAGCCAATCGGGAGCTATTCAAGACCTACTTCTATGAGAAGTACTTCCCGAGTCCGTGAGGAACGCGAAGATATTGAGTTCATGCAAGCGACTCGGGAGGGTCTCTGTCGCCCGAAGACACGCGAAATTCGAGGAGCTGATTAAGTTCTCTAGGGTGTTTCAAGGAAACCCGACGAGGTGTGGAAGTGCGTCAAGTATGAGGCGGACTAACGGCAGAGCTCAACTATCTTTGTAGCGCACATGGAGATTAGGGACTTTCCAACCCTAGTCAACAAGTGCCGGATCATGGAAGAGGACGAGAAGAAAATCAATGCTTTGCAAGGCGAGACGAAACAAGGAGCTAGCACCTCAAGCCCCAAAATTCAAGCCCCAATATCCAAACCAATCCCGAAACCATTACAACCCTACCACACCAACCAATTCAAGCCACATCAACAACAACAAAGAACCGCCTTCCACCAACAACCCAAGCAATCATACCGACCACAATTCCAGAACAACAACAACAACCGCAACAACCACAACAACAACCGACAAGGAGGGTCGGGCGGCCCCCGAAACAACCAAGGAGGGTCAAGTGGGACTAAGAACAAGACGCCTCAAGGAACCCCCGCCCAAGCTATCCCAGTAGTGCTATGTCCCAAGTGCGGGAAGGATCATGGCAACCCACTCGCCTGGCGGGCGAGAATATCTGCCGATCACGGAAAGCACAGCCACTACGCCACCAAGCGCACTAATGGGAGGCGACAAGCGAAATTCGACGCAACACCATGGGAGGGTCTTCACCCTCAATGTAGACGAGGCGGACACATCCAACGGTCTCATAGAAGGTAAGTGCGAAATAGATGGTAGAACCTTAACTGTGCTATATGACTCTGGTGCAACACATTCTTTTATTTCATATGCTAGTGTCGAGACTCTAAATTTGAAAACTTCCAAACTTCCTTTTGATCTTATTGTCTCTCGCCCCAGAAACCACCCTGTGAATACTTGTTATTGTTGCCTAAATTGCCACCTCACCACAGAAAATAGATCATATGTTGTGGATTTAATTTGTTTACCCATGAAAGGTATAGGAATAGTTCTTGGCATGGATTGGCTTCACGCCAACGCTGTATTGTTAGACTGTGACACCAAAGCAGTCGTCTTTCCTTCTCCCCCTACTGAAATAAGTCAATCTTTGAAACTCTATCTCAATGCCGTAGAGTTCCTCTGTAGTGGGAAAAAGACTAAGGGATATGTTCTCCTAGCCGCTAGCGAGGTACACTTTGAGCGAATTTAGAGAATATACCTATAGTGAGAAACTATCCCGAGGTGTTTAGGAAGATATACCCGAGTTCCTCCCGAGCGAGAAGTGGAGTTCTCCATTGAGTTGGTTCCTGGAGCGGGACCAATCTCCATTGCCCCCTATAGAATGTCACCCCTAGAACTAGCCGAGCTTAAAACCCAACTAGAGGAACTTTTAGAGAAAAGCTTCATAAGACCTAGTGCTTCACCATGGGGAGCCCCGGTCTTGTTTGTGAAAAAGAAGGACGGGAGTATGAGGTTGTGCATAGATTATAGGCAATTAAATCGTGTGACAGTGAAAAACAAATACCCTTTGCCTAGGATTGATGATCTCATGGACCAATTGAGAGGAGCGGTAGTGTTTTCCAAGATCGACCTAAGGTCAGGATACCACCAAATTAGAGTGAGAGATCAAGATATACCAAAGACCGCCTTTAGAACTCGGTATGGACACTTTGAGTTAGCGGTGATGTCTTTGGGTTGACAAATGCTCTGCAGTGTTTATGGATTACATGAATAGGATCTTTAGACCCTATTTAGATCAATTAAGTAGTCGTTTTTATAGATGATATACTCATCTATTCGAAGACCCACGAGGAGCATGAGCGTCATTTAAGGATAGTTTTGGAGATTTTGAAGGAGAAAAAGCTATATGCAAAACTCTCTAAGTGTGAATTTTGGTTGGAGGAGGTCAAGTTTTTAGGGCACGTTGTGTCAAAAGGAGGTATAGCCGTTGACCCTAGTAAGGTAGAAGCCGTAATGAATTGGGATAGACCAACCACCGTAGTAAATACTGAGCTTTTTGGGTTTAGCAGGCTACTACCGTAGGTTTATCAAAGGATTTTCCCAGATTAGCCCTACCCTTGACCAAGCTCACTAGGAAGAATGCCACGTTTGAGTGGAGCCGCGAATGTGAGAAGAGTTTCCAACATCTTAAGGAAAGGTTAACCACGACCCAGTCTTAGTCTTACCTAGCCCCAATGTACCCTTCGAGGTATATTGTGATGCTTGAACAAAGGACTAGGGTGTGTGTTGATGCAAAATAGGCAAGTGGTAGCCTATGCATCACGACAACTCAAGCCTCACGAGGCTAACTACCCCACCCATGACCTAGAATTAGCCGCAGGAGGGTTTGCCTTAAAGATGTGGAGACACCACTTGTATGGTGTAAGGTTTGAAGTTTTCTCAGATCATAAGAGTCTCAAGTACCTCTTTGATCAAAAGGAGTTAAATATGAGGCAAAGAAGGTGGATGGAATTCCTCAAGGACTACGATTCGGTTTAAGTTACCACCCGGCAAGGCTAATGTAGTCGCCGATGCCTTGAGCCGAAAGTCGTTACACCTGTCCCACATGATGATCAAAGAAGTTGAGTTGATAGAGAAGTTTAGGGATATGAATCTAGGGAGGTCAGCGACCGATAAAGGAATAAAAATGTGCTATCTTAGTGTGACAAGTGGATTTAAGCAGAGAATCATGTTAGCTGCTTGAGAGAATGAGGAGTTCGAAGAGATCATAGATGCTGTTAAGGCGGGAAAGTTGAAAGGTTTCGAAAGAGGCGAGGATTGGATATGGAGATTTGAGGGAAGGATCTGCGTACCCCAAGATGGTGACGCGCGAGAGAAGATCTTGGAGGAGGCTCACAAAAGCTATTTCACCATTCATCCGGTGTTACCAAGATGTTCCAAGACTTGAAGAACATGTTTTGGTGGTCGGGAATGAAAAAGGATGTAGTCGACTGGGTTAGTAAGTGCTTCGTATGTCGAAAGTGAAAATCGAGCACCAAAAACCTTCAGGTTTGTTGCAACCCTGTCAATCCCGAATGGAAGTGGGAATGCATATCTATGGACTTCGTGACGGGATTGCCTAAGACCCAAGCTGGCCATGATGCTATATGGGTGATAGTGGATCGACTAACCAAGTCGGCACACTTTCTACCTATTAGAGTGGCGTACTCTTTAGATAAATTGGCTCAGTTATACATCCAAGAGATCGTAAGATTCCATGGAGTACCGTCGACGATAATCTCGGATAGATATCCGCGGTTTAGGTCGCGTTTTGGGAGCCTTCCAAAAGGCGTTTGGTTCAAAGCTATGCTTGAGCCGCTTACCACCCACAAGCAGACGGACAATCTGAAAGGGCGATCCAAACCCTAGAGGATATGCTAAGAGCACGTGTGTTAGACCAAAGGGGAAGTTGGGATAGGTACTTGCCTTTGATCGAGTTTGCGTATAACAATAGTTATCACGCAAGCATCGCTATGGCACCGTCTGAGGCATTGTATGGAAGGAAGTGCCAATCACCTTTGTGTTGGTGCGAGCCTGGGAGCAAAGTGTCTTAGGACCCGATGTAGTGAGGGAAACAACGGAACAAATCAAGAGGATCGGGGATAGGATGCTCACTGCTCAAAGTAGACAAAAGAGCTATGCGGACAAGCGGCGCAAGCCCTTGGAGTTCGAAGAGGGAGAACATGTGTTCCTTAGGATTACCCCCACTACAGGCATAGGAAGAGCCATGAAAGTCAAAAAGTTGAAGCCCCGATTCCTTGGTCCCTTCCAAATTCTTCAAAGGATAGGAGCAGTTGGCTACAAAATAGCCTTACCCCCTAATCTTTCTAATCTCCATGACGTCTTTCACGTCTCTCAGCTAAGGAAGTATGAGTCCGACCCTAGCCACGTTTAAGAGCCAGCGCATGTTCAGTTAAGGGACGACCTAACTTTCAATCTTCCCCTACGAGAATCGTGGACCGCGAGTCAGCGGTGAGGAACAAGTCATTCCATTGGTAAAGGTAGCATGGGACGCGACAAATCCGAAGAGCTTACATGGGAGCTAGAGTCGAAATGCAAGACAAGTATCCCGAGCTTTTCCAAGGTAGCAATTTCGAGGGCGAAATTCTTTTTAAGGAGGAGTAATGTAACACCGATTTTTCTGTCCGAGGGAAATGACCAAAATGCCCCTGAGGTCATTTCCCGACCCGAACTCGAGGGTAACCAACTCGGTCATCCTCGAAGGGTCAACTCAATGTTTGAAGGGGATTGAATGGCCTTTGAATGCTTTCGGAAGCGAAAATTTCGTTTTCCATGATTTGGTCAAAATGACCAAAATACCCCTATAAGCGTTTTTCTGTGGGTAAAGGTGCCGTTTGAGCCGGAACTTTCCCAGAGGTTTAAAAACATGATTTCATGCGTCTAGAGGTATCTGTTCAAGTCCCGGTGGTCGGGCAGTTTTAGTGCAAAATTACGATTTTGCCCTGGAATAGTGTTTTTAAGCTTAATAGCGTAATTAAGCAAACCTAAGCAATATTAGGCTCTAATCGAAGATTAATTTATTTCCCTAATTAATCTAGAGTCAAAATAATTTATTAAAGTTAATTAGAACCTAAAATTGCTTAGATTAAACTTAAATCCCTTTTTAGAACTCAAGATTCCTAGTCTTGGAATCTTGAATAGTGTTTTCTCTCTCCATTTCCTTAAATCAAGGAAATGTGTCTAGAGTTGTTTAAACTCTAAATTGAGGATTTAACTCTCTAATGGTGCAAGACCACTCCTTAATTATGTCTAGACCACCTTAATTACCCATTTACCTTACCTAAACACCTTCTTACAAATTCCTAATCTTAAGCATAACCAAAGATACACCTAAACACAACTCTAAACCACAATTAAAATGCAAACTAATCCTCCCCATGCATGATGAAGTTTCGGCCAGACCTCATCCCCATTGACCACATGTTTAATTGTTTTCTCACTCAAAGAACCATGCTTGAGCCATACCTTGAGCCATACCTCACCATGCTTTGAACCATACCTCACCATACCTCAAGAACACATTATCTCACCTCATGGAACTCATGGAGAGCCTCCAATCTGCACCCTCATGGCCGAAACCTTCTCCTCCATGAGCTCCCTCCATTTGTTTCATTTCTCTATAAATAGAATGCCTTGAGGAGCTTGCACCACTTTTAGATCATTTGCTAAGTTTAGGAAACACTCAAAGCTTTTCTTTTTCTCTCAAAGTCTTTGTGTTCTTCAAGTTCTTGGAGTTCTTCAAGTTCTTCATCATCTTCATCTTCTTCTTCTTCCATCTTCAAGTTCATCACACCAAGTAGGGACTTTCTTTCATGTGTTCTTTCTTTAAAGTTCTTGTTCTAAGCTTAATGTTCATAGTTTCTCTTGATTCTTTTTAGAACTTCTTTTTCTTTCCTTCACCTTTTCATTTTCGGCCATGGGCCTTGGAGAACAAAGGAATGAGAGCTTGATGATGAGAGTTTCATGATGATGTTCATCACTTGAAACAAACTCTAGAGCTTGATTTTTGTTCTTGAGCAAAAGTGTTTCTAGATTTTTCCTTTCTTGAACTTTTGAGAACCTTAACTTTGATGTTGTTTCAAAATGGTTCTAATGACTCAATGATGAGGTCTCATGATGTTGGAGTTTGTATATCACCAAGATCATGGATTCTAGAGTTTCAAACATTTCTTTTCTTTCCTTGAAGTTTCGGCCATTACCTTTTCCTTTTCATGCTAGATGTTTGATTTTCCAAATATGTTATGTTGAGTTCTAAGAACTCTAGACTTTTACTTTGTCTTGGTTTGATGAGTTTGGGTTGAGGTTTAAGTTCCTTTAAAGTCTTGTTAAGAGCTCTAGAAAGATAAAATGAACTTGCATAATTTATTTTATGCTTGCATTCATATTTACATTCTTGCTATGCATCTTTACTTTCAAGCCATCACCTAAGAACATAAAGATTAAAATGGAACTTGTATCATCACTTAACTTAATTCTCAAAGCCTTTCTATTTCGGCCTTAAAGTCGATTGTTGTTGGGCCTAGAGCACTAAAATAAAGAATTGAACTTGCATTATCACCTAATTAATTTCTCGAATGCCTATCTATTTCGGCCTTAAAGTCGATTGTTGTTGGGCCAAGAGCACTAAAATAAGGAATTGAATCTTGCATCTTTACTTTCAAGCTTGCACGTTTAAGATTATGCTTCGCATATTTACTTTCAAGTTTACACGTTTAAATTATGCCTTGCATATTTAGTTTCAAGTCATCACTTTACCTAGAAAGCAAGATTAAAAATGAAGAGCATGAGCACGTTTAGTTTATGTCGTAACTTAAGAACCTAGAGCTCAAAGACTTGCCCATTCCATTCCAAGTTAAAGTTTAATGCAAACCACACTTTGAATGTATGTTTTTCGGCCAAGTAGTGAAGATGGACTTGCAATGAGTTTTCATCTAGCTACTAGGACCAATAGCCTATGTTTTGAGTTTTCCTTAAAGTTTGACAATTCTTTATAAGGTTATGTCGTTACAAGTTGTGATTCCAATCTCTTTTAGGGGATGGAATGTGTTTTGGTCAGTGACCTAAGGCTTCACTTAGCCTCTTGATGATTTAAAATGTCTTGCAAAGAGTTTTAGAAATTCTAAATTGATTCCAAGAGAAACTAGTTAACTTATGTACCTAGAAATGTCAATTTAATTCTCTTATTGAGGCAAGATGTTCTCGGCTCTGATGTGATGAATGTGATGCTGTATGATGATGTTTTAATGTGTTGGAATGTGTGAAAATATCATGTGATGATGTAGAAGCAAACCTATGCATGATAGGTAAGAAAACTAGCTAACTAGAAATACCGTAAAGCTAGAATTTAACATAGTTTTGACCCATTTGTTTATGGAACCAATCCAAACTGTTTTAATGGGAACATAATCAGATTTAGATTGTTTAGACATGAAAAACTTGGTATCATTTGAGTTAGAATCGAATTCTAGCACCTATGGGGAAACTAGTAGCTAGAAAACCGTAAAAATGCAAATGTAGAACTCTTAGAACATTTAATTTTCTGGAATCTGTCCAGCACCCTTACAACATGATAAACATGATTAATAATTAGTCCTTAAGCATAGGAATGTCTCATAATTGATTTAGATTTAATGTATAGCGCCTCAGTGAAGACGGAACGGAGAAAGGGTCTAAACCGTAAGTTCTAGAACCCCGTAAAAACAAGTTAGAGACTCTGTCCTATGCTATTCAGATTTAAGTATGAACATGAGAATGAAGAATGATGTTTAATATGAGCCTTAGGGGCATAAAAATATGAGCGACGGATATTAGAGAGCTATATCTCAAGATTAAGACCCGTAAGGGTCAAAGCATAAGCTACTGTGAGGGTAAGCGTTTGAATGATGTATGATGATGCATGAAGTATGCTAATGATGATGATGTTATTCATATGAGGAATTTATGAGGTTATATGTTTATGTGGCATAAAGCAAATTTGGAAGGAAATTCGATTGTAATGACCGTTTTGGCGCCGAATTTCCGACAAATTTGGAAGGAAACTTCGGTGTAATGACCGTTTGGCCGCCGAATTCTGGCAAATTTGGGGACTTAAAGAGATTTTGAAAATTAAGGTACTAAGATGGGTTCTAGGATGACACCGGTTCGGCCGAGCACCTCCATAGAACTCATGTGACATCGGTACCATTTTGTACTCTTAGGTGACACCGGTTCGGCCGAGCACCCCTAAGAGATTTGCCCGCTAACCCGTACTCAGATAGTCGGGATTTATGATACGCTTATCGTTAAGTGGTAAGTAAGAACTAGTGACGACTAGTTAAGGTATGAGCTCATAACCTAGATGTATGACACGTTAGGTGACACCGGTTGGCCAAGCACCGCCAGTTCGATTGTCTTTTAGGGTGGCCCATGAGGAAGAAAAGTTCATGATTATGATTATGTCACTATGTTTTGTCCCATATGAATGTTACTATTGCCACTTTATGCCACCAATGATGATGATGCTTGATGTTATGTTTTATGTATGTGCATTAGGTAGTGCCATGCATACATTTTTCATTATGTTGCATTCATGACATTAAGATCATCCTAAAATGAACGGACCTTGGCTAAAGTATATTTTTGAAGTTTAAAATGAACTAAATGCATGTTCGGTCATTTCATATAATTAAACCCAAGGTTCCTGAGGACTTAGATGATGACACCTAGGTAGTAGGAGCGCCTACTGAGATTCTTTAGTAAGATTCCCACTCACTCTATCTCTTTCTTTCCGTCACGTCTTGAGATGGCGGCGTCAAGTAGCATTCATGGACACCCGAGCATGGGAGGTGCACTATGACCCGACTCACGGGTCATACCATTTTGAGGCGGTGCGGTGCGGATTTTCATGTTTGTAGGGCGCCTTCGCTCATCCGTGCACACCCATCACTTCTCCCGGCGCACCCTATGGCGGCGCGACGGCGGGTTTTTGGCGTGCGGCGCGCATGACGAAGAAGTACTCCGTAGGCACACCGCCGCCTTAGCCATGCGAGATTATCCCGACTATGTGCCGGACCTATTTCACGGAGACCGACCCATCCGAGGACCCGCCTACCCATCCGTATAGCGAGGACTCGCCCCTCTCCACCACGGATAAGGGAGGCGGTGAGGATACCGTGACTTCGACCACGACTACGCGACGACCGGAGATGCGACCATACCGTGGGGGTCACCCTCGATCCCCATTCCGCCTCTTCACGTCCGAGGAGCTCGCCCAGTTTCCCGGATATCTGCCTCGTTCGCGAGATGGACGCCTTGATGGAGGTGACGATCGTCCGATGGAGTACCCGGTTAGAGCACACACACCACTTAGATGGGGATAAACCTTCTTTTGTTTAGAGGTTATCCTATTAGATGCACTCGGGTAGGGGAGTAGATTATGTTTATGTTTTAGGTTGTATTTCCTTGTCTTGAATTAAGTCCCACACTTATAAGTGGGCAAGTTATATATATATGAGATTATATTCAGTGATGTTCATGATGTGCCTTATGTTATGATGATTGTGAGACGATTGTTTTACTTTGCATGGTTTACCGCTTATCGCATCACGCGGCTCTCACTTTCATTTCAAAAAAAAAAAAAATTACCCGTATTTTCCGCTAAGTAATTCAAAGTTAAATGAGAACTATGAAGTAACAGACTAATGATTAACCTAAATATGTTCTAGAGTATTGGGTTAAAAATTAGGATGTTACAAAAGCCATTGTAGTGTTGAGTTTTCTGATCTCCTTTCAAAAACTACTTTTCTACTTTTTGAAAATGCTTTCTGAACTCCTCCTTCATAAAGCTAGGGTGGTTGATCATTTAGGCAAAAGAGATGGTGTACCATTTTGACAACTGGGTTAGACTTAGATTAAACTTGGAATTTCAAAATTCAAATTTCCCTTCTTTTCCTATAGTGTTCAAATGCTCTACTCATAGGTGAGCCTTCTGATATCATAATCAGTTCCTTGAATAATTTCTTCACTTTCGGATCTTCAATCCAATCTTCTTTGCTGATGATTTCTTTGCGATTGTGATAATTGAAGATTAAGTAACACGTTACTTCTAGACATGGGTTGAATTCTTCATCTTGAGTGTACTTTCTGATGTCCCGTGCTACTTTCTGAAGTCTTAGGACTTGGTTTCTTGTCACGTTGAATTCTTCTTCTAAACGTTAGCTATCAATTGCTTGGATAAGGATATAATTTCATTTCAGATCTCGTAATATGAGATAGACATGTTTACACATGCATTGTAAAATATATTCCTATTTGAGTAAGCCTTGCTCTTGCTAAAGGATAGAAACCTGTTATATTCTTATAGAAACTCCATAGAGACATCAGTCGTTCTTCAAAGTATTTTCTTTAAATGGCTTTGTTGTCATTTGTAACGCCTCGATTTTCTATCTGAGAGAAAATGACTAAAATACCCCTGAGATCATTTTCTACCCAGAATTTGAGGATAGCCGGCCCGGCAATCCTCGAAGGATCAAATCAATGCTTAAAGGGGATTAGATGATCCGTGAGTGATTTAGAAAATAAAAATCTTGTTTTCTGCAGTTTTCGGGTCTAAATGACCAAAATACCTTTATAGCGTTTTTACCCGAGTAAAAGTGCCGTTTGAGCCCAAAAATTTCCTTGAAGATTTAAAATGACTTTTTCATGTGTTTAAAAGTATCTGTTTAAGTCTCGGTGGTCCCAGGCAGTTTTTGTGCAAAATTACGATTTTGCCCCTAGGATAATGCTGTTTGAGCTTAATGATGTAATTAAGCAAACGTAAGTAATATTAGGCTCTAATCAAAGATTAATTAATTTTCATAATTAATCTAGAGTCAAAATAAGTTATTGAAATTAATTAGAGCCTAAGATTGCTTAGATTAAACCTAAATCTCTTTTTAAAACTCAAGATTCATAATCTTGGAATCTTGAATAGTGTTTTCTTTCTCCAATTTCCCTAAATCAATGAATTGTGTTGGCATTAGATTCCTAGTTAATGGAGTTTGACTCCATTAATTTAGTAAGACCACCCCCTAAACCTAGTCTTACAAGTCTCTAATTAACCATTACCTCGCCTAAACACTTACTTACAAATTCCTAATCCTAAACCTAATCAAAGTTACACCTAAACACAACTCTAAACCACAACTAAATGAAAGATTTTCCTCCCCCATTTCATGGAGAAAATGGCGCCACCTCATCCCCTACAATGCATCACATGTTTGTTCCCTCACACACTCAAAGAAGCATGCTACACCATGCCTAAACCCATGCCTATACCATGTCTTACACCTTACCTTGAAATGACATAGCCAAGAGATATTTTTCTCCCTCCTTCCTCCCCTAAAATGGTGCCACTTCTCCCTCCTATTCTCACCCCTCATGTTTCATTTCTCTATAAATAGGAGGAACCACCCCAAAGAAACTTTGCTCATTATCTCTTACACCTCCAAAGACTTTCTTTCTCTCAAGCTTCAAAGAGTTCTTCTTCTTCTTCTCCAACCTTCTAAGATCAAGCCCTCCCTTAACCAAGAAACACATCCAAGGTAGGGAATTATATAGAGTTATGCCATTCCTTTCCTTGTTTAGCTTTTGGTTTGAAATGATAAGGTATTAGTTCTTCTTTTCTTCTCCTTTTCTTTCTTTTTCGATTCTTGGTTTCCTTTTTCTTCCTTTTTAATTTCGGCCATAATGGCCTATCTTGGAAGGAAAATCATGGCTTGATGATGAGGTTTCAAGATAATGGACTCATAATTATCCTTTGAGAAACTTCTAAGGCTTGAAACTTGGTTTTGATTTTAACATATCTTGGTTATTCATTTTTCTTTTCTTGAAACAAGTTTTGATTCCTTTTCTTTTTTTCCCTTTTGATTTCGATTTCTTTTTCCTTTCCTTTGCAAAGATTTTGATTCCTTTTTCCTTTGCTTTGCTTTTGTTTCTCAAAGAAAGGTTGTTAGTTGTTTTGATCTCTTGATCCATTTCCCTGAGCTCGGTGATGATGTTCAAACCATAAGGTTTCTTTGACACCTTGCTACAAAGAACTCTAAAGCTCACTTTATCTTGTTAAGATATGTGTTGGATTGAGGTTTACATTCCTTTAAAGTCTTGTATGAAGCTCTAGTGAAATATAAAATGAACTTGTATTCATATTTACATTTCTTATCTAGCATATTTACTTTTCAGCCATCACCTAAAAGCTAAAGATTAAAACAAGAGCTTGCACTTTTATGTCACCTAAATAATCTTGAAACTTATCTATTTTGGCCTTAAAGTCAATTGTTGCAGAGCCTAGAGCACTAAAATAAAGAATTGGACTTGTATTCACGTTTACATTTCCTTGTCTAGCATGTTTACCTTTTAAGTCATCACCTCAACATATAGATAATAATGAAGTTACATCTCATGTTTATTTTGAGCCCTCACTTTACTTTCCTAATGAAGAATAAAATAAAGTGCATAGCACATTTATGTTCTTGTCATCACTTAAAGATCCTAGAGCTCAAAGACTTCCATTTATCTCAAGGAAAAAGTTGGATGTGGAAGGATTCCCTTGAATGCAAAGTTTAGCCATGTGATGATGATGAGCTTGAAGTAAGTTTCATCTAGTCACAAGCGCCAATAATCTATATCTTAGGATTTTCTTAAGCATAGGTGAACTCAAAGAACGTTTCAAGTACAATTTTATGTTTTAAATTCCAACTATGAACAATTTAAATAAGTTACTTCCCTTACTCATTTTATAATGATTTTAATGAGGTAAAATGGTTTCCAAAGAGTTTTAGAAGTCGTAAAACGATTCCAAAAGAAACTAATAATTTACATGTTTTGAAAATATGAGTTTATGTGTTCTTTGGAACCTAAGCTTTTCGATTCTGCCTTGGTTTATTTACTGCTGTATGATGATGTTTTGACATGTTAGAATGTGTAAAAATTATATATGTTAAGGTAGGAACCTTTCTATGCATGTTAGAAAAGAAACTAGTCTTACAGAAAAACTGTAAAGTTGAATTTTAGCATAATTTTGACCCATTTGTTTTTAGCCACTGCCAAAACTATTTTAATGAGATAACATTAAGTTTAAAATTGATAAATCATGAAAAACTTGGTAACATTTGATGTAGGATTGATTTTTAGCGCCTATAGAGAAACTAATAACTAGAAAACCGTAAGTGCAATTCTAGAACACTTAGATTAATTAATTTTCTGTTTCTGTCCAGCAACCTTGTAATGTAGTAAACATGGTTTATAATTAGTTCATAGGCATAGGAATGCCCCATAATTGGTTTAGGTTTGATTTATAGCGCCTTAGGTAAAGATGGAACTTAAAAAGGGTCTAAGACGTAGTTTCTATAACCCCCGTAATCACAAGATATAATTTCTGCCCTTAAAGCATGATGCTATCCAGATTCATTGATGAACATAAATATTAGTAAGAATTATTAGTTATGAATCCTTAGGTGCATAAAAGGTTAATAACGAATGTTAGAATAATTATATCTCGAGTTTAAGCCCCGTAAGGGTCAAAGCATAAGACACCATAGGTTTAAGAGCATAATGGGCTTTAGTATTTCATGTGAGTGCATAATTTTATAATGAAAATTTATGATGATTGTGATGCTCATGATTATGTATATATATGAATGTGGCATAAAGCAAATTTGGAAGAAATTTGGTATGCCGTCGTTATGCTACCGAATTTCTGACAAATTTGAGGAACTTAGAAAGTTTTCAAAAGATATGAGTTTTTGAATATGACATAGTACTGTAAGAATGCGTTCTGGGGGACGACAATACGTAACGCCCTAGAAACAAATCCATGAGGGGAACGGCGATGCGTAATGCCCCAAAGAGGACAATATTCATTGTGTACTTGATACCGATGCGACACGTTATGTTATGATTATTATTTGTGATTACGCTTATCAGAGGATAAGTAAGAACTAGTGACGACTAGTTAAGCTATGAGCTCATAACCTAGAGATGATTTCAAGGTGATCCCTATGTTATAGTACGATACTTTGAATGTCACACAGTTACAGAAAGAGAAATGCTTTTACATGAGAAGTATATGCCACTTTATGCCACCTATATGATGTTGATATCTCTATGAAGGTTTAATTACTTTCTGCTTGTTGCATTTTCATGCATTCATACTTTATTATATTGCATCCATGACATTAAGACTTATCCTAAAAGGAACGGACCTTGGATAATTAATTTTAAAACCTAATAAGTGAATTTTATGCATGCTCACCTTTTTCAAAGAAACCCAAGGTTCCTGAGGACATAGATGATGACACCTAGATAGGAGGTTGCCCTACTGAGATTCTTTAGTAAGATTCTCACTCCCTCTACCTCTTCTTTTCATCACGTCTTCAGATGGCGATGTCCATGGTTTTTGTGGATTCCCCAACGTGGGAAGTATTCCATGATCTAGAGCATAGATCATACCATTTTGAGGGTCGATGTACTGTTCGTGTCTTCATATTTGTTAGATGACCCTTCGCTCATCCTGTACATACTCATCGCTTCTCCCCGACGTCACCCTACGGCGATGACGATCGAGTTTTTGAGCACGCCCGTACGCACAATGAGAGAGTGCTCTGTATGCACACCGCCGCCTTGACCATGCGCGATTACCCTGACTATGTGCCGCGTACGTACTTCTCAGAGACCGATCTGTCGGAGGACCTGCCTACCCACTTGTATAGCGAGAGCTCTGCCCCCACTCCACCACAGATAGGAGAGGGCAGCGAGGAAACCGTCACGCAGCCGAGGTTGGTCAGAGGCATCCACGTCGTAGAGGTCACTCGCAGTTCTCTAACGTGCCCGTTCCCGCCGAGCTCCGCCCATGGATTAGATATGTCCCACCCTTTCCAGGATCCCAGTAGTAGAGGCTCGTGGGTAGAGATAGTGCACACACCACATAGATGAGGATAATCCATTTTAGATGCACTTGGGTTGGGGAGTTTTCTTTATGCTTTCTGTTGTATTTTCCATTCCGTTGTACTTTCATCTCAGTTGTATTTGTTCTATATTGTACCCAACTAAGTCCCGCTTTTCTAGAGTGGGCACATTATATATATATATATATATATATATATATATATATATATGTATGCAGTTAGTCTTATTATGATGCGTGATTTCATGCTTTGTGATCTGATGTTCACGAGATGCTTATTTAATCTTGTGTTTTATTTCTTTATATGCCTCATCATTCGTCGTGTTGCGTAGGTTTCACTTTGCTTTTACATTTCAAAAAAAAAATTTACCTGTATTTTTCACCAAGTATTTTAAAGTAAAGTGGAAACAATGACGTAATAAACTAATGATTAACCTAAATATGTTCTAGAGTATTGGGTTAAAAATTAGGATGTTACATCATTCAAAAAAAAATAAGCACAAAGGGTTCTAGAACTAACAAAAACATCTATGTATATGTTTGTAGACTTCAAGTATAGATTTGAAATTGTAGATTGTGACTAGAATTTATATAACAAACTAGAGACAGATTTATGATTCGATTTGCATCTATTAAGCATATTTTCAGAATATAATTAAGATGTTTTTAGAGCTTTGTATATTAGAGTATTTCAGTCTTATGAATTCAGAAATCAGGTTTTGAACTAAGATTTGG
This sequence comes from Dalbergia cochinchinensis, assembly GCA_031216125.1. Taxonomy (NCBI): domain Eukaryota; kingdom Viridiplantae; phylum Streptophyta; class Magnoliopsida; order Fabales; family Fabaceae; genus Dalbergia; species Dalbergia cochinchinensis. Next base: position 55,310,113 of record CM062368.1, on the reverse strand, counting down.
ATAAAGATTTAAATGAAGTTATGTTTTCAGAATGAAAATTGTTATTTTATGCGTTTAGAGAGATACATTGTAATACCCCAAAAATTATTTAAAAATTAATTTGAGCTTTATTAGTCATAATTTAAAAAATTTGACAGTTTTAGTAATGATGAGGATGGCCCAATGGACACGTTAAAAAAAATTCAAGCCGAGTATGAATAGGAACCTTATGGGCCCCTAGGTGTAACATCCTAATTTTTAACCCAATACTCTAGAACATATTTAGGTTAATTATTAGTTGGTTACGTCATAGTCTCCTCTTTACTTTAAAATACTTAGCGGAAAATACTGATAAAATTTTTTTTTGAGTTTATAAAAGCAAAGTGAGAGCCGCGCGACACGATAAATAATAAAGCACGAAAGGAAATAAAGCAAGCATCTCATAATATCATAAAGCAAGTAAGGGCAGATCACAATAGAACTGAACTGCATATTTATATAATATGATATGCCCACTCATGAAGAGTGGGACTCAGTTTAGTACAACTGAAATAAGAATACATGGAAATGAAAGTACAATCAAAGGCATAAAAAGAAACTCTCCTGACTCTAGTGCACCTACAATTTAGATAGCCCAAAGACAAAATAAGGCTATCCTAACCTAGTCAAAGCTCGAGCACCAGAACTGCGATGGTCGTCTCCTACTGCGGGCTTCTCTGGAAAGGACGGATGTATCTGATCCACTGGGCTATCTCGGCCGGGGTGGCTATGCGCTGCATCAGTCAGGCATGAGCTCCACGGCGGGGAATCATCCTCACCCGTCCTCCACGTACCGGTTGAGTGACAAAAACCTCACTACCCTCCCCAATGTCCATCGGCACAGTGGGGGAGGATCCCTCGGAAGGTACTTGAGTGGTGGAGTCCTCCGAAAGGTCAGTCTCAGAAAATGATGAGGGCGAGCGGGGCACATACTGTGGGTAGTCCCGGATGGCAGAGGCTGTCGGTGGGGTGCGGCAGACCCACTCCTCTCGAGGGCGTGCGCGCTCAAACACAAAGTCATTGCCGAAGGGTGAGACAGGAGAAAATCGATGGCTACGTACCGGGTGACTAAAGGGCCGTCCAACGAACATAAATACATGAACGGCGCAGTGACCCACAAAATGGTATGACCCGTGGTCTGGATCATGATGCACCTCCCATGTTGGGGCGTCCACATAAACCACGAACGTCACCATCTGAAGATGTGACGGAAAGAAAGAGATAGAGGGAGTGAGAATCTTGCTAAAGAATCTCAGTAGGGCTTCCTACTACCTAGGTGTCATCATCTACGTCCTCAGGAACCTTGGGTTTAGTATACAAAATAAGTGAACATGCATTAAGTCCATTTTTAAGCTTTGAAACATAGTTAGCCAAGGTCCATTCATTTTAGTATGATTCTTAATGTCATGGATACAACATATTAAAGAATGTATGCATGGCTCTACTTAATGCAAGAATAATAATCATAACATTAAGAACATCATAATAGTGCCGTAAAGTGGCAATTAAATTCTCATATGGGAAACTTTGTGACATAAACATCATACTTTACTTCCTCATAGGCCACCCTAAAAGACAATCATTCTGGGGCTGCTTGGCCGAACCGGTGTCACCTAGAACGTGTCACATCTCTAGGTTATGAGCTCATACCTTAACTAGTCATCACTAGTTCTTATTTATCAATCCCGATAAGCGTATTGTAACACCCTAGTAATTAACCAAATACACCTAGGTTGAATCTGATTAATGACTAGACTTTACTCCTTGCTTTGGTTCTTTCTTCATAATTTGAAAATACTTAGTGAAATTACGAGCCATTTTTTTTATAAAAAAAAAACATAATTGAAAACGTGAGGCGAGTACAACGTGAACGAGTAAGCGGAGTATAATAAGACCTTTAAGAATATATCACATCATATCACTTTGGCTCCATCTTATAACATCCATAAGCACATTATAACATATATTTACATACAATAACCTCACTCAAAGGGTGGGTTATGATCATACATCATTGTCTTATGCAAACCCATAAAAGAAAATATACATAAGGAAATACATGCCCCTAAACTAGATAACTCCATAAGCCGGGAAGGTTATCCTAAAACTAGGGTGCATGAACACACATAAATCTACTAAGAACCTTCTACGGCCCTTTGTCCTGGAAATGGGGATTAAATCCGATCCATCGATGAGCTCCCTCGGGAGGGACACACGAGATGCACCAGTGGGAGTCGCATGGGCTGACCTTCTTGCTAACCTCGGCTGAACAACTGTTTCCACACTACCCTCTCTTACACGTGTGGGAGTAGGAGCAGAGCTCTCAGAATATACATGAGTAGGAGTGTCCTCTGAAGGATCAGTTTCAGAATATCTCGTCTCGGGAACATACTCTGGAAATCCATGGACAGCAGATGAAGCGGGATAAGAACGTAACATCCTTTCATCAAGTGGACGTGCATGTTCGAAAACCATTTCATCGCTATAGGGAGAAGTAGGAGAAAATCGATAACTAGGGACAGGATGTGCAAATGGACGACCTATGTAAATAAAAACACGAACTGCACACCTCCCTTCAAAATGATACGAGTGATGCATCAGATCATAGTGGAATTCCTAAGTAGGGGTATCAACGAACAGGACGAATGTCGCTATTTGAATCTGGAGACAATGACGGAAATAAAGAAAAGGGAGTGAGAATCTTACTAAAGAATTCTCAGTAGGGTACCTCCTTCTACAGTGTCATCATCAAAATCCCCAGGAACCTCAGGATTATTCTAAAATAGTGAGCATGCAAAGATTCATTTTAAGTTCAGACAAATACGTAACCAAGGTTCGTCAATTTTTAATCATGCGTCTTATAATGCATCATAATCTTAACATGTCATATTTACAATGAACTTTTCCTTTATCATTATATCATATTCCTCATCATCATTATCAAAATAACATGCATAAAAGAACGTCATATAATATTAGCTACACATGGACACAGTGCACATATTTCATTTCTTTAGTGCCTTAGGTGACTTAAAATCTTATCATCATCATTATTTTCCTTGGGCCACCCTATACTCCACCTTTTTGGGAGTAATTTAGGTTATGAGCTCATACTTTACTAGTCGTCACTAGCATATACTTATCTCTTTTGATAAGCTAAAGTCCCGACTCTACCCTTTTGAGAGAACGGGTTAGGGGGCTAAAATCACCTTTTCACCACCTATAGTCTGATGGTTCCAAAGGATCATTTTCTTATAAGTTTAAGTCACCATTAAATCTTTGCATGTTATATCACAATACAATTCATAAACATCATAGCATTTTTTCATTTATAGTCTTAAGCTAGAATAATATATATCAACTATAATCATGCATCTGGGAGATTCCCAGGAAAAAGAGGTGGGTCACAATGGACACGCTTAAATACCAAGTCTTTCCTTAGCCAGAACCTTTCCAAATTACACTTTTACAATGATACACTTTCTTCTAGCAACAAAGGTAAATTTTACATAATAAAGAATATTTCATGCATAAGCATTCTCATTATTTGCAACAGCAACTATAACATGCAAGCCAGGAAATCATTCAATGATATCAAATACTTAATAAGCATCCAATACTTACATAGAATTATCAATTATAGAACTAATTAGTTATGAACCTAAGGGATTTATTACCAGGCTGGATAGAATGCATAAATTTCATTCTCTAGAGTTCTAAAAATCTTGTTTTTACGGTTTTCTAGTTGCTAAGTTCATTTTTAGTGTTCGGGATCAATCCTAGTCTAATTGATACCAAATTTTTCGTGGCTAACTAATGCTAGACAGAATTATAACATACTAAAACAGATTTGGCATTGGCTAAACTTAAAGGGGTCAAAAACTAGGTAAATTCTAGCTCTTCGGTTATTCTAGGGAGCTAGTTTTATCTCTAACATACAGTGAATCATTCTCTTAACTATAAACCATAATTATCACAGATTCAAACATATCAAATCATTACCATACATTGATACTAAACTCAGATCAGTGGCCGAATCATGAACCTTATGCAATTACATAGAATCATATTTTAAGTGCATATAAAATACTAGTTCCCCGTAAAATCCTTGCAAAATCTTAAAACTCATTTAGAAACTAGTTCTTTTGTCAAACTTGGGAGGATCTTCACAATTAAAATTCTCACTTAAGATAAAAGGAGTAAGTCTTGAGCTTTAGAGATTTAGGTGACATCTTAGAATTATAAACATGCTATGCAACCTTATTTTAATCTTATCTTTATAAGGTGATAGCTTGGAATTATAAACATGATATGCAATTCCATTTCTTTATCTTTAAGATTTAAGGTGATGACTTGAAAATTAAACATGATGCAAGAACTTAAAATATAAACATGATGCAAGAAACTAGAGCGGCGGTAATCCGCACAGGACCAGTAGAGGGAGAAGAGAATATTAAGAAACCGGAGCGGCGGTAGTCCACACAGGACCGGTGAAGGGAGAAGAGAATATTAAGAAACCGGAGCGGCGGTAGTCCGTACAGGACCGGTGAAGGGAGAAGAGAATTATTATTACATCTTTTTAAGCTCCAATCTCAAGACTTTTTAAAGAATAAATTCTTTAACTCCAATAATCATATTTCTTTGCTTGTGATACATGGCCAAGTCTTTGACCTCTAGGATCTTTAGGTGATGGCATAAAATAAACATGCCATGCGTTGATTCTTTTAGCCATTATAAAATAAAGTGAAAGCATAAATTAAATATGAGATGCAACCTCTTTATTATCTTGAAAGATTAAGTGATGACTTGAAACATAAACATGAAATACAAGCTTGGAAAATACATCTTTCAAGTTCTAAACTAAAAATCTTTATTTTAGCATCATAAAGCATTATTCTTTAAAGTTTTGCATCAAGTGAAATTTTCAAGCTTTAGAGGCCTAACTTGTGATGGATTTACAACCCACCCTCAAGGTCCTCATCATCAAGCCATCATCTTAGTTCCACCTAGGCCATATGGCCAAATTGGTTAAAGAAAAAAATGAAGAGGAAAACCGAAATGAAAAGCTAAGGTAAGTTCATAATTTCATCATTTTGAGCTAAAACACAACTCCTCAAAGCATAGAAATAAATTTAGAAACTACTCCCTACCTAATCTGAGTTGAAGAAGAGGAAGAGAACTTGATTTCTTAAAGTGAAATGAAACGAAATCTCTTTGAAAAATTGAAGAAAGAATTCAGCCAAAGAGGAGGAAGAAAGAAAGTTTTTAGTGCTCCTAAAAACTAGTTATGAACAAAGCATTCCAAGACCACTCAAGCAAGCCTATTTATAGAAGATTTTGAGGCTTCTAATTGGCCAAAATGAGGAGGTAGTTGGCGGAATTTTGCAGGAGAAATAAGGGAGGAAAAATCATTTTAGACAAAGTTGTATGAAATTAAGGAATTATGTCTCTTATGGTGACATTTTGACATTTTGTTTTAGTGCAACTTTTGGCAATAATTCAGCTGCATAATGGCATCAATAATTTCGTCCATTACAGCCCAAAGAAGTGAAATTTGTGTGTTCCATGCATTATTTAGGTGTAGGCAAGGTATTCATGTAATTTAGAGAATTTACGGTTAAGGGCTTAAGTGAATTATTAAGCAATTTGGGTGTTTTTGAGCAATTTTGGGTTCTAATCAATCTAAATACATAATTTTGGGTTTTAATCATGGCTTAAAAACAAATTTTAAAACATTTTAGTGAGGTTCGGGCTCAGTCGGCACGCACATCGGAGTTAAAACAGCCTTGAGGCGTTTTGGTCATTTCGCGCGTCGGAACTCAAAATTGAGATCCTTCTGTTCTATTAACACACATAACACAAACAATCCCTTATTATCATCAAAACATCCCCTTGAGAATAGGTGGGGCCCACGATCCTCATTTTCTGAGTAAAATAACTTCAGGGGCATTTTGGTCATTTTATACGTACAGAAATTTGGGATTTGCGATTCTCGCATGAATCACTCCTAACCTCTCTTCTAATGTTATATTCCTTTATTGAGGATTGTTCGGCCTCAAATCTTATGTAATAATTACCTACAGTAATTTGGTAATTTCTAATGACAGTAAAAATTACAGTAAAAATTGGGGCGTTATATTACTCCCCTTCTTAAAAAGAATTTCGCCCCGGAAATTCGTTACCTGAGAACAACTCGGGGTATTGTGCTTTCATGTTCGATTCCAGCTCCCATGTATGTTTTTCGGTTTCACCTTGTCCCCATGCTACTTTGACCAGGGGTACAGCCTTGTTCCTTAACTGCTTAACTCCTCGATCGACGATTCTCGTGGGTAGTAAGTTAAATGTCAGGTTATCTCTTAATTGTACATGTTCTGGCTTTAGTACATGACTCGGGTCAGATTGATACTTTCTTAACTGAGAGACATGGAAAACATCATGAAGGTTGGATAGACTCGGGGGTAGGGCTATACGGTAGTCTACAGGTCCTACTTTGGTAAGGATTTCAAACGGACCAAGAAATCTGGGGCTCAATTTCTTTACTTTTATTGCTCGGCCTATGCCTGTGGTGGGGGTGATCCTTAGGAACACGTGGTCCCCTTCTTGAAAATCTAGCAATTTTCGCCGCTTGTCCGCATAGTTTTTCTGTCGACTTTGAGCAGTAAGAATCTTATCCCTAATCTTCTTGATTTGTTCCATTGTTTCCCTCACAATATCAGGTCCGAGTAAACTTTGCTCTCCGGGTTCATACCAACATAAGGGAGATTGACATTTCCGTCCATAGAAGGCCTCATACGGTGCCATACCGATACTTGCATGATAACTGTTGTTATATGCAAATTCAATCGATGTGGTACTTATCCCAACTTCCCTTTGATCTAAAACACATGCCCTCAAGATATCCTCCAAGGTATGGATAGTTCTTTGTGATTGACGGTGTGTTTGGGGGTGATAGGCGTGCTTAGACACGACTTTGAACCAAACGCCTTTTGAAAGGCTCCCCAAAATCGTGACGTAAACCGCGGATCCCGGTCCGAGATTATCGTCGACGGCACCCCATGTAACCTCACTATCTCCTGAATATATAATTGTGCTAACCTATCCAAGGAATAAGTCACCTTAATAGATAAAAAGTGGGCTGACTTCGTCAATCGATCCACGATTACCCATATGGTATCATGATTCATTTGGGTCCTCGGTAATCCAGTCACAAAATCCATGGAGATACTATCCCACTTCCACTCAGGGATCGGCGAGAGGTTGCGGCATTCCAGGGTTTTTGGTGTTCAATCTTCACCTTTTGACACACCAAGCACTTACTCACCCATGTGCACACATCTTTCTTCATTCCAGGCCACCAGAACATCTTCTTCAAATCTTGATACATCTTGGTGGAACCAGGATGCAGGGTAAAATGGCTCTTATGGGTTTCCTCGAAAATATCTTTTCAGAGGCCACCACTAGCAGGTACACATATTCGACCTTTAAACCTCCATAAATCGTCCATTCCTTGGGTAAAACCTATCAACTTTCCTGCCTTCACTGCCCCTAAAGTCTCTTGAAACTCAGCATCGTCCCCTTGAGCTTGAACAATCCTTTCTTTGAACTCACTTGTCACTCTAAGATGACAAGCTTTGATGCCCTTAGTGGTCAAAGTCATTCCTAGGTTTAAGTCCCTAAATTGCTCAATCAATTCAACCTCCTTCACCATCAAACGGGACACTTGTAAAGACTTTCTACTCAAAGCATCAGCTACAACATTAGCTTTACCAGGATGGTAGCTCAATCCAAAATCATAATCTTTCAAGAACTCCATCCATCGCCTTTGCTTCATGTTTAGCTCTTTTTGATCAAAGAGATATTTCAAACTCTTGTGATCGGAAAACACCTCTAACTTAACTCCATATAAATGGTGTCTCCAAATCTTTAGAGCAAACACGACGGCAGCTAACTCAAGGTCATGGGTAGGGTAGTTTGCCTCATGTGGCTTAAGTTGTCTTGATGCATAGGCCACCACTTGCCTATCTTGCATCAATACACAACCTAAACCCTTTTTCGAAGCATCACAATACACCTCGAAAGGCACATTGGGGTCGGGTAACACTAAAACAGGGGTCGAGGTTAGCTTGTGTTTTAACTCTTGAAAGCTCTTTTCACACTCCGGGGTCCATGAAAAAGGGGTGTTCTTCCTAGTCAACTTAGTCAAAGGTAAGGAAATCTGGGAAAATCCCTTGATAAATCGACGGTAATAACCGGCTAAACCCAAAAAGCTCCTTACTTCAGTTACCATGGTTAGTCTTTCCCAGTTTACTACCGCTTCTACCTTACTAGGATCTACAGCAATTCCTTTCTTAGATACTACATGCCCTAAAAATTTTACCTTATCCAACCAAAACTCACACTTGGAAAACTTGGCATATAGTTTCTTTTCCTTTAAGATCTCCAGTACTATGGTTAGGTGGCATTCGTGCTCCTCATGGGTCTTAGAATATATGAGAATGTCATCTATAAAGACAACCACAAACCAATCCAAATAGGGTCAAAAGATCCTATTCATGTAATCCATAAAAACAGCTGGAGCATTGGTTAACCCAAAGGACATTATTGCAAACTCAAAATGGCCGTATCGAGTGCGAAAGGCCGTTTTAGGTATGTCTTCATCTCTCACTCTAATTTGATGGTAGCCTGACCTCAAATCTATCTTAGAAAACACTACCGCACCTTTCAGTTGGTCCATCAAATCATCGATCCTAGGCAGAGGATACTTGTTTTTCACCGTTACTTTATTCAACTACCTATAATCTACACACATCCTCATACTCCCATCCTTTTTCTTTACAAACAACATAGGGGCTCCCCAAGGTGATGCACTAGGCCTAACAAACTTTTTCTCCAATAAATCTTCCAATTGAGTTTTTAACTCAGTCAATTCTAATGGGGACATCCTGTATGGGGCTATGGATATAGGTCCCACTTTGAGAAGCAACTCTATGGAAAACTTTATCTCTCTCTTGGAGGGAAACTCTGGTATCTCATCTGGAAATACTTCGGGATAATTTCTTATTATTGGTTTCTCATCGATACTTTGCTCAAAGTCTACATCACTAGCGGCTAAGAAAATGTAACCTTTACTCTCACCCTTACCACAGTCCATTTCCACAGCAGTTATGTAAAGACTTATGGGTTTCTTAGGTTCAATAGGAACAGGAAGAAAAGTGATGGTTTTCTCATAACAGATTTAACGATTACACGGTTGGCCTCAAGCCAATCCATGCCAAGAATCACATCTAAACCTCGCATGGGTAAGCAAATAAGATCTAAAACAAAGGATCTATTATCTATAATAAAACTACAATCTAAACAACATTTACAAGTCTAACGGGTTTTCCAGTCGGGGTAGAAACAATAAGGTCAAAAGGAAGCTCAGTCATAGGTAAATTAAGGCTTTTAACACATGAATGGGAGATAAAAGAATGAGAAGCACCAGAATCATATAGTACAATTAAGTCTTTACCATGCATATTACCCTTACCTTCCATGAGATTTCGTGACTTCGTTGTTTCTTCAAAGATGGTAAATACCCTTCCCTGGTATTGCGGCTTGGGATTGGGGGTTGGCGGGTTCCTTTCTGTGCATTCTCGGGAGTATTGACCTGGTTTTCCACACCGATAGCATACGTTTGTTCCGGCTCGACATGGCATGCTCCCATGATTCTTGCCGCACTTGGGACATTCCATGGATGGCGCAGGCCGTGGAGGTACTGCTAGACCTCTTTGTGGTGCTTTCCCTTTATTGTTGTTATTGTTGTTGTTGTGATTGTTACTGGGGTTATTGTTGTAGCGGTTGTTATTATAGCGGTTGTTGTTGTTTGGCCTTCCTTGTTGAAAATTTCTTTGTGGCCCTTGTGGTCTTGATTGAGGGGGAAATAGAGGTCGATTCTGCCTCTTGAACTGCTGACTTTGAGGTGTCAACTTTTTGGTAATATTATCTGACTTTGGGGTGCTTAGTTTTCTCTGACTTTCTTCAATAATCCGACATTTGTTAACTAGGGTAGAGAAATCCCTAATCTCCAAATGTGCAACTGCCACATTAAGTTCCGCCTTCAACCCTGACTCGTATTTAATACATTTCTAGTACTCATCAGGATTTCCTTGGTACATTCTTGAGAACCTAATGAGTTCTGCAAATCTGGCAGTGTACTGGGCCACATTCATATTCCCCTGGACAAGTTGAATGAATTCAATGTCCTTGGCATTTCTAACTGACTCTGGAAAGTACTTTTCGTAAAAATGGACCTTGAATAGTTCCCAATCAATGTCCACGTCGGTCGTCTCCAGGAGTCTTCGAACACCTGTCCACCAGAAACTGGCATCACCCTCAAGCATATGAGTAGCGAAGGTGACCTTTTGCTCCTCCGAGCATGGGACTACAGCAAAGACCTTCTCAATATTCCGAATCCATTCATCTGCAATATTTGGCTTCACGGTCCCCTTGAAAACTGGTGGGTTCGTCTTACGAAACTCCCCGAAACGGGCATGTTCAGGAATCTCATGTCCTTGATTCATATTGGCTTGACGATCCTGATCCATTCGTTCCATCATCATTCTCATGGTCCTTGCTACGTCGCGGAGTGCTTCGGCTGTCTCGTTGTGTTGATTATTCTGTGCTGCGCTCCTAGTCTGTTGTCGACGTGCCATTGGTCCCTAAACATACAAAACAACAACACTGAGGTGATCAGGCCCAATATTCTATGCAAAGTGAGCAAGTTACCATGGCACTTTCAACATACAGTAGTCATGTATTTCTAATCCTCAAGCTCATCCTAATGATAAGCATCTACACATGACGTCACTAACGTATTATGCTTTAGAAGCATAGCCAGTCCAATCCTTAGGCTCCATGAGAATCGAACTGCTCTGATACCAAAATGTAACACCCTAGTAATTAACCAAATACACCTAGGTTGAATCTGATTAATGACTAGACTTTACTCCTTGCTTTGGTTCTTTCTTCATAATTTGAAAATACTTAGTGAAATTACGAGCCATTTTTTTTTTAAAAAAAACATAATTGAAAACATGAGCTAAGTACAACGTGAACGAGTAAGCGGAGTATAATAAGACGTTTAAGAATATATCACATCATATCACTTTGGCTCCATCATATAACATCCATAAGCACATTATAACATATATTTACATACAATAACCTCACTCAAAGGGTGGGTTATGATCATACATCATTGTCTTATGCAAACCCATAAAAGAAAATATACATAAGGAAATACTTGCCCCTAAACTAGATAACTCCATAAGCCGGGAAGGTTATCCTAAAACTAGGGTGCATGAACACACATAAATCTACTAAGAACCTTCTATGGCCAGCATCACGGAAATGGGGGATTAAATCTGATCCACTGATGAGCTCCCTCGGGAGGGGACACACGAGATGCACCAGGCTGGGGTGGCATGGACGGCCTTCTTGCTAACCTCGGCTAAACAACTGTTTCCTCACTACCCTCTCTTACACGTGTGGGAGTAGGAGCAGAGCTCTCAGAATATACATGAGTAGGAGTGTCCTCTGAAGGATTAGTTTCAGAATATCTCGTCTCGGGAACATACTGGAAATCCATGGACAGCAGATGAAGCGAGATAAGAACGTAACATCCTTTCATCAAGTGGACGTGCATGTTCGAAAACCATTTCATCGCCATAGGGAGAAGTAGGAGAAAATTGATAACTAGGGACAGGATGTGCAAATGGACGACCTATGTAAATAAAAACATGAACTGCGCACCTCCCTTCAAAATGATACGAGCGATGCACCGGATCATAATGGAATTCCCAAGTAGGGGTATCAACGAGCAGACGAATGTCGCCATTTGAATCTGGAGACAATGACGGAAATAAAGAAAAGGGAGTGAGAATCTTACTAAAGAATTCTCAGTAGGGTACCTCCTTCTACAGTGTCATCATCAAAATCCCCAGGAACCTCGGGATTATTCTAAAATAGTGAGCATGCAAAGATTTATTTTAAGTTCGGACAAATACTTAACCGAGGTTCGTCAATTTTTAATCATGCGTCTTATAATGCATCATAATCTTAACATGTCATATTTACAATGAAATTTTCCTTTATCATTGCATCATATTCCTCATCATCATTATCAAAATAACATGCATAAAAGAACGTCATATAATATTAGCTACACATGGACACAGTGCACATATTTCATTTCTTTAGTGCCTTAGGTGATTTAAAATCTTATCATCATCATTATTTTCCTTGGGCCACCCTATACTCCACCCTTTTGGGAGTAATTTAGGTTATGAGCTCATACTTTACTAGTCGTCACTAGCATATACTTATCCCTTTTGTTAAGCTAAAGTCCCGACTCTACCCTTTTGAGAGAACGGGTTAAGGGGCTAAAATCACCTTTTCACCACCTATAGTCTGATGGTTCCAAAGGATCATTTTCTTCTAAGTTTAAGTCACCATTAAATCTTTGCATGTTATATCACAATACAATTCATAAACATCATAGCATTTTCTCATTTATAGTCTTAAGCTAGAATAATATATATCAACTATAATAATGCATCTGGGAGATTCCCAGGAAAGAGAGGTGGGTCACAATGGACACGCTTAAATACCAAGTCTTTCCTTAGCCAGAACCTTTCCAAATTACACTTTTACAATGATACACTTTCTTCTAGCAACAAAGGTAAATTTTACATAATAAAAAATATTTCATGCATAAGCATTCTCATTATTTGCAACAACAACTATAACATGCAAGCCAGGAAATCATTCAATGATATCAAGTACTTAATAAGCATCCAATACTTACATAGAATTATCAATTATAGAACTAATTAGTTATGCACCTAAGGGATTTATTACCATCCTTACGATTATTTATAGGCCTTAAGAACACTATTAAATCAAATGGGGTAGCATAGGTAGTAAGTTGTTCCTAAGGTTTTACGGTATGCTAGAAGTTATGTTTTAAATCCTTTCTTGTTACCAGCTTTCCCTATGATGCTGAAATTAGTTACTAAACCAATAATGAATCATTCTCCCTTATTTAAACATAATAAAACCTAGTTCTTATCGTTGCTAAAGATTCTGGATAGAATGCATAAATTTCATTCCCTAGAGTTCTAGAAATCTTGTTTTTACGGTTTTCTAGTTGCTAAGTTCATTTTTAGTGATCGGGATCAATCCTAGTCTAATTGATACCAAATTTTTCGTGGCTAACTAATCCTAGACAGAATTATAACAAACTAAAACAGATTTGGCATTGGCTAAACTTAAAGGGGTCAAAAACTAGGTAAATTCTAGCTCTTTGGTTGTTCTAGGGAGCTAGTTTTATCTCTAACATACAGTGAATCATTCTCTTAACTATAAACCATAATTATCACAGATTCAAACATATCAAATCATTACCATACATTGATACTAAACTCAGATCAGTGGCCGAATCATGAACGTCATGCAATTACATAGAATCATATTTTAAGTGCATATAAAATACTAGTTCCCCGTAAAATCCTGCAAAGTCTTAAAACTCATTTAGAAACTAGTTCTTTTGTCAAACTTGGGAGGATCTTCACAATTAAAATTCTCACTTAAGATAAAAGGAGTAAGTCTTGAGCTTTAGAGATTTAGGTGACATCTTAGAATTATAAACATGCTATGCAACCTTATTTTAATCTTATCTTTATAAGGTGATAGCTTGGAATTATAAACATGATATGCAATTCCATTTCTTTATCTTTAAGATTTAAGGTGATGACTTGAAAATTAAACATGATGCAAGAACTTAAAATATAAACATGATGCAAGAAAGCTGGAGGCGTGTAATCCATACAGACGATGAGAGAGGAAGAGAATATTAAGAAACCGGAGCGGCGGTAGTCCACACAGGATCGGTGAAGGGAGAAGAGAATATTAAGAAATCGGAGCGGCGGTAGTCCGCACAGAACCGGTGAAGGGAGAAGAGAATTATTATTATTACATCTTTTTAAGCTCCAGTCTCAAGACTTTTTAAAGAATAAATTCTTTAACTCCAATAATCATATTTCTTTGCTTGTGATACATGGCCAAGTCTTTGACCTCTAGGATCTTTAGGTGATGGCATAAAATAAACATGCCATGCGTTGATTCTTTTAGCCATTATAAAATAAAGTGAAAGCATAAATTAAATATGAGATGCAACCTCTTTATTATCTTGAAAGATTAAGTGATGACTTGAAACATAAACATGAAATACAAGCTTGGAAAATACATCTTTCAAGTTCTAAACTAAAAATCTTTATTTTAGTATCATAAAGCATTATTCTTTAAAGTTTTGCATCAAGTGGAATTTTCAAGCTTTAGAGGCCTAACTTGTGATGGATTTATAACCCACCCTCAAGGTCCTCATCATCAAGCCATCATCTTAGTTCCACCTAGGCCATATGGCCGAATTGGTTAAAGAAAAAAATGAAGAGGAAAACCGAAATGAAAAGCTAAGGTAAGTTCATAATTTCATCATTTTGAGCTAAAAACACAACTCCTCAAAGCATAGAAATAAATTTAGAAACTACTCCCTACCTAATCTGAGTTGAAGAAGAGGAAGAGAACTTGATTTCTTGAAGTGAAATGAAACAAAATCTCTTTGAAAAATTGAAGAAAGAATTCAGCCAAAGAGGAGGAAGAAAGAAAGTTTTTGGTGCTCCTAAAAACTAGTTATGAACAAAGCATTCCAAGACCACTCAAGCAAGCCTATTTATAGAAGATTTTGAGGCTTCTAATTGGACAAAATGAGGAGGTAGTTGGCGGAATTTTGCAGGAGAAATAAGGGAGGAAAAATCATTTTAGACAAAGTTGTATGAAATTAAGGAATTATGTCTCTTATGGTGACATTTTGGCATTTTGTTTTAGTGCAACTTTTGGCAATAATTCAGCTGCATAATGGCATCAATAATTTCATCCATTACAGCCCAAAGAAGTGAAATTTGTGTGTTCCATGAATTATTTAGGTGTAGGCAAGGTATTCATGTAATTTAGAGAATTTACGGTTAAGGGCTTAAGTGAATTATTAAGCAATTTGGGTGTTTTTGAGCAATTTTGGGTTCTAATCAATCTAAATACATAATTTTGACTCTAGATTAATATTTAGAATTTAATAAGATTTAATTTGAGCCTAATATTGCTTAGGTTTCGATATCTGAATCAAAAATCCCGAAATCGCAAAAAGCGCCCAAAACAGGGGCAAAATCGTACTTTCACTTAAAAACTGCCTGAGGCCACCCGAGCTTAACCAATGGTTAATCATGGCTTAAAAACAAATTTTAAAACATTTTAGTAAGGTTCGGGCTCAGTCGCACGCATCGAGTTAAAGCGGCCCTTGAGGCGTTTTGGTCATTTCGTGGCGTCGAACTCAAAATAGAGATCCTTCTGCTCTATTAACACACATAACACAAACAATCCTTTATTATCATCAAAACATCCCCTTGAGAATAGGTGGGGCCCACGATCCTCATTTTCTGAGTAAAATAACTTCAGGGGCATTTTGGTCATTTTATACGTACAGAAATTCGGGATTTGCGACTCTCGCATGAATCGCTCCTAACCTCTCTTCCAATGTTATATTCCTTTATTGAGGATTGTTCGGCCTCAAATCTTATGTAATAATTACCTACAGTAATTCGGTAATTTCTAATGACAGTAAAAGTTACAGTAAAAATTGGGGCGTTACACGTATCATAATCATAAACATAATCCCGACTTATCCAGTACGGGCTAGGGGGCATTTCTTGGGGTGCTCGGCCGAACCGGTGTCACCCAAGAATTCATTCTTGGTACCGATGTCACATGAGTTCTCTAGAGGTGCTCAGCTGAACCGGTGTCATCCGAGAACTCACCTTAGTACCTCATAAATAAAAATCTCATAGTTTTCTCAAAAACTTTCTAAGTCCGCATATTTGTCAAAAATTCGGCAGCATAACAGCAGCATGTCGAATTTCTTCCAAATTTTACTTTATGCCACATAAGTCAATCAAACATGCATCCTCCATCATAATTTCATGTATTCACATAATCATTCTCATACGTTCACAAGCAGCATGTGATGTAATTAAACTTGTGACTCTTACGGTATCTTATGCTTTGACCCTTACGGGCCTTAAACTTGTGATGTAATTAATCTATCATTTTCTATCAACCTCTTATGCACATAAGGATTCTCTTCTAACAAATCTTACTATTATTTATGCTCTTTAATAAATCTGAGCAACACCATTCCTTAGGGACAACATTATAAACTTACAATTACGGGGTTCTAGAACTTACGTTTTAGACCCTTTCTTGGTTCTGTCTTCGCCTAAGGCGCTATAAATTTGACCTAAACCAATTATGAGGCATTTCTATGCCTAAGAACTAATTATAAACCATGTTCACTACATTATAAGGTTTCTGGATAGATTCAAAAAAATTAAATGTTCTAAGAGTTCTAGAATTGCGGTTTTACGGTTTTCTAGTTACTAGTTTCTCTATAGGTGCTAGAATTCAATCCTACTTCAGTTGTAACCAAATTTTTGATGATTAAACAATCCTAATCTGATTATATTTCCATTGAAACAGTTTGGGCAGTATCCAAAAACAAATGGGTTAAAACTATGCTAAATCTTGACTTTACGGTTTTTCTAGAAAGCTAGTTTCTCTCGGAACCATTTTTAGGACTTCTAAAACTCTTTCGCAAACCATTTTATTTTGTAAAAGAGGCTAAAAACATCCTTAGGTCAGTGACCACTTGATCCCTCCTTAAAAGAGAATTAAATTCATAAATCTTGTTGGTCTTAATCTCATAAAATTCATGAGGCTTGAAAAAGAATCTTAAAACTTAGATTGTTGGCCCTTGTAGCTAGATGAAACTCATTCCAAGCTCATCATTACTACATGACCGAAATTATGCATTCAAAGAATGCTTCCACATTAGACTTTAACTTGAGATAAAATGGGCAAGTCTTTGAGCTCTAAGGTATTTAAGTGATGACATAATTTAAACATGCTATGCACTTCATTTTTATTCTTCATTACAAAGTAAAGTGAGAGCTTAAAGTAAACATGCAATACTTGAATATAAATATGCAAGGCTTGAAATAAATATGCAAGGCTTGAAATAAATATGCAAGACTTGAAATATAAATATGCAAGTTCATTTTTTTATTTTAGTGCTCTAGGTGTAACATCCTAATTTTTAACCCAATACTCCTAGAACGTATTTAGGTTAACCATTAGTCTATTACTTCTTAGTTTCATCTTTTCTTTAAATTACTTAGCGGAAAATACGAATAAATTTTTCTTTTTGAACTTGAAAACAAAAACGTGAGCCTCGCATTAATATAAAACCTTTCGTTCGTCATAAACATAACTTACAAGGAAAAGAAATCACATATAAACATGAAATACAACATTATATTAACCACATATCATAATCACATCATTATAGTTACATAGTACTAGCATCAGTGTTCACACCAAAACATGCATATATATATGAAATACTTCTTATCCACCTACGAGGTTGGATAATTAACAACCTAGAGACTATCCTATCTATTCTTCCGCAACGACCCTCGGCATCTGTTTGCTGAAGTGACCTTTAAGCACGAACCTCAGAAGAAGTCACGAACCTCATTACTATCCTTGTCTGGAGACGACACGGAAGAAAAAAGAAGGATGAGAAACTTATTCAAGATTCTCAGTAGGGATTTCCGACTCTAACACAAATGTCATCGTCATCGTCCCCAGCCACTCCGGTTTTCATTATAAAAAGGGTGTGCATACATAAGGATCGATTTTAAACTTCTTAAATCTATTTATCCGAAGTGGGTGTCTTTTAACATGAGTCTTAATGATATGAATGCAATAGATATTGAATGAATGTATGTCAATACCATATGCAAACAGTACTAGCTTTTTAGCAAGTATAGCATTCATAGACATAGTGCATGATACATGGGTCATAAAAACATAGATCATAAAACATAGAACATGGAACTTGATACATAGTACATGGTACATAAAACATGAATCGTGGAACGTAGAACTTGGTACTTAAAACATGGTGCATGGTAGCTTAACTTGGTTACTTAGGTGACGTTGACATATTATTCTTTTTTTCCTGGGGGCCACCCTAATATTTCTCCCTTTTGAGAAATCTGTAGGTTATGAGCTTATACCCAGCTAGTCGTCACTAGCATATGGACTTATCACATTGTGATAAGTTAAAAATCCCGACTTAAAGTACGGGTCTAGGGGGCATAGAATCACCTCATCCCCACCTATAGTTTGATGGTTCCAAAGGGTCATTTTCTCATAGTTTAATGTCACCTTAAGTCTTAGCATGTTATGACAAGATGCCCCATAGTTCATGCATGTTACATATGAATCACCTCATCCCCACCTATGGTTTGATGGTTCCAAAGGATCATTTTCTCATAGTTTAGTCATAGCAAGATGCTACATATTTCATGCATGTCACATATATCGTGTAATTCTAACATAGGCATCTTTAATGTTCTAAAGGGAACCATAACATGCAAATGATACAATCATCATTTAAGAGCAATAACTCGCATAGCATCATAGTGGTCATGAGACAACACAATAATCCATCATCATTCACATAGAACATATAAATCATTCCCTTAAGAATAAACCCCTAAATCGGGTAACCTCAAGCTTCCAAATTATTTCCTTATGCCTCTAAGGGATTGATTAATCTCATTACCATAATTTATTAAGTCCTAGAACCTAATTTATTATGGCTGGGCAGCATAGGCAGTAAGCATAGTTTTGATGGATTACGGTGTTCTAGAAGTTGCGTTTTAGATCCCTTCTCTTTACCGACTTTTCCTATGATGCAAGAATTAATACCTAAGCCAATTATGAGTCACTCCCACTCATCTAGACATCATCTAATGTGATTCTATACACTTAAACAAGGCTGGAACAGAATGTATAAGTTGATTCATGAGGGTTCTAGAAACTACATTTCAGACCCTTTTTAAGTTCTGTCTTTGCCTAAGGCGCTATAAATCATCCCTAAACCAATTGTAAGGGATTCCTATACATATAAAATAATTATAAAACATGATTTCTGCACCTAAGGGTTTCTGGACAGAAACAGTTTTACTTTTGATTCTAAGTGTTCTAAAATTCACATTTTCAAGCATTTCAAGTTACTAGGCATGTCTAAGATGCCTAGAACCTTTATCATACATAAGGCAAGGTATTTAAACACATATAGACCACCCAAAACAGATTTTTAAGGTGCTGGAAAATAAAAGGGCAGAATCGAAACTTGAAGGCATGTAAATGCTCAAAATAAAACATTTCTAGTTCACATAGTTTGCTAGTTTCTCTTGGAACACTTTTGAAACTTCTAAAACTCTTTGGAAATCAATTTATCTTGTCAAAAACCTTTACAAAAGACATAGGGCAGTACCTATCTATTTTCTTTCATGGTTAGGATTTAAATCATAAAAACATGCTTGAAGCATTCTTCAAGACTACCTATGCTTAAGAAAATCCTAAAACATAGGTTATAGGCCCTTGTAACTAAATGAAACTCATGCTTGAGCCATTATCATCACATGGCCGAATGCATATCCAAGAAATACCTCCTTGATAGATCTTTTCTCAAGATGAAATGGGCAAGTCTTTGAGCTCTAGTATCTTAGGTGATGACATAAAATAAACATACTATGCATTTCATTTTAGAGTCCTTTAGAAAGTAAAGTGATAGCTCAAAGTAAATATGAAGTGCATATTCATTTTCATTCTTTGAGTTTAGTGAGGACTTAAAATATAAAATGAGATGCAAAGCTTGGAATTTAAACGTGCATAATGCAAGTTTATTCTTTATCTTAGGATTTGTAACATCCTAATTTTTAACCCAATACTCTAGAACATACTCAGGTTAATCATTAGTCTGTTACTTCATAGTTCTCAATTTTACTTAGAAATACTTAGTGGAAAATACGGGTAAATTTTTTTTGAAATACAAAGTGAGAGCTGCGTGATGCGATATAACATATATCGGACGTGTCACAGCATAAGGCACATAAAGGCACATCATGAATAACACTGAATATCATCTCATATATATATAACTTGCCCACTTATAAGTATGGGACTTAATTCAGTACAAGGGAAATACATGAAAGGAAATACAATCATAAACATAAACATAAACTACTCCCCTACCCAAATGCATCTAATGGAATGACCTCTGAACAAAAGAAGGTTTATCCCTATCTAAGTGGTGTGTGCTCTAACCGGGTACTCCATCGGTCGATCGTCACCTCCTACTGACGTCCATCTCGCGAATGAGGCAAGTATCCGGGAAACTGGGCGAGCTCCTCGGGCGTAAAGAGGCGAAACGGGGATCAAGAGTGACCCCCGCGGTATGGCCGCATCTCCAGTTGCCGTGTAAGTCGTGGGTGAGTCACGGTATCCTCACTGCCCTCCCTCATCAATGGTGGAGAGGGGGCAGAATCTTGCTAAAGAATCTCAGTAGGGCCTCCTACTACCTAGGTGTCATCATCTACGTCCTCAGGAACCTTGGGTTTAATTATACAAAATGACTGAACATGTATTAAGTTCATTTTAAACTTTAAAATATACTTTAGCCAAGGTCCATTCATTTTAGGATGATCTTAATGTCATGAATGCAACATAATAGAAGATGTATGCATGGCACTACCTAATGCACATACATAAAACATAACATCAAGCATCATCATACTTAGTGGCACAAAATGGCAATAGAAACATTCATATGGGACAATCTTAGTAACATAATCAAAATCATGAAACTTCTCTTCCTCATGGGCCACCCTAAAAGACAATCGAACTGGGGGTGCTCGGCCGAACCGGTGTCACCCAGAACGTGTCACATATCTAGGTTATGAGCTCATACCTTAACTAGTCGTCACTAGTTCTTACTTACCACTTAACGATAAGCGTATCATAAATCATAAATCCCGACTATCTGAGTACGAGTTAGGGGGTAATTCTCTTAGGGGTGCTCGGCCGAACCGGTGTCACCTAAGAGTATAAATTGGTACCGATGTCACATGAGTTCTATGGAGGTGCTCGGCCTAACCGGTGTCATCCTAGAACCCATCTTAATACCTTAATTTTCAAAATCTCTTTAAGTCCCCAAATTCGTCAGGAATTCGGCGGTACGATGGCATTACGCCGAATTCCTTCCAAATTTGCTTTATGCCACATAAACATATATCCTCATGAATTCCTCATATGAATAACATCATCATCATTTACATAACACATGCATCATCATAGAACTTTCTAACGCATACCCTTACGGTAGCTTATGCTTTGACCCTTACGGGTCTTAATCTTGAGATATAGTTCTCTAACATCCGTCGCTCATATGTTATGCACCTAAGGGCTCATAATTTATCATCATTCCTAATCCTCATGTTCATACTCAAATCTGAAAAGCATAGGGCAGAATTTCTAACTTGTGGTTATGGGGTTCTAGAACTTACATTTTAGCCCCTTTCTCGGTTCCGTCTTCGCCTAAGGCGCTATGAATTAAATCTAAATCAATTATGAGGCATTCCTATGCTTAAGGACTAATTATTAATCACGTTTATCATGTTGTAAGGCTGCTGGACAGAATCCAGAGAAATAAATGTTCTAAACTTGCACTTTTACGGTTTTCTAGTTACTAGTTTCCCTATAGGTGCTAGAATTCGATTCTAATCCAAATGTTACCAAGTTTTTCATGTCTAAACAATCCTAATCTGATTATGCTCCCATTAAAACAATTTGGATAAGTTCCATAAACAAATGGGTCAAAACTATGTTAAATTCTAGCTTTACGGTATTTCTAGTTAGCTAGTTTCTTACCTATTATGCATAGAATCATTTCTACATCATCATATGATATTTTCACATATTCTAACACATCAAAACATCATCATACAGCATCACACTCATCATATCAGAACCGAAAACATTTAGCTTCAGTAAAGGATTTAAATTGACATTTCTAGGTACATAGGTTAACTAGTTTCTCATGGAATCAATTTAGAATTTCTAAAACTCTTTGCAAATCATTTTAATTCATCAAGAGGCTAAGAGAAGCCTTAGGTCAATGACCAAAATATTTTTCTTCTTCTAAAAGGGAGTAAAGTCATATCTCATGATAACATAACCTTGAAAAGATTTGTAAAGCTTTAAGAAAAACTTAGAACATAGACTATTGGTCCTTGTAGCTAGATGAAAACTCATTGCAAGTCCATCATCACTACTTGGCCGAAAACATGCATTCAAAGAATACATTCACATTAAACTTTAACTTGGAATGAAATGGGCAAGTCTTTGAGCTCTAGGTTCTTAAGTTACGACATAAAATAAACGTGCTCATGCTTTTCATTTTTAATCTTGCTTACAAAATAAAGTGATGACTTAAATTAAATATGCAAGGCATAAACTTAAACGTGCAAGCTTGAAAGTAAATATGCGAGGCATAAACTTAAACGTGCAAGCTTGAAAGTAAATATGCAAGGTTCAATTCTTTATTTTAGTGCTCTTGGCCCAACAACAATCGACTTTAAGGCCGAAATAGATAGGCATTCGAGAAATTAATTAGGTGATAATGCAAGTTCAATTCTTTATTTTAGTGCTCTCGGCCCAACAACAATCGACTTTAAGGCCGAAATAGAAAGGCTTTGAGAATTAAATTGAGTGATGATGCAAGTTCCATTTTAATCTTTATGTTCTTAGGTGATAGCTTGAAAGTAAAGGTGCATAACAAGAATGTAAATATAAATACAAGCATAAAATAAATTATGCAAGTTCATTTTATCTTTCTAGAGCTCTTAACAAGAC
The DNA here is from genome assembly GCA_031216125.1 of Dalbergia cochinchinensis. NCBI lineage: Eukaryota > Viridiplantae > Streptophyta > Magnoliopsida > Fabales > Fabaceae > Dalbergia > Dalbergia cochinchinensis. Next base: position 55,287,181 of record CM062368.1, on the reverse strand, counting down.
TTTAAAGGAACTTAAACCTCAACCCAAACTCATCAATCCAAGATAAAGTAAAGTCTAGAGTTCTTAGAACTCAACATAACATTTTTAGAAAATCAAACATTTTGCATGTGAAAGAAAAGGAAATGGTCGAAATTTCAAGGAACAAAAGAACATTTTGAAACTCTAGAGTCCATGATCTTGATGATATATTAATACCAACATCATGAGACCTCATCATTGGGTCCTTAGAACCATTTTAAATCACCATCAAAACTAAAGTTCTCAAGAGTTCAAGAAAGGAAGAACTAGAAACATTTTTGCTAAAGAACAAAGATCAAGCTCTAGAGTTTGTTTCAAGTGATGAACATCATCATGAAACTCTCATCATCAAGCTCTCATTTCTTTGAACTTCAAGGCCCATGGCCGAAAATGAGAAAGAACAAGGAAAGGAAAAGAAGTTCTAAAAAGAATCAAGAGAAACTATGAACATAAAGCTAGAACAAGAACTTTAAAGAAAGGAATACATGAAAGGAAATCCCTACTTGGTGTGATGAACTTGAAGATGGAAGAAGAAGATGAAGATGATGAAGAACTCCAAGAACTTGAAGAACACAAGAGCTTTGAGAGAAAAAGAAAAGCTTTGAGTATTCCTAAACTTAGCAAATGATCTAAAAGTGGTGCAAGCTCCTCAAGGCATTATATTTATAGAGAAATGAAGCAAATGGAGGGGGTGAGGGGCTGATGTGTTTTCGGCCAAGGGGAGTGCAGCCCATGAGTTCCATGAGGTGAGATGTTGTGGTCTTGAAGCATGGTGAGGTATGGTTCAAAGCATGGTGAGGTATGGTTCAAGGTATGGCTCAAGCATGACTTCAAGGAGTGAGAAAACAATTCAATCATGTGGCCAAAGAGAGCATGGCTGTTCGGCCATGTTACAGCCAAGGGGAGGTTTGTTTTGCAATTTAATTATGATTTAGAGTTGTGTTTAGGTGTATCTTTGATTATGCTTAAGATTAGGAATTTGTAAGAAAGTGTTTAGGTAAGGAAAATGGATAATTAGGGTGGTCTAGACATAATTAAGGAGTGGTCTTGCACCATTAGTGAGTTAGATCCTCAATTTAGAGTCTAAACAACTCTAGACACACTTCCTTGATTTAAGAAATTGGAGAGAGAAAACACTATTTAAGATTCCAAGACTAGTAATCTTGAGTTCTAAAAAGGGATTTAAGTTTAATCTAAGCAATTTTAGGTTCTAATTAACTTTAATAAATTATTTTGACTCTAGATTAATTAGGAAAATTAATTAATCTTTGTTTAGAGCCTAATATTGCTTTGGTTTGCTAAATTACATCATTAAGCTCAAAAACACTATTCTAGGGGCAAAATCGTAATTTTGCACTAAAACTGCCCGGGACTACTGGGACTTGAACAGAGACCTCTAGACACATGAAAACATGTTTTTAAACCTCTGAGAAAAGTTTCGGGCTCAAACGGCATTTCTACCCGCGTAAAAACGCTATAGGGGTATTTTGGTCATTTTGACCCGAAACTGCGGAAAACGAGATTTTCGCTTTCGGAAGCATTCAAAGGCCATTCAATCTCCTTCAGACAATGAGTTGACCCTTCGAGGACGACCGAGTTGGTTATCCTCGAATTCGGGTCAGGAAATGACCTCAGGGGCATTTTGGTCATTTCCCTCAAATAGAAAAATCGGGGTGTTACAGGATTTAGTGATGGCATAGAAAATATACGTGCTATGCAAAGCGTGAAATAAATGTGAATGCAAGTTACTTTTACATCTTGACTAGAGCTCTTTTAAGACTTTAAAAAGAACTAAGTTCCAACCCAAAACTCATCCTTACAAGAAAAGATAAGAAGCTTTACTAAGCCTTAAAGATATAAACATAAAGGGATTTATGTCATATTCTTTATTAATGCCCAATAACCCCTATCTAGAGAGAACTCTAGAACGTGCCGGCCAACTTTAAGGTTGACAAGAGTAGGTTATGGGCTTTTTGAAAACCTTATTAATTTCTTTTTTTTTTCTTGGATAAAACCATGGTGAGTTAAGCAAAACATAAAGAGAATGAACTCATAGAGGTGGTAACCTCAAAAGAATGGAAATGGCCGAATCCTAGCAAGGAATAATGGACCATTTTTAAACTCTAGGGACCAAGACCTTGGTGATGTGTTAACACCAACATCATGAGTCCTCATCATTGAGTACTTAACATCATTCTAAACCATCATCAAGACAAAGTTCATGACAAGTTAAGGAAAAGAGAAAACTGAAAACCATGTTTGTTTGAAACATAGATCAAGCTCTAGAGGTTGTACAAGTGCTAAGCACCATCATGAAACCCTCATCATCAAGCTTACATTTTTCCAAGTTTCAAAGGCCTTCATGGCCGAAACCTTGAGAGAAAGAAATAAGGTTTTTAAGGGTTCAAAGGAAACATAACCCATTCTTGAATAAATCTTGAAAAAGATGAAACTTTTCTTTTTAAAAACTCAAGCTTTAGAGGTTGCTCATGTGACAAGCATCAACATGAAACCCTCATCATCAAGCTTCCATTTTTCCAAGCATCCAAGGCCTACATGGCCGAAACATTCAAGGAAAAGAAAGTGAGGTTCCAAGAGATTCAAGAGAAACATAGCTCATACTTGACTAAAACTTGAAAAAAGGTGAGGCTTTTCTTCAAAAAGATTCAAGCTTTAGAGGCCTCATGTTGAGATGAACTCATAGTTACATCTTGGAGAGCATTCATCATCAAGCCATCATCATCTTGGCCTTGAGGCCGAAAATAAAAAAAAAGGAAAAGGATGAAACCGAAAATAAAACTTCATGGATGTTCATCCAAACAACATTTTCCCAACAAGATCAAGACATAGAGAACAAGGAAAGCATTTTTAGAAAAACTCCCTACCTAGTACTTGTGCTCTTGAAGATGGAGAAAGGTTTGATCTTGAAAAACAAGAAGAAGAAATCTCCTTTGAACTTGGGTATGTATTTTCGGCCAAACAAGGAAATAGAGGAAGGATGTGTTGTTGGCTTGTGTTTGGACTTGGATGTGTGTTTAGAAGAAAAAGAGATGAAGATTGGAGGTGGAGAAGGTGGCAGTTTTGGTTTGGACAAAGAGGAAGAAAGGAAAATTTGAGAGAACTTGGAGAGACTAGAACTTGCTCTTGGAAGTTTAAACTTTGCAAATGAACTAAAGTAGCAAAATGTTCACCAAGGCAAGCTATATATAGAGCCTTGAGTCATGAATGAGTGGAGGGGAAGAGGCCATGTGGTTTTCTTCTAGAATGAAGGAAGTGTGTGGAGGAGAATGAATGAGAAGTTGTCTTGGAGACATGGCCATTTGTGTGCCACACATTCAAACAACATGTAATGCAAAGTGGAGGGAAAAGTGGCACCATTTTTGGGCAGCCATGGGGGAAAAATTCATCTCCGCTAATCATGGTTTAAAGGTGTGTTTAGGTGTGTTATGGATTAGACTTAGGATTAAGGGTTGTTAAGTAGGTACTTTAAGTAAACTAATTAGTTAATTAAAGCTATAATTCCTTAGGTTAGAAGTGGTCTTGTAGGTTTAATGGAGTCAAAACCTCTATGACTAGTGATGTAAGTGTGACAACCTTTCTTGGAAATGGGAGCATGAATAGTGAAAACACTATTCATAGATACTTTCTCTCTTTAAAGGAAGAGACTAGAATTAAGTTTGAATTTCCTTAAGCAATTCTAGGTTCCAATTAGTTTTAAATAATGATTTTGGCTCTAGATTAATTATGGAAATTAATTAATCTTTAATTAGAGCCTAATATTGTCTAGGTTCTGAGTTAGATAACTCATTAAGCCCAAAATGCACTAAGCATGGGCAAAATCGTAATTTTACTCAAAAACTGCCCGGGACCACCGGGACTTAAACAAACCTTAAACAAACATAGTTCATGCCTTAAAATCATTGTTTTGAACCTCCGGGCAAAGTCCGGGTCAAAACGGAACTTAAAACTGCCTTAAATTACTGTAAGGGTATTTTAGTTATTTACACGCAGAAACCTCAAAAATGAGATTCTTCTGCTCTATTAAACACGCCATCACATATAATCCCCTTCAAACATTACAATAGCCCTATGAGGATGGCCGAGGTCGGTCGTCCTCGATTTTCAGATAAAAATTACCTCAGGGGCATTTTGGTCATTTTTACGCTTAGAGAAAATTAGGGTGTTACACTAGGCCCAGCAATAATCGACTTTAAGGCTGAAATAGAAAGGCTTTGAGATTTAGTTAGGTGATAGTGCAAGCTCTCATTTTAAATCTTTATGTTCTTTAGTGATGAAAAGTAAATATGCTAGACAAGAATGTAAATATGAGGTGCACTCCATTCTTTATCCTTTAACTTTAAGTGATGGTTTGGAAAATAAATATGAATGCAAAGCTCAAAGTAAATATGTAATGCATAAGCTTGAATTTAAATATGAATGCTAGTCCATTTTATTTCTTATTAGAGCTCATACAAGACTTCAAAGGAACTTAAACCTCAACCCAAACTTATCATGACAAGATAAAGTGAAGAGAAGAGTGAACCTCAAGGGTTCTTTAAAACACAAAGTTTCTTTTCTTGAAATGTGGTCATAAATAACATTTTTATTAAAACTCAAGCTCTAGAGACCTCATTGTGATGAACACATAGTCATCATCTAGAAGCTCTCATCATCAAGCCATTGAGAACCTCATTGGCCAACATGGTTGAAAATTTGGGGAAAGAAAAGGAAAAGGAAAAGGAACCGAAACTTTTTAAGAAGAAAAGGAAACATTTGAAACTCTAGAGACCATGATCTTGATGATGCATTAACACCAACATCATGAGTCCTCATCATTGAGTTCATGTAACCATTTTAACACATCATCAAAGTTAAAGATTTCAAGAAGAAAGAACCACAAACATCTTTAACTTAAGAACAAAGATCAAACTTTAGAGATTGTTTAAGTGATGGACATCACCACCATGAAACCTCATCATCAAGCTCTCATTCCCTTGTCCTCAAAGGCCCATGGCCGAAAATGAAGAAGAAAAAGGAAAGGAAAAGAAGTTCTAAAAAGACTCAAGAGAAACCATAATCACATAACTAGGATGAGAACTTGAATAAAGGAAATACTTGAAAGAAAATCCCTACCAAGTGATTTGAAGATTGGGATTGAGAGAAGAGGATGAAGAACTTGAACACTTGAACTTGAAAGAAAAAGGAAACTTTGAAGTGCTCTTTGAAAACTTACACTTAGCAAATGAACCCAAAATGATGCAAGTTCACCCAAGCATGCTATTTATAGAGAAATGAAACAAATGCAAGGTGCAAGGAGGGAGGGAAGGTTTTGGCCAACAAGAGCAGCCCCATGAGTTCCATGAGGTGAGATGTTGTGATCTTGAGGCATGGTGAGGTATGGTTCAATGTATGGTGAGGTATGGTTCAAGGTATGGCTCAAGCATGGTTCTTTGAGTGAGAAACAAATCAACATGTGATGTAAATGAGAGAGAGGTGGCCGAAACTTGCATCAGCCATGGGGGGGACTTCTTGCATTTTAATTGTGGTTTAGAGTTGTGTTTAGGTGTATCTTTGATTAGGATTAAGATTAGGAATTTGTAAGAAAGTGTTTAGGTGAGAAAATGGATAATCAAGGTTGTCAAAACCTATTTAAGGAGTGTTCTTGCATCATTAGTGAGTTATAAACTCATTTTAGTGTATAAACAATTCTAGACACAATTCCTTGATTTAAGGAATTGGAGAGAGAAAACACTATTCAAGATTCTAAGAATGAAATCTGAGTTTTAAAAAGAGATTCAAATCTAATCTAAGCAATTTTAGGTTCTAATTAATTTTAAAAGCTTATTTTGACTCTAGATTAATTATGGAAATTAATTAATATTCGATTAGAGCCTAATATTGCTTAGGTTTGCTTAATTACATCATTAGGCTCAAAAACACTATTCTAGGGGCAAAATCGTAATTTTGCACTAAAACTGCCCGGGACCACCGAGACTTAAACAGACGCTTTCAAACATGTGAAACATTGTTTTAAACCTTCGCGGAAAGTTTCGGGCTCAAACGGCACCTTTACCCTCATAAAAACGCTATAAAGGTATTTTGGTCATTTTGACCCGAAACTGCAGAAAATGAGACTTTCGCCTCTGAAACCACTCAAGGGTCATTCAATCCTCTTCAAACAATGAGTTGGCCCTTCGAGGACTGCCGGGTTGGCCATCTTCAAATTCTGGGCCGAAAATGACCTCAGGGGCATTTTGGTCATTTTCCACTTAGACAGAAAAATCGGGGCGTTACACTAGGCCCGTCGGGACAGCCAAAACCCTAGAATTAGAACCTGGAAATGCTTGAAACTGAGGAAATAAAGGCTTAAGGTTAGAAATAATTAGAAATGAGTATTTGATTACCCGGGTACGGTGTTGTATCCGTTCAGTAGAGTTTCGATGTATGATTTTTTAACACCGAAAAAGTTTCTTGGTGGCCAAGTAAATTCTACCAATTACATCTTGCCAAGTAAATGGCAAGGATTGAAATTTGAAAATCAAATTTTAATCTTGACCTTTCATTTATTGTATTTTACTCAGGAGCCAATATTTTATCCGTTCGGTGGAATTTCGATGTCTAATTTTAACACCGAAAAAGCTACTTGTTCACCAAGCTAAAGTGAGCCACTTATCTTGAGCTAAGTGGATGGCTAAGATTCATTCTTTGATTACCAAACCAAATCCTAGCCATCCATCTCATTATTTATTTTCAAAAAGAAAGAAATACACCTTTTGACTTCATAATTAATATATCCAACGTAAGATAAGAATAAAATACCAACCTTTTCACTCCAAGCCCTACAATTTCGGCCAAGAGAAACCATGGCAACCTCAATTGTTTTCTTCCTCAAGAAACCCCATGTTTGAGCTTAATGCTTCAAAATCCTTAGTCTAAACTTGATAAAACCACAATCTTCCTTTATCAAACTTGTTCCACTCATCAAGATCTACCAAACTAATTGATTAGAATTTGAGTTCATCAACCTATTCTACCTTGAGAGATCATCCTGTACTACCTAAAGGAGGGTTGGTATTGGTTTGGTGGCCCTAAAGTGAAGGGAATCATTCTTGGAGCATCCTTTGGAGCCAAGATCTCTAAAGCTCCAAAGAGTAGGGTTTTGTGTTCTTGTTTGTTGTGATTCTATTTCTCTAGATTTTCATCTCTTGGAGGTTTGAGTTTTCTAGTTCTAATGTATGATTTCACTTAGATATACAATATTTGCATAGGTGGAGTACTTTGGCATTGTGGAAAAATCATTTTTGTCAAAAGGAGTGTTGGAGTACGTTGCTGAAATTTTGGTTTTGTTATAGGTAGTAACTATTCATGTAGTTTTTGGTATAATTGTAGGTATTTTTATGAGTTAGAAAAATTATATGTTGAAGCTAGCATACTAAAGCAACTCCATGATTTTTCTTGGGTCATGTTAAAGACTTTACTACTTGAACAAAATTATGAACCAAAATGATACATGTGTTGCTTGAATTGTTAGAATAGAAGCTGTGAATTTTGCTAATTTTGTTATCATAGCAAATGATTGATTTTTCATTTGAAAATTTTATAGACTATTGGAAACATCTTGAAGTTCAAAAATGATTTTTATTCTGAATTGATTCAGTCATTTTCTAGGGTTAAAAATTATGAATTTTTGGTTTTGAGCTGAGCTTAAGTGGCCTCTAACCTCTGAATTTGTCTAAGTTTGTTAGCATAGTTAGAAAATGATTCTTGCTCCGAAATTTATAGACCTTGTGGACACATTGAAGTGTCTTAGATAATTTTTATAGCCTCTAAATTAATTATTTAATATGCAAATAAATTTGTGCTACAATGGTGTGAAATCTGCCTAATTGCTAGAAATGAACCCAAGACTTGAATTAATAACATAATGGCATTTTGATTCTAGTATGACATGAATACTTGATATCAAATATTTGGCCATATGAATTGTGATATATAAATGCATGCTAGAGGAAGTAAAGAGTGGTTTATAAGGCATGATTGAAATTACATTGTGAATGAATGACGATATGTGCTTTATGCATGCATTGGAAAAAGAAAAGTAAATGATTCTTATAAGTGGTAAAAGAGATTGTATGAACTTCAATCATGCATATTTTGACATATGGATAAAACAGAAACAAGACATATGTTTAATGAAGGAAAGGCAAAAGGAAGAACTTCCCTAGAGATATTATGAGTCGGTAGATATATTGGCTATGAATAGATCTGTGTATGATTTGAAAAAGGAAAAAATAAAGGCCGATGATCACGTATAGGAATGAGCTCAGTCCTGATAAACAGTCTCTTTCCTATTGTTGCCACGCTGGGGATAGTGATATATAACGCCCAGACGTGTGATCCACTATAAATACCATGTGGTTTAAACTAAGTCTTTCCTATGTCGATGAGAAGAGAAAAATGCACTGAATTGGTTTCTAAGGCCAAAAGTTAGAGACTTGTCAAGGGAAATTAAAGATAATTTCACTACATTTGGCATATACATATTTGTATCATATCGAATCATTTTGATTGACATTATTTACTATGATTATGAGCTTATGATAAATGTGTACTAAGTGATTGATTTTTAAAAGCAACCCACTTCAGAAGCATGATTTAGAACTTTAAAATGAATCATTGCTATGTAATGCATGTTTACATTTTCCTAATAAACCGAAATGGCTGGGATGATGATGATGATATGCATTTCTTTATTGTGTTTTGGGAATACCCTACTGAGAATTTTAGAATTCTCACCCTATATGTTTGTGTTTCTGTGTCGTCTCCAGGTTGATTCAGAGAACCGTGAGGCTGCTAATGAAAGAACTCGAACTTGCAGTAGTTTAGCAGTTGATATGTTTATTTTACTGTACTTAGATGTAGTTATATGTATGTAGATGTAACAGAAAATAGACATGTATTAAAGCTCATAGAAGAACTTCCTTTTGTACTTGACTTTGAATTCAATAAATGTAACATTTCTTTGTTATATATATTTTAATAGAATTATGACTTAGGTACTTTATGATTCGATCGATCTTGCTCTAGATAATTAAGAAAGATCCACTAATTTATAAGTAATAACTCTTAAGTATAATGTCATGACTTAAGGATGATGTTGTACTTGGGAGGATGTTACACATATTACCTAGAAGACTTACGTGGGGATGAGATTTCTTACATGCCGATCACATTTCCAAATTGAGTCGTGAAACTCCTACTTCAGCCCCTATGGAGACTGTTCCAGCAGTATCATCTTCCTCCTCTAATGATGATCTGACCATTAGTTTTGACTCTCCCTTTGGAGATGACGACATCATTTTGATGGCGAATAGTTTTCACTAGAAAGTTCTATGACATTCAGGAGCCACTAGCTAACCACAATATGATATGATTAGCATCATAGATACCTGCTGACTAGTATACATGATTTGGATAGGACCCTTTTTATACATATTCTTTTGATGGGTTCTACTTCAGGGCAGGCTTGTGTTTCGTATTTTGATGTATTTTTGGGGGTCTATTCAGGGACTCTTTTGATATATGTAATATGACTGATGGATGACTGTATATTATATATGTGTAGTGATATGGCATGACTGCCTAGTTGTATATAAATAAATGTTACTGATGGTCTTAGTACTTTCAGAAAATCCAATGATAATCTTTTATGCATTATTTTCTCTAATCCTAAAAGTTTAACTACATGTCACCTAGCACTAATGTAACGCCCCAATTTTTACTACTATGTAAAAATTATCAAAATGCCCCTAGATAATTTTTGCACAAAATTCAAGGCCGAATAATCCTCAATAAAGGAATATAACACTAGAGAAACTTTATGAGAAACTTGAATAATGATTCAAATGAAAGTTGCAAACTTTGATTTTTCTGTACATGTAAAATAATCAAAATATCCCTGAGGTCATTTTTACTAAGAAATCAAAGATAACCAATCCAGATTATCTTTGAGTGGTTAGTTTAATGCTTAATGGGGATTATATGCACCTTAGAGACAAAAATCTCAATTCTCAATTTTTACCGTGTGTAAAATTACCATTTTATCCTGCAGTAATTTTACATGAAATTATCCAATCTTTGAATTCGGTTTTCACCGAAAGATTCAAAATGACTGTTTCAAGTATAATTTGAGAATGTCCAATAATTATAAGGGATTTTTTGATGAAATTACCTTTTTACCCCTAATTGTGCTAAATAAGTTTATTTATATAATTAAGGCAATATTAAGCTCTAATTGAACACAAATTGATCTCATTCACTAACCTTGAGTTAAAAATAATTACTTGAGGTAATTTGTAAAGCCCTAGTAATTAACCAGATACACCTAGGTTGAATCTGATTAATGACTAGACTTTACTCCTTGCTTTGGTTCTTTCTTCATAATTTGAAAATACTTAGTGAAATTACGAGCCATTTTTTTTTTTAAACACATAATTGAAAACGTGAGCCGAGTATAGCATTGAGCAGTAAGCGGAGTATAATAAGACGTTTAAGAATATATCACATCATATCACTTAGGCTCCATCATATAACATCCATAAGCACATTATAGCATATATTTACATACAATAACCTCACTCAAAGGGTGGGTTATGTTCATACATCATTATCTTATGCAAACCCATAAAAGAAAATATACTTAAGGAAATCCATGCCCCTAAACTAGACAACTCCATAAGCCGGGAAGGTTATCCTAAAACTAGGGTGCATGATCACACATAAATCCACTAAGAACTCTCTAGGGCCACTGTCCTGGAAATGGGGGAATAAATCCGATTCACTGATGAGCTGCCTCGGGAGGACACACGAGATGCACCAAGTCGGGTCGCATGGGCGGCCTTCTTGCTAACCTCGGGCTGAACAACTGCTTTCCTCACTACCCTCTCTTACACGTGTGGGAGTAGGAGCGAGCTCTCAGAATATACATGAGTAGGAGTGTCCTCTGAAGGATCGGTTTCGAATATCTCGTCTCGGGAACATACTGAAATCCATGGACACAGATGAAGCGGGATAAGAACGTAACATCCTTTCATCAAGTGGACGTGCATGTTCGAAAACCATTTCATCGCCATAGGGAGAAGTAGGAGAAAATCGATAACTAGGGACAGGATGTGCAAATGGGCGACCTATGTAAATAAAAACACGAATCAAGCGCACCTTCCTTCAAAATGATACGAGCGATGCAGGATCATAGTGAAATTCCCAAGTAGGGTATCAACGAGCAGACGAATGTCGCCATCCGAATCTGGAGACAATGACGGAAATAAAGAAAAGGGAGTGAGAATCTTGCTAAAGAATTCTCAGTAAGGTACCTCCTTCTACAGTGTCATCATCAAAGTCCCCAGGGACCTCGGGATTATTCTAAAATAGTGTGCATGCAAAGCTTCATTTTAAGTTCGGACAAATACTTAACCGAGGTTCGTCAATTTTTAATCATCCGTCTTATAATGCATCTTATTCTTAACATGTCATATTTACAATGAACTTTTCCTTTATCATTACATCATATTCCTCATCATCATTATCAAAATAACATGCATAAAAGAACGTCATATAATATTAGCTACACATGGACACAGTGCACATATTTCATTTCTTTAGTGCCTTAGGTGACTTAAAATCTTATCATCATCATTATTTTCCTTGGGCCACCCTATACTCCACCCTTTTGGGAGTAATTTAGGTTATGAGCTCATACTTTACTAGTCGTCACTAGCATATACTTATCCCTTTTGATAAGCTAAAGTCCCGACTCTACCCTTTTGAGAGAACGGGTTAGGGGGCTAAAATCACCTTTTCACCACCTATAGTCTGATGGTTCCAAAGGATCATTTTCTTATAAGTTTAAGTCACCATTAAATCTTTGCATGTTATATCATAATACAATTCATAAACATCATAACATTTTCTCATTTATAGTCTTAAGCTAGAATAATATATATCAACTGTAATCATGCATATGGGAGATTCCGAGGAAAGAGAGGTGGGTCACAATGGACACGCTTAAATACCAAGTCTTTCCTTAGCCAGAACCTTTCCAAATTACACTTTTACAATGATACACTTTCTTCTAGCAACAAAGGTGAATTTTTCATAATAAAGAACATTTCATGTATAAGCATTCTTATTATTTGCAACAGCAACTATAACATGCAAGCCAGGAAATCATTCAATGATATCAAGTACTTAATAAGCATCCAATCCTTACATAGAATTATCAATTATAGAACTAATTAGTTACTAAACCAATTATGAATCATTCTCTTAACAATAAACCATAATTATCACAACTTCAATCATATCAAATCATTATCACACATTGATACTAAACTCAGATCAGTGGCCGAATCATGAACCTCATGCAATTACATAGAATCATATTTTAAGTGCATATAAAATACTAGTTCTAGTAAAATCCTTGCAAAGCCTTAAAACTCATTTAGAAACTAGTTCTTTTGTCAAATTTGGGAGGATCTTCACAATTAAAATTCTCACTTAAGATAAAAGGAGTAAGTCTTGAGCTTTAGAGATTTAGGTGACATCTTAGAATTATAAACATGCTATGCAACCTTATTTTAATCTTATCTTTATAAGGTGATAGCTTGGAATTATAAACATGATATGCAATTCCATTTCTTTATCTTTAAGATTTAAGGTGATGACTTGAAAATTAAACATGATGCAAGAACTTGAAATATAAACATGATACAAGAAACCTGGAGCGGTAATCAGACAGACCAAAGAGAGGGAGAAGAGAATATTAAGAAACCTGAGCATGTAGTCCGCATGGACCAAAGAGAGAGGGAGAAGAGAATTATTATTACATCTTTTTAAGCTTCAATCTCAAGACTTTTTAAAGAATAAATTCTTTAACTCCAATAATCATATTTCTTTGCTTGTGATACATGGGCAAGTCTTTAAGCTCTAGGATCTTTAGGTGATAGCATAAAATAAACATGTCATGCGTTGATTCTTTTAGCCATTATAAAATATAGTGAGAGCATAAATTAAATATGAGATGCAACCTCTTAATTATCTTGAAAGATTAAGTGATGACTTGAAACATAAACATGAAATACAAGCTTGGAATTTAAACATGAGAAATGCAAGTTCATTTATTCATTCTTGAAAATTTAGTGATGACATAGAAGTTAATCATGGATGCAAATTCATTTTGTTTTTTTACTAGAGCTCCTTCAAGACTTTAAAAGAATTATAAATTCAACCCAATACATATCTTAACAAGAAATAAAACATAAAAGGAAAATACATCTTTCAAGTTCTAAACTAAAAATCTTTGTTTTAGCATCATAAAGCATTATTCTTTAAAGTTTTGCATCAAGTGGAATTTTCAAGCTTTAGAGGCCTAACTTGTGATGGATTTACAACCCACCCTCAAGGTCCTCATCATCAAGCCATCATCTTAGTTCCACCTAGGCCATATGGTTGAATTGGTTAAAGAAAAATTGAAGAGGAAAACCAAAATGAAAAGCTAAGGTAAGTTCATAATTTCATCATTTTGAGCTGAAAACACAACTCCTCAAAGCATAGAAATAAATTTAGAAACTACTCCCTACCTGATCTAAGTTGAAGAAGAGGAAGAGAACTTGGTTTCTTGAAGTGAAATGAAACAAAATCTCTTTGAAAAAATTGAAGAAAGAATTCAGCCAAAGAGGAGGAAGAAAGAAAGTTTTTGGTGCTCCTAAAAACTAGTTATGAACCAAGCATTCCACGACCACTCAAGCAAGCCTATTTATAGAATATTTTGAGGCTTCTAATTGGCCAAAATGATGAGGTAGTGGACGGAATTTTGCAGGAGAAATAAGGGAGGAAAAATCATTTTAGACAAAGTTGTATGAAATTAAGGAATTATGTCTCTTATGGTGACATTTTGGCATTTTGTTTTAGTGCAACTTTTGGCAATAATTCAGCTGCATAATGGCATCAATAATTTCGTCCATTACAGCCCAAAGAAGTGAAATTTGTGTGTTCCATGCATTATTTAGGTGTAGGCAAGATATTCATGTAATTTAGAGAATTTACGGTTAAGGGTTTAAGTGAATTAGTAAGCAATTTGGGTATTTTTGAGCAATTTTGGGTTCTAATCAATCTAAATACATAATTTTGACTCTAGATTAATATTTAGAATTTAATAAGCTTTAATTTGAGCCTAATATTGCTTAGGTTTCGGTATACCAATCAAAAATCCCGAAATTCGCAAAAAGCGCCCAAAAGCAGGGCAAAATCGTACTTTCACTTAAAAGCGCCGAGGCCACCCGAGCTTAACCAATGGTTAATCATGGCTTAAAAACACATTTTAAAACATTTTAGTGAGGTTCGGGCTCGGTCGGCACGACATCGGAGTTAAAACGACCGAGAGCGTTTGGTCATTTAGCGTCGGAACTCAAAATTGAGATCCTTCTGCTCTATTAACACACATAACACAAACAATCCCTTATTATCCTCAAAATATCCCCTTGAGAATAGGTGGGGCCCACGATCCTTATTTTCTGAGTAAAATAACTTCAGGGGCATTTTGGTCATTTTATATGTATAGAAATTCGGGATTTGCGACTCTCGCATGAATCGTTCCTAACCTCTCTTCTAACGTTATATTCCTTTATTGAGGATTGTTCGGCCTCAAATCTTATGTAATAATTACCTACGGTAATTGAGTAATTTCTAATGACAGTAAAAATTACAATAAAAATTGGGGCGTTACATAATTAGAGCCTAAAATTACCTAAGGTAAAATTAAATTACATTTCTTTAATTACAAGAGCTCATAAAATTAGTGATGTTGAGATTAAAGTTAAGATTTTGGTTTAGGTAAAATGTAGTACATTTACATTTCCTTATCCTAAGTTTAGAACTTATGTTACAAATTGATTTTAACTCATTTGAAATTAACTTTATTTACTAGTATATGATTACTCTTTTTACCTTGTCTTGTTTTGTCCTAAACACTTAATCTTTAACCATTTTCACTAATCTATCAATTCCTAATCTTTTATCTAAGTACACATCTAATACATAATTTACCACTTCAAAACAACACCAATATGATCCTAATGTAATCAGATAGGCAGCGGTATGATGCTTCATTTTGACCACATTTTATTGATTTTCCAACAAAGAATCATATCCAACCTTATCACCATTTCTTTAGCTTTCTTTTGCATTATTTTTAGTTATGTTTAACCAAAAGAAAACCCACCCATTTCAGCTATAATGTGATCAGCCACAATATCTCCCATTAGCATCATATTTTAGTGTTTTCATCCATTATGCATGAGCAAAATTATTATAACAAGATAAGCTTTCTTTTTCCAAAGTTTTCTTTAACAAAAAAATGAAATAAAACCTCCATTTTCCAGCCATGGTGCGGTGGCCATACAGCCCTTATGAGCCTATAAATACATGCTCTTCCATTGCCAAAATATTCACACAAACACTCATAGCCTTAGCACTTACTTACTTGAGAGTTTCCTTGCTCAAAGTTTTCTTAGAGTTCTCTAATTATCTCAATACTTCAAGCTTTCTTCTTCTTCCTCATTCACATTCAAGAGATTCCATTCCTAACCTCTAACCAAGCTCTATACCTCAAGCACACACATTCCAATCATAAATCAATTCCTAAACAGGTAACCTTTACAATATCAAACACAAAATCACAAGAAAAATCCTTCCTTCATTTGTTCTCATCTTGGCCAAATTTCAAGGACTCATCAAGGACGTATTTTCTTCTTTTAACTTCTATAAAGATCAAGCATTATCTTTTGTTGACAAGAAACAACATGGTAGGGATTTTATTTCATGTTATTTCCTTGATTCTTTGCTTATAATTCGATTCTTAATAAGCTTGATGATAAGACCATTAAATAAGGTTCTTGAAACCATGATAATCAAGGACTCTAAAGCTCATTTCCTTTGTTAAGATTAATTTAGGTTAAAGAGTTTAATTCTCTAAAAGCTTTGAGCTTAACAAGATAATAAATGAACTTGCATCTATGTTTAAGTTTCAAGCTCTTGCATATCATGTTTAAATTTCAAGCCTTGCATAATCATGTTTAATTTCAAGTCATCACCTTAAATCATGAAGATAATAATATGAATTTGCATCTTCATGTTTAAATTCCAAGTAATACATTTCATGTCTATATTTCAAGTTATCACCTAAACTTTGAAAATCTAAAAATGAACTTGTATCTTTATATTTATATTTCAAGTATTGCATATCATGTTTATATTTCCAAGTTATCACCTTATAATGATAAAGATTAAAAATGGGATTGCATTGCATGTTTATGATTCTTGCTATCACCAAATCTCTAAAGCTCAAAACTTACCTCTATAATCTTAAATGGGAATTTTAATTATGGACATACTTAAATTATGTTATTTTCAGCCTTTTGATGTTCTTGGTATTGAAGTTGGTTTATTTTATTTTTAAGGCTTTGATATTGTCTTTAAATTACTCAAATAACTTTTGTTCGAATTAGAAATTCAAAGATGTTAAAGATTGTCCTTTTCTCAAGCTTTTTGATTAAAAGATTCAAGTTACTGACTTAAATTAAATAAAATGGTTAGGATACTAATTTAAAAGGTTTTGATGTGTATAAATTACTTATAACTGATGTAAAATTGTTTGTAGCAATTTGGGAATAATTAGTAACTAGAATAGATCAAAATCATGATTTTATGAAGCTTTAAGGAGATTAATTCTCTGATTATGTTCAAGAATTGTTCAAGGCTGTTCACATTGTTCACACACTTAAGAATTACTTATATTTAATGTAAAAGTTATTTTTGGTATCATGGATGCATAAAAGGGTAATTACAAGTGTTAGATTGGGTCGTTTTGCAAAACTGCAAAAAGATGTGTTTTGAACTATCAACTATGTTATTTTAGCCAAATGTCTTTAATTAGAGCAACTAATAATGTTGAATGTGTCCATGTGTTTAAAATACCATTTATAATGTTTAGAAAAGTTTTAGAAGTCAAAATGTGTGATTTTACACTTTGACCCCTAAAGTGTGTTAAAATTTGGTCTATAGCCCTAAAAGGTTTTGATAATGAGTTTAAATAGTTTCTAATAATCATGTGTCTCTTGAAAGTATTGGTTAAAGTTAAAGATCTTTAGTTTGTGAGAAGGTATAAAAAAAAGGGTATTTATGTTTTGCACCCGTAATCTTTGAAAAATTGAGATTTGACCACCTTGGGCCTTAAATGTAAATATTGATAATTTGATGAGATGAATGTGATTGATATGTTGTGAAGGCTATGTTCATATATTGAAATTTATATGGCTTAGATACCTGTTTATGTAATTTGAATTATGGCATGTTATGGTTATGTTTGATTCATTGAGATGCATAATTTCATGAAGTTTTATGAGCATGAAACGTTGAAATGATGAGTTATTCATGTTTGCATCTCTATACAATATGCCAAGAGTAAAGGTGACATAAGACACATGGAAATGATCATCTAGACTCTCCGAATTAAAGGTTATGAGAGGTGATCCAAATAGGAAGTGATCCTTTGGACTCCTCGAATTAAAGGTTATGAAAGGTGATCATAATGCCCCCTATCCCATACTGTAAGAGTAGGGAATTTAACTTATCAAAAGAGATAAGATTATGCTAGTGACGATTAGTGAGGTATGAACTCATAATCTAGAACACTCGAGAAAAGATAGAATATAGGGTGGTCCCCAAGGAAAAGATTGAGAAATTTAAGTCAGCTAAATGAGTAATAAGGAAAGGTCATTCATATTATTTATGTCATATGCATTGTTTGTGATTGCTTTGATGCTTTAGCATATTTCATTGACATGCATTCATGATAAAGTATGATGCATCTATGACATTAAAATTCATGCTAAAAGACACGGGCCTCGACTAATGGCATTTAGAAACTGAATAAATGAACTCTATACATGCCCACCTTTTCATAATAAAACCCAAGGTTCCTAGGGACGATGATGATGACACACAAGATAGGAGGAGATGACCCTACTAAGATTCTTTTATAAGATTCTCACTCTCTTCATTTCTTTCTATCTCGTCTTCAGAGGTTGATGGTGACATTTGTGACTTACATTGATGCTCCACCATGGGAGATGCATTTCGACCCAGCAAATCGGTCACACTACTTCATGAGTCGTTGTATTGTTCATTTGTACATGTTTTTAGATTGTCCATTTGCACATCCTGTTTCTAGTTTGTGGTTCTCTCCTACTGCACCTTATCTGGACGACCTTGCTTTTAAGCGTGCGCAACGCTGTCCTTGACAATCTCCTCGCCCTCATCCATTCGTATCGGCTGCGCGGGACTTTCCTGACTATATACCACGGTCACTGCCTTGCTCTACCGGGTCATGGTCAGATCCTTCGAAAGATACACCCTCACATCATTCTTCAGGCGGATCTAACCCTGCTGCCCCTATGGTAAGGGAGAACGATAGCGATGGATAGGCTACTGTTACACAACCATTGAGAGGAGCCACACATCCACGTCGAGGTGCTCACGTTCTGCCTAGGAGATGTCTTGCTTCACATGATAAGCTGACTCGCAGTATTTGTCCTAGACGTACTGAGTAGGATATATGGGAAATGAGCCTTATCATAGTTTGTTCGATTTTATTTCTTTCAGATTACTGTACTAAACTTAATTTATGAATAGTGGAGTGTTGATTTCTTTATATTTGGTGTGTGATGAGGAACGATCATTGTTATTATTATTCAACTTGATTGAGATATTTTCGTATTAATCTATGACTTAATGTTATTCTTCATATATATGAGTTAGATGACACTAACTAGTTATTATGCGCGACTCACGTTTTGGTATTTAAGTTTAAAAAAAAAAATTTACCTGCATTTTCACTAAGGTATTTTCAAAAGTTTAAATTAAAGACTAGAACAAAAGAGTAATAAATAATAATTAACTTGAATGCGTTCCTAGGCATATTGAGTTAAATATTATGGTGTTACATTTTGGTATCAAAGCAGTTCGGTTCTCATGGAGCCTGAGGATTGGACTGACTATGCTTCTCAAGCATGAAGCGATAGTTGTGTCATGTGTAGTTGCCTTGTTGATAGAATGAGCTATAAGATGGAAATGCAAGACTACTGTATTTGGAGGTGCCATGGTAACTAGCTCACTTAACATTAAGTATTGAGCCTGATCACCTCAATGTTTGTTGTTTTGTGTGCTCAGGAACTAATGGCACCCCCAAGGTAGAACAGGACTTCAAACGATGACGAGTAGAACAACACAACTGTCGAAGCTCTGAAGGACATGGCAAAGGCCATGCAAATTATGTTAGAAAAGAATGGATCACCAAGGAGAAAATGGACACTGTTCCATTACTACTGAGGGCCTTGAGCATGCCTGATTTGGAGAATTCTACAAGGGAAATCCACCATCGTTTAGAGGAGCCCTAAACCCAAATCATACTGATGAATGGATAAAGAATATAGAGAAGATCTTCACAGTGGTCATATGCTCTGAGGAACAGAAGGTGACCTTTGCTAAATACATGCTGGAAGCGGAAGCCAAGTTCTAGTGGATTGGCACCCGAAGGCTATTAGAAGCGTCTGGCACCCACATTAATTGGAAATTGTTCAAAGCTCACTTCTATGAGAAGTACTTCCTCGAATCCGTGAGAAATGCTAAGGACATAAAGTTTATGCAGCTGACTCAATGGAGTATGAACATTGCTTAGTACACTGTAAAATTTGAGGAGCTGATCAAGTTCTCATGAATTTTCCAAGGCAACTCGGATGAATATTGGAAGTGCATGAAGTATAAATTTGTGCTAAAGCAGAGATAAATGTCACTGTTGCCCACTTGGAGATTAGGGATTTTCCTACCCTAGTCAACAAATGTCGTATAATTGAAGACAATCAAAAGAAGCTGAGTACATCAAAGGCAGACAACTTTGCGAAGAAGCTGGCACCACAAGCCCCAAGGTTCAAGCCGCAAAATCGACCACCCTTCAAACCACAACCGAAACCACAACCCAGGCTAGAGTTTAGGCCGCAAGGCCCTAGGAAGGAGAAAAGCAAGGCACCCCAATAGACCCCAGCCACACCTCCAAGACCTGCCCCTGGCACTGAATGTCCAAAGTGTGGGAAGCAACATGGTGATCGGCCTTGCTTGTTAGGCCAGAATGTTTGCTATCGGTGTGGAATGCCTGGTCACTACTCACGGGAATGCACAAAGAGGAACTTGATAACCCCTAACCCCAAGCCACAATGCCAAGGAAGGGTCTTCACCCTCAGTGTAGAGGACTTGACAAAGTCTCAGAATCTCATGAAAGGTAAGTGTGAGATTAGTGGTAGAACCTTAATTATACTCTTTGACTGTGGCGCTACTTATTCATTCATATCCCATACTTGTGCTGAATCCCTAATATTGCATGTGTCAGAACTCCTCTTTGATCTTACTGTTTCTACCCCTACTGGAAAACCTGTTAGGACCTGCAGATGTTGCCTAAACTGTTGTTTCACTGTTGAGGGTAGATCTTTTGTTCTAGATTTAGTTTGTCTACCTATGCAAAATCTAGGTATAATTCTTGGCATGGATTGGCTTTATGCCAACCATGTAATGTTAAATTGTTATGACAAGTCTATCATTTTTCTTTCAATTCCTAGTGAACCTAGAAAACCCCTAAGTCTATACATAAATGCTGTGGAGATAAATTGTGTTAAGGAAGAGAGTAAGGGATATGTTCTCCTAGCCACTAGTGATATAGACTTTGAGCAAAATCTTGATGAGATACTCATTGTGAGAGACTATTTTCAGGTGTTTGCTGATGATATACCGAATTCCCTCCAAAAAGAGAAATTGAATTATCCATAGAGTTAGTTTCGAGAACAGGACCAATATCCATTTCACCCTATAGGATGTCACCTTTAGAATTAGTTGAGTTGACAACTCAATTAGAGGAGCTTTTAGAAAAGAATTTTGTGAGACCAAGTGTTTCACCATGGGGATCCTCGATCATATTTGTTAAGAAAAATGATGGAAGTATGAGGTTATGCATCGATTATAGGCAAACCAAGTGACAGTAAAGAACAATTACCCTTTGCCAAGGATTGATGATTTAATGGACCAGTTGAGAGGAGCGATTGTGTTCTCGAGGATAGACTTGAGGTTAGGATATCATCAAATTAGAGTGAGAGATGAGGACATACCAAAGATGGCCTTTTGAACTCAATACAGCCACTTTGAATTCATAGTGATGTCATTTGGACTAACCAATGCTCCTGATGTGCTCATGGATTATATGAATAGAATCTTTAGATCCTATTTGGATCAGTTTGTGGTTTTCATTGATGATATACTCATCTATTCAAAGACCCACGAGGAGCATGAGCACCATTTAAAGAGAGTTTTGGAGATTTTGAAGGAAAAGAAATTATATGTCAAACTATCTAAGTGTGAATTCTGGTTAGAGGAAGTAAAGTTCTTAGGGCATGTAGTGTCAAAAGGAGGAATCACGGTGGATCCTAGTAAAATAGAAGCTGTGATAAGCTAGGGCAGACCTACTACGGTAACGGAGATACGAAGCTTTTTAGGACTTGCTGGATATTACCGTAGGTTTATTAAACTTACTAGGAAGAATGTCCTTTTTGTTTGGACTCCTAAATGTGAGAAGAGTTTCCAAGAGCTTAAGGTGAAATTGACCACAACCCCAGTGCTAGTTTTGCCTGACCCTAAAATGCCTTTTGAGGTATACTGTGACGCTTCGGAGAAAGGCTTGGGCTGTGTATTGATGCAAAATAGGCAAGTGGTGGCATTTGCTTCTAGGCAACTTAAGCCTCACGAAGCAAACTACCTAACCCATGACCTTGAATTAGCAGCCGTGGTGTTTGCTTTAAAAGTGTGGAGACACCATCTGTATGGGGTGAACTTTGAAGTGTTCTCTGATCATAAAAGTCTCAAGTACCTCTTTGATCAAAAGGAGTTAAATATGAGGCAGAGGAGGTGGGTGGAATTCTTAAAGGATTATGATTTTGGTTTGAACTACCATCCTGGTAAAGCTAATGTGGTGGCTAATGCCTTGAGTAGGAAATCATTACACTTGTCTCACCTAATGGTTAAGGAAGCAGAATTAATTGAGAAGTTTAGAGACCTGAACCTAGGAATGACATTGACCACTGAAAGCATAAAAGCATGTCATCTTAGTGTGACAAGTGACTTCAAGGAAAGAATCGCTCGAGCCAATAAAACAATGAAGAGTTCAAGGAGACTCTAAAGGCAGAAAGGCAGGAAAATTGAAAGGTTTTACTTAAGGAGCTGAAAAGGTATGGAGGTTTGAAGGACGAATTTGTGTGTCGGCAAATGGTGACCTTCGAAAGGAGATTTTGGATGAGGCTCATAAAAGCCATTTCACCATTCACCCTAGTACCTCTAAGATGTACCAAGATTTGAAGAAAATGTTCTGGTGGCCTCGATTAAAGAAGGATGTAGGGATGGGGGTAAGTAAGTACTTAGTTTTCCAAAAGGTGAAAATTGAGCATCAAAAATCCTCTGGTATGTTGCAACCCCTGTCAATTCCTGAATGGAAATAGGATAGTATCTCGATGGATTTCATGACAGGGCTACCTAGAACCCAAATGGGTCATGACGCCATATGGGTAATTATGGATTGGCTAACTAAGTCTGCCCATTTCTTACCTATCAAGGTGATTTTCTCCTTGGATAGGTTAGCTCAGTTATACATCCAAGAGATAGTGAGGTTGCATGGAGTACCATCTACAATAATCTCGGATTGAGATTTGTGTTTTACGTAACGCTTTTGGAGAGCCTTTCAAAAGGCGTTTGGTTTGAAGCTATGCTTAAGTACGGCTAATCACCCTCAAACGGATAGTCAATTGGAGAGAACCATACAAACATTGGAAGGTATGTTAAGGGCTTGTGTGTTGGACTAAAAGGGGAGCTGGGATAGGTACTGGCCATTGATTGAGTTCGCATATAACAACAATTATCATGTAAGTATTGGTATAGCACCGTATGAGGCCCTATATGGGAGGATGTGTCAATCCCCTCTATGTTGGTGTGAACTTGGAGAACAAAGTTTATTAGAACCCAAAGTTGTGAGGGAAACAACAGAACAAATCAAGAGGACAAATGACGAAAGCCACTAGAATTTTAAGAGGGAGAACATGTGTTCCTTAGGATCACCTCTATCATAGGCATAGGTCGAGCTATGAGAGTCAAGAAGTTAAGCCCTAGATTTCTTGGTCCATTAGAAATCCTTAGTCGAGTCGGGTCTGTAGCATACCGAATAGCTTTACCACCCAACTTATCCAACCTCCATGATGTCTTCCATGTCCCTAGTTAAGGAAGTATCAATCTGGCCCTAGCCATGTATTATACCAAAGCAAGTACAATTAAGGGAAGACCTGACTTTCAACCTGCCACCTATGAGAATCGTAAATAAAGGAGTCAAGCAACTGAGGAACAAGGTTGTACCTTTGGTCAAGGTAGCATAGGGATGGGAAAAAATAGAAGAATTCACATGAGAATTGGAATCAGATATGAAGATGCAATACCCCGAGCTTTTTACAGGTAATGAATTTCGAGGGCGAAATTCCTTTTAAGGTGGGGAGAAATATAATGCCCAAATTTTTACTGCTATATAAAAATTACCAAAATACCCCTAGGTAATTTTTGCACGTAATTCAATGCCGAATAATCCTTAATAAAGGAATATAACATTAGAGAAACATTATGAGAAACTTAAATAACTATTCATGTGAAAGTCAGAAACCTTGATTTTTCTATAGGTGTAAAAATACCAAAATACCGCTGAAGTCATTTTTACTTAGAAATCAAAGATAAACAATCCAGATTATTATTGAGGGGATAGTTTAATGCTTGATGAGGATTATATGCGCTTTAAAGAAAAAAATCTCAATTCTCAATTTTTACCGTATGTAAAATTACCGTTTTACCCCTGCAGTAATTTTATATGAAATTATACAATCTTTGAATTCGGTTTTCACCCAAAGGTTCAAAATGACTATTTCAAGTATAATTTGAGAATGTCCAGTAATTATAGGAAATTTTTCAATGAAATTACTTTTTTACCCCTAATTGTGCTAAATAAATTTATTTTTGTAATTAAGGCAATATTAAGCTCTAATTGAACTCAAATTGATTTCATTCATTAACCTTGAGTTAAAAATTAATTACCTAAGGTTAAAAATAATTACTTGAGGTAATTGGAGCCTAAAATTACCTAAGGTAAAAATTAAATTACCTTTCCTTAATTACAAGAGCTCATAAAATTAGTGATGTTGAGATCAAAGTTAAGATTTCAATTTAGGTAAAATCTAGTACATTTACATTTCCTTATCCTAAGTTTAGAACTTATGTTACAAATTGATTTTAACTCATTTGAAATTAACTTCCTTTACTAGTATATGATTACTCTTTTTGTCCTAAAAACTTAATCTTTTACCATTTTCACTAATCTATCAATTCCTAATCCTTTACCTAGGTAAGTACACATCTAATACATGATTTACAACTTGCAAAACAAAACCAATCTGATCCTAATGTAATCAGAAAGGCAGCGGCCATGATGCTTCATTTTCACCATATTTTATTGATTTTCTAACAAAGAATCATATCTAACCTTATCACCATTTCTTTAGCTTTCTTTTGCATTATTTTTGGTTATGTTTAATCAAAAGAAAACCCACCCATTTCAACCATAATATGATCAGCCACAATGTCTCCCATTAGCATCATATTTTAGTGTTTTCATCCATTATGCATGAGGAAAATTATTATAACAACATAAGCTTTCTTTTTCCAAAGTTTTCTTTAACCAAAAAATGAAATAAAACCTCCATTTTCCAGCCATGGTGCAGCAGCCATACAACCCTCATGAGCCTATAAATACATGCTCTTACATTGCCAAAATGTTCACATAAACACTCATAGCCTTAGCCCTTGCTTACTTGATAGTTTCCTTGCTCAAAGTTTGCTCAGAGTTCTCTAATTCTCTCAATACTTCAAGCTTTCTTCTTCTTCCTTATTCACATTCAAGAGATTCTATTCCCAAGCTATAACCAAGCTCTAAACCTCAAGCATACATATTCCAACCATAAATCAATTCCTAAACAGGTAACCTTTACAATATCAAACACAAAATCACAAGAAAAATCCTTCCTTCATTTGTTCTCATCTTGGCCAAATTTCAAGGACTCATCAAGGACGTATTTTCTTCTTTTAACTTCTATAAAGATCAAGCATTATCTTTTGTTGACAAGAAACAACTTGGAAGAGATTTTATTTCATGTTATTTCCTTGATTCTTTGCTTATAATTCGATTCTTAATAAGCTTGATAATGAGACCATGAAATAAGGTTCTTGGAACCATGATAATCAAGGACTCTAAAGCTCATTTCCTTTGTTAAGATTAATTGAGGTTAAAGAGTTTATTTCTCTAAAAGCTTTGAGCTTAACAAGATAATAAATAAACTTGCATCGATGTTTAAGTTTCAAGCTCTTGCATATCATGTTTAAATTTCAAGCCTTGCATAATCATGCTTAATTTCAAGTCATCACCTTATATCTTGAAGATAATAATATGAATTTGCATCTTCATGTTTAAAGTCCAAGTAATGCATTTCATGTTTATATTTCAAGTTATCACCTAAACTTTAAAGATCTAAAAATGAACTTATATCTTCATATTTTTATTTCAAGTATTGCATATCATGTTTATATTTTCAAGTTATCACCTTTTAACGATAAAGATTAAAAATGGGATTGCATAGCATGTTTATGATTCTTGCTATCACCTAAATCTCTAAAACTCAAAACTTACCTCTTTAATCTTAAACAGGAATTTTTATTATTGACATACTTAAATTATGTTATTTTCAGCCTCTTGATGTTCTTGGTATTGAAGTTGGTTTATTTTATTTTTAAGACTTTGATCTTATCTTTAAATTACTCAAATAACCTTTGTTAGAATTACAAATTCAAATATGTTAAAGATTGTGTTTTTCTCAAGCTTTTTGATTCAAATATTTAGGTTACTGACTTAAATTAAATAAAATGGTTAGGATACTGATTTAAAAGGTTTTGATGTGTATAAATTACTTATAAATGATGTAGAAATTGTTTTTAGCAATTTGGAAATAATTAGTGTAACGCCCCGATTTTTCTGTCTGAGAGGAAAATGACTAAAATACCCCTGAGGTCATTTTTTGCCCGGAATTCGAGGAAAGCCATCCCGGTCATGCTCGAAGGGCCGACTCAATGTTTGAAGGGGATTGGATGATCCTTGAGTGATTTCAGAAACGAAATCTCGTTTTTTGCAGTTTCAGGTCAAAATGACCAAAATACCCCTATAGCGTTTTTACGCGGGTAAAGATGTCATTTGAACCCGAAACTTTTCCCAAAGGATTAAAAAGGTAATTTCAAGTGTTTAGAGGTATCTGTTTAAGTCCCGATGGTCCCGGGCAGTTTTAGTGCAAAATTATAATTTTGCCACTGGAATAGTGTTTTTGAGCTTAATGACGTAATTAAGCAAACCAAAGCAATATTGGGATCCAATCGAAGATTAATTAATTTCCATAATTAATCTAGAGTCAAAATAAGCTATTAAAATTAATTAGAACCTAAAATTACTTAGATTAAACTTAAATCTCTTTTTAAAACTCAAGATTCCAATCTTGGAATCTTGAATAGTATTTTCTCTTTCCAATTCCTTAAATCATGGAATTGTGTCTAGAGTTGTTTATGAACTAAAATGAATTTATAACTCACTAATGATGCAAGACCACTCCTTAAACATATCTTGACAACCTTGACTATCCATTTTCTCACCTAAACACTTTCTTACAAATTCCTAATCTTAATCATAATCAAAGATACACCTAAACACAACTCTAAACCACAATTAAAATGCAAGAAATCCTCCCCGATGGCTGATGCATTTCGGCCACCTCCTCTCCCATTTGTATCACATGTTGATTTGTTTCTCACTCAAAGAACCATGCTTGACCCATACTTGCACCCATACTTGAACCCATACCTAGCCATGCTTTCCATCATGCCTTGAACCATACCTTGGAGAAGATATTTTCTCTTCCCCATGGCTGTAAATGGCCAAAGCTTTCCTCCCCATTTACACCTCTCATTTTGTTTCATTTCTCTATAAATAGCATGCTTGGGTGAACTTGTATCACTTTGGGTTCATTTGCTAAGTGTAAGTCTTCAAAGAGCACTCTAAAGTTTTCTTTTTCTCTCAAAGTTCAAGTGTCCAAGTTCTTCAACTTCTTCATCCTCTTCACTCATCTCAACCTCCAATCACTTGGTAGGGATTTTCTTTCAAGTGTTTCTTTCATTTAAGTTCTTAACCTAGTTATGTGTTTTATGGTTTCTCTTGAATCTTTTTGAACTTCTTTTCTTCTTCTCTTCCTTCTTCATTTTCAGCCATGAGCTTTTCAAAACAAAGGAATGAGAGCTTGATGATGAGGGTTTCATGATGATATTC
This sequence comes from Dalbergia cochinchinensis, assembly GCA_031216125.1. Taxonomy (NCBI): domain Eukaryota; kingdom Viridiplantae; phylum Streptophyta; class Magnoliopsida; order Fabales; family Fabaceae; genus Dalbergia; species Dalbergia cochinchinensis. The sequence goes on along the minus strand of CM062368.1, from coordinate 55,259,568 downwards.
ATCACTTGAACAACTTCTAAAGCTTGATATTTGTTCTTAAGCAAAAGGTGTTTTTAGATTCTTTCTTTCTTGAACCTTGAGATTCTTAACTTTGATGTTGATTTAAAATGAGTTAGTGAACTCAGTGATGAGGACTCATGATGTTGGTGTTAATACATCATCAAGATCATGGTCTCTAGAGTTTCAAAATGGATCTTTTCTTGCTTATGATTTCGGTTCCTTCCTTTTTCTTTTCTCAAGATTTCGATTTCTTTCCTTTTCTTTCCTACATGATTTCGGCCAACCAACTTGGGTGGTCCAATATGATAGCTTGATGATGAGAGTTCTAGATGGAGACTTTATGTTCACTACAATGAAACCTCTAAAGCTTGAGTTTTCATAAAAATGTTATATAGCTCACTTGTGGTTTAATTCTTTAGAAATGTTATTTTGAGTTCTAAGAACTCTAGACCTCACTTTATCTTGTCATGATGAGTTTGGGTTAAGGTTTAAGTTCCTCTAAAGTCTTGAATGAGCTCTAATAAGATATAAATGAACTTGCATATCTATTTTGAGGTTGCACTCATGTTTATATTCTTGCTTTGCATCTTTATTTTCAAGTCATCACCTAAGGACTCAGAAATTAAAACAAGATTTTCATTGTCACCTAATTAATTCTCAAATCCTTTCTATTTCGGCCTTAAAGTCGATTGTTGCTGGGCCCAGAGCACTGAAATAAAGAAATGAACTTGCATTGCATATTTATTTCAAGTCTTGCATATTTACGTTCAAGCCTTGCATATTTATTTCAAGTCTTGCATATTTACTTTTAAGCCTTGCATATTTACTTTAAGTCTTGCATATTTAAATTTCAAGCCTTGCATATTTATTTCTAAGTCTTGCATATTTACTTTAAAGTTCTCACTTTACTTTGTAATGAAGAATAAAAAAAATCAAGTGCATAGAATGTTTATATTTTGTTATCACTTAAAGACCTTAGAGCTCAAAGACTTGCCCATTTTATCTCAAGTTAAAGTTTAATATGGAAGCATTCTTTGAATGTGTAATTTCGGCCAAGTAATAATGATGAGCTTGGAATGAGTTCCATCTAGTTACAAGGGCCAACAACCTATGTTCTAGGATTTTCTTTAAGCTTGATGAGTTTTATAAAGTTATGACCAACAAGATTTATGATTTTAATCCTCTTCTAAAGAAGAATTAAATTGGTTACTGACCTAAGGTTGTTTTTAGCCTCTAGATAAAATAAAATGGTTTGCAAAGAGTTTTAGAAGTCCTAAAATGATTCCAAGGGAAACTAGCAACTTATATGCTTTAGAAACTAGCAACTAACATTTAATTAGAATCTAAAATTACTTAGATTATATTTAAATCTCTTTTTAAAACTCAAGATTCCACTCTTGGAATCTTGAATAGTGTTTTCTCTCTCCAATTCCTTAAATCATGGAATTGTGTCTAGAATTGTTTATGCACTAAAATAAGTTTATAACTCACTAATAATGCAAGACCACTCCTTAAACATGTCTTGACAACCTTGATTACCTATTTTCTCACCTAAACACTTTCTTACAAATTCCTAATCTTAATCCTAATCAAAGATACACCTAAACACAACTCTAAACCACAATTAAAATGCAAGAAATCCTCCCCATGGCTGATGCAATTTTTGACCACCTCTCTCCCATTTGCATCACATGTTGATTTGTTTCTCACTCAAAGAACCATGCTTGACCCATACTTGAGTCATACCTTAAACCATACCTCACCATACTTTGAACCATACCTCACCATGCCTCAAGATCACAACATCTCACCTCATGGACCTCATAGGGCTGCCTTGCTTGGCCGAAACCTTCCTCTCCCTCTTGCACCTTTCATTTGTTTCATTTCTCTATAAATAGCACACTTGAGTGAACTTGAAACACCTTTAGTTCATTTGCTAAGTGTAAGTTTTCAAAGAGCACTTCAAAGTTTCCTTTTTCTCTCAAGTTCAAGTGTTCAAGTTCTTCATCCTCTTCTCTCATCCCAACCTTCAATCACTTGGTAAGGATTTTTTTCAAGAGTTTCTTTCATTTAAAGTTCTTAATCTCTTTATGTGTTCATAGTTTCTCTTGAATCTTTTTGGAACTTCTTTTCTTCTTCTCCTCCTTCTTTGTTTCAGCCATGAGGCTTGAAGATCAAAGGAATGAGAGCTTGATGATGAGGGTTTCATGATGATGTTCATCACTTGAACAAACCTCTAAAGCTTGATCTTTGTTCTTGAGTTAAAAATGTTTTTAGTTCTTTCTTTCTTGAACCTTGAAATCTTTAACTTTGATGATGTTTTAAAATGGTTACATAAACTCAATGATGAGGAATCATGATGTTGGTGTTAATACATCATCAAGATCATGGTCTCTAGAGTTTCAAAATGGTTCTTTCTTGCTCTCAAGTTTCGGTTTCTTTTCTTTCCATTTCTCTAAAATTTCGGCCAACCATCCTTGGTGGTCCAATCATGGTAGCTTGATGATGAGAGTTCTAGTTGGTGACTTTGTGATCACCACAAAGAAATCTCTAAAGCTTGAGTTTTCATAAAGGTGTTATAAAGTTTATTTATGGTTATATTTTTAAGGAATGTTCTCTTGAGTTCTAAGAACTCTAAACCTCACTTTACCTTGTCATGATAAGTTTGGGTTAAGGTTAAAGTTCCTCTAAAAGTCTTGTATGAGCTCTAATAAGAAATAAAATAAACTCGCATTCATATTTATATTCAAGCTTATACATCTCATATTTACTTGAGCTTTGCATTCATATTTATTTTCCAAGCCATCACTTAAAGTTAAAGGATAAAAAATGGAGTGCATCTCATATTTACGTTCTTGTCTAGCATATTTACTTTTCATCACTAAAGAACATAAAGATTTAAAATGAGAGCTTGCATTATCGCCTAACTAAATCTCAAAGCCTTTCTATTTTGGCCTTAAAGTCGATTGTTGCTGGGCCTAGAGCACTAAAATAAAGAAATGAACTTGCATGGCATATTTATTTTAAGTCTTGCATATTTAAATTCCAAGCCTTGCACATTTACTTTAAGTCTTGCATATTTAAATTCTAAGTCTTGCATATTTACTTTAAAGTTCTCACTTTACTTTGTAACGAAGAATAAAAATGGAGTGCATAGCATGTTTAAATAATGTCATCACTTAAAGACTTTAAAGCTCAAAGACTTGCCCATTTTATCTCAAGTTAAAGTCTAGTATGGAAGCATTCTTTGAATGCATAATTTCGGCCAAGTAACAATGATGAGCTTGGAATGAGTTCCATCTAGTTACAAGGGCCAACAACCTATGTTCTAATGTTTTCTTTAAGTTTGACGAGTTTTATAAAGTCATGACCAATAAGATTTATGGTTTTAATCCTCTCCCAAAGAAGTATTAAATTGGTTACTGACCTAAGGTTATTTTTAGCCTCTTGATAAAATAGAATGGTTTGTAAAGAGTTTTAGAAGTTCTAAAATGATTCCAAGAGAAACTAGCAACTTATATGTTTTAGAAATGTCAAATTATGTGTCTTTTGAACATCAAACAATTCGGTTCTATCTTGATATGTTTGATGCTGAATGATGATGTTTTGATGTGTTAGAATGTGTGAAAATGATATGTGATGAGGTAGGAACACTTCTATGCATGTTAGGGGAGAAACTAGCTTCATAGGAAAACTGCAAAGTTAGAATTTAACGTATGTTTAACCCCTTTAATCTTAGTTAAAGCCAAAACAATCAGTTTAGGATTGAATAATCATGAAAAATTTGGTTACATTTGAAGTATGATTGAATTTTAGCACCCATAGAGAAACTCGTAACTAGAAAACCGTAAAAATGCAATTCTAGAACTCTTAGAACATTTAATTTTTAGAATCTGTCCAACAACCTCATAATATGGTATACATGGTTTATAATTAGTTCTTAGGCATAGGAATGCCTCATAATTGGTTTAGATTTAATTTATAGCGCCTTAGGCGAAGACGGAACCAAGAAAGGGTCTAAAACGTAAGTTCTAGAACCCCGTAATTGTTAGTTTATAACTCTGCCCTTAAAGAATGGTGCTGCCTAGATTTATTGAAGAGCATAAATGATAGTAAGATTTGTTAGAAGAGAATCCTTAGGTGCATATGAGGTTGATAGAGAATGATAGCATAATTACATCTCAAGTTTAAGGCCCGTAAGGGTCAAAGCATAAGACACTCTAGGATCAAGAGCATAATGAATTTTCAATATTACTTGTGAACGTATGAGAATGATTATGTGAACGCATGGAATTATGATGGAGGATGCATGTCTGATTGACTCATGTGGCATAAAGTAAATTTGGAAGAAATCTGGCATGCTACTGTTATGCTGCCGAATTTCTGACAAATTTGGGGATTTAGAAAGTTTTTGAAAAACCTATGAGATTTTATTTATGAGGTACTAAGATGAGTTCTCGGATGATGCCGGTTCATCCGAGCACCTCCAGAGAACTCATGTGATATCGGTACCAAGATGTATTCTTGGGTGACACCGGTTCGGCCGAGCACTCCCAAGAAATACCCCCTAACCCGCACTGGATAAGTCAGGATTATGTTTATGATTATGATACGCTTATTGGGATTGATAAGTAAGAACTAGTGACGACTAGTTAAGGTATGAGCTCATAACCTAGAGATGTGACATGTTCTGGGTGACACCGGTTCGACCGAGCACCCCCAAAACGATTGTCTTTTAGGGTGGCTTATGAGGAAGAAAAGTATGATGATTATGTCACAAAGTTTTCCTATATGACAATTCAATTGCCACTTTATGCCACTATTATGATGTTCTTAATGTTATGATTACTATTCTTGCATTAAGTAGAGCTATGCATACATTCCTTAATATGTTTCATCCATAACATTAAGAATCATACTAAAATGAATGGACCTTGGCTAACTATGTTTCAAAAGCTTAAAAATGGACTTAATGCATGCTCACTTATTTTGTACACTAAACCCAAGGTTCCTGAGGACGTAGATGATGACACTTAGGTAGTAGGAGGCCCTACTGAGATTCTTTATGTAACACCCTAGTTATTAACCAAATACACCTAGGTTGAATCTGATTAATGACTAGACTTTACTCCTTACTTTGGTTCCTTCTTTTGAAAATACTTAGTGAAATTACGAGCCATTTTTTTTTTTAAAGAAAAAAACATAATTGAAAACGTGAGCCGAGTACAACGTGAACGAGTAAGTGGAGTATAATAAGACGTTTAAGAATATACCACATCATATCACTTTGGCTCCATCATATAACATCCATAAACACATTATAGCATATGTTTTCATACAATAACCTCACTCAAAGGGTGGGTTATGTTCATACATCATTGTCTTATGCAAACCCATAAAAGAAAATATACATAAGGAAATACATGCCCCTAAACTAGATAACTCTATAAGCCGGGAAGGTTATCCTAAAACTAGGGTGCATGCTCACACATAAGTCTACTAAGAACCCTCTATGGCCACTTTGTCCTAGAAATGGGGAATAAATCCGATCCTTGATGAGCTCCCTCGGGAGGGGACACACGAGATGCACCATGTTGGGGTCGCATGGACGGCCTTCTTGCTAACCTCGGCTGAACAACTGTTTCCTCACTACCCTCTCTTACACGTGTGGCAGGAGGGGCAGAGCTCTCGGAATATACATGAGTAGGAGTATCCTCTGATGGATCAGTTGAGAATATCTCGTCTCGAGAACATACTCTGGAAATCCGTGGACAGCAGATGAAGCGGGATAAGAACGTAACATCCTTTCATCAAGTGGACGTGCATGTTCGAAAACCATTTCATCGCCATAGGGAGAAGTAGGAGAAAATCGATAACTAGGGACAGGATGTGCAAAGGGACGACCTATGTAAATAAAAACACGAACTGCGCACCTCCCCTCAAAATGATACGAGCGATGCACCGGATCATAATGAAATTCCCAAGTAGGGGTATCAACGAACAGGACGAATGTCGCCATCTGAATCTGGAGACAATGACGGAAATAAAGAAAAGGGAGTGAGAATCTTGCTTAAAGAATTCTCAGTAGGGTACCTCCTTCTACAGTGTCATCATCAAAGTCCCCAGGAACCTCGGGATTATTCTAAAATAGTGAGCATGCAAAGATTCATTTTAGGTTCGGACAAATACTTAACCGAGGTTCGCCAATTTTTAATCATCGTCTTATAATGCATCATAATCTTAACATGTCATATTTACAATGAACTTTTCCTTTATCATTACATCATATTCCTCATCATCATTATCAAATAACATGCATAAAAGAACGTCATATAATATTAGCTACACGTGGACATAATGCACATATTTCATTTCTTTAGTGCCTTAGGTGACTTAAAATCTTATCATCATCATTATTTTCCTTAGGCCACCCTATACTCCACCCTTTTGGGAGTAATTTAGGTTATGAGCTCATACTTTACTAGTCGTCACTAGCATATACTTATCCCTTTTGATAAGCTAAAGTCCCGACTCTACCCTTTTGAGAGAACGGGTTAGGGGGCTAAAATCACCTTTTCACCACCTATAGTCTGATGGTTCCAAAGGATCATTTTCTTATAAGTTTAAGTCACCATTAAATCTTTGCATGTTATATCACAATAGAATTCATAAACATCATAACATTTTCTTATTTATAGTCTTAAACTAGAATAATATATATCAACTGTAATAATGCATATGGGAGATTCCCGGAAAGAGAGGTGGGTCATAATGGACACGCTTAAATACCAAGTCTTTCCTTAGCGTAACCTTTCCAAATTACACTTTTACAATGATACACTTTCTTCTAGCAACAAAGGTAAATTTTACATAATAAAGAATATTTCATGTATAAGCATTCTCATTATTTGCAACAAAGAACTATAACATGCAAGCCAGAAATCATTCAATGATATCAAGTACTTAATAAGCATCCAATCCTTACATAGAATTATCAATTATGGAACTAATTAGTTACTAAACCAATTATGAATCATTCTCTTAACAATAAACCATAATTATCACACATTGATACTAAACTCAGATCAGTGGCGAATCATGAACCTCATGCAATTACATAGAATCATATTTTAAGTGCATATAAAATACTAGTTCCCAGTAAAATCCTTGCAAAGCCTTAAAACTCATTTAGAAACTAGTTCTTTTGTCAAATTTGGGAGGATCTTCACAATTAAAATTCTCACTTAAGATAAAAGGAGTAAGTCTTGAGCTTTAGAGATTTAGGTGACATCTTAGAGTTATAAACATGCTATGCAACCTTATTTTAATCTTATCTTTATAAGGTGATAGCTTGGAATTATACACATGATATGCAATTCCATTTCTTTATCTTTAAGATTTAAGGTGATGACTTGAAAATTAAACATGATGCAAGAACTTGAAATATAAACATGATACAAGAAACTGGAGCGCGGTAATCCGCATACAGGACCAGAGAGGGAGAAGAGAATATTAAGAAACCGGAGCGGTAGTCCGCACAGGACCGATAGAGGGAGAAGAGAATATTAAGAAACCGGAGCGCGGTAGTCCGCACAGTCCAAGAATGGGAGAAGAGAATTATTATTACATCTTTTTAAGCTCCAATCTCAAGACTTTTTAAAGAATAAATTCTTTAACTCCAATAATCATATTTCTTTGCTTGTGATACATGGGCAAGTCTTTGTGCTCTAGGATCTTTAGGTGATGGCATAAAATAAATATGTCATGCGTTGATTCTTTTAGCCATTATAAAATAAAGTGAGATCATAAATTAAATATGAGATGCAACCTCTTTATTATCTTGACAGATTAAGTGATAACTTGAAACATAAATATGAAATACAAGCTTGGAATTTAAACATGAGAAATGCAAGTTCATTTATTCATTCTTGAAAATTTAGTGATGACATAGAAGGTAAACATGGTTATGCAAAGCACAAACTTAATCATGGATGCAAATTCATTTTGTTTCTTTACTAGAGCTCCTTCAAGACTTTAAAAGAATTATAAATTCAACCCAATACATGTCTTAACAAGAAATAAAACATAAAAGGAAATACATCTTTCAAGTTCTAAACTAAAAATCATTGTTTTAGCATCATAAAGCATTATTCTTTAAAGTTTTGCATCAAGTGGAATTTTCAAGCTTTAGAGGCCTAACTTGTGATGGATTTACAACCCACCCTCAAGGTCCTCATCATCAAGCCATCATCTTAGTTCCACCTAGGCCATATGGCCTGAATTGGTTAAAGAAAAAAAAGAAGAGGAAAACCAAAATGAAAAGCTAAGGTAAATTCATAATTTCATCATTTTGAGCTAAAAACACAACTCCTCAAAGCATAGAAATAAATTTAGAAACTACTCCCTACCTAATCTGAGTTGAAGAAGAGGAAGAGAACTTGATTTCTTGAAGTGAAATGACACAAAATCTCTTTGAAAAATTGAAGAAAGAATTCAGCCAAAGAGGAGAAAGAAAGAAAGTTTTGGTGCTCCTAAAAACTAGTTATGAACCAAGCATTCCAAGACCACTCAAGCAAGCCTATTTATAGAAGATTTTGAGGCTTCTAATTGGCCAAAATGAGGAGGTAGTTGTCAGAATTTTTCAGGAGTAATAATGGAGGAAAAATCATTTTAGACAAAGTTGTATGAAATTAAGGAATTATGTCTCTTATGGTGACATTTTGGCATTTTGTTTTAGTGCAACTTTTGGAAATAATTCAGCTGCATAATGGCATCAATAATTTCGTGCATTACAGCCCAAAGAAGTGGAATTTGTGTGTTCCATGCATTATTTAGGTGTAGGCAAGGTATTCATGTAATTTAGAGAATTTACGGTTAAGGGCTTAAGTGAATTAGTAAGCAATTTGGGTGTTTTTGAGCAATTTTGGGTTCTAATCAATCTAAATACATAATTTTGAATCTAGATTAATATTTAGAATTTAATAAGCTTTAATTTGAGCCTAATATTGCTTAGGTTTCGTATATGAATCGAAAATCCCGAAATTCGCAAAATCGCCAAAAGCGGGGCAAAATCGTACTTTCACTTAAAATCGCCCAAGGCCACCCGAGCTTAACCAATGGTTAATCATGGCTTAAAAACACATTTTAAAACATTTTAGTGAGGTTCGGGCTCAGTCGGCATGCACATCGGAGTTAAAACAGCTGCAGGGGCGTTTTGGTCTTTTTGTGCGTCGGAACTCAAAATTGAGATTCTTCTGCTCTATTAACACACATAACACAAACAATCCCTTATTATTCTCAAAACATCCCCTTGAGAATATGTGGGGCCCACAATCCTCATTTTCTGAGTAAAATAACTTCAGGGACATTTTGGTCATTTTATACGTACAGAAATTCGGGATTTGCGACTCTCGCATGAATCGCTCCTAACCTATCTTCTAATGTTATATTCCTTTATTAAGGATTGTTCGGCCTCAAATCTTATGTAATAATTACCTATGGTAATTCAGTAATTTCCAATGACAGTAAAAATTACAGTAAAAATTGGGGTGTTACATTACTCCCCTCGTTACAAAGAATTTCGCCCCGGAAATTCGTTACCTGAGAACAACTCGGGGTATTGTGCTTTCATGTTCGATTCCAGCTCCCATGTAAGTTCTTCGGTTTCACCGTGTCTCCATGCTACTTTGACCAGGGTCTGACCTTGTTCCTTAGCTGCTTAACTCCTCGGTCAACGATTCTCGTGGGTAGTAAGTTAAATGTCAGGTTATCTCTTAATTGTACATGTTCTGGCTCTAGTACATGACTCGGGTCAGATTGATACTTTCTTAACTGAGAGACATGGAAAACATCATGAAGGTTGGATAGACTCTGGGTAGGGCTATACGGTGAGGCTACTGTGTCCTACTTTGGTAAGGATTTCAAGCGGACCAAGAAATCTAGGGCTCAATTTCTTTACTTTTATTGCTCGGCCTATGCCTGTGGTGGGGGTGACCCTTAGGAACACGTGGTCCCTTCCTGAAAATCTAGCGGTTTTCGCCGCTTGTCCGCATAGTTTTTACGTCGACTTTGAGCGGTAAGAATCTTATCCCTAATCTTTTTATTTGTTCCGTTGTTTCCCTCACAATATCAGTCCGAGTAAACTTTGCTCTCCGGGTTCATACCAACATAAGGGAGATTGACATTTCCGTCCATAGAGGACCTCATACGGTGCCATACTGATACTTGCATGATAACTGTTGTTATATGCAAATTCAATCAGTGGCAGGTACTTATCCCAACTTCCCCTTTGATCTAAAACACATGCCCTTAACATATCCTCCAAGGTTTGGATAGTTCTTTCAGATTGACCGTCTGTTTGGGGGTGATAGGTCGTGCTTAGACACAGCTTTGAACCAAATGCCTTTTGAAAGGCTCCCCAAAATCGCGACGTAAATCGCGGATCTCGGTCCGAGATTATCGTCGTCGGCACCCCATGTAACCTCACTATCTCCTGAATATATAATTGTGCTAACCTATCCAAGGAATAAGTCACCTTAATAGGTAAAAAGTGGGCTGACTTTGTCAATCGATCCACGATTACCCATATGGTATCATGATTCATTTGGGTCCTTAGTAATCCAGTCACAAAATCCATGGAGATACTATCCCACTTCCACTCAGGGATCGACAGAGGTTGCAGCATTCCAGATGGTTTTTGGTGTTCAATCTTCACCTTTTGACACACCAAGCACTTACTCACCCATGTGCACACATCTTCCTTCATTCCAGGCCATCAGAACATCTTCTTCAAATCTTGATACATCTTGGTGGCACCAGGATGAAGGGTAAAATGACTCTTATGGGCTTCCTCCAAAATATCTTTTCGGAGGTCACCACTAGCAGGTACACATATTCGACCTTTAAACCTCCATAAATCGTCCATTCCTTGGGTAAAACCTATCAACTTTCCTGCCTTCACTGCCCCTAAAGTCTTTTGAAACTCAACATCGTCCCCTTGAGCTTGAACAATCCGTTCTTTGAACTCACTTGTCACTCTAAGATGACAAGCTTTGATGCCCTTAGTGGTCAAAGTCATTCCTAGGTTTAAGTCCCTAAATTGTTCAATCAATTCAACCTCCTTCACCATCAAACGAGACACTTGTAAGGACTTCCTACTCAAAGCATCAGCTACTACATTAGCTTTACCAGGATGGTAGTTCAATCCAAAATCATAATCTTTCAAGAACTCCATCCATCGCCTTTGCCTCATGTTTAGCTCTTTTTGATCAAAGAGATATTTCAAACTCTTGTGATCGGAAAACACCTCAAACTTAACTCCATATAAATGGTGTCTCCAAATCTTTAGAGCAAACACGACGGCAGCTAACTCAAGGTCATGGGTAGGGTAGTTTGCCTCATGTGGCTTGAGTTGTCTTGATGCATAGGCCACCACTTGCCTATCTTGCATCAATACACAACCTAAACCCTTTTTCGAAGCATCACAATACACCTCAAAAGGCACATTGGGGTCGGGTAGCACTAAAACAGGGGTCGAGGTTAGCTTGTGTTTTAACTCTTGAAAGCTCTTTTCACACTCCGGGGTCCATGAAAAAGGGTGTTCTTCCTAGTCAGCTTGGTCAAAGGTAGGGAAATCTGGGAAAATCCCTTGATAAATCGACGGTAATAACTGGCTAAACCCAAAAAGCTCCTTACTTCAGTTACCGTGGTTGGTCTTTCCCAGTTTACTACCGCTTCTACCTTACTAGGATCTACTGACAATTCCTTTCTTAGATACTACATGCCCTAAAAATTGCACCTTATCCAACCAAAACTCACACTTGGAAATCTTGGCATATAGTTTCTTTTCCTTCAAGATCTCTAGTACTATGGTTAGGTGGCATTCATGCTCTTCATGGGTCTTAGAATATATGAGAATGTCATCTATAAAGACAACTACAAACTGATCTAAATAGGGTCGAAAGATCCTATTCATGTAATCCATAAAAATAGCTGGAGCATTGGTTAACCCAAAGGACATTACTGCAAACTCAAAATGGTCGTATCAGTCACGAGAAAGGCCGTTTTAGGTATGTCTTCATCTCTCACTCTAATTTGATGGTAGCCTGACCTCAAATCTATCTTAGAAAACACTACCGCACCTTTCAGTTGGTCCATCAAATCATCGATCCTAGGCAGAGGATACTTGTTTTTCACCGTTACTTTATTCAACTGCCTATAATCTACACACATCCTCATACTCCCATCCTTTTTCTTTACAAACAACACAGGGGCTCCCCAAGGTGATGCACTAGGCCTAACGAACTTTTTCTCCAATAAATCTTCCAATTGAGTTTTTAACTCGGTCAATTCTAATGGGGACATCCTGTATGGGGCTATGGATATAGGTCCCGCACCCGAAAGCAACTCTATGGAAAATTCTATCTCTCTCTTGGGGGAAACTCTGGTATCTCATCTGGAAATACTTCGGGATAATTTCTTACTATTGGTATCTCATCGATACTTTGCTCAAAGTCTACATCACTAGCGGCTAAGAAAATGTAACCTTTACTCTCACCCTTACCACAGTCCATTTCCACAGTGATTATGTAAAGACTTATGGGTTTCTTAGGTTCAATAGGAATAGGAAGAAAAGTGATGGTTTTCTCATAACAATTTAACAAAGACACGGTTGGCCTCAAGCCAATCCATGCCAAGAATCACATCTAAACCTCGCATGGGTAAGCAAATAAGATCTAAAACAAAGGATCTATTATCTATAATAAAACTACAATCTAAACAACATTTACAAGTCCTAACGGGTTTTCCAAATGGGTAGAAACAATAAGGTCAAAAGGAAGCTCAGTCATAGGTAAATTAAGGCTTTTAACACATGAATGGGAGATAAAAGAATGAGAAGCGCCAGAATCATATAGTACAATTAAGTCTTTACCATGCATATTACCCTTACCTTCCACGAGATTTCGTGACTTCGTTGTTTCTTCAGCATTAACAGTAAATACCCTTCCCTGGTATTGCGGCTTGGGATTGGGGGTTGGCGGGTTCCTTTCCGTGCATTCTCGGGAGTAATGACCTGGTTTTCCACACCGATAGCACACGTTTGTTCCGGCTCGACATGGCATGCTCCCATGATTCTTACCACACTTAGGACACTCCATGGATGGCACAGGCTGTGGAGGTACTGTTGGACCTCTTTGTGGTGCTTTCCCTTTATTGTTGTTATTGTTGTTGTTGCGATTGTTACTGGGGTTATTGTTGTAGCGATTGTTATTATAGCGGTTATTGTTGTTTGGCCTTCCTTGTTGAAAATTTCTTTGTGGCCCTTGTGGTCTTGATTGAGGGGGAAATAGAGGTCGATTCTGCCTTTTGAACTGCTGACCTTGAGGTGTCAACTTTTTGGTAATATTATCTGATTTTAGGGTGTTTAGTTTTCTCTGACCTTCTTCAATAATCCGACATTTGTTAACTAGGGTAGAGAAATCCCTAATCTCCAAATGTGCAACTGCCACATTAAGTTCCGCCTTCAACCCTGACTCGTATTTAATGCATTTCCAGTACTCATCAGGATTTCCTTGGTACATTCTTGAGAACTTAATGAGTTCTTCAAATCTGGCAAAGGTATCGGGCCACATTCATATTCCCTGGACAAGTTGCATGAATTCAATGTCCTTGGCATTTCTAATCGACTGAAAGTACTTTTCATAAAAATGGACCTTGAATAGTTCCCAATCAATGTCCATGTCGGTCGTTTCCAAGAGTCTTCGAACACCTCTCCACCGTAAACCGCATCACCTCAAGCATATGAGTAGCGAAGGTGACCTTTTGCTCCTCCGAGCATGGGACTACAGCAAAGACCTTCTCAATATTCCGAATCCATTCATCTGCAATATTTGGATTCAGGGTCCCCTTGAAAACTGGTGGGTTCGCCTTACGAAACTCTCTGAAACGGGCATGTTCAGGAATTTCATGTCCTTGATTCATATTGGCTTGACGATCCTGATCCATTCGTTCCATCATCGTTCTCATGGTCCTTGCTACATCGCGGAGTGCTTCGGCTGTCTCATTGTCTTGATTATTCTGTGCTGCGCTCCTAGTCTGTTGTCGACGTGCCATTGGTCCCTATACACACAAAACAGCAACACTGAGGTGATCAGGCCCAATATTCCATGCAAAGTGAGCAAGTTACCATGGCACTTTCAACATACAGTAGTCATGTATTTCTAATCCTTAGGCTCATCCTAATGATAAACATCTATACATGACGTCACTAACGTATTATGCTTTAGAAGCATAGCTAGTCCAATCCTCAGGCTCCATAAGAATCGAACTGGCTCTGATACCAAAATGTAACACCCTAGTTATTAACCAAATACACCTAGGTTGAATCTGATTAATGACTAGACTTTACTCCTTACTTTGGTTCCTTCTTTTGAAAATACTTAGTGAAATTACGAGCCATTTTTTTTTTTAAAAAAAAACATAATTGAAAACGTGAGCCGAGTACAACGTGAACGAGTAAGTGGAGTATAATAAGACGTTTAAGAATATACCACATCATATCACTTTGGCTCCATCATATAACATCCATAAACACATTATAGCATATGTTTTCATACAATAACCTCACTCAAAGGGTGGGTTATGTTCATACATCATTGTCTTATGCAAACCCATAAAAGAAAATATACATAAGGAAATACATGCCCCTAAACTAGATAACTCTATAAGCCGGGAAGGTTATCCTAAAACTAGGGTGCATGATCACACATAAGTCTACTAAGAACCCTCTATGGCCACTGTCCTAGAAATGGGCCAATAAATCCGATCCATCGATGAGCTGCCTCGGGAGGGGACACACGAGATGCACCATGTTGGGGTCGCATGGACGGCCTTCTTGCTAACCTCGGCTGAACAACTGTTTCCTCACTACCCTCTCTTACACGTGTGGCAGTAGGAGCAGAGCTCTCAGAATATACATGAGTAGGAGTGTCCTCTGAAGGATCAGTTTCAGAATATCTCGTCTCGAGAACATACTCTGGAAATCCGTGGACAGCAGATGAAGCGGGATAAGAACGTAACATCCTTTCATCAAGTGGACGTGCATGTTCGAAAACCATTTCATCGCCATAGGGAGAAGTAGGAGAAAATCGATAACTAGGGACAGTGATGTGCAAAGGGACGACCTATGTAAATAAAAACACGAATCACAAGACTTCCTCAAAATGATACGAGCGATGCACCGGATCATAATGAAATTCCCAAGTAGGGGTATCAATGAACAGGACGAATGTCGCCATCTGAATCTGGAGACAATGACGGAAATAAAGAAAAGGGAGTGAGAATCTTGCTTAAAGAATTCTCGTGAGGGTACCTCCTTCTACAAAGTGTCATCATCAAAGTCCCAGTGAACCTCGGGATTATTCTAAAATAGTGAGCATGCAAAGATTCATTTTAGGTTCGGACAAATACTTAACCGAGGTTCGCCAATTTTTAATCATGCGTCTTATAATGCATCATAATCTTAACATGTCATATTTACAATGAACTTTTCCTTTATCATTACATCATATTCCTCATCATCATTATCAAATAACATGCATAAAAGAACGTCATATAATATTAGCTACACGTGGACATAATGCACATATTTCATTTCTTTAGTGCCTTAGGTGACTTAAAATCTTATCATCATCATTATTTTCCTTAGGCCACCCTATACTCCACCCTTTTGGGAGTAATTTAGGTTATGAGCTCATACTTTACTAGTCGTCACTAGCATATACTTATCCCTTTTGATAAGCTAAAGTCCCGACTCTACCCTTTTGAGAGAACGGGTTAGGGGGCTAAAATCACCTTTTCACCACCTATAGTCTGATGGTTCCAAAGGATCATTTTCTTATAAGTTTAAGTCACCATTAAATCTTTGCATGTTATATCACAATAGAATTCATAAACATCATAACATTTTCTTATTTATAGTCTTAAACTAGAATAATATATATCAACTGTAATAATGCATATGGGAGATTCCCAGGAAAGAGAGGTGGGTCATAATGGACACGCTTAAATACCAAGTCTTTCCTTAGCCAGAACCTTTCCAAATTACACTTTTACAATGATACACTTTCTTCTAGCAACAAAGGTAAATTTTACATAATAAAGAATATTTCATGTATAAGCATTCTCATTATTTGCAACAAAGAACTATAACATGCAAGCCAGGAAATCATTCAATGATATCAAGTACTTAATAAGCATCCAATCCTTACATAGAATTATCAATTATGGAACTAATTAGTTACTAAACCAATTATGAATCATTCTCTTAACAATAAACCATAATTATCACACATTGATACTAAACTCAGATCAGTGGCTGAATCATGAACCTCATGCAATTACATAGAATCATATTTTAAGTGCATATAAAATACTAGTTCCCCGTAAAATCCTTGCAAAGCCTTAAAACTCATTTAGAAACTAGTTCTTTTGTCAAATTTGGGAGGATCTTCACAATTAAAATTCTCACTTAAGATAAAAGGAGTAAGTCTTGAGCTTTAGAGATTTAGGTGACATCTTAGAGTTATAAACATGCTATGCAACCTTATTTTAATCTTATCTTTATAAGGTGATAGCTTGGAATTATACACATGATATGCAATTCCATTTCTTTATCTTTAAGATTTAAGGTGATGACTTGAAAATTAAACATGATGCAAGAACTTGAAATATAAACATGATACAAGAAACTGGAGCGGCGGTAATCCGCACAAGACCAGTAGAGGGAGAAGAGAATATTAAGAAACCGGAGCGGCGGTAGTCCGCACAGGACCTGTAGAGGAGAAGAGAATATTAAGAAACCTGAGCGGCGGTAGTCCGCATGAGTCCATAATGGGAGAAGAGAATTATTATTACATCTTTTAAGCTCCAATCTCAAGACTTTTTAAAGAATAAATTCTTTAACTCCAATAATCATATTTCTTTGCTTGTGATACATGGGCAAGTCTTTGTGCTCTAGGATCTTTAGGTGATGGCATAAAATAAATATGTCATGCTGATTCTTTTAGCCATTATAAAATAAAGTGAGATCATAAATTAAATATGAGATGCAACCTCTTTATTATCTTGACAGATTAAGTGATAACTTGAAACATAAATATGAAATACAAGCTTGGAATTTAAACATGAGAAATGCAAGTTCATTTATTCATTCTTGAAAATTTAGTGATGACATAGAAGGTAAACATGGTTATGCAAAGCACAAACTTAATCATGGATGCAAATTCATTTTGTTTCTTTACTAGAGCTCCTTCAAGACTTTAAAAGAATTATAAATTCAACCCAATACATGTCTTAACAAGAAATAAAACATAAAAGGAAATACATCTTTCAAGTTCTAAACTAAAAATCATTGTTTTAGCATCATAAAGCATTATTCTTTAAAGTTTTGCATCAAGTGGAATTTTCAAGCTTTAGAGGCCTAACTTGTGATGGATTTACAACCCACCCTCAAGGTCCTCATCATCAAGCCATCATCTTAGTTCCACCTAGGCCATATGGCCTGAATTGGTTAAAGAAAAAAATGAAGAGGAAAACCAAAATGAAAAGCTAAGGTAAATTCATAATTTCATCATTTTGAGCTAAAAACACAACTCCTCAAAGCATAGAAATAAATTTAGAAACTACTCCCTACCTAATCTGAGTTGAAGAAGAGGAAGAGAACTTGATTTCTTGAAGTGAAATGACACAAAATCTCTTTGAAAAATTGAAGAAAGAATTCAGCCAAAGAGGAGAAAGAAAGAAAGTTTTTGGTGCTCCTAAAAACTAGTTATGAACCAAGCATTCCAAGACCACTCAAGCAAGCCTATTTATAGAAGATTTTGAGGCTTCTAATTGGCCAAAATGAGGAGGTAGTTGTCAGAATTTTTCAGGAGTAATAATGGAGGAAAATCATTTTAGACAAAGTTGTATGAAATTAAGGAATTATGTCTCTTATGGTGACATTTTGGCATTTTGTTTTAGTGCAACTTTTGGAAATAATTCAGCTGCATAATGGCATCAATAATTTCGTGCATTACAGCCCAAAGAAGTGGAATTTGTGTGTTCCATGCATTATTTAGGTGTAGGCAAGGTATTCATGTAATTTAGAGAATTTACGGTTAAGGGCTTAAGTGAATTAGTAAGCAATTTGGGTGTTTTTGAGCAATTTTGGGTTCTAATCAATCTAAATACATAATTTTGAATCTAGATTAATATTTAGAATTTAATAAGCTTTAATTTGAGCCTAATATTGCTTAGGTTTCGTATATGAATCGAAAATCCCAAATTCGCAAACTCGCCAAAAACTGGGCAAAATCGTATTTTCACTTAAAAACTGCCCAAGGCCACCCGAGCTTAACCAATGGTTAATCATGGCTTAAAAACACATTTTAAAACATTTTAGTGAGGTTCGGGCTCAGTCGGCATGCACATCGGAGTTAAAACAGCTGCAGGGGCGTTTTGGTCTTTTTGTGCGTCGGAACTCAAAATTGAGATTCTTCTGCTCTATTAACACACATAACACAAACAATCCCTTATTATTCTCAAAACATCCCCTTGAGAATATGTGGGGCCCACAATCCTCATTTTCTGAGTAAAATAACTTCAGGGACATTTTGGTCATTTTATACGCATGAAATTCCGGATTTGCGACTCTCGCATGAATCGCTCCTAACCTATCTTCTAATGTTATATTCCTTTATTAAGGATTGTTCGGCCTCAAATCTTATGTAATAATTACCTATGGTAATTCAGTAATTTCCAATGACAGTAAAAATTACAGTAAAAATTGGGGTGTTACACTTTAGCAAGATTTTCACTCCCTCTATCTCTTTCTTTCCGTGACGTCTTCAGATGGCGACGTTCGCAATTTTTATGGACACCCCAACATCGGAGGTGCATCATGATCCGGACCACGGGTCATACCATTTTGTGGGTCGCTGCGTCGTTTGTATATTTATTTTCGTTGGACGGCCCTTCAGTCACTCTGTACATAGTCATCGATTCTCTCCTGCCTCACCTTTCGGCGACGACTTCGTGTTCGAGCGCACACGCCCTCGAGAGGAGCGGATCCGCCGCACCCCACTGACAGCTTCTGCCATCTGGGACTACCCACAATATGTGCCTCGCTCGCCCTCATCACTCTCTGAGACGGACCCTTCGGAGGACTCTACTAATCAGGTACCTTCCGAGGGATCCTCCCCCACTGTGCTGATGGACTTTGGGGAGGGTAGCGAAGCTTCTGTCGCCCAGACGGTATGTGGAGGGTGAGTGAGGATGATTCCCTGCCGTGGAGCTCATGCCCGACCGATGCAGCGTATAGCCACCCCGGCTGAGATAGCCTAGTGGCTCGGATACATCCTTCCTTTCCAGAGAGACCCGCAGTAGGAGACGACTGTCGCGTTCTGGTGCCCGAGCTTTGACTAGGCCAGGATAGCCTCCTTTTGTCTTAAGGCTATCTATTTGTAGGCGCACTAGAGTTAGGAGAGTTTCTTCTTAGGCCTTCTGTTGTACTTTCGTGTTCCATGTATTTTTATTTCGGTTGTACTAAACTAAGTCCCATTCTCCAAGAGTGGGCATATCATACTATATAAATATGCAGTTCAGTTTTATTGAGATGTGCCTTTACGTGCTTTATGTTATGATGTTATGAGATGCTTGCTTTATTTCCTTTCATGCTTTATCGTTCATCGTGTTGCGCGGCTCTTACTTTGCTTTCATAATTCAAAAAAAAAATTTTACCAGTATTTCCGCTAAGTATTTTAAAGTAACAAGGAAGCTATGACGTAATAGACTAATGGTTAACCTAAATATGTTCTTGAGTATTAGGTTAAAAATTAGGATGTTACATAATCTCATTTAAAAAGACTTCAAACTCAATGAAAGGGAAAAATAAATCTTGAAATGAATGTTTCTATGCTCAACGCATGAAAAGAAATTTTCGAAGAATAAGAAACCAAGGTTCAGATCTACAAAAAAGCATGCCGCGGCTTTAGAAAGCAAGTTTCAAGTGAAGATTTCAATCCAAATCTGAAGAAAATTTTGGTTAGTATCTTCAATCATCATGATCGTGATTATATCCTTTACAATAAGCTCTGATTGAAAAAAGGAATATCTAAGGATTGTCTAGAAACTGAAATAGTACTTTAGAAAGCACATTTAATGTAAACAGTGTACTTTACAGAAATGGGAGAGAAACTTTGAATTTTAAATTTTAAAATCAAACTCAGTCAAGGACTGCTAGTGACATCTCTTTTCAACTTAGTCAATTACCCCAACTTCCAAAAGAAAAAGTTCAAAAACCTTTTTTGAACTGCAATCAGACACATAACCATGAGCACCTCCCGTAGCCGTCAGCTGCCACCCATGGGAACCTCTGCAGTTGCGGAGACATTAGAACTGCAATCCAAGTCTACAATAAACAACCACCTTTTTCCCTTCATCATCTCTGCTAGCCACCAAGGTGTGTATCCTATCATACATGAATACTTGCTGCCGCCAGTGATCACCTCCCTATGGCCACCATCGATCTGCATCTCTTTCTTTGTTGCAATCTCTTTTCTCCCCTCTCTCTTTTGCTCTGTGCCATGTAATATAATCTCAAATATTATGTTTCTGATGTTTTAATTCTTAATCATTTATTTCTTGCATTGGAGTCATACAAATTGTATCCTTCCAATGCCAGAATTGTGCCATTCCAATGCTATAAATAAATGTTTCCAAAAAATGAAAAGGTTGTAGAAGCTTTTACATCTTTTCATTTACCAAATTTATTTATTTAAGAAAATATTGACATTAGATTCCGTTTTCTATCTTGTTAAATAAAATATCTCTTACATCTTTAAGTTATTAGGCTCATAATATGAATATTTTGGTAAAAAAATTAATCAAAAAAATTAATAAAATTAATATTGAAATTGGTAAGATTTTATTTGATTCAAATTTTATTTCATGTTTTCATATAAGTATTTAACTCATGTACCCAAAATATGTATATGAGTATTTAACTCACACATTTAATGTACAATATATAATATAAATAGTAAAACTATAAAAAGAATTAGTTAAAAAATGGTAAATATATATATATATATATGGAAAGAATAAACACAAACATTATTTAATTTGTTGAAGTATCATTTCATAAAATATTACTGGATATTGGTGGGCTATGATTGGTGGGTGGTGATGCAGATATGAAAAAATGTTTTTATATATATGATTGAAGAAAAATAAGATTAAAAAAATTAATTAATAGTAATTGAAATTAATAGTTATTAATAATTTATAATTAAAGTTAAAAATTATTTATCATTATATTAAAAATATGTAAACATAATTTATTCATTAAATATAAATGAAATAATTATTCTTTAAATCAAACAAATGATTTATCCAATTTGAATAGAATCAATAATACTGGTTCATATGAAAGCCCACATAAATTGAAAGGATGGAAATAGTTGGTTGCACATTTTTCAAGAAAAATTGAGGGAAATGAAATGAAGGAGGAATTGACTTATCATCTAAGAAGCACGGACACATCAAGTTGATGGTGTGTCCATGTGTCAGACACCGACACCTACACGACACGTGTTTGACATACATCCATACGTGTCCTGTAACACCCCGATTTTTTCTGTCTGAGGGAAATGACCAAAATGCCCCTGAGGTCATTTTCTGACCCGAACTCGAGGATAACTAACTCGGTCGTCCTCGAAGGGTCAACTCAATGTTTGAAGGGGATTGAATGGCCTTTGAATGCTTTCGGAAGCGAAAATCTCGTTTTTTGCAGTTTCGGGTTAAAATGACCGAAATACCCCTATAGCGTTTTACGCGGGTAAAGGTGCCGTTTGAGCCCGAAACTTTCCCCAGAGGTTTAAAAACACGTTTTCATGTGTCTAGAGGTCTCTGTTCAAGTCCTGGTGGTCCCGGACAGTTTTAGTGCAAAATTACGATTTTGCCCCTAGAATAGTATTTTTGAGCTTAACGACGTAATTAAGCAAACCTAAGCAATATTAGGCTCTAAACAAAGATTAATTAATTTCCCTAATTAATCTAGAGTCAAAATAATTTATTAAAGTTAATTAGAACCTAAAATTGCTTAGATTAAACTTAAATCCCTTTTTAGAACTCAAGATTCCTAGTCTTGGAATCTTGAATAGTATTTTCTCTCTCCAATTCCTTAAATCAAGGAAGTGTGTCTAGAGTTGTTAGACTCTAAATTGAGGATCTAACTCACTAATGGTGCAAGACCACTCCTTAATTATGTCTAGACCACCCTAATTATCCATTTTCCTTACCTAAACACTTTTTTACAAATTCCTAATCTTAAGCATAATCAAAGATATACCTAAACACAACTCTAAACCACAATTAAAATGCAAACACAACCCCACATGAGCTTATGCATTTCGGCCAGCACACCTCCCCATTGACCACATGTTGAATTGTTTTCCCACTCAAAGAACCATGCTTAACCCATGCTTGACCATGCTTCCAACCATGCCTTCAACCATGCTTTGTAAGAGATATTTTCCTCCCATTTCTGCACCCTCATGGCCGAAACCCCTTCAACCACACACACACTCCATTTGTTTCATTTCTCTATAAATAGAATGCTTTGAGGAGCTTGCACCACTTTTAGATCATTTGCTAAGTTTAGGAACACTCAAAGCTTTTCTTTTCTCTCAAAGTTCTAGTGTTCTTCAAGTTCTTCAAAGTTCTTCATCTTCTTCATCTTCTTCTTCCATCTTCAAGTTCATCACACCAAGTAAGGATTTCCTTTCATGTATTCTTTTCTTTAAAGTTCTTGTTTCAAGCTTGATGTTCATAATTTCTCTTATTTCTTTTTAGAACTTCTCTTCTACTCCTTTTTCCTTTTCATTTTCGGCCATAGGCCTTGGAGAACAAAGGAATGAGAGCTTGATGATGAGAGTTTCATGATGATGTTCATCACTTGAAACAAACTCTAGAGCTTGATCTTTATTCTTGAGTAAAATACTTCTAGTTCTTCCTTTCTCTAACTTTTGGAATCTTTAACTTTGATGATGTTTTAAAATAGTTCTAAGGACTCAATGATGAGGTCTCATGATGTTGATGTTAATATATCATCAAGATCATGGACTCTAGAGTTTCAAAATGTTCTTTTGTTCCTTGAGATTTCGGCCATTTCCTTTTCTTTTACATGCAAAATGTGTTGATTTTCTAAAAATGTCATGTTGAGTTCTAAGAACTCTAGACTTTACTTTATCTTGGTTTGATGAGTTTGGGTTGAGGTTTAAGTTTCTTTAAAGTCTTGTTAAGAGCTCTAGAAAGATAAAATGAACTTGCATAATTTATTTTATGCTTGCATTTGTATTTACATTCTCGCTATGCACCTTTACTTTCAATCTATCACCTAAGAACGTAAAGATTAAAATGGAACTTGCATCATCACTTAATTTAATTCTCAAAGTCTTTCTATTTCGGCCTTAAAGTCGATTGTTGTTGGGCCTAGAGCACTAAAATAAAGAATTGAACTTGCATTATCACTTAATTAATTTCTCGAATGCCTATCTATTTCTGCCTTAAAGTCGATTGTTGTTGGGCCAAGAGCACTAAAATAAAGAATTGAACCTTGCATATTTACTTTCAAGCTTGCACGTTTAAGTTTATGCCTCGCATATTTACTTTCAAGCTTGCACGTTTAAGTTTGTGCCTTGCATGTTTAATTTAAGTCATCACTTTATTTTGTAAGCAAGATTAAAAATGAAAAGCATGAGCACGTTTATTTTATGTCATAACTTAAGAACCTAGAGCTCAAAGACTTGCCAATTTCATTCCAAGTTAAAGTTTAATGTGAATGCATTCTTGAATGTATGTTTTCGGCCAAGTAGTGATGATGGACTTGCAATGAGTTTTCATCTAGCTACAAGGACCAATAGTCAATGTTCTAAGTTTTTCTTAAAGCTTTACAAATCTTTTCAAGGTTATGTTATCATGAGATATGACTTTACTCCCTTTTAGAAGATGAAAAATATTTTGGTCATTGACCTAAGGCTTCTCTTAGCCTCTTGATGAATTAAAATGATTTGCAAAGAGTTTTAGAAATTCTAAATTGATTCCAAGACAAACTAGTTAAATTATATACCTAGAAATGTCAATTTAAATCCTTTACTGAAGCTAAATATTTTCGGTTCTGATATGATGAGTGTGATGCTGTATGATGATGTTTTGATGTGTTAGAATGTGTGAAAATATCGTATGATGATGTAGAAATAATTCTATGCATAATAGGTAAGAAACTAGCTAACTAGAAATACCGTAAAGCTAGAATTTAACATAGTTTTGACCCATTTGTTTATGGAACTTATCCAAACTGTTTTAATGGGAGCATAATCAGATTAGGATTGTTTAGACATGAAAAACTTGGTAACATTTGGATTAGAATCGAATTCTAGCACCTATAGGGAAACTAGTAACTAGAAAATCGTAAAAGTGCAAGTTTAGAACTCTTAGAACATTTATTTTTCTGGATTCTGTCCAGCACCCTTACAACATGATAAATGTGATTATTAATTAGTCCTTAAGCATAGGAATGCCTCATAATTGATTTAGATTTAATTTATAGCGCCTTAGACGAAGACGGAACCGAGAAAGGGTCTAAAACGTAAGTTCTAGAACCCCGTAACCACAAGTTAGAAATTCTGCCCTATGCTTTTCAGATTTGAGTATGAACATGAGGATTAGGAATGATGATAAATTATGAGCCCTTAGGTGCATAACATATGAGCGACGGATGTTAGAGAACTATATCTCAAGATTAAGACCCGTAAGGGTCAAAGCATAAGCTACCGTAAGGGTAGGCGTTAGAAAGTTCTATGATGATGCATGTGTTATGTAAATGATGATGATGTTATTCATATGAGGAATTCATGAGGATATATGTTTATGTGGCATAAAGCAAATTTGGAAGGAATTCGGCGTAATGCCATCGTGTCACTAATTCTCGATTTAATTTGGGGACTTAAAGAGATTTTAAAAATTACGGTACTAAGATGGGTTCTAGGATGACACCGGTTCGGCCGAGCACCTCCATAGAACTCATGTGACATCAGTACCATTTTATACTCTTAGGTGACACCGGTTCGGCCGAGCACCCCTAAGAGAATTGCCCCCTAACCCGTACTCAGATAGTCGGGATTTATGATTTATGATACGCTTATCGTTAAGTGGTAAGTAAGAACTAGTGACGACTAGTTAAGGTATGAGCTCATAACCTAGATATGTGACACGTTAGGTGAAACCGGTTCGCCGAGCACCCCGGCCTCGATTGTCTTTTAGGGTGGCCCATGAGGAAGAGAAGTTTCATGATTATGATTATGTCACTAAGTTTGTCCCATATGAATGTTTCTATTGCCACTTTATGCCACTAAGTATGATGATGCTTGATGTTATGTTTTATGTATGTGCATTAGGTAGTGCCATGCATACATCTTCTATTATATTGCATTCATAACATTAAGATCATCCTAAAATGAATGGACCTTGGCTAAAGTATATTTTAAAGTTTAAAATGAACTTAATACATGTTCAGTCATTTTGTATAATTAAACCCAAGGTTCCTGAGGACGTAGATGATGACACCTAGGTAGTAGGAGGCCCTGCTGAGATTCTTTATCAAGATTCTCACTCCCTCTTTCTCTTCTTTCCGTCACGTCTTCAGATGGCGACGTTCGTAGTGTTCGTGGACACCCCGACATGGGAGGTGCACTATGACCCGGCTCACGGGTCATACCATTTTGAAGGGCAGTGCACGGTGCGAGTTTTCATGTTTGTAGGACGCCCCTTCGCTCATCCCGTGCACACCCATCGCTTCTCCCCGACTGCACCCTATGGCGACGACGAGCGAGTTTTTGAGTGTGCGCATACGCATAACGAGAAAGTGCTCCGCATGCACACCGCCGCCTCAGCCATGCGAGACTATCCCGATTACGTGCCTCGGACCTACTTCTCGGAGACTGACCCGTCCGAGGACCCGCCTACCCGTCCATATAGCGAGAGCTCTGCCCCCCTCTCCACCATTGATGAGAGAGGGCAGTGAGGATACCGTGACTCAGCCACGACTTGCATGGCGACCAGAGATGCGGCCACACCGCGGGGGTCACTCTCAATCCCCGTTCCGCCTCTTTACGCCTGAGGAGCTCGCCCAGTTTCCCGGATACTTGCCTCGTTCGCGAGATGGACGTCAGTAGGAGGTGACGATCGACCGATGGAGTACCCGGTTAGAGCACACACCACTTAGATGGGGATAAACCTTCTTTTGTTTAGAGGTCATCCCATTAGATGCACTCGGGTAGGGGAGTAGATCATGTTTATGTTTATGTTGTATTTCCTTTCATGTATTTCCCTTGTACTAAATTAAGTCCCACACTTATAAGTGGGCAAGTTATATATATATGAGATGATATTCAGTGTTATTCATGGTGTGCCTTATGCTGTGACGTTATGAGATGTATGTTATGTTCGTTACATGATATATCGCATCACGCGGCTCTCACTTTGTATTTCAAAAAAAAATTTACCTGTATTTTTGGGCTAAGTATTTCTAAGTAAAATTGAGAACTATGAAGTAACAGACTAATGATTAACTAGAGTATTGAGTTAAAAATTAGGATGTTACATGTCCAATTACAAAAATAATTTTTCTGAGCTCGGATATACGCCGGACACGCGCTGAACATGCATCAAACACGACTTTAATTCACTGTGAATATGACTTAGACACACCGAGGATACGCCTGAGTTAGTTTCTTTTTTTAAAAAAAAAAATTTAATACCAACATGAGCCCAAAATCAACTCTACTTGTTTAGTTGGATCTGTATTGTTGGGTCATTTTATTTTAAAAATTCTTCAGTTGATTACAAAAAATAAGAATTAATTAGATAAAAAAAATTATATGAACATGACCAAAATAATCCAAAAAAAAATTAATCATATAATAAAATAAAAAAATTTATATACATATGTCATGTCTGTGTCCTGTAATTTTTTGTGTTTGACGTGTCTTTGTGTCCGTATCCGTATCGTATCCTGTGTCCGTGTCAGTGTCCGTGCTTCATAGCTTATCATCAATTTAATTATACCATAGACACTCTTTTAGAATAATATATATGATATATGATATATGATATGATATACGGTAATTTGTTAGACTGAAATTTTACACTCAATTAATTTAAGCAAAGGTTAGCAAAATATGATTAATATTGAGTAAAATATTATATTTAAAAAATAAAACCTAACAATTTTAAAGGTTTTGTACACTTAAAAGAATTATTAACTTACAAATATTAAAATAAAAAGAAAATTTTTTTATTTAATTTATTTATATAAACTAAAAGTATATAAAAAATATAATTTAACTAAATAACTTTTGAATTTTACGTATAAGCCTTCTTTTGGAGGGTTATGTGCAAGATTTTTATTTTTTTTGTACCTTAGAATGTTATAATTATATTTATATTAATTTAATTTTTAATATAAAAATTAATTAAATATTTTTAAACAATAAATGAAAATATATTCAAAATAAATTAATTAATCTATATTAAATATTTGTATATTAAAATATTATAATTAAAAATGTTTAACTTATATTCTTCATGCAATGCAATATATTAATAACTAGTTATTTCTTATTATTTGATTTAAATTCTAACCTTCTTATTTTCTTGTCATGTTTTAAATTCGAACTCTTAAGTAGTAAAAATGAGAATTTCCTCGATACCCTGTAAAATTCATGAGTATAAATATCTTCTAGATAACTTATGATTAAAAATTTATTAAATATTTTACTATCTAAATTTATTAATATTTTTAATATTTATAATGAAATTATAATATCGATGACATGAGGGTACCATAAAAAAAAATTTATGCGAATACCGGTAGCTAAAGGTAAAAATTTAACGGTTCCAAGCCCAGTACTGCGGATTTCTTTAATGTCATTCACATGTTCTTTTTTGAATATTCCGAGCATCCATTGATTGAAAGTTTCGCACATTCCACGACGACACAAGTTGTGACGAATCGCAATCTTTGCAGCAGAGTGCAGTCAAAAAGGAAACTATTCAGCCCTTATTTATTTTTTATTTTTTTTTACTAAATACTCGCAATGGCTTGATAGAAAAACTTTAAAAATCTTATATTAATTTCTTATATTTTAAAAAACAGAACAAATTAATTTTTTTTATAAGTCTATACAGTATTTTTTAAAGTATAAAAGCTTGTATGAAGGGACCCCAATTTGTCACCTTTTTATTAAATTTGAGGCCTAATATGGGAGTTTTAAATTTTTGAGAGATTAATTTGTCTCGATATATTTTAGAGAAATTATTTTGGATTTTTTTATTTTTTTGGACCAAATCTTCAATATATATATATATATATATATATATATATATATATATATATATGTATATATTATGGGAAATATCAGATGATTTATTGATTATGAAAAGCTATTATATCTGATTGAGTAAAGCTTAGGACTTCAACAGGGTCATCTTCTAATCAAATTTTCTAATCAAATTAAAGAGCCACAAGGCCCAAAATGAGAACATGATTTAACTAAGTGCTGGGTCACTTTATTGCATCCCCTCTTTACATGTGAAGAGGTATAATTGCCTAGCAAGGTGCCTAAGTCTCTACATTCATGTGCCAAGTCAAAAAGATAAAACACATCATCTAGTTTGCCATTGATTACTTCCACGAACTTCAAACAGTCAGATTCTACCTCAATATTGCAAAAAGAAGCATCTAGAGCCAAAGTTAAGCCCAACGCATAGCTACAGCCTCCGGGAGCCGTGCTTCAGATGCCAAGGAGATCCTATCACAAGCCACCAACAGCACATTTCCTTCCGCATCCCTTATCACAAGTCTTGAACATTTTGAACTAAGAAGTTGCTATAAACAGTAGCTCAGGGTATTCTTGTTTGGATATTTCATTCTATTGTTTTATATATGTTTTAGAACTTTAACTGGACACTTGAGTTTAACAAATTTGGTTTTGTTAATAATTTTCATTATCTATCACTTTCATCAATCATTTCTTAATCATCCCTTGCAAAAAATCACATCAAATAGTGGAAAGGCATACACTTTTGATAATATTAATTTATTTATCTAAATTAAATCTCCCATCGAATTCTTTTAAACGAAATTTTGTGGACATAGACTTGAAATATTTATTTATTTTTCAAAGGAAGTGCTACATACGGCTTTTGATAGACTTTTATGACAAGGAAGTCAAATTTTTCCGCTTAGCATGTTCAATATATTCGATTTTTCTTCAAATTTATTTAATATGAAAGACGTACCGGCCAGCTGGTCATGAAAGAATCCATTCATAAAGGGAGAAGTCAGTTTTTAAAAAGAAATCCACTTGTTAATATATTCGTTTTTTTTTTAGGTGAAGAAATCAGTTTTTAAAATATGTTTTATTAGTTTGTGGTATCTTATTGATTAACATCAGTTCTTAAAAGATCAATTTACTGACATTTTAATTTTAATAGTTAAAAGATCAGCTTTACTGACAAATTAATCGTTAAAATATCTTTTATCAATTCTAATAAAGCACAATTGTAGTAACATAATTTATTATTGATACTACAAACTAATAAAATATTCTTTTAGAGGCTAAATTTGTTAGTGTATTAATTTTTCAATGGTCTAAATGACAATTTAATCATTTACTAAATTTCTTGCAGTCATATATGATGAAAGAGTTATATATTTGTCTTCGTTTGTAGGTAGTGTTTGGAATGATTAAATTAGGAAGTGATTTGATTTATAAGCTAAATCTTATTTTTGAAATGATTAAATAGGAAGTAAAATTGAATTGATTTAGAAATCTATTGCTATGTTAAAAACATAATAGATTGTGTTTAGAATGATTAAAAAATAAAATGAATTGATTCAATTTATTGTGTTTAAAATTTAAAATAAATTAATGCCATTAGTCCTATCAAATTTGATAGGATTTCAAAATAAAAAAGGAGAGGAATTCCATGGATTTTGAAATCAAATCATTTCTCATTTGTTAAAATTCCAAGACAAAATTTGATTTATAAATCAAATTATTTCTATTTTTTCATGATTCCAAACACAAATAGTTTTACTTGTCAAAAGTGGCAATTATAATTTCAAAATTGTAAATTCAACTATATGCAAAACACTAGTATGTATGATAGAAAAATATTAGTGTCTATCACAACGTATAAATATAGTAATCCTAAAGCTTAGCTTTAGTAATATTTATTTTTTTCTAAAAATCATAACAATTATTTACAATTAAAAATTAAAAAAATGAAATTAAATAAAAATCAAACAACAAAATTTAAGAAAAAATTAATTTTGACTTAACAGGTATTATCAACACCAACATATCCTCTAGTTAAATGAGGAATTGAAAGCCACATTGTTCTTCTACAAAATAAGTGTATTGGGTGGGTTTTATTAAAAAAATTAAGAAACAAAATGAAAAAACCAAGTCCATTTTTACACAGGATTTAGGATATCATGAATCATATAATAAACTCTTACACTATTGTGAAACTTGAGGATGGTGGATCATACATCAACATCACAAATTGTTACATGGAATAACAATGTGTCGATTAATTTTATTTATGAAAATAATTTTATAAAAGAAATTAAAATTCATTATTGTACAAGATTTAGGATAACATTAGCTATACAATAAACCCATACAAATCTTGCAAGACTTGAGGATGGTAAATCACATATCAACATACAAGTTGTTGTGTGGATTGATTAACAAAAAAATTACCCTAGACTAACTCATAAATCTTTTTTTAAAACAACATCATTTTATTTTGATGATGAATCTTAACTAACAAACAAAGGATTATTGTAATTACATGCCCTACATTTTTTAACGAAAATAACTAAACAAAACTAGCCAAAACTAGCTAAGTAGAAAAAAAAAATAGTTTAGCATAGGTTGTGATAAAGAAAAAAAATTAAAGCATCAGCAAATGCAAATTAAAACACAAGGGAATCCATGATAGAAATTTTAGAAAAACAAAACTAAAACTAAAAAGTTTTTTCTTTTTGCTTTCTACGTTAGCAGTAATAACTAATCCTTTTAAGAGCAGCTCCCTTAACGGGTAAACTCTGGCCACGAGACCTTTTTATAAATACCATCAGGAATCAAACATCTGACTAGATATTTAAAGAAGCTAAGTAAACAAACGAGGCTACTATTTTTTAAAAAATAGAACAATATCGGTTTTTTTAAAAATAAGAGTCAACCATTAAAATAAAGGAAACACGTCTAATCCAAAAAAAAGAAATAATAAAAAATTATAAACTAAACACCATAAATGAAAAAAAAATATTAGCAACACTTGAATTCAAAATCGTAACATGTGTATTCTGGTAGCCATGGACACCATCTAAGAAGCATAGGCAACAAGGGAAGTGTCAATCGTGCGTAGCTAGTTCATAGTTGTCAGTGAAGAGGTTGGTTACATATTTTTTGGGCTATCCTCATATGCTCAACGGATTCAAGGAGCTCCCGCCTTTGGGCCCATGGACTCATCTCAAGACGACTCAAAATAAAAGGGTGAGAAACTTGAAAGTAACCTTGTATGGGTAAATTGAACACAAAACACATCATCATAGTTTATAAGTGTACTTTATGTACATATTTATTCACTATTCTTAGTGTACTAGCTCTATTTTAAGTTTAATTGGGTGCATTTGCATCATATTTGAGTTTGGATTTCAAATTTAGTTTTAATAAGTATTTTTATGCTCAATTATGGTTTTGGAATTGTTTCGTATTTTGATCATAATTGGAGTTTCAAACCTTTACAAATTGTGTTCTTCAACTTTTAGGAATACTAAAAGAATTATCTACAACTTTCATGAAGAGCACAAAAGCTAAATTAGAGTCTCGGTAATCATAACAGAGGTGATGAGGATTTAGATTTGGCATGCTTCAATAACAAGGGCATTTCATTCTTATTCCAAATCCAAATGAGGCAAACAAGGTGTTTATTGTGAACAAAGAAAAAGATATACAACTTTCATGGAGACACTAAGAGCTAATTTGAACATTTTGCTAGTCAAACAGGGAATCAACTTGCAACAGGGAGAGGAAGACTTGTTGCCTGTTTTTGCCCCTTTTGTTGTAACATCCTAATTTTCAACCCAATACTCTAGAACATATTTAGGTTAATCATTAGTCTGTTACTTCATAGTTCTCATTTATCTTTGAATTACTTAGCGGAAAATACGGATAATTTTTTTTTGAAATAAAAGTGAGAGCCGCGTGATGCGATAAGCGGTAAACCATGCATGGTAAACAAATGTCTCACAACATCATAACATAAGGCACAACATGAACATCACTGAATATCATCTCATATATATATAATTTGCCCACTTATAAGTGTGGGACTTAGTTTAGTACAGGGGAAATGCATAAAAGAAAATACAACATAAAACATGAACATAATCTACTCCCCTACCCGAGTGCATCTAATGGGAAACCTCTAAACAAAAGAAGGTTTATCCCCATCTAAGTGGTGTGTGCTCTATCTCGGGCCATCCACGGCCTCCTACTGGCGACTATCTCGTGATCGAGGCAGATATCCGGAAGCGGGCGAGCTCCTCGGCGTGAAGAGGCGGAGCGGGATCGAGTGTGAGCCCTGGTATGGCCGCATCTCCGTCGTCGTGCACGCCTCGGCTGAGTCACGGTGGGCTCGCTATCCTCTCCAAAGTCCATAGGTATGGAGGGGGAAGATCCCTCGGAGGGTGCCTGGGTTGCCGAATCCTCGGAAGGATCCGTCTCCGAAAAAGACGACGGGCAACGGGGCACATACTGGGGGTAATCTCGAGCGGCGGACGTGGTTGATGGGAATGCACGAAGCCTCTCCTCTAGGGACGTGCGCGCTCGAACACCAGGTCATCGCCAAAAGGTGAGACGGGGGAGAAACGATGGGAATGTACAGGGGGAGTGAAGGGTCGACCCATGAACATGAATACTCTAACCGTGCATCGACCCACAAAATGGAATGACCCGTGGTCCGGGTCATGGTGCACCTCCCATATCGGCGTGTCCACGAACACCACGAACGTCGCCATCTGAAGACGTGATGGAAAGAAAGAGGTAGAGGGAGTGAGAATCTTGCTAAAGAATCTCGAGGGCCTCCTACTACCTAGGTGTCATCATCTACGTCCTCAGGAACCTTGGGTTTATTTATACAAAATGACTGAGTATGTATTAAGTTCATTTTAAACTTAGAATATATTTTAGCCAAGGTCCATTCATTTTAGGATGATCTTAATGTCATGAATGCAACATAATAGAAAATGTATGCATGGCACTACCTAATGCACATACATAAAACATAACATCAAGCATCATCATTCTTGGTGGCATAAAGTGGCAATAGTAACATTCATATGGGACAAAACTTAGTGACATAATCATAATCATGAAACTTCTCTTCCTCATGGGCCACCCTAAAAGACAATCGAACTGGGGGTGCTCGGTAACCGGTGTCACCTAACGTGTCATACATCTAGGTTATGAGCTCATACCTTAACTAGTCGTCACTAGTTCTTACTTACCACTTAACGATAAGCGTATCATAAATCATAAATCCCGACTATCTGAGTACGGGTTAAGGGGCAAAACTCTTAGGGGTGCTCGGCCGAACCGGTGTCACCTAAGAATGTAAAATGGTACCGATGTCACATGAGTTCTATGGAGGTGCTCGGCCGAACCGGTGTCATCCTAGAACCCATCTTAGTACCTTAATTTTCAAAATCTCTTTAAGTCCCCAAATTTGTTGGAAATTGGTGCACAACGGTCATTACACCGAATTTCCTTCCAAATTTGCTTTATGCCACATTAACATATAATCTCATAAATTCCTCATATGAATAACATCATCATCATTAGCATACTTCATGCATCATCATAAACACATCCAAACGCTTACCCTTACGGTAGCTTATGCTTTGACCCTTACGGGTCTTAATCTTGAGATATAGTTCTCTACATCCGTCGCTCATATCTTTATGCACCTAAGGGCTCATATTTAATCATCATTCCTAATCCTCATGTTCATACTTAAATCTGAAAAGCATAGGACAAATTCTCTAACTTGTATTTACGGGGTTCTAGAACTTACGTTTTAGACCATTTCTCGGTTCCGTTACTAAGCGCTATATATTAAATCTAAATCAATTATGAGGCATTCCTATGCTTAAGGATTAATTATTAATCATGTTTATCATGTTGTAAGGGTGCTGGACAGAATCTAGAAAATTAAATGTTCTAAGAGTTCTACATTTGTATTTTTACGGTTTTCTAGCTACTAGTTTCCCCGTAGGTGCTAGAATTTGATTATAATCCAAATGATACCAAGTTTTTCATGTCTAAGCAATCTAAATCTGATTATGTCCCCATTAAAACAGTTTGGATTAGTTCCATAAACAACTGGGTCACAACTATGTTAAATTCTAGCTTTACGGTATTTCTAGTTAGCTAGTTTCTTACCTATCATGCATAGGTTCGCTTCTACATCATCACATGATATTTTCACACATTCCAACACATCAAAACATCATCATACAGCATCACACTCATCACATCAGAACCGAAAACATTTAACTTAAATGAGAGAGTTAAATTGACATTTCTAGGTACATAAGTTAACTAGTTTCTCTTGGAATTGATCTAGAACTTCTAAAACTCTTTGCAAAACATTTTAATTCATCAAGAGGCTAAGAGAAGCCTTAGGTCACTGACCAAAACATATTCCATCCCCTAAAAGATAATAAAATCACAACTTGTGATGACATAACCTTATAAAGATTTGTAAAGTTTTAGGGAAAACTTAAAACATAGACTATTGGTCCTAGTAGCTAGATGAAAACTCATTGCAAGTCCATCATCACCACTTGGCCGAAATTATGCATTCAAGGAATACATTCACATTTAACTTTATCTTGGAATGAAATGGGCAAGTCTTTGAGCTCTAGGTTCTTAAGTTACTTACATAAACTAAACGTGCTCATGCTTTTCATTTTTAATCTTGCTTACAAAGTAAAGTGATGACTTGAATTTAAATATGCAAGGCATAAACTTAAACGTGCAAGCTTGAAGGTAATATACATGGTTCAATTCTTTATTTTAGTGCTCTTGGCCCAACAACAATCGACTTTAAGGCCGAAATAGATAGGCATTCGAGGAATTAATTAAGTGAGGATGCAAGTTCAATTCTTTATTTTAGTGCTCTAGGCCCAACAACAATCGACTTTAAGGCCAAAATAGAAAGGCTTTGAGAATTAAATTAAGTGAAGATGCAAGTTCCATTTTAATCTTTATGTTCTTAGGTGATAGCTTGAAAGTAAAGGTGCATAGCAAGAACGTAAATATGAATGCAAGCATAAAATAAATTATGCAAGTTCATTTTATCTTTTTAGAGCTCTTAACAAGACTTTAAAGGAATTTAAACCATAACCCAAACTCATCCAAACAAGGTAAAGTCAAGCTTAGAACTCAACATAATATTCTTAGGAAATCAAACCATGAAGCTTAGAAAAATTAAGGAAATGGCCGAAATCTTCAAGAAGAAAAAGGAAAATTTTAGAACTCTAGAGTTCATGATCTTGATGATACATTAACACCAACATCATGAGTCCTCATCATTAAGTTCATAGAGCCATTTTAAAACATCATCAAAGCTAAAGTTCTCAAGAGTTCAAGAAAGGAAAAACTAGAAACATTTTTGCTCAAGAACAAAGATCAAGCTCTAGAGTTTGTTTCAAGTGATGAACATCATCATGAAACTCTCATCATCAAGCTCTCATTCCTTTGTTCTCCAAGGCCTATGGCCGAAACATAAAGAGGGAGAAGGAAAAGAAAAGAAGTTCTAAAAAGGAACCAAGAGGAACTATGAACATCAAGCTTAAAACAAGAACTTTAAAGAAAGGAATACATGAAAGAAAATCCCTACTTGATGTGATGAACTTGAAGATGGAAGAAGAAGATGAAGAAGATGAAGAACTTTGGAGAGCTTGAAGAACTTGAAGAACACTAGAACTTTGAGAGAAAAGAAAAGCTTTGAGTGTTTCCTAAACTTAGCAAATGATCTAAAAGTGGTGCAAGCTCCTCAAGGCATTCTATTTATAGAGAAATGAAACAAATGGAGGGAGCTCATGGTGATAAAGAGCTTCGGCCATGAGGTGCAGATTGGAGGCATTCCATGAGTTCCATGAGGTGAGATAATGTGTTCTTGAGGTATGGTGAGGTATGGCTTAAGGTATGGTGAGGTATGGTTCAAGGTATGGCTCAAGCATGACTCTTTGAGTGAGAAAACAATTTAATATGTGTGGTAATTGGAGAGAGGTGGCCGAATATGCATCAGCCCATGGGGGAGGGTTCTTTGCATTTTAATTGTGGTTTAGAGTTGTGTTTAGGTGTATCTTTGATTATGCTTAAGATTAGGAATTTGTAAGAAAGTGTTTAGGTAAGGAAAATGGGTAATTAAGGTGGTCTAGACATAATTAAGGAGTGGTCTTGCACCATTAGTGAGTTAAATCCCCAATTTAGAGTCTAAACAACTCTAGACACATTTCCTTGATTTAAGGAATTGGAGAGAGAAAATACTATTCAAGATTCCAAGACTAGGAGTCTTGAGTTCTAAAAAGGGATTTAAGTTTAATCTAAGCAATTTTAGGTTCTAATTAACTTTAATAAATTATTTTGACTTTAGATTAATTAGGGAAATAAATTAATCTTCGTTTAGAGCCTAATATTGCTTAGGTTTGCTTAATTACGTCATTAAGCTCAAAAGCACTATTCTAGGGGCAAAATCATAATTTTGCACTAAAACTGCCTGGGACTTGAACAGAGACCTCTAGACACATGAAAACATGTTTTTGAACCTCTGGGGAAAGTTCCGGTCTCAAACGGCACCTTTACCCGCGTAAAAACGCTATAGGGGTATTTTGGTCATTTTGACCCGAAACTGCGGAAAATGAAATTTTCACTTCCGAAAGCATTCAAGGGCCATTTAATCCCTTTCAAACATTGAGTTGACCCTTCGAGGACGACCGAGTTGGTTACCCTCGAGTTCAGGTCAGGAAATGACCTCAGGGGCATTTTGGTCATTTCCCTCGGACAGAGAAATCGGGGTGTTACATTTGTTCTTGGAGTTCTCACTACAGCGAGTAGACCTATCTGTGCCAAAAATTGAGAAATGAAAATCTATGCATTTTGGCCCTAATTTTCATGTTTTGAAGGGGGTTTCTACACCCAAAAACACATGAGACAACTCATTGAATAGCGCAGGTTAGATTAGGAATAGTTTTTTTTTCTCTCTTTCTCTCCTCTTCTCTCAGTCTTCTCTTCTTCTCTTCTCCTCTTCTTTCTTCCCCCTCTCTTGTGTTAGGCTTAGTTTCATTTTTGGTTTTGGGTTTGTAACCCTCCATTAATAAAGAAGTAGTTTTGTAGCTAAATCCAAGGATTCTCCATGGCTCAAGGATTTCTCTTGAGACTTTGGCAATTCAATCAATATATGGTTTAGTTTTTTTATTTGTTATTCTCTTTACATTCCATCCATCACTTGTGTATTCACATTAATTGATTGATTGATTATGATTTGTGGGTTCATGGGTATGTCAATCTTAGTTTTGGAATTTTGATGTAAGATTGTGAGCTAGGTTCCTTAATTGGGTGAACTTGATTATGTTTCCTTCAATATGATTGTGTATAGGTTGTATGATTAGACATATGGTTGGAATGAACCATGGTTATATATGCTAATTCATGTTCATAGGATGGACATATGATTAGGGTAGTCGATTAGGCATAAATTGGTTGATTAATTGGTAAGTACTTGATTGACATAGGAAATTAGAATTAATTCTTGATTGAGGATACAGCTAATGCAATTGGAGCATAGGTCAGCATGAGCACATAGCTGTTGATATCTCAATCATTTGTGTCGATATGTGCTAGTTGAATCTATAGTGATTATCAAGCAAATTATGGCATCATGATTCTATAATTGCATGACTTAGGTACAATTTAGTCACCTACCATGTGTTTGATAAATTGTGTGTGACAATGATAAATAGATCCCATGTCTTAGGAAGTTCTTCTACTAGTGCATTTACTATATTTAGTTTCTTCCTCATTTGATTTGTGTTTAATACTATTTCGAAACCTCCTTTTTGTATAGTCCAGTAATCACCAATATCATTGGAAGATGACCTGAGTTGTGCACCATTATACTACTTAATTTCTATTGCCACTGCATTTTTATAAATTTATAATTCATTAGAGCTAGAGCCACAACACTCTAAGCTCTCCTATTGGTTGTTTCCAACCACTTCAATTTATTATAAAAATGGGTGAACATGCATTCACTCATTTTATAAGTTAAAAACATAAATTCTAAAATGACATTCATTTTAATTCATGATCTTATAATTCAATGCAAAACTAAAGAAGGCAAGACAAAGTACAAACATTTAAAGCATAAGACAATAGCATGCACATAGACTTAATCCTCATTACTCTTTACTCTTTCTCTTTCTTATTTTTTAGGTGATTTAAGACATTTCATTTGGCTCACCACCCTCACGTCACTCTCTTCTGCATCACCAAGTCCCATGGATTATGAGCTCATACCTACTACTTATCTTTAGAAAAAGTAATGGGGTAGAGGGGGTGTAATTAATTCACCTTCCCTTCCTAGCATATAGTTGGGTGTAATTAATTTCACTTTACATGTGAAAACATGTTTTATCTCATATTAAGAGGTAGGAACTAAATGGAAGTGAAAATTATATAAAAAATCGAGCTTGAAAATGTTTAATGATTTGAAGAAACACCATCAGTTCAAGAAACAAACTCTGGACTTTAGAAAGTAGCACTTGACTTCAGAAAGTACACCTGAAATGAAGATATCAATCAAACTCTGAAGA
Source organism: Dalbergia cochinchinensis (assembly GCA_031216125.1). NCBI lineage: Eukaryota > Viridiplantae > Streptophyta > Magnoliopsida > Fabales > Fabaceae > Dalbergia > Dalbergia cochinchinensis. The sequence continues at coordinate 55,220,510 of CM062368.1, read as the reverse complement.
TAGAGTGTTATACTAACTTCAATCATCATACTCATAATGCTTTGATCATCAACAAGCTTTTATTGAAGACTAGAAGACCAAAGATTCATCAAGGAAATAATACCGCACTTCAGAAGCACTTTACAGTGAAACAGTGTGCTCTACAAGAAAAGGAGAGAAATTTGAAATTGAAAAGTCAAAACACAGTGTTAAAACTGGCGTGACATCTCTTTTTCCATATTGGTCAACTACCTCAGCTTCTTTAAGAAAGAGTTCAGAAACCATATTCAGAAAGTAAGAATAGTTTCTGAAGGGACATCAGAAACCTTAACCTTGCAATGGGCGCAACATCTCTGATAAACAAACAAGCTACTCTTTTAGACTACTTTTCTAAGACACAAATGGATGATCAACACGTGTCACTTGGAGATCTAATCAAAGGCAACAGTTATAAGCAAGGCCATCTATAAATAGAGATCTTATGCTTTCAATAAAAATATATGAGGCGCTACATAAAAAATAACAACACTGCGAAAACTTCCTCTCATTTTCTTGTAAAGTTCATTACATCTTGTAATCAGTTTCCTTGATGTAGGTGGAAAAGTGCATGAGAAAAGGAGGTTGAATCATGCATTACTTCTTTTTCGTTCCTGAAAATTTTAACACAGATGCTATCAAGTATAAAACTTGTAGTGCAGTGGAAACATGGTTAGTTATTTCAGAAAGTAGATTTCTAAAGCATTGTTAATAAACATTCATCAAGAAATAAAGAACAGAATGATAAGAACATTTGTTCAGTGTATAAAGGAGTAAAAAGACACAACAGAGAAGAATCAAAAAGATCTAGGAGATAAAAATGAGACACAAGAATTTTTATACTGGTTCGGCCAACCTGCCTACATCCAGTACTCAACAAATGTTGAAGTTCCACTAATAGTATCTTTCTCAACCTGAGAAAGAGCAAATGGATAGTCTTTACATTAGCCTTCCCAAGTTTTCATCAGTGACCTTCAGAAGTCACCTGCTGCCATAGATTGAGTAGTTCTACACCAGCCTCTCCAAGCTGAAATCTGTGACCAGTAGCAACCTCTACTGCCATGTTGAAAGTAGTCTTGTTCTAGCCTCTCCAAGCTACAAGTAGTCTTTGACTAACACCTCTAAGATAAAATAAGTAGTTTTGCATCAGCCTCTATAAGCTGAAACCCATGACCAGTAGCAACATCTATTGTCACGTTGAAAGTAGTTTTGCTCTAGCCTCTCCAAGCTGCAAGTAGTCTTTGATAAGTCTCTCCAAGCTAAAACGAGTAGTCTTGCACCAACCTCTCCAAGCTGAAACTCGTGACTAGTAACAACCTCTACTATCACGTTGAAAGTAGCCTTGCCCCATCCTCTCTAAGTTGCAAGTAGTCTTGCTCTAGTCTCTCAAAACTACAAGTAGTCTTTGACCAGCCTCTCCAAGCTAAACCATGACCAGTAAGAACACTTTACTGTCATGTTGCAAATAGTTTTACTGTAGCCTCTCCAACTTATCTCACATTAATCACTACCGGACCGAGGATAGAAAGGTTAAGTGTTTGGGTTGCCACTCAAACTAACCTACACTCAAGTTTCCTTAACATATACATGAAAGTTTCTGGGAAAACTTGAATGACTTCCTTCTATCACTTCTTCCCTAGGAAGAGCATAAATCTAGTTAAGAATGTAGGAGGATAAAAACTAATTATATGATATATTGAATCTACTAGGAAGTGGGAAGAGATTTTTGCAGAGTTTCCTCTCTTGAAAAAATCAAATCTTTCATCTTCTTTTAACCACATCTCCTATATATAGCAGTTTTCCTTTATAACCGTTACCCTTGATCAGTTCTCCAAGTGACACGTATAGATCATCTATTTCTGTCTTGGAAAGTCAGTCTAAAAGACTAGGTTGACAGTCTATCATATTGATTGCAGAAACTGTTGTATAGCTACAGTTTCTGATGCTCCTTAGAAATCACTTTTTCATTTTCTGATCAAGGTTTCTAAACTCCTCCTTATAAAAGCTCGGGTGGTTGATCAATTAGGCTGAAGAGATGACGTACTAGTTTGAAATGGGGTTTGACTTGAAAATTTGAAATTCAAAATTCAAATTTCCCACCTTTTCCTGTAGCATTCTATGCTTTACAGTAAAATGAGCTTTCTGACGTGAGCAATCAGTTCCTTGATGAAAACTTCACTTTCTAATCTTCAATCAAAGCATTATGATGATGATTGATTTGCGATTGTGCTGATTGAAGATAGCGTAGCATCTAGTCTTTAGAAAATGCTTGATATCTTCATGTAAGCTTACTTTCTAATGTCCAATGCTACTTTATGAAGTCTCAGGACTTGGTTTTGTGTAGCATTGAAATATTCTTCTGATCGTTAGTTATTGATTGCTTAGATAAGGATATAATTTTACTTCTATTTCAATACAAATCTCTTAATATGAGATAAACATGTTTACACATGTATAGTGAAATATATTCTTATTTGAGTAAGCCTTACTCTTGCTAAATAATAGACACTTGTTATAATCTCACAAGAAACTCAAGCAAAACATCGGTCATTCTTCAAAGCATTTTCTTTAAATTGGCTTTGTTGTCATTCAAAACAAATAAGCACATGTTGATAGGGTTATGGAGCTAACACTTGATTGTTAAGAACCTTCTATTAGCTCCAGAACCCTGTCAAGATGTGCTAATTAGTTTTGAATGACAACAAAGCCAATTTAAAGAAAATGGTTTGAAGAATGACTAATAGTTGTCTTGAGTTTCTTATAAGATTATAATAGAATTCTATTATTTAGCAAGAGCAATGCTTACTTAAATAAGGGTAAAATTCACTCTGCATGTGTAAACATGTTTATCTCATGTTGAGAGATATGAACTAAAAAGGAAGTGAAACTATATCCTTATCCAAGTGCTAGTTAGCTTATTATTTGAAGAAGACATCAACAATACAAGAAACCGAAGTGTCAAGACTTCAGAAAGTATCATTGGACATCAGAAAGTATGCTTATAATGAAGATATCTAGCAATCTTTGAAGACCAGATGTTTTACTATCTTCAATCAGCCTAATCACAAATCAGTCATCATTATAAAGCTTGAATTGAAGATTAGAAAGCAAAGAAATCATCAAGGATCTGTTACCACACATCAGAAAACTCACTTTATTGTGGAGCACTGAACGTTATTGGAAATGGAGGAAAATTTAAATTTCAAATTTGAATTTGAATTTGAAAGAGTTAAATCCCAATGTCAGAACCAATTAATCATATCTTTTGTATTTAAAGTCAACTATCCTAAGTCCTGGAAGAAAAGGTTCAGAAATCATGGTTTAGAAAATAAGAGCAGTTTTCTAAAGGGCATTAGAAACCTCTATTCCATGACGGCTTCTGTAAACTGATCTGATAGATAAACATGCTATTCTTCTAGACCATCTTTCCAAGATACAAATAGAAGATCAACGCATTTCCATGGAAGATCTAATTAAAGGCAATGGTCACAAAGAAGACCTTCTATATATATAAGATGCTGTGCTCAAACAATATGAGAGAGACTCTACACAAAAAGAGAAAACTATGAAAAAAATCTCTTCTCATCTCTAGTAAGGTTCATATCATCATGTAGTCAGATTCCTTACTTGTAAAAATCTTCCTTCTACGTTATTAAATAGATTTATGTTTTTCCTAGGAAGAAATGATAGAATGAAGCATTCAAATTTTCCCAGGATCTTTTCATGTGTATGTTAAGGAAACTTGAGTGTAGGTTAGTTTGAGTGGTAACCCAAACACGAAAGCTTTGTATCCTTAATCCGATAATGATTGCTGTGAGATAGCTTGGAAAGGCTAGTTAAATACTATTTTCAATAGGACAGTAACAAGTGGTTTGTCGCAGGTTCAGCTTGGAGAGGCTGATGAATCGCTACTCAATTGTGACAACAAGGGTTATCTGTTGGTCACAAATGAGAGCTTGGGATGGCTAATGTAAAGACTATCCATTTGTTGTTTCTCGGGTTAAGAAAGATGTTTTTAGTGAAACCTCAACATTTGTTGAGTACTAGATGTAGGTAGTTTTGGCCAAACTAGTATAAAAATATTTGTGTCTCATTTTCTTTTCCTCGATCTTCTTTACATTTCTTTGTTACGCATTATTATTTATCATATGCTGATATAATATTTTCTTCCATTCTATTATTCTTTTTATACTTTAGAAATCTATATTTTGAAACTACTAACTGCGTTTCTGCTGCACTACAAGTTTCATACTTGATAGTGTAGGTGAAGATGTGCATGAAAAAGGGGGTTGAATCATGTATTTAACCTTTTTGCATTTTCTGAAATTTCTAAAAATAATTACTATCAAATGTAAGTACTTGAAGTGTAGTGGAAACACAGTCAATAGTTTTAAAAAGTAGATTTCTGAATGTTATTAAATAAAGCATTCATAGATAACATAAAATAAGAAGGATATATACGACCAAGAGTAAGAGAATGAAGCAACAAAGATAAATGAAAGAGATTAGAGAGGGAAAGAAATGACACAAAAGATTTTAAACTGGTTCGGACAACTTGCCTATATCTAGTATTCAGCAGTTATTGAGATTTCACTTTAACAACAACTCTCTCAACCTAAGAAAGTAAGGATGGATAGTCTTTACATTAGCCTTCCTAAGCTATCATCCATGGGGCTTCAGAAATCACCCATTGCTATAGATATGAGTAGTTCTATACTGCCCTCTCCAAGCTAACATGAATAGTCTTGTACTAGCCTCTCTAAGCTAACCCATGATCAAGTGCCACCCCTACTGACACGTTAAAAGTAGTCTTGACATTGGCCTCTCCAAGCCAAACTGTGAACAATAACAACCTCTACAGTTACGTTGAAAGTAGTCTTGCTCCAGCCTCTCCAAGCTGCAAGTAGTCTTTTCCTAGCCTCTCCAAGCTACAAGTAATCTTTGACTAGCCTTTCCAAGCTAAACCATGATAAGTAAGAACATCTTACTATCGTGTTATAAGTAGTTTCAGCTTAGCCTCTCCAAGCTATCTCACAATGATCACTATCAGATCTAAGATACAAAGGTTAAGTGTTTGGGTTGCTACTCAAACTAACCTAAACTCAAGTTTCCTTAACATATACATAAAAAATTCCTGGGAAAACTTGGATGACTTTCTTCTTCTACTTCTTCCACAGGAAGAACATAAATCTAACTAAGAATATAGAAAGAAGATTTCTTTACACTTCAAGGATAAAACTGATTACATGATAAAGATAGAATATTCGGGAAGTGGGAAGAGATTTTTGTAGAGTTTTCTCTCTTAGATATTCAAATCTCTCAACGTTCTTCAAGCTTAGTGCATCTCCTTATATAATGGTCATTTTTTGGGACCGTTGCCATAGATCAATTCCTCAAGTGACATATGTTGAACATAAGTTGTGTCTTTAAAAGAACAGCTAAAAGAAAGGTTGACAGAACTATCACATCAGTTCCAAAAGCTGTTGTAAAAATAAGTTTTCTGATCTTCCATCAGAGAGTACTTTTCTACTTTCTTAGCAAGTTTTCTGAACTCTTCCTTCATGAAGCCAGGTTAGTTGATCAAAAAAGCAGAGGAGATGACGTACCAGTTTGAAACTGGATTTAACTTGACAATTTGAAATTCAAATTTCAAATTTCCCTCCCTTTCCTGTAGCATTCTTTGCTCCACTCACAGGTGAACTTTCTGATGTATGCAATCAGTCCCTTGAAGAGTTTTTCACTTTCTGACCTTTAATCAAATCTTCTTCGCTGATTATATCTTTGCAATTGTGATGATTGAAAATTAAGTAACATGTTGCATATAGACATATTCTGATATCTTCATCTTTAGTGTACTTTCTGATGTCCCGTGCTATTTTCTAAAGTCTCTGAACTTGGTTCCTTGTAGCATTGAAGGCTTCTTCACATCGTTAGCTATCAAAAGCTTGGATAAGGATATAATTTCACTTCTATTTCATAACAAATCTCGTAACACGTTTACACATGTATAGTGAAATATATATACTCATTTGAGTAAGCCTTGCTCTTGCTAAATAATAAGTACCTGTTATAATCTTACAAGAAACTCAATAGAGACATTAGCCGTTCTTCAAATTATTTTCTTTGAATTGGTATTGTTATCGTTCAAAATACATGAGCACGTAGGGTTCTGGACCTAACAGATAATATTTGATTTGAGTGTTTTAGAAAAGTAAAATGAAGCTAGCATAATTCAACCTCCTTTCTTGTGCACATTTCCACCTACAATTGGTATCAGAGCAAGGCCTCTGTAAGGTTGAGCAATCCAACGATTGTAGAGGACAAAGATCTGAGGGATAGAATGGCACAAATCCATTGTAAAAGATTAATCAATCAACTGACCATCTTTTGCTGATAAGGTATCAGGATCAGTCTTGGCACATTCAAATGTTTAAAAGGGATTTCAAAAGGCAGGTGGACAAGAACAACAAAAGGGAAAGAGTTCTGTTGTTCCACTAAGCTAAGCCTCTGTTCATATGTGCACCAAGCAGAAGATGTATAAGACATATATATATTGCTTATGTCTTATGAAGGGCTATATGGAATAGACTATGCATCATGTTTGAAGATTTTAAATCGTCTTAAGAAATCGTTGATCCTAAAGTTTGTCATATCAGATGCAATACAATGCTAAAACAATGAAAACTGTTGAAACCTCATTTGAAGAGGAAAAGTCTAATATAGAAATCTGAGATTGAAAATAGAGTTGAGATCTTTCTATTTGTGGAAAATGTCAAAAGTCTATAAAGGCTAAAACAAAGAGACATCAATCTTAGGAAAGACAAAAGGGAAAAGATCATCTTGAGAAAGCAACCTGCTAACCACAGTAACAAAAAACACATGTATCATGAGTTCAACCTCAGATCATCATAGAAATATCCCAACATCAAGTAGAATAGTGTGTTAGACACCTAGAAAATCTCTAAAAATAAAAAGGATGAGTGAGAAAGTCATGATGTGCTAGAAAATGCTGTCATTCTGTGTTTCATAACTAATGGGACTTCAATAGATATAAGCGAGGTAAATGTTTTTGCATCTTATCCTTCATATAATGTATTAACTGCTTTACATGATGAGTTGCTAGGAGTGTCTTAAATGCATTCTTCTATATATCTCAAACCAATCAAGGATCTTATAAGATTGCTATGAAATCTTGAGAAGATCAAGCCTGAAGCTAAAAAGCTGAAAGTAAGACATAATTCAAGGAGATTTCCTTCTTCTCAAGTTCTATAAAACTGAAGCCTCCAAAGACATGTGGAAAAATGCCAGAAAAGTTATTTCTAATTTTTTAAGAAGACTTCATGGCTTCTAAAGATATGATTTGGAACATTTAATATATTTCAAAAATTTTGTTTTTATGGAAATGCAGAATCTATAGTTTCAAAAAATTGGTCTAGGATATATAGAGGAAACAGAAGATGAAAAAGCTATGCAACCCCATTTATTATATCTATACCCTATTTCTTGATCTCTCTGTTGTAAGAAGAGATACTTGCGTAACAAACAGGTCTTGAGAAAGAAATCTATTAGCAAGGTTGAAAAATCTCTATCTTTGAAACTAACCAAAAAGACCTAAGAAAATCTGGGTACCAAAATCAATTTTTTTTTCCTTTCTCGTAAGTATATTCGAAAAGGTTTTTTAGTGAAGTATCGAGGAGCAAACAAATGATGATTATTCCAGATATCATGTTTTGAACTTGAGAGCTTTCATTGAACTCGAAGGATGAACCACTCAGAAAGTAAAAATCTCTCAAGTACGATGATGAAAAAGCTTAAAGAAGATCTTGCTGATAATGTCGATAATCTTGGAGAAAAATCCTAAGAAGATAAATCTCAAAGAAATTCTAGAAAGCTAGCAGATGAAAGTCAAAACATCAAAAAGTATGCTCAGATATCCTAAGATATCAGAAAGTAACCTTTCTGGACTACAAGATGAGTAGTATAAAGATGTAAGAGAAGTTAAAGAGGCTCAAAGCCGTGGAAACTACAAGGGAGCTTCTAATTCTAAGGCAGTTTCTCAATACAAAGTTCTTGGAGACACTTCCAAGGGTATGAGAATTGAGATCATCCATTAGAAATATATCAAAACTGTGCTTTCATCATTACCTTTGAACCCGAACATTTTGGAAAAGCTTTAAGTAGTCAAAGTTGGGTGGAAGTTATGCTAAATGTGCTGACCAAGTTCAAGAAAAAGGTAAAATCTACACAACATGTTGAAACATCATCATCAGTACAAAGTAAATGATCAAGGACAACTGGATAAAGTTGACATCATCAAGGCAAGCATGGCTACACAAGGTTATACCTATCAACAGAAAACTAATTATGATGAAGCCTTTGCACCAGAATGCTACTTGCTGCTGCTAACTTTTCCAGAGAAAAGGGTTGAAAGAAAAAGTGATGCTGCAATCTGTTGCACCCAGATGCTACGAATAAGGAACCAATTGGAAGATAATCTCTTGAGGTATTTCATATTTCTTATGATAAGTAGTGTTATGTATCTTATCAAGAATCCTTTCAGCACTCTAAATCCAAGTTCATGTTGCAAAATCCTTTTTATCCTATATCTTGTTTAAAACAAAGATGTTAAGTTAGTAGATATGCATACTGAAGACTTTGTGTTAAGATATATTCACTATATCTATTGCTACATATCTCTTGAATGGTTTTTCTATTTTTCGAAAAGGTTTTCTTAAAAGTTTTCACATTTGCATAGGCATTCATGCATAAAACATCTCTGGGTATTCTCTTTTTATAACCCCCATCTAATGACCTAACAAAGCCATAAGAAGTCATCAGAAAGAGTATCTTTTTAAAGATAAAATATGTCAGTTTGCAAGAACAGTAGAAGTTTAGTCTACATGATAAGTTGGTTGGTTAGAACATTAGTGAGTCAATATCCAATATAAGAAATGCAATTTGCAAGATTAGAAAATAGATGGATTGATTAGAAAGAAGATGGGTTAGTCAGAAAGAAGTGATGAGGATCAAAAAATGAAGAATATTTGGAGTCATAGAACTCAGTATATAAAGATAATCATATGATGAGTATGTGAAGATTCTTCACTGTGTCAAAAAATATATAGTGAGGTTTAGAAAGTGATATCAAGAGTCAGAAAACTCTCTTTCTGAAAGAAGGATAAAAACGCAGGATAATTCCCATTTTTTTGTGCTTTTCTTAGTTTCATCCTAATTTTTAACCCAATACTCCTAGAACGTATTTAGGTTAACCATTAGTCTATTACTTCTTAGTTTCATCTTTTCTTTAAATTATTTAGCGGAAAATACGAATAAATTTTTCTTTTTGAACTTGAAAACAAAAACGTGAGCCTCGCATTAATATAAACCCTTTCGTTCGTCATAAACATAACTTACAAGGAAAAGAAATCACATATAAACATGAAATACAACATTATATTAACCACATATCATAACCACATCATTATAGTTACATAGTACTAGCATCAGTGTTCACACCAAAACATGCATATATATATGAAATACTTCTTATCCACCTACGAGGTTGGATAAGTAATAACCTAGAGACTATCTTATCTATTCTTCCGCAACGACCCTCGGCATCCGTTTGCTGAAGTGACCTTTAAGCATGAACCTTAGAAGAAGTCACGAACCTCATTACTATCCTTGTCTGGAGACGACACGGAAGAAAAGAGAGGGATGAGAAACTTATTCAAGATTCTCAGTAGGGATTTCCGACTCTAACACAAATATCATCGTCATCGTCCCCAGCCACTCCGGTTTTCATTATAAAAAAGGGTGTGCATATATAAGGATCGATTTTAAACTTTTGAAATCTATTTATCCAAAGTGGGTGTCTTTTAACATGAGTCTTAATGATATGAATGCAATAGATATTGAATGAATGCATGTCAATACCCTATGCAAACAGTACTAGCTTTTTAGCAAGTATAGCATTCATAGACATAGTGCATGATACATGGGTCATAAAAACATAGATCATAAAATATAGAACATGGAACTTGATACATAGTACATGGTACATAAAACATGAATCGTGGGACGTAGAACTTGGTACTTAAAACATAGTGCATGGTAGCTTAACTTGGTTACTTAGGTGACGTTGACATATTATTCTTTTCTTCCTGGGGGCCACCGTAATATTTCTCCCTTTTGAGAAATCTCTAGGTTATGAGCTCATACCCAGCTAGTCGTCACTAGCATCTGAACTTCTCACATTGTGATAAGTTAAAAATCCCGACTTAAAGTACGGGTCTAGGGGGCATAGAATCACCTCATCCCCACCTATAGTTTGATGGTTCCAAAGGATCATTTTCTCATAGTTTAATGTCACCTTAAGTCTTAGCATGTTATGACAAGATGCCCCATAGTTCATGCATGTTACATATGAATCACCTCATCCCCACCTATGGTTTGATGGTTCCAAAGGATCATTTTCTCATAGTTTAGTCATAGTAAGATGCTACATATTTCATGCATGTCACATAGATCGTGTAATTCTAACATAGGCATCTTTAAAGTTCTAAAGGGAACCATAACATGCAAATGATACAATCATCATTTAAGAGCAATAACTCGCATAGCATCATAGTGGTCATGAGACAACACAATAATCCATCATCATTCACATAGAACATATAAATCATTCCCTTAAGAATAAACCCCTAAATCGGGTAACCTCAAACTTCCAAATTATTTCCTTATGTCTCTAAGGGATTGATTAATCTCATTACCATAATTTATTAAGTCCTAGAACCTAATTTATTATGGCTGGGCAGCATAGGCAGCAAGCATAGTTTTGATGGATTACGGTGTTCTAGAAATTGCGTTTTAGATCCTTTCTCTTTACCGACTTTTCCTATGATGCAAGAATTAATACCTAAGCCAATTATGAGTCGCTTTCACTCATCTAGACATCATATAATGTGATTCTATACACTTAAACAAGGCTGGAACAGAATGTATAAGTTTAGTTCCGTAGGGGTTCTAGAAACTACGTTTCAGACCCTTTTTAAGTTCTGTCTTCGCCTAAGGCGCTGTAAATCATCCCTAAACCCATTGTAAGGGATTCCTATACATATAAACTAATTATAAAACATGATTTCTGCACCTAAGGGTTGCTGGACAGAAACAGTTTTACTTTTGATTCTAAGTGTTCTAGAATTCACATTTTCAAGCATTTCAAGTTACTAGGCATGCCTAAGATGCCTAGAACCTTTATCATACATAAGGCAAGGTATTTAAACACATATAGACCACCCAAAACAGAATTAAAGGTGCTGGAAAATAAAAGGGCAGAATCGAAACTTGAAGGCATGTAAATGCTCAAAATAAAACATTTCTAGTTCACATAGTTTGCTAGTTTCTCTTGGAACACTTTTGAAACTTCTAAAACTCTTTGGAAATCAATTTATCTTGTCAAAAACCTTTACAAAAGACATAGGGTAGTACCTATCTATTTTCTTTCATGGTTAGGATTTAAATCATAAAAACATGCTTGAAGCATTCTTCAAGACTACCTATGCTTAAGAAAATCCTAAAACATAGGTTATAGGCCCTTATAACTAAATGAAACTCATGCTTGAGACATTATCATCACATGGCCGAATGCATATCCAAGAAATACGTCCTTGATAGATTTCTTCTCAAGATGAAATGGGCAAGTCTTTGAGCTCTAGTATCTTAGGTGATGACATAAAATAAACGTGCTATGCATTTCATTTTAGAGTCCTTTAGAAAGTAAAGTGATAGCTCAAAGTAAATATGAAGTGCATATTCATTTTCATTCTTTGAGTTTAGAGAGGACTTGAAATATAAAATGAGATACAAAGCTTGGAATTTAAACGTGCATAATGCAAGTTCATTCTTTATCTTGGGATTTAGTGATGGCATAGAAAATAAACGTGCTATGCAAAGCGTGAAATAAACGTGAATGCAAGTTACTTTTACATCTTGACTAGAGCTCTTTTAAGACTTTAAAAAGAACTAAGTTCCAACCCAAAAATCATCCTCACAAGAAAAGATAAGAAGCTTTACTAAGCCTTAAAGATATAAACATAAAGGGACCTATGTCATATTCTTTATTAATGCCCAATAACCCCTATCTAGAGAGAACTCTAGAACGTGCCGGCCAACTTTAAGGTTGACAAGGGTAGGTTATGGACTTTTTGAAAACCTTATTAATTTCCTTTTTTTTTCTTGGATAAAACCATGGTGAGTTAAGCAAAACATAAAGAGAATGAACTCATAGAGGTGGTAACCTCAAAAGAATGGAAATGGCCGAATCCTAGCAAGGAATAATGGACCATTTTTAAACTCTAGGGGCCAAGACCTTGGTGATGTGTTAACACCAACATCATGAGTCCTCATCATTGAGTACTTAACATCATTCTAAACCATCATCAAAACAAAGTTCATGACAAGTTAAGGAAAGGAGAAAATTGAAAACCATGTTTGTTTGAAACATAGATCAAGCTCTAGAGGACGTTCAAGTGCTAAGCACCATCATGAAACCCTCATCATCAAGCTTACATTTTTCCAAGTTTCAAAGGCCTTCATGGCCGAAACCTTGAGAGAAAGAAATGAGGTTTTTAAGGGTTCAAAGGAAACATAACCCATTCTTGAATAAATCTTGAAAAGGATGAAACTTTTCTTTTTTAAAAACTCAAGCTTTAGAGGTTGTTCATGTGACAAGCATCAACATGAAACCCTCATCATCAAGCTTCCATTTTTCCAAGCATCCAAGGCCTACATGGCCGAAACATTCAAGAAAAAGAAAGTGAGGTTCCAAGAGATTCAAGAGAAACATAGCTCATACTTGACTAAAACTTGAAAAAAGGTGAGGCTTTTCTTCAAAAAGATTCAAGCTTTACAGGCCTCATGTTGAGATGAACTCATAGTTACATCTTGGAGAGCACTCATCATCAAGCCATCATCATCTTAGCCTCGAGGCCGAAAATAAAAGAAAAGGAAAAGGATGAAACTGAAAATAAAACTTCATGGATGTTCATCCAAACAACATTTTTCCAACAAGATCAAGACATAGAGGACAAGGAAAGCATTTTTAGAAAAACTCCCTACCTAGTACTTGTGCTCTTGAAGATGGAGAAAGGTTTGATCTTGAAAAACAAGAAAAAGAAATCTCCTTTGAACTTGGGTATGTATTTTCGGCCAAACAAGGAAATGGAGGAGGGATGTGTTGTTGGCTTGTGTTTGGACTTGGATGTGTGTTTAGAAGAAAAAGAAATGAAGATTGGAGGTGGAGATGGTGGCGGTTTTGGCTTGGACAAGGAGGAAGAAAGGAAAATTTGAGAGAACTTGGAGAGACTCGAACTTGCTCTTGGAAGTTTAAACTTTGCAAATGAACTAAAGTAGCAAAATGTTCACCAAGGCAAGCTATATATAGAGCCTTGAGTCATGAATGAGTGGAGGGGAAGAGGCCATGTGGTTTTCTTCTAGAATGAGGGAAGTGTGTGGAGGAGAATGAATGAGAAGTTGTCTTGGAGACATGGCCATTTGTGTGCCACACATTCAAACAACATGTGATGTAAAGTGGAGGGAAAAGTGGCGCCATTTTTGGGCAGCCATGGGGGCAAAATTCATCTCCGCTAATCATGGTTTAAAGGTGTGTTTAGGTGTGTTATGGATTAGACTTAGGATTAAGGGTTGTTAAGTAGGTACTTTAAGTAAACTAATTAGTTAATTAAAGCTATAATTCCTTAGGTTAGAAGTGGTCTTGTAGTTTTAATGGAGTCAAAACCTCTATGACTAGTGATGTGAGTGTGACAACCTTTCTTGGAAATGGGAGCGTGAATAGTGAAAATACTATTCATAGATACTTTCTCTCTTTAAAAGAAGAGACTAGAATTAAGTTTGAATTTCCTTAAGCAATTCTAGGTTCCAATTAGTTTTAGATAATGATTTTGGCTCTAGATTAATTATGGAAATTAATTAACCTTTAATTAGAGTCTAATATTGCCTAGGTTCTGAGTTAGATAACTCATTAAGCCCAAAATGCACTAAGCATGGGTAAAATCGTAATTTTACTCAAAAACTGCCCGGGACCACCGGGACTTAAACAAACCTTAAACAAACATAGTTCATGCCTTAAAATCATTGTTTTGAACCTCTGGGCAAAGTCCGGGTCAAAACGGAACTTAAAACTGCCTTAAATTACTGTAAGGGTATTTTAGTCATTTACACGCAGAAACCTCAAAAATGAGATTCTTCTGCTCTATTAAACACGCCATCACATATAATCCCCTTCAAACATTACAATAGCCCTATGAGGATGGCCGAGGTCGGCCGTCCTCGATTTTCAAGTAAAAATGACCTCAGGGGCATTTTGGTCATTTTTTATGCTTAGAGAAAATCAAGGTGTTACAGGAGATACGGAGAACTACAAGTGTTCCATATGGAATGCTTTTGACCAGGTTGCTTTAACATATGAACTTCCCTTTTCTCACGGAAAGCTATGAGCTTTTGGAAGGAATCGTCTTAACCCCTTCCTCCTTCAAAACTTCAAGAAAAAGATCAACCTTCCAGATTGCTGAATCAACAAGGCAGAGCCCCAGAATAAGAACAAGAGATGATCAAGCCCGAGAAGCCTCCCAGAAGACCAAATCTCAACAAGAAAAGGAAAAAAAGAAGAAGAGAAAACTTGTCCTTATTGAGAGTGAATTTGAAGAAGAAGAGGATGTCACTTTAATTCAATACTTTGAAAGAAGGACTAAAAGAAAACAAAAGCTTGCTCCTCAAGAAACTCATATGGCTACCAAACCAGTAAAAGTCATCAGTAAAAGAGAATTCTGGCTTAAAAGCAAACAGACAGCCTTGGGAGAGTCAAGAATCTCCATACTAAAAAAGGAATTTGATAAATATGAAGCAACTACTTACAAAGTCATTATTAATGAGTCATCCACTGAAGAGGAAGAAGAAGAAAAAGAAGAATAAGCATCATCATCATTAGAAGAAGAAAGCTTGTTGAGTAGCGAAAAGGCTTGACTGAGTGCTACAATCAGTTCTAGGCCCATACTTGAAGAATCTCGGATAGAGCCAATCATTGCAAAACCAGATGAAAAAGATCATGCACTAAGTTGTGCCCTTATTCTGATGGTGCCCCAACTTTCTTCTTCCATCCACATCTCTCTGGTGGAAGAAGAAGAGGACAAAATATTTGAAGTTGAAGCACCTTCAGTTTAAGAAGCTACTGCTTCTATATTGGCTCAAGATGTTCATACTTCCTCTGCTCTAACTTAGGATATTACTTCTTCCTCGGCTTAGATACTGGATATTGTTGCTGCTGCTCCTGAGTCTTCTCTTACTCTTGTTGCCTTTGCTTTTGCTACTGCCACTTCTGCAAATGGTCATGCGTCATCCTCTCCACCTCCAACTGCCGCACAAGGTGACACTCAGGCTAAATCGCCTAGGTCAGGGGAGACTATACCCCTAGGCATTCCTGAGCCCACTACACCAAAAAGGGTGTTTCGTGGCAGTTCATTTTATGTTTTGCGGCCGTTGAAACCGCCACTATTAACTATTTGTGGCGATTAGGAAACCGCCGCTATCCCAAGCGTCGCCAGACATCTTGCGGCGATTCATTGTAATGTTGTTTGATGCTTTATATTGTGGCGGTTTGTTGAACTGTTGAACCAATATTTTGGCGATTTGGAACCGTCGTGATATATTTATTTACTTAGTTATTTTTTTGAACTGCTGCTACTATATACCAATGCATATTTGATATTTGTTTAATTTTAATCTTAGAAACATTTTCAAACTATCTCTACTTATGTAATTTTCTTTGAATCCCTTTATTTATAACCAAAAATCAATTTCATTAATATATGCAAAAATATTTAAAAAAATTGTTCTAAGCATATAATAGAAAATAAATTAAGTACAAACCAAAGCATAAAATGCAAGCTTATCTTGCTAAAGGTTCTAAGTAAACATAAATCCTTAATATAAAAAAACTCTTAGACATCAATAGATTTATAATCTGAAGGAGAAAAAAGCTAAGGATTAGAAGATGATACTGGTCCTTCATTTTGGGGTTTATGACTAGCCTCCGAAGAGCGCCTTGCTTTCAATAGTGACCCTAAGTCCATTGCCTGAAATTAGAGAAAAGATCAATATCAGACTTGTGATCCACAAGCTTTAACTTTACATATGCCCCAAAGAATAACTGAATACCCACAAAGGAGACAAGCAAATATCATAGTAATTAGAAAACAAACATAAATAAGCACGTCAAATGGTGTTCCCCAATTAAGTGAAAATGCAAATAAAATTTGATACAACAATGTTTGTTATGTTGCTTGTCATTCAGCACAAAACCATAGACTATATCTTTTACCACAATTTGATCAAGAAAGACTACTGAATTTGACAAATTAAAAGTGAACAGCAAAGATTAACAACTAAATAAGGGCAATATCAGAAGCACACTGCTAAAAGAAATAATGAGAACTAATAATACAATAGAGAAACAAAAGGATAAATAAAATGTGAACTAGAAGACTGAATGACCTATATATGAAAAATACATGTGAAATAATCATATTAGAAACTATACAAACAGGAAAGGAAAGGAAAAGAAGAGAATTCAAGGGTCAAAAGAATATATCACTAAAGAGAAGATGGGTTAAAGCAATAGGCAATAGGCAATAGGAAAATTGTGAAATCTTACTATATCGTGGGAAAAAAAACTACTTATGGACTTTTTTAATTGCACATAACTATGAAACTATTGTCAGAAATCCCAAGGACTGAAAAAATTGCTTGATTTGAGATGAATGATAGAATTGCAATGAAACTTAGCACTGATGTCTATGTATTGCTTCTCACTACTATATATTGCTATGATTTTTACAACGTATCAGCAAATAAATGTTATGTTTTTGCATCAAGAACTATCTATCTAATTGATGCTATTCTCGCTATTTTAACCAAAACTACGGATGCTACTACAATCAATGTGTTCCCCCAAAACATTATGCTGTATTTTAAGGGCTTGAAAGTCAAATTGAAGAAACCATAGGCAAAATGAAATCAAGAGGAATGCATCCTAATGCTCCAAACAAGGCCATTATATCCGGAAAGAATGACAACATTGCTACTAACACTGTGGCTACAGCCACTAATAGTGACCTTAAAATCACCCTTGGCACAAGATTTCGAAGGGAAAATTCTCCCATTTTTGGGTCCTCAAAAGTTGCTTAAAATAATTCATTTCCTTGTTTTTACATACATATATGATCTTTCCTTGTTCAATGTTCATGATGGTACTAGCCTAAAATTCCCCATCAGATATGCAATAAAGCTAGCTTGAAATTCCATAAGGAATAGTGCCAATTTTATCTCTAAGCAAACCATAACAACAAAAATCACTCCCAAGACATATCAATCAACATTTTCAAAACTGTACCTGATTGGTGGGAAAATTAGCGGGAAATTGACCTCCTTGTTGACTCATAAAAATAGCCATTTGATCCTGCAGCAATTTTAACTATAGCTTCAAGCTCTCGTGTTCAGCTCTTGATGGACCATCAAATTGAATTGAACCTCCCAAGTGAGATGATGACCCAAGTTGGGATGGACAGACACCAAACCTAGACAGACACTAAACCCCATGCCTCAAACATATCCTGGGTGCTCTTTTCCGAAGACTCTTACATATGCTTCATTTTCAGATGATCCTTAACTAATCTCCTTTTCTAAATCTTCCTATAGACATTAAACAATGAAAATCAAGAATTTTAAGCATAAATTACATATTTAGAAACAATATAAACATACAAAGCATCCAAAACATATTTAAGACTTACATTTTTTTTTTGGCCTCGTCATTGACAAAAGATCCATCTTTCCTCGTGTGAGCAACAAAATACATTTCCCGTCTACTATATTTTCTTTTTGTTTGAGTTTCCTTACATTGTCATACAAAAATAATTAGATTTAAGACCCACTAATTCATGATCTATAATTAAAAACATAAACACTAAAAGGATAAAATATATGTCCCAGCTCATGTTGCTTTCTAGCAAGTGTCTTTGACCCAAGCGTGTGAGGGATTGTTTGCTGCTTTGTATTAGCAGAATTTTTTCACTCAATGTCTACGCATCAATATATATAAATTTTAACAAACTAATGGACATAACTAAGCATTGGTAAATTGAAATCACAATTTGGGAATAATGCTAATATATAATTACACTACATTTCCTTCAACACTTAATTTATATTCCAAAAAGGAGGCCCAATGTTCTTTAGGAATTCCATTTGGGTGCAAGTTGACATTTTCTTCCCATCTATGCTCTGGTTTGTAATGACTTTGGAACACTTTGCATTTGGTATCTCTCTATTTTTTTGAAAGATTTCCGAGGATATACTTCTTTTGGTGACCATTGTCAACAATAAATTTTTCCTTCAAATCAAGCACAATAAAAATATAATTAGTAAACAATACCAATAAGATCAAATTCATACAATTAATTATCATTCATACTTGGATTTGTTTATATACGTTTTTCTTATAATCCGAAGGAACTTTATGCCAGTTTTGGTATATTATAGGGAAGTTGTTAAAATTACTACCAACATGCCCCAAATACCCTCCTAATAGGCCACAAAAATCTCCAACTGGCTGATGTTTATCATTCCAGTTAGTAACTATTCGTTTGCCTATTGTAAGTGCATTTACATCTTGCACTTTGAGTTGTCGTTTCTCTTTATTGCCTTGCTCATCTAAACATAAAATCAAATACAAAGTTGGCACAAAATATACCAATAAAAAGGTATAAAAAAATAAACAAAATTTAGTGAGTACAAAATCACATACCAATCACATCAACTGTCCACACAGTTTTGTTCCTACTGTTGTTGGTCCCAGGTAATGGACCTTTAGTCTCTTCTTCTTCAAAATCTCTTAATACTTCTTCCCATTCACGATCTCTTAAAGCTTCTTCCTCTTCAATATCCCATAAAGCTTCTTTTTCAAGATATCTTGATGCAATGTTTGAGAGATTTTGGGCATTAGACTGCTTCGATAAGTGAGAAGGAGCTCCATTCTTAGTGGATGAACTAATATGAGCTACAGGCTCACTCTGTACAGAAATTTGAGATGCCTTTTCAATTATGCCACTAGAATTAGCCCCATCTTGAGTTGGTGTCGAATAACACCTAGGAGGATGTCTCTTTATCCTAGGCATATTTGAAATGATTTTTACTCCAAAAAATTGAATTTAGGAAGTGCAAAATATGTAACACCTCGATTTTTCTGTCTGAGTGAAAATGAAATGTCTCTGAAGTCATTTTCACCCGAAATTCGAGGACAGCCGACCTAACAATCCCCGAAGGGTCAACTCAATGTCAAAAGGGGATTATGTGTGGTTTGTATGCTAATAGGGTAAAAGAATCCCGTTTTCGAGTTCCGATGTGCAAAATGACCAAAACGCCCCTATGGCTGTTTAACCCTGATTAATGAGCCGATTGAGCCCGAACTTCACCCAAAGGTTTTAAATGACGTTTTTATGAGTCTGGTCATGTCTGTTTAAGTCTCGATGGTCCCGGGCAATTTTTTACAAAATTACGATTTTGCCCCTAGAATAGTACCGTTGAGCCTAATGATGTAATTAAGCAAACCTAAGCAATATTAGACTTTAATCGAAGATTAATTAATTTTCATAATTAATCTAGAGTCAAAATAATTTATTGAAGATAATTAGAACCTAAAATTTCTTAGATTAAACTTAGACCTCTTAAAAACTCAAGATTTCTAAGTCATGGAATCTTGAATATTGTTTTCACTATTTTAATCCCATGATTTAAGGAACCTAGGATGTGATTGAAAATCTTGATTGAATATGGTTTGACTCCACTAATGGGCAAGAATGCTCAATAATCATGCCTTAAATAGCCTTAATTACTCATCCTTTTCACTCAAACACTCAACTACAAACCCTTAATCTTAAGCCTAATCAAAGATGCACCTAAACATATCACTAAATCACAATTAAATAAGACATTTTCCTCCCCCTTGGATGCTCCAAAAATGGCACCACCTCACCCTGCAATGCATCACATGTTTGTTCATTCAAACACTCAAAAGGACATGTCACACCATACCCAAGCATATATCAAGCTATTCTTACAACCTTACCTTGAAAAGACACAACCAAGAGATATTTTCTTTCCCTCTCTTCCTCCAAAATGGCACCACTTCCCCCTCCCCTCACTCCCTTCATCTTGAAAATCCTCTATAAAAAGGAGAAGCCTCCCCAAAGAATCCCTTTCCTCATTTCTCTTACACCTCCAAAAGCTTTCTTTCTCTCAACTTCAAAAAGCTCTTCTCCTTCCTCTCAATCAAGAAACATATCCAAGGTAGGAATTTTATGTTGAGTTTTTCTTCCTCTCTTTGTTCTTTATCTTTTTCGGTTTTGAGCTTCTTCTACTTGTTCTTGTTTTGTTAAATGTTTAAAAACCATGGCTTAATGATGAAGATCTTTAATGTCAGTTGTAAAACCATAATTTACTTGGCCTCTAAAGCTCATGGTTTCACTTCTAAGATTTTTTAACAAATAAAGTTGTTATGTGATTTTTAAGAGTTAAGATAGGATCTTGAGCCTAGGTCTTGAAGGATTAATAAATGGATTGCATTCATATTTATATTTCAAGTCCTTGCATTCATATTTATATTTCTTTGCTATCACCTAATAATTAATCTCGAAGTTCGCCTATTTCAACCTTAAAGTTGATTGTTGTGGAGCCTAGAGTACTAAAATAAAGAATTGGACTTGCATCACATGTTTATATTCAAGCTTTGCATCTCATATTTTCCTTTCCATTGCCATCACTTCATAATAACAAGATTAAAATAAGGTTTGCATTTGTTTACGCCATTACCTAAATAATCCTAGAGCTCAAGATGTACTCTTTTAACTCAAATGAATTTTGATTTCATGTGCATTTGCCTTTATAAATGGGTGTTTCCGTTTAAGGAGTTGGAGATTTTGAAAAAGACCTTGTTGATGATGAATCTTGATTTTGTGATGTGTAAAAAGTTTTGAAAGATTGTAGGCCCCCAAAGGGATTAAATATGTGTTTGATTTTAAGAAAGATGATGGACTGATGTTAAAAGGTTTTTAGAATGAATGGGTAGTATTAAGAATGTCAAAACTTGAGTTTTTCACCATTTTGGGTTACTGGTAATCAATTACAGGATTTATGTAATCGATTACCAGAGTGCCTTGCACACCCGGATATAAGTTTTTGGTCTGTGTAATCGATTACAAGATCATATAATCAATTACACGATGTTCTGGGAAACCCAGAACATGTTTCTGGACTTTAGTAATCGATTACCAATCCATGTAATCGATCATTCAGGTGTTCTTGAGACCCAGAATGCATTTTTAATCGAGGTAATCGATTACAAGGATCATGTAATCGATTACCAGGACCTCAAACTTCCCTGTTTTAGAAAATTGAGCCAAGTCATCGATTACAAGACTTATGTAATCGATTATCAGTATCTAAAATGTGTAGATAAGTGTTCCTTCCTTTGTGTATAAATGAATTGATGATCTTGCATGTTTATTCTCGGATTATGAACATGATGATTTATAGTTTGGTGAATGTATATATATGAAGTGAATGTGAAAGCATGCTTGCATGATAAAATTGCATGAATGATTATCATTGATTGAGATGCATGATTTATAAGTTTATGAGCATGATAAGTTAAATAATGATTTATGATTGTATTGCATCACTGAAGAGAACATGTGTTTATGTTGCATTCATGCATAGCATGCTGAGATACGTTCTGGGTGACACCCCTAGGTGACACCGGTTTAGCCGAGCACCCCCAGGAACAAAATCGTGAGGGTATTGACATCGAGCTTGCCAAGGCGGACAATATTACTATACACTGGATGCCAGTAGATGCGTTTCAAAGAAGAAATGATGTGTTACCCCCTCTATTACCCCATATGAAATCTAGTGACGGTTAGTTAGGTTGAGCTCATCCTAGGCGATCGGTTAGGGCAATTGGTTCTAGTGGTAATTGTAAAATCATCAGGGTTGGCATGTTGGTTGGATTTTGGTGATGACGTAAGAGGGTGGAACTAGTGAGAAAGAAATATGATGTTTTACTTATTACATTGCTCTATCATGCATCCATCTTTTTGCCACTGTTTTAGTTTTATAGATTATCCCCTGATCTTGTGCTTAGCCCTGCCTTGTGTTTTGAATTTACACGTTGTGGATTTATGTCGCATGCATTGAGATACTGCCATGCATACATGAGATACTTGTTGCATTCATGCATTAAAATTCACACTAAAAGATACAGGCCTCGGCTAATGATATTTGAAAACTTAACAAATGAATCTTATCTATGACCACTATTTCATAATTAAACCTGAGGTTCCTGAGGACGTTAATGATGACAGGTGTGTGAATAAGGAAGCCCTACTAAGATACTTGTATAAGTTTCTCACTCCCCCTATTTTTGTTTCCATCTTTGTCTTCAGACAAGGTTGACAATGACATCAGTACCCTCAGGTGCTGACATGGAAGTAGCTTGATGGCCGGAAATAGAGTGGCGCAGTGGAAGTGGAGACATAGCCTTAGCTTATTTACGTCATAGTTATATGTAGTTTTGTGGTGGATATGACTCATTGGATGGTATAATTCCTTCAACATCTTCACCCATGTCATAAAAATCTTTTGGCATCAAGTGAACCGATAAGCAACAATATTTTTGTTTTTCATCATCCACATAATAAACCATTTGAGCTTCGAAAACATTAATATATGGCTCATTATCTTCATGTTCCCCAGTATGTATTAGCCTCGCAAAGTTAATAGAGGTAAAACATAACTTGTCTTTTTGTATGCCTCTAGGATTAGTCGTATTAGCTAATTGATATTTAAACAAAGGAATCCTAAAGCCATTATACACAAGCTCAATGACATCTATCAACTTTCCGTAGCAAGGAACCTCTCCAAAATTCATTTCGGTATCCCTACTACTTGAGTAACTCCTTGTTCCAAATGTGCCAAAAACTCCACTGTTTTGAGTTTTTAATGCATTGTCTCAAGCCAAAGTTCAAAATTTATATCCATTAACATTGTATGTAGAGAACCTTATAGCTTGGTCATAAGGCCCTTAAGCAAGACTGATAAGAATGTCTTTGTCCAATTTAGGAAGATTGTTGAGATTATTGCGAATCTAAACACACGAATATACTTGCATTAGTCATATGTATGTTACAAAAATATGCGATACACATGCATATGGGGTATTTATAACTCACATGATCAGAGAACCAACCAACAAACTCCCTATGAACCTTCTTGTCTATCTCGGTAGTGTTCCTTGTACGACTCCTTAGTTGTCTCTTCATAACACATCTAAATTCCCTAAATATATACATCATATTAGATTCAAAAATAGAAAATTTAACAAATAATGCAGGCACAAGAATTACTCACTCAAGATAAGGACTGACTACTGGGCAGTTGATTAACACGTGCCTATGAATCTGCTTCTTCTCTATAGAGGTTAGATTAAAATATGTAGGTCCACCAATTGGCTTTCCTATTCATGGAAATAGTTCAAATACTTGTGATTTAGGCTCTGTTTTATTTTGCTCATCATCAACATGACTAGGTCGATTCCATCTTGTCTCAATATTGTCCAGATACTTGAACAAAATATAAGAATCTATTGTGCAAGATAACCTTCAGCCATAGAGCCTTCTGGTCATGCCCTATTACGTACATAGGATTTCAGTTGTTCTAAGTACCTATTAAGTCAAAATAGACATAATTAATATAAATAACAATCCCATACAGCATTAATAAAATGACACTTAGCTCTAGCTTTTCTATAGGATACATCTATCAGTAATGGACAGGACCTCTAAGCTTAACTTCTTCAACAAGGTGAACAACCAAGCGAACCATAACTATGAAGAATGATGGAGAAAATAATATTTCCATGTGGCATAAAGTGAGTATGATTTGATCTTGCAATTTGTCTAATTCCTTAATCAATAACACTTTACCACATAAGCTCCTAAAGAATGAGCACAACTCAATCAATACTGCAGAAACCTCTTCAGGCAAATTTGTTTGCAAAGCTAGAGGTAGAAATTGCTCCATCAATATATGATTGTTATTACTTTTCAACCTCTCGCTTATCTTAAGATTATCCACATCAATACACTAGAAATATTGCTTGAATAACCATCCAGAACACTAATGTTCCTTAAAGTTATTAGAAACCTCTTTTTCCCTTGATTAGTCATTGCAAAGATAGTTGGAGGATACTTTCCATTTTCATCTAGCCAAAGGCCACGTTTAATACCCGTAGCTTTAAGGTCTCTTCGAGTATTAACATGATCTTTTGACTTTGCACTATCATTTAGCAAAGTTTAGATCACATTATCACAGAGATTCTTTTCAATATGCATCACATCAAGATTGTGATGTAACAAGTTTTGCTTCCAATATGGAAGCTCAAAGAAAATGCTTTTCTTCTTCTATTATTGAGTACTTTGTGTGGCCTGTCCACCACGTTTTCTTTTTCCTTTTCCTTCTATCACAGGTTTTCAACCAAATGTGACATTAATGTCCTTGACTTGTTCAAGAATGTCAAGACCAGACAATTTCTTTGGTGGACTACCAAATTCTTGCTCTCCACTAAATCTAGCCTTGCTCAATCTAAATTTATGCCTCCGATCAAGAAAATGACGATGACCCATAAAACACCATTTCCTACTATGTGGAAGACGGTAAGGAATAGAGTCAAAGTTGCAAGATGGACAAGCAAGTCCAGTTTATGTATTCCACCCAAAGAGGGTTCCTAGCCCAAGGAAGTCACTAATTGTCCACATCAAAGCCGTATGCATTTGGAACATCTCTCGCTTGAAAGAATCATACGCATCCATGCTATCATTCCATAACTCCTTCAATGATTAAAGGCGGTAAGTACACATCTATATCATTTCCCGGCATTCTTTTACCAGGAATTATCATTGAAAGAATAAAAGAAGTCTACTTTATACATACCCAAGGAGGGTTGTTATAAAGAATGAGAATAACTGGCCAGGTGTTGTAGTTTACATTCATACTTCCAAAGGGGTTAAGACCATCAGTAGCTAATCCAAGACGAAAATTTCATGGATCCTTTGCGAATGAAGTGTTTGTTAAATCAAACATCTTCCAAGCTTCTGAATCTCTAGGATGCCTCATCATGCCATCCTTCTTAGTATCCATGGCATGCCATGTAACATCCTAATTTTTAACCTAATACTCCTAGAACGTATTCAGGTTAATCATTAGTCTATTACTCTTTTAGTCTTATTCCTTAAACCTTTCTTTAAAATATTTAGCGGAAAATATAGTTAAATTTCTTTTTGAACGTAAATACAAAGTGAGAGCCGCGCAACACGATGAACAATGAGGCACATAAAGAAACGAGATACAAGAGTAAACAAATAGCATACGAACATTAGAACATAAAGCATGTAGTTCCACATCATGATAAAGCTAACTGCATATATATATATATATATATATATATATATATATATATATAATATGCCTACTCATGAAGAGCGGGACTTAGTTGGTACAACATAGAAACAAATACACCTGAAATGAAAATACAACAGAAAGGAAAAGATGATAGGAAGCGAAAAAGGAAACTCCCCTACCCAAGTACATCTAAAATGGATAACTTCTAAACAAAAGAAGGTTTATCCTCATCTATATGGTGCGTGCACTATCTCTACCCGCGGCCTCTACTACTGCGGTCCAGGAGAAGGTGGAACATATCCAATCCATGGTCAGAGCTCGACGAGAATGGGCATACTAGAAAACTGCGAGTGACCTCCACGACGTGAACGCATAGATGGTCTCTGAGCCAATCTGGGCTACGTGACAATCTCCTCGCTGCCCTCTCTCATCTGCGGCGAAGTGGGGGCTAAGCTCTCGCTATACATATGGGTAGGCGGGTCCTCCGACGGGTCGGTCTCCGAGAAATATGTACGAGGCACATAGTCAGGGTAGTCGCGCATGGGCAAAGCGGCGGCACCCTCTTGTTGTGCATGCGGGCGCACTCAAAAAGGCGATCGTCATCGCCGTAGGGTGATATCGGGGAGAAACGGTGGGTATGTACAGGGTGAGTGAACGGTCGTCCGACAAACATGAAGACGCGAACAGCACATCGACCCTCAAAATGATATGATCCATGCTCTGGATCATAGTGCACCTCCCAGGTCAAGGTATCCACAAAGACCACGAATGTCGCCATCTAAAAACGTGACGGAAATAAGAGATAGAGGGAGTGAGAATCTTGCTAAAGAATCTCAGTAGGGCAACCTCCTATCTAGGTGTCATCATCTACGTCCTCAGGAACCTTGGGTTTCTTTGAAAAAGGTGAACATGCATGGACTTCATTTATTAGGTTTCAAACTTAATTATCCAAGGTCCGTTTCTTTTAGGATGAATCTTAATGTTATGGATGCAGCATAATAAAGCATGAATGCATGAAGATGCAACAGGCAGAAATCAAATAAACATCCAAAGAGAAATCAACATCATTCAGGTGGCATATAGTGGCATATTCTTCTCATGTAAAAACATTTCTCTTTCTGTAACTGCGTGACATTCAAAGCATCGTACAACAACATCTCTAGGTTATGAGCTTATACCTTAACTAGTCTTCACTAGTTCTTATGTAATGCCTCATTTTTCTCTAAACTTTTAAATGACCAAAATGCCCCTGAGGTCATTTTTACCTGAAACATGAGGACGACCAGCCTCAGCCATCCTCACAAGGCTTTTATGATATATCAGGGGAATTATATGTTTATGAATGTTAACAAGTCAGGAAAATCTCATTTATGAGGTTTCTATGCACAAATGACCCAAAATACCCCTAACTTGATTTAAGGCAGTTTTAAGTTTTGACTCTGACCCGGACTCGTCCCGGAGATCAAAATGATGTTTTAAGGCATGAACTATGTTGGTTTAATTTCCGAAGGTCCCAGGCAACTTTTGATAAAAATTACGATTGTACCCCCGCTTAAGTACATTTTAAGCCTAACGAGTTACTTAACTCAAACCTAAGCAATATTAGACTCTAATAAAAGGTTAATTAATTTCCTTAATTAATCTAGAGCTAAAATGATTATTTAAGGTTGATTAGAACCTAAAATTGCTTAAGGAAATTTGCAACTTAATTCTAATTCTTTTCTTTCTTTAAAGAAAAAACAACTATGAATAGTGTTTTCACTATTCACATTTCCTTTCCCAAGAATACTTTCTCTTCCAAGAAAAGTTGTCATACATCAATCAATGGTCATAAGTGTTTGACTCCATCAATCCTACCATAGTCTCTTAGTCCAAGGTATTAGGGTCCTAATTACCTAATTAGTTCACCTAAATACTTGGTTACACAACCTTAATTAGTAACCTAACCTTGTTTATTCCTAAACACTCCATTAGTACATGATTAAATTGAATGAAATCTTCCCTCCCTTGGCCCTATAATGATCAGCCACTTTCCCCCCAAAATTTCAAAAGAATGATATTTTATGTAATCAATCACATTGTCCATCAAAGCCACCCTAAGACCTAAAACCTATGACACCATGAATGACAACACAAGAGATATTTTTCCTTATTCTTCCTCAAGAAGTTTCGGCCACTTCTTCCTTCCCTCCACTCCTTCATGATTCATTTGCCTATAAATACACAACACCACACAACTTCACTCCTTTGCTTACTTCTTGCAAAATCACTAAAAGTCTCAAGCTTTCTTACTTCCTTTCTCTCAAGCTTCCAAGAGTTCTTCAAGCTCAAGTTCTTCCTCTCCATTTCAAAAACCACAAGGTAGGGAACCTTTCTAAATATGTCTTTGATTTCTATGTTAAATCTTGTTGGGAAATGGTGAAAGGTGGAACCTCCATGTTGCTTTTCATTTTCGGTTTCTTCCTTTTCTTTTCCTTTGATTTTCGGCCTCAAGGCCTTGAGCATGATAGCTTGATGATGAGTGCTCTCTAAAGGTGACCATGAGTTCATCTCACATGAGACCTCTAAAGCTTGAGTTTTCTTGAGAAAAGTTTCATTTTTTTTCAAGTTTAGTTGAACATGAGGTTATGTTTTTCTTGAACATTTGGAACTTTCCCTTTTCTTTTTAATGTTTCGGCCATGAGGGCCTTAACCCATGAGAAAAATGAAAGCTTGATGATGAGGTTGTCATGATGGTGCTTGTCATTCAACAACCTCTAAAGCTTGAATTTTTTTAAGGAAAGCTACATCCTTTTTCCAAGTTTGAGAAAGAAAGGAGTTTATGTCTCTTGAACTCTTTTGGACTTCACTTTTTCCTCGCATGTTTTCAGCCATGTAGGCTTCTAAGACTTGGAAAAATGAAAGCTTGATGATGAGTGTTTCATGTTGATGCTAGTCACATGAACAAACTCTAAAGCTTGAAACTTTGATCTTAAACCAAGCATGGTTTTGATTTTGCTTTCTTCTCTAGCATAAACTTTGTTTTAAATGTTGGTTTTAAGGAAGCTATGTACTCAATGATGAGGACTTAGGATGTTGATGTCTTAGATCATCAAGATCTTGGTCCCTAAAGTTTAAAAAATGGTTCATTCTCCATGATGGGGATTCGGCCACTTCCATGTTCTTTAAGGTTATGATTTATTT
Source organism: Dalbergia cochinchinensis (assembly GCA_031216125.1). NCBI lineage: Eukaryota > Viridiplantae > Streptophyta > Magnoliopsida > Fabales > Fabaceae > Dalbergia > Dalbergia cochinchinensis. The sequence continues at coordinate 55,191,725 of CM062368.1, read as the reverse complement.
TGAGTATTCTAGCACTAGTAGTTTCCTTTTCTTGTGAGGATGAGGTTTGGGTTGGAACTATGTTCCTTTTTAAAGTCTTGCAAAAGCTCTAGACAAGATCTAAAAGTAACTTGCATCCACGTTTATTTTATGCTTTGCATAGCACGTTTATTTTCTATGCTATCACTAAACCCCAAGATAAAGAATGAACTTGCATAATGCACGTTTAAAATTCCAAGCTTTGCATTTCATGTTATATTTCAAGTCATCACTAAACTCAAAGATTAATAATGAAGGTGCATCTCATATTTATTTTGAGCTATCACTTTACTTTCTAATGGACTATAAAAATGGAATGCATAGCACGTTTACTTTTATGCCATCACCTAAATGACTAGAGCTCAAAGACTTGCCCATTTCATCTTGAGAAAAGTTAAATCAAGAAGGTATCTTCTTTAAATGCATTCGGCCATGTGATGATGAAAGCTCTAGGATGAGTTTTTCATCAGTTACAAGAGCCTATAGTTTATGTTTTAAGTTTTTCCTAAACATAAGTGACATTTAAAAGTATTTTTGAGTATGTTCTTATATTTAGGATTTCAACCATGAGTAAAATTAAGGAGTTGTTGCCCCATGTATTTTATGAAAGTTCTTGACAAGTTAAATTGATTTCCAAGGTATTTTTGAAGTCCAAAAATTGTTCCAAGAGAAACTAGTTACCTATGTACATGAAAAAGGAAGTTTACACATGATTTGATGACTTTGAGGTTTCAGTTCTGCCTTGCTCATTTCCAGCACCTTAAATCATGTTTTGGGTGGTCTAAATATGTTTAAATATCTTGCTAAGTATATGCTAATTGTTCTAGACATTTTAGAACATGTTTAGTTACTTAAATTGCTTGAAATGTGAATTCTAGAACCCCATAGGTACAGGAAATATGAATTCTGTCCAGCATTATTAACATCCATGGAATCACATTATATGATGTCTAGATCAGTGAGAGTGACTCATAATTGGCTTAGGTATTAATTGTTGCATCATAGAAAAAGTCGGAGGTGAGAAAGGGTTTAAAACGCATATTTTAGAACACCGTAATTCATCCTAGTTTAGCTTGCTGCCAATGCTGTCCAGCCATAATTAATTAGGTTTTAGGACTTAATAAACTATGGTAATGAGGTTAATCAATCCTTTAGAGGTATAAGAAAATAATTTGGAAGTTTGAGGTTACCCGATTAGGGGTTTTCACTCTTAAGGGAAAGGTTTAAGCATTACTCTATGGACGATGAATTGGTGTTTACCTCATGACCTATATGATGCCATATGAACTATTATTCCTAAATGATAGTTTTATTGTATGTGATTGTTCTTCAAGAACTTAGAGATGCCTATGTTGTAATCGTTAATACTTGACATGTATGAACTAAGTGGCTTCTCAATAAATATGCTAAGACTTAAGGTGACTTAAACTATGAGAAAATGATCCTTGAACCACCAAGTTAAGGGTGGGAATAAGGTGATTCTAGCCCCCCTAGACCCGTACTTTAAGTCGAGACCTTTAACTTATCAAAAGGGATAAGTCTATGTGCTAGTGACGACTAGCAAGGTATGAGCTCATAACCTAGAATTTTCTCCACAGGGAGATCAGTTAGGGTGGCCCCAGGAAAATAATGATGATGTTTTAATGTCACCTCAAGTAACCAAGATATGTACCATGTACCATGTTCCATGAACTATGATTCTATGCACCATGATTATATGAGTTTATGTGTTATGCCCCATGATATAAGAAACCATGATTTTATGAGTTTATGTGCTATGACCCATGATATAGGAAACCATGATTTATGATTAATGAACCATGACTTATGATCCATGTTTTATGACTTATAGACTATGTAACCAAGAAGTTTTCATAATTAAAAGGAACGGGTCTCGGAGGTTAATGTTTGCGAACTTCATAAATGAACTATTATATGCCCACGGTTTTTACTAAGAAACTGAGGTCCCTGGAGACGTATATGATGACACTTAGATATGAGAAAAAACCCTACTGAGTTTCTTTAGTAAGAAATCTCACTCCCTCTATCTCTTTCTTTCCGTTACGTCTCTAGATTCGGATGGTGACGTTCGTACTCTACGTTGAGACACCCACGTGGGAGTATCACTACGATCCGGAGCACGGATCATACCATTTTGAAGGCTGCTGCACTGTTCGTGTCTTTATCTTTCCCGGACGGCCTTTCGCCCATCCTATAAGTAGCTACCTCTTCTCCCTAATGTCGACTTATGGGGATGATATGGTTTTTGAGCGTGCACGTACACGCAACGAGAGGATCCTCCGAAAGTACACTGCAGGTTCGGGAGTCAGATCGTGAGTACGCACTCGCCGCAAAGCATTGGAGGAGGACCCCTCGGAGGATCCACCCACCCACATGTATGGAGAAGACTCTGCCCCTACTCCCCCACGGATGCCGAAAGGTAGCGAGGAGACGGTTAACTAGCCACGAAGGGCACGGATGCCTGAGAGGCAACCCCAACACGGAGGACGTGTCCGAGTGCCCACTCCTGACGCGCTTCGCCCGTGGATCGGCTATGTCCCACCTTACCCGTGACTGTAGCCGTATGGTTTAGAGGGTAGTCCCTACTGCACACACGACACGTAGTTAGGATGAACCTTCTTTTATGTTAAGGTTATCCACCTTAGATGCACTTGGGCATGGGTACTCCTCTGCATGTATCATTTATGTTTCGTTGTATTTCCTACGTTTTAGTTGGGTTGTATCCTATGTATTGAACAAGCCCCACCATCAGTGGTGGGCATTTTATATTCTAATGTATGAGGTATTCCAGTTATGTGTTCATAATGCTGTGTATGGAGCCTTTCTATGTGTTATATTTCTGCACTTTACGTTATCGTTCGAATTACACTATACGCGGCTCATACTTTATCAAGGTTTTGTTACAAAAAAAAATGGCTCGTATTTTCAGTAAGTAATTTCAAAGGTAATAGAACTAAAGCAAGAAGTAATGACTAATATTTGGCCTCAGTACATACTAGTAGTATTGGGTTGAATATTAGGGTGTTACATCTTACTTATCCTCTGATAAGTGTAATCATAATAATAATAATCATAACAGAACGTGTCGCACCGGTATCAAGTACACAGCGAATATTGTCCTCTTCGAGGCGTTACGTATCGCCGTCCCCCTCAAGGATTTGTTTCTGGGGCGGTACGTATCGCTGTCCCCCAAAACGCGTTCTTACAGTACTATGTCACATTCAAAAACTCATATCCTTTTGAAAACTTTCTAAGTTCCTCAAATTCGTCAGAAATTCGGTAGCATAAAGGCAGTGCATCAAATTTCTTCCAAATTTACTTTATGCCACATTCATATATATACACCGCCATTCATATGCATCATAATATCGAAATTCTTCTATAAGCCATCATAGCATGAGTATCAACATATCAACATCATTTACTTCTAATAAGAGATCACATGCTCAAGTTATTCTCATAATAAAACATGCATTCACATGAAGGAAGGAACACTTATCTACACATTTTAGATACTGGTAATCGATTACATGGGCCTTGTAATCAATTACTTGGCTCAATTTTCCAAAACAGGGAAGTTTGAGGTCCTGATAATCGATTACATGAGCCTTGTAATCGATTACCTCAATTGAAAATGCATTCTGGGTCTCAAGAACACCTGAATAATCGATTACATGGAGTGGTAATCAATTATTAGGGTCCAGAAACATGTTCTGGGTTTCCCAAGACACTGTGTAATCGATTACATCATCTTGTAATCGATTACACAGGCCAAAAACTTATATCCAGGTGTGCAAGGCACTCTGGTAATCGATTACTTAAGCCCTGTAATTGATTACCAGTAACCCAAAATGGCGAAAAACTCAAATTTTGACATTCTTAAAACTACACGTCCATTCTAAAAACCCTTTTTAACATTATTCCATCATCTTTCTTAAAATCAACCACACATTCTAACAAATCAAAACATCATCATACATCAGCAAACATACCAAGGTAGAACCGAAACATTAAAACTCAAGCATCATTCAAAATCATGTCCTTAATACATACAAGTTACTGGTTTCTCTTGAAATCATTTTAGAACTTCTAAAACTCATTGAAACCCATTTTATTTTATAAGAGGAGACTAAAAATAATCATAGGGCAGTAGCTAATTCAAGGCATGTTTAGAAGAGGTTTAACTTATAAATCTTGTTAGGAATAATCTTATAAAACCTTTAAGGCCTAAAGAAATTCTTAGAACATAGATTGTTAGCTCTTATGACTAGATGAAATTCACATCAAATTCATCATCATCAGATGGCTGAAATATGCATCCATGGGGATGTTTCCTTAACCAAACTTTAACTTGAGATAAAACGGACAAGTCTTTGAGCTCTAGAGCCTTTAAGTGAGGACAAAATATAAACATGCTATGCATCCATTTTATTCTTCATTATAAAGTAAAGTAAGGACTTTAAAGTAAATATGAGATGCAAGAACTTAAAATATAAATATGAGGTGCTAGAAATATAAATATGCAAGACTTGAAAATAAATATGCAAGTTCATTTTATCTTTTAAATATGAATGCAAGTCCAATTCTTTATTTTAGTGCTCTAGACTCCACAACAATTGACTTTAAGGCCGAAATAGGCGAGTTTCGAGATTAATTATTAGATGATATGAAAATGCAACTCTTGTTTTAATTTTTACGTTTCAGGTGATGGCCAAAAATTAAATATGCTAGGCAAGGAAAATAAATATGAATGCAAGTTCATTTTATATTCTTCACTAGAGCTCTTGCAAGACTTTAAAGGAACTTAAACCTCAACCCAAACTTATCATAGCAAGATAAAGCAAGCTTTAGAGTTCTTGTACCAAGGTTCTCAAAGAAACCATATAGTGTGAACTTCATCATCAAACTCTAAGGAAATGGACTCAAAGAATAAATCAAGTTAACATTCCTTTAAAAATGAAAACTCAAAAACTTAAAGAAAAGGAATAATGGCCAAAAATTTAGAGGAGAGAAAAGGAAAGAAATCGAAACCATGAGGAAGGCAAAGAACCATTTTGAAACTCTAGAAACTATGATCTTGATGATGTATCAACACCAACATCATGTGTCCTCATCATTGAGTTCATACATTCATTTTAAGACATCATCAAAATAAAGCTTCTCAAGAATAAGAAAGGAAGAAACCAAAAATATTTTTTTTACTCAAGAACCAAGGTCAAGCTTTAGAGGTTACACAAGTGATGAACATCATCATAGAGTCCTTATCATCAAGCTCTCATTTCCAAGTTCCCAAAGGCTCTTGGCCAAAAAATCAAAGGGGAAGAAAAGAAGTTTTAAACAGTTTCAAGAGAAATCATAAAGCACAATACTAAGTAAGACTTTAATGAATGAAACATTAGAACAAAATCCTTACCAAGTGACTTAAGGTTGAGATGAGTGAAGAGGATAAAGAAGTTGAAGAAGATGAGCTCTTGAACTTGAGAGAAAAATTGAAACTCAAAGTGCTCTTGAAAACTCCAACTTAGCAAATGAACTAAAAGTGCTTCAAGTTCATTCAAACATGCTATTTATAGAGAAATGAAACAAATGAGAGGTGTAATGGAGGGAGGAAGAATTCGGCCAGCTCATGTGTTCCATGAGGTGAGATGTTGTGTTCTTGAAGCATGGTGAGGTATGGTTCAAGGTATAGTGAGATATGGCTCAAAGCATGGCTCAAGGCATGGTTCTTTGAGTGTTTGAAATTTTAAACATGTGATGGAAATGAGGGGGAGAGGTGGCCAAATTGCATCAGCCAAGGGAAGAGGAAAATCTCTCTTTTTAATTGTGGTTTAGAGTTGTGTTTAGGTGTGTCTTTGATTATGCTTAAGTTTAGGAATTTGTGAGAAAGTGTTTAGGTGACTAAGGATGTAATTAAGGATTTCAAGACAAGGTTAAAGAGTGCTCTTGCTTCATTAGTGAAATAAAAACTCATTTTAGTGTATAAACAATCCTATGCACAATTTCTTAATTTAAGGAATTGAAGAGAGAAAACACTATTCAAGATTCCAAGACTAGGAATCTTGAGTTTTAAAAAGAGATATAGGTTCAATCTAAGCAATTTTAAGTTTTAATTAATTTTAATAAATTATTTTAACTCTAGATTAATTATGAAAATTAATTAATATTCGATTAAAGCCTAATATTGCTTAGGTTTTCTTAATTACGTCATTAAGCTCAAATGGCACTATTCTAGGGGCAAAATCAAAATTTTACACAAAAACTGTCCAGGACCACCAGGACTTAAACAGATACTTTTAAACACATGAAAACATCATTTTAAGCCTTCAAGGAAAGTTTCGGGCTTGAACGACACCTTTACCCGCGTAAAAACGCTATAGCGTATTTTGGTTATTCTGACCTGAAACTACAGAAAATAAGATTTTCGTTTCCGAAACCACTCAAAGACCGTCTAATCCCCTTCAAACATTGAGTTGACCCTTCAAGAATGGTCGGGTCGGCTATCCTCAAATTCTGGGCAGAAAATGACCTCATGGGTATTTTGGTTATTTTTCTCTCAAACAGAAAATCAGGACATTACATGCCATATCATATCTTCAGCAGTTTTTAAAGATAAAAACAATCGTTGCAGACGAGGTTTCAGTGGAAAGTAACGAAGAACTTTTGTAGGCACTTTTTTCTTTGTGTTGCCATCACTAGATGCTTAAGTCTCACCACCTTTTGTTCTTGATTTCCATCTAGATTTGTTATAGACTTTACATATTTCCTTATGTTCATTTTCACCCCAATACAATATACAATTATTTGGGCATGCATGTATCTTTTCATAGTTCAAACCAAGCTTGGAGATAGTCTTCTTTGCCTCATAAAATGAGCTTGGAATCTTGGCCTGTTCAAATGCATCATGTAAGAGTTCTAATATCATCATCATCGCCTTGTCGCTCATCCCACACAAGCATTTAATATGGTAAAACTTAACCACGAAAGAGAGTTTTGAATACTTCGTACACCCTACATACAAGGGTTATTCCCCATCTTTTGCTAGCTCTTCAAACTCTACATTTTAACGTAGTTCTTGAGGTACATTCGATGTCTGTCTTTCAACTCTGCCAATGTCTTCATTCGATGCCAATGGTACTTCACTTGCATGGTGCCTATCAACCCCAAAAGCATCTTCGATCATGTTGCGGATAGGATCTTCATCATGCACAACATCTTGAATGAGATCCGAAGCATCACTATTTGATACCTTACTAGTTTGCCAGATGCCTGACTCCCCGTGGTAAAACCAAATTGTGTACCCTTTTGAAAATTGAGTATAGATTAGGTGATCGTACACTACTTCCCTAGGTTGCCATTTTTTAAAACCACATGTGCACAAGGGCATATTGTTTTGCCATCAATTGAACTATGTTCAAAGGCAAAATCAATGAAATCCCTAATCCCTTGTTCATACTGAACTGAATTTCGTGGCTTTGTAATCCATGACTTATCCATTTTGTCAATTTACAATCGTCCTATCAAATTCAAAGAAAACATTACTCAATGGTATCCTAGTATAAACTATTAGTATTTTAACAAGGAATGGGGCAATGGTGAATCTTACATCATATAACAAAATAGTAAAATAATTAAAAGGAGATTAAAACAAAAGAATGAAAGTTCAGAAAATTACATGGTTTCCCAAGAATGACAATGAATATGGAATGGAGTAATTGAAAGCATTGAAAGGCAATACCTTTGTTTTCGTGATCTCAAAAACAGTGACTATAATGGTTTCACCTTCATAAGGCTTCGCAAAGAGGGCTGCAACTTCCTGCAACCAACAAACCCAATTACTACGATACATGAACAACCCAACCACTGAAGAAATACCATCCTTGAAATAATGAAGTAGAGAAGTACTCTAAAACTTCCAAGCTAGTATTCATAAGTCTTCACATAGCTCAGCAGAGAAGAATCCCCTTTCAAGAATCTGTTATATCCCACTGGGAATCGGACTTGGAATCCTAAATAAAAAAGGAGAACAAAAAAATATATTTTAAAGCAGTATTATTAATGCAGAATCAGAAAAAAGAAAAAGAAAAAGAAAAGAGAATAGCTTATTAATGCAGAATCAAATGAACAAGGAACCATGCATTAATGCAGTAAATGATATACATTTTGAGTGCAACTCCCTAATCAAAGAATCTCTCTCTCCCTCTCACATCAAAAAAATAATATAGAAGAAAAGAAAAACTGGAAAAAAAAATCAGAAATTGAAGCATGTATGCAAGTACCATACAGTTGACTGAGTTATTTCTAAACTCTACTCCACATTCAAGAAAAATTTAAGAAATTTAACAAAATAATTCCGTCACTAGGTATTTTTCAAATTATTTTTTTAATTATAAATTATACAATTATATAATTTAAACTTGCATACAATCAATCCTATCCAGTAATAAAGCAATCGTGAATTAGAATCCAAACTCAATGAATAAGTTAGGAAAACAATTAAGTATATACTAATATTGTAGAATTTAGAAATGCCAATTACTTACTCAGAAAGAAAGAATAATTAAAATGATTAACCTATTTGCTTCCAAAAGAATTCGATGTGTCAAATTTCAACAAAGTTAATTTTCTGGATTATATGTGATTTCATCCCGTGAGAAAAAATTATTGTCAACGGACATCATTGCGCGCTACACAGAAATCAATCATGAATATCTATGTAAGTACCGCCGACAAAAAAAAAAAAAAAAAGAGAACTCAATCATGAATTTCTGCACAGTGATGCTTTCACGAGGAAAAGCTTCTTTAATTTTATTTATATCATTCTCCAAAGTGCCAAACCAATGTAGGAGTCAGGGCCTAAGTTAGGATAGGAATGGATTCCATATTTTTATTGATAACGACCAATGAACATTCATTAAGTCATGAGCAACAACATGCAGCATCCTTTGTTCATTATTTAAAATAAACTCAGACACTACGTGCTTTTAGCAAGAGATGGGCGAACTGTGATAGCTTCTATTCATCAACCTAGCGGTGAAGTGTTTGAACTCTTTGACCAATTGTACTTGCTTTCTGTGGGCAAAACTGTTTACTTTGGCCAGGCTTGTGAAGCATATGAGGTAACACTAATAAGCTCACTTTTACACTTTTTTTCATCTTCTTGTAAAATTCCTTATTTTCTGTGATTGTGAATAAATTAAGCATTTTTTTCATGGCCATTGTACTTTTATGCTGCCTGCAGTTCTTTGCACAAGCTGGCTTTCCATGCCCTGCATTGACGAATCCATCAGATCATTTCCTTAGCTGCATCAACTCTGACTTTGACAAAGTCAAGAGTACTCTTAAAGGGTCCATGAAACTGAGGGTATTGACCTTTTCTTCTTTATGTGCCTCTATGCATGTGATACTCTGTGCCAATGCAAGAATTTCTCCCCCTAACTTTTGCTTTTCTATCATAATGTACTATTTACTTGCCGTTTTCTCACCTAAAAATGGAACCATTTATGGGTAGGGGAGGGAGTAGAAATGGAGAGAGAAAGAGGAGGAAAAGAAAGGAGGGGGATGAAAAAGGGTCTCTAAATCTAGTCCATCCATCTCATTCCGAATATAATCACTTTCCAGCAAGCATTTTGCAAATCCATGCCCAAACACACACAGCCCAATGCATTAAAACAACAACAATAGCCGCCTCAATGGGATTCCGACACCACTACCATTAAGCAAAGTCCCATCCTCACAACATTTTATTCCAACCTATCAACCCCTCAGTCACATTCCTAAAGCCCCATCCTCCATTGCAGAACCACTTGTTCACTCCCCAACAGCCCATTGCTCCAATGCAGTTTGAAACATTCAATGTTCCCAGAGTATTTTAAGCAAATTTTCTATTTCAATAATATAACTATTATTAATTAAAAAGTCCATATTACCTTTGCTTTTAAATCAGATTTCTCTTCTCTTGCCATTGCTCCCTCCCAAAACATAGTGTGAATTTTTTTCCTCCTTTAATCCTAATCCCTGTTGCACGAAACACTATAGGACCAGAATCACACATCAAACTTCTACCAACCAACATTCAAACAAATCATAGCAAACACAAGCCGCTAAACTGAAAACCAAATCAAACAAAACCCTTCTAAGCCCAAAAATAGAATCCAAAAACAGAACCCATATCCTATAATTAAGATTCAAACCAGAACTCCAAACACCAAACCATGATATTAACAAAACCAGAAACAATGTTAAAACCAAAATTTTTGTACATTGTGGGATGGGTCTCTCATGATAAAAATAGAGAGAGAGAGAGAGAGAGAGAGAGAGAGAAAGGGATACCTATGAACAGGGCGACGACACTGAACAACAGAGGAAGAGCAACGTCGAGACGGAGAAGAGGCAGCTGGAGGGGCGACGGCAATGGGGGGTACTGGCGAAGAACGATGAAGCCGAGATGAGGGGTGAACGTAAAGAGTGGTTTTCTTGTTTTGATGGTGATGAAGGTGAGTGCAGAGAAAGACGAAAATGAGCAAAGAGGGTGTGAGGTTTTGGTAAGAACAGAGAGTGGTTTTCTTGATTAGAGAGTTAGTGAGGGTCTTTTGGAATTTCATGAGTTTCCCTTCGCGCCACTACAAGGGACTACTCCAATTTTTTTTTTCATTTTTAAAAAAAAGAGTGAACATAAAGAATTATAATTTAAATTTCACTGTTATGCTAAAAAATTAAAAAAATCCAACTTGTTAACAGAAAAGCTACATTTTTGAAATGATAACTATTAGGATTTTATAAATTTGTAAGTGATCAAATTAATGAATAGAAAAATTAATTATTTAATCATTTAAGTATTTTAGTAGTTTATTAAATATTAATCATTAATAATATTAGTAAATTTTTTTTGATAACTTAATTAATATTTCTAAATAGAGAGATGAAATTAACTTCCTTATTTATTTTAAATAAAAAAGTCAAATTAGTTTGAAAATATATTAACTATATTTTTCATAATATTGTGTAGAGAACAAATTAAGAAAGAGTGGAGGGGTTTCACTATTTATGGCTAGTTGAGAGATTGCGGAGAAGGCTGCTCACGCCAATTGTGAGTTCACAAAGAGGGTTGGTCATCATGCTAGTTGTGGTGTCGTGAAGGAACTTCACTACGAATGCTTCTCCAGTGATCAAAGAATGAAGAGTATGCCACGAGTGGGTGGGAAGCTAGAACTTCACTCAAATTAGTTAAAAAAACATTTTTGCAATATTTTAAAAAAGGTAATATAAAAAGTGGCTATTTAAATTTAACTCTTAGTATCAAAAATAAAAATCTCAATTTGTCTTATTTTGGATTAAAAAGAAAAAGAAGTTAATTTCCTTGTTTGAATTTTAAAAAAGTAATTCTTTTATGGCCTGTGATTCATAACTTATTTGAGCCCATTAGTGTAAAAAAAATAAAATTAAAAATGAAAATACAATGAAATAAAAAATGATGATCTCATTTTTATCAATCAAATTATTTTTTAGATCAAATATTTCTTAATTGTTTTTTATTTTTCAATCAAACCTCCTTTAGATTTTTTTTTATTCAGTGCCAATCAAATCTCTTAAAAAAAATTGTTTCTTGTTGTGGCATGGACTGGGACATTGTGACAACATATTTATTGCAAATTTAATCACTTAAATAGCAAAAATAAAAATAAAAAATGGAACTCAATATAGGCACAATGTTATTAATACTAATAAAAATATAATATTTAAAGTTTTACGTATTTATATCTAAAATTTGAAAAATTGAATTTACTAGAATTGATATAATGGTAAAGAGTTTAGGTAGTATATATGAAATTCTAGATTTAATTAAATATCATTGTGTTCAATGTAATTTACTTCAAAAAAACAAACTTTAATTTCCGGTGGTTTCTATATAGTAATTTTAACTAGAACCGCTGCCATAACCTGTAACACCCCAATTTTTACTGTAATTTTTACTGTCATTAGAAATTACTCAATTACCGAATTACCTTAGGTAATTATTACATAAGATTTGAGGCCGAACAATCCTCAATAAAGGAATATAACATTAGAAGAGAGGTTAGGAACGATTAAATGCGAGTCGCAAATCCGAATTTCAGACGTATAAAATGACCAAAATGCCTCAAGTTATTTTACTCAGAAAATGAGGATCGTGGGCCCCACCTATTCTCAAGGGGATATTTTGAGGATAATAAGGGATTGTTTGTGTTATGTGTGTTAATAGAGCAGAAGGATCTCAATTTTGAGTTCCTTGACAGAAATGACCAAAACGCTTCTTGTTTGTTTAACTCCGATGTGCGTGCCGACTGAGCCCGAACCTCACTAAAATGTTTTAAAATGTGTTTTTAAGCCATGATTAACCATTGGTTAAGCTCGGGTGGCCTCGGGCAATTTTAAGTGAAAGTACGATTTTGCCCACTGTTTTTGGGCGCTTTTGCGAATTCGGGATTTTTGATTCGTATCATCGAAACCTAAGCAATATTAGGCTCAAATTAAAGCTTATTAAATTCTAAATATTAATCTAGAGTCAAAATTATGTATTTAGATTGATTAGAACCCAAAATTGCTCAAAAACACCCAAATTGCTTACTAATTCACTTAAACCCTTAACCGTAAATTCTCTAAATTACATGAATACCTTGCCTACACCTAAATAATGCATGGAACACACAAATTTCACTTCTTTGGGCTGTAATGGACGAAATTATTGATGCCATTATGCAGCTGAATTATTGCCAAAAGTTGCACTAAAACAAAATGCCAAAATGTCACCATAAGAGACATAATTCCTTAATTTCATACAACTTTGTCTAAAATGATTTTTCCTCCCTTATTTCTCCTGCAAAATTCCGTCCACTACCTCATCATTTTGGCCAATTAGAAGCCTCAAAATCTTCTATAAATAGGCTTGCTTGAGTGGTCTTGGAATGCTTGGTTCATAACTAGTTTTTAGGAGCACCAAAAACTTTCTTTCTTCCTCCTCTTTGGCTGAATTCTTTCTTCAATTTTTCAAAGAGATTTTGTTTCATTTCACTTCAAGAAACCAAGTTCTCTTCCTCTTCTTCAACTCAGATTAGGTAGGGAGTAGTTTCTAAATTTATTTCTATGCTTTGAGGAGTTGTGTTTTTAGCTCAAAATGATGAAATTATGAACTTGCCTTAGCTTTTCATTTTGGTTTTCCTCTTCAATTTTCTTTAACCAATTCAACCATATGGCCTAGGTGGAACTAAGATGATGGCTTGATGATGAGGACCTTGAGGGTGGGTTGTAAATCCATCACAAGTTAGGCCTCTAAAGCTTGAAAATTCCACTTGATGCAAAACCTTAAAGAATAATGCTTTATGATGCTAAAACAAAGATTTTTAGTTTAGAACTTGAAAGATGTATTTTTTTCCTTTTATGTTTTATTTCTTGTTAAGATATGTATTGGGTTGAATTTATAATTCTTTTAAAGTCTTGAAGGAGCTCTAGTAAAGAAACAAAATGAATTTGCATCCATGATTAAGTTTATGCTTTGCATAACCATGTTTACCTTCTATGTCATCACTAAATTTTCAAGAATGAATAAATGAACTTGCATTTCTCATGTTTAAATTCCAAGCTTGTATTTCATGTTTATGTTTCAAGTCATCACTTAATCTTTCAAGATAATAAAGAGGTTGCATCTCATATTTAATTTATGCTCTCACTATATTTTATAATGGCTAAAAGAATCAACGCATGGCATGTTTATTTTATGCCATCACCTAAAGATCCTAGAGCTCAAAGACTTGCCCATGTATCACAAGCAAAGAAATATGATTATTGGAGTTAAAGAATTTATTCTTTAAAAAGTCTTGAGATTGGAGCTTAAAAAGATGTAATAATAATATTCTCTTCTCCCTCTCTTTGGTCTGTGCGGACTCACCGCTCCGGTTTCTTAATATTCTCTTCTCCCTCTCTCGGTCCTGTGCGGACTACCGCTCCGGTTTCTTAATATTCTCTTCTCCCTCTCTGGTCCTGCGGACTACCGCCGCTCGGTTTCTTAATATTTTCTTCTCTCTCTCTTGGTCTGTGCGGATTACCGCCGCTCAGCTTTCTTGTATCATGTTTATATTTCAAGTTCTTGCATCATGTTTAATTTTCAAGTCATCACCTTAAATCTTAAAGATAAAGAAATGGAATTGCATATCATGTTTATAATTCCAAGCTATCACCTTATAAAGATAAGATTAAAATAAGGTTGCATAGCATGTTTATAATTCTAAGATGTCACCTAAATCTCTAAAGCTCAAGACTTACTCCTTTTATCTTAAGTGAGAATTTTAATTGTGAAGATCCTCCCAAATTTGACAAAAGAACTAGTTTCTAAATGAGTTTTAAGGCTTTGCAAGGATTTTACTGGGAACTAGTATTTTATATGCACTTAAAATATGATTCTATGTAATTGCATGAGGTTCATGATTGACCAGCGATCCGAGTTTAGTATCAATGTGTGATAATGATTTGATATGATTGAAGTTGTGATAATTATGGTTTATTGTTAAGAGAATGATTCATAATTGGTTTAGTAACTAATTAGTTCTATAATTGATAATTCTATGTAAGGATTAGATGCTTATTAAGTACTTGATATCATTGAATGATTTCATGGCTTGCATGTTATAGTTCCTGTTGCAAATAATGAGAATGCTTGTACATGAAATGTTCTTTATTATGTAAAATTTACCTTTGTTGCTAGAAGAAAGTGTATCATTGTAAAAGTGTAATTTGGAAAGGTTCTGGCTAAGGAAAGACTTGGTATTTAAGCGTGTCCATTGTGACCCACCTCTCTTTCCTGGGAATCTCCCATATGCATGATTACAGTTGATATATATTATTCTAGCTTAAGACTATAAATGAGAAAATGTTATGATGTTTATGAATTGTATTATGATATAACATGCAAAGATTTAATGGTGACTTAAACTTATAAGAAAATGATCCTTTGGAACCATCAGACTATAGGTGGTGAAAAGGTGATTTTAGCCCCCTAACCCGTTCTCTCAAAAGGGTAGAGTCGGGACTTTAGCTTATCAAAAGAGATAAGTATATGCTAGTGACGACTAGTAAAGTATGAGCTCATAACCTAAATTACTCCCAAAAGGGTGGAGTATGGGGTGGCCCAAGGAAAATAATGATGATGATAAGATTTTAAGTCACCAAAGGCACTAAAGAAATGAAATATATGCACTGTGTCCATGTGTAGCTAATATTATATGACGTTCTTTTATGCATGTTATTTTGATAATGATGATGAGGAATATGATGTAATGATAAAGGAAATGTTCATTGTAAATATGACATGTTAAGAATAAGATGCATTATAAGACGCATAATTAAAAATTGACGAACCTCGGTTAAGTATTTGTCCGAACTTAAAATGAATCTTTGCATGCTCACTATTTTAGAATAATCCCGAGGTTCCTGGGGACTTTGATGATGACACTATAGAAGGAGGTACCCTACTGAGAATTCTTTAGCAAGATTCTCACTCCCTTTTCTTTATTTCCGTCATTGTCTCCAGATTCAAATGGCGACATTCGTCGTGTTCGTTGATACCCCTACTTGGGAATTCCACTATGATGCGTGCATCGCTCGTATCATTTTGAAGGGAGGTCTTGTGATTCGTGTTTTTATTTACATAGGTTGTCCATTTGCACATCCTGTCCCTAGTTATCGATTTTCTCCTACTTCTCCCTATGGCGATGAAATGGTTTTCGAACATGCACGTCCACTTGATGAAAGGATGTTACGTTCTTATCCCGCTTCATACATTGTCCATGGATTTCAGAGTATGTTCCCGAGATGAGATATTCTCAAACTGATCCTTGAGAGGACACTCCTACTCATGTATATTACGAGAGCTCTGCTCCTACTCCCACACGTGTAAGAGAGGGTAGTGAGGAAACAGTTGTTCAGCCGAGGTTAGCGAGAAGGCCGTCCATGCGACCCCAGCCTGGTGCATCTCGTGTGTCCGCTCCCGAGGGAGCTCATCAGTGGATCGGATTTATTTCCCCCTTTCCAGGACAGTGGCCATAGAAGGTTCTTAGTAGATTTATGTGTGATCATGCACCCTAGTTTTAGGATAACCTTCCCGGCTTATGGAGTTATCTAGTTTAGGGGCATGTATTTCCTTAAGTATATTTTCTTTTATGGGTTTGCATAAGATAATGATGTATGAACATAACCCACCCTTTGAGTGAGGTTATTGTATGTAAATATATGCTATAATGTGCTTATGGATGTTATATGATGGAGCCTAAGTGATATGATGTGATATATTCTTAAACATCTTATTATACCCCGCTTACTCGTTCACATTGTACTCGGCTCACGTTTTCAATTATGTGTTTTAAAAAAAAAATGGCTCGTAATTTCATTAAGTATTTTCAAATTATGAAGAAAGAACCAAAGCAAGGAGTAAAGTCTAGTCATTAATCAGATTCAACCTAGGTGTATCTGGTTAATTACTAGGGTGTTACATAACCACCGCCATGAACAAGTCTTTTCTGGTTAACAATTTGCAGTGGTTACAAAACCGCCACTATATAGTAATTTGAACTAAAATAGCTGCCTTAACCATTGCGAAGAAATAGTCATTTGCAGCGGTTTTGTGAAACCACCGCAATATGTTGATGTAACCTTGGACTGCCACATTAACCGTTATTGTACTGCAATTATTCTGCAGCGGCTCCCATGAAACCACCATTGTACTTTGGTAATTGGAAGTGGTTAGAGAACCGCCACAAAAACTGCTGGGAAGTCTCAATTTTGCGGCGGTTTTCTTGAACTGCCGCAAATCGACCGCCGCAAAGCTCCCTTTTTGGTGTAGTGGCCATCTCCCAGAGCAGCTCCTATACCCATCAACTTGCTGCCTCCATCCTCAACTGAGCCTCCAGCAAGCTATCAGATCATCCTGTGAAATCTAAGAAAGATTTCCTCCAGACCGGATAGATTTGAAGCGATTATTGTAAAGCATGGCGCCCAGCACAAACAACTGGAAGATTTGTAGCTTCATACTTTTCAGTTTCTGCAGAGTCTATTTCCAGGCATACCTCCTTTTTGATGATGACAAAAGGGGGAGAAGAAAAGAATTGAAGAAAATCATGTGTTTATGGAACTCAAGGGGAGCTTATGCTGAGGGGGAGCTCAGAGATATGCATATTTCTTTTGATAGTCTATATGTCTTTGTAAATCCCTAACAGTTAGCTTTTTCTATTTTTATACAAATCATTTATTTTTTATACTCTGTTTCTCTTAAAATCCGATACATATATTTTAAGCCTTAATACATGTCGATGATCAAACATTCTTAGCTAATCATATATTCCTTTGAAAAATGCTTGCTTCTTATCTCTTTTAAATATGCATTGTCTTGTTTAACATCAGCATGTTGGGATACTGAGCTTACATGTATTTTTATGGTTAGCTTGGGCAAGTATCTTTAAAAGCACAAGTTATTTGTTGCTCTGATACTCGTATTAATCTGCTGAGCCTTGATGTATATGATATGCTTAATCGATTTTCTTTAGCTCTTACAGAACACATTATCTTTGACACACATATGAGATCTTTTTAAAAGGTTGTGTATAACTTGACCAAATTATAGCTGTGTACAGTTTCTGACAAGTCTTTAGAAACCTATGCTAATATGTTTTTGATACAAGTAAGATCAGTTAACAAGTTTCAGAACTCTCTCGAAGTGTACTGTATTTATAGGTCGCAAATGTGTTATGTTTTGTTTCACATATATATCAGTAAGATAAAATTTCTTTTAAAAGATCGGATACCTCTATTTTGAAAATATCTTTCCATGCTCTGATACTTATGAGAAAAGTTTCACAACTCAATACAAAAAGCTCATCATTGCTATTTCAGGGATTGATCCATAATCCCTTCAGAAACCTCACATAGCACTATGTTAATAGTATCATATTAAGGTTTCTCTGAGCGTCATAAGCTATATAAGCATCAATATGTTTTTCACCAAAATCATGAATGCTCTGATGCATTTATCATTTATCTTTAAGCATTCGTTTCTTAAATCTTTTGGATAAATAAGTGCTTTATATGATTTTAACTAAGATAAAATATCACAAGTATTTCTTGTTTGTTATTTAATAATATGGATCTTCAGAAAGTATCTTTTTATGACTAAAAATCAAGTGGTTGTATAACCATAGCTTAAATGTATTTGTCCTTGACATACTACTCTGATACACTTTAGAAAGTATGTTAAGCCTAATCAAAGCTTCAAGAAAAATAACAACAGCTATGATTTAAGTCACTTAAGGCCACAAATGTTTTCATATGATCCATATCATGCCTTAAGAAAAGGACTTCCTAAAAATCACTTTCAGTGATAAGGTTGAAAGAATTTGAATTATGACGTTTATATTTCAGTAATATTTCTTTCAATATCTCTTCAAAAAATTTTCTTCAAATTGGTTTGTCACCATCAAAAAGGGAGAGATTGCTAGGTCTAGAACCTTGTCAAGATGTGTTAATTAGTTTTGAATGACAACAAAGCCAATTTAAAGAAAATGCTTTGAAGAACAACTAATAATTGTCTTGAGTTTCTTGTAAACTTATAATAGGATTGTATCATTTAGCAAGAGCAAGGCTTACTCAAACGAGGGTAAAATTCACTCTGCATGTGCAAACATGTTTATTTCATGTTGAAAGATATGAACTAAAAAGGAAGCGAAATTATATCCTTATTCAAGCGCAAGTTAACTAACGATTTGAAGAAGACATCAACAATACAAGAAACCAAAGTGTCAAGACTTCATAAAGTAGCATTGAACATCAGAAAGTATGCTTATAATGAAGATATTTAGCAATCTCTAAAGACCAGATGTTTTACTATCTTCAATCAGCCCAATCGCAAATCATTCATCATCATAAAGCTTGGATTGAAGATCAGAAAGTAAAGAAATCATCAAGGATCTATTACCACGTGTCAGAAAGCTCACTTCACTGTGGAGCGCTGAACATTATTGGAAATGGAGGAAAATTTGAATTTCAAATTTGAATTTGAATTTGAAAGGGTCAAATCCCGGTTTTAGAACCGGTTAATCATCTCTTTGTCTTTGAAGTCAACTATCCCAAGTCCTAGAAGAAAAGGTTTAGAAACCATGGTTCAGAAAGTAAGAGTAATTTTCTAAAGGGCATCAGAAACCTCTATTCCATAATAGCTTCTACAAACTGATCTGACAAATAGACAAGCTATTCTTCTAGACTATCTTTCCAAGACACAAATAGAAGATCAACACGTGTCCCTGGAAGATCTAATCAAAGGCAACGATCACAAAGAAGACCTTCTATATAAATGAGATGATATGCTCAAACAATATGAGAAAGACTCCTCGCAAAAAGAGAAAACTATGAAAAAATCTTTCCTCATCTCTAGTAAAGTTCATATCATAATGTAATCAGATTCTTTATTTGTAAAATTCTTCCTTCTATGTTCTTAAATAGATTTATGTTCTTCCTGGGAAGAAATAATAAAAGGAAGTCATTCAAGTTTTTCGAAGATCTTTTCATATATATATTAAGGAAACTTGAGTGTATTTTAGTTTGAGTAGCAACCCAAACACAAAACCTTTGTATCCTCGATTCGATAGTGATCGCTGTGAGATAGCTTGGAGAAGCTAATGTAAAACTACTTGCAACGCAACAGTGAGGTATTCTTACTGATCACAGTTTTGCTTGAAGAGTCTAGTTAAAGACTACTTTCAACGAGACAGTAACATGCGGTTCACTTGTCACAGGTTCAGCTAGAAGAGGCTGGTGAAGAACTACTCAGTTTAGCTAGGAGAGGCTAGTGAAGAACTACTCAGTTAAGCTTGGAGAGGCTGATGAATCACTACTCAATTTGTGACAGTAAAGGTTATCTATTAGTCATAAATGAGGTTTCGGAAGGCTAATGTAAAGACTATCCATTTGTTCTTTCTCTTGTTGAGAAAGATGTTTTTAGTGGAGCATTAATATTTGTTAGGTACTAGATGTAGGCAGTTTAGCCAAACCAGTATAAAAATATTTGTGTCTCATTTTCTTCTCCTTGATCTTCTTTACATTTCTCTACTACACATTATTATTTATCATATGTTGATATAATGTTTTTTTGCTATTCTGTTATTTATTTTATACTTTGGAAATCTACTTTCTGAAACTACTAACTGAGTTTCCACCGCACTACATGTTTCATATTTGATAGTATTTGATTTAAATGTTTTAGAAAAGTAAAATGAACCCAGTATGATTCAACCCCCTTCTCGTTCACATTTCCACCTACACCTTCTTTCTACATTCCTTTATTGTTCATATGTTCTTCCAAGGAAGAATAGCTAGAAAGAAGTCATTCGAGTTATCCCAAGTCTTTCACTGCATTATCTAAGGAAACTTGAGTGTAGATTAGTTTGAATTGCAAGCCCGAATAGAAACCTTTGTAACCTCGATCCAGTAGTGATCAGTGTGAGTTAGCTTGGAGAGGATAGTCAAAGACTACTTGCAATGCGACAGTAAAGGTATTTTACTAGTCACGGTTTAGCTTAGAGAAGCTGGTTAAGGACTACTCAATTTATCTTGGAGAAGCTCGTTAACAACTACTTGTTTTAGCTTGGAGAGGCTAGTCAACACTACTTAGTTCAGTTTGAAGAGGCTGATAAATAACTACCTAGATTGTGATAGTAAGGGTTGTCTGTTGGTCACAGGTGAAAGCTTAGGAAAGGTATTGTAAAGACTATCCTTGTTTCTTTCTCTGGTTTGAGAAAGGTTTAGTAGAATTTAACTGTTGTTGAGAACTAGATGTAGGCAGGTAGGCCAAACCAGTATAAAAACTCCTGATTAGTATCTCTCTTTTCCTTTATCTTTTATTTATTTACTGCATTCAGTTCAGATACTATGTTTTTTCTGGAAAGCTTTCTTTTACACATTTAGTTAACTTTCTTAGTTCAGAAAGCTCACTTTTTGACGTCTCTAATACTGTTTCTGTTGCACTTTAAGCTCATGGCTTGATAGTATTTTAATTAAGTTTTTCAGAAGTTAGAAAGGAAAGAAAAGCGAAGCACGATTTAATCCCCCATTCTCGTGCGCTTTTCTACCTACAATTTTGAGCTTGAAAAATATTAGGCATTAAGTGTTTACTAAGAATATAAGCTAAAAATTGCAACTCGAGTTGATGGTGCTGTGAAGAAGAAGAAGAAGATGGCATGAAATGAAACATGTTGTGTGTGCTTCAAGTGCCAAGGGTTTGGGTTCTTTACTAGTAAGGTTTCTCTTTTCTTTCCTTTTTTGGCAAGCAGTGTTTGTGTGAAGGTGTGGGTTATTAAAGGTAGGTTAGGTATTTTCAAAAGAAATTAAAATAATGCAATATGCATTTAAAATAATAATTTCATACACTTTCAAATTGAAATCAAATACTATTTTTATTTCATACATCATACAATATAAACTTTGGTGGGATATTCAAAAACACTTAGAAGGAAACAATATTTTCACAAGATAAGTTCATTTTCACATTAGGGTTTGTTTGGTGTGTACAATTGGAATTGGAGTTCTGAATTGGAATTAGTTCATAATCTTAAATTTTATGTTCAACTCTTACAAAGAATTGGATGCAAAATTAGAATTCTAAATCCAATTCTATTTCTATTACTTGTATATGTGATCTATAACTTCAAAATATTTTCGCATATATATTAAGTCTGGGACAAGTAGACAACCGACAATGGGAGAGCTAGCAGTGACAAATGAGGGGTGGTTGACCATTGGCAGTTAATGCCAATGATAGATAGTTGACAACTGGTAGTAGGAGAGCTAGCGGCAACAAACGATGGGTGGTCGACCATCAGTGGTAGGCGGTCAGCAATTAGTAGTAGGTAGTCAGTTACTAACGAGGATGATTAGAGATAGTCACAGTTAGAGAATGATAAAAATTATGAAATATGGAATTGGCAACTTTTAAGGTATAATTTAAGAATTGGAAAGACTTTAGGCTAGTTATTTTTCCATTCCATAAAATGGATATATAGAATTATGATTTTAGTTCTAAAAGGGCTACCAAACATAAAATTTAGAATTGGACCATCTAATTCCAAGTTCATACTCAATTTCACTAGCTAAATGAGGACTTAGTGACATCATCACAATAAATTTTGTCTCTGAAGCCAATTAATCACAATTAAGGATAAAATTAAGCATTCTAATCATTAAGCAGTTAAAATTATTTTTGAATGGTTAATTATCCATTAATTGACTAATTAAGGTAATTAACTCTTAATTAGGCTGAATTATATTTAATTAACCTCAATTAACACTTAATTAATGCAAAGTAAGATTAAGGGCAATAAATGAACCTAATAGATGAAAGTCATAACCCCAATGAATTGCCCATAAAACTAAAAATGGCTATGAGATTCTCGAATAATGGACAGTCTGTAACACTTTAATATTTAACCTAACACGCCTATGACGTATTCAAGTTAATTATTAATTATTACTCTTTTGTTCCAAATCTTAATTCTAATTTTTAGAAAATACTTAATGAAAATATGGGTAAATTTTTTTTTGAAATAAGAGATGAAGACATGAGCTGTGCATAAGATAAACACCACGTCATTTGATTCATGAACAATAATAAGGAACTATTCATACTATGAATAAAATCACAAGATCATAACATAACAACCATCATATATATATATATATATATATATATATATATATATATATATATATAAAATAAAGGTTCTGTCATACACCAAGTTAAATAGTATTATTAATACAGTCATCTATGCGAATACAATGAAGAAAACATAAAATACATCAACCATAAGACCTCGCCTGCTCAAGTGCATCTAAAATAGATAACCTCTAAAACAAAAGAAGGCTATCCTATGCAAGAGATATGTACTAGCACTACCATGCCTACAATCCACCCTCTACTGTTGCCTGTCCCAAGGGAGAGGAACATAACCAACCTATTGAGCCAGTTCGGCCAAACGGTGAGAGGGTCAAGCAAGTGCTTCGCGGCGGGGTATCATCCTTACTTGGCCTCCACAAATCGGCTGTGTCACTGTAGCCTCGCTACCACCACCGATTTCCATGGGCACAGTAGGGGAAGAACCGATAGATGGGACCTCTGTGGCTGAGTCCTCATAGGGGTCGGTCTCCGAATGAGTTAGGGGAGAGTGAGGAACATACTCCGAGAAATCTCGAATGGCTGAGGTAGCAGCAGGGGTGTGTCAAGCCTGTTCTCCACGGGGGCGCATACACTCAAGGAGGAGCTCATCAGCAAAAGGTGTAGTAGGAGTGAAACAGAAACTGGTGACAGGATAAGCAAACGGGCGATCTAGAAATACGAACATATGGACTGAACAACGGCCTACGAAGTGGTATGACTGGTGTGTGGCATCAAAATATAACTCCCAATTTGGCGTGTCAACGTAGATCACGAATGCCGCCATCATCCTCTGAAAATGGGATAGAAAGAAAAGAAAGAGGGAGTGAAAGACTTGATAAAGAATCTCAGTAGAATGTCTTCCTATCCTAGTGTCATCATCTACGTCCTCAGAAACCTTGGGTTTTCATTATGAAATAGTGAGCATGCATAAGGTTTAATTTATTAAGTTCTAAAACACCTTTTTACTGAGGCCCATTCATCTTAATACGCGTCTAGGATATCGTGAATGCATCATACCTCAACATGAAATGCATGTCAATGCAAGGTGCAACATACTATATACAAACATAAGTAATGCTCATGGATCATAGTAAATATAACATGAATTACTTTATTTTATTATTTAGGTGACTCGGACTATTTATTTCTCTCATTGGGGCCACCCTATTACTCTCGCCTTTTGAGAGTTTTAGGTTATGAGCTCATACCTCATTAATCGTCACTAGTATACCCGACTTTTAAGTACAAGATAGGGGGCTGGGATCACCTTTTATAATCTTTAATTCGGGGAGTCCAAAGGATCACTTCCCTATTGGATCACCTTTCATAACCTTTAATTCGGGGAGTCTAGAAGATCATCTCCATATGTTTTATGTGAACTTAACATTAGCATGTTATATTAAGATGCAAGAACACAACATATCATATAATGTCACATGTTTTCATATTACTTCAACACATGCATCTCAAACATTCCAAATGTAATCATGGCATACTATGCAAACATAATCATCACATAAATTCTCAAGTGCATCAATTCATAACATCTCATAAGGTAAGCATTCTTAATCGATTAAACCTCTAAATCAGGTAAACCTAATTTTCGTATTTATTCTTTTATGCATCTAAAGGATTAATTCCAAATATTCTCATTAATTATTAATCTTAAGAACATCACTAAACAAATCTGGACAGATTTGAATAGAAAAGAAAATAAACCGTTTCAGTGTTCTAAAAGTCATTTTCTGACCATTTCTTATTACTAACTTTTTCCGACGATACTAGAATAAATTCCTAACCCATTTATGAGTGATTTCTATACATTTACTAAGTGGTAAACATCTTTTTTACTTAATTAACACTTGCTGGACAGAAACCATATTTTTCATTTTAAAGAGTCCTAGAGTTCATATTTTTAGTTCATTCTAGTTACTAGTCTTCCCTTAATTACTAAAAATAATTATCACACTAACTAATAACAATTTTTGCACGTTAAAATACACTCCAAACAGCATACATCAAATCTGGAAAGGTTTGAACAAAATCTAAAATTTAATTTCTTAAGAGCATACAAGATTACAAAATAAGCATTTCTAGTAACTAGTCTTGCTTAGAATTAATTCTAGATCAAGAAATACCCTTATAATTAATTTTATCCTTATAGAAACACAGGTAATAACCTTAGGTCGATGCGAGTTAAAGAGCTTAATAAAAGGATTTTGGTTATGTGAACCATGTTTTAATGCTTTAGGAATTAACATATTTCTCAAGGAAAAGTTGTAAGACACAAACTTCAATATCTCAAGACAACAATATATCATTTATTAGGACCTCATTTGAAAAACCAAATCATATTTGTAAGGGTAGATGTCCATGAACCAAAATTCCTATGTAAGTTGAAAGGGGTAAGTCTTGAGCACTAGATTATTTAGGTGATGGCATAAACTTAAACGTGCAAATGCAAGCTTCATTTTAATCTTAGTATTATAAGGTGATGGCAATGGAAATATAAATACGATATGCAAAGCTTGAATATAAACATGAGAATGCAAGTTCATTTTTTAATATTTAAGTTTAGGTGATGACTTAAAATGTAAACATGCTAGACAAGAAATATAAATGTGAAATGCAAGTTCATTTCTTATCTTTAAGCTTTAGGTGACTACTTGGAAATAGATATGATGTGCAATTCTTGAATATAAATGTGAAATACAAAGACTTGAGATATAAATATGAATGCATTTCCATTTATTATTTCTTTAGATCCTAGGCTCAAGACTCCTATTTAGAATATAACTCTAAAACACCGATCAACTTTAAGGTTTATAAAGTGAATGTATGTCCATTTATTCCTTTTAAGTTTTATGCTCAAGGCTCCTATCTAGAGTAACCACTCTAAAACACCGATCAACTTTAAGGTTGAAAGGGGTAAGCTTTGAACTTAAGATGATTAAAAGATAAAATAAACATATTATTCCATTTTGCTCAAGCAAAACTCCTTAAAGAAAATCAAGTGACATTTTCATTTGCCAAAAACTTTTAGGAGTGAAACCTCAAGCTTTAGAGGTCAAGCAAATGATGGTTTCACAACCAACATCCAAGATCCTCATCATCAAGCCATGGTTTTTTAAACAACAAGGCTATCAAGGTTGAAAAAGAAAGGAAAGAATGAAATCTTTTTAAAATAACTCCCTACCAAAGATGTTTTTCTTGATGAATGAAAGAAAGCTTGATCTTGAAAAGGAATGAGAAGAAAAATTCTTCCTTGGGCCAAGATGGTTTTCCGACCAAGAGGAAAAGAAAAGGAAGAAAGGTTTGTCTTGAGTTTTTGGTCTAGGAAGTGGAAAGGTTAAGTGTTTTAGGAGAGTTTAATGGTGGTTGTATGGTGGTTTGGGGTTGAGAAATGGTGGAGGATGACGAATCTTGAAGAGTGGAGAAGAAGAAGAAGAGCTCTTGAGATCAAAGAAAGAAAGCTTGAAGTTACAAGAATGAGCAAAGGTTCTTGCAAGCTTCCTTTGGTGCCTATTTATAGACAAAATGAAATAGGAGATGGTGAAAGGACGAGGAGTGGCCGTCGGCCATGGGAGAGAAAAAGGAGGAAAAAAAATCTCTTTGCCTGCATCATGTCATGGAGTGGTATAGGAATGGCTAGGTATGGCTTTGGGTATGGCTAGGCATGATTGTCTTTGATTTTGTGTAATAAAATGAGATAAATAGAGGGGGTGGCCAGTTGTATAAAGGGAATGGGGAGGAAAATATCTCACTTTGATGTGGGTTTAGGAGTGTGTTTAGGAGTATATTTGATTAAGAGTTTCTAGTTAAGTGTTTAGGTGAGAAAGTAAATATTTAAGGTTGCACAAGACATGGTTAAGGAGTGCTCTTGCTCAATTAGTGGGTTCAGATCTCATTCAATCAAGAATTACCATCACATCTTTGATTCCTTAATTTAAGAAATTGAAGAGAGAAAATATTATTCATTAAAATGTGACATAAAGTCTTGAATTAAGAAAAGGATTTTGAGTTTCTTTAAGTAATCTCAGGCCCTAATTAACCTCAATTAATTATTTTAACTCTAGATTAATTATTAAAATTAATTAATCTTTAATTAGAGCCTAATATTGCTTAAATTTCGTTAATATGTAATTAAGCTCATTATGCCCTTAATTTTGGGCAAAATGGTAATTTTTCACAAAAACTCTTCAGGACCACCCAAGCCTAGAAAGACATTACACATCCCTCAAAAATGACATTTCAAACTCTCAGGCAAAGTCTGGGTCCAGTCGGAATTAAATTCTATGCTAATTAGCCACATAGGTATTTCGGTAATTTGTATGCAGACCTCAAAAATGAGATACTTTTGCTCTATTAACACACATAGCACACATAGTCCAATATTAAAACAGCCCTTTGAGGATGGCCGAGCCGACTATCCTCATTCCCCCAATAAAAATGATCTCAGGGGCATTTTGTGTAACATCCTAATTTTTAACCCAATACTCTAGAACATATTTAGGTTAATCATTAGTCTATTACATCATAGTTTCCTTTTCACTTTAAAATGCTTAGCGGAAAATACTGGTAAATTTTTTTTGAATTATAAAAGTAAAGTAAGAGCTGCACGACACGATAAGCAATGACGCACGTAAGGAAATAAAGCAAGCATCTCATAAACATCATAATATAAAGCAGGTAAAGACACATCACGATAAAACTGAACTGCATATATCTATGATATGATATGCCCACTTATGAAGAGTGTGACTTAATTTGGTACAACATGAAACAAATACATCTAAAAAGAAAATACAAAGGAAAGTGCGACGGAAGGCATAAAAGCAAACTCCCCTACCCAAGTGCGACTAAAGGGATAACCTTTAAACAAAAGAAGGTTTATCCTCATCTAAGTGGTGTGTGCACTAGCCCAGGTACTCCATCGGTCATCCGCTACCTCCTACTAACGTCCATCCTGCGAGTGAGGCACATACCCGGCAAACTGGGCGAGCTCCTCCGACGTGTAAAGACAAAGTGGGGATCGGGAGTGACCCCCATGACGTGGCCGCATCTCCGGTCGTCGTGCTAGCCGAGGCTAAGTCACGGTATCCTCACTGCCCTCTCTCATCAGTGGTGGAGTGGGGGTAGAGCTCTCGCTGTACAGATGGGTAGGTGGGTCCTCCGATGGGTCGGTCTCCGAGAAGTGTGTCTAGGGCACATAGTCGGGGTAGTCGCGCATGGCTGAAGCGGCGGTGTGCATGCGGAGCACTCTCTCGTTGTGCGTAAGTGCGTGCTCGAAAACCCGCTCGTCGTCGCCGCAGGGTGCTGTTAGGGAGAAGCGATGGGTATGTATAGGGTGACTGAAGGGTCATCCAATGAACATGAAGACACGAACTGTGCACTGACCCTCAAAATGGTATGATCCGTGCTCCGGATACTAGTGCACCTCCTACGTCGGGGTGTCCACAAAAACCATGAACGTCACCATCTGAAGACGTGACGGAAAGAAAAGATAGAGGGAGTGAGACTCTTGCTAAAGAATCTCAGTAGGGCCTCCTACTACCTAGGTGTCATCATCTACGTCCTCAGGAACCTTGGGTTTAGTGTATAAAATAAGTGAGCATGCGTTAAGTTCATTTTTAAGCTTTTAAAATATAATTAACCAAGGTTCGTTCATTTTAGAATGAATCTTAATGTCATGAATGCAATATAGTAAAGGATGTATGCATGGCACTACTTAATGCAAGAATATTCATCATAACATCAAGTAACATCATAATAGTGGCATAAAGTGGCAATTGAAATCTCATATGGTAAAACTTTGTGACATAATCATCATACTTTACTTTCTAATGGGGCCACCCTAAAAGACATTCATTTCTGGGGGTGCTCGGTCGAACTAGTGTCACCCAGAACGTGTCACATCTCTAGGTTATGAGCTCATACCTAACTAGTTGTCACTAGTTCTTACTTATCAATCCCAATAAGCGTATCATAATCATAATCTCGACTATCTAGTACGGGCTAAGGGGCATTTCTTGGGGATGCTTGGCCGAACCGGTGTCACCCAAGAATACATCTTGGTACCGATGTCGCATGAATTCTCTGGAAATGCTCGGCCGAACCGGTGTCATCCAAAAACTCATCTTAGTACCTTATATCTTATAAATAAATTCTCATAGGTTTTTCAAAAACTTTCTAAGTCCCCAAATTTGTCAAAAATTCGGCAGCACAACAGCAGCACGTCGGATTTCTTCCAAATTTACTTTATACCACATAAACAAATAGAACATGTATCCTCAATCATAAATTCATACGTTGATATAATCATTCTCAAATAGAACATACATTCACATGTAACATTGAAACTCATTATGCTCTTGATCCTACGGTATCTTATGCTCTAACCCTTACGGGCCTTAAACTTGAGATGTAATTATTCTATCATTCTTTATCAACCTCTTATGCACCTAAGGATTCTCTTCTAACAAATCTTACTATCATTTATGTTCTTTAATAAATCTGGGCATCACCATACTCCAAGGGCAGAGTTATATATCTATGATTACGGGGTTCTAGAACTTACGTTTTAGACCCTTTCTCGGTTCTGTCATCTCCTAAGGCGCTATAAATTAAATCTAAACCATTTATGAGGCATTCCTATGCCTAAAAACTAATTATAAACCATGTTTGCCATATTATAAGGTTGGACAGAATCCAGAAATTAAATGTTCTAAGAGTTCTAGGATTGCACTTTTACGGTTTTCTAGTTACTAGTTTCTTTATAGGTGCTAAAATTCAATCCTACTTCAAATGTAACCAAATTTTTCATGATTAATCAATCCTAAACTGATTGTTATCATACTAAAACAGTTTTGGCATTGATTAGGATTGAAAGGGTTAAACACACATTAAATTCCAACTTTACGATTTTTCTATGAAGCTAGTTTCTCTTTTAACATGCATAAAAGTGTTCCTACCTCATCATATATTATTTCCACACATTCTAACACATCAAAACATCATCATATAGCAACAAAAACATCAAGGAAGAACCGAACTGTTCAAGTCCAAAAAGACACATAATTTGACTTTCCTAAAACACATAAGTTGCTAGTTTCCCTTGGAATCATTTTAAGACTTCTAAAACTCTTTGCAAACCATTTTATTTTATCAAGAGCCTAAAAAAAACCTTAGGTCAGTAACCAATTTAATTCTTCTTTAGAAGAGGATTAAAATCATAAATCTTGTTGGTCATAACTTTATAAAACTCATCAAGCTTAAAGAAAATCCTAGAACATAGGTTGTTGGCCCTTGTAACTAGATGGAACTCATTCCAAGCTCATCATTATTACTTGGCCGAAATTATACATTCAAAGAATGCTTCCATATTAAACTTTAACTTGGGATAAAATGGGCAAGTCTTTGAGCTCTAAGGTCTTTAAGTGATGACAAAATATAAACATGCTATGCACTCCATTTTTATTCTTCATTACAAAGTAATGTGAAAACTTTAAAGTAAATATGCAAGACTTGGAAATAAATATGCAAGGCTTGAAATTTTAATATGCAAGACTTGAAATAAATATGCAAGGCTTGAATGTAAATATGCAAACCTTGAAATAAATATGCAATGCAAGTTCATTTCTTTATTTTAGTGCTCTAGGCCCAGCAACAATCAACTTTAAGGCCGAAATAGAAAGGCTTTGAGAATTAATTAGGTGATAATGCAAGTCTTGTTTTAATCTTTGAGTCCTTAGGTGATGACTTGAAAATAAAGATGCAAAGCAAGAATATAAACATGGGTGCAACCTCAAAATAAATATGTAAGTTCATTTTTATCTTATTAGAGCTCATTCAAGACTTTCGAGGAACTTAAACCTTAACCCAAACTCATCATGACAAGATAAAGTGAGGTCTAGAGTTCTTAGAACTCAAGATAATATTTCTAAAGAATTAAACCACAAGTGAGCTATATAACATTTTTATGAAAACTCAAGCTTTAGAGGTTTCATTGTAATGAACAGAAAGTCTCCATCTAGAACCCTCATCATCAAGCTATCATGTTGGACCACCCAAGTTGGTTAGCCGAAATCATGAAGGAAAGAAAAGGAAAGAAACCGAAATCTTGAGAAAAGAACAAGGAAAGAACTGAAATCATAAGCAAGAAAAGATCCATTTTGAAACTCTAGAGACCATGATCTTGATGATGAATTAACACCAACATCATGAGTCCTCATCACTGAGTTTACTAACTTATTTTAAATCAACATCAAAGTTAAGAATCTCAAGGTTCAAGAAAGAAAGAAACTAAAAACACCTTTTTGCTTAAGAACAAAGATCAAGCTTTAGAGGTTGTTCAAGTGATGAATATCATCATGAAACCCTCATCATCAAGCTCTCATTCCTTTGTTTTCAAAGGCTCATGGCCGAAAATGAAGAAGGAAGAGACGAAGAAAAGAAGTTCCAAAAAGATTCAAGAGAAACCATAAAACACATAACTAAATTAAGAACTTAAATGAAAGAAACACTTGAAAGAAAATCCCTACCAAGTGATTGGAGGTTGAGATGAGTGAAGAGGATGAAGAAGTTGAAGAACTTGGACACTTAAACTTTGAGAGAAAAAGAAAACTTTAGAGTGCTCTTTGAAGACTTACACTTAGCAAATGAACCCAAAATAATGCAAGTTCACCCAAGCATTCTATTTATAGAGAAACGAAACAAATGAGGGGTGTTTGGGGAGGGAATGGCTTCGGCCATTTACAGCCATAAGGAGGAGAAAAATATCTTCTCCAAGGCATGGTTCAAGGCATGGTGGAAAGCATGGCTAGGTATGGGTGCAAGTATGGGTGCAAGTATAGGTCAAGCATGGTTTTTTGAGTGAGAAATAAATCAACATGTGATGGAATTGGGGGAGGAATGGCCGAAACATGCATCAGCCATGGGGAAGGATTTCTTGCATTTTAATTGTGGTTTAGAGTTGTGTTTAGGTGTATCTTTGATTAGGATTAAGATTAGGAATTTATAAGAAAGTGTTTAGATGAGAAAATGGGTAGTCAAGGTTGTCAAGACATGTTCAAGGAGTGGTCTTACATCATTAGTGAGTTATAAATTCATTTTAGTTCATAAACAACTCTAGACACAATTCCATGATTTAAGGAATTGGAAAGAGAAAATACTATTTAAGATTCCAAGATTGGAATATTGAGTTTTAAAAAGAGATTTAAGTTTAATCTAAGTAATTTTAGGTTCTAATTAATTTTAATAGCTTATTTTGACTCTAGATTAATTATGGAAATTAATTAATCTTTGATTAGAGCCTAATATTGCTTAGGTTTGCTTAATTATGTCATTAAGCTCAAAAATACTATTCTAAGGGCAAAATCATAATTTTGTACAAAAACTGCCCGGGACCACCGGGACTTAAACAGACGCTTTTAAACATGTAAAAACATTGTTTTAAACCTTCGGGAAAAGTTTCAGACTCAAACGGCATCTTTACCCGCGTAAAAAAGCTATAGGGGTATTTTGGTCTTTTTGATCCGAAACTGCAGAAAATGAGATTTCATTTCTGAAATCACTCAAGGATCATCCAATCCCTTTCAAACATTGAGTCGGCCCTTCGAGGATGGTCGGGATGGCTTTCCTCAAATTCTGGGCAGAAAATGGCTTCAGGGGCATTTTGGTCATTTTCCTCTCAGACAGAAAAATCAGAGTGTTACATTTTGCTCATTCGTACACGAGAAAAATTGGGGTGTTACACAGTGAACTAATGGGGAAATAACATTTTAAAGGGGATGAAAATTTGAAACAAATTACACTCTATTTCCATTAATATCATACCTACAAGAAACTTTGTTTAGTTAAATATCGAAGTCCTTACAAGTATCCTGAACCATATTCTCAAGTCAAAACTAGACCTCTTTTACATAACTATCCCAAGTAGCCTCCTTCCTTATACTCAGCTTTTGTGCCGTTTCTTTCTATTTCATTATTTTCTCCATTTTCACTATTTTCTCTTTTCATATTGTCATATGTATTCTTGTAACTATTTTTTCTTATGCTCCTCCATCTCTCTTGGGCAATAACTAAGCTTCATCAAGGCAAGGGGTCCTAAGTAACCTCCTTCCTTGTACTTACCTTTTGTACACTTTCTTTCATGGAAGAGAAAATAGGGAAAGCTTTTAGGGATGAAATTGTCGCATAATTTTATTATTATTATTATTAGCGGAAAGTTAATACAAAGATATTGATGGGTAATTTTGTTAATTAGTCTATGATATAATCACAGTCACACAATTTGATCTAATAGCTGAAATATTTATTCTCACTTGATATGTCTTTTATATATATATATACAACTCTGTCAACAAAATTAAATTTATATAATAATAATAACAATAATAATAAAACTTTATTTGATAAATATGTTATATACTTGATATTGTTCCATCTAAATAGGTTTCTCCAACTTAAAAGATCGTTAACTAACTTTTTTAACTTAGAAAAAAAAGAGATTATATCACAATTCAACATCCTTTGATAGTGGAAATATTTTTTTTGTTACAATAGATAAATAACTACGAAAGTTGAATAGCAAGTTTAATGATAAAATAAAACATAATCTAAGTTCTACTTTGATTTCCTATGAAACTTATAAATTTTTTTTATATTTTTAGCTCTATGTTTGAGAATGCAATTATTGTTCAATAAAAGTTATATTGAAATAACTTTATATGTTTGGATAAAAATTTTGGGTGGTTAATAAGTTAAAAAGAATCTAGTTTTAAGTGTAAAATTTACACATAAGTAAAAGCATATTTTCAAAGCTTTTGATTATAAACAAAAATAAATGATTTAGAATTTTAATATTTTTGTTAAAATTTGTATAAAAGGAATTTATTATATAAAAGTAATTTTTTATATAATCTAGGTAAAACACACAACTTTAAAATTACTTTTAAGTCAATACATTCAAATATAAAATTGATTTTCAAATAATCAATTATATATATATACATGATTATTGAAATAATTTGATCTTACAGTTAATTTCAATATAAATTAGTATTGTCATATTAGATATTTGTTTTAAAGTTTTATTTTTTTCATTATTATTAATATAATTATAATCATCATCTTTGTCGTCTAATATACGTGATACAAATTTTTGCCCCCTAAAACTTTTTTTTCAAGTTCCGCCCTACTCTTAGAGGGCTTTTTTTTTTAATAGTAAAGTCCCTTTAGGGAAGACAAAATTATCTATGGTGAAAGTTGTTTCCTCACTTTTCTTCTTCCTTGTCAGTTTTGAATTGTTAGCTTCTTGGTTTACCAAAAATAGGTTTTCTGTTTTCTG
Source organism: Dalbergia cochinchinensis (assembly GCA_031216125.1). Taxonomy (NCBI): domain Eukaryota; kingdom Viridiplantae; phylum Streptophyta; class Magnoliopsida; order Fabales; family Fabaceae; genus Dalbergia; species Dalbergia cochinchinensis. The sequence continues at coordinate 55,157,619 of CM062368.1, read as the reverse complement.
TTATTTTAAAACAAAAACTCCCAGTTTGGTAGAAATGTTTCCTCTTTTGATCAATTGAAGCCTTTTATTTGCAGACAACGAGTCAAGCATGGCTGCTTAAGTGGTGAACAAGTTTGTCACCATCATGGTGTCGAAATCTCACTCATTTAATCCTCAATCCAACAATCAATATTAATTAAAATTGAAGCTTATATTCTTTATTTTAACATTTAAAAATATAATTTTATAGATAATTTGGCCATTTTATCCTTGCTTTCCCCACTTTGCCACCACCATCCTCTAGCCACCACTGACCTCGCCACCGATCGGCGTGGTCTCTACCCTGACTCACCCCTATTGAACAAAAACCTAATAGGACAAAAACGCGAACGAATAGTAAGTTGGCTCCAAATCTTGCCGCGTGTTCATCAGAATGCTATTGATGGCTATCACTTCTTTTGTGGCTGCCAGGTAACCCCTTGTTGGCAGGCCCTCCGAAAGACACGAACGATTCAAGCGTGTCTTCAAATTGAATCGGTTCGCAACCCAAAATCAAAAGCGATTCATGGTTTTGCATGTTTGTGTTTTCCACTTACTTAGAATCCATGGCTGGAAGGTAAATGGTAACTGTGGAGAACAACACGCTTGTTAACAAGACTTAGGCTGGGTTCACCTTGAAGAGAGAGCTTGAGAGGTTTTGATGGATTGATTGGGAATGAAAATGAAATGGCTTGATGGGCAGGTTTTGTAGGCAGGTAGCATCTAAGACCTTAGTATGGGTTTAATTTTATCTTCTTTTTTTTAAAAAAAAAAAAAAAAATTTGTGGTGTGGTGATTAGGTTGTGAGGACAAAGGATAATTGAGGAAGTGTCTGGCTTGTAATAGAGGATGGGGAATGAGAGCTATTGATGGAGATGAGAAGTGGTTGCGGTCATTAGAGTGCTCTGTCGCCACCATTAGTTAACGCAGAGGAGGAAGATGGTTTGGGGGAGAAATAGCACCAAGGGTATAAAAGTAAATGTATTTTATTTTTTCAAATATAATATGAACCAGGTTCATAAGATTACAAACTTATTGGCCCCACTTAAGATGGATCGTAGATTGATATACCATCTCATGTTTTGACTTCTTTTTAAAAGACATAAGCCACTAGACATGGGAGACATATATATCAGGTTTTTTCACCAAAATAAACCCTCAAAAATGAAAAAAATACCACAACAAAGTGCTGGAATATTAATTACACATAATGAACTGTCATCGACAACCTAGGGGTTTTCATAGAATGATCTAATGAAAATGTTTTTCACATGTTTTGGTTGAAGCATCCTACAAAAATATAGTTAATTAAAACATATATTTTCATAGGAACTTTCTACAAAAACACGATCAACTTATATAAACATTTTCATATGTGGTGGTCCCTGCTATTTTTATTTTTCACTTTTTCGTGTCAAAATTGAAAGAGTAAAACCTTCGAGAAACTGTAGAATAAAATCTTTATTGACTCCACCCACATGGGAGGACAATTGGAGCATATGGTATTTATATTTATTTAATTAAATTATTTATTTAATTATTAATTGATTATTTAGTAGCTATTGCATATGCACTTGTTATGATTTGGGAATTAAATATTGATTAGTTAATTGTTGTTTATTTAGTAGTTAATGTACATTAATTTTGATTAGTTGATTGTTGTTACTGATTTAGTAGTTAAAGTACATTAATTTTGCTTAGTTAGTTACTTAGTAGTTGATTATGAATTATTTTGATTAGTCAATTGTTGTTTAATTTACTTTTTCGATTATTACTAGTTAGTTAATACTTAGTGGATGATTAAGTTTTAGGGATTCCATTTTATTTATTTCTTTAAATTTGGTAGGTAATAATAATAAATATAAATTAATTTATTTTTTGTAATGTTATTATTTAATGAGTTTAATTTTGATGCACTGACAATGTAAAATAGGTTTACACTGTCATCCAATCAAAACATTTAATTTAGATGATTTTTCAGGTAGTGGACATAAAAGTCAATTATCATGGCTTATGTGGCAATACATGATTGGATGACTGTATCAAAAAGTTTTACACTGTCTGTGCATGGCAATTAAATCCCTATTTAATTTATATAAAAAATAAATACTTTTTAGAATGTACTGAGTAATTATTTGTTTTCTTTATGCAGCCTGATCATATCCTATGACCTAGGTTTGCAGGATGTCGACTGCCTCATCCCCATATGGAGATTTACTTATGACAGGCTGGACTCTAGGAGGCATCACAAATAGGTTTTGGTAGTATGATTGCACTTTATTTTATGCTTTCTTGGAGAGATGGCGACCAAAGACTCACACATTCGACCTTCTATATGGAGAGTGCACGATCACATCCATCTTTGGCTCTGTAAGAGGCGCAATGAGTAGTGCATTGGTGCCTTCCAGAGATCATGGTGATGAGGAAACATATTAATACCATACCTATTGATGGCTAATATTTAATTAACGGTTTTAAATATGGTGTTGTGAATTTATGTAACGCTCCGATTTTTTGTTTGAGAGAAAATGACCAAAATGCCCCTCAGGCCATTTTCTACCTGTAATTCGAGGATAGCCGACCCGGCAGTCCTCAAAGGGTCAACTTCATGTTTGAAGGGGATTAGATGGTCCTTGAGTAGTTACGGAAACAAAAATTGTGTTTTCTGCAGTTTTGGGTTAAAATGACCAAAATACCCCTAAAGCATTTTACACGGGTAAAGGTGCCGTTCGAGCCCGAAACTTTCCCCAAAGGTTTAAAATGACGTTTTCATGTGTTTAAAAGTATTTGTTTAAGTCCCAGTGATTCCGGGCAATTTTTGTGCAAAATTACGATTTTACCCTTGTCATAGTGTCATTTGAGCTTAATGATGTAATGAAGCAAACCTAAGCAATATTAAGCTCTAATCAAAGATTAATTAATTTCTATAATTAATCTAGAGTCAAAATAAGTTATTAAAATTAATTAGAACATAAGATTGCTTAAATTAAACTTAAACCCCTTTTTCTTTTTAAAAACTCAAGTTTCTAAGACATAGAATCTTGAATAGTATTTTTACTATTCATTCTCCATACTGCAAGAAGCCTAGGTAAAGTAGGATTTTGACCCCACTAATGGGCAAGAATGCTCCCTAATCATGCCTTAAAATAGCCTTGATTACCTATCTTTTCACTTACACACTTACTTACAAGTTCCTAATCCTAAACCTAATCAAAACTACACCTAAACACACCTCTAAACCACAATTAAATGAAAGATATTCCTCCCCTTGGATGCCCAAAAAATGGTGCCACCTCATCCCCTCTTGCATCACAAATTTTTTCATTTACACACTCAAAGAAGCATGCTACACCATGCTTAAACCCATGCCTACACCATGCTTAAACCCATGCCTACACGATGCTTTACACCTTAGATATTTTTCTCCCTCCTCCCTTCCCCCAAATGGCGCTACTTCTCCCCCCATTTTCACCCCTCATGTTTCATTTCTCTATAAATAGCATACTTGGATGAACTTAAACCACTTTTGGTTCATTTGTCAAGTTGAGTTTTCAAGAGCACCTTAAAGCTTTTCTTTTTCTCTCAAGTTCAAGAGTTCCTCTTCCTTAACTTCTTCATCTTCTTCTCTCATCTCAACCTCCAATCACTTAGTAGAGATTTTATTTTAAGTGTTTTATTCATTAAAAGTTCTTATTTAGTTATGTGCTTTATGATTTCTTTTGAATCTTTTAGTTCTTCTTTCCTTCTCTTTTCCTTCTTTTTTTTCGGTTTCTTGGTTTCCTTTTTCTTCCTTTTAATTTTGGCTATAATGGCCTATCTTGGAAGGAAAACTGTAACGCCCCGTTTTTCTCTAAACTTTTAAATGACCAAAATGCCCCTGAGGTCATTTTACTGGCTATGAGACGACCAGCCTCGGCCATCCTCACAAGGCTTTTATGATATATGAGGGGGATTATATGTTTATGAATGTTAACAAGTCAGAAAAATTTCATTTCTGAGGTTTCTGTGCACAAATGACCAAAATACCCCTAACTTGATTTAAGGCAGTTTTAAGTTTTGACTCCGACCCGGACTCATCCCAGAGATCAAAAATGATGTTTTAAGGCATAAACTATGTTGGTTTAAGTCCCGGAGGTCCCGGGCAACTTTTGATAAAAATTACAATTTTACCCCCGCTTAGTGCATTTTAAGCCTAACAAGTTACTTAACTCAAACCTAAGCAATATTAGGCTCTAATGAAAGGTTAATTAATTTTCTTAATTAATCTAGAGCTAAAATAATTATTTAAGGTTGATTAGAACCTAAAATTGCTTAAGGAAATTTGCAACTCAATTCTAATTCTTTTCTTTCTTTAAAGAAAAAGCAACTATGAATAGTGTTTTCACTATTCACATTTCCTTTCCTAAGAATGCTTTCTCTTCCAAGAAAAGTTGTCATACATCAATCAATGGTCATAAGAGTTTGACTCCATCAATCCTACCATAGTCTCTTAGTCCAAGGTATTAGGGTCCTAATTACCTAATTAGTTCACCTAAACACTTGTTTACACAACCTTAATTAGTGACCTAACCTTCTTTATTCCTAAACACTCCATTAGTATATGATTAAATTGAATGAAACCTTCCTTCCCTTGGCCCTATAATGATCAGCCACTTCCCCCCCCCCCCCAAATTTCAAAAGAATGATATTTTATGTAGTCAATCACATTGTCCATCAAAGCCACCCTAAGACCTAAAACCTATGACACCATGAATGATAACACAAGAGATATTTTTCCTCATTCTTCCTCAAGAAGTTTCGGCCACTTCTTCCTTCCCTCCACTCCTTCATGATTCACTTGCCTATAAATACACAACACCACACAACTTCACTCCTTTGCTTACTTCTTGCAAAATCACTAAAAGTTTCAAGCTTTCTTACTTCCTTTCTCAAGCTTCCAAGAGTTCTTCAAGCTCAAGTTCTTCCTCTCCTTTTCAAAAACCACAAGGTAGGGAACCTTTCTAAATATGTCTTTGATTTCTATGTTGAATCTTGTTGGGAAATGGTGAAAGGTGGAACCTCCATGTTGCTTTTCATTTTTGGTTTCTTCCTTTTCTTTTCTTTGATTTTCGGCCTCAAGGCCTTGAGCATGATAGCTTGATGATGAGTGCTCTCTAGAGGTGACTATGAGTTCATCTCACATGTGACCTCTAAAGCTTGAGTTTTTTCTTGAGAAAAGTTTCATCTTTTACAAGTTTAGTTGAACATGAGGTTATGTTTCTCTTGAACATTTGGAACTTTCCCTTTTCTTCTTTAATGTTTCGGGCATAAGAGCCTAAACCCATGAGAAAAATGAAAGCTTGATGATGAGGTTGTCATGATGGTGCTTGTCACTCAACAACCTCTAAAGCTTGAATTTTTTTTTATGGAAAGTTACATCATTTTTTCAAGTTTGAGAAAGAAAGGAGTTGATGTCTCTTGAACTCTTTTGGACTTCACTTTTTCCTCCCATGTTTTCGGCCATGTAGGCTTCTAAGACTTGGAAAAATGAAAGCTTGATGAGGAGTGTTTCATGTTGATGCTAGTCACATGAACAAACTCTAAAGCTTGAAACTTTGATCTTAAACCAAGCATGGTTTCGGTTTTGCTTTCTTCTCTAGCATAAACTTTGTTTTAAATGTTGGTTTTAAGGAAGCTATGTACTCAATGATGAGGACTTAGGATGTTGATGTCTTAGATCATCAAGATCTTGGTCCCTAGAGTTTAAAAATGGTTCATTCTCCATGATGGGGATTCAGCCACTTCCAAGTTCTTTAAGGTTATGATTTATTTTGAGTATTCTAGCACTAGTAGTTTCCTTTTCTTGTGAGGATGAGGTTTGAGTTGGAACTATATTCCTTTTTAAAGTCTTGCAAGAGCTCTAGACAAGATCTAAAAGTAACTTGCATCCATATTTATTTTATGCTTTGCATAGCACGTTTATTTTCTATGCTATCATTAAACCCCAAGATAAGGAATGAACTTGCATGATGCATGTTTAAATTCCAAGCTTTGCATTTCATGTTATATTTCAAGTCATCACTAAACTCAAAGATTAATAATGAAGGTGCATCTCATATTTATTTTGAGCTATCACTTTACTTTCTAATGGACTATAAAAATGGAATGCATAGCACGTTTACTTTTATGCCATCACCTAAATGACTAGAGCTCAAAGACTTGCCCATTTCATCTTGAGAAAAGTTAAATCCAGAAGGTATCTTCTTGAAATACATTCAGCCATGTGATGATGAAAGCTCTAGGATGAGTTTTTCATTAGTTACAAGAGCCTATAGTTTATGTTTTAAGTTTTTCCTAAACATAAGTGATATTTAAAAGTATTTTTGAGTATGTTCTTATATTTAGGATTTCAACCATGAGTAAAATTAAGGAGTTGCTGCCCCACGTATTTTATGAAATTTCTTGACAAGTTAAATTGATTTCCAAGGTATTTTTGAAGTCCTAAAATTGTTCCAAGAGAAACTAGCTACCTATGTACATTGAAAAAGAAGTTTATACATGATTTAATGACTAACCATTTTCGGTTCTGCCATGCTCATTTCCAGCACCTTAAATCATGTTTTGGGTGGTCTAAATATGTTTAAATACCTTGCCAAGTATATGCTAATTATTCTAGACATTTTCGAGCATGCTTAGTTACTTAAATTGATTGGAATGTGAATTCTAGAACCCCGTAGGTACAGAAAATATGAATTCTGTCCAGATTGATTAACAACCATAGAATCACATTATATGATGTCTAGATCAGTGAGAGTGACTCATAATTGGCTTAGGTATTAATTGTTGCATTATAGAAAAAGTCGGATGTGAGAAAGGGTTTAAAATGCATCTTTTAGAACACCGTAATTCATCTAACTCAAGCTTACTGCCAATGCTGACCAGCCATGATTAATTAGGTTTTAGGACTTAATAAATTATGGTAATGAGGTTAATCAATCCCTTAGAGGTATAAGAAAATAATTTGGAAGTTTGAGGTTACCCGATTAGGGGTTTTCACTCTTAAGGGAAAGTTTTAAGCATTACTCTATGGATGATGAATTGGTGTTTACCTCATGACTTATATGATGCCATGTGAACTATTATTCCTAAATGATAGTTTTATTGCATGTGATTGTTCTTCAAGAACTTAGAGATGCTTATGTTGTAATCATTGATACTTGACATGTATGAACTAAGTGGCTTCTCAATAAACATGCTAAGACTTAAGGTGACTTAAATTATAAGAAAATGATCCTTGAACCACCAAGTTAAGGGTGGGGATAAGGTGATTCTAGCCCCCTAGACCCGTATTTTAAGTCGGGACCTTTAACTTATCAAAAGGGATAAGTCCATGTGCTAGTGACGACTAGCAAGGTATGAGCTCATAACTTAGAATTTTCTCCACAGGGAGATTAGTTAGGGTGGCCCCAGGAAAATAATGATGATGTTTTAATGTCACCTTAAGTAACCAAGATATGTACCATGTACCATGTTCCATGAACTATGATTCTATGCATCATGATTATATGAGTTTATGTGCTATGCCCCATGATATAAGAAACCATGATTTTATGAGTTTATGTGCTATGACCCATGATATAGGAAACCATGATTTATGATTAATGAACCATGACTTATGATCCATGTTTTATGACTTATAGACTATGTAACCAAGAGGTTTTCATAATTAAAAGGAACGGGCCTCGGAGGTTAATGTTTGCGAACTTCATAAATGAACTATTATATGCCCACGGTTTTTACTAAGAAACTGAGGTCCCTGGAGACGTATATGATGACACTTAGATATGAGGAAAAACCCTACTGAGTTTCTTTAGTAAGAAATCTCACTCCCTCTATCTTTTTCTTTCCATTACGTCTCTAGATTCGGATGGCGACGTTCGTACTCTACGTTGAGACACCCACGTAGGAGTATCACTATGATCCGGAGCACGGATCGTACCATTTTGAAGGTTGCTGCACTGTTCGTGTCTTTATGTTTCCCGGACGGCCTTTCGCCCATCCTGTAGATAGCTACCTCTTCTCCCCAATGTCGCCTTATGGGGATGATATGGTTTTTGAGCATGCACGTACACGTAACGAGAGGATCCTCCGGACGTACACTGCAGGTTCGGAAGCTGTACCGGAGTACGTACCCCGCTCGCAGCATTCAGAGGAGGACCCCTCGGAGGATCCACCCACCCACATGTATGGAGAAGACTCTGCCCTTACTCCCCCACGGATGCTGGAAGGTAGCGAGGAGACGGTTAACCAGCCACAGAGGGCTCGGATGCCTGAGAGGCGACCCCAACACGGAGGACGTGTCCGAGTGCCCACTCCTGACGCGCTTCGCTCGTGGATTGGCTATGTCCGACCTTACCCGTGACTGTAGCCGTATGGTTTAGAGGGTAGTCCCTAGTGCACACACGACACGTAGTTAGGATGAACCTTCTTTTGTGTTAAGGTTATCCACCTTAGATGCACTTGGGCATGGGTACTCTTCTGCATGTATTATTTATGCTTCGTTGTATTTCCTACGTTTTAGTTAGGTTGTATCCTATGTATTGAACAAGCCCCACCATCATTGGTGGGCATTTTATATTCTAATGTATGAGGTATTCCAGTTATGTTTTCATGATGCTGTGTATGGGGCCTTTCTATATGTTATATTTCCGCACTTTACGTTACCGTTCGAATTACACTATACGCGGCTCATACTTTATCAAGGTTTTGTTACAAAAAAAATGGCTCGTATTTTTAGTAAGTAATTTCAAAGGTAATAGAACTAAAGCAAGACGTAATGACTAATATTTGGCCTCAGTACATACTAGTAGTATTGGGTTGAATATTAGGGTGTTACAAAAACCATGGCTTGATGATGAGGTTTCAAGATAATGGAATCATGATTACCTTTGAGAAACCTCTAAAGCTTGAAACTTGATTTTGATCTTAACATATTTTGGGTATTCCTTTTTCTTTTCTTGAAACAAGTTTCGGTTCCTTTTCTTTCTTTCTCTTTTTGATTTCGGTTTCTTTTTCCTTTCCTTTGCAAAGATTTCGGTTCCTTTTCCATTGCTTAGCTTTTGTTTCTCAAAGAAAGGTTGTTAGTTATTTTGATCTCTTGATCCATTTCCTTGAACTTGATAATGATGTTTAAACCATAAGGTTTCTTTGACACCTTGGTATAAAGAACCCTAAAGTTCACTTTATCTTGCTATGATAAGTTTGGGTTGAGGTTTAAGTTCCTTTAAAGTCTTGTAAGAGCTCTAGTGAAGAATGTAAAATGAACTTGCATTAATATTTATTTTCCTTGCCTAGCATATTTATTTTTGAGCTAATCACCTACAATGTAAAGATTAAAACAAGAGTTTCATTCTCATATCACCTAATAATCAATCTTGAAGCTCACCTATTTCAGCCTTAAAGTCGATTGTTGCGGAGTCTAGAGCACTAAAATAAAGAACCGGACTTGCATTCATATTTATGTTTCAAGTCATCCCTTAAATCCTAAAAGATAAAATGAACTTGCATATTTATTTTCAAGTCTTCCATATTTACTTTCAAGTATTGCATATTTATTTTCAAGTCTTGCATATTTATATTCCTAGCACCTCATATTTATATTTCAAGTCCTTGCATCTCATATTTATTTTGAAGCTCTCACTTTACTTTATAATGAAGAATAAAATAGAATGCATAACATGTTTACTTTTTGTCATCACTTAAAGATCCTAGAGCTCAAAGACTTGCCCTTTTATCTCAAGCTAAAGTTTAGTTATGGAAGCATTCCCTTGAATGCACAATTCGGCCATGTGATGATGATGAGCTTGGTGTGAGTTTCATCTAGTCACAAGTGCCCATAATCTATGTCTTAGAATTTTCTTAAGCATAGGAGAACTCAAAGAATATTTCAAGTATGATCTTACGTTTTAAATTTCAATCTTGGGCCAACTCAAATGGTTGCTGCCCTTGTTTAGTTTATGAGGATTTTAATGAAATAAGTTGGTTTTCAAAGGGTGTTAAAAGTCCTAAAATGATTCTAAGAGAAACTAGTAATTTATATGTCTTGAAAAATGTAAGATTATGTGTTCTTTGGAACCTATTCTTTTCGATTTTGCCATGGTATGGTTGCTGCTGTATGATGATGTTTTGACATGTTAGAATGTGTAAAAATTATATATGTTGAGGTAGGAGCCTTTCTATACATGTTAGGAAAGAAACTAGTCTTACAGAAAAATTGTAAAATTGAGTTTTAGCATAGTTTTAATCCATTCATTTTTAGCCACTGCCAAAACTATTTTAATGGGATAACATTCAGTTTAAGATTGATTAATCATGAAAAACTTGGTAACATTTGATGGAGAATTGATTTTTTAGCGTCTATAGAGAAACTAGTAACTAGAAAACCGTAAAAGTACAATTCTAGAACACTTAGATTATTTAATTTTCCATTTCTGTTCAGCAACGTTGTAATGTAGTAAACATGGGTTATAATTAGTTCATAGGCATAGGAATGCCCCATAATTGGTTTAGGTTTAATTTATAGTGTCTTAGGTGAAGACAAAATGTAAAAAGGGTCTAAAACGTAGTTTCTAGAATCCCCGTAATCACAAGATGTAATTTCTCCCTTAAAGCATGATGCTGTCCAGATTCGTTGACAAACATAAATATTGGTAAGAATCTTTAGTTGTGAATCCTTGGGTGCATAAAAGGTTAATAGCGGATGTTAGAATAATTATATCTTGAGTTTAAGTCCCGTAAGGGTCAAAGCATAAGACACCCTAGGTTTAAGAACATAATGAACTTTAGTATTTCTTGTGGGTGCATGTTTTTATTATGAAAATTTATGATGACTGTGATGCTCAAGATTATGTATAGATATGAATGTGGCATAAAGCAAACTTGGAAGAAATTCGGTGTGTTGTGGTTATGCTGCCGAATTTCAGAAAAATTTGAGCAACTTAGAAAGTTTTCAAAAAGATATGAGTTTTGAATGTGACATAGTACTGTGAGAACGCGTTCTGGGGGACAGTGATACGTAACACCCTAGAAATAAATCCTTCAGGAGGACGACGATACATAACGCCCCGAAGAGGACAATATTCACCGTGTACTTGATACCAGTGCGACGCGTTCTGTTATGATTATTATTATTGAGATTGCTCTTATCAGATGATAAGTAAGAACTAGTGATGACTAGTTAAGGTATGAGCTCATAACCTAGTAAGAACTAGTGACGACTAGTTAAGGTATGAGCTCATAACCTAGAGATGTGACATGTTCTGGGTGACACCGGTTCGGCCGAGCACCCCATATCGATTGTCTTTTTAGGTGATCCCTATGTTACAGTATGATGCTTTGAATGTCACACAGTTACAGAAAGAGAAATGCTTTTACATGAGAAGTATATGCCACTTTATGCCACCTGTATGATGTTGATAGCTCTATAAATGTTTAATTGATTCTGCCTATTGCATCTCCATGCATTCATGCTTTAATATGTTGCATCCTTGACATTAAGACTCATCCTAAAAGGAACGGACCTTGGATAATTAAGTTTAAAACCTAATAAGTGAATTTTATGCATGCTCATCTTTTTCAAAGAAACTCAAGGTTCCTAAGGATGTAGATGATGATACCTAGATAGGAGGCTACCTTACTGGGATTCTTTAGCAAGATTCTCACCCCCTCTATCTTTTCTTTCCATCACGTCTTCAGATGACGACTTTCGTGTTGTTCATTGATACCCCCACTTGGGAGGTGCACTACGACCAGGAGCACAGGTCGTATCATTTTGAAGGGAGCTGCACACTCCAAGTGTTTATGTTTTTGGGACGCCCCTTTTCTCACCCTATACATAGCTATCATTTTTCTTCGACTTCCCCGTTTGGTGACGACATGGTTTTTGAGCGTGCGCGGACGCATAATGAGAGGGTACTCCGCACGTACTTTGCTGAATTTGCCGCTCGTGATTTTCCCGACTATGTCCCCCATTCGAGGCACTCGGAGACTAACCCATTAGAGGATTCACCTACCTATCTATACTCTGAGAGCTCTACCCCTACTCCCCCACTAAGGGTAGAGGGTAGTGAGGAGATGGTCACATAGTCGAGGCTGCCTCGAAGGCAGTCCATGCGCCCTCGTCGAGGAGCTCACATCCAGCCACAACGAGTGCCCACTTCGGATGTGCTTCGTCCTTGGATCGGCTATGTCCCACCCTTTCCGAGATCCCAGCAGTAGCGGCTCGTGGGTAGAGATAGTGCACACACTACGTAGATGAGGATAAACCTTCTTTTGTTTAGAGGTTATCTATTCTAGATGCACTTGGTCTGGGTAGTTTTCTGTTCCGCTTTTCGTTGTATTTTCCTTTCCATTGTACTTTCCTTTCAGCTGTATTTATTCTGTGTTGTACTAAACTAAGTCCCGCTTTTCTTGAGTGGGCATATTATATATCTATATAAGTGGTCTGTTTTATCATGCTGTGCAACTATATGTTTTATGATCGTATGTTCATGAGGTGTTTATTTGGATTTGTGTTTAATTTCTTTTATGCTTCATCGTTTGTCATTTTGCGCGGCTCACACTTTGCTTTTACATTTCAAAAAAAAAAATTACCTGTACTTTCCGCTAAGTATTTTAAAGTAAAAAGGAAACTATGACGTAATAGACTAATGATTAACCTAAATATGTTCTAGAGTATTGGGTTATAAATTAGGATGTTACAATTTAAATATTTAAATATTATTGCAAAGTTGTTTGACATATTTTTTAAAATCAATGCAGTTAATATGGATGCCATATGAGGACCCGACATCGAGGTCATCACACTGGATTGGGTGACAGCCTCAGGTGAGATTTGGAGATCTGTGTATTCCTTGGTGTGTTCGTGATAGTGGAGTGGCATCAAGTGGATCGTGTCATACTCTAGTTTGGGGGACAATAATATATCCTCCTCACTCCAATGAACAGTGATAGGTTCCATGGCAAGGAAATGCGTAGAGTTGATTAGAACTGGTGGTCGAAAAACATACAATACATCATCAATCCTAAGATGAAATGCTTAGCACCACCATGTAGATTATCTATATGGTAGACACTCGATCGTCAGTGGATTACTTTTGGTAGTATGCGAGCTTTGCACAGAGGTTTTTATCCGCACATGGGTTTTTGCACGACCACACATAGGAGGCCTTGAAAGCTGTTGGCTTCAGTGATGGCTTCGTGTTGGAACTCATTTCAAATAACTAGACGAAGTAAGGGGAAGATGTTGGATGACGGTGTAGTCGATGACAAGATAGTGGTAGCCAGCCTTCCACTGGTGGGGAAGGACACCCATGCCTAGCTCCAGCAAGTACACAAAGGGCCCTAGCCCTAGCCATCAGTACACAGTGGACCCTAACCCTAGCCATCAGCACACAGTGGAGTCTGAGCTTCGTCAACAATTTGACGTTAGCATTGATGATGAGTTTTTGTCTTCACATGATGTTTATGTAATATGTGATTTTTTGTTATAATTGTTTATTTGCATTGCCACACAATTTATTTTTATTGAAAAATAAATGTTCATAAAATTTTGATTTGCAGGGGATTACCGTTGGTGATATATATAACATCCTAGACAGCATGCCTACACCCTAACAGACATGACGTGATGAGGTAGGGTATGCTTAGACTATTTAGGATGAAGTTCCTCTAATATCCAATATACATAGTTGCATTCTGGATTTGAAAGTCTAGGACTAGCACCCCATACGACATGCCAGGATTTGATTTTCTATCGGCAACTTCACTGCTTCATGGGTCTTACTCTTAGCTTGTGCCTAACTCTTAGATTATGCCTGATTCCTAGGCTAGTGCACTCGAGGACCATCATCATGATAACAAGGATTATGATAACCAAGAGCAGTAGGGTTAGGGTAGGTCTTATCATGAGATCCGCCCTACTCGATGCCATTGGGATAGGTGTATTCGATAGTCACGACAAAGCAGGAAAGGAGGGTAGTTATTATTGCTTATGTAGTTGCTGATATTTATCATTGTACCTATTATGAACTTATTATCATATTATGCATGGAATTGTTACATCATTTGTAGCACAACACATTACTATTTAATCTAAAAACAGAGTAACAAAAAGAAAAAAAGAAATCACAAGAAATTAATTTAACATAACTCACTAGGCACTTCTCGACAAAGTCGATGCACGCTATGTTAGGCATGTCTATCTTGTGTGGCCCAATTGCCTACACAGGCCACAATGTTTTTCGCTCCTCAACTTGACCTCATCCATTTCGTTATGGATCCTTGATGACACTGGACATTCCCTAGTGGCTTGTTTAAGAGATAGATTTGAACGTAATTAAGGTCCACAATACTCAAGCTAATACCTGTCATCATTAAAGGCTAGAAACTCCAATCCATAGACATTGAATACCGATTGCAATTGCTAAACATTATCAGTATAAGTGCCATACTCAACATGTAGTTTACAACAGCATGTGAGTGCATGACAATATGGGCAGTGTAACATCCTAATTTTTAACCCAATACTCTAGAACATAATTAGGTTAACCATTAGTCTGTTACGTCATAGCTTCCTTGTTACTTTAAAATACTTAGCGGAAATACTGGTAAAATTTTTTGACATGGATGCAAACATATTAAAGAATGTATGCATGGCTCTACTTAATGCAAGAATAATCATCATATCTTTAAGAACATCATAATAGTGGCATAAAGTGGCAATTAAATTCTCTTTGTGACATAATCATCATAACTTCCTCATAGGCCACCCTAAAAGACGGCTCTGGGGGTGCTCGGCCGAACCGGTGTCACCCAGAACGTGTCACATCTCTAGGTTATAAGCTCATACCTTAACTAGTCATCACTAGTTCTTACTTATCAATCTCGATAAGCGCAACATAATCATAAACATAATCCCGATTTATCCAGTAAGGGCTAGGGGGCATTTCTTGGGGGTGCTCGGCCGAACCGGTGTCACCCAAGAATTAATCTTGGTACCGATGTCACATGAGTTCTCTGAAGGTGCTCGGCCGAACCGGTGTCATCCGAGAACTCACCTTAGTACCTCATAAAAATTTCATAGGTTTTCAAAAACTTTCTGAATCCCGAATTTGTCAAAAATTCGACGGTATAACTGTAGCACGCCGGATTTCTTCCAAATTCTTCCTTATGCCACATAAATCAATCAAACATGCATCCTTCATCATAATTTCATGCATTCTCATAATCATCCTCACACTTTCACAAGCAACATTAAAAGTTTGTTATGCACTTGGTCCTACGGTATTTTATGTTTTGACCCTTACGGGCCTTAAACTTGTGATGTAGTTATCCTATCATCTTCTATCAAACTTTTATGCACCTAAGGGTTCTCCTCTAACAAATCTTATTATTTATTTATGCTCTCTATTAAATCTGAACAACATCATTCCTTAGGGGCAACGTTATAAACTTATGATTACGGGGTTCTAGAACTTGCGTTTTAGACCCTTTCTTGGTTTTGTCTTCGCCTAAGGCGCTATAAGTTAATCCTAAACCAATTATGAGTCATTCCTACGTCAAGAAACTAATTATAAACCATGTTCTCTACATTATAAGGTTTCTGGACAGATTCTAAGAATTAAATGTTCTAAGAGTTCTAGAAGTACGGTTTTACGGTTTTCTAGTTACTAGTTTCTCTATAGGTGCTAAAATTCAATCCTACTTCAAATGTAACCAAGTTTTTCATGATTAAAAAATCCTAATCTGATTATATTCCCATTGAAACAGTTTGGGCAGTGTCCATAAATAAATGGGATAAAACTATGTTAAATCTTGACTTTACGGTTTTTCTAGAAAGCTAGTTTCTTTCCTAACTTGCATAGAAATGTTCCTACCTCATCATACATAATTTTTACTCATTCAAACACATCAAAACATCATCACATGGCAGCAAACACATCATGGAAGAACTGAAACATTAAGTCCTAAAAAGATACATAACTTGATATCTTAAAACACATAAGTTGCTAGTTTCTCTTGGAATCATTTTCAAGACTTCTAAAACTCTTTTGCAAACCATTTTATTTTGTGAAAGAGACTAAAAACAATCTTAGGTCAGTGACCACTTAATCCTTCCTTCAAAAGAGTTAAATTCTTAGAACCTTGTTAGTCTTGAACTCAAACAAATTCATGAGATTTAAAAGGATTCATAAAACTTGGCTTATTGGTCCTTGAAGCTAGATGAAACTCATTCCAAGTTCATCATCACCACAAGGCCGAAATCATGCATTCAAAGAATGCTCCCTCATTAAACTTTAACTTGAGATAAAATAGGCAAGTCTTTGAGCTCTAAGATCTTTTAAGTGATGACATAATTTAAACATGCTATGCACTTCATTTTTATTCTTCATTACAAAATAAAGTGAGAGCTTAAAGTAAACGTGCAAGACTTGAATATAAAAATGCAAGGCTTAAAATAAATATGCAAGACTTGGAATATAAATATGCAAAGCTTGAAATAAATATGCAAGACTTGGAATATAAATATGCAAGGCTTGAAATATAAATATGCAAGTTCATTTCTTTATTTTAGTGCTCTAGGCCCAGCAACAATCGACTTTAAGGCCGAAATAGAAAGGCTTTGAGATTCAGTTAGGTGATAGTGTAAGTTCTCATTTTAAATCTTTACGTTCCTTAGTGATAAAAGTAAATATGCTAAGCAAGAATGTAAATATGAGATGCACTCCATTCTTTATCCTTTAACTTTAAGTGATGGCTTGGAAATTAAATATGAATGCAAAGCTCAAAATAAACATACAATGCATAAGCTTGAATTTAAATGTGAATGCTAGTTCATTTTATTTCTTATTAGAGCTCATACAAGACTTTAAAGGAACTCAAACCTCAACCCAAACTTATCATGACAAGATAAAGTAAAACAAGAGTGAACCTCAAGGGTTCTTTGAAACACAAAGTTTCTTTTCTTGTAATGTAAACATAAATAACATTTTTATTAAAACACAAGCTCTAAAGGCCTCATTGTGATGAACACATAGTCATCATCTAGAAGCTCTCATCATCAAGCCATTGTGAACTTCCTTGGCCAATATGGCCGAAACCTTAAAGAAAGAAAAGGAAGAAGAACCGAAATTGTTGGAGAAGAAAAGAAATATTTGGAACTCTAGAGACCATGATCTTGATGATGCATTAACACCAACATCATGAGCTCTCATCATTAAGTCCATGTTAACCATTTTAAAACATCATCAAAGTGAAAGGTTTCAAAGATTCAAGAAGAAAACTAAAAACATCTTTAACTCAAGAACAAAGATCAAGCTTTAGAGATTGTTCAAGTGATGAACATCATCATGAAACTCTCATCATCAAGCTCTCATTCCTTTGATTCTCAAGCCTCATGGTCGAAAAACAAAGAGGAGTGGAAGAAGAAAAGAAGTTCTAAAAAGGATTCAAGACACATAAAGAAATTAAGAACTTTAAATGAAAGAACTCTTGAAAGAAAACCCCTACCTAGTGATTAGGAGGTTGGAATGAGAGAAGAGGATGAAGAACTTGAAGGCTTGAACTTGAGAGAAAAAGGAAGCTTTGAAGTGCTCTTTGAAAACTTACACTTTGCAAATGAACCCAAAATGATACAAGTTCACCCAAGCAACCTATGTATAGAGAAATGAAACAAATGAAGGGTGCAGCATGGAGGGCATCCCATGAGTTCCATGAGGTGAGATAATGTGGTCTTGAGGCATGGTGAGGTATGGTTCAAAGTATGGTGAGGTATGGTTCAAGGTATGGCTTCAAGCATGGCTCTTTGAGTGAGAAACAATTCAACATGTGTGGTAAAAGAGAGAGAGATGGCCGAATGTGCATCAGCCATGGGGGAAGGATTTCTTGCATTTTAATTGTGGTTTAGAGTTGTGTTTAGGTGTATCTTTGATTAGGATTAAGATTAGGAATTTGTAAAAAAGTGTTTAGGTGAGAAAAATGGGTAATTAAGGTTGTCACGACATAATTAAAGAGTATTCTTGCATCATTAGTGAGTAATAAATTCATTTTAGTGTATAAACAATTCTAGACACAATTTCTTGATTTAAGGAATTTGAGAGAGAAAATACTATTCAAGATTCCAATAGTGAAATCTTGAGTTTTAGAAAAGAGATTTAAATCTAATCTAAGCAATCTTAGGTTCTAATTAATTTTAATAATTTATTTTAACTCTAGATTAATTATGGAAATTAATTAATCTTCGTTTAGAGTCTAATATTGCTTAGGTTTGCTTAATTACATCGTTAAGCTCAAAAATACTATTCTAGGGGCAAAATTGTAATTTTGCACTAAAACTGCCCGAGACCACCGGGACTCAAACAGATGTTTTGAAACATGTAAAAACATGGTTTTAAACCTCTGGAGAAAGTTTCGGGCTCAAATCTAAGATTTTACTCCGCAGCAGAAACGCTATAGGGGTATTTTGGTCATTTTGACCCGAAACTGTGGAAAATGAGACTTTCGCCTCCGAAACCACTCAAGGGTCATTCAATCCCCTTCAAACATTGAGTTGGCCCTTCGAGGACTGCCGGGTCAGCCATCCTCGAATTCCGGGCCAAAAATGACCTCAGGGGCATTTTGGTCATTTTCCACTCAGACAGAAAATCGGGGCGTTACAGGCAGTGCAATGCTTGGATGTACCCGCAATCACATGTTCGCTCAACTAAATTCACCTTAAAGCTTTCTCTCCTATTTCTTCCAATTCACACATTCTCCTATACACAAATGAAGTCCTTGCTCGATCCAGCATGGTGATATCCATGGTACTTGTTGTTGGCCTGTTAACATGAATCTCTTTTTGTACATATTGAGACCACTCTTCTTTGACTGCTGGTTGTACTGTGCCTCAGTTCCTTTCTTAACAAACAATTTAGCAAGACGAAAATAAGTGGCCTTCATTATTGTTATAGGAGGAAGATTTCTGATTCCCTTCATGATTGCATTGATGCATTTCGACAAATTCATTGTCATATGATCGTATCGGCAACCTCATCAGCATACTGTTCCCATTTTACATGTGGAATCTTTTTAGCTCATTCAAGCATGGTCAGATTTTCTAACAACTTACTTCAGTAGTATTGAAAATCATTAAGGGTCTTTGAATATTCCTCATGAGTAAGAGATTTTTTTTTGCCTTTTTGCTTCTAAAGCAAAGTGAAAAGTTTGAGGGGATATGGTGAATACAATAGGCGTGATATGCCAATAGAGGATGATAGCTGCTACTTTCTTCAGTTGAAGCTACCTTGACAAACCTTTGTCCATCAGAAATAACAAGAATGCCCTCTTGTAGTGCCATATGATGTCAAAGATTTTTAAGAAAGAATGACCATGCCTCTTTTGTTTTTCCTTTAACCAAGGCAAATGCAATCAGCAGAATATTTGAGTTGTCATCCTAGGTAATTGCTATCAACAATGTGCCACCATCTTTTCAATACAAATGAGTGTCATCAATTGAAATAGACCATTTGCAGTACTTGAAAGCTTCTACACATGGAGGAAATGTCCAAAACAAATGATGGAACATTGCATTGTTATGATCAATAACTGTTAGCTCTAGAATCCTGTCAAAATGTGCTAATCAGTTTTGAATGACAATAAAGCCAATTTAAAGAAAATGCTTTGAAGAATGACTAATAGTTGTCTTAAGTTTCTTGTAAGTTTATAACAGGATTCTATCGTTTAGCAAGAGTAAGGCTTACTCAAATGAGAATATATTTTACTCTGCATGTATAAACATATTTATCTCATGTTGCGAGATATGAACTAAAAAGAAAGTGAAATCATACTCTTATTCAAGCAATAGATAGCTAACGTTTTGAAGAACATATCAACGCTGTAAGAAACCAAGCCTTGAGACTTCAAAAGGTAGCACTGGACATCAGAAAGTACACTTACAATGAAGATATCAAGCAATCTCTAAAGACCAGATGTTACACTATCAATCAGCACAATCGCAAATCAATCATCATCATAAAGCTTGGATTGAAGATCAAAGAGTAAAGAAATCACCAAGGATCTATTACCGTACGTCAGAAAGCTCACTTCACTGTGTCAGAACTAGCCAATCATCTCTTTCGCCTTTGAAGTCAACTATCCTAAGTCTTAGAAGAAAAAGTTCAGAAACCATGGTTCAGAAAGTAAAAGGTAATTTCTAAAGGACATCAAAAACCTCTATTCCATAATGGCTTCTGCAAACTGATCTGACAGATAGACAGGCTATACTTCTAGACTATCTTTCTAAGACACAAATGGATAATCAACACATGTCCCTAGATGAACAAATCATAGGCAATGGTCACAAGGAAGACCTTCTTCAAATAGAAATGTTGTGCTCAAATGAAATAGAAAGAGACTCCGCATATAAAGAGAAAACTCTGCAAAAATCTTTTCTTATCTCTAGTAAGGTTCATATCATTATGTAATCAAAATCTTTACTTGTAAAAATCTTCCTTCTATGTTCTTAAGTAAATTTATGTTCTTCCTAGAAAGAAATGATAGAAGGAAGTCATTCAAGTTTTCCTAGGATCTTTCATGTATATGTTAAGGAAACTTAAGTGTAGATTAGTTTGAGTGGAAACCTAAACACAAAACCTTTATATCCTCGATTCGGTAGTGATTGCTATGAGATAGCTTGGAGAAGCTAATGCAAAACTACTTGCAACATGATAATGAGGTGTTCTTACTGATCACGGTTTAGCTTGGAGAGGCTAGTTAAATACTAGTTTCAACGTGTCAATAACAGGTGGTTTACTAGTCATGGTTCATCTTGGAAAGGCTAGGAAGAACTACTCGGTTCAGCTTGGAAGGGCTAAGAAGAACTACTCGATTCATCTTGGAGAAGCTGAAAAGAACTACTTGGTTCAGCTTGGAAAGGCTGGGAAAAACTACTCGGTTCACTTGGAGAGGCTGGTGAAGAACTACTTAATTTGTGGCAGCAGGGGTTATCTATTGGTCACAAATGAAAGCTTGGGAGGCTAATGTAAAGACTATCCATTTGTTCATTCTCATTTTGAGAAAGATGATTAGTGGAACCCCAACATTTGTTAAGTACTTGATGTAGGTAGTTTTGGCCAAACCAGTATAAAATTTTTGTGTCATATCTTTTTCTCTTTGATCTCCTTTACTTTTCTCTATTTTGCGTTATTCTTTAGTATATGCCAATATAATGCTTTTGTTGTTCCGATGTTTATGCCATACTTTAGAATCTACTTTCTGAAACTACTAACTGAGCTTCTGCTACACTACAAGTTTCATAATGGATAGTATTTATTTTAAATGTTTCAGATAAATAAAATGGAGCAAAGCACGATTTAACCCCCTTCTCATGCACATTTTTACCTACAAATGGTATCAGAGCTAGGCTTCTGAGGGGTTAAGCAATCCAACGATTGCCGTGGACAAAGATCTGAGGGACAGAATGGCATATATCTACTACACAAGATCAATCTATCAATTGACCATTTTTTGCTGATGAGGTACCAGGATTTGGCACAGCACACTCAAATGGTTAAAGGGATTCCAAAAGGCCGATAGACCAGAACAACAAAAGGAAATAACTCAGTTGAACCATTAAACTAAGCTTCTATTCATATGTGCATTAAGTAGAAAATGAATGTGACTTATATATATATATATATATATATATATATATATATATATATATATATATATATATATATATATATATATCCTTGACCCTAAAGTTGTCGTATCAGATGCAAAGCACTACTAAAGCCTCAAATAAAGAGGAAAGATCTGATATGGAAATCTGAGATTAAATATGGAGAAGAGATCTTTATGTCTGTAGAAAATGTCAAAAGTCTGTAAAGACTACAACGAAGAGACATCAATCTCAGGAAAGAAAAGAAGGGACAAAGATCATCTTAAAAAAAGCAATCTACTAACTGCAATAAAAAGAAACATCATGTATCAAGAGTTCTAAGCTCAGAGCATCACAGATATATCCTATCTTTAAGAAGGAAAGTATGTTGGCTACCTAGAGTATCTCTAAAAGTGAAAAGGACAAGTCAAAAAGTCATGATGAGCTAGAAAATGCTGTTATTCTGTGTTTCATGACTAAAGGCACTTCAACAGAGATAAATAAGGTAAATGTGTATGCTTCTTGCCTTTCATATAATGTATCAAATGCTTTATGTGATGAATTGCTAGAAGTTTCTCAAGCTTATTCTTCTATATATCTCAAACTAGTCAAAGAACTCAAAAGCTTGATATGAAAAACTGGAGAAGATCAAGCCTGAAGCTGGAAAGCTGAAAGTAATATATATTTCAAGGAAATTTCTTCTTCTCAAGTTCTATAAAACTGAAGCCTCCAAAAGATATGTGAAGAATATCAGAAAGTTATTTCTGAATCTTAGAAGGGACTTCATGGCTTCTAAAGATCTGACCTAGAATATTCAATATATTTCAAAAACTTTATTTTTGTGAAAATGCTCAGAATCTATAGGTTCAAAAAACTGATCTGGGATATCCAGAGGAAATAGAAGATGAAAAAGCTATGCAACTTCATCTATTATATCTATATCCTATTTCTTATTCTTACTGTTGTAAAAAAAGATACCTACCTGAAAAATGGATGTTGAGAAAGAAATCTGTTAGAAAGATTGAAATATGTCTCTCTAAAACTAACCAAAAGGGACCCATGAAAGTCTGGGTACCAAAATAATTTTTTTCTTTTTTGCAGGTATATTTGAAAAGGTTTTCTGGCTGAAATATCAACGAGTAAACAAATGATGATCTTTCCAGATACCTTGTTCTGAGCCTAAGAGCTTTTCATCGAACTCAAAGAATAAATCTCTCAGAAAGTCAGAATCTCTTAAGTACTATGATGAGAAAGCTTAAAGAGGATCTTGCTGATAATCTCGATGATCTTGAGGAAAGTCCTGAGAAAATGAATCTCAAGGAAGTTCTAGAAGAGCTAGTAGATGAAAATTCAAACCATCAAATTGTGAGTTCTAGAACATTATCATTTTAGAAAGCATGCTTAGAACTCCGAAGTCAACAGAAAATGACTTTTTCTGAACCTAAAAGATGAGCAATCTAAAGATAAAAGAGAAAATGAAGAATCTCAATATATAGAAACTACAAGAGAGTCTCTATTTTAAAGGTAGTCTTCTCAATACAAAGTTCATGGAGACACTACCAAGGGTATGAGAACCAGGTTATTCCTTGAAAATACATCAATTGTGCTCTCATCTCCACCTTTGAACCTGAATGTATCGAAGAAGCATTCAATAATTAAAGTTGGGTGGATGCTATGCTAAATAAGCTGACCAAGTTCGAGAGAAAGGCAAAGTCTACACAACATGCTAAAATATCAGCATCAATACAAAGAAGATGCTCAAGGACAATCTGGATAAATCTAACATCATCAGTCAAGCATGGCTGCATAAGACTATACCTATCAATAGAAAACGTATTATGATGAAGCCTTTGCACCAGAATGCTACTTCCTGCTGCTAACTTCTCCAGAGAAAGGGCTGAAAGAAAAAGCACCCAGATGCTGTGGATAAGGGATCAGCTGGAAGACAATCTCTTGAGGTATTTCATATTTCTGATAATACTAGTATTATTTATCTTATCAAGAATCCTTTTAGCACTCTAATCCAAGTTTGTATTGCAAAATCCTTTTTATTCTAGATCTTGTTTAAAATGGAGATGTTGAGTTAGTAGATGTGCATACTGAAGACTTTCTGTCAAGATGTATTCATAATATCTATTGCTAAAGATCTCTTATATGCTTTTTGTTTTTCAAAAAGGTTTTTCTTTAAAAGTTTTCACATCTGCATAAGTATTCATGCATAAAACATCTCTGGGCATTCTCCCTTCATAACTTTCATTTGAAGACCTAGCAATGCCATCAAAGTCATCAGACAAAGTATCCTCTTGAAGATATTATATGTCAGTTTGCAAGAACAGCAGAAGTTCAATCTATGTTATCAGCCGATTAGTTAGAACATCAGTAAGTTAGGATACAATATCAGAAGTGCAGTTTACAAGATTAGAAAGAAGACAATTGATAAAAAAGAAGATGGGTAGGTTAGAAAGAAAAAATGAAGATTAGAAATTAAGGAATATATGGAAGTATTGTACAGGAAGATAAACCTATGATGGGTATGTGAAGTTTCTCCTATGGGTAAGAAAGTAACCTGTGAAGTTCTGAAAGTAAGTCCTTTAGAAAGTAATATCAAGAGTTAGAAAATACTCTTTCTAAAAGAAGGATGAAAATGGGGGATAATTCCCACTCTTTTGTGTTTCTTTCTCTCACATCACTTCACCTTCTGTCACATCACATCTTTTAAAAACCCCTACACCTCACATCTTCTCAAACACGTTGCCATAAACCGTTTTCTTTCCTTACAATTCTCTTCACTATAACTGCAACCATTTCTCCTCAAACCCTCATCTCTGCAACTAAAACCGCTCTCCATCACCTCTAAACCCTTTTCATTCCTTACTTTTAATCCTCTTCAAGATTCAAGATTCAATCTTTCAACCTCTTTCTCACAAAACACACCCATATACCTTACCAATGACGAAAGGAAAGAGTATGGCTTAATCTGCCCTTGTAAAATCATCTTTTCATATGTATGATAATGCTAGCATGTATGATTGCTATGAAAAGTTCTTCGCTTCTAGAAAAATAGCACCCGAAAAGTCTTTGAGAAAAGACCTTTGTGAAGAAATCACCATTCTTGACGAAGTCTTTACTTTCTAGAAATGGGAGGAATTCTGGAAATAAATGAACTAATGCCTTCTATTCTTACCTAAATAGACTATCACAATCCTATGTCAAAGCTATGATCAAAGACTACTCCATCAAGATCACAGTGTCAGGACTCGCCAAGATTATAAAAGCACAAAATGATGGAATCATCTACAGCTCCTCACTAAACTGGGCCAAATATCCTAGAATAAATGAAGGAAATATGTCCAGGTATCTAACTTATTTCATTCTCCATAAGCCAAATGAGATCACTACTGCCATGTTGAGTGCTAGGGCAAGAAAAGTATATATTGTGGTTCAATTCTCTATTCTACCACGCATTGGTAGGACAAATGCTCTAGTTGGCATGGATTGTATGCTTCTTTGTTGCCTGATGGAAAAAAGAAGAGTGAACCTGCCAATGCTCATTTTGGACTGCATGATAAGTGTAGCCACAAAAAGGACATGGAGAACTGCAAGTGTTCCATATGGAATGCTTTTGACCAGGTTGCTTCAACATATGAACTTCCCTCTTCTCACAGAAAGCTATGAGCTTTAGGAAGGAACCGTCTTCATACCTTCCTTCTTCAGAACTTCAAGAAAGAGGTCAACTCTCCATATTGCTAAACAACAAGGCAGAGCCCTAGAATAAGAGGTGATCAAGCCCGAGAAGCCTCTTATAAGGCTAAATCTCAACAAGAAAAGTAAAAAGGGAACTGTAAACTTGTCTTTATTGAGAGTGAATCTGAAGAAAAAGAGGATGTCCCTTTAATTCAACACTTTGAAAGAAGGACAAAAAGAAAATAAGAACTTGCTCCTCAAGAAACTCAGATGGCAGCCAAACCAGTAAAAGTCATCAGTAGGAAGGAAGTCTGGCTTAAAAGCAAACATATGGCCTTGGGAGAGTTAAGAATCACCATACTAAAAAGGAAATTTGAAAAATATGAAGTGGTTGGTTACAAAGTCATTATAAGTCATCCATTGAAGAAGAAGAACAAGAACAAGAACAAGAAGAAGCTTCATCATCATCATAGAAGAAAGCTTGTTGAATAGCAAAAGGCTGATCGAGCCCTACAATTAGTTTTAGGCCCATGCTTGAAGAATCTCGGATAGAGCCAATCATTGAAGAACCAGATGAAGAAGATCATGCACTAAGTTATGCCCTTATTCTGATGGTGCCTCAACCCCCTTCTTTAATCCGCATCTCTCCAGTGGACAAAGAAGAGGACAGAAGATCTGTAGCTAAAGCACCTCTAACTCAAGAAGCTGCTGCTTCTGCATTGGCTCAAGATGTTCCTTCTTCCTCTGCTCCCACTCAAGAGGTTGGTGCTCTTTCCACAACTCAAATATTAGATATTGTTGCTATTACTTTGAGCCTACCTCTACTCCTGCTGCCTCTACTTCTACTATTATCACACAATTTTCTTCACCTCCAACTGCTGTACAAGATGAAACTTAGGCTGATTCAACTAAGTCAAGGAAGATTGTATCCCTAAACATTCATGAGCTATCTCCCAGAGTTGCTCTTGTACCTATCAATCTGTCACCTTCATCCTCAACTGAGTCTTTAGCAAGCTATCACGTCATCCTACGAATTTGAAGGAGATTTCCTCCAAACAGGATAGATTTGAGGCAACTATTATAGAACATGGCGCCCAACTCAGACAAATAAAAGATATGCAACTTCAAATTCT
Organism: Dalbergia cochinchinensis; assembly: GCA_031216125.1. Classification (NCBI taxonomy): domain Eukaryota; kingdom Viridiplantae; phylum Streptophyta; class Magnoliopsida; order Fabales; family Fabaceae; genus Dalbergia; species Dalbergia cochinchinensis. The sequence continues at coordinate 55,131,108 of CM062368.1, read as the reverse complement.
TCAGATGCTGTAGCATCTGTTTCCAAGCACACCTCATTTTTTATGATACCAAAAGGGGGAGAAGAGTAGAAGAGTGGAATTAAAGAAAATCAAGTGCTATGGAATTCAAAGGGAGCTTATGCTGTGGGGGAGCTCAAAGATTGTTTATGTTTAACCATGCATTTTTTAATATTCTATATGTTTTTGTATATCCATGACATTTAGGTTTTTATAGTTTTATATAAATCACTCTTTTTCCTTTGCTCATATATATATATATATATATATATATATATATATATATATATATATATATATATATATATATATATCATGATCTTTTATGATGCATATATGTCATTCATATTTCATGTTCTATTTCCTTTAAACTCTAATACATACATATATGTGTGTGTGTGTGTGTGTTTTAAGCTCTGATTCATATCGATGCTCCTTTTCATGCTAAGCTAATCACATATCCTTCTGATTAAATGTATGCTTCTTATCTCTTATACGTTGCATTGTCTTGTTTAATCATCAATATATTGGGATATGTAGCTTACATATGTTTTATGATTTGCCTTGGCAAGTATCTTTAAAAGCACAAGTTGTTTGGTGCTTTGATACTCGTATTAATCTGCTAAGCCATAATATGTATGATATGCTTAATCGATTTTCTTTAGCTTTTACAGAACACATTATCTTGACACACACATGGAATGTTTTTAAAGGGTTGTGTATAACTTGATCAGAATATGGTTGTGTATAATTTTTGACAAGTTTTCAGAAACTCACGCTTACATGTACTAAGAGCATTTAACAAGCTTTTGAACTCATTTGAAGTGTGCTATGTTTATATGTCACAAAATATGTCATGTTTTTGTTTTACACATGTATCAAGAAACAAAATTTCTTTTAAAAGATCATATATCTCTGTTTTGCAAATATATTTTCTTACTCTGATACTTATTAAAAAAGTTTCACAGCTCAAAACAAAAAGCTTATCCTTACTAATTCTGGGACTGATCCCTGATGAGCTTCAAAAACCTTGCATAGCAATATATTGATATTATCTTTTTAAGGTTTCTCTTAGCATCAAAAAATACATAAGGATCAGTGTGTTTTCTCCAAAATCATGAATGTTCTAATACAATTATCATATATCCTTGAGCATACCTTTCAAAAATTCTTTTGGATAAAGAAGTGCTGAAAACGGATCTAATTAAGATAAAATATCACAAGTACTTCTTGTAAGTTTTTCAGGCACGTAGATCTTCAAAAAGTTACTTTTTATGACTAAAGATCAAGTTTTTGTGTAATCTAGGCTTAAACATTTACCTTCTTAAACATACTACTGTAATTCTCTTCGAAAAGTATGATAAGCCTAACTTAAAACTTCAAGTAAAACAACAATAGCTTTGATTTAAGTCTCTTAAAGGCAAAATGTTTTTATAAGAACTGTATCATGCCTTAAGAAAAAGGACTTCCTGAAAATCACTTTCAGTGATAGGGTTGAGAGAATATAAACTATCATGCCTTTTTTTCAGTAATATTTCTTTCAATATCTCTTCAAAAGATATTCTTCAAATTGGTTTGTCATCATCAAAAATAGGAGATTGTTAGCTCCAAAACCCTATCAAAATGTGCTAATTAGTTTTAAATGACAACAAAGCCAATTTAAGAAAATGCTTTGAAGAATGACTAATAGTTGTCTTAAGTTTCTTGTAAGTTTATAACAAAATTCCCTCGTTTAGCAAGAGTAAGGCTTACTTAAATGAGAATATATTTTACTCTACGTGTGTAAACATATTGATCTCATGTTATGAGATATGAACTGAAAAGAAAGTGAAATCATATCCTTATTCAATAAATAGATAGCTAACGTTTTGAGGAAGACATCAACATCAGAAGAAACCAAGTCTTGAGACTTCAAAAGCAACTTTAGACATCAGAAAGTATACTTACAATGAAGATATCAAGCAATCTCTGAAGACCATATGTTACACTATATTCAATCAGCACAATCATAAATCAGTCATCATCATAAAGCTTGGATTAAAGATTAGAAAGTAAAGAAATCATTAAGGATCTGTTACCGCACGTCAGAAAGCTCACTTCACTGTGGAGCGCTAAGCGTTACTGGAATGGAGGGAAATTTGAATTTGAATTTGAAATAGTCAAATCCTGATGTTAGAACCACCAATCATCTCTTTTGCTTTTGAAGTCAACTATCCCAAGTCTTAGAAGAAAATTTCAGAAACTATGGTTGAGAAGTAAGAGTAATTTCAAGGACACTAAACCTCTACTTCACAATGACTTTTGCAAACTGATATGACAGACAGATAGCCTATACTTCTAGACTATCTTTCCAAGACACAAATGTATGATCAATATGTGTCCCTAGAAGAACAAATCATAGGCATTGATCACAAGGAAGACCTTCTTTAAATAGAGATGTTGTGCTCAAATGAAATAGAGAGAAACACTTAATAGAGAGAAAACTCTGTAAAAATCTCTCCTCATCTCCAATAAGGTTCATATCATTATGTAATCAGATTCCTTACTTGTAAAAATCTTCCTTCTACATTCTTAAATAGATTTATGTTCTTCCTAGGAAGAAATGATAGAAGGAAGTCATTCAAGTTTTCAGGATCTTTTCATGTATATGTTAAGGAAACTTGAATGTAGGTTAGTTTGAGTAGCAACCCAAATACAAAACCTTTATATCCTCGATTCGATAGTAATCACTGTGAGATAGCTTGGAGAGGCTAATATAAAACTACTTACAATGCGACCGTGAGGTGCTCTTACTAATCACGGTTTAGTTTGGAGAAGTTAGTTAAAAACTACTTTCAACGTGTCAGTAATAGGTGGTTTACTGGTCATGGTTCAACTTGGAGAGGCTAGGAAGAACTACTTGATTCAGCTCAGAGAGGATGGGAAGAACTCGGTTTAGCTTGGAAAGGCTGGTAAAGAACTACTCAATTTGTGGCAGTAGGGGTTATCTGTTGGTCACAAATGAGAACTTGGAAAGGCTAATGTAAATACTATCCATTTGTTCTTTCTCGGGTTGAGAAAGATGATTAGTGGAGCCGCAATATTTGTTGAATCTTTGGATGTAGCGCTTGGCCAAACCAGTATAAAAGTTTTGTGTCACATCTTCTTCTCCTTGATCTCCTTTACTTTTCTCTATTATGCATTATTCTTTAGTATATGCCAATATAATGCTTTTATTGTTCCGATGTTTATCTCATACCTCAGAAATCTACTTTCTAAAACTAATAACTAAGCTTCCATTGCACTATAAGTTTCATACTTGATAGTATTTGTTTTAAATGTTTCAGATAAGTAAAATGAAGCAAAGCACGATTCAACCCCTTTTTCGTGCACACTTTTACCTACAATAGCATCACCCATATAGTATGGTTGAGTAGTCATACAGATATGTGAACCTAAGCAAAATGCAACATTTTAGAATTCGTACACAATAATTATAAAGTATTACAACTTATAAAGCTTTGAATAAAGAGACACATGTACCTGGAACATGAAGCTGTAAACTTTAAAGTCATCTTGGAAGCTCAGTGTAAGATCCTTCCCAATCACCATATATCTTGGCAATTGCTTTCTATTTGGCAATCCATACCTTTCGGTATCTTGTCTTGTAATTGAATTAGGACTCTATGGCTCCTTGCAATACTCTAATGGATAATATTGGATCCACCTCAATCATGGGGATTGGGGAATATGCAGTGACATATGAGATTACTATCTATCTAGTGGTGCTATTGTGAAGGCATAACAAAGGAACATTTGTGTGGTTTATTATACTTTCGTACCTCCTAAACTTCCTTTTTTTGGAGATATGTCACACATATACTCCAGTTACACCCATCGCCAAAATTCACGCATTTACTTGATATTTTGTGTGGCCTGACTCATGAACTTTATACTGAACATATATTTGGATGCTGTAATTTTTTTATAGCAAATTTTATAGCCCCTTTGTTACAAAATAATTGCCTAACATAAAACTCATTTTGGCCATCATCAACACCAGATCCAGCATCTACTATACCTCTCAACCCTCCGTCATCTCTCAGATGTACTACTACCATATTTAATGAGGAATAGTGACTACTGCAGCCCACAATGGAATATGTGCTAATTAGTTTTAAATGACAACAAAGCCAATTTAAGAAAATGCTTTGAAGAACGACTAATAGTTATCTTAAGTTTCTTGTAAGTTTATAACAAAATTCCATCATTTAGCAAGAGCAAGACTTAATTAAATGAGAATATATTTTACTCTACGTGTGTAAACATGTTGATCTCATGTTGCGAGATATGAACTGAAAAGAAAGTGAAATCATATCCTTATTCAATCAATAGATAGCTAACATTTTGAGGAAGACATCAACATTGCAAG